>CM051236.1:433297209-434745334 GCA_027917425.1 Gastrophryne carolinensis
TACAGCTGTGGTTCTTGGCCCTGCTAAGAGCCTCGCTTTACAACCCAAAAGTGGGTCAACCCCCATTTTGGCCAAAAAGGGTGTTAGCTGCAGTGCATGGGTAGGAAAAAAACCACCACACACATACTCGCTCAAGCCTCGGTTTTCATACCTGATGCTCATTCCTCAAGCCAGGAGCCCCACTCTTGGCACTGCTTATCCGGAGGTCTCTTCTGGGTTTCCTTCTGCCAGAGGAAACTGAGACCACACTACTCGCCAACTGCAGGTCTATTTGCACAGGGGAGTGAGGATCAGTTTTGTAAAATATTACCTTGCATAAATAGCATCTTGAAACGGCATCTTGAGGCACAGTGAATGGCGTGCGCTACTTTGAGGAGGGGGGGGTGCCAGGCACTCCCTATACATTAAAGTGGACCAGAACCCAGGATTTTGACTATCCTGGGTTTTGGTCTTTGCACCCAGGTCACCCCGATATGGGATGCCCCACTGTGTGAAACCCTCCAGTTCAACGAATAAAACTCACCTCTTCCCGGTCCTATGTGTGGCCGCTTGTCCAATCAGCACGCTTGGATCTGCTGATGTCACATCGTCTAAGGCCATTGGCTCCAAGCACAATGACGACAGCATCCACCGCTACCCTCACAATGCCTGGTGCGGGCATGCTCCCTGCTGAGGGATAGCGGCGATGCGGCTCGCGCATGCGCCGTTGGACCGGGAAAGAAGGTAAGTGTATGGGGCGACCTGGGGGGGTTTCACACAGCGGGGGAGGGGGGAATTGATCGGTCGCCGTGGATTTTGGTCCACCTTAAAAAGGAATAACCTCCCTCCCCCCAAAAAAATATCCAAATTGCTGCCAGTAAGTGCTCACCTTTTTTTTTTTTATATATATATTTTTTTGACACACTAATGGCATCCCCTGGTGAAGATGGTGCCAGCACTGTGGAAGGCAGCTGTGCTGGCATTCCTAAAGCGTCATTCGGCTCCCAGAGGCTCTAAATGTGATGACTACACATGCACACTTGGAAAGGGCATTGAGAGGGCACGTGCTCCAGGCCAGTCCTCCTTCCAACTGGGCATGGACGTTTAGAGCCACTGGGAGCGTGGCGCTCGCTCAGGAGCCAAGCGGTGCTTCCGAAATGCCGGCACAGTGGCTTCTGCAGTGCCAGCAACATCTTCCCCAGGGGGCGCCATTTGTGTGTCCAAAAAAGAATGTATAAAAAAAAATAAAAAAGGTGAGCACTTACTGGCAGCAATCTGCATAGTGCGGGTGCGCTATCCAGATGCACAAATGATTTTTTTTTTTTTTTTTTTTTTGTGTTATTCTGGTTTAAGCAGCTTGGGTGCATAAGCTACGTTTGACAAACCAGACTGTAGGCATTTGTAAAAGTCACAAATTCTGGTGTTTCCTCATAAATATGTTTCTAATTGTTTCAGATGGCCTTTGTATTTTGTGTGGAGATGCTGCTGGAAAAGTGTGGCTTTATGATCTAGAAGCCTACAAAGCTGACTTGCTTAAAGGAATATCCTCCAGTGCTCAGAAAGAGCCCACAAAGGTAAAGCTGGTTTGAATTTAGTAACATTTGTGTCTCACAACCTCCTTTCTAAGGGGCAGTGCAGGTTAACACACAACAAAAAGCACTACTCACCTTTTCTCCCCAACAGCTGCACCATCCGAGTTTGGTGCTCAAATTAGTTTACTGCAGTGTGCGCTGTGCCAGGGGTCGGGCAGAACTATCTTTCACTTACATGTACCCTTGCTACCGGCAGCTGGTCTGGCACTTCACATGGCCCTTGGCAACCAGTTGGGCTTACCTGATAGCAGGGCCTATAGTGCTGTGCAAGCCCGCCCCACAGACATGCCAGGCCCTTGGAATGACAGGCTGGCTGCTGGCAGTGTGGGAACTTAAATGTAGTTCTGGCCAGTCTAGCGTTTGCAGGGATATGCATGGTGGGTTATCCACACCGACATGCAGGGCTGAGCAAACCACTCGAAAGAGCTGAAAAACAATTCCCACAAGTGGATGACGGAAATAATATCACATCCTAAGCCAAATCAAAGAAAATGCCCGGGCTGGTAAAAAATAGGATACTGATTTCCTGTTCTCTGTAACCGATTGGGCCTACTCCAGTGCTCAGCAACACACACAAAGTCTAGGTCCAAACTCGCATGTGCCTCAGTGATGATTGGCCACCCCACCATCACTCAGTGTTGGCAGCAAGCCCACTCCATTCACTGCAGTGAAGCATCGGAGTACAAGCGAACAGCAAGTAATAAATGTATAACCAGCAAACCTCCACCTAGGCAAACTGCGGTTACAAATAGGGTATGGAAAGTAAATGCAAAAATGTCTCAGACTGCATGTTATTTAAAAACTACCCAAATAATATATGCACAACAATATACAACCAACCAGAAATCAACAAAAAGAAAGGCGTTAACTGGCTTACCCCAGGGATAACCCAGTGCCCTGTAACCTTGCACTCATTAATTCATGTTGTTAAAAAATTTCATTTATTTTAATAATAAATAAAAAGAAACAGTCCAAAGTCATTTGGTTACCTTTCCAGTTGGATTGTGATGTGTTGAAAGCTAATGCGAAACATATTCATGTGTAGCAATTTGGATATTACATACTCTGCTATATAATATTCTGCTTGGTTTGTATTAACGCCTTAGTGTCTGCAATACAATACGCTGCTAGGAATGTACATATGCTGATAGAAATGCACCAGTGCTGCTAGTAATGTGTGCAACATGTGTATTGCTGCCATTGCTTTATTGATACTATTGTTGATCTGCAATGATTTACCTTTGGAATTGCAGTAATTGTTTTATATCAAAAAAAGTTTCTGCTGTATAAAAATATGCCATGGAAGAATGGTTTCTTACTTTTATATTTATGATTAAAAGAAATAAAATATTTACCAACATTAATTAATAGTGAGGTTACAGGAAGCTGGGTTCCCTGGGGTAAGCCTGTTATACACTTTTTTACTTAAAAACCACCTTATGTCCCATTTCAAACGGTCTGAAACGCCAGTAGCTTGGGACCTGGACCAGGTCAAAATCTACTGTGTGCTATTATCCAGAAAGTTCCCTACTATACTCACATCTGAGATTGTCAGCATCAGAGCCCAATGCACAAAGTAATCCACTAAATTCTGGCAAGCTTCACAGTGCAGTTCTGCTTTCAATGACATCCAAGTTGACTGAAGGTCTGCTTACAGTCCCACCCTCCGGGGGACTGGAGATGTTCCACCAGTTAAAGGTTACTGAGAAGCCAAAATCTGTGAACTCCATTGGTTGTTGGCATAGTAGGAAGAGCAGCACATAGGCAAACACCAGGTGAAAATGTCCCCAGGTAAGGCTATTTTATTTTCAGGCTTACTTTTAAATTTTATTGGTCTGGCATTAAAAATAAGCATGTCAGTAGTGGGGCTGCAAGCTGCTCTTCCATCATCTTTGATTGGAGGTCAGCATTCGCTGAAAAAGCTGTTCCTCTATTTACACTGTATAACTTCAGCAACTCTCTGCCGTAGGAGGTGACACAGCTCCTTCCAAGTCATGCATCTCTTTGGGACCCTGCAAACGTGGTTGCTCTCATAAGGAAAGTAGAGATTGTACAGTAGACCACTTTACTAAAAAGCCAAGCGGCTGCATGGCTGACAGTTTTCCTGCCGACAGGAAGTAGATTGCTCTTCCAGCAGTGAGTGGGGTCAGATATGCAGGTTTTTACTAATATAAGAGTGATCAAGAGCATGTGTGAAAATTCAGGGATAATTTAACCTGTCCCTAAATCGGGCCAAAATGGCAGACGGCCCCAGAGTCTTACAAGACTTTCCACGCTGTTGAAACCCCTGAATCCCCAGTAAAACCTACCTGATCCCCAATACAATGGCACGGACACTGGCCACGTAAGCACTGCCCTATACCTTTAGCCAGACGCGTGCTTGCGCCAGGTATTTGTGAATGGCCGGTGTGGGCACACCCTGTCAGGTAAGGGGTATTCGGCCCTTAGCTGATGCTTGGCCGAATGGAGCCGAGTCACTGCATGTCTGCGCTGCAGGACCTGGAGAAGGTTGGTTTTTCTGGGCGTTTCACACAGCAGGGCATCTCAATCAATGGCCTGGGACAAGGACCAAAACCATGGATAGTCAAAATCCCCAGTTTGGTCCACTTTAATTATGCTCTTTCAAGAGTACATGTATGGGGCCAGCAATTTTAGCCTCAACGTGCTTTGTTTCTGCCTGTAATACTCTGTGAAACACTGACCTGGATCAAGCATTCTGCCAGTAATTTGGGCCTTCTGATCTTCTCACCATATCCAGCTCAGTATCTCAGTAACTATGGCTGGAGCTGCAAATAAGCCAGGCCTCTAGAATCTTTTGTTAATTATTTAGAAATGCTATACCCTTCCAGTTAAAGCCTGAATAGACTTTTCGATCACTAGGGATATGTTTGGGATGCCCCACAGCTTAAAATTAAACGGAGAGCTCTGTGCTCTTTGTGCTGCCGAGAAGCTGAATCCCTCTGCTCTGCGGTCTGTGTACCCTCTCTACAACATTCATCTGTATGCCTCATTTACAGTCAATGTGGTATCCAAGAACTAGGGCAGTATGGTTCTGTGAGGCATCCCTATTTAGGTACATAGCTTGCAAGCAAAAAATATTTTCCCATTGCATGGCACAGCCTGCTTCACGAAGTCATTACATCTGGGTATTCCCCCACAAGGTGGCGCAGTGCACCGCAGAAGAGTTGTGGCTCCTCCGGTACCATATAAAAACGGAATCACCATAGACTTATCCAGTGTTCTCTCTGCAGTGATTCTGCGAAGATAGAAGATGGCTCTCTGTATTGCGCAGGTGAGCGGGGCAACCAAGCCTGCGGCCCTGCATGGCTATTTCCACCCGTTTCCGGACCCTCGGTGCCTCCCAGCCTCGGCTGACGGATCGGGTGAAGGTAGAGGAGCACTAGGGTCAAGTGCTCAAGGAGCGCTGCTCCAACCTGCAGACCCTGTACCATAAAGTGTAGCCGGCTATAGGCTTTACGGTGAGCCTGTTAGGGATGCGGAGTTCCCGTCCCAGCTTCTGAGGGGGTGAGTGTTTTTGGGGACTTATATTTGTTCTGGCATTTTGGGCCCCCCCCCCCCCCCCCCTGGCCTGGGCTCTCGACGCGACGGGGGTTTTTGGTCTCTTTGGGGCATGTGCTACGGAATACTTGTGTCTTTATTTATGTCTTTCAGGCGGGACAACTGTGGGTTATGGTTTCTCCCGGTCCTATCCCTTACCATCCCTCATCTTCCCTTACTGGCTTCTGGGGGCATCCCGGGTGGCTCCTGCTAGCCTTTACCCTGTGCTGGCCTATTGCGCCTGTGTTAATCACCATATCGAGGCTTCTGGGGATAGCGTGCTTGGGGGTCCTTCGGGGCAATCCCGGCTGTGTTTCATGTGTGGGGTATCCCCTGTGAGTAACAGTGTCACGGTGTGCGCGCCGTGCGCCCAAGATGTCCTTGCGCTCCAGGCTGGGTTGCCTGCTTCGCTTCCCAGCTCTGCACCCCCTTCGGCATCGCCTACCACCATCCCCCCCCCCCCCCCCCCCCCCCCCCCCCCCCGCGCCTGCATTTAGCCCCCAGTGAGGGGGATACTAGCAGGGGGTCACAGTCTGACCTGGCACAGCGTGTGGCCAGTATTGAAAGACAGCTTGACAGGTCTGTTCCACGTAAGGCCTCTGGCAAGAAGCGGCACCTAGCTCCCGTGACATCCCTCTTTCCTGAGGAGGATGAGGGGACCTGATACTTTACCCCCTAGAGGAGGGGGAACTCTTTAAGGACTCTGACTCCTCTGGGGACCAGCAGAAGGGTTACGGCAGTGACCCTGGGTCTGCGTCTGGGGAAGACTCATGGTTCCCTGAGGACATTGATAGCCTGTTAGCTCACATTTTTGAAGTCTTGCACATTGTCCCCCCTGAGGTGGCTAAGAGGAAGCAGGGTGAGCTCTTTCGTCCTGGAGTTCCCTGAGCAGAGCCATTTAACTAATATGGTGCTCAAAGAGTGGGAACGTCCTAGTAGATTGCCCGCGGTGCCCAAAGGGTAGGATAGGAGGTATCCCTTTCCTGCTGACCTGGTCAAGCGATGGTCGTGTCCCCCTCAGGTGGACGCTCCCGTGCTCGGGCTGTCCATTGCCTTCACCTGACACTACTAGACTGCGGGACAGCGAGGACCGGTGTATAGATCAGCTGGGCTGCCATGCCTTTGCGTGTGTGGGGGCTGGGCTGCGCCCAGTCTGCGCTGCTGCCATTACAGCTATTGCCCTTAAGAGACAGCTCAAGCGCCTCCTGGAGGGCACTACGGCTGGCAACAGGGGGGAGGATTATAGGTCCCTTTTGCTTTGCTCTGACTTTGTTGCCTTTGTCCTTACTGCCATGGATGATGCGGTACAGATGTGTAGTAGGACCTCTGCCCTTTTGGTGGCTATGCGCCGCTCTTTGTGGCTGTGTTAGTGAGCGGCTGATGCTGCCGCTAAGAAGGCTCTCACTGGGCTCCCCTTTACAGGGCTGCGGCTCTTTGGTGAGCGTATGGATGTTTTAACCAAGGATGGTAGGATGCCTCAACGTAGGAGGCAGCCTCGGCCCTTCTCTTCCCTCCCCTCTTTTCGTGCTCCCTCTTCTCGGGTTCCCGCAGAGATTCCTGGGGCTGTGGCAGATCCCGTGGTCGTCCCGGCCTCTCATGGGGCCCCAAGCCCCCTCAGGCATGAGGAGGCGCCCTCACCCATCCGGGTGGGGGGACGGCTTCGGCTCTTTGCTCACGTCTGGAGGCTACGTGTCGCAGACCGGTGGATTCAGGAGGTGGTGTCCTCCGGTTACAAGATTCATCAGATCCCGGATGTCTCAAAACCCTCTGTCAGTTCAGGGTTTGCGCCTTGCGGTTCAACGTCTGTTGGAGTCAGGAGTCATTTGCCCGATTTGCCCGGTGCTTTCCCAGGAACGGGGTCGAGGGTTCTACTCCAATCTGTTCACGGTCCCCAAAAAGGACGGGTCCCTGAGGCCCATCCTGGACTTGAAGGGTCTCAACAAGTTTGTCAGGTTCAAGCAATTTCGCATGGAGACTCTACGCTCGGCGGTCAGTACTCTGCGCCCGGGCGACTTCATGACCTCAGTGGACATCACGTGCCAATTCTTCCAGGTCATCAGAGATTTCTCAGGTTCGCTCTAGAGGATCAGCAATACCAGTTTGTGGCTTTACCGTTCACTATCACCTCGGCCCCTCTGGTGTTCACCAAGGTGCTGGCGGGTGTGATGGCTTTGCTGCGGAATCAGGGCATTTGCATCCTTCCTTACCTGGGCGACATTCTGATTGCGGCTCAATCTCTTCATCAGGCCAAGATGGATACTCAGGTGGTGGCCTCCACTCTCTGGGTGATCAACTATCCCAAGTCTTCACTGTCTCCGTCTTTGGTGAGGTCCTTTCTGGGCATGACTCTGGATACCTCTCAGTTCAAGGTATTCCTGCCTCAGCAGAAGGTGGAGGGCCTGCAGAAGCAGGCACGGACTCTGCTCTCTTGTCCCCATCCTTCCATCCGGCAGGGGATGCAGTTAGTGGGTCTGATGGTGTCCTGCTTCGAAGCAGTCCCTTTTGCTCAGTTTCACATCTTCAGTTGCACCTCTTGTCAGTTTGGGATCGGGACCCTGTGTCCCTGGATCAGGAATTTGCTCTGTCCTCCCTGGCCAGACAGTCCCTCTCGTGGTGGCTGGACTCAGGGAACCTTCTTGTGGGCAGATCTTTTCTCCCCCCGTCCTGGGAGACTGTTACCATGGATGCCAGTCTGACCGGTTGGAGGGGCTTTTGGAAGTCTCTGAAGTTCCAGGGTCGGTGGGGCCCCCAGGAGGCCCATGCTCCCATCAATGTACTGAAGCTGAGGGCGATCAGGTTGGTTCTGTCTCAGCTGACCACACACCTTCAGGGTCGGGCTGTTCAGATCCGCTCGGATAACCAGACAGCCCTCCCTTTGAGCCTATCCGTGGGGCTGCCTTGCCCATTCTGACTCTTAAGGTTGCCTTTTTGGTGGCCATTACTTTGGTCAGGCGTGTTTCTGAGCTGGCGGCGCTTTCCATCAACCTCCTTATTTTGAGAGGCATCAGGATAAGATGGTGTTTCGGCTTAAGCCGGATTTCTTGCCTAAGGTTGTGTCTGCTTTTCATCTCAATCAGGACATTGTTTTTCCTGCATTGTGTCCTAACCCTGCTAATTCCAAGGAGTGGACCCTTCAATCTTTGGATGTTGTCAGGGCTCTGAAGTTTTATTTGGTTGCTACTGAGTCTTTCAGGAAGTCTGACGCTCTTTTTGTTCTTCTGCTGGACCTAGGAAGGGTTTGCCTCCTGCTAAATCCACTATCAGCAAGTGGATCCGTAGGGCGGTGGTACAAGCCTATTCTGCTAAAGGGAAGGAACCTCCTTTTAGGATTACTGCTCATTCTACTCGTGCTATTGGTGCGTCTTGGGCATTTCAGCACCAAGCTTCTGTTGAATAAGTTTGTAAGGCTGCAACTTCGTCTTATGTTCATATTTTTTCCATGTTTGACAATGTTGATGTTAAGGCCTCAGCTTCAGGCGGTAGTGGTTTAAATTGCCTGTTGTTACTCTTTGGGGATCCCACCCTACTTTATGGACATTGCTTTTGGATGTCCCAGATGTAATGACTTTGTGAAGCAGCAGTGCCATGCAATGGGAAAAAGACAATTCTGTGAGTACTCACCTGTAGAATTGCTTTTGCCATGCATGGCACGGCCTGCTTCACCCCACCCTTGCTATCGTTGTTCTTGGTTGCCTCTGTATGGTGATTGTTCCAAGTTAGTTGCGGTTTTCTTGTTACTTTTATTCTCTCCCGGTTTCTTGAATAACTGCTTGTCAGCACTGGATAAGTCTATGGCGATTCCGTTTTTATATGGTAACGGGAGGAGCCACAGCTCTTCTGCAGTGCACTGCGCCACCTTGCGGCGGAATACCCAGATGTAATGACTTTGTGAAGCAGGCCGTGCCATGCATGGCAAAAGCAATTCTACAGGTGAGTACTCACAGAATTGTCTTTTTCTGACTTGGGCCAATTTAACAAAGACCAGGATAACAACCCCCACCACTGGTTTTGATTTGCGACCAGGAGGTTTTCCAAATTGGATAGAGAGCTGCAACTAGCCCCTAGTGTCTTTAAAACTCTAGAACTTGGTTACCTGGGTTTTGGATCATATCCGGTCTAGGTGATGGCTTCCCCCACTCTGTGTGCGGTCGTGGGTGTTTATTAACTTGCATAGGCGTGCAGGCCTGTGCCCAGAACAGTGGGAAGACTGGACATCAACTTTAAAGCGGACCAAAACCCAAATTTTTAACTAGCATCCCCTCAATTGCTTCTTCCATGAATAATAACTTTTGCCTATTTCTACCGCTCTTGCATTATTCTAATCCCAGATAATGGCGTCTATTTTAGCTGTGAAGCTCTGTGTCCTTCATTCATTGCCACTGTTGTGTGTGGCAATGATGTCATTGCCGCAACTATGCAATGACTGGTCACATGTCATCTTACAGAGAGGGACAACAAAAAACAGTGTTCCAGGGCGATTTGATAAGCAAAAATATATATTTCTAATTCTACACCCTAAGAAGAGGGTATTGGCAGGGGCTTTGGCCATATGTATTTCACAAGTTCAGTGGGTGTTGGTCTGCTTTAAGGCCCCTTGGTTTTGGGGCTTTATGGAGGCTAAATCGATGTACTTTCTGTGATGTCCTTAATCTGTTGTTCTTTCATTGAACAGATCATTAATTGGCCGAAACCAGTCACCAACAAAGAAAACGTAGAAGAGGCCATTATTAACACTGTGCTCGTGGACTCAGCTCAGAAGTATTTAGTTGCCTTAACTGACAAAAACATTATTGCAATTTGGAAGATTTTATCATGAGAACACAGACACAAGTTTTAGCTTCGAAAAGGAAAAAATATTTTCCCCTTTTTATTTTTCAGTATTGTAAAACAAATGGCAGGTGTTTTAATGTCCATATGTATATATTTTTTATGTATAATATGTGTATGTTCTGTTCTGCAAAGTGCTTGGCACTATAAACATTATGGATGTAACATTTCACACCCAAAAATATTTTTAATTATGGTTTTATATTTTTAGGTCATAAGACCCATGTAAATATGTATTTTTTATTACTTGGTGGAATGTAAGATTCAACGACTGTTATCAAAATATATTGTTTATGTGCTTTTGAATGTTGAGTTTGACTTTATTTTGTCTCAAAAATGTGCTTGAATTATTATTCTTTATAACCTAGTGGTGTCTGATGAAGTCACTTTTGCAAGGATCGAAACAGTAGAGCTTGCCTTCATTTTTGAGGGAAGAGAAGACTTATTTGGCTTCAGGCCTAGCAATTGACTGTGGTATAGTATAAGGCACATGTGGTCAACCTGCAGCCCAGGGCCACATGTGCCGAGGACCTGCTGTGAGGAAAGAGGGAGGGTTACATAGCGCTGACGTGTAAAGGTAAATAGGGGTCCGGTAAAAATGGATGATTGCACAGAGATTAATCTAGGAGGGGCGCATTGGCAAATAGAGGTGGCAGCAGTGGCTTGGAGGGACACAATGACATCGACTGTACAACAGCAGAATAATTTGGTAAATATTTTAATAATTGTATGCTTGGCATTGGTGAGGAGCTTAGATGGTTATCTGGAACATGGTTAAAATGCACCTATACTCAGGAAGTTTATGTGGTCACCTTCCATCCCCAGTCCTGTGCCCCAAAACCGCTCGTGTTTCTTTTTTTTTTTTACCTCAGCCTTTGCCCAATATTCATAAAAACACCAGGAAAATACAGGTAGTAATATTATGGTGAATGGCCTGCCATATGCTAATTCATTTAGTTACAAAACATAATAGCAATTAGGTTGAAGTGCCCACCATTGCTGAGCTGTGTGTACTCTGATTGTATTATCACTTGAGGTAGGGCTGCTAAGCCGGGGAGCAATATGGCCGACTGCATCCAGTTCCTGATGTTATGAATATTGGGCAAAGGCTGAGGTAAGAAAAGAAACAAAGGCTGTTTTGGGGTGCTGGGCATAGAAGGTGACTATGTATTCTTCCGTCTGAGTATAGGTGCACTTTAAGATGGGGGGAGAGTTTTGAATACAGGACCCATATATTTAGAGAGGTAAACCAATTGGCATGTGTATTGGCAGCATATGGCAATTGTTGCATGTGAATGTAGAGGTGTGGTGGAAGGACATAGAAGTGGAGTTTGTGTGGACATTGGATATCCTGATTGTCGTAGTAGGTCTTCATTATGCTATTCCAAATGAAAAGATTCTGAACCTATTCATTGTGCCACGTGACCAGGTTCCAGATCATTTTAAAGTGGACCAACACCCAGGATTTTATCCTGGGTGTTGGTCCACTTAGGTGGGGCACCCCGATCGGGGGTGCCCCGCTGTGTGAAACCCCCCCGATCGCCGCAAAAAACTCACCTCTCCCCGCTCCCCACGTGACCTCGTCCGGCCAATGACAGCGCTCAGAGCCGCTCTGGTATGCGTGTCCAAAGCCGCTTGGACGCGCATACCAGAGCGCTGTCATTGGCTGCGTCTCTCGCTTCCCTCTAACAGGGAGCGCGCCTGCGCCGGCCATTCACAAAACGGCCGGCGCGGGCCGGCGCGGGAGCGCTAGAGGGAAGCGAGAGACGCGGCTGCGCCGTTGGATCGCCGGTAAGGTAAGGATTGTGGGCCTCCTGGGGGGTTCCTCCCCGCGGGGACATCCCGACTTCGGATGCCCCGCGGGGAGGGATCTGATCGGTCCGGGAATCTTATAGATTCCCGGGCCGATCCCCCCTGGGGTGTTGGTCAACTTTAAGCGGTCCTTCACTCTGAATAAGAGTCTCTTATGTTTCCCACACCCTGTACATACAGATTGCTCACATTAAAAATCATCCTACCTGCATCTACTGCATGTTATGAGCCTTTAAACATTCCTGTAAACAGGAAGTGCCTTCTGACTGCTGCTCTGCATTCTGGGACTGCTGACCTTTTCCTGACCCCTCAGCTCTGCTTTGTCTGAGCAAAGCACAGCTATGACCCCGCCCCCCTGCACTTTATCCCCTCTCCTCAGTAAGTGTGATGCTTCTGAGTCAAGATGGTGGCGCCCGTATCCTAAAGTCCTGAACAGAGTTGCAGCCCAGTGGGGGAAAGAATAATTAGTAAGTGACTAAAAACTTAAAATATATTAATTTTAGATGCTAGGGAGTAGTTTAAGGGTGTTTGGGCTTTTCAATAAATCATGGTTAAGGTCCGGTTTAAGTGGCACGCGCTCCTCAAAAGGTTGAGTACCCCTGGTATAAGGTTTTTACAGAGAAAATCTAGTTGCTTGGGCTTTGGTTTGTGGAGCTAGATCTGGCTGATTGGGTACTGTATGTGAGTTAGATCTGGACTATTGGGTGTTGCACTGCATGTGGACCTAGATCTGAAATATTGAGTGTTGTATGTGGATTTAGAGTTAGATCAGGCTGATTGGGTGCTATATATCGAGCTAGGTCTGAATGTGGATCTTAATCTGGATTATTGGGTTCTGTGTGTGGAACTGGTGGTTTGGGTGTTTTGTGTGGAGCTGGAGCTAGATTTATCTAATTGGGTGTTGTATGTGGCGCTATGTGGGATCCAGACTTTTAAAGATTTTATGTGGGGGCAGGTCTGACTGACTGATTGGGCAAAAAATGTGGATTGGGGGGGAGGGGTGGGCCGTGCTGTATGTAGAACAGGACCTGGTTGATATTGGGCACTGTATGTGGAGTTTTCAATGGCAAAGATGTGGGGGTGCTCTGGTTAATTGGGTTCTGAATGTGGAAAGAATGAATAGGAAGAAGTCAGGCTCATCTGCTGAAATTTCTGTAGCTAGGAATAGTGGGTCTGGCTGATTGACAGTAGATGGGAGGGGGCTTACCAAATGGTGCTGTATGTGGAGCTGCTAGAAAGGGATCTGGCCTGTTATACATTGCAGGTTGTGGGAGGTCTAGATTGTGTGCTGGCTGGAGGTTTATTTGCAGCTGGGGGCAGACCTGGCTGACAACTGAGCAAAGTGATTTGGGGGGATTTCTGGGTGGTCAAAAGTTTTATGTAGAGTGAGGGGGCAAAACTGGGTGATTGGGCACTGAATGCAGAACATTTATAAGGGGCCTGGCTGCTTGAATGCTGTGTGGGGAGCTGGAAGGGGGATCAGTTGGGGAGGTTTGATTGACCTGGAGCTTTATGGTGGTGGGGTTCTGGCTAATTGCTATAGCTATATGATTTTTTTTTTTTTTTTGGGGGGGAGGGGGGGGTCTGGCTGAATGTATGTTGGTTGGCTGATCAGGTGCTATATGATGGAGGAGGGGGTCTGGGCTGATCATGTGCTGTGTGTGGAGCTTGGGGGGGGGGGGGTCTGGCTGATCAGGTGCTGTGTGTGGAGCTTGGGGGGGGGGTCTGGCTGATCAGGTGCTGTGTGTGGAGCTTGGGGGGGGGGGGTCTGGCTGATCAGGTGCTGTGTGTGGAGCTTGGGGGGGGTCTGGCAAGTTATGCTCTTTTTGTAGAGCTGGGGAGGGTCCATCTGATCTGGGGCTGTATGTTTTCTATATAATGGGGGAGAGGTCTGGCTCATTAGGTGATATATAATGGGGGGTCTCGCTATCAGGTGATATAATTAGGGGGGGTCGGGTCTGGCTCATCAGGTGCTATAGTATGAGTGGGGTCTGGCTGATCAGGCTATATGACTGGGGGTTCTGAGTGATCAAGGGCTATATGATGGGGGTTTCTGGCTTATCAGGGGCTATATGATGAGGAGGAGGTCTGGCTGAACAGGTGCTATGTAATTTGGGGGGGGGGGGGTCTGAATCATTGGGTGCTATGTAAAGGAGGGGTCTGGCTCATCAGGTGTCATATAATGGGGGGGGCGGGGCTCTGGCTCATCAGGTGCTAAATGATAGGGGAGGGCCTGGCTCATCAGGTAACATAGTATGTAAGGCTGAATAAAGACTTTAGTCCATCCAGTTCAGCCTATATGATTGGGGGGTTCTGGCTGATTATATGTTGGGTCTGGGGACTGGAGGAGGAGAGGGTCTTCTCAGTTATCTAAATATGTAGATCTGGGGAACAGCTGGCAGATATGGGACTGTATGGTAGATCTGGGGGTCGGTCTGACCAATTGCTAAATGAGGGGGTGGTGTGGGCTGATTAAGTGCTGTATGATGGAGGGGGGGGGTCTGGCTAATCAGATGCTATATGATGGGGGGGGTGGCGGTCTAGCTAATCAGTTGCTATATAAGGGGGGATCTGGCTAATCCGATGCTACATGATGGGGGGGATTGGCTGATCAGGGGCTATATGATGGGGGGGCATCTGGCTGATTAGGTGCTATATGATGGGGGGGTCTGGAAGATCAGGTGCTATATGATGGGGGGCGGTCTCGCTGAGTGGGATCTGGGATGCTGATTGGGGCACTTATATGGAGCTGAGAGGACTGGGGGCGGTGTGTGATTAGATTGTGTATATGGAGCTGCTGGGCGATATATATGGAGACGTGGGATCGCTCGCTGTATGTGGCGCTCCTAGTGCAGCCGGTATAGATGAGCTGGCAAACCCGCAGCGCTGCTGGTGACAGGTCACGTGGTGGCAACATGCAGGAAGTGATCATGTGATCGCTGTTTGAGTAGCATGGCGGCGCCCGGTGGAGGCACAGAGCTGAGCAGACGGAAAGCTCGGTCTTTTGGTTGTTGCTGGTGTCCGGACACCCTGAGAGTCTCCCTCCTCCTCGTGCTGCTGCAGTGCTGCCTGTGTGCGGCCTCCAGGTGACCCGTCACGTCTATCGTCTTTTACACCCGCCGTGTTTCTCCCTCCTATGTAATGTTGTGTCCCCGACTTACTTATATGTCACCCTTCCATGTGTGTCCCTGCCTGGAGCTTTCCCCTAATATGTCCCTGACACACTGCCGCTAATGGCGGGAACTGTGACAAGTTGCCTGAAACTTCCCCTCAACACAGCCATGATTCAGCTTCCGGCTTACACCATGGCTGCCTCTGACTGAGGGGCCCAACACCAGACGATGCTGAAGTTAGTTTTCATTTTCGGCTGGTTTCTTATTTGGGCTGAAGTTGGTTTCTTAATGGTGTTTATGCTTATTTCCCGCCTTACTTTAAAGTGGACCAACTTCCTCGGGGGCATCCCTTGCTCACCAGCACTAGCCATTCAGATAGGATGGAAGCGTGCATGCCGCCAGAGATGCAGCAGTGTGCGCTCCTCATTCTAGTCAATGAGAGCCATTTGCTAAATTATATAGTCTCCGCCAGAGGTGGGATTAAAATTTTTAACTACCCATTTCTTATATACAGCAAACTGTGCAATGCTATTAAAATGTGTCTAAGGGATTTTATAACCTATATGAGCCAGTTCTTTTCTGTTCTGAGAACGTCTACAAATTTAAATAGTTCTTCACAACCAGGGAGAACCTGCTGAATCCCACCTCTGGTCACGGCAGACGGTTCTCCCCCCCCCCCCGATTGCTGAGCCCAACTCGCCTTGTCCCAGTCCTATGGCACATGCACGGCCGCTCATCCAATCAGCTCGCTTGGAGACGCTGACATCACGTCGCCACTGACATAACGTCGTCTAAGCCTTCATCTAAGACCAGCAGCTCTGAGCACACTGGCGGCCGCATCCCCTGCTACCTTCTAACAGGGAGCATGCCTGCACAGGCCTTTCACAAATTGGCAATCACTCCCTCACTGGTGATCCAGTGATTTGGGCTGTTCCTTCAGTTAGAGCATGTCTCCTATTGGAGCACTCTCTCTCTCTAATGCAGGGCTCACTGATGGCATGGGGGGGGGGGGGGGGGTTGTTAGGTTAGTTAGTGTCCTGGTGAACCAGAACCCTTCCTATCAGTTGCCAGGGAGTGTGTAGGTACACTTTAAAGAGCCACACCCAAGAATATTGGTTGGGTATTGTTCCTCTCAGACAGGGCATCCCAAAAATTTCCATGACACAGGCATGACACAAACCGAGCATGCTCAGCCAATAAGTGCACGTGTTTTTGCTCAGCTCCCTTCGCCTTTGCAGCCTGCGCTGCCCATTCAAAAAGGCCTGGGTGCATGCACATCACTAGAGGTGAGCAGGATGCTGGAGGTTTCACACAACGGCCCCAAGAAGTAGGACTCTGACGGCCATCTTTTAGACTCCAGGGCCTTCATTGTCCCTCTTTAAAGCAGCACAAAACCCTTTCCACTACTCTCCCACCCAGTCTCATTCCCTTGGGCGTTGCATCGATGGGCCCGGTTTTTCCACTACCGAGGATACATTCTTTGGCCATTGCCTGCTAATGTGCTGCAGCCCACTGGCTGCATCTCCACTGTAGTTTGGCGAGTGCTACCACCCCAGTCCCATGGCTGGGCACAGGAGCGCACTTCATCTACAGGGAAGCGGGCATGCAGCTGCTGGCAAAGACATCGTCGTGGGAGCTGATGGCAGAGGTGAGGCTACTGGCAACCCTGGGGATTTCGAACAGCGGGGCATTCCGACTTCAGATGCTGGGGGCAGGCTAGCAGCCGGTATATATTGAATATGAATTATAACATTCAATACCCCCAGGTTTCTGCATCACTCATCAGCCACTGCTTTTCAGCACCATTATCTCCCCTCTCTGGGTGCAGGAACCACTCTGACAGCCCTTAGAATGTATGATTACCCTGCGCTGCCAGCCATAGTGTTTAGCAGTAGGGAGTTTGCATTACTGCTTATGGAAAGTCCACCTGCAAAGAGGAGTGTGGGCATTTGGTGACAGGGAGGGGTCACCTAAAGGTCTGATACTTTTATCTACAAATTGAAACCTTATCTTTTAATAAGCCCACCTCTTGTTCCTTGTTCTCTTAATTCTCTTGAGTGCTGACCCTTGGTGGCTTCGTTTCTGGTCCAAAATGAGGACCCTCTTCTGATAAAGCAATGTCATGTGACTGGGATGCAGCTCTTTCTGAAGTGAAGAGAGCTGGCAGGGTATGCAAAGAGGTTGTTGAGGACTGGAAAGTTACTTGAGTATTTTTTTTCTTGCAGGAATTCATTGATTGATGACTTGCTGTTACCCTATCCACCCTTTTCTAAGCATGGGTCGAGCCGCAGCCACCGTGAGGCTAGAGACTGTTTGCGGGTCACGCATGGCAATACAACCCACGAAACATGGCCCAGTAATAATAACACAACACAGCCCGTGGCCTCCACCAGGACTTACGTCTCAGTATTTCCAGATAAGATGAGTAAGAAGATTGTTTATGGGCACTTTACCTTTATAAATAACCCTCTGAGAACTGTGTCTGTGCTGGAGCCTGGGGGTCTTGGAGGATGTGATAAAAACTTTACAGCAACTGTTGCAGAAACTGTGAAATATGGAAAGTGCCTTGTGGCCCAGAATGGGGGCTTTTTTAATACCTCAAGTTTTCAGTGTCTGGGAAATGTTGTAAGTAATGGCAGATTGGTGCAGAGCTCAAAAGGGATACAGAATGCCCAGTTTGGCATCAGGAAAGATGGCACAATGGTCTTTGGGTAAGGAATCTGTGTATATATACTTATTGTGTATATATACTTATTTTGATTTTACTATGTATATATGTTTATTTATGTTTACAATTGGCGATGCAGTGTCTTTCCTCTCCCCTTTCCAGCAACTCATCCCATCCACTTACAGGGCATCTTACATGGCTCAGCACATACTGTATCCCTCCAACCAATCCATGTACATGATTGTGGCCTCCTGGCGGGAGGCACAGCTGCATCTGAGCAGCTGATGGTCCCTCTCCCGCACCCCATTTTGTAAAAATACAATTTGTGAAAGGTATCAGCTTATTTATTTCTACAAATATTACTTTCTACTGTGACTCTATTGGAGAGTTGTTTTGCTGACTTCAGGTTACCATAGACAAAAAATCCTTGTACTAGATATTTCGTGACCACAGACAAACTTTCAATAGTCATCTTTAGGCTACTTTCACACTACAGCATTGTGGGGCTATTGTGATCACCTTGCAATTGCAATGAAAGCTCGTAATTGCAATGAAAGCTCGACTCGTAAGTCACCCATGGGCCCACATAGGCGTTTGGCAGTCCTGCTTTCAGCAATTGTTAAACGGTAGCGCTTGTGATTGCACTCCATTGGCGATCACAGGAGCTAGTGCTTTCAAATCGCTGTTCAAGTATGGCTGAATGTGCGCTAGCGTTTTCCATAGTGCACCATAATCACCCCCAGGTGAATGTAACCATTATCTCTGCTGGAAAAAAAATGTGATTAATTAAGTTATGCTTCTGGAGATCTGCTAACATGTCTTCATGTGTTGAGAACTGAAAAACCTCAGACTATTTAGAAACTTCTCAACCCAGGTGGCATGTCGGTGGAGTTGAAGTCTCTATTCATATCTGCAGTAATAAGCAGTATGATGCCCAGTATAATGCTCTGATCTATCTAATGGACAAAATTACTATGAATTGCCTCTATTGTGTTCTGCTGTTTTTGCCTCTATCTCATAGGCATGTATAGACAGTTAATCTATACAGTTAGTTAATGGGTTTGAGGGCACCACAGAAAAAAACATTCATTATTGAGATGGGTGCCTAAGCTGTCTCAAATCCTAGCAAGGCCAATAATTGGCTCTGAGTGTTTCCTGTTACAGGGGTAAGGGAATAAACCTTTTTAGAATATGTGCTGCCAGGTTTAAATGGCACTTTCTCTCTTATTAGTTTACACTTGTATTTCTTTTTTGTGTATTTTAGATATTTATCAGAAGAGGAGGTCTTGGATACTGAAAATCCTTTTGTTCAGCTTGTAAGTGGAGTCATTTGGTTGGTGCGCAATGGGGAGGTATATGTTAATCAAAGCAGAAAGGTTGAGTGTGACGAAACCCAAACAGGTATGTCTTTTTCACTTCCAGTGTCCTTTCTACAGATAAGAATACCACATTTAGGGCTGCCCTAGAGCGTCTGTTTCAACAGTTGCTCCTTGGTGAATTTCATTGCAGCCAGACAGGATAAACTACATAGCTGTTACATGAAAATAGATCCAAGAGGGCCATAGGACAGGCTCTATGCAGTGTTTTCCATCTGGATCTACAGTAATACAGTAGATATTTGGGCTTGCCAAGATGCAAAAGAATGGGCCCTCATCTGTTGTATGAAACAATTGTATTTTGGCTGCTGTATGATTTCTCAGCTCAACTCAAATGGTGTTAGGAATGGTGTGAGAATCACATACTTGCCTTTCTGGTAATTTTATCAAAACATCCTTAGGACATCTTTAGGGCAGCATACCACTGAGATATTAAAGCGGACCTTCACTCTGAATAAGAGTTTATCTTATATGTTTCCCACACCCTGTACATACAGATTGTCCACATTAAAAATCATCCTACCTGCATCTACTGCATGTTATGAGCCTTTAAACATCCAAAATGGCGGCTTATGGAAGCCGCCATCTTATCAGGCAGCCTGCAAACAGGAAGTGCCTCCTGACTGTGCTGCTCTGCATTCTGGGACTGCTGACCGTTACCTGACCCCAGCTCTGCTCTGTCTGAGCAAAGCACAGCTATAACCCGCCCCCCTGTACCTTATCCCACTCTCCTCAGTATGTGAGATGCTTCTGAATCAAGATGGCGGCGCCCATATCCTAAATTCCTGAACAGAATTGCAGCCCAGTGGGGGAAAGAATAATAAGTTAGTGACTAAAAACGTAAAATATATTAACTTTAGATGCTGGGGAATCGTTTTTTAAGAGTTTGGGCTTTTCATTAAATCACGCTGAAGGTCCGGTTTAAGGCTCCGCACCAAGGTAGGAACACATGAACACCAGAATACACAAAAGCTTTAGCTCCTACTCCAGACATAATTTCTTTGTGTTCCTGCTAGACCACCAGCTTCTGAAACACGGGTTTAGGTAGGTAGAACGGGTCTCTGTGGGTCTAATGGGGTTGACCCATTCCCTGGCTCTGTAGGCAGCCTGCCAAGGACCCAGGGGATAGGCCAGATTCCCCTATCCCTGACTCATAGCCAGCAGGGTGGGTCAGCGCTAGCCTCAGACCAAGAATGCTAATGGTCTGAGGCATTGTGGAAATCGTCAGGGGGGATTTCCAGGTCCCCTTCCCTTCCCACCCCCTCCCTCCTCCGATATCATATGGGGCTTGTGAGGCTCCAGCGGGATGTACGACTGCGAGCGGTCGGGTTGCATTCTGTTTGTGTTGTGGTGGGAGCCTATGGAGCTTGCGGCCAGGCTGCGGTATGCGTGCACTCGCTTTTTCAGCCTGATGGGGGGGGGGGGGGGAAGGATCTGCTGCAGGGGGCAATTCCACTCAGCAGTGCTCAACGACGATGTCATCGCTAGGTGCTGCTGTGATACCCAGCTAATGCACGTGCTTCTGGCTTAAAGGGAAAGCACTCTGCTAAACTTAGGTGTCTTTTTTGGCCTCCCTCTCATGTTACCTTAGAGGATTAAAGATTCAGCAATTAGTAACCTTCCTGCTTGCTTATTTATTGAGCTTGGGGAGAGGCGCCTCTACCCCACACCAGACTTCAGAATGGCGGATGGCAGCAAGTCCCTGCTCCTCTCATCTACTATGGGAGATTTTGCTGCGGATCAATATCCTTCCTACCTGATTGATCCAATTTCATCGGAAACTCTTTCAGCTGCTCAGTCTGGGAAGAAACGGGTCCAGTACCTTTTTTATTTATGGACACGCTCTTGCAGTTTTAAGGGCTTCTTTGAATTATCATTGGGATTTTTGGTGCGGGTCATGGCCCTTACCAATTCGATGCGTAGGACTTTTTGGCTGCGTACTTGCTCAGAGGATACAGGTGTCATGCCCTTTAACAGGGAATTCCTCTTTGGCCCAGATCTATAGAGGATGTTACAGGTCTGCTGACAGAAATAAGTCTTTTCCCATAAAGCGTAGGGATTTCAGTCCTCTTATAAGCTGGCCCTTTCTTAGCAAGGACTCGTTTAGAGGGGCCCCTCCTACTTGTAGGAGAGGCAAGTTCAAAGGATCCCAACAGTCAGCCCCTAAGAAGCAATGACGCCGGGTCCTTAAGTGCCTGGTTAAAACGATTCCACACCTGTTGCAAGACTCTACTGGATTGCCCCTTTATTTCCCGGGGAATGCGGAAGGGTTTCTCAATAGAATTCATGCACGTCCCTCCCAGGAACTTTTTTTTACTCCTCTCCCAGGGGGCAGGAAAGACTGGCCATTCACAGCAGTCTAGATTCTATGTTGGATATGGGAGTGATTGTCCCGGATCCCCACCACCAATGGGGGAAAGGGTTCTATTTTTATTTTTGTTATAAAGAAGACCTCCAGAGGATTCCGCTTCATTCACGTTTTGAAGAATATGAATCTGTTGGCACGGAAGGCAAAAAGGAGTCAGGATCATAGAATATCTAGACAACCTCTTCCTCATTGGCAAAGATCAGGAGAGGTTGCTCTAGGATCTGGAATTGACAAAGAATTTCTTTCTACGGGTACAGTCTAGTACGTCACAGGTCATGACTTATCTGGGGTTCGAGACCAATATGATCCTTCAGAAAATCTTTCTGCCTCAGACGAAGATAACGATCCTTCAGGAAGCCATTCAGTCCCTGTGTTCCAGCTGGTCAATTCTAGTTCGTCCAGCTATGTGGGTCTTCAGGCTAATGACCTCATCCTTCGCAGCTGTAAGATGAGGTCAGCTACACTAAATGACTCTACAGCTGCATATTCTAAACTCTCGGGAGTCCATAGACAGAATAATCAAAGTCCCAGATTTAGTGAAGGAATCCCTGACCGCTCAAGGGAAATGGTCCAGAACACTGAGCCTATCCTCATTGAATCTCACAGAATTGATACATGTGAAGGAGGCATTGCTAGCCTTCTTTCCCCACCTGAAGGGTCATCAAGTATAAGTCAGAACAGACAATGCGACTACTATGGCATATCTAAATTGTCAGGGAGGAATGAGTTCATCCGTCCTACACAAAGCAGAAAAGGAAATTTTAATCTGGGCAGAACTGAACCTTTTATCGTTATCCGCCATCCACCTGAAAGGTTGCCGAAATCAGGTGGAAGATTTTTTGAGTTGCTCTCTATCGGAAGCAGAATGGTTACTGAACAAGGAGGTGTTCAATCAGATTTGTATTCTGAGAGGAGCTCCAAAGGTGGATATTTTTGCCTCCGGTTGAAACAACAAGCTGAGGAAGTTCTTCTCCTTCGATCCCTCCGTTCAAGCTCTAGGAAAAGACTCACCAGTGGCATTTCAGTCTGGCTTATGCGTTTTTCCTCTCCTCCAGTTCGGATCCTCCCTCAGGTTCTAAACAAAATATCCTGCCAGTCAGTCACGATTCTATTTCTGGCCCCATGATGGCCAAAGAGACCATGGTTTACAACTCTCTCTCAATCCAAGAGCTTTGGGAGCCTTGAGAACTCCTGGTGAGACCAGGGACCAGGATCCACAGAAGTGGCATCTGACACTTTGGACCCTGAGATCGTGATGCTCCTGAAAAAGGAATTTTAGTGGGAGGTGATCAAGACTGCATTCCAGCAGAAAGGAGGTGACAAGGAAGATTTAATTGAAAATGTTTAACACCTGCGTAATCAAAACCCCCTTCTAGTCTTCCAGTCGTATTGGATTTCCTTCAGAAAGGAGTCAACCTGGGTCCTGGCATCTGTACCCTAAAGGTCCAATTAGCAGCCCTTTCATGTTTTTGGGGGGATAAGAGACTTTCATCTTTCGCATTGGTCAGGTGTTTTTTGCTAGCTGTCAGGTGGTCCAGACCGGTCTGTTTGAGGTTAGCTAAGACCTCACCACCCTTTGAACCTCTGTCAAGCTCTTCTATTTACGCTGGAAGGAGGGGGGGGGGGGATATGGTGCCCAGGACTATGTGAGGTTAATGCAGACCAATTCTCAGTGATAACCGTGTCTCTTGTAGTAAGAAAGGTTGGGGACACCTGCCTTAGAATGGTGCCATAGAGGCCACAGAAGTAAGGAACTGTAACTCTGTAACTGCAAAAAAAAACTGCAAAACCCACAGTCAAAACTGAGAAATGAGACTGGAGAGAGAATATGGTCATCCTGCATGTAGCTGGGGTATCTTTAACAAACATCACATTTCTGTGGGAACACACAAGACAAGAAAAGCGAGAAAGAAAACCGTCACTGACTTTCATTTTCTACCAGGTGTAAATTTTCACCTGGCTCTGAATGAACCCCAAGGTAGACAATGAAAGGCAATGGCAGTTTTCTCACCTGGCGCATACGAGGGCTCTCTTCTAATCAGATGCAGGGGAGTGCTTTTGGCTTGCTGTGTGTAAATACTTGCTGTATTTGCTGTTATCTTTATAACTGCACCAAGCCCTTTGTATGAACATGTATATGCTGGGTGTTTATAATGTCATTTTATAAGCAGCTAAAGAACATTTAAAATGCAGTTAGTAAGCGCCATGTGGGAAACGGTGCGGCTCCTTTTTTATCATTTAAAAATGACTGTAGTTACGCTTCTGGGCCTCTTTTGCAGCGGCCACAGTGCAGCCAATCAGCCTAGTGGCCAGTGCTGGTCGGCTCAGACACGGGCCGTGCTAATAGGCTGCTTGCAGTGATGATCCCCCCACGTGACTGTGAGCAGCCTATTGTCGCGGCCAGCTGGCAAGCCGATCCGTACTGACCATGCTTCCGACACGGCCAGCACAGAAAAGGCCTGGAAGTGGTGAGTATCCCAGCTTCTTATTTTAATGTCAGCGTTGCGGAGCAGTTTGGATCATAATGGCCTGCTGCTAAATAGTACTGCGGAACTACAGTCCTTCTTTTTTTTTTTTTTTTTTTTTTTTTTTTTTTTACTGTTGTTCAGCTTTAAATCAGCCCTGAAGAAAGCCGTATTATTTTGGTACTTGGATTGTCTATTTTGCCCTTTTCACTTTTCCATTCTTCTTTGTTCGTTAGGTAACTTTGATGACTTTGTAAACAAGATCTCGGCTAGGACAGCAGTGGGGCATGATACCAAGGGCCGACTGGTTCTGTTTCATGCGGATGGACAGACTGATAGCAGAGGGTAAGTCCCAGAACCAATTAGATTTTCCTTGCCGCCCTTGGAAACAATTCAAAAGGAACATATTTTGGACTAGGTCAAAAGAAATGATGCTTGCTATGTTTTTAAGGTCTATCCATAGGAGTATATTGTTTAAATAGCCAACAATACGTACAAGTGTATCTAAATGTTAAATAAATGGTCAGATATTCGTCAATAAAACTTAGATGATTGAATAACCAAACTGGTTAGGATATCGGGTGACTCTGGTGGTTTCACACTGTGGGGCATCCTAAAGGGGGAATCAGGCAGCCCTGAAGTCTTATAGGCTTATAGGGCCTATTTTGGTCCACTTTAACTATAAATTAATATTCTCCGACCTAGATTATATAGCAGCCAGTATAGACAATATTCTGCTCTTTGTTAATAATATAAAATAAGTCTGATTGTCTTTTTTTTTTCTCTTAACCTTAGCCTTAACCTGTGGGAGATGGCTGAATTCCTAAAGAACCACGATGTTTACAATGCCATAAACCTTGATGGAGGAGGATCAGCCACTTTGGTTCTTAATGGAACTTTGTCCAGTTATCCATCTGATCACTGGTAAGTCCCTGTCATTCAGTTTCATACACAAGTCCTTAAAGGGGTCACAGCACTCAAAACTGTTAGCAAACAATCCTGTAATCCTTTTCTAAATCTGGTAAAGGTCTCGGTTGGCACACAAGTGAAGCAAAAGTATGTTGAAGCTGCACCACCAAATGCCAAGGTGCCTCTGTGTAGGTGCAGTCCTATAATCTGAGGGCCCCCATTTTGGAAGTACAATTCAATGGATACATTGAGAGCATTCAGTTTGTACAGTAGCTTTTGTGGAGAAGTATGAGGGTTGCATGCTTAATAGGTCACAAATATTATAGTAAATACTTTAACAAAAGGCTAAGGTCTTAGTGAGAGGCAGAGGCACAGTGTGGAACCTATGTGTGCTGGTTTAGATAGCACAATCAGCCCAAAATATTTGCTAAGTATGTTTTGTGCTAAAGGTCTTGATCAAGGCTGTAAAATTAACAACTCGCACACAGTAATAAATAGGCAGTGCTAAGTTCCATGCATGCAGTGTACCTAGTGAAAATAAAGAATCATACTAATTTTAAACCAATCAAAATGCCATAAAATTGTTAGAGGATGAGTAAAAATATATCTAAATATTTTATACATGCTTTATAGTTGTTGATATGGATGAAATGAATAAAGGGGGGTGGGAGCAGCTCAATCACTATTATTTATACAAAATTATTATTATTCAGGGCCTGGGAACTAATTTACCGCCCAGTTTAACCCTCTCTCATTATCTAAATATCAAGCAACAAACATGTCTAGCTATGTGGAAAGACAGAGATTTGGTTGCATATATCTGCAGATACATGTGGAAGCCACACTGCCCCGGCAAGGCACTCTGTGTTTAGTGTGGTCCCTACTCTTAATTTTGATTCCCCAAAGTTGGGACATGCAATGCAGACAAATATTTGAGAGCTACTCACCTGGGAAGCTGCCAGCCTCCCTTTAGAGCACTTCACAAGGAGAAATCCATATTGACTGAATTCCTCCCTGCTTGTGCTCATGGCAATTCAAATGAATAAAGGGGGGTGGGAGCAGCTCAATCACTATTATTTATACAAAATTATTATTATTATTCAGGGCCTGGGAACTAATTTACCGCCCAGTTTAACCCTCTCATCTAAATATCAAGCAACAAACATGTTTAGCTATGTGGAAAGACAGAGATTTGGTTGCATCTACAGATACATGTGGAAGCCACACTGCCCCGACAAGGCACTCTGTGTTTAGTGTGGTCCCTACTCTTAATTTTGAGTCCCCAAAGTTGGGACATGCAATGCAGACAAACATTTGAGAGCTACCTCCCCCTCGATATGGATGAAATGCTAGAATCATTTAATGTAGTTTTAATGCCTCCATTCCAGAGTCTCCTCCTGATCCTGAGCTTTGCAAGTCAAAAAATAAATATCAGTAGTTCACCTGCCCCACCTCCTCTGACCTGGTCCATCAATCAACCGAAACACCCCCTACTCAGACGGCCTGATTAGCTGCCTCTCTCTGCTGCTCTGAAACCCCGCCCTCCTCTCTCTTGCTGTGAATGCGCACTGCTCACAGCACACTGGGATTGGGCTGCCAGCAATCTGCAACCTGCCACCCTGTACTCCAGCGTTTGCCTCTGCCAGCCCTGCCACAGGTCAGAGAGCCACCCTGCAGCACCCCACTGCGCCCCCTTGCAGCTCTATTCCATTTAATGCAGCGCATGCAGAATCAAAGTTTTCCATGACCACGATCCCAGGTGGTCACAGGACTGATCCTTTGCCTCAGGGCTCCTGCCACGAGTGTGTACGCCAAGCCAAAATGGTTGCACAGCTGACCAATGCGAAGCATATACATGACTCATAAATCTGTCATGCCCTTCCCAGCTCAGCCACACACACAGAAATGGAAGCAAAGACAGGCACTTCATTTAGAATACACATAGTATTTGCATATAATCAGCTACTTTGAAATACTTTGAAATGGCCCATTGTATACAAGATCGTGCTGGAAATTCTCCAGCAGTTATGAGCATTTGTTAGCCCACAATATTTGTTCTGTCCCTAGCTCTGATGACTCGATGTGGCGCTGTGAACGAAGCATCTCCACTGTTGTCTGTGTTCATGAACCATATTGTGATCCTCAAGATTGTGGAGGCCATGGACTATGTGTTGCAGGAGAGTGTCACTGTAGCGGCCACTGGACAGGAAGTTCCTGTGATGTTCTTAGCTGTGGCCCTTCAAATTGCAGTGCTCATGGGATGTGCACCCAAAGTAAGTAACCCTGTCTAGGTATGTGTCTTCTTCATCCAGTGTCATCCCATGTTTGACACTAATAAGGCTATTTATGCTAAAAATCAATTTCCCCATATGGATGTGTCATTGCTGTGATCATAGAAGGGCATTTGTAATACCTTATTTTTTCGCTGCATAAGACGCCCATAGGACGCACCTAGGATTTGAGGGAGGAAAATAAATATTCTGAACCAAATTTTGTGCCCCCAAGAACCAACTAATCGGCAAGGTGCAGACCCCCCCCCCCCATTACAGGCAGAGGGGCATCCCCCTCCCATTCCCCTAGGCAGTGTGGCATTCTCCCCTCCCATTCCCCTAGGCAGTGTGGCATTCCCCCCTCCCATTCCCCTAGGCAGTGTGGCATTCCCCCATCCCAATGTAAACAACAGATAAGGGCAGCTAAGCTGGAGACAGAAAGACTGGTCGCGAAAGAGAGTAAAACTGACCCCAAATTATTCTTTAGCTACATAAACCGTAAAAGGTACAAACCTGAGGGTGTGGACCCCCTGAAAAGCAAGGAGGGGACCCCTATAGAGGGAAATGAGGAGAAAGCTAATTTGCTTAACAACTTCTTTGCTTCTATATTCACAAAAGAATTTGACATGCCGAGTGAAATGCAGGGGAATAACAGAAACCCTCCATTAAATGTCACTGGTCTAACCAAGGAAGAAGTCCAGCACCGTCTCAAGCAGATAAAAATCGATAAATCACCGGGACCAGATGACATACATCCTCATGTTTTAAGGGAGTTATGTACAGTAATAGACAAGCCGTTATTTCTAATATTTGTGGATTACATAACTACAGGGTCTGTTCCGAGGGATTGGCGCTTGGCAAATGTGGTGCCAATATTCAAAAAGGGATCTAGGGGGGAACCTGGGAACTACAGACCGGTAAGCTTAACATCTGTGGTGGGCAAGCTGTTTGAAGGTTTCTTAAGGGATACTATCCTGGAGCACCTTGGGGAAAATGACCTTATTACTCCATATCAGCATGGATTTATGAGGAATCACTCCTGCCAGACAAACCTAATCAGCTTTTATGAGGAGGTAAGTTCAAGATTGGATCAGGGGGAGTCATTGGATATCATATATCTTGACTTTTCTAAAGCATTTGATACTGTGCCACATAAAAGGCTGGTACAAAAGATGAGAATGCTTGGACTGGGGGAAAACGTGTGCAGATGGGTGGGAAATTGGCTTAATGATCGGAAGCAGAGGGTGGTTATCAATGGTACACACTCAGATTGGGTCACTGTTACTAGTGGAGTACCACAAGGGTCAGTTCTGGGACCAATTCTCTTCAATATATATATAAATGACATTGGGTATGGATTAAACAGTAAAGTCTCAATCTTTGCAGATGATACTAAGCTAAGTAAAGTAATTAAAACAAAAGAGGACAACAGGCAGCTACAAACAGATTTAGATAAATTGAAAGCATGGGCAGTTAAATGGCAAATGAAGTTTAACACAGATAAATGTAAGGTTATGCACATGGGAAGGAGAAATCTGTGTCATGATTACACACTAAATAAAGAAACACTTGGTAAAACAACAATGGAAAAGGACCTAGGGGTTTTAGTTGACAATAAGCTCAACTGTAGTAATCAATGCCAGGCAGCTACTGCCAAGGCAAATAGGATCATGAGGTACATCAGGAGGGGCATAGGTGCTCATGACCAGAGCATCATTTTACCCCTGTACAAGTCACTGGTCAGACCCCATATGGAATACTGTGTACAGTTTTGGGCACCTGTGCTTAAGAAGGACATATCAGAACTGGAGCGCGTTCAAAGAAGGTCAACAAAGTTAATAAAAGGAGTGCGGGGGCAAAAGTACCCGGAAAGATTGTCCAAGTTAGGTTTATTTAGTCTAGAAAAAAGACAATTGAGGGGTGATCTAATAACTATGTATAAATATATTCGGGGTCAATACAAAGATCTGTCCCACAATCTATTTATACCCCGGAGTGTAACCATAACCCGGGGGCATCCACTAAGGTTAGAGGAAAGGTGCTTTCTCCACCGACATAGGAGGGGATTCTTCTCTGTAAGAGCAGTGAGACTATGGAACTTGCTGCCAGAGGAGGTAGTAATGAGGGATACATTAAAAATGTTCAAAAGTGGCCTTGATGCCTTCCTGGCATGTAATAACATTTCCGGCTATGGCTACTAGACCACTGGAAGGAGTTAAACAGGCTGAACTGGATGGACTAACGTCATTATTCAGCCTTACATACTATGTTACTATGTTACTAATCCACATATAGACAGTGTGGCATTCCCCCTTCCATTCCCCTAGGCAGTGTGGCATTCCCCCTTCCATTCCCCTAGGCAGTGTGGCATTCCCCATTCCATTCCCCTAGGCAGTGTGGCATTCCCCCTTGCATTCCCCTAGGCAGTGTGGAATTCCCCCTTGCATTCCTCTAGGCAGTGTGGCATTCCCCCTTCCATTCCTTTAGGCAGTGTGGCATTCCCCCCTTCCATTCCCCATATAGGCAGTGTGGCATTCCCCCCTTCCATTCCCCATATAGGCAGTGTGGCATTCCCCTCTCCCATTCCCCATATAGGCAGTGTGGCATTCCCCTCTCCCATTCCCCATATAGGAAGTGTGGCATCCCCCCTCCCATTCCCCATATAGACAGTGTGGCATTCCCCCCTCCCATTCCCCATATAGACAGTGTGGCATTCCCCCCTCTCATTCCCCTAGGCAGTGAGGCATCCCCCCCTCCCATTCCCCATATAGACAGTGTGGCATTCCCCCCTCTCATTCCCCTAGGCAGTGAGGCATCCCCCCCTCCTATTCCCCTAGGCAGTGTGGCATTCCCCCCTCCCTTAACCCATATAGGCTGTGTGGCATCCCCTCTCCCATTCCCCATATAGGCTGTGTGGCGTCCCCCCTCCCATTCCCCATATAGGCAGTGTGTAGTACTAGGAATTAGGCGCACACCAATTAAATGCCTATAAAAGTATTTTACTATAAGTAATTCGTAGTGATTATATACAGGCAGTGATGATATCTCACATTTGAGTAACAAAACTTGCTATTTATATACAGTGCATACGTACTCTATGTAACAGACTGGCAATACAGAATTCCTTAGCATTGAAATCAAAGCGCAAATTCTTTGTAGCATAATTGTAACCATATAGAAAAAAAAGTATCACTTATGCCAGCTGGGAATACACAGAGAAAAGCATGTAGTGCATCTTTGCAGCACATACAGATAAGATGGAGAATCACGTGTCTGAGTCACATAATGAGCCTGTCACTCGCCTCAAGCCAGATAATGATACCAACACAAAGCATAGCCAGATAGAAACAGGCACATATCTCACAGAGAAAACATCTGATTCAATGGCATGTCATCATGAACCTCAGCTGTGTATATTGCATAGTATTCAGAGCTTCCCTCTTACCAATACATTAAACAGCATGTATATTAGTATGCGCGATAATTGAGTCAAATGTTACCCAGTAAGAATAGAGTGGTAGTAGTGGGGGTGGTCCTCCCACGTTTCAGGGATCTGGTCCCCTTTCTCAAGGAAATCGCCCTGTCACGTTGTGCTACCTGAGCATTTTTAAACCAAAAGGATCCCCGAGCCGAAATCCTTGTTGAATGCGGATCTTAAGATCTTTGCGAAGATACTCGCCTCCAGGATTGCCCCCCACCTACATCACATCATAGCACTTGATCAAGTTGGCTTTATGCCACATAGAGAGGCAAGAGACAATACTATTAAAGTTCTTAACTTGATTCAGTGGGCCCAAAAAAAGTGGTGTGCCGTCTCTTTTGCTTGCCACCGATGCGGAGAAGGCCTTTGATAGAGTTAATTGGAGCTTTATGCAGAATACTCTGACATATTGGCCTTGGTCCTAATGCTATGGGCTGGATAAGTGGTTTGTATAGTGCCCCCTCCGCATCGGTGCGAGTGAATGGAGCGCTCTCGAGCCCCTTCCGTATCACAAATGGAACAAGACAGGGGTGCCCTCTCTCCCCCCTAATTTTTATACTTACCTTGGAACCCCTTCTATGTAAAATTCGCAACAATGTTGACATTAAGGGTATGGGAGACCACGCGGGTAGCTACAAGGTTGCGGCGTTTGCCGATGACCTGATCTTTGGTTTGACGCTCCCTGAGACCTCTTTACCGAACCTTATGAGAGAATTAAAACAATATGGAGTCCTGTCAGGATACAGGATTAACTATCAAAAATCCGAAGCCCTCAATGTCAATATTCCAGCGAAAAGATTCGATACTATACAGAAATCCTTCCCCTTTAGATGTTCGGAGGAAAGTGTAACATATTTGGGAACAAAAATTAGTAAGAACTTGGCAAAGATTTTTGCGCTTAACTTCCCCCCTTTGCTCAAAAAATTTGAAGACGACATGGCCAGGTGGTCGAGTAAGAAGCTCTCTTGGTTCGGCCGAAGCAACGCCTTGAAAATGGTGTTACTACCGCGGCTTCTCTATTTACTTCAGGCCCTCCCGGTGACTATCCCGCAGGCGTTCTTTCGAAGAGTAGACGCACTTTTTCGGCGATTTGTTTGGGGTGGAGGGAGGCCGAGACTTAGCAAGATGATCCTTACTAAAAGTAAAGATAAGGGGGGTATTGGTCTCCCCGATCCAGGACTATATTATGTAGCGGCTCATCTCACCAGGGTAGCAGACTGGTGCCTTCACAGGGGTCACAAGCAGTGGGTATCCCTGGAACAGAGCCTGGTAGAGGCCAACGTCGACTGTATCCCATGGGTTGATAGGAACGATATACCATTAGCTACGAAACATGCCCTGGTCGGGACCACGTTGAGAGTTTGTGGCCGATATTTTCAGCGGGCGGACCTCTCCCCGGCACCTTCACCACTGGTTCCAGTACTGGGTAACCCCAGCTTCCCCCCTGGCTGTAGAGGCACTGTCCCTGAGGCTTGGAGGACTGCAGGTGTCTTTAGAGTGGGCCACTTGCTACGGGAGGGAGAGTGGGGTAATATGGGAGTGTTGGCATCTGAGAGAGGACTACCTGTTTGGTCGTCATGGCAGAAACAGCAGTTGACGCACTTCCTCTCCACGCTACAAGCACATAAAAGGGGGCAGAGAGGCCTCACCCCGTTCGAGGAATTGTGTTCTAGTAGAGAAGAGGCGAGTCACACCCTCTCATTTAATTACAAGTTTTTGGTTAACCCCCCGGACCTGGCCCCACCGTCATTTGTAGAAAAGTGGGAGAGAGATTTGGGTAGGACCTTCACCCCGAAACAGTTGAGCAGACTGCTGGAGACCCCCCACAAAACCTCGATATGTTCTAGGATTCAAGAGTGTAACTATAAGGTCCTAACTCGGTGGTATTGGGTTCCGGCGGTGATCAACAAGTGGTATCCAGGGGTAGAGGCGAGGTGCTGGAGATGTGGAGGCGGAGAGGGCAGCTTGCTACACATCTTCTGGTCTTGTCCTAAATTGAAAGCTTTTTGGGATGGGGTCAGAGAAGTGGCGGGTAACCTGTTGAGTGAGGTGATTCCAGATGACCCTGCCTTGTGTTTACTTCATATGACAAAGACCCCACTCAAAAAGTATCGTAGATCTTTGTTGTGCCATCTCCTAAACGCGGCTAAGATGTGTATCCCGCAGTTGTGGAGGAAAGATGACCCTCCCACCCTGGCTATGTGGGCCTTAAAAGTAAACGAAATAATGAGGTTTGAGGATCTCATGACATCAGGGGGAGAGGGCTTTGAGAAATTTACGGCGACTTGTTTCTCAAGGATGCAATATACTGAATCAGAGGGCTACAAGCGCACCATAATAGACGCGTAGGCGCTTGTTCTTGGAGACCCTATGGTCACTTGCCCCTTGCTTCTCCCATCCCTGGTCTATAATGAATGAAGCCGGGTGTCAGTATGTGTAGGAGCCTTTGGAGAAGGAGCAGCAGATATAGCTGCCTCCGCCGCTTCTTCTCCAGGCCACCAGCACACACACAGCGAACACCGGGCTGGGTAGAGCCGAGCATCGGCCCCGCCCACCTGCTGTACGAAGTGGATGTCTGTGTGTGCAGGTGCCGTGGAGAAGGCGGCAGATGCAGCAAAGACAGCGGGGACACAGCGCAAGCAAAAGGTGAGTTGACTTTTATTCTTAGTATACAGTACGTCCTGCTCCAGATAGATTACTTACACTTGGGTTATCCTCCGCCAGATGGCGCGGCACTGCAGAGACATGCAAAACAGGCTCCTCCCGGCCCCTCAAATACCCGGGGACCTCCCACAAATCCCCAGATTTCTCTGCAGTGCTTACTGCGAAGACATGAAATTATCACTCTGGCGCAGGTGAACGGGGCTATTAAAGCCTGCGGCCCTGTTGGACTATTCCCACCCGTCCTTGATGTGATGTGCCTCCCAGCCTGGGCTGCGCTGGTCGGGTGAAGGTAGGCAGCACCATGTGTGCTTAAGGAGCGCTGCTCCACCGCAGTCCCCCACCAAAGGGTAGGTGGTATAGGCTGATGGTGAGCCTTTATGGGATGCCCCTCCCGCATTATTGTCCCATGCCCCGGTAGCGGTGGGCCCTGTACAAAGGGCCGCCATCCTCCCTCATTCTCCCCGTAGCCTTCGGGAGGAAAAGAAGGGGGGGGGGTGTGGTTGAGCATGTATCGTGTTTCATGAATACCGCCTGTTGGCATGTGTGTTGGGACTAGTATGTGTGTCAACCGCCGCCCTGACTTGTCTTTTTACTATTGCAAACGCCGCCGCCTTCCTTCATTTGGATGTCCCGCGCCGGGCGGCGTCGTTGCCTCAGACACTCCTACGTCCTCATTGGCTGCTTGTCTGGTGGACTTCGCGCTCTTCGGGGGGGCGGGGCCGGGCCTGGCGTGCCCTGCGTCACGGCTCGCTCTGGCCCGCCCTTTGAGGTTCGTTTGGCGCCGTTTCCCTGTACAGTCGCCCGCGCATGTGTAACGGTCCCCCCTCCTGCGGTCTGTAAGTGCCCTCGCGGGCGACTTTAATACTCATTATTTACTGTGTATGGCTCTGACACCCCTTCTTCTCATTGTGTCTTTCAGATGGGTGAATCCAGTGGTTTCTCCCGGCCCGGTGTAATTGTAGTTGGGCCTAGTATAAGTACTCCCACTTCCCTAGCGGGTCATTGGGGCATCCAGGGTTGCTTTATAGCGTCAATCCCTACTGGCATATTGTGCCTAATAATCACCATATGGAGGCATCCCAGGATATTGGGACCGGGGTTCCTTCGGGACAAGCCCGTCTGTGTGTAGCTTGTGGGGTCTCACCTATCAGCGGTGACAGCACACGGGTCTGTGTCCCTTGCGCACAGCAGGCGCTAACGTTGCTACCCGCCCCTCCGGTGGCTGGGCCTGCACCTCGTCTCACTTCACCTACTCCCCCAAGCTTGAGTCTCACCCCCATTGAATTACATACAGCGGGGATTCTCAACCTGATGTGTCTGCTAGACTGGCCAGTGTTGAAAAATTGATCGCTAATACCTTAGCGCGTAAGGCCTCCGCTAAAAAGCGTCACTTAACTCCTGATGCCACTCTGTCTCCTATGGAATCTCAGGAGTTGTTGCATCTGTATGGCTACACCCCATCAGACAAAGGGGAGCTGTTTTATGACTCAGGGTCATCTGATGAGAGACTCGGGAGTCATGACGATTCTGGCTCTGACCCCTGGACCCCGGATGATACTGACAGACTGCTGGTCCAAATATTTTAGGTTTTGTCCATCTCTCCCCCTGTTGCGGCTCCCAGGCAAAAGGGGGAGCTTTTTCATACTGCTAAAGCTCATTTGGAATTTCCTGAGCAAACCCATTTCAATAACCTCGTGCTTGAGGAGTGGGAACGTCCCAGTAGACTTCCCGGTATACCTAAGAGTTGGGACAGAAAGTATCCCTTTCCTGCTGATATGGTCAAGTGCTGGTCATTGCCCCCTGAGGTCGATGCCCCTATTCTAGGGTTGTCTAACAGCTCTATTATACACTCCCCTGACACTACTACGCTGCGGGACGCTGAAGACCGGCGCATTGACCAATTGGCGTGTCATGCCTTTGCATTTGTGGGGGCGGCGCTGCGCCCGGTTTGTGCCTCGGCCATTACGTCTGTGGCGCTCAGGGCCCTGATCAGAAGTGTACTTGATGGTTCTGATGAAGTGCCACCTGATACGTTTAATGCACTGTCTAACTGTGATGTGTTTGGGAACTTTATCCTATCTGCCTTGGATGATGCCATTAGGATGTGTGCCAGAACCTCTGCCTTGGCGGTAGCTATACGCCGCGCGGTTTGGCTGCGCCAGTGGGCTGCTGACAATGCTGCTAAGAGGGCCCTTACTGGGCTTCCATTTAAGGGGCTACGCCTGTTTGGGGACCGCCTAGACCTTTTTGCTAAAGGCGGTAAGTTACCCCAGCGCCGGCGGAAGTCTCGGCCCTTTCGGGGCCAGGGGCCCCCTTCACTCGCCTACCGTGGTGCTAAGCAGGGAAAAGGTGTGACCTTCGCGGGGGCTCGTACAGATTCCTGGCACAGGAGCAGAGGACGACGTCCCGGCGCTTCCTGGGGGTCTAAGCCAAAACCCTCTCCCAAGCCCGCTCAGGCATGATGGAGCGCCCTCGCCCATCAGGGTGGGGGGACGGCTACAGCACTTTGCGCACGTCTGGAGGCATCACGTCTCAGACAGGTGGATTCAGGAGGTAGTGTCCTCTGGTTACAAGATAGAGTTTGCTGTGCGCCCCCCCCACCCCCCAAGATTCATCAAGTCCAGGATCCCCCAGGACCCTGCCTCAGCTCAGTCAATCTTATATGTTTCCCACACCCTGTACATACAGATTGTCCACATTAAAAATCATCCTACCTGCATCTACTGCATGTTATGAGCCTTTAAACATCCAAGATGGCGGCTTATGGAAGCCGCCATCTTATCAGGCAGCCTGCAAACAGGAAGTGCCTCCTGACTGTGCTGCTCTGCATTCTGGGACTGCTGACCTTTACCTGACCCCAGCTCTGCTCTGTCTGAGCAAAGCACAGCTATAACCCGCCCCCCTGTACCTTATCCCACTCTCCTCTCCTCAGTAAGTGTGATGCTTCTGAGTCAAGATGGCGGCACCCGTATCCTAAATTCCTGAACAGAGTTGCAGCCCAGTGGGGGAAAGAATAAGAAGTTAGTGACTAAAAACGTAAAATATATTAATTTTAGATGCTGGGGAACCGTTTTTTAAGAGTTTGGGCTTTTCATTAAATCACGCTGAAGGTCCGGGTTTAAGAGAAAGAGGCAAAGGGTTCTATTCCAACCTTTTCACAGTCCCCAAAAAAGATGGGTCTGTCTTTCATTCTGGATTTAAAGATCCTCAAAAATTTGTCAAACAGGTGCTTTCGCATGGAAACTCTGCGCTCTGCCATTGGCTCCCTGCGCCCAGGGGATCTCATGTCGGTGGACATCAAAGATGCTTACCTTCACATCCCTGTGTTCCCTGGACACCAAAGGTTTCTCAGATTCGCGTTGGAAGATCAACATTACCAATTTGTGGCCCTGCCCTTTGGTCTCACCTCAGCTCCCAGAGTGTTCACCAAGGTGCTGGCAGGGGTGATGTTTCTGGTGAGGTCAAGGGGCATACGCGCTGCCCTACCTGGACGACATACTCATCACCTCTCGGTCTCTGCAGCAGGCAGAGTTGGACACTCAGCTGGTGGTGTCCACCCTGGAGTCCTTCGGCTGGGTGATCAATCACCCCAAGTCCTCCCTGTCCCCTTCCTCGGTGACCCCATTCCTGGGAATGATTCTGGACACGATTCAGTCAAGGATATTCCTTCCTCAGCAGAAGGTGGAAGCTCTAACTGCGCAGGTGAGGTTCCTGCTATCGTGCCCCCAGCCCTCCCTCAGGCAGGGAATGCAGTTGGTGGGCCTGATGGTGGCGTGCTTCGAGGCGGTGCCCTTTGCTCAGTTCCATTTGAGGCCTCTTCAACTTCACCTTCTGTCAGTATGGGACAAGGATCCAACGTCCTTGGACGGGATCTGTGTGCTTCCCCCTTGGTCAGACGGTCCCTTTCGTGGTGGCTGGACCACAGGAACTTGCAGGGAGGCAAGTCCTTCCTGGCCCCCTCCTGGGAGACAGTCGCCACGGATGCCAGTCTGTCAGGATGGGGGGGATTCTGGAAGTCCCTGCGGTTCCAGAGGAGGTGGGGCCCTCAGGAGGCCCACTTACCCATCAACATTCTGGAACTGCGGGCAATCAGGTTGGTACTGGAGCAGTTGACCAATCACCGCCAGGACGGCGGTTGCCTACATCAACCATCAGGGAGGGACCCGGAGCAGGAGGGCCCTCCAGGAGGTGTCGCAGATTCTGACATGGGCAGAGGCCAATGTTCAATGCATTTTGGCTGTGTACATCCCGGGGGCAGAGAATCTACTGGCAGACTCTCTGAGCAGGGGGACCTCTCGTCAGGGAGAGTGGTCCCTCTGCAACAGGGTATTCCAGTCCCTGTGTCACCGTTGGGGGGGCTACCGGATGTGGATCTGTTTGCATCCCATCACAATCACAAGCTCCAGGCTTTTGTCTCCCTGTCTCAGGATCCTCTGGCCTTGGCCACAGATGCTCTGTCCATGTCATGGCAGGAATTTCGTCTCCTGTATGTCTTTCCTCCATTCCCCCTGATGGACAGGGTCCTGCGCAAGATTGCTCTGGAAGGGGTGCCAGTGATTCTGGTGGCCCCCAGGTGGCCAAGAAGAGTGTGGTTCGCAGACGTGGTGCAGATGGCAGTAGATCAGTACGTCCTGCCAGCAGTGCCAGATCTGCTCACTCAGGGCCCCTTACGCCATCTCAATTTACAAACTCTGGCTTTGACGGCCTGGCTGCTGAAACCTCCATCTTGATGGAGAAAGGCTTGTCTGCCTCGGTGGTTGAGGCCATGGTGAAGGCTAGGAAGAAATCTTCCTCTTCCATCTATTACAGGGTTTGGCATGCTTACATTGACTGGTGTGAGTCTAGGTCTCTTCCCTGTCGGGTGTTCTCAGTTCCCAGGGTTCTGGAGTTTTTACAGCATGGGTTGGAGTCTGGTCTCCAACTCAGTACTTTGAAGGGTCAAGTTTCTGCCGTCTGTCTTCTTTCAGAAGTCCTTTGCTCAACATTCCTTGGTCAAGACTTTCTTTCAGGGGGTTACTCATGTGCGTCCCCCACGAAAACCTATGGTCCCTGTTTGGATTTTGAACTTGGTCTTGGCTGCCTTGCAGGGTGCTCCCTTTGAGCCTATTCAGGATGCTGCTCTGGCTGTACTTACCCTCAAGGTTGTCTTTCTGGTGGCTATTACTTCTGTCAGGCGTGTGTCTGAGCTGGCGGCTCTGTCTATCCAGCCCCCATACTTTGAGAGACACCAGGATAAGGTGGTGGTCCGCTTTAAGCCGGATTTCCTGCCTAAGGTGGTGTCTGCTTTTCATTTGAACCAGGATATTGTTCTTCCTTCCTTGTGCCCTAATCCTAGCAATGCTAAGGAAAGGGTTTTGGATGTGGTCAGGTGTCTGAAGTATTACCTAGTAGTCACTGCGTCCTTCAGGAAGACTTATGCTCTTATTCTAAGTATGTCACACACCCCGCTTCAACTTTAATAATTACACTTGGGTTAATCCACCTGCAGGTGGCGATGTTGCAGAGAAGTCTTGAAAAACGAGCCCCTCCTGGTCTATAATACCTGGGACCTCCCACTTATTTCCCAGTGTTCTTCTCTGCAAGATGGCAACAAGACAGAAGAATGAAGTCTCCTGCTTGCAGGTAGCCGGGGTAACACCCCGGCCCCCCTTCTGGTCTATTTCCGCTCGGCTATTTTTTATATGCCCCTTAAAAGCAAAGCCTCCCAGCCTAGGCTGCTGGCCGTGCGAGGGTAGACGGCACCTTAAGGTGCCTAGGAGCTTAGCTCCTCCGCTAGACCCCATACTATGGGGCAACGCGGCTATCCGGCCTGGTGATCCGGATTTGGGATGCCCCGTCCCGTTCCTCCCTATGGGTATTGGCCCTGTTCCCCGCTTGGTTCCCTTCTCCCTGCACTAGAGGGGGGGCCTCTGTGATTACTAGTGCTTGCTGAGTGTGCTTGCTGTGTGCTTGTGCTTACTTGTATTTTTACTCTGACATGATGTGGAGTTTGGAGAGCTCAGGCGGTTGGCAGTTGTACGGTGCCGTGCCTGGGTAGGTTCTGCCTTGATGGGGGGCGGGGCCGGGCGGCGCGTTTGTCGCTGTTCCGCCCGCTCCCGCTTTGTACGTTTTTTTGGTTTCAGGGCCTTGGCTGGCCCCTCGGCTTGGGGTGCGGAGGCGAGGCTGGGGGCCATGAGAGTGCGGTGCCCGCTGCGTCCCCTTGTGTGGCGTTCTACTTTGGCTGTCTGGCTGGGCCGTGTCTCGCGCAGCCCGCGCTGCACTGTGTCCTGGAAGGGGGGCGGGGCCGGAGCGCTTTGCGCGCTTGAGGCGGCCCGCCCTTCTTCTTTTTCTTCTTCTTCTCCTCCTCCTTGTTCCTGCGGTGGGAGTGCGCTGCTGCTTTCTGCCGCCATGGTGAGTTTTCTTGTTCTTAGGCAAATGTATGCTGTTGATGTAGCGCATTTGGAAGTATTCCCTCAATGAATTGGTAGCCGGCTGCACGGTCCAGCGGTTAGAGCATACGTTTATGGAGTTTGTTCCCCGGCGATGTCGGTTCAAATCCCACTCTGTCATTATGTTTTAATATGTGTGCATTTAGTTTGCCCATTAATTTTTGTTGTGCATAATTTGCATTTTTTATTCGTGTGCTGCTGCATGTTTGATTTGTGTATGGGCCATGGAGTGACTGTTGTCTTTTCCATTGCAGATCCTGGGTTCCCATACTGAAGGGGTCTCCCGGTTTTAGATACCTGGCTAGTGGGGTATTGTCCTATTTATAATTACAAATCCTCCCACACGGGACATTTAAAAGGGGCATCCCGGGTCGCTTATTGCATAAATCCCTGGGTAATTGCGAATACCACAATTTCACCATTATGGAGGCTTCTAGCGATACCGGAAACGGCCCTTTGGGGCAATCCAGGCTATGTGGGGGTTGTGGGGCTCCTCTCTCAGGGGATGATGTCATAATATGCATTCCCTGTGCACGGCGGAACATTGCGCGCCAGTCCGGTACTCCGGCCTCTGGCTCCTTGCCGCCCATGTCATCACCTACCCCTCCCCGCCTGTTCCGGACCCCATGTGACGTGGTCATGGGTGGGGATTCACATTCCAAGGTGTGCGCCGGGTTGGCCAGCCTTGAGAAAATGTTTTCCGCGGTGGTTGCTCAGAAGGCCCTGGCTAAGCGGAAACACTATTCTAAGCATACAGTACGTCCTGCTCCATATATAATACTTACACGTGGGTAATCCTCTGGCAGAGGGCGCTGTTCACTGCAGACATGCAAAAAAACAGGCTCCTCCCGGCCCTTCATATACCCAGGGACCTCCCACAAATCCCCAGATTTCTCTGCAGTGCTGACTGCGAAGACATGAAGTATCACTCTCTAGTAGGTGAGCGGGGCTTTTACAGCCTGCGGCCCTGCAGGACTGTTACCACCCGTCCTCTTCGATGATGTGCCTCCCAGCCTGGGCTGCGCTGGTCGGGTGAAGGTAGGCAGCACCATGTGTGCTCACGGAGCTACGCTCCACCGCAGTCCCCCACCATAGGGTAGGCAGTTTAGGCTGATGGTGAGCCTCCAATAGATGCCCCTCCCGGATTATTGCCCCGTGTAGCGATGAACCCTGGGTGAAGGGTCGCCTTCCTCCCTCGTTTCCCCCGTAGCCCGGGGGAAAAGAAAGGGGGGGGGTATGCGTGTGGCGGTCTCAGTGTAGGTTGTACATATTTAGGGCCGTTGTTTTGTCTTGATCTGGGTGTCAGAGCCGCGCTTCCTGATCCACATAACCTTGACAGGTTGCGCACGTGTGTATGTTTCCCTTACTGAAGTGTGCGGCCCGGGCGGCAGTGTCATTCAGTAGTTGGCGGTTCCCTTGGCTAAATTCTAACTGTGTGTCTTATACACTGCTTGTCATGAACGTTACCACTGGTTGCAGCTTCGCGCTCTTTGGGGGAGGCGGGGACATGGCTTGGCGCACTCCGCGTCACGGCCAGATCGGGGCCGCCCCTCGAGGTTCGCTTGGCACCATTTTGATGGTCTTCGCGCGTGGTTGCGATCCTCCTCCTGCCTTGGTCATGTAAGTGCCCTCCTGGGCGTTTTTTTTCCTATGATCCTATGATTCGTTCAGCTGTGCATGGCTCTGACACCCTCCCCCTTATTCTCTTTATGTCTTTCAGACGCCAAGATTTCGGTGGCTTCTCCCGGCCTGACATATATTATAGCAGGTTCACATAAAAATTCTCCCACATTCCTAGTGGGTCTTGGGGCATCCAGGGTTGCCTATTGCATAAATTCCTGCGGGCATATTGCTCAGATAATCACCATATGCAGGCATCTCAGAATTATGTGCCCGGGGTCCCTCGGGGACAAGACCGGCTGTGTACAGCGTGTGGACAGCCCCATGTTGATGCTGACAGAGCACGGGTCTGCGGACCGTGTGCTGAACAGGTTCTGGCCCTGCAATCAGGTGTACCAGTGGCTGCACCTCGCTTCAATACACCTGGCTCCCCGTGCTTAAATCTCACTCCTGATGAGTCGCACTCGAGCGGGGATGACCAGCAAGTCGTGCCGCGCAGGCTGCCTACGGCTGAGCAGGTGATATCTAGTTTGGCGGAGCACTTGGGCCCTGGAAAGAAGCGGTCCCTGACGCCTCCTGGTTCTCTGGTTCCTACTGAAACTGAAGAGTCTGCTGCTATGCAGGACCTTGCTCCTTCTGATCAAGGTGAGCTATTCTCCGATTCGGGCTCCTCGGACGAGATGCCTTGGAGCCGTGATGATTCTGGCCCCGGTTCTTGGGGCCTGTGTGACACTGATGAACTACTTATAAAGATCTTTGAGGTTTTGTCAATCTCTCCTCCTGGAGAGGCTCCCAAGCCTAAGAGGGAGAGTTTCCACACAGCGACACCGCGCTTGGAATTTCTGGAACAGGATCGTTTCCAGGCTCTTATATCCAAAGAATGGGAATCGCCTTGTAAACTTTAAGGGGTTCCAGGGGTCTGGGATTGGTACCCTTTTCCCCCTGATGTGGTTAACTTTTGGTCAGCACCTCCCGTGGTGGATGCACCGATTATAGGGGTTACTAACCCCCCCTTCATGACTGCTCCTAATTACCGTACCCTTCGGGATGCTGAGGACCGGCGCATTGACAGGCTGGCTTCCCACGCCTTTTCGTGTGCAGGGACGGCTCTGCGCCCGGTCTGTGCCGCGGCCATCACTGCGGTGGCCTCCAGGACCCTCATTAGAAAGCTACTTGATCACCAACCTGAGGATCTCCCCTGGGAGGTCTTTAATGCACTCTCCGATTGTGATGTGTTTGTGAGGTTTATCCTCTCAGCGCTGGACGACACCATTAAGATGTGTGCTAGAACCTCTGCCCTTGTGGTAGCTATTCGCCGCCTGGTCTGGCTGCGACAGTGGGGTGCTGACGATGATACAAAAAAGGCTCTCACTGGCCTTCCCTTCAGAGGACGGCGCCTATTTGGGGCCCGTTTGGACCTTTTTGGAAAAAAGGGTAAGGCACCCCTACGCAGAAGGCCGTCTCGGCCTCCTCAGGGCAGGGACACCCCTCCCTACGTTAGTGTCAAACACGAACCAGAGGTGTGCTTCCAACTTTTCGGCGTAGATTACCACTCCAGGGTGGGCAGGCAACGTCCTGGGCCCTCCGGCAGGACTAGGTCCAAATCTGCCAAGACCTCCCAAGCATGAAGGGACGCCCTCGCCCTTCTGGGCGAGGGGACTGCCGCAGCACCTGGCTCCTATATGGGAGCGTCTCGCCTCCTTCTGGTGGATCCAGGAGGTAGTTCCCCTGGATACAGGATAGAGTTTGCTGGGCGGTCCCTTTCCGAGGTTGTCAGGGTGCTTCTAGTCCCTGATTTCTCTTCAGGAGTTGGTGCAGGCCGTACTCGGCCTGCAGGGTCTGGCCTCACTTGCAGGTTGCCCTTAACAGGCTGGGGCGATGGCCTCTACATTATCCTTTCCTCTCTCCCTCAAAAGGATGAGGCAGTCTGGGCCATGCTGGACTATTGTAGGCTTGGCAATTCTACACTCACAGGTAGTCCCTGCATGATATCTCTGTGTTGGGCCCAGGCACCCTGTGCCAAGGGAGGCCTCTTGCCACCTGTGGAGATCTAAGATCCTTTTAGTTTCCCCTGTGTCTTCTGGACACCGAGACCTTTACAGGTCAGTGTTGAAGGACCAACTCTGCGGATTGGGGCCTTGTTTTTGGCCTCTCTTCTACTCCCAGGCTGCTCGCCAAGGCGCGGATGGGGGTGATGTCTCGGACACGTCCCTCTTTACTTCTCAATCTCTACGTCAGGCCGAGTGGGTTAGTCGGCCGGTGGTGTCCTTTGGGAGTTATTTGGATGGGTGCTCAATCACCTCAATCCCTCATTATCCCTTATTTGGTATTTCCTTTCCTTGGATTCGGTTCAGGCTTGAACCTTCTTCTTTGGCAATAAGTGGACTCCTGGTTACATGGGCTCTGTCCCTCTTTGCTGTCACCTTACTTTCACCAGGCAGGATTGCAGCTGGTGGGCCCGTTGGTGGCGGATCAGATGATGTCCCTTATATTCAGAGCCCTTGGGCTTTTCGGCACAGTATGCTTTTAATCCTGGATGGGGTTCCAGCACCCCTGGAGCTAGGTCTATGCTCATTCCCCCTTGGTACGGTGGTTCCTCTTGAGCTGGTTAAATTCAAGGAACCTGTCAGGGGGCACCCCCTCCTTCTCTTGCATCTTCCTGTAGATGGTCACCTTTGGTACCAAGTCTCGCAGGTTGACGGGGGGGGGGTATTTTCTTCTAAAATCCCCCGCGGGGCCCTTGGAGGGTCCATTTTCCTACTGATTTTGTTAAAACAGTGAGCCTTCAGTTGGCTCTATCTTGCTGGACTACTCCTCTTCAGGACCTGTCTATTTGGGGACTCTTGGCCTGTCGGAGGTCAGTGGCCTGTATTTATTATCAGTCTGGAACTTGGAGCAGGATGATTCTCCTGGAAGGTTTCTGATCCTGATCTAGGTGGGGATCAATATTCCCTGCATCTCAGTGGTATTCGCTCCAATGGATGTCCTTCAGTGGCAGGTTGTGCTATCCTGGTGTCCCTCTGAGAGCCAACTAGGGTGGCTCTGTTGGGCCCTGTTACTATCACAGGGGCTTTGCCCTTGTTTTTACTGCCCCAGAATATTCTGACTTTGGTCATGGGGGCTTAGTAATTTTATGTCTGGACGTTCTATTTTATATGTTTTATCTTCATTCTCCCTGCTAGGCATGGTTCTGCGCAAGATTGCGCTGATAAGGGGGGACCCGTGATACTGATGGCCCCTGGGTGGCCTAGTGGACTGTGGTTCGCAGATGTTTCTGCTGAGGACAGCGGACCTGTACGCTCTCTCAGGAGTGCGGTTCTGCCCTTGTCAGGCTCCTTCTTATGTTGCCCCAATCTACAGGCTCTAGTCTGATGGCTTGACAGTTGATTCATTCACCCTTTTGGAGACGGGTTTATCTTCTGGGTGACTTTGTCTATGGGGGGCTAGGAGCAAGCTTCTTCTTCTTCTTCTTATTCCTCCGGCTATTATAGGGTATGGCGTACCCATATTGATTGGCGTGAGTCTAGGTCTCTCCCCTGTTGGACGTTCTCTGTTCCCAGGGTTCTAGAGTTATTACAGCATGGGTTGGAGTTAGCTCCCCATCTCGGTGCTCTGAAGGTTCAGGTTCTGCCCTGTCCGCCTTTCCGTAGAAGTCTTGTTTAGTCTTCCTTGTTAAGCGTTCTTTTGGGGATTGCTCAGGTGCATCTCCCAAGTAGTTCTATGGTCCCTGTTAGGATTAATTTTTATTCTGTTTGCCTTGCGGGTTGTTCCCTTTGGACCTATTCCAGATGCTGTCTGAACTGTTCTTACTTCAAGTTGCCCTTCCGGGGGCTGTTGCTTCAGTCAGACGTGTGCCTGAGAAGGTGGCTCTGTTAGTTAGCCCTCGTTCATTATTTATACACCATGATGTGGTGGTATTCCGCCTTACGTTGGACCTTATGCCCAAGGTGGTGTCTTATGCTCATTTATTCAAGTCCTTTTGTCTGCCTCTGGGCCTTATTCTTAGTAATGCTGATGTAAGGGGGTCTACATTCCCTCAACAGGTGTGTTAAAGTTTTCCTGATTTGTCTCTTGTCCCTTAGGGGGACTGATGCCCCCTTGGGGTTTGCGGGCGCCTTCATACGCATGCGCCTGATCTCATCTGCTTCCAGGGGTTATGCGCCCTTTGGACTGGTCCTGCTTGGACGGATTGTTTTTTCTGGTCCCAGGTAAGGGTGTTGGCTTCTTGTTGATCTTTGTTAGTGTAGTGGTCAGTATCCCCGCCTGTCATGCGAGTGACCAGGTTTCAATTTTCCCGTTGGGGAGAGCTCTGAGTTTTACCAAGGCTACTGTTGCATTTGGACTGGTCAGGATGTTACTCTGGCCTATTCCTTTAAGGGGAAGAATCTTCTTCTCTTTCGCTCTTGGTAGCAAGGTTTGCAGGTGACAGCGCCTTTACTGTCTGCTGTGCCTTTTTCGATGGGGATCCCACCCTACTTTATGGACACTGCTATTGGATGTCCCACGTGTAAGTATTATATATGGAGCAGAACGTACTGTATGCTTAGAATAATACAATTCTGTGAAATACTCACCTGTAGAATTGGTATTATACGCATACAGTACATCCTGCTCCACCCCACCCTGGTTTTGCATTTTTCTGGATCCCTGTATGGTGATTATCATTGTAATCGTTACCAGTTTGGTGGTTGGTTTCTCCTGGCTTATTTTCTCACTGCTTTTCAATGCTGGGGATTTGTGGGAGGAGCCTGTTTTTTGCATGTCTGCAGTGAACAGCGCCCTCTGGCGGAGGATTACCCACGTGTAAGTATTATATATGGAGCAGGACGTACTGTATGCGTATAATACCAATTCTACAGGTGAGTATTTCACAGAATTGTATTTTTCCCCGGCTCCACCGGATCGAGATGTTGATGTGTTTGAGTCCTTGGACTGGGCTGATTGCCCCCCGGCTGAGGAGGGGGAGCTCTTTGAGGATTCGGATGAGCCTGATGACCAGCAATTGTTTGGCGCTGCGGGTGACCAGGCTACTGGGGTGGTCTTCGACACCCCTTCAATATTGGCTCAAATGTTGAGGCGGCTCCCCCGCCTAAGGGTGAGTTATTTGACGTGGACAAGCCACGCTTGGAGTTCCCAGTCCACGACATTTTGAGGATGTCATACTTAAAGAATGGGAGCAGCCTACCCGTTTTGCTGGTGTTCCGCCTGGTTGGGAAAAAAAGTATCCTTTCCCGGTGGACTTGGTTAAGCGATGGTCTACTCCCCCTGAGGTCGATGCCCCGGGTTTTGGGGCTGTCTAACACGGCTGTGTTGCACTCTCCTGACTGTACTACTATCAAGGATGGTGAGGATCGCCGGATTGACCAGCTGGCTCGCCACGACTTTGCCAGTGTTGGTTCGGCTTTGAGGTTGGTTTGTGCTTCGGCACTTTTGATGTTGGCGGCAAGGTCCTTTATCAGGGAATTGTCGGGCCTTGATCCGGTTTGTGAAGAGTTTGAGGCTCTCAAGCGTTGTGAGTCGTTTGTTTCGTTTGTTCTTGCCGCTCAGGTTGATGCCACGGTGATGTGTAGTAGGACCGCGGCCTTGTTGGTGGCTATTCGGCGGTCAGTGTGGCTGCGGCAATGGACTGCTGATTTTAACTCAAAAAAGGACGCTCACTGCTCTTCCCTTTTTGGGTTTGCGCCTGTTTGGTGAGAAATTGGATTCTGTTGCCAAGGGAGGTAAGTTACCTCAGCGCAAGAAACTACACCGTTGCTTTCGGGGGGCGGCTTCTTTTAAACCCTCCTTTCGGGGAGCCAGAGCTGGCAGGGGCGCGGTTTTCCCTGTCCCCAGGGGTGCCGGTTGGAACCGGGGTAGAGGCCGTGGCCGTCCCGGTCACTCTTGGGGCTCCAAGCCAAAACCCGCTGCCAGGCCCGCTCAGCAATGAGGGGCCGCCCTCACCCGTGCGGGTGGGGGGACGGTTGCGACACCTCTCCCAGGTCGGGGACCAGGTGGTCTCGGACAGATGGATTTGGGAGGTGGTGTACAAGCTGGAGTTCAAGTCCCGACCTCCTCCAAGGTTTTTCAGGTCTCGTGTGCCCAGGGATCCTTTGGCCGCGCGGGGCTCCTGGCAGCGGTAAGGAATCTTCTGGACATGGCAGTCATCTGCCCGGTTCCGTCCTCGGCTGTGGGCCTCGGGTATTATTCCAATCTCTTCACAGTGCCCAAGAAAGATGGATTGGTGCGTCCCATCCTGGATCTGAAGTTCCTCAACAGGTTTATACGTCCCCGGAAATTTCGCATGGAAACTCTGCGCTCTGCCATCAATTCTCTTTGGCAGGGGGACTTCATGACGTCCATAGACATCAAGGCTGCCTACCTTCATGTTCCTATCTTTCCGGCTCATCAAAGGTTTCTTCGTTTCGTGGTGGAAGATCGGCATTTTCAATTTGTGGCTCTTCCATTTGGCCTTACCTCGGCTCCAAGGGTGTTCACCAAGGTGCTGGCCGGAGTGATGGCCCTTCTCAGGGCTCAGGGGATTCGCATCGTGCCTTATCTGGACGACCTTCTCATCATGGCTCCGTCCTTCGGTCAATCGGAGACGGACACCAGGGCGGTGGTGTCCACTCTGGAGAGTTTCGGCTGGGTGATCGACTATCCCAAGTCCTCCCTCGCTCCGGCCAGGGTGGTGTCCTTCCTGGGAATGTCCTTGGATTCTTGTCAACACAAAGTGTTTCTGTCTCAGCCCAAGGTTCTCTTGATTCAGGAATTGGCGCAGCTTCTTATATCCAATTCTCGCCCATCCATCCGGCTTGGGATGAGACTGGTGGGGTTGATGGTAGCCTCCTTCGAGGCAGTTCCCTTTGCTCAGTTTCACACGAGGTTGCTTCAGCTTCATCTGTTGGCGTCTTGGGACTGGTGACCGAGGTCGTTGGATCGGCCCTTCCAGATGTCCTCCCGGGTTCGGCAGTCTCTTCAGTGGTGGATGGTCTTGGCCAATCTCTTGAGGGGCAGGTCTTTTCTGACGCCTCTTTGGGAAACTGTCTCCACGGACGCCAGTTTGTCGGGATGGGGAGGTTTCTGGAAGGATCTTTGGTTCTGGGGACGGTGGGGCCCTCAGGAGGCCCACTTGCCCATCAACGTTCTGGAGCTGAGAGCCATCAGGTTGGTTCTGTCTCACTTGACACAGCATTTACAGGGTTTGCCGGTTCAGGTTCGGTCAGACAATCGGACGGCAGTTGCTTACATCAATCACCAGGGAGCGACTCGCAGTCAGAGTGCTCTGAGAGGTGTCTCTGGTCCTAGCCTGGGCGGAGATCCATGTCCCTTGCATCTCGGCAGTGTACATTCCGGGAGTGGAAAACACGGAGGCGGACTTTCTGAGCAGGTGCTCTTCCCGCCGGGGGGAATGGTCTCTCGATCCCAAGGTGTTTCGGTCTCTTTGTCTCCGGTGGGGGACAACAGAGGTGGACTTGTTTGCCTCTTGTCACAATTACAAGCTTCCGACATTCGTGTCGCTCTCTCAGGATCCTCTGGCTCTGGCGGTGGATGCCATGTCTCTGAGCTGTGGGGACCTGGGGTTCCTTTATCTGTTTCCTCCGATTACCATGCTAGGCAAGGTGTTGCGAGAGCTGGCCCTGGAAGGGGTTCCCGCCGTTCTCGTGGCTCTAAGGTGGCCAAGGCGGGTGTGGTTCGCAGACATCGTTCGTCTGGCGGTGGATCAGTTCGATCTACCTCTTCGGCCGGATCTTCTCACACGGGATCAACTGCGTTACCCCAATTTACCAACGCTGGCTTTGCCGGCCTGGCTGCTGAAACCTCCATCTTAAGGGAGGAAGGTCTTTCGGATTCTGTTATTCAGACTCTTATTAGCGTCAGGAAGAGGTCTTCTTCTACCATCTACTATAGGACTTGGAGATCTTATATTGCTTGGTGTGAGGCTAGATCTTTGCCCTGTCGGGTCTTTTCTGTTTCCAGAATTTTGAATTTTCTTCAATCGGGGCTGGACTCTGGTCTCCAGCTGAGTACCTTGAAGGGGCAGGTTTCTGCCTTGTCTGTCTTTTTTCAGAAGGCTTTTGCGCTTCATCCTTTGGTCAAGACTTTTTTCCAGGGGGTTTCGCATGTGCGGCCTCCTAGGAAGCCTTTGCTCCCTGTTTGGGTTTTGAATTTGGTTCTTTCTGCTCTTCAGGTTCCTCCGTTTGAGCCCTTGCAGGATATTGCTCTTTCTACTTTGACTCAGAAGGTTGCCTTTTTGGTGGCCATCACTTCTGTTTGGCGTGTTTCGGAGTTGGCGGCCTTGTTGATTCAGGCTCCTTACTTTGGGAGGCATCAGGACAAAGTGGTTTTCCGTTTCAAACCGGACTTTCTTTCTAAGGTGGTCTCTGCTTTTCATCTTGACCAGGACATTGTTCTTCCTTCCTTGTGTCCTAAGCCTAGGAATGACAAGGAGGGGGTTTTGCATTGTTTGGTCGTGGTATGCTGTGTGAAGTACTATTTGCTTACTACATCTCCTTTTCGTATGACTGATGCCTTTTTCGTGGTGCCCTGTGGACCTAGGAAGGGTTTGGCTCCGGCTAAGTCTTCCATTAGCAAATGGATTCGTCAGGCTGTTGTTGGGGCCTATTCTGCCAAGGGGAAGGTTCCTCCTTTTCGTATCACTGCTCATTCTACTCGTGCTGTTGGAGCGTCTTGGGCTTTTCAGCACCAGGCTTTTGTTGAACAAGTTTGTAAGGCTGCTTCTTGGTCTTCTGTTCGCACCTTTTCGAGGTTTTACAGGGTTGATGTGCGGGCTTCAGCGGATGTTTTTGGCCGCAAAGTAGTGGTTTGAGTTATGCATTATTGCCTTGTTGGATACCCGCCCTTTGTGGACACTGCTTTTGGATGTCCCAAGTGTAATTATTAAAGTTGAAGCGGGGTGTGTGACACAGTTAGAATAATACCATTTTGTGAATACTCACCTGTAACATGGGTATTATAAGTATGTCACACACCCCGCTTCACCCGCCCTTTTTGGTATCCTGGATTCTTTATAGGGTGAAGCTTCATTTACAGTTTGAGGGTTACCAATGGTTTTTTCTTGGTACCTTGTCTTTACTGCTGTTTGAAAGCTGGGAGATAAGTGGGAGGTCCCAGGTATTATAGACCAGGAGGGGCTCGTTTTTCAAGACTTCTCTGCAACATCGCCACCTGCAGGTGGATTAAAGTGGACCAACACCCAGGATTTTTGACTATCCTGGGTATTGGTCCACTTCCCCCTGCCTGAAACCCCCCCAAACACCCCGAAAACTCACCTCTCCACGCTCCCACGTGGCCGCGCCGTCCAATCGGCGCCGACGGACAAGCTGATTGACAGCGACGGACAAGCAGCTTCAGAGACGGCCGGCGCGGGCGCGCGCACGTCTAGAGGAGCGCGAGTGAGGCGGCGGAAGCAGCGGCTGGAGAGGTAAGGTTTTTCGGGGGTTTTGGGGGGGTTTACACCCCGCGGGACATCCCGATCTCGGATGTCCTGCGGTGTGTGAGGTGATCGGCCCGGGAATCTTATAGATTCCCGGGCCGATCACCTCAGGGTGTTGGTCCACTTTAACCCAAGTGTAATTATTAAAGTTGAAGCGAGGTGTGTGACATACTTATAATACCCATTTTACAGGTGAGTATTCACAAAATTGTATTTTTGTGGTTCCTTCTGGTCCTAGGAAGGGGTTGGCTCCTGCCAAGTCTACTATCAGCAAATGGATCCGTCAGGCTGTGATCAGGCCTATTCTGCTAAGGGTAAGAGTGCTCCCTTCCGCCTTACTGCTCATTCTACTCATGCTATTGGTGCCTCTTGGGCCTTCCAGCACCAGGCTTCTGTTGAACAAGTTTGCAAGGCCGCTACTTGGTCTTCTGTTCATACCTTTTCAAAGTTTTACAAGGTTGACGTTAAGGCCTCAGCTGATGCTGTTTTTGGCCGCAAGGTTTTGCAGGCGGCAGTGGTTTAAACTGTCTGCTGTTACCTCTTTTGTTGGGGATCCCACCCTGCTTTATGGACACTGCTATTGGATGTCCCAAGTGTGGGTAATCTATCTGGAGCAGGACGTACTGTATACTAAGAATAATACAATTCTGTGAAATACTCACCTGTAGAATTGGTATTATAAGTATACAGTACGTCCTGCTCCACCCCACCCTGTTGTTGCATTATTCTGGATCCCCTGTATGTTGATTGTCATCATTGTTATAGTTACCAGTTTTGTTTTGGGTAGTTAAATTCTCCCAGTTTCTTGTTCACTGCTTTTCAATGCTGGGGATTTGTGGGAGGTCCCCAGGTATTTGAGGGGCCGGGAGAAGCCTGTTTTGCATGTCTCTGCAGTGCAGCGCCATCTGGCGGAGGATAACCCAAGTGTAAGTAATCTATCTGGAGCAGGACGTACTGTATACTTATAATACCAATTCTACAGGTGAGTATTTCACAGAATTGTATCCCCCCCCCCCCATTCACCCAATAAGACGCACTGACATTTTGGGGAAAAATAAGTCTTATAGGGCAAAAATACAGTACATTCTTATTTTTGTTATAAACAGGTGAAAGCTCACATTGGGCCCATTGTGTGTTTATATGATTTATACTATAGGATGTATAATTTGCATACATACCAGGTTGACCTTAATTAACATCCTCCTTTATTTGTTTGCAGGTGGATGTCAATGTGATGCTGGCTGGATGGGCAGTAACTGCAGTGACGGTAATATTGGTGCACTGCTGGGTGCTTTATGATCACTTGTACAATATCCACATTCTATTGTGCTGTAGGGTGTTGAATAACATGGGCAGTCCATAGATGTTCTATAGTGCAACTGTAACCTACCTATATACAGCCCGCCCTCCGCATTTGTGAGGTATTTGTGGTTTTGGTTACTCAGAAATGCCTTGGAGGGTTTAAAACGCAAAAAAAACTTGGCTTACCTGAATCCAGCATCATTTATCCCCCCCAGGCACAGGCTGGGTCCTCGCAGAACGGCATTCCCCCTACTGTGAGCGCTCCTGTCTGCCCGTTAAAGTGAATGGCCCAGTCTGAGAAATGACGCTCTGTGCATTTCCCTCAAGATGGTTGCGCTCAGGACCCAAACTGCTGAGGAACCAGCGCTGGATCTCTGGCAAGGTAAGGGCTTTTTCTTTATGGACCCCCTTCCTGCCTTGCCCTGTATTCGCCCTGCCCTGCAGTGTGTACCACCCGGCCCTTTTTGGGGGGGGTCATTTGTGATTTCACCCCCCCCCCCCCTTACCTCTCCATGAATGCAAAGGCCATCTGTATACTTATTTATCCCTAGAATATCTTCTCCAGCGAGAAGTTGCTTATTTTTTTTTTTTTTTTTTCCTCAGCTGGGCTCCTAAAGGGGCCTCATTCCAGATGAGAGAAAAACTATGCTCCCCTGCTTCTGTCCTACTCCAGCTAGAAAAAAGTACCAGTTCCCATGATTGAGTCATGTGGCATATGTGACCACCCTTTCTGTAACAGTCTTATTGATTCTAGTATGACTATTACTTTCACTTCAATGGAGGGGGCATGCTATGGACTGACACCCCCCTTCATTGTATTGAATGGAGTTGGCCTTGCCTGTGACTGATGCCAGAGGGACAGCTGTCAGTCACCTATTCCTGCCGGTGAGACTGACCACCATAGACCCTCAATTGCAGCAACCTGTGGACACAAATTCTGCTGGGACAAAAGTTGGGGGGGGAGGTATGGCTTTTGTTTTTTTCTGCCTGGAAGAAAGATTGTTCCAGATTTAAAAGAATTGCAAGTGGAAAAAAATTAATGACGTTATTCTAAGTATGTCACACACCCCGCTTCAAGATAGCCATAACATGTGGGTAATACCGACCTGAAGGGGCGTTCCTGCAGAGATGATAGCAAAAAAGAAAGCCCCTCCCTGATCCATAAATACCTGGGACCTCCCACTCATCACCCAGTTTTCCATCTCTGCAGACGGCGAGCAAGTCAGAAGATGATGGCTCCTCCTTGCACAGGGGGATTTCAGGTAGCCGGGATGACTCCCGGCCCGCTATTTATTTATTTCCGTTTGGACCTTTTTCCCCAGAAATCCATATGCCTCCCAGCCTCGGCTGAGGGTCCAGGCGAGGGTATATCAGCACCTTAGGTGCTCAGGAGCTATGCTCCACCGTGAGACCCTATATGAGAGGGTAGGCGGTAATACCGGGTTGGTGACCCCGGTTTGGGATGCCCTGTCCCTTACTTACATACAATGGCCCTCCCAGGATCCCCTTCCATAGGTGGGGTGGGGGAGTGTTGGTCCTTTTGTTAATTTATTAACTTATTGATTTATCACAGGACAGCATACTTTGAGTGTGTGTGTGTGTGAGTGTACTGTCACTTTAACTGTTTTCAGCCGCCGCAGCCGTTTTACAGGGCCTGTGCGGTGCTGGCTGCTTTCTTCCCCCCCATCTTCCCTTTACCTCTATTAATGGCGGAGGTATTCACCTCACGCCATGTTACTGTGCTTCGGGGGGGGGGGGGGGGGCGGGTCCGGACCGTCGGCGGGGCCGGGACTTGTCCCTCCCGTTTTTTCACCATGCTATGTGTGAGTGTGTGTGTGCTAACGTTTTGTCATCTGGCCGGGCCGGCGACCGCTCTTTACTAATGCGGCGCCGGCCGGCTCTGGGCGCCATTTCCCTGAGGTGATTCACCTCACGCAGTCTGGGGGGGCGGGGCCTGTGTGACGGCGCGTCACCGCTCCCCGCCTCCTGCCTTCGCTGGTGCCACTGCGGAGCTCTGTGGAGGAGAGAGGGGGGGCTGGCCACGCCCCCTTCTCCCTCTCTGGCTGCAGCTCTGGTTGTTGGTGTGGAGCGTCTGGAAATCCCTCACGATCGCCATTGCGGTCTATGGTTCTGTAAGTGGCCTCTGGCCATTCTTCCTTCTCACTGTATGCTTGATTGTTTTCTTCATTAGCCTTATCTAAAAAGTCCCTCTATTCTGTCTTTCAGATGGTGGTTCAGGAGGTTCGCCAGTAGCATTTAGGGGGTCCCTCCTGATCCTTATCACTGGGTTAAATTTTTGCCATAAATCCTCCCACTCGGGACATTAAAAGGGGCATCCCGGGTTGTCTAACGGCGTAATTCCCTGGGTCATAGCGACTTTTCATATATAAAGTTCACCTTATGGAGGCATCCCCGGATACTGGGCTCGGGGCCCCTTCGGGGCATCCCCAAAAGTGTATGTTATGTGGGGTATCCATTTCTGGGGACGTTGTACTTCTGTGTATCCCATGTGCACAGCAGACCATCACGCGGCAGTCCGAACCACAGGCGTCTGGGTCAGCACCGCCGGTCGCTTCATCTCCATCTCCCGCTTTGACACGCGCCCCGTGTGACGTCGCCATGGGCAGGGAGCTGCAATCTGAGATGTGCGCCAGATTGGCTAACCTTGAAAAAATTATCTCTGGCTCGGTCGCCCGTAAGGCTCCAACTAAGAGAAAGCATTTGTTGCCGGCTCCGCTGGCGGAGGACCAGGAGGATGTTAATAATCTGGATTGGTCTGATTATTCCCAGCTAGAAGAAGGGGAAGTTTATGAGGATTCTGATTTTTCGGACGATGAGCTGTCCTTTGGCGCTGATGCCGAGCTGGGGGACTTGGGGAAATCCTCTGATACTCCCCACGCTCTGGCTCTGATGTTGGAGGTATTGAATATTTCCCCTCCTGAGGAGGTGTCACAGCAGAAGGGTGAATTGTTTGAGGAATCCAAGCCGCGCTTAGAATTCCCTACACAAAGGCATTTTGACAAAATTATTGCCAAAGAATGGGACAGGCCGGCTCGGCTCCCTGGCATCCCTCAGGGATGGGACAGGAAATATCCCTTCCCTTCGGAGGCAGTTAAGCGCTGGGCATCTCCCCCCGAGGTGGATGCGCCGGTTTTGGGGTTGTCCAATTCCTCGGTTTTAAATAGACCTGAATGTTCCATTCTCAAGGATGGAGAGGATAAACGTATTGACCAGATGGCTTGTCATGGTTTTGCTAGCGTTGGGTCAGCCATGCGGCCTGTTTGCGCATCGGCACTAATGGTGTTGGCTGCCAGGTCCGTGGTTAGGGACCTGTTGACCTCTTCCGGGCTGCGTCCCGGTAGTGCTGAGTTCCTTAGCCTCAAACGGTGTGAGTTGTTTTTATCTTTTGTGTTGACAGCCTTGGATGACACTTTGATGATGTGTGGTAGAACGTCGGCGCTGCTGGTCACTATTCGGCGTTCGGTGTGGCTGCGCCAGTGGGCGGCAGATTTTATGTCCAAGAAGTCGCTAACGGCTCTACCTTTTGTTGGATTACGGCTTTTTGGAGAGACATTGGACTCTGTTACCAAGGGTGGTAGGTTACCTCAACGCAAGAAACAACGCCGCCCCTTTCGGGGGGCCCCTTCCTTTACCCCCTCCTTTCGTGGGGCCAGATCTGGCAGGGGATTTGCATTCCCTTCTTCCAGAGGAGATTCTGGGAGCAGGGGCAGAGGACGTGCCCGTCCAGGATTCAGTTGGGGCTCTAAGCCCAAGCCGGCTGCCAAGCCGGCTCAGCAATGAGGGGGCGCCCTCACCCTTGCGGGTGGGGGGACGGCTGCGACTCTTTTCCCAGGTTTGGGATCAAGAGGTCTCGGACCGATGGATCCGGGAAGTGGTGTCTTCCGGTTACAAGCTGGAGTTCGAGCTCCGCCCCCCTTCCAGATTTTTCAGGCCTCGGATGCCTGCAGAACCTCTAGCGGCGCAGGGGCTTCTGTTGGCAGTGCAGAACCTTCTGGACATGGCTGTCATTTGCCCAGTGCCTCCTTCGGATCAGGGCAGGGGTTTTTATTCCAATCTGTTCACGGTACCCAAGAAGGACGGATCGGTCCGACCCATCTTGGATCTGAAGTTTCTCAACAGGTTCATCCGGCCACGGAAATTCCGCATGGAAACACTACGTTCGGCCATTCACTCTCTTCGTCAGGGAGACTTTCTGACGTCCATAGACATCAAGGATGCTTATCTACACGTTCCAATTTTTCCAGCACACCAGAGGTTTCTCAGGTTCGTGGTGGAGGATCGGCACTTTCAGTTTGTAGCACTCCCTTTCGGCCTCACCTCGGCTCCTCGGGTGTTCACCAAGGTGCTAGCGGGGGTGATGGCTCTGCTAAGGGTTCAGGGCATCTGCATTGTGCCCTATTTGGACGATCTTCTGATCATGGCCTCCTCCTTCAACCAAGCGGAGTTGGACACCAGAATGGTGGTGTCCACCCTGGAGAGGTTTGGTTGGGTGGTCAACCACCCCAAGTCTTCTCTCTCTCCGTCTAGAGTAGTGACCTTTCTGGGAATGTCTCTGGACACTTTGCAGGCCAGGGTGTTTCTGCCCCAGGCCAAGGTTCTTTTGATTCAGGAGTTGGTTCGGCTTCTCTTGTCGGTCCCTCGTCCGTCCATCCGGCTAGGGATGAGGCTGGTGGGGTTAATGGTGGCCTCATTCGAGGCAGTTCCCTTTGCTCAGTTTCATACAAGGACGCTTCAGCTTCATCTGTTGAAGGCTTGGGACAAGTCTGTCGTTGGATCAGTCCTTCCTGATGACTCCCCGAGTTCGTCGATCCCTACAATGGTGGCTGGGGTCGGTCAATCTGTCGCAGTGCAGATCTTTTCTGGTACCGTGCTGGGAAACAGTCACCACGGATGCCAGTCTGTCAGGTTGGGGGGGTGTTTGGAAGGACCTCCAGTCTGTGGAGTCCGCAGGAGGCTCACGAGCCCATCAATGTTCTGGAGTTGAGAGCCATCAGGTTGGTTCTGTTTCGCTTGACTCATCAGTTGAGAGGCCTGCCAGTTCAGGTTCAGTCGGACAACAGGACGGCGGTTGCTTACATCAATCACCAAGGGGGGACTCGCAGCAGGAGTGCCCTCAGGGAAGTGTCTTTGATTCTGGACTGGGCGGAGAGTCACGTCCCGTGTATCTCAGCGGTCTACATTCCGGGAGTGGAGAACACGGAGGCGGACTTGCTGCGCAGAGCCTCCTCTCGTCAGGGGGAGTGGTCTCTCAGTCCCACGGTGTTTCGTTCGATATGTCTCAGGTGGGGGGTCCCAGCGGTGGACCTCTTTGCCTCTCGTCACAATCACAAGCTTCCAGTCTTTGTGTCTCTCTCGCAGGATCCTCTGGCTCTGGCAGTGGATGCCATGTCTCTGAACTGGAGGGATCTGGGGTTTCTTTACCTGTTCCCTCCGTTTCCAATGGTAGCCAGAGTGGTGCGCAAGCTGACTCTGGAGGGCGTGTCGGCGATTCTAGTGGCACCAAGGTGGCCAAGGCAGGTTTGGTTCGCAGACCTGGTAAGACTGGCAGAAGATCAGTTCGTTCTGCCTCTTCTGCCGGACCTGCTCACCCAGGGTCGGCTGTGCTATCCCAATTTACCTTCGCTGGCTTTGACGGCGTGGCTGCTGAAACCGCCATCTTAAAGGAGGAAGGTCTTTCTGACGCGGTGGTTCAGACTCTTATTAGCGCCAGGAAGCGATCTTCCTCTACTATTTACTATAGGACTTGGAGGTCCTATATTGACTGGTGTGAAAGTAGGTCTTTCTCTTGTCGGGAGTTTTCCATTTCCAGAATCCTGGAGTTTCTTCAACATGGTCTGGATTTGGGGCTTCAACTTAGTACCTTGAAGGGGCAGGTTTCTGCCCTGGCGGTGGTTTTTTCAACGGTCATTTGCACTTCATCCCTTAGTCAAGACCTTTTTCCAAGGAGTTACGCATGTACGGCCTCCTAGGAAGCCCTTTGTTCCAGTTTGGGATTTGAACCTGGTTCTTTCTGCTCTTCAGGGTCCCCCGTTTGAACCCTTGAATGAGATTGCTTTGTCTTCACTTACTCAAAAGGTGGCCTTTTTGGTGGCCATCACTTCGGTTAGGCGTGTTTCTAAGTTGGCAGCTTTATCCATTAAAGCTCCGTACTTCGAAAGGCATCAGGACAAGGTTGTCTTTCGTTTCAAGCCGGATTTTCTTCCTAAGGTGGTCTCTGCCTTTCATCTGAATCAGGACATTGTTCTGCCTTCTCTATGTCCTAATCCCAGCAACGACAAGGAAAGGGCGCTGCATTCCTTGGATGTAGTCCGTGTTGTGAAATATTATCTGGTGGTTACGTCTTCCTTTCGTAAGACTGATGCTTTTTTTGTGGTGCCCTTTGGGCCTAGGAAAGGTTTGGCTCCTGCCAAATCTTCCATTAGTAAATGGATTCGTCAGGCCATCATTGGGGCCTATTCTGCCAAGGGGAGGAGTCCCCCTTTTCGTGTTACTGCTCATTCTACTCGTGCGGTTGGAGCGTCCTGGGCTTTCCAGCACCAGGCCTCTGTTGAGCAAGTTTGTAAGGCCGCTACTTGGTCCTCTGTTCACACTTTTTCCAAGTTTTACAAGGTTGATGTTCGGGCCTCAGCGGATGCTGTTTTTGGCCGCAAAGTTCTGCAAGCTGTTGTGGTTTAAGTTGTGCATTGTTGCCTTGTTTTGGATCCCCGCCCTTTTTATGGACACTGCTATTGGATGTCCCACATGTTATGGATATCTTGAAGCGGGGTGTGTGACATACTTAGAATAATACCATTTTGTGAAATACTCACCTGTAAAATGGGTATTATAAGTATGTCACACACCCCGCTTCACCCGCCCTTCTTGTATTCGGGATCCTTTATATTGTGAACTTTGCGTTATTTTGATTTATATTTGCCTCTTCCTGGTCCCTTACCTTACTGCTTCTATATACTGGGTGATGAGTGGGAGGTCCCAGGTATTTATGGATCAGGGAGGGGCTTTCTTTTTTGCTATCATCTCTGCAGGAACGCCCCTTCAGGTCGGTATTACCCACATGTTATGGATATCTTGAAGCGGGGTGTGTGACATACTTATAATACCCATTTTACAGGTGAGTATTTCACAAAATGGTATTTTTTCATTGTTTGTCGATTCAAATAATTAGTTAAAAGTGAAACCGAATCTGTATGTGGTACTATTCCTAGGTTGGCGCCAAATAAGCCAGTAACTGTCTTTAACCTCTGAAAGAATGATCTTGTTTCTAACACCGCTATTTCCTTCTATGTTCTGTTCAGTCTGTATTCAGGGTTACTATGGAGATGGATGTGCCAGTAAGTGTCATTGTCAGAACAATGGGACTTGTGACCACATTGCTGGGACTTGCACATGTACGGCAGGATTTAAAGGACCCTTTTGTGAAGAAGGTAATAATAATAATAATGAGAATAATTCAAACTTTCCCCCATCATTCATCACAGAGCTCACATACATTTTCTGTTTGCATTTATCAAACTGATGAGGTAAGGTGAGTGTGTTTTGTGCATCTTGGGTGATTGTGTTCAGTTTGTGAGTTCAGCAATATCTGGATGGATGGCTCTCCATTTAAATCTAACCATAAATAACCATGATGCTTCTTTTAGTGTGCCCATTGGGTTTTTATGGTGTACGTTGTCGAGAGTTGTGCCAGTGTGAGAAACAATGTTATTGCCACCATGCGACAGGAACCTGCAGTGTTGCCCGGGATTCTATAGTGAAAGGGCTTCTAACAAAAGGTTTGTCTTTTGTAGTATATAGACGCACAAATCAAATGAAATGATGTCTGATGTGACTGTCACATGGGTTCTGATTCATGTCTCTGTTATTATTCCAGTTGGTCATTGTATGGAGTCAGTTATGCATGCTTCCTGGTGGGATGTGGTGCATTCTAATGCCAAAATCATCTATTTAACAGAGTAAGTGTTCTCCTTTCTTGTGCCCAGCATAGCTATGGCAGCAGCCCAGAGTGACTTTTAAAGAGGAACTTTGGAGGCCCTGGAGTTCTAAAAGTCTCCTGGCCTGTTTGAGTTCCTATCCTTGGGCCATCCCAAATATGAAACCCAACCATATGCCCAGATTTCACTCACCTTCTCCTGAGCCCTTGAGGCATCGCTGCATTGCGGACGTATCCCCGCTCACCTCTAGCCGTGCACGCACCCGGCCTTTCTGAATGAGTGGCGTGGGCACACTTCGGCTGCAAGGTGAGCGGGGCATGCTGTTGGCGACGCACTCTGCTCCCTTCGGCGACAGACAGCTTAGCCGTCAGCAAGCGCACTGACCTGGGAGGATACACACAGCGGGGCATCCTAATTTGGGATGCCGCCACACAATGGAGGAATAACACACAGGAAACATGGACCAAAACCCAGGATAGTCAAAATCCTAGGTTTTGGTCTATTTTAAAGCTTGCCTTCAGTAAAATGTTTGCGTTTTCACATTTTATTGCGGCCTCTTGAAGTTGAATAATAAGACAATGCGTCCCGAAAAAACGTTGTGCATCCCTGCTCTAGGGTATCCAGAAGAATTGGTGAGGCTCTCCTGTCCTTGATGAATGGTCAGTCTTTCAAAAACTCTTTAGTTTTTTTTCTATAGAATTAACTGCTACTAAAAAAGAAAACAATCTCTACATCATTGGAAAAGTTACACCTCTTAACTGTAGAACTTTCATATGGCAACACAATTAAGATTTTTTATTTCTTGAATGGTGAGTGAGCAAGGCTCCCAAAACTCTGTGCTAGGGTATCCCAAAGTCAGCTCCGCCTCCCCAAATCCTTTGCTTTATGGCCAGTAGGGGGTGTCAGAAAAAAATTGATTATGTCAAGTATCACAATATTTCATTAGGCGATACCAGAATTGATTCTGGTTTCTCCCTAGTATTGAATCCCACTCCCCTCCCCCCCCCCCCCCCCCCCCCCCCGCTACAGTGAAAGAAAAAAGAAAAGTGAAAAAAAAACACTCACATGACCCCTCGTACGATCCGGCCGGCTCTCCTCTTCACCCAGGGGGCTTCCGATTTACCCCCATCCCCCCCCCCCAGGCTCTTCCGTTTTCAGGAGAGAGCCGGACTGGCCATCTGCAGGCGGATGATGTTACCCCTGCAGGCGTCAGCTGTCTCTTATCCCCTGCCTCCCCCCTCCAACGATGACCGCATCTGTCATCGGATTGGCGAGGGACATGGAAGCTGACAATCGGAGGCAAGTAAAGATTTATTTTTTTTCTTTTCTATGTGTGGTCTTTTTATTTACTGTTAACCCTTTGTGAACTGGTAAGGGATCTATACCAGTTCACAAGGCTCTGGATCTGGCAAGTCACCTGCGGCTATTGGGTGACTTGCCATTAACCCCGAGCCCACCATTATTTGGGGGGAATTTCAAGGGTTTTAACCCTTAAAATCCCCCCAAAAAATGTCCCCCGTGTCATTTTTTTTAAAATTAAGAATGAAATTCAATTTTAAAAAAATCGCAATATATCCTCTTTGAGACAGAATCGGGATATATCGTATCGCCAGATTCTTGCCAATTCACACCCCTAACGCCCAGAGTATCTTTCATAGTAATAAGTAATATTTAATTCAGATCTATTTTACATTTTGAATGCTATAGGAAGAGGCAAATTAGAAGTCCATCCTGTGGGATGGAAGACATTTAGGACTTACCTGGAGCTGCTGGTGTTATCATGTACTGCATAACACCCCTCCCTCTGCTTTTCAGGCAAAGCTGGGCAGCTGTGTGTGGCACCCTGGCTGTACTGCTGGTGATCAGTGCTGCGTTCAATATCAAGCAAGTATGGCCATGTAGAGAAAGCCACAAAGACCGGACCTATTCCTACCAGCAACTTCGGAAAATCAATGGAAACGTGGAGGTCCCTGATATGTATGATGCCATGTATAGCTCTGATGATATGGAGACACCACATAGTGAGGGGGGAAGGTAACATTTGTAAAAATATGAAGATTTGTCCTCTTCTTCCTATGCAGTCTGTGACATGCAACCGCCCTGTGCCCTAAACCAAACCCATATTGTGGAATGAAACTTGAATGAACTCACCAGCAAATCACTAAAAATAACGTCAGGAGAATATGCTGGCTGGATCTTGAATAATGATTACCAAGTTCTTTTATGATATGGACTGCACTGCCATGACACTGCCATTATTGTTCCTTTACAGACCATCATTGTTGCAGTATGGAGGGGTCTCTCATACCCACAGCTTCCAGCTTTCCCAGCTGTTTGTGCTTTGTACTGTATTTTAAGTATTTTTCAAAGTGGAACAAAACCCAGCCCCTCCTGGGCTTTGTTCCAGTCCCCCAGGGCATCCCAAATCATTTGGCAAAGTCCCCCCATAATTTGGCAAACGTCTCATTGACTGGAATGGGGAGTGCCCGCTGCTGCATCCCTGGCGACGTGCAAGCTCCCGGGGCACCCCGATGTGTGAACCCCCCCAACATCACCAAGGAAACTCGCCTTTCCCCGGGCCTTTGGCGCATGCGCAGCCCTTCGTCTAATCGGCACACCCAGCTATGCTCACATCAAATCCTCTAAGACTCCGAGTTGAGTCTAGCCGAGAAGAGGCGTGTGCGCCGGCAGCCACATCCTTGCTACCCTCAAACAGTGCATGTCCATGCTGGCTATTCACAGATGGCTGGGCAACCTGAGGGTTTTTACACAGTGGGGCATCCCAAATCTGGATGTCCCACGGGGGCCTTATAAACTCCAGGGCTGCTTTTGATCCACTTTAAAGGACAACTGTAGGCAAAAATACTGTAATAAAATGTCAGTGTGAGAAGCCAGTGGCTTCTGAAATACAATAGAAGCTCTTAAAAGACTCCCTGTCTAAATGAGGATGCCCTGCAGTGTGAAACCCCCCTCGGTTTCACCATATATGCACCTCGATCGGTCCTCTGGTGGCATCCCTTCCTATGCATGTTTGCAGTGCCTGGCAGACTTTAATGTCAGCACAAGCCGATAAGGGCTTGGGATCACTGGAGTCGTAGGCATTACATGGGTTCATGCAGGTTTCACACAGCAGGGCATCCCAAATTGCTATGCCCCTAGGATGAATATAAAAACCCAGGAAAGTGAAAATTTTCTGGTCTTTTTAAAGGCTATGCAGTTCCAATATACGAGCAGTGTTTAGGTATCAGAGGTGTAAGACCCTTACTTCTGTGCTCTAATACCATTAACATAAACTAGATCGTGTTATTACGTTACTACCTGTTGATGGTCATTTACATGTAAAAAGTTCTTTTTACTTTATAAATATCTTGCTAATTCTGCACATTACCATCCATGCATGCGGAAGCTGGCAGGTGCTGTCCCTGGACCCCTCACACATACGGATAAGCTGATTTCCAGCAGTGCCGCCATGCTTTTGTAGACTTCAGTGAAAGATGTTGTTTGTTCTAAGAACAGGGATTGTGGGTTTTAAGTGCCTTATTTATTAACTCGCCCAATATCTTGCCCCTTTCACCATTCATTCTGTTAAATTGAGCCAATAAACACAACTTTAAAAAAAATGTGAATTTCTGTAATACAAACAAAAATGTAAATGTAATTTGTTGTTGCCACTTATGTCAAATCTGGGCATCCAGTCAGGGGTGTGGTGCTAGTGCTTAAAGTCTGGAAAGCCTTTTGGTGCATTTAAAAGGTCTTTAGGGGGCATCCAGGTTCAGTAGAGTGCTCTGCTTTGCAGTGGCACCCCTGCTCCTTATGCTCTGCACACTGGGTAGGGATGCTGCTGGAGAGCAGAGCACTTTGCTGAATGCCACATTTGATTGCTGTGGGAACCCGAAACGCTGAAGTACTGCTTCACAGTTGTGGCCTTTAGGTAGCTTTACACACAGCAGGGCATCCCAAATCAGCATGGCCCTTAGGCAAGCATAAGGGGTCTGGTTTAAGTATTGCCCTGTCTGGTAAAATGCTACAATAGTGATCTATAACTGAGAGGGCCTGTAAATCACTGACTCTTTTGGCTGAGTTAATAGCAACCCCGAAAACGAACTTTCTGTTAGCTGACCAAAAGCAGGTCCCAGAAAGGACAATGCACGCAGTTAACCGGCTTCTTACGGGCTATAGAAATAAAAATAAATCTGTTGACCAACTAATTTTTGGTCAAAAGTCTTTTATCTAAGAAAACTAAGGACACAGGCCTCAGCCCTGTCAAAGTATTTACTGCTAGGCCAAACTCAAACCCTTCCTGCAGGAATTCGAAGGGCCGCTTGAATAAGTCCTTTCTCAAACTGTTCTCTCCACAAAAGGAGGGAAAATGTTTCCATACTTTAGCCCTTCAAGTGCCAAGCACATAGACCCTTTGGGTTTTCTTCTCCTACCGTTAAGTGCCAAGCCCGTAGGGCCTACATGCCTGGCTTTTTCTCCTGCTACTGTAAAATGATGATCTTCTCTTCATCCCAAGGGCATCCGATTCCCCCCCCCCCCCACCCCGGGGCTCCTCTGGCTTCAGAAGAGGGACTGAAATAGCCCCCCACCCCCTGCCGTGCTTTGGCTACTGCCGCCAACTGTGAAAGAGAATGACATTTACTCACCTGAGACCTCAATTTCTCCTGCTGGTCTCCTCTTCACCAGGGGTGCCTCCAATCGCACCCATCAGGCTCTTCCGCAGTCAGGAGGGCCCTCTGCTACTGCTTCCACAGTCTCCGCCGCTAGCCCCACTTTTTTTGTGGGCGTACAGATGGCGTCACCCCTCCTGCTCCTGGTGCTGAGCTGTCAGGTGCCGGGGGTGATGTTGGAAGGGGTAGGGGGCTGTGATCCCCTGCCTCCCCAGCTCCCCCTCCAACTATCACCCCTCGCAGCTGTCACCGGAGTTTGGCGTGGGACAGGATTGGCAGGGGAGACATGATCAGAGGTGAGTGTTGTAAAAAAAAATTGTCTTTTAACGCTTTGTGAACTGGTAAGGGGTCCATGAGACCCATATACTGGTTCACAAGGCTTGGTGGCTAGCATGTCACCTGTGGCTAGCGAGTGACTTGCCATTAACTCCCAGCCCCCCATTATCTGCCTCCCCAAAGCTCGTGGGGGGGGGAGAAAGAGCCCGGGCCATTTAGGCTGTGCGGGCTTGTGGCTTATAGCCTGTAGGGTAGGGGGCCACCAAAGCTGGCATCCACACCCTGTTTTACAAGCCCTATAGCTGGTTCCCAAGCTGGTTATGCTGGGTAGGGAGGAGCCCACGTCATTTTTTTTTATTTGACCCTTTATAGTGTGGATAGTAGTTGTATTTTATTTGAAAATATTATAAAGTGCTCTTTTTAGTTAGGGGAGTTTCCTGGGCAGGAATGGGGGCTACCGATACATATGTGGTACCATTGTAATCAGGAGAAATGGGGCTTTGGACACTGAAAAAAATTACAAACAAGACATTTCATGTTAAAGCCTGAACTCTGCTGCAAAACAAAATATATAATTTTTCCGGAAATTCCTGCAAAAATCATACTTAAACATAGCGCAAAATGGTGAAAATGACCAGTCAAAAATCTCCAGTAGGCTGGCAGTTAAAAGTAGCTATGCATGTTGAGTATTGTTCTGTTCTGGGGACCTTTTGCTTTCAGATTTAGCTTATATTTCTTGTTTGCATTTTGAAATTTAAGAAAAATGTAGTTTTATTCTGCTTTTTTATACAAAAAATCAAAGAATTCTTCGAGGGAGTACTTCCAGATGAGCCCATTACAACAAGCCGGATATGCCCAGAAAGCTTAATGTGTGTACTTTCAGGGAATATATAGTTTGGGGAGGGTATTCCAAATGTAAAGGGTTTTTTCTGGTTGAAAATGCACAAGGTGCGCACTTTGTCTGCAGAGCTAAAATAAAATGCTTTACTTTGTGGTGTTTGGCAACTCTTCCCTTGACAGTACCTATACATTTTGGGTATTGTTCTGTTTGGGGGACCTTGCTTTCTCAGATTTAACTTGTGTTTTCGTGTTTGCATGTTGTTTTTTTAGCTTTGGCTTTGAATCTGCCCTGTGCAACCAAAGAATTCATCAAGGGATTACTTCCAGAAAACTGTGCCCATATCAACAAGCCTGTTACACCTAGAAAGCTTAAGGTGTGTACTTAGATAGAGAATATAGCATTTGTGGGTATATTTAATATGTAGATGTAATGTAAATTTTTCTTGAAAAACTGCAAGGGGTGCATAGCTCTACCAGAAAGAAAGTCTGCCTCCCATGGATGTCTTGGCGTCAGGGCTGGGACCTGTCTGCCTGGGAAGAAGGGTTACAGATCAAATTGGGTCTATGTGCCTCTTTGTACTGCCCCCAATGTTTCTTATATTTCGGTTAACTAGATGCAGATTAGAGGGGTGCCCTTTGCCTTGCCTTTAAATTGCACATGGGAAACTGTTCAGTTTCCTCAGAATACCTGGCAAGGATAGCATCATGCTCAGAACCAAACATCAGTTTGCCCTCAAATGGGATGCTGCATAATCTGTCCTTGGAAGTCAGATCTCTCTTCCAGGCCTTGAGCCAAAAGGCTCTCCTGGCCAGTTGATCAAGGCTGTCAACTTGGCCGTAGATCTGACTGCTTCTGCCAAGGTGTCTTCCAGAGAGGAAATTGCTCTGAACATAGCTGGCAACATTTCAAAATATTTCTTTATATTGTTTAGCCACGCTTTCAAATTTCTGGGGACACAACCTGAAGCGAGAGCCAGTCTAAGGCTCTCCTAAGGATGCCATCTGTATGGCGATCCAAAGGATCCCAGAGAGTGCCTGCATCCTCAAAGCTTAAATCATAGGTTCTTGAGACCTACGTGATGACAGCATCTAGCTTGGGGCATTTGAACCAAAGCCCATACTCTGCCTCGTCAAAGGGAATTTTCCATTTGAGAGTTGTGCAAAAAGATCTTTTTCTTTGGAAAAGCCATTCCTTTTTCATTACATCCAGAAAGGATGAATGAACCGGGAATACATTTTCTTTCTGGACAATTCATTTTATGATATAATGAATCCTGTACTGAAAGGGGCTGTTCAACTGAGCTTATATGCATTGTATCATAAATATCCTGGAGCAAGGCCAAGGTCTCCTCTGACAATTTGTTTCTATCTGAGCCTGACACTACTTCCTCATCAGACACCAGCCCAAACCCCTGGTTGAGAGAATCTTCAGCTGCAGAGACCTGACCATCAATCTCCTCGACTTCGGGATGTCTTTTCTACAGGCGAAAGGTCTACCGTAAGGTACATGAAGGGAAGAATCTCTGGAGGTGGATGCCATGGTTCTAACAGCTGACCTGCAAACTTCCAGTGGATGCCATATTGGCTTCCATGTTGCTAAAGATATCCACTAGGTAACTGGCAGCTTCATTCCCCAATATATGCTCTAAATATACCTTGCAACAAGCTCTGTTCCAAGTGTCAGACAATTAATGCAAAGCCTTAGCTTTGAGCCTGTCTTAGCCTCCTTCTTTTACCTTTTCTTTAGGTTTAGCACTCTGCGCCGACTAGAAAATGAAAGTAAAAGCAAGATAATAGAAGCTAAGCACAGGTTACATAGGTGACACCAACAATAAATACAAGAGTGCAACCTAATAAAGTATAGCGGAAAAGATAAAGATCACCAACTTTTCTTAAGGCATGTTTGTTTCTGTCCCGACTCACTGTACGAAGAGACAAGGATTGCATCCTTTGGTTCCTGACAGATATGCTTCTCCGGAGTTGCACCCTGGCCGAGTGCGGGTGTCCTGCTTGCTTGTGGGGTATGATCACCACTGCAGCCATAACGACGCTGTCATTAGGAGACTTTACATAGCCCTGATATAGGCCACAGTGCGGCACTGACACTAGGGCACCACAGGAGCCTACACTCTAATAACCCCTGCATACTCAAACACTATTAGGAGACCTTGTATAGCACTGATATGGTTGGCAACAATTAAAACCCTTTCCATGTATTGCAGATGTCAGGCTGCATATTTTAGGCCTAATAGCTGTGGGCTTCACATCAGCTCTACAGGCCAGATGTATTAAAAATGGCTACCGATAGACATTACTAGTTGTTCATGGCAACCAGTCCACGCAAATTGTCTTGTTTATCAACCAAAATGAAAAAAATAACTATTCCTGCTGGTTGCTATTTGCAACAATACAATTTATGTACATTAAACCCTTTTAGAGTTAGGTCGCACCCACCTTTTGATACATCCAGTGTTTCCTTTTACATGATGACCTACCTTCTTTTGTCATATTGGCTATTTGGCCACATCTATGGAAGTCACCCTCACCCTTTGTCTTATTGGATGGATAGAGCGCAGGAAGGATGAGGCCTAGTGTCAGGCCCAAGGCCTGATTATAGAATAACCATATGTATTATTATTGTATAATGTATAGTCCAAGATCTGGGTGAGGGGTCACTCAGACTGTTTGTGTATTCCAGTTGTATGGGGGGGTTCTGTTTTTGGTACTTCCTTCTTTGAAGTCAAAGGCCTTTGAAGCAGCAAGATGTGCTGTCTCTGCACCAACCATAAACCAGAACTCGGATAAGAGACCTGGGAGAGAGATGCCGGACATAAGACTTTAAGCAACAACTGGATACTCGCTCCCAAGGACTGCTATGCCATTATACTGTAAGGACTTTCTTTTTATTTGCTGAACTGATTTTTGCTGTACTTTTTATGTATTTTTTGTACTTGTATGTCATTTGTTTCTGTATATTACATCTAGCACTGTGATACCTTTTTATCAGCTCTGGCCTTTGATCTCTAAATATATGAGCTCACCTTTCTGAAGGAAGCTCTGGTGAAACACGTTTATCAAAGGGTTAATTTGGTGACTTGCTGTGACTAGTAGTGCATACCCAGGGGTCTGGTGGCTTTAACCCTTGCACCATCACACTCTCTCTAGCATCTTGGCAGGGCTGAGTGCGATCGTGACAACTGGTGGCAGCGTCGGGATATATTTAGAGATTTTTAGTGCTTGCTGGATTTTACCCGAAAATCTTAGCACTAAAAGAAATTGCATACATCTTATTGTGTGTAAATTCCAAAGACAGAGCTCAGTGCTGATCTAAACGACATACCAAAAAGAGTGCAAGACAGTTCTGTCTTCCCCAATGTTTTACTTCCTCTGCTTCATATCGGAAATATGGAGGCATATCGCAAGCAGTCCAAGCCCGCACTGGAGCTAATGTGGCAAGAAAAGGAGATCCCTACAGGGGGAAAGAACAAGGAGCAACTTATTGCTGATCTTGTGGAGTATGATGCCCGTGCAGCAGAGCTGAGTGATGTGAAGTCCTACAGCTGGGACTGGGGGACACAACATTACTCCCCATCAGGACAGTACTCCACATGAGGCCTTGGACTCTTATATGCGGACTGCTTTACAACACCTTGGGGATGTGGATGCTAATATTAAACTCCAGTTGCTTCTCCAGTACCAAGCTGCAGAAAGAGAGGCCCAGGCACGAGCTGCAGAAAAAGAGAGAGGCGGCAGAAAGAGAGGCCCAGCGCAGACATGAACTGGAGGTTCTGAGGCTGAGATGGGATGCTTTATCTGCATGCAGTGATGTGCAGAGTGAAGGTGACCACAAACCCCGCTTGGAACATTTCCCCATGATGGAGAAAGATGGAGATCTAGACGTGTTCCTGAGAGAATTTGAAAAGGTTTGCTGGCAGTTTCATCTTTCTAAGTTACAGTGGGGACGCTATCTAACCCCACAGCTGCGAGGGAAAGCTCTGGATGTGTTTGCTTCTCTTCCCTCTGAAAGTGCTAATCTGACTCCAGAGGCCTTTCGGAAGAAGTTTAGGACTTTACAACAAAGCGCCACAGAAAGCTGCACTGAACATGCAGGTCAGCTAAGGACTGCATTCAGGCAATGGACTGGGGGCCTACAAGTCACCACTTATGAGGCCCTGGAGGACTTGATGGTCCTGGATCAGTTCCTCCAAACACGGAGATTTGAAGCCAGAGAGTGGATTTTGGACCGCAAGCCCAAGACAGTCGCAGCAGCAGCAGAACTAGGAGATGACTTTGTTAATAACCGTGCACCAACAGCGAAGCGTGGTTCTGCACAAGCTGGATCAAATACCTGAAAGGGAGCTGCACACCCACAGAGTGCCACTAGGCCAACTGGGAGATTCCTGCCATCCACACCAAAAGCAACAGGAACCACATTGGGTCAGGGGGACACCCACCGATGTTACAGATGCAACAAGATTGGGCACCTGAGTGCCACTTGCCCCAAAAAAAAAGAATTCTCCACCGGCAGTTGGAGGACCCCCAGTCGTTTTTCTGGTGTCTGGAACAGTGGAGAAAAGAGCGGATAACCTGCAGAGCGTAACTGTGGGTGACCGGGTAACCGTGGGTCTACGTGATTCGGGGGCCTCCTTTACCTCAGTACAGCCTGAAATAGTGGATACCGAGGACATCATCCCTGGAAAAACAATGGCTTTAAAAGGAATTGGAGTTGTGCGACCTGCTGTGCCCATGGCCCGTGTGTACCTGGATTGGGGTACAGGCAAAGGTTTGCGGGAGGTGGGGGTCTCTGAGGACATCCCTGTCAGTGTTCTGCTGGGGAATGATTTGGGTCAAATGCTCTGCCATTATGCTCCAGAGGACACTGCCTGCAGTGGGCTAGGAGACAGCCCTGATCGTTCTGAGGTACGGTGCGAGACTTTAGGGGACACTGTGAAATGTGATAACTGGGAGGGAGTGCAGGGGGCTAATAAATGTTTACCTGTGACTGAACCAGTTATGTCTTCCAAAGGTGAAGCGGGGTGTATTATAAAATGTAATGCCAATGGATTGCCAATGTCAAAACCTAGTGGAGATGGGCTAGGGAGAGGGGTTGGTGTGCCCCTGGTGACATGTAAGGATGAGGAACCAGCAGTGAGTAATATGTCCCTATCCTGTGAGCCTGAGATGGCCAAGGAGAAGGAGGAGGGAAGGAGTGATGTGCATGTGTATGATGCCTGTAACATTATGTCCGGGACTAAGGGGGAGGAAGGTAAACTCCAGGGAGGCATGCCAATGGTGGCTGTGGTCACATGTCAGCAGTGTGCCAGGGCTGCAGCTGTAAAAAGAAGGGAGGATGGTGATGCGAGGGGAAAGTTGTGTGACTCGCAAGCCAAAGCAGAGGAGGGTGGAGATGATAGTTCACCTGAGGGAAATGTGCCCCCTGATGCCACAAGATGGGGGGAGGGCAATGAACAATTCAGGGAAGCTCTGCGCAGTGATCCTTCCCTTGAAGGCCTGAGACAACGTGCAGAACAGCCAGGTGCTAACACTGATGGGCATCGGGTATATTGGGAAAACAATATCCTGTATTGTGAGTCCCTTTCCAAAAGCATGCTAGGGCCCCAGGAGAGAGAAAGGCAGTTAGTGGTTCCTAGGCAGTTTAGGAAAGAGCTGCTGAGGTTAGCCCATGAGACCCCCCTGGCAGGACATTTGGGAGTGGCCAAGACAAAGTCCAGGTTGGCACACAATTTCTACTGGCCAGGTATGGGTACTGCTGTTGCTAGTTACTGTAGATCCTGTCATGTCTGCCAGAGGGTGGGTAAGTCCGGGGATGTTACTTGTGTTCCCCTAGTGCCCCTACCAGTCATATCTGTACCCATTGAACGAGTGGCAGTGGATATTGTGGGGCCTCTAGCTATACCCAGCAGCACAGGGAAACCATTTATTCGTACTGTGGTGGATTATGTTCTAACATTCAGGGGCAGGATGCAGGCATTGACTGGGCTAGTACATGACAACCTCAGAGCAGCACAGTCCAGGCAGAAGTACTGGTATGACCGTAATGCAAGGGACCGAGTCTATGAGGTGGGACAGAAGGTAATAGTTCTAAACCCCATTAGGCAGAATAAGTTACAGGCTGCCTAGGAGGGTCCTTTCACCATTTTACAGTGCCCAGAACAATAACCTATGTAGTAGACCTTGATGAGAGAGGTCAGAGGCAGAGACAGTACCACATTAATATGTTAAAGGCCTACTGTGACCCTGAGGAGGTGGTACTCGGTGTGTGCAGTGCACCAGAAGAATGACTGAGTAGTGATCCCTTACTGGGCCTAGTGGAGGAAGCTAAGAGCCAGGGATCCCTTCAGGATGGGCAGATCAACCCACAGCCCTCAGATGAGAGGAAGAGGCAGCTAAATCAGGTATTAGGCCCCTTAAGTGCCACCTTTACTGGGAAGCCAGGGCAAACTACCATAGCCACCCACCATGTTGATACAGGGTGGGGGGGGGAAATAGACGGTTAATGGAGACAGATCTATCAGCCTGGAGAGGCTAGATCTCTCTGTCCCCATCTTAAGGGGGAGGTGTCAGGCCCAAGGCCTGATTATAGAATAACCATATGTATTATTATTGTATAATGTATAGTCCAAGACCTGGGTGAGGGGTCACTCAGACTGTTTGTGTATTCCAGTTGTATGGGGGGTTCTGTTTGTGGTACTTCCTTCTTTGAAGTCAAAGGCCTTTGAAGCAGCAAGATGTGCTGTCTCTGCACCAACCATAAACCAGAACTCAGATAAGAGACCTGGGAGAGAGATGCCGGACATAAGACTTTAAGCAACAACTGGATACTCACTCCCAAGGACTGCTATGCCATTATACTGTAAGGACTTTTATTTGCTGAACTGATCTTTGCTGTGCTCTTTTATGTATTTTTTGTACTTGTATGTCATTTGTTTCTGTATATTACATCTAGCACTGTGATACCTTTTTATCAGCTCTGGCCTTTGATCTCTAAATATATGAGCTCACCTTTCTGAAGGAAGCTCTGGTGAAACACGTTTATCAAAGGGTTAATTTGGTGACTTGCTGTGACTAGTAGTGCATACCCAGGGGTCTGGTGGCTTTAACCCTTGCACCATCACACTCACTCTAGCGTCTTGGCTGGGCTGATCGAGTGCGATCGTGACACCTAGGTTTAGGGAAATGCTACTTACAGTAATAACATGTCATCCAAGATCAGAGAGTTTGTCTGCATCCAAGAAGAGGACCTATCTAACCTACGCTGGTACCAGCTAACTCCTTGCCCTGTCTGGTTTTCATCCATCATTTTGTCTAGAAATGTAATTTTTGCTTCTTGTAGCTAAGGGGTACTTGGAAGGTTGAGAACCACTGCCCTAAAAGAAAAGTGCCTGACAGAGCCACCTGCTGCACAGTGAGGCTGCACAGAGACAGTGCAAGGATTATTATTATTGTTTAAATAGCGTCATCATATAGCATTGTACAAAGTAGTAATTACAGACAGGGTAGAAACATACGATGCATAGCCTATTAACACTGCATTTGTAACGAGTTTACAATGAATATTCTGAATACAAGATACAATAGGAGAGAGCCCTGTCCTTGTGAGCTTACAGTCAGGTGGAACATTGCCAGCAGCAGGTAGTCAGGGGGTACTGCAGCCAAGGTTTCAACCATTTCTTGACACATTCCGTAGCAACAAGAACTACAGGTCAGCCCCTGCTACAGAGTTCCTCTAAGAAATCAGTGAAGTCAGGTTCCCCTTTAGGCCGAGTTGCCCCTCGTGCTGCTCAGGGAACATGACCACATTGGCCCCAAACCAGCTGCCTCTCAGCCTGTATCATAGCACCTGCAGATAGGATCCCCTGTGACCGCCTCGCTCCAAGCAATACTTTCCATGGACTTGCCATGCCACAGATCCAACATGGCTATTCTAGAGCTGCTGCTGCAGATTGACAAGGTCCTTAGCAGGGCCGGCCTTCCATTAAATGTCACCCTAGGCAAGATTTCCCCTCAGACACATAACTATACATATATTCACACATTCAAGGAAAGAGGGAGACAAAGAAAGACATGTATGGATGCCACAAAAAGAGAGAACTCAAAAAAGGACCAAGGATTGAAAAAAGAAAAAGACAGAAGAAAATGTGGAAATGTAAGAAGGATAAACGCTGAAAACAAAAAAAGACAGAAAAGGTAAAAATAGAGGTAGATGAAAGAAAAGTGACAAAAGTGGGAAGGAATGTGGAAAAGGTGGAGAGGAAGTGTGAAAGGAAAAGGGAAAAAAGGTTGGGAAAATGAGAATTGGATGGAGGAAAAAAGTGAAAAGAAAAAGGGGGAGACTGATAGAAAGTAAAGAGTGAAAGACAGATATAACATGTAAAAGAGAGAGACAGGGAAAATGAAAGAAAAAATGTGAGAATGTCAATGTGCAAAAGATACATGGTGGAAAGTATTCCAGATTTACAAAATATGGGTGTTGGTCTGCTCCGGGACAGCATCTAAATATCTGCCCTCGATCAACCAATGGAAAACCCCCTAAACCTTACTTGTCACCACATTCCCTGACGAAATGCGGGCACGATTGGCCGGCGGCAGTCACATGTCCTACTCTCGCCCTGCGCTACACTGTTTAAAAAGAGAGAGAGTGCTCAGTTCAATGTGTGGTGGAAGTCTGTCCAGAGCACGTGGATAACATGGGACTGTGATGTCTTACTATAACAACTGTGCTGTGCAGACAAAGTAATACATGTAATAATTGCAAAGGCTTCTGTTTTGGAAGAATACGTCTGGGCGTAGTTTAATTAGCTGACTGTGACGTATACGTTTGATTACAAAATAGTTGCCATAGAGTTTGGGTAACAACCCATGTGTGGATAACGGAGGTAGTAAGCACAGGCTGACATTAATAGCACAAGGAACCTGCAGCCATTTTTGCCAGTCAATGCTCAGATTTCCCCAACAAGGTTTGTGCCTTGTGTGTTTCTGAGCTTAGAAGAAATGAGAACCTTCAGGAACAAATCACAATTTCAGGTTTATGGCTTCCAGTACAGTATTACATTATGGTGAGCTAAAAAAAAACCTTGTGCTACCAGGAAAGCATTTTTCTTTCTTGTTGTTTCCACAAAGCTTCCGTCCTTTAGATCAATAGATAATATAAATTAAAACTGCTGGAGCTGAAAACATATTGGCAGTATCTGCTACACCATACCTCCCAAGTGCCCCTGATTTGGAGGGACTATCCCTCTTTTGAGTCCATGCCCCCTGTTCCTATTTGTCCCTCTTTGATATGTAACATTCAGATCTGCACCAATAAATTATTTATTTACCTATTTGAAGTGTTTATATTGTTGTAACTGTTACACCCTATCCCCTATCCATCACGCAATGAGGGGGTGTGGCTTAATTTAACAAATGTCCCTCTTTCCTCCTCTGAAAGTTGGAAGGTATGGCTACACAAAAGCTACACCAAAAGAGCCACGGGAAATACTCCGGCTGGGGTTACGCTATGCTTTGTCATGTGACTTTACAACCCAGCTGAAGGCTTCAGAGACATGTTTGTGAATATTAATTTACAGGATAAAGTGTCTCTCATAGTTTATTACATACAATTAGACATTATAAATGTTGGGCAAATAAAATTGTGTATTATAAACGAAGGTTGGTGCTGGGAGGTTAAAGCCCCAACATATTAAATACCTCCAGCAGCTGAAGTGTAAATGAGGGCTCCTTACCCTGCCAGGCCTTCAGACATGTGAGTAAAATGGGGTTGAAGTGATATACTGGCATAAGAGATGTGGGTCAGGTTTGTACAGATCAAGTCAGTAGTACCCATTAGCCAGCCTACATGTGCAAACATCAAACGCTCCCTCCAGTTGGGGCTGAAGCAGGCCTGGCAGTGTAGGAAGACTTTACATAGGCCCTCCAAAATGGGGCACAACTGTTTTGGGGTAAGCTAATCCCAGCTAATGGGAAAATGGCAGTGCCCTACCCTGAGCATACTGCCCAAAATAACCATCAAACTAGGAGATTTTGAAACAACTTGGACCATCTGCCTTGTATCATGTAGAATAGACCCTAAAGTGAGGAAGGGTGCAGTGCAAGAATATGGTAGGATGGTGAGTGCAAATCACTTTCTCACGCACCTAGGAACATGGAGACCAGAGAACTTTCTCCAAAGCTTTCCTCCACCTACAACTCTGGCTCTTACATAAAATAATGCCTGAACATCAATATACAAAATACAGCTTGGTACACACGGAGCACATTGCTGGTTCATTGTTTCCTCTTCTGTACAAAATGATTCAGAAAATGCACACAATGCAGCAAGGGAGGGATTCAACCTGCCCATTCCCCTCAGAATGTGTCTCGCCTAAATTACAAGGGAAGCGAATCTGTCTTGTCTTCTCCTGGTTGATGGAAGTGTGTACTCACACATCTGTAGAGTGTTCCTCTTTAGCTCAGGTAATCTGATTGGTGGATGCAAATCAATAAGTTTAGTCCAAGAACCCCCCACAGTGCCACCCTCCTGTTCCCCTTGGACTTACCACTCCAGTGCAAGTTCTTTCCCCAATGAATCAATGGTCCCCTTCAAGGGATAGCTTTGGACACAGTTTTGGAACAGTCAGTATTAAAACTGAAAGTGTCCAACCTCCCAGCATGCATATAACCATATACCATCCATAGCATGTCAGCAGTAGATGCTGACCTGATGCACCCCTGCTCTCAATCAGCAATGAAGCAGTCTGTGAACCATTGCCATTTCCATGAATCTTTAGTTACCTGGACTTTCCTTATTCCATTGTGTGTCTGGGTTGCTACAGCAATGCATAGAGGCAACATACAGTACATACAGAAATAGACTATGACAACATGTGGAGAGCCGGTCTAAACACTCTAGCCATATTTTAGCATTTGGAGAATGAATAAAAATGCAAGTGATGTGACAAATGTGAGACAAGTGGGCATGGAATGTGCGTCAGAAATAAAATAAATATTTGACTGCTCAAGAAGTCACCACTTTTATATTTGATGCACAACATTTGCTGGCAACAAGTAAAGACAGCAGACTCAATCCTAATGAATGCTGATGAGATGACTGCCTATTTGCACCGCAACAGATGTAAATAGATTCCCCAAGCTGAGCTGCAGAAGGTGTGCCATTGCTCCATTCATCCCTGTCAGCCAATACCTGGACTACAAAATGCCTGATTTACCTTCAGAAACAAATCACAATTTCAAGTTTATGGCTTCCAGTACAGTATTACATTATGGTGACCTAAAAAAAAAACCTTGTGCTACCTGGGAAGCATTTTTCTTTCTTGTTGTTTCCACAAAGCTTTCGCCCTTTAGATCAATATATAATATAAATGAAAACTGCTAGAGATTAAAACATATTGGCAGTATCTGCTACACCATACCTCCCAAGTGTCCCTGATTTGGAAGGACTATGCCTCTTTTGAGTCCATGTCCCCCTGTCTCTTGTTGTTCCTATGTGCGTCAGAAATAAAATAAATATTTAACTGCTGGAGAAGTCACCACTTGTATAATTGATGCACAACATTTGCTGGCAACAAGTGAAGACAACATGCTCAATCCTAATGAACGCTGATGACTATCTGCACCGCAACAGATGTGAATAGTTCCCCAGGCTGAGCTGCAGAAGGTGCGCCATTGCTCCATTCATCCCTGTTGGCCAATATCTGGACTACAAAATCCTGATTTAACATATATATATATATATATTATATATATATATATATATATATATATATATATATTCGGGTGTAAATTGGCAAGAATCTGGTGATACGATTTGTATCACAATACAGGTATGACGATACAATATATATATACCGATTCTGTCTCATAGACGATATATTGCATTTTTTTAAAAAAAAAAACACAAGGACACAGAAAAAAAAACATTTTATTATTTTTTTGTTAAATACTTACCTCTGATTCATCCTGGAGTACTGTGTCCGACACTGATCACTTTGGCTTCTGCTCCCCTGCTGCTGCTGGATGCCTTTTGTACCTGCTGGGTGACAGGTAACACAGGGTTAATTAAAAAAATGATGTGAGGTTCCCCTTACCCAGCATAACCAGCCCGGGCACCAGCTATGGGGGCTTGTAGAACAGGACGCAGGGTCCAGCTTTGGTGGATTTGCAGGATACAAGCCAGCATAGCCTAATGGCCCTGGGCCCTTCTGCACCCCCCCCCCCCCCAGGTAATGAGGGGGCTCAGGGTTATTGGCAAGTCACCGGCTAGTGAAGAAGAGGTGAAGAGGAGACCCAGCCAAATCGAACGAGGGGTCAGGTTATGGTTTACATAGAGATGCAGAGGGAGGAGCAGGCACTGCTCCAGCAGGCGTTCAAAGCTGGAGCGGAGGCTGCGGATGCCGTGGGACTGTGAAGCGTGTGAGTGACCCATTGTGACAATGATTACTGGTGGTGTGAGCGCCAACTGTAGGAGGGAATGCTAAAGAGTTAAAAAAGAGCTGCTTTCCAGCAGGAGGTGGACAGTGGCATCCAAATCAGGATGCCTGCCATGCTGTGAGAATGTCTTACTACAGATTTACATGGTTCACCCTGCAGTGCCATGGATAGCACCATCTACCAGCACCAACTGGGTCAGCAAAAAGGCTGACACGACAGCATAGAGGAAGGAGGGAGGTCACGGCTGACGGCGCGCTGGCACCCAAAACAGAGGAGGGAGGGGATTGGCACCAGAGCAACAGCCAACACACACAGCACATTTCCCCAGAATGCTCTAAAGTAAATGCCCAGCTGGGCGGGACCTCTGGCTCTGTTGCTTGACAATAATAAAAATACAAGCTATGCAGTTGAAATGTGGCAACCTTAGCTGCTGGCCTAAGCACCTGGGCTCTGGGACGACGTAAGTTTTTTTTTGGTAACCCCCTGTCCTGCCTCAGTGCGGCTGGAGGGGGAAACACATTGCAGAAGACTGGACTTCAACTTTAAATGGAAGAGACAATCCGCATCAGAGGAAAATACTCACTTTGACCTTCAGACAAAAAATCAAAGCTTGGTAAACTTCCCCCTAAACCCCCTCCCAATGGCAATCAGTGACATAAGCGGTCTTCCCTTTCCTGATAGGTGATTCTCTTATCCCTGAATGAATTGCAGAGCTCCTGGTGTTGAGAATAGGCCCAACAGAGGTTAGCTGTAACAGCAAATGCTTGCTCTACAATGCCGTGGGCAACACCAGAAATTTCTTTATGGTATATCTTATAACCCAAGGGCTATATTTGTGGACTATAGCAAAAAATAGTGTTTACTATAGAAATCATTTCTCTACATCTGCAGGTTGCCAATGGATATATTTGTGTTTCCAAAGGACTTTGTCACATCCAGCAACATGCATTCTGTAGCAGAATGACCAGCTTGGGTAACCTTCTTGACATTCATGGGACCAAAGAGATGATCCATCATAAGGTTGCAGAGGCCTGTAGGGTCTTAACTTTAGGCCATTTTTCACTGTTTGGCACTATACATGATTTGTGAAGGAATGTTCATGGATTTCCCAGGAAAATACAATTCTGTGATTACTCACCTGTAGAATTGGTATTATGAGTATACAGTACGTCCTGCTCCATATATAGTACTTACTATCGGGTATTACTCCGCCAGATGGCGCTGGACTGCAGAGACATCGAAAATAGGCTCCTCCCGGCCCCTCAAATACCCAGGGACCTCCGACAAATCCCCAGCATTGAAAAGCAGTTAACGAGAAGCCGGGAGAATAAAAACAACCCAAACTATTAACTATAACAATACAGGGGATCCAAGATAATGCAAAACCAAGGGTGGGTTGGAGCAGGACGTACTGTATACTCATAATACCAATTCTACAGGTGAGTAATCACAGAATTGTATTATTCTTAGTATACAGTACGTCCTGCTCCATATATAGTACTTACTATCAGGACATCCAATAGCAGTGTCCATAAGTAGGGTGGGAAGTTAACAGCAGACAGTTTAAAGTGGACCAACACCCACGGGTGATCGGCCCGGGAATCTATAAGATTCCCGGTCCGATCACCTCCCTCCCCGCGGGACATCCGAGATCGGGATGTCCCGCGGGGTGAAACCCCCCCAAACACCCCAAACTCCTTACCTTATCTTCGGCGGCGGCCGGACGCCGCCGCATCCCTCGCGCCCCTCTAGACGTGCGCGCGCCGGCCGTCTGTGAATGGCCGGCGCGGGCACGCGCGCGTCAAGAGGGACGCGCGGGAGGCGGCGGCGGAGGAGCCGCTTGTCCGCGGCTTGTCCGTCGGCGCGGGGAGAGGTGAGTTCGGGGGGGTTTCACACAGCGGGGCACCCCGATCGGGGGTGCCCCACCGAAGTGGACCAAGACCCAGGATAGTCAAAATCCTGGGTGTTGGTCCACTTTAAACCACTGCTGCCTGCAGAACCCTTCGGCCAAAAGCAGCATCAGCTGAGGCCCTAACATCAACCTTGTAAAACTTAGAAAAGGTATGAACAGAAGACCAAGTAGCAGCCTTGCAAACTTGTTCAACAGAAGCCTGGTGCTGAAATGCCCAAGAAGCACCAATAGCACGAGTAGAATGAGCAGTAAGGCGGAAGGGAGGATTCTTCCCCTTAGCAGAGTAGGCCTGAATAACAGCCTGACGGATCCATTTGCTGATAGTAGACTTGGCAGGAGCCAAACCCTTCCTAGGACCAGAAGGGACCACAAAAAGGGCATCAGTTTTCCTGAAAGGTGCAGTAGCCACCAGACAGTACTTCAGACACCTAACCACATCCAAGGAATGCAAAACCCTCTCCTTAGCATTACTAGGATTAGGGCACAGGGAAGGAAGAACAATGTCCTGATTCAAATGAAAATGAAAGACAGACACAACTATAGGCAGAAAATCTGGCTTGAAGCGAAACACCACCTTGTCCTGGTGTCTCTTATAGTAGGGGGGCTGAATGGAAAGCCCCGCCAACTCAGACACACGCCTAACAGAGGTGATAGCCACCAGAAAGACAACCTTGAGAGTAAGAATGGCCAGGGAAGCATCCTGCACAGGTTCAAAAGGAGCACCCTGCAAGGCTGACAAAACCAAGTTCAAATCCCAAACAGGCACCGTAGTCTTACGTGGGGGGCGCACATGAGTCACCCCCTGGAAAAAAGTCCTAATCAGAAAATGCTGAGCAAAGGACTTCTGGAAGAAAACAGCCAGGGCAGAAACCTGACCTTTCAGAGTACTAAGTTGGAGCCCCATCTCCAACCCATGCTGCAGGAACTCCAGAATCCTGGGAATAGAGAACACACGACAGGGAAGAGACTTAGACTCACACCAGTCAATGTAGGCACGCCAAACCCTGTAATAAATAGAAGAAGAAGACTTCTTCCTACCTTTAATCAAAGTATCCACAACAGAGGAAGACAGCCCCTTCTCCATCAAGATGGAGGTTTCAGGGGGGGCGTGTCCTGGACATGGTGCTGTGAGGCTGCTTTTCGCAGAGCTCCCGCACCTAGGCCTAATTTTAACAGGAATAAGCAGCATTCCCTCATTATTTGCCCACCCAGACATCATGGGCAGGAGAAAAGCCACCCTGAAGAGGAGTAAGGGGGGCAGACCAGGCTCCCGCAGCCGTTGGATTCGGGACTTCACCGACTTACCTCGGGCGGCTGGTGGCGGCAAGATGGCGGCGCTTGGCGGGTCGTCCTCGGAGGAGAGGGAGACAGACCCGGGGGTGTCGGCCCCCGTGCGACTGACGGAGTGGAGCTGCGGGACTAGAGGAGCCGCCGCGGATGACAGAGGAGCGGAGAAGGTGAGCGGAGGAGCTCCGCGCGCCGCAGGCGGGGAGACACGCTCGGCTTGTCAGGAGCGTGGTGAGGAGAGGCGGCGCGCTGCCCGCCCGTCACAGGCTGGCGCCCCAGAGGAAAGCAATCGGCCGCAGAACTCGTCGAGCGGCGTCCTGGCACCTGGGATGTCGGAGCGGGCCCTCACATCGCGGCCTGCTGATCCGGAGGCGGTGGAGACAGACTGCCCGGGAGGACACAAAATGGCGGCCAGAGGTGAGCGCGGGACGGGATCAGGGGGAGGCGATTTGGGGACAGAGCTGCCCTCCCCAGAAATGCCCAGAGGGACGGGAGATGCCTGGGCTAGACGCCAGCTGACTGTGGGGTCTCAATCAGGGGAGATCACAATGGCCACACCAGACTCCCCAGCCGGGCCCCAGAATGAAGCCCCCTCACGGAGGAGACAGGCCACTTCCCCCCCCCGCCCGGGATGTCCACATAGCCGGGCCACAGACGAGCCCCCAGCCCGATGCCTCCAAACCTCTGCCAACAAGGGAAGTGACTGTCAGGAACTCCCATAGCGGATCCCCAGCAGATGAGAGGCCCAGAACGGGGCTAGAACGTTTTGCTTACCTGCCCAGACTGGAGGGGGGGCAAAGCAGTGCACATCATCCTGGTATCCCAAACGAGGAGAAGACATGCCCCCTGGAGGGCCTGCCGCAGCGACACCCAAGACCCCGCCAACCAGTCCCCCTAGAACCGAGGGTGATCATTGGCTCCCTGGGGGGCTGGCCCACCCAGCCCGCCGACGTCCCCGCTGCTACCTTCGCCGACGATCCCGTGGTCGGGGAATGGCCCAAGCCCGACCGTGATGTCGCCGCTGCAACCATGTTTCTCGCCAGAGCCGGAAGAGGTCCCGCTGACTCCCTGGGTACCACTCTCAGAGACGAGAACACTGAGATCACCACCGGAGACGCTGGGCTCGCTGGGTGCTGCTGACCCTGCACCCTCCGGCCGGACCAACATCCACATGGAAACAATCTCGTTACTGCGGGGCTTCCCATCCAAAGCGGACATCGAGGCCCTAATAGCGAAATACGAAGAGGCCCACAGAAGGGAGTTAGGCGAGGTCAAGAACCACATGCGGGTAGTTGAAGAAAGAGTGGCGGGTCTTGAGGCAGAGGCGCCCTCTGTGTCGAATCGTCTGCAAAGGTTGGAAGCGAGGTGCGACATGCAGGAGTCACTGTTGCAATCTCAGATGCTACATATTGACGACATAGAGAATAGAAGTCGCAGAAATAACCTGCGCCTGAGGGGCATCCCAGAGTCATCCACGAGAGAAGATCTCGCCCGTATCACCACGATCATCCTGAATACCGTGCTGGAAAGAGACTTGACCACCCCGATAGAATTGGACAGGGTGCACAGAGCCTTAGGGCCTCCTAGCACAGACCCCTCAAGACCTCGGGACGTAGTTTGCAGAATCCATAGATACACCTTGAAGGAAGAGATCACTCGTAAGGCCTGGAGACAAGGCAATGTGGACTTTGATGGCGCAAATGTCCAGATACTTCAAGACCTCTCTAAACGCACTCTCCTGATGAGAAGAGCTCTGAGACCGCTTCTGGAAGTCATCACGCACAAAGGGGGGTCTTATAGGTGGGGATACCCCTTCCACCTAATTGTTCGCAAAGACGGAGACACCTTCCTGCTTAAAACGCCAAGAGATCTCCCTGATGTGTTCTCTTTTCTTGGCTGCGAACCAATTGACGTGCCGGACTGGTTGGCGGTGAGGTTACCGCCCTCTACGTTACCCCGGACTGGTGCTCGAGGGGGCCCTGTCGGCTCTAGAGGCCGCAGAAGGCCGCGGCGTGGCCGGCGGCAAACCAGACCGTACGACGTAGAAACATGATCTGGTGAACCCCGCCCTGTTTTCCCCCCTGACGGGTTGCTGGACTGTCACCCCCCCCCCCCCCCCCCCGCCCGGGAGGACATCCTCAGAACTTTCGGGATTGCCCTCTGACGGGCCCCGTAAGATGCATGGCGAACAAATGCGTTGCATACGCCTCGCCCCCTGTCCACTGGGGGTGCTCTCCGCGGGCTGAGGGATCTTGCTTAAGAGGGGTGGCTGACTTCCTGTTGTAATTAAATGCCATTTTGTTATTGTTTACGATGTTTCAGGCTGCATTGCTCTCACAAGCTGGATTTGCTGCTTTTCAACGGCAAGGCTGGTTGTCTCGGCAATTCAGCCTATCTATATAAGGCCTAGTGCGGGAGGGAGAGACTCTGGCTGCATCTCCGTGCCGACAGACACTCTTCCCCCCGATAGGGCCAGCTCGAGGTTCCTTAGGAACCGCCGAGCTTTGTTTTCACTCCGTGTAGGATTGTTAGGAATTCTCTAATTTGGTTGTATTCTTGTTCTTTCCCCTCCTTTTTCTTGTTTTTGTTTGTTTTCCTGATTTTAGTAGTTGACATTTTCCGTGTGTTCCTTCCCCACTGTCCCTTTTTCCTCTCCCCTCTCCCAATCCCCAAGGGCAGGGCAGGACTCTTGAGGGTCGTAGGGCTCTCTAATCTCCGAAGTGGCCGCTGCTGGGTTTTCTGGAGGGCGCGCTGCCATGGCAGGTACTACAATTGTCTCCCTTAACACCAAAGGTATGAACACTCCTGAAAAACGGTCACTTGTTCTGAGGAACCTGAAAGGCCTTAGAGCCCAGATAGGTTTCCTGCAGGAGACACATTTTAAAGCATCCAACCCACCCTCCTTAGGGGACAAGTACTTCCCTAGGGCTTATCATAGTTACTCACCTGACTCTAGATCCCGTGGGGTCAGCATAGTAATCTCAAGGTCCTTGGCCTGGGAATTGGTAGACTACAAAGCAGATGGGGAGGGCAGATGGCTACTGGTGAAGGGGAAAATCGGGTCTGAAGTCTACACTTTGGCCAACATATACGCACCGAACACAGGACAAATTCCCTTTGTAACTGGCGTCCTAGAGACTCTTGCAGACTTTCGGACGGGGGAATTGATACTGGGAGGGGACTTTAATCTGGCCTTAGATCCACTGCTGGACACATCTAAGGGGGGTCCCCACTTTGCCTATGCCAAACTAAAACACCTTAAGAAGACCCTGACTCTATTCCAGCTGGTAGACCCCTGGAGGATTCAACATCCGAACACAAGGGACTACACCTTTTTTTCCCACCCGCACACCTCTTACTCAAGGATAGACCTGTTACTGGTGCCGCATACTCAACTAGCCAGAGTCATTGACACCACGATAGGAAATATCACATTATCTGACCATGCTCCTATCTCTATCACGGTGGCGGATCCCACCCCTGTCCCTAGGTCCTGGTCTTGGAAACTGAATGGGTCACTGCTGGAGGACCAAAGTGTCTTGGAGGTGATTCAGAGAGATCTTAAGCACTACTTTGAGACAAACGCTGGTCCAGAGGTTTCTCCAGGTACGCTTTGGGAGGCCCACAAATGCGTCATTAGGGGGTCATTCATCAGCCAGGGGGCCCGGATCAAAAAAGAAAAAATGGAAGGCATGTTGAAACTTCTTGCAGAAATAGGAAGGCTCGAAGGGACACATAAAAAGTCCCTGTCGGCCGCGCTCCTACCGACACTTACTGCCCTGCGGGAAAAACTGAAGACAGTATGCTGTGATAAGCTGAAAGCTCAGGCGGTTAGATGCCGACAGGCCTTTTTTGAATCTGGCGACAAATGCGTCAAAATGTTGGCCAGGGCCCTGAGAACGGAAAGGGCGAAAACCTATGTCTCCAGGGTGATAGATTCTGGAGGGAAAGTGGTGCAGAGAATAGAAGAGATTGCGGAGGCTTTCCGCAAGTTCTATGGAGACTTATACAACCTGCCGACCTCTCGGGATGGGACCATAGGCCAAAAATGCGCTCAGTATATTGCAAATTCGGGCATGCCCAGGCTCCCCGAGGAGGCTGTTCTGGAAATGGAGAACCCAATATCGGTGTTGGAGCTGCAGACCGCTGTGTCCGAGGCGACTCCGGGAAAGGCGCCCGGTCCTGACGGGCTGCATATCCAATACTACAAAAAACTATTTCCCCTCCTGGCCCCCAGGCTCCTCTCCATGATGAACTCTATCTTGAAGGGGTCCCCCCTCCCGGGTGATACATTGCGGGCCCATATAGCGGTGATCCCCAAGGAAGGAAAGGATCCCACCTTGTGCGCAAACTACAGGCCGATCTCTTTACTCAATACGGATATTAAATTATTCGCTAAAATTCTGGCATCACGGATTGCTCCGCATCTGCACACGGTGGTCTCCCCGGACCAGGTGGGTTTCATGCCTCTTAGAGAGGCTAGAGACAATACCACTAAAGTCTTGAACCTGATCCATTTAGCGCAGAGCCGGGGGACTCCCGCCCTGTTGCTCTCTACCGACTCCGAGAAAGCCTTTGACAGGGTCAATTGGCAGTTTATGAGGACGGTGCTTAGACATATAGGTCTGGGCCCAAACATGCGGCAATGGATTGAGAGTCTGTATGGCTCTCCCTCGGCGTCGGTGAGAGTTAACGGCTGCTCGTCGGGTTCCTTTGAGATCTCGAATGGGACAAGACAGGGCTGCCCCCTGTCACCGTTGATATTCATATTGGTGCTGGAGCCCTTTCTGTGTGCGGTGCGCAGCAATCCGGATATAAAGGGACTAGGCGACACCTTGGGTCAGTATAAGGTGGCGGCGTACGCCGATGATTTGATTTTCTTTCTTACCGGTCCGGAGGTCTCGGTGCCCAACCTAATGAAAGAACTCCGGGAATATGGGATTCTCTCCGGCTACAAAATTAACCTTCAAAAATCTGAGGCTCTCAATGTAAATATCCCTGAAAGCAGATTTAGGACGATTAAAAACGCCTTTCCATTCCGCTGGGCCAAAGAGAGTATTAAATACTTGGGAACACAGATTAGCGGGGATCTCTCTAAGATATATTCCCTCAACTTCCCCCCGTTATTGAGAGACTTTGCGACAGAGACAGCCAGGTGGAATAAGGGGAAGCTTTCCTGGTTTGGGCGATGTAATGCAGTCAAAATGACCCTGCTTCCCCGACTGCTCTATTTACTACAAGCCCTCCCGGTGGCGGTCCCGCGCTCCTATTTTCAGAAGATCCGCGCGATCTTCACTGAGTTCATCTGGGCAGGAAAGAAACCGAGACTCAGAAGAGAGATCCTAACTAGACCGAAGGAGCAAGGAGGGATGGGCCTGCCAGACCCCTTGCTCTACCAGGCTGCAGTACACCTCTGCAGGGTGGTGGACTGGTGTATCCACGGGCATCACAAGCAATGGGTAGGCCTTGAGCAGGGTTTCCTGGAAGTCCCAATCCAGGGGGCTCCGTGGCTGGCAGGTGGGAGTGCCAGTATGGGTCGACAACACCCCACCATTGGTCCTACGCTTGGGATGTGCAGGTCCATGTTTCAACGGCAGGAGATATCTCCATCTCCCTCCCCAATGTATCCGGTCCTGGGCAACCCGCTCTTTGCCCCAGGTTGCGGAGGACACAAGGTGAAGACCTGGATTAGCGCTAAAATGTATAGGGTGGGTCATTTTCTTGTGGAGGGGAATTGGGTGAATCCAAATGAAGTGGCGCAAAGATTGGGAATCCCTAGCTGGTCGGCCTGGCAGTGTATGCAACTTAGACACTTCTTGGCCTCGCTTAAGGAGCACAGAGGGAGCAGACCGGAGTTTACTATTTTTGAAGAGCTATGCCAGAGTACTGAGACAGAAAGACATACGCTCTCAAGGATCTATAAACTGTTGATTGCCCCCCCAGATGCGGAACATCCAAAGTTCCTTGAAAAGTGGGAAAAGGACTTAGATACATCATGGTCCCCCAAGCAGCGCCTGGCAGCTTTGATACTCCCGCACAAGACCTCGATTTGTACGCGGTATCAAGAGTGCGGGTACAAAATACTCACAAGATGGTATAGGGTCCCTACAGAACTCCATAAATGGTTCCCGGCTGTCTCACCTAACTGCTGGAGATGTGGTGAGGAAAGAGGAGACCTGCTGCACGTCTTTTGGTCCTGCAGCAAGCTAAAACACTATTGGGGTTTGGTGAGACAGATCACGGAAAAGGTGTCTGGCATTCCGATCCCGGACGACCCGGCCCTCTGCCTTCTCCACGTATCGGCAATGCCTGTGAAACGGTACCGCAAATCCGTGATCCGTCATCTGCTCAATGCAGCCAAGGCCGGCATTCCCCAGATGTGGAAAAAGGAGGAGCCCCCATCGATTGCAGGTTGGTGTCAGAGGGTAAATGACATTATGCGATTTGAAAACGTAGTGTCCTCAAGAGATGGTACATACGAGAAATTTATGACTACTTGGTATGGCTGGATGGCCTTCACTGAGTCACCAGAGGGCAGGGATGTGCTGGCGATGCTGTGAGCCCACTCCCTCCCCCCGTTAGCCCTTACCCACTCCCCCTCCTGCCCCCCCCTCTTTTCTTTTCCCTAGTTTTTCCATCCCCCCCTCCTTCCTGTTCGTGTTCTGTTTTTAGGTTCGTGCCCTCGGTTAGAACTGTCAGTATCTGTTATTTTTTGTCATGCTTTAGCATAAGAAGGAATTGGAGAGTTTATGCCTCTACTAATTTAACCGCTCATGAGACAAGAAACAACAACGAGTGGTATTCCAAATTCTCCACTTTATTGTGACATTCTCGCTTAGAAGACTGACTAGTATTTTATCATACCAGTTGATGACTAGATATATGTTAAAATTCATGTTCTTTTGTCTATTGAAAACTTGAATAAATAAAGAGTTTATAAAAAAAAAGATGGAGGTTTCAGCAGCCAAGCCGTCAAAGCCAGTGTTTGTAAATTGGGATGGCGTAGTGAGCCCTGAGTGAGCAGATCTGGCACCAAGGGCAGAGCCTACTGATCTACTGCCAGCTGTACCATGTCTGCGAACCATACTCTTCTTGGCCACCTGGGGGCCACCAGAATTGCTGGCACCCCTTCCAGAGCAATCTTGCGCAGAACCCTGCCCAGCAGGGGGAATGGAGGGAACACATACAGAAACTGAAAGTCCTGCCATGACATTGCTAGAGCATCCATGGTCAAGGCCAGAGGACCCTGGGACAGGGAGACAAAGGCTGGTAGCTTGTGATTGTGACGGGACGCAAACAGATCCACATCTGGTTGGCCCCAACGGTGACACAGAGATTGGAACACCCTGCTGCATAGGGACCATTCTCCCTGGCGAGAAGTCCCCCTGCTCAGAGAGTCCGCCAAGCGATTTTCCACCCCCGGGATGTACACAGCTGATATGCAGGGAACACTGGACTCCGCCCAAGTCAGGATCAGAGACACTTCCTGGAGTGCCCCCTTGCTCCGGGTCCCTCCCTGATGATTGATGTAGGCAACTACCGTCTGGTTGTCCGAGCGCACCTGAACAGGCAGGCCCCGAAGGTGAGTAGTCAAGTGAGCCAGAACTAACCTGATCGCCCGCAGTTCCCAGACATTGATATGTGTGTGGGCCTCCTGAGGGCCCCACCTCCCCTGGAACCGCAGGGACTTCCAGAAACCCCCCAACCTGACAGACTGGCATCCATGGTGACCGTCTCCCAGGAAGGGATAAGAAAGGATCTGTCCCCCAACAGGTTCCTTGAGTCCATCCACCACGAGAGGGACCTCCTGAGTAGAGGGGAGAGCACACAGTCCCTGTCCAGGGACGCTGGATCCTTGGCCCACACTGACAATAGGTGAAGTTTCAGAGGCCTCAAGTGGAACTGAGCATAAGGGACCACCTCGAAGCATGCCACCATCAAGCCCACCAGCTGCATCCCCTGGCTGATGGAGGGATGATGACAAGATAGCAGGAACTGAGCCTGCACAATCAGACTGTCCACCTTCTGTTGAGGAAGGAAAATCCTTGCCTGAACTGTATCCAGATTCATTCCTAGGAATGGAGTTACCAAGGAAGGGGACAGTGAGGACTTGGGGTGGTTGATCACCCATCCAAATGACTCCAGAGTGGACACCACCAGCTGAGTATCCAATTCTGCCTGATGTAGAAATTGGGAGGTGATGAGAATGTAGTCCAGATAGGGAAGCACGCGGACGCCCTGACACCTGAGCAGAGACATCACCCCTGCCAGCACCTTGGTGAACACTCTGGGAGCTGAGGTGAGACCAAAAGGCAATGCCACAAACTGGTAATGTTGATCCTTCAGAGCGAACCTGAGGAACCTTTGATGACCTGGAGATACAGGAATATGAAGGTAAGCATCCTTGATGTCCACAGAAGTCATGAAGTCCCCTTGGCGCAGGGAACTGATGGCAGAGCGCAGAGTTTCCATGCGAAAGCGCCTGCTCCTGACAAATTTGTTGAGGACCTTTAAGTCCAGGATGGACCTGACTGAACCATCTTTTTTGGGGACTGTGAATAGGTTGGAATAGAAACCCTTGCCTATTTCTCTTAAAGGGACCTTGCAGATGACCGCCAGCTCCAGGAGGCCTTGCACTGCCATGCCGAAGGACACTACCTCCTGAATCCACCGGTCTGAGACATGAAGCCTCCAGACGTGAGCGAAGTGCTGAAGCCGTCCCCCCACCCGGATGGGTGAGGGCTCACATCATGCCTGAGGGGGCTTGGGAGAGGATTTTGCCTTGGGACCCCAGGAGGAGCCAGGACGTCCACGTCCTCTGCCCCTACCCCAGAAATCTCCCCGGGCCCCAGTAAGGGAAACCCCCCTCCCTTGTCTAGCACCACGGTAAGGGGAGGAGGAAGAACCCTGACCCCAAAAGGGCCGAGATTGCCGCCTGCGCTGAGGTAACCTGCCTCCCTTGGCAAAAAGGTCCAGGCGGTCCCCAAACAGGCGTAGTCCTTTGAAGGGAAACCCAGTGAGGGCCTTCTTGGCAGCGTTGTCAGCAGCCCACTGGCGCAGCCAAACCGAGCGGCGTATAGCCACCACAAGGGCAGATGTCCTGGCACACATTCTAATGTGTCATACAAGGCAGAGAGTGCATTGAACACCTCACAAGGCAAATCATCAGGGGCACTATCAAGTATATTTCTGATAAGGGTTCTAGTGGCCACAGCGGTAATGGCAGAGGCACAGACCGGGCGCAGCGCCGTCCCCGCACATGCAAAGGCATGGGATGCCAGCTGGTCAATGCGCCGTTCCTCAGCATCCCGCAGGGTAGTAGAGTCAGGGGAATGCATGACAGAGGTGTTAGATAACCCTAGGACCGGGGCATCCACCTCGGGAAGGGATGACCAACACTTTACCACATCAGCAGGAAAGGGATACTTCCTATCCCAACTTTTAGGTACCCCGGAAAGTCTACTGGGGCGCTCCCATTCCTTGAGCACAAGGTTATTGAAATGTGCTTGCTCGGGAAATTCCAAACGTGATTTAGCTGTATGGAAAAGTTCCCCCCTTTGCTTGGGAGCCGCAACAGGGGGAGAAATGGACAGGACCTCAAAAATTTGGGTCAGCAATCTGTCAGTGTCATCCGGGGCCCAGGGGTCAGAGCCAGAATCGTTATGACCCCTTGGCCTCTCATCAGATGACCCTGAGTCAGAGAAAAGCTCCCCTTCATCCGAAGGGGTATAGCCACAAAGATTCTAAAACTCATGAGTTTCCATAGGGAAAAGAGTGACATTAGGCGTTAAGTGCCGCTTTTTTGAAAGGGCCTTACGCGCCAAGGTATTAGCAATCAACTTCTCAACAGTAGCGAGTCTAGAAGACACATCAGGCTATGAATCCCCACTTGTATGCAACTCAGTAGGAGTGAGATTTAAGCTTGGGGGGGGGGTAGGTGAAGTTAAATGAGGTGCAGGCCCAGCCACGGGAAGGCCTGATTGCAGTGCAAGCACCTGCTCAGCACAGGATACACAGACCCGCGGCTTGTCAGAGTCAGCATGAGGCTGCCCACACGCTACACACAGCCGGGCTTGTCCCGAAGGAACCCCGGTCACATTATCCTGAGATGCCTCCATATGGTGATTATAGCGGCGCTATATGCCGATAGGGATTAACGCTATACAGCAACCCTGGATGCCCCAATAACCCGCTAGGGAAGTGGGAGTAATTACACTAGGCCTAACAAGTTATCAAACTAATAGAGGGCCGGGAGAAGCCAATGGATTCGCCCTGCCTGAAAGACATAATAAAAAGGAGGCCGTAAGCAGACTGTAATAAAAAAGTAGATAATAAAGCCGCCCGCAAGGACACTTACAGACCACGGTAGGTAGAGGTCCATCGCGCATAAGCCAACCAAGCAAAGATGGCGTCGGTAAACCTTGAGGGGCGGGCCGGTATCAGCAATGACGCGGAACGCGCCATAGACAGGCCCCGCCCCCCCAAGAGCGCGAAGCCAGGACGTGACAAGCAGCCAATGCCGGCGCCTGAGGTAATTGCGGCAATTTTAAATACAGTCATAGAAAGGCAAGACAGGGCGGCGGCTGACGCAAGGCAGAATGAAATAAAGTATAGGGTTAAAACACGTAAATGTATAGCATACACACAGACACCCCCCCCCCTTCCCCCTCAAAGGCTACAAGGAGAATGGGAGGGAGGACAGCGGCCACTTAAATAGGGCCCACCGATAGGCAGCGGCAAGGGGCAATAGTGTGGGAGGGGCATCCCATAGAGGCCTGAACCGCCTACCCTTTGGTGGGGGATTGCGGTGGAGCAGCGCTCCTAAGCACCTAACAGCGGTGCTGCCTACAGTCACCCGACCAGCACAGCCAAGGCTGGGAGGCATATTACTAGTGGAACGGGTGGGAATAGTCCTACAGAGCCGCAGGATAATAGCCCCGCTCACCTGCGAGTAGAGAGCCATTTCTCGTCCTTCGCAGTCCAGACTGCAGAGAAATTCTGGGGATTTGTGGGAGGTCCCTGGGTATTTGAGGGGCCGGGAGGAGCCTATTTTCGATGTCTCTGCAGTCCAGCGCCATCTGGCGGAGTAATACCCGATAGTAAGTACTATATATGGAGCAGGACGTACTGTATACTAAAAATAGTATAGTGTCTAGGCTTTAGCAAGTGCCTTTTTTGTAATTTTATTTCATGCTTTCTCAATATTCTCTGGTCAAATATGTGAAAATCAAATGCTATTTTTTACATTTTGTAGCTTTGTATATAACAATTACCATTTTGTGATTACTCACCTGTAAAATGGGTATTATAAGTATGTCTCACACCCTGCTTCGCAAGTATTAATTACATGTGGGTTATGGTCCAGTAGAGGGCGAACTTCTGCAGAGATGACTAGAAAAAGAAGCCCCTCCCAGGTCCATAAATACCTGGGACCTCCCACACATTCCCCAGTATAAGAAAGCAGTAAGGGGACCAGGAAGAGCCAATAAAATCTATGAGAAAAAAGTTTCACCATATAGAGGATCCAAGATACAACTCAGGGTGGGATGAAGCAGGGTGTGAGACATACTTATAATACCCATTTTACAGGTGAGTAATCACAAAATGGTATTATTCCAAGTATGTCTCACACCCTGCTTCGGAAGTATTAATTACACGTGGGACATCCAATAGCAGTGTCCAAAAAGGGTGGGGATCCCAACAGGCAATAGTGTACAAATTAAACCACTGCAGCTTGCAGAACTTTGCGGCCAAAAACAGCATCCACTGAGGCCCGCACATCAACCTTATAAAACTTGGAAAAAGAACAGAAGACCAAGTAGCAGCCTTACAAACTTGTTCAACAGAGGCTTGGTGCTGAAACGCCCAGGAAGCCCCAACAGCACGAGTAGAATGAGCAGTGATCTGGAAAGGGGGATCCCTCCCCTTTTACATTTACTAATGGTAGACTTGATGGGCGCCAGACCCTTCTTGGGCCCAGAGGGCACCACAAAAAAGGCGTCCGTCTTCCGGAATGGTGAAGTAGCCACCAGATAGTACTTTACACATCTAACGACGTCCAGAGAGTGCAAGGCCCTCTCTTTGTCATTGCTAGGTTTAGGGCACAAGGAAGGAAGCACACTGTCCTGATTGAGGTGAAAGGCAGAGACAACCTTTGGCACGAAGTCTGGTTTAAAACGGAAAACCACCTTGTCCTGATGTCTCTCAAAGTAGGGGGCCTGAATGGACAGAGCCGCCAACTCAGAAACACGTTGAACAGAGGTGATAGCCACCAAAAAGGCAACTTTTAAGGTGAAAATGGATAGAGCAGAATCCTGCACTGGTTCAAAAGGAGGACCCTGAAGGGCAGACAACACCAAATTTAAATCCCAAACAGGTAACATGGGTTTGCGAGGAGAGCGCACATGAGTGACCCCATGATAAAAAGTCTTAACCAAAGTATGAAGAGCGAAAGATCTCTAAAAGAAAACCGCCAGAGCAGACACATGCCCCTTAAGAGTGCTCAGCTGAAACCCCATGTCCAGACCATGCTGAAGAAACTCCAAAATCAGGAATGGAAAACACCCGACAAGGAAAGGACCTAGCCTCACACCAATTAATGGAGGTCCGCCAGGTCCTGTAGTAGATATTAGAGGAAGATTTCTTCCTAGCCCTGACAAGAGTCTGGACAACGGCTTCAGACAAACCCTTTTCCTTTAAGATGAAGGTTTCAGCAGCCACGCCGTCAAAGCCAGTGTTTGTAAATTGGGGTAACAAAGCTGACCTTGTGTGATCAGATCCGGAAGCAGAGGTAGCCTGAATTGATCGACCGCCAGCCGGACGACGTCTGCGAACCACACCTGTCTTGGCCACCTTGGGGCCACTAGGATTGCTGCCACACCCTCTTGAGCCAGCTTGCGTACCACCTTGCCCACCATGGGAAAGGGAGGAAACAGATACAGGAGATGAGCTCCCGCCAGGACAGAGACATGGTATCCACTGCCAGAGCCAGAGGGTCCTGGGATAGAGACACAAATGCCAGAAGCTTGTGATTGTGACGAGAGGCAAACAGATCCACCTCCGGACTCCCCCACCTGCGACAGAGGGATAGAAATACCTTGTTGCTGAGGGACCATTCCCCCCCGGCGAGAGGTCCCTCTGCTCAGAGAATCCGCTTCCAGGTTCTCTACCCCTGGAATGTAGACTGTCGAGATGCACGGAACATTGCTCTCGGCCCAGGCAAGAATCATAGACACCTCCCGGAGGGCACTCCGGCTGCGAGTCCCTCCTTGGTGATTGATGTAAGCGACCGGTGTCCGATTGTCGGAGCGAACCTGAACTGGTAAACCCCGAAGGTGATGTGTCAGATGCGACAGCACCAACCGAACCGCCCTCAGCTCCAGAATGTTGATAGGGATATGGGCCTCCTGAGGACCCCACAGCCCCTGGAACTGACGTTCCCTCCAGAAGCCTCCCCAGCCTGACAGACTGGCATCCGTAGTGACCGTCTCCCAACAGGGCACAAGAAAGGACCTGCCCCCCAGGAGATTCCTCTGGTCCATCCACCACTGGAAGGACCGCCGGACAAGAGGGGACAGAACACAAGTCTGATCCAGAGACAGAGGACATTTGTCCCAAACCGATAGAAGATGGAGCTGAAGGGGTCTCATGTGAAACTGATCAAATGGCACTGCCTCGAAGCAAGTCACCATCAAACCTACCAGCCTCATGCATTGCCTGATGGACGGACGAGGGCTGGACAGAAGAAAACAAATAAGAGCCTGAAGAACATCCACCTTCGGCTGGGGTAGGAACACCCTGGTCTGAATGGTATCCAGAGTCATGCCCAGGAACAAAGCCACCCTTGACGGGGATAGAGAGGACTTGGGGTAATTGATTACCCACCCAAACCTCTCCAGCGTCGTCACCACCGTTCTGGTGTCCAGCTCCGCCTGGTGGAGAGAGGATGACGTAATGAGAAGGTCGTCCAGGTAAGGCAAGATACAAATGCCCCGGACTCTGAGAAGGGCCATCACGCCTGCCAAAACCTTGGTGAACACCCTGGACGCCGAAGTCAGCCCGAAGGGAAGAGCCACAAACTGGAAGTGCTGGTTGTCTACCACAAACCTGAGGAACCTTTGGTGTCCCGGGAAGACCGGCCCATGAAGGTAAGCGTCCTTGATATTTATTGAGGTCATAAAGTCCCCCGGACGCAGTGAGCCGACAGCAGAGCGCAGAGTCTCCATGCGGAATTTTTTGGTTCTGATGAACCGGTTGAGAGTTTTCAAGTCCAAAATGGGTCTTATGGAGCCATCCTTATTGGGCACCGTAAAGAGGTTGGAATAGTAACCCAGACCTCTCTCTGTGGGGGGAGCCGGACAAACTACCCCCATATCCCAAAGGTTTTGCACCACCATAAAAAGGCCCTGTGCCGCCTGAGGGTCCGACGGAACCCGAGACCTGAGGAATCTGGGAGGAGGCCGGCATGCAAACTCCAGCTTGTACCCGGAGGAAATTACCTCCCGGATTCAGACGTCTGTAACCTCTAGGGTCGAGACCTGAGCAAGGAGCCGCAGCCGTCCCCCCACCCGCAAGGGTGAGGGCGCCCCTTCATTGCTGAGCGGGCTTGGCAACGGATTTGGGTTTAGTACCCCAGGACGTCCCGGGTCGGGCACTTCCTCTGCCCCTGCCCCAGGCATACCCTCGGAACGCAGTGAAAACGTTCCCCTGCTTGACCGAGAGCCACGAAAGGAAGGGTTGAATGAACCCGAACCCCGGCGCCCTTGCGTTGAGGTAACTTACCCCCTCTGGCAACCGAGTCTAAACAATCACCAAACCAGACTCACAAAGGGAAGACCTGTGAGCGCCTTCTTAGCAGCGTTGTCGGCCGCCCACTGGCGCAACCAGACCGACCGGCGTATAGCAACCTGCAATGCCAAGGTCCTGCTACACATACGGCCAATGGCTGGGAGCCACAAAACGCGCCGGAGGAGAGGGGCGGGCCGTAACCAACGTGCAGAGCGTCAGGCCCTGCCCCCTCCTCTGACTGAGGAAAAAGATAGAGACGCGCTCCCCAGCCAAGCTGCGGAGCCGGCCATGAGACAACTGGCCCGCCGCCGCTGCACAATACAGCGAGCGTGCGGGCCGCAGATCAAAGTGAACACATGCACACTGCACACACACACAACACCCACACACACACACTGGTAGTAGCCAGCACGTGAAGTAAAAACAGCACATGACAGTAACTATTATGGGACAAGAAGGAGGGTCAGCCCCCCCCCCCCACACACTATCCGGGAACGGGGAGTGATGGAGGGGAAGCCGAAAGCTACCTATAATGTAGCGACGGCATCGATACGGACAGGGCATCCCACGTCAGGATCACTAACCTGACGACCGCCTACCCCTTGGTGGGGCATTGGCTCCTGTTCAAACACCTCTAAGGTGTGCCCTACCCTCACCCGGACCGTACAGCCAAGGCTGGGAGGCATAGGGACATTAATGAAATAGTCCAGGTGGAAATAGGAAAACAAGTGGCCGGGTGTACACCTGGCTTACCTGCAAAGGAAAGAGGCAGCCATCTTCTTGACTTGCTTCGCCGTCTGCAGAGACTTATCTGGAGAATGTGTGGGAGGTCCCAGGTATTTATGGACCGGGAGGGGCTTCTTTTTCTAGTCATCTCTGCAGAAGTTCTCCCTCTACTGGACCATAACCCACGTGTAATTAATACTTCCGAAGCAGAGTGTGAGACATACCAACATTTGCCGCGCCGCACCACACCATGGGGGGGAGTAGAAATGAGCAGGACAGCAAAAAGTAGGGCAGAGATAGGAGGACAACATGTCAGAGAGTCATGCGGGTGTAACGTGTAGCAGGAGAAATGGGGTTGCTGCATGGTGTATGGCAAAGATGGGGGTACAGCATGGCATAGGGCAGAGATGGAGATACAGCATGGAGCAGGGTGCTGATGGGGGTGCAGCATGGAGCAGAGCAAAGAAGACGGTGCAACATGGAGTGGGACAGAGATGATGGTGCAGTATGGTGCATGGTGCTGATGGGGGTGCAGTATGATGCATGGTGCTGATGGGGATGCAGCATGGAGCAGGGTAAATATTGGGGTGCTGTATGGAACAGGGCAGAGATAGGGGTGCAGCATGCAGCAGGGTAGAGCTGATGGTGCAACATGGAGCAGGGCAGAAATGATGGTGCAGTGGGGAGGGGGGAAGAGATGACGGTGATGATGAGCAAGGTGCTGATGGGGGTACAGCATGGAGCAGGGCAGATATGTGGGTGCAGCATGGAGATAGACAGACAGAGTGGGGGATAGATAGATAGTTAAGGGGGGGTAAATCGAATGCAGGGATGGAGAGATTGTATAGAGGGGTAGATGGATAGAGTGGAAGGATATTAAGATAGATAAATAAATGAATATATATATATATCCTAGTCTGTTAAAGAGGAAGATGGATAGTATGAATGGCTAGAACAGAGAAATAGACTAGCAGACAGACAGAATAGAGAGATACGTGGATACAATGGAGGGATAGATATAATAGGACGATGGATAGACAGACAGAATTGAAAGCTATAGAGTTAGAATAGAAGGATGGATGGACAGCCAGAATAGATAGATAGATAAACTTGATAGATGGAATCCAGTATATATATATATATATATATATATATATATATATGTATAATGGAGGGATGGATTGCTAGATAGATTTAAAGTGGACCAACACCCAGGATTTTGACTGGGTCTTGGTCCACTTCGGTGGGGTGCCCCGCTGTGTGAAACCCCCCCGATCACCCGAAAAACTCAGCTCTCCCCGCTCCCAGCGCCGACGGACAAGAGATTTGACAGGCGCGGACAAGCGGCTCCCCCGCCGCCGCCTCCCGCGCGTCACTGTTGACGCGCACGCGGCGGCCATACACAGACGGCCGGCGCGGGCGCGCGCACGTCTAGAGGGGCGCGGGGGAGGCGGGGGTGGCCGGCCGCCGCCGAAGACAAGGTAAGGGGATTTGGGGTGTTTGGGGGGGTTTCACCCCGCGGGACATCCCGATCTCGGATGTCCCGCGGGGAGGGAGGTGATCGGCCCGGGAATCTTATAGATTCCAGGGCCGATCACCAGAGGGTGATGGTCCACTTTAAAGAATTGGGGATAAAATAGATAGATATGGGATGGATTAGATAGATAGGAAGATAGATTGATATATATAGGTAGATATGGGACAGATTTGACAGATAGATAAATTAGAAGGCTAAATATATTGTAAATACTGTATGCTGCTCAGCTTGTGCCATGGCACCACCTGACAACTTTAGGCATAGGGAACCTGTTGTTTAAAAAAACTGAATCCCTCCCCTGACTTGCACCCCTCCAATCTCTGAACACTGCTGCTCACCTCATCCATCTCCCCTCAAGCTTCTCCAGTGCTGCCCCCCCCCCCCCCCCCCACTGGTTACCTGTCTCTCAGAGGATCAGTTCAAACTTCTAACACTAACCTACAAAGCTTTCTCCAGCCAGGCCCCTCCCTACATTTTATTTCTGATCCAGCTATACCAATCAGTCATAACCTCTGCTCTTCCTCTGACATTCTCCTGTTCTCCTCCTTGGTCACCTCCTTACTGCTCTGGAATGTACAGCCGCTCAATTCGTCACTCTCCATCACTCCAAGCCTTTAAAAGTGCCCTCAGAACTCACCTCTTCAGACAAGCATAAAACCTGGCTTAAGCAATTCATATAACCTTCAAATGGCACGTGCCTCCAAACTCGAGCTCTACCACTTGTGATCCCCCCTTTTGTCTCCACCCCCAATCCTCTTTCCTATTGTCTCCTGTGCTCACAACTTGTATTTGCCCCTGTACAGTATGTTTTACCTTGTCTGTAATTATACCTTGTAAAGTGCTATCAAAGATGATGGCACTATATAAATAAACAATAATAATACTTGAGATTTTCCTCCTTTGATTTGATCATCTCTCCTAGTGTATTTCATGTATGACTGTATTTGTGCTTTTCTGTCATGTATTGTAAGTTAGTTTTTTACCCTGTTTGTCACATTGTACAGCGCCATGGAAGATGATGGTTGAAACTTTAATAATAATAATAATAATAATAACTTTGTCTCCCTCTATTGCAAGGCCATTTTTCACGGTTCTATGCTATGTTTAACTGTGATTTTTGCAGGGATTTCCAGGAAAATGATTGTTTTGTTTGGCAGAGTTTGGTCTTAAACAAGAAATATATGGTTTGTAATTTTTCCACTGCTTTCATAAGATTTTTGGGTAATAAATTTATTAGAACGAAAATATTTTTTTATTTTTTAAACTTTGTGGCATTTTTTAATAAAACCATATTGCGTGTGAAAGCCCCATACCTCTCGATTATAGCGGTACCACATATGTTTCTGTCCAGGAGACCCCCCCCCCCCCCAAACTGAAAAGAGCCCTTTTCTGACATTTTCAAATGAAAGCCAACTACTATGTGCACTATCAAGGGATACATTTAAAAAATGGTGTTGGGTCCCCCTCTGCTTTTTAATTTTATGTTTTACATTTTTAAGGGTTGGGTTTTGGTTGGGTTGTGCTGCCATCCAGTGTTTTTCTAAGTTGCTCACTCTCCTTTCTTTTTGTTTGTTATACTAGCTATACCATTGTGGAGCAGCACCCTGGTCATAATTTTTACTGACATCCTAGTGTCTCAAGTCACACGCTTGCTGGCAGGTGACTTGCCAGCACCTCCTGCCCTGTGAATTGGTATAGGGGTCTCAAGGAACACTTTCCAATTCACAAAGGGTTAAGTGTAAAAAAAAAAAAAACAGAGCAAAAATTTATTTTTTAAATTTTGTTTCCTACTTGCCACCAATCCAATGCTGATCATTGTCCCACCCCAGCAGTGACTGCTGCAAGTCGGGTATGGGGGTAGAGGATTGGTTTCCCCTGCCATTGCATCCACCCTCCACCAATCACTACCAGCTTCTAACAGCTCTCCCGAAGTTGCCTCTTACAGTGGCGGAGTGAGATGATGTCATCTCACCCGCCCTATAAACAGCTTCTACCTGCAGCAGCCAACAGAAGTCGGCACACGGGTCTATGCGCCAATAAAGACCCTGGACTGGCGATTCGAGACCTGCCAGTGGAACAGGAGACTCCTGGCACTGGATCCAGGATGAAGCTGAGCATTTATTTATTTTGTTTTGCTTAATAGTGTGGGAACTTGCTGGACACATGAAATACAGTGCTACAGCAGGCAAAGCCAATTATTATCCCATTGTTTTTTGTTTTTAAACTGAAGAAGAAATGACCGAGATATCAAGGTTTACAGTTTCACCTCATGATTTCTCTTCTCTGAGATGCTGCATAAAAATCAGCATAATGGGCAGGGTCTGTAAGAGCCCAAGACATTGCTTTAAACACCCTGGCTGTACGCCATCCCACTCTCCAAGTTACTAGGCAACACTGGACACTGAGACCAGCACTCCCAAATGCACTCCCATGCACATACATGCACTCCCATGCACACATTCCCACATGCATTCCCATGCACATGTACTCCCACACACATGCATGCACTTATATGTTTAAGCCCGCACTCCCATGCATATGCACACACTTCCACATGAACTCCCACATGCACTCCCAGGCACATGCATGCACTCCCATGCGCATGTAGGCAGTCCCACATGCACTACCACATACACTCGCACGCACATGGACGCACTTCTATGCACATTCCTGCACTCCCACATCTGCACATTGAGAGGTGAGAATTGTTACTCTTTTTTTGAGAGAAAACTGCCATTGACTTTCATTGTCTACCTTGGGGCTTATTTAGAGCCAGGTGAAAATGTACACCCCATAGTCAATTCCAGGGCCCGCAGCTGGCTTTTCTCCAGAGCATCCCGATTTTGGATGCCCCACTGTGTGACCCCCCCCCCCCGCCAGTTCACTGATAAAAACTTACCTTTCCACACTCCAACAGCGCATGTACAGGCACGTCCAACGAGAGCCGTCTGCTGTGATGTCACTCAGCAGATGACTCTCAGTTGTTTAAATGGGGTTGGCTGGGGGTGCGGACATTCAGGTCGATGAGAGCCGCTTGCCCAATGACGTAGTTACAGCTCTGCTCTTTGATGCTCCCCTCATCTTTGTCCCTCTCTTTGCTGCACCACCATCTCTGTCCCACTTTTTCTGCACCCCAGTATCTCTTCCATGCTTTTTCTGCACACCCATATCTCTGCCCCGCTTTTTCTGCACCCCTATGTCTCTGCCCCACTTTTGATGCACTTCCATCTCTGTCCCGCTTTTTCTGCACCCCCATATCTGCCCCAATTTTTCTGCACCTCCATTTCTGCAATGCTTTTTCTGCACATCCCATCTCTGCCCTGCTTCTTCTGCTCCCCCATCTCAGTGCTTATTCTTAGTATACAGTACGTCCTGCTCCAGATAAGATTTATTACTCTTGGTTATTACTCCGCCAGATGGCGCTGGACTGCAGAGATCGCGAAATTGGCTCCTCCCGGCCCCTCAAATACCCAGGGACCTCCCACAAATCCCCAGAATTTCTCTGTAGTCTGGACTGCGAAGGACAAGAAGATGGCTCTCTCTTCTCGCAGGTGAGCGGGGCTATTAGCCTGCAGCCCTGTAGAACTATTCCCACCCGTTCCATTATTAATTTGCCTCCCAGCCTTGGCTGCGCTGGTCCGGGTGATGGTAGGCAGCACCGCTGTTAGGTGCTTAGGAGCGCTGCTCCACCGCAATCCCCCACCAAAGGGTAGGCGGTATAGGCATATGGTGAGCCTCTATGGGATGCCCCTCCCGCACTCTACGTTAAGTGGCCGCTGTCCTCCCTCGCTCTCCCTTGTAGCTCTCGGGGGGTGTGTGTGTGTGTTATGCGTTGGTGCTTCACTTGGATGGTGTGCTTATTGACTTTGTTCAGTCTCCGCACTGACTTGGGTGCACTGGTTGCGGTTTGAATATGCATATACATTCGGCGGCGACGGCGGCGGCGGCGGCGGCATTACCTCAGGCGCTGATGCGCCTTCATTGGCTGCTTGTCGCGTGAGCTGCTTCGCGCTCTTCGGGGGGGGGCGGAGCCTGCGGATGGCGTGTTCCGCGTCACCGCGTCTGCTGCATGGCTGGCAGCTACCTACCGCGGTCCGTGAGTGCCCTCGCGGGCGGTTTTGTTTACCCTATGTCATTATGCATGTCGCTTATGGGGTCCTCTTTGCTTATGTCTTTCAGGCGGGTCGAACTCCATTGGTTTCTCCCGGCCCTACCCCTCATTTAGTTACTAAACTGTTGTGCCTATTGTGCCGCTATAATCACCATATGGACGCGTCTCAGGATAATGTGCTCGGGGTTCCTTTGGGACAAGCCCGGCTGTGTGTAGCTTGTGGGGTGTCCCCTACTAGTGCTGACAGTGTGCAGATCTGTATTACTTGTGCCCAGCAGGTGCTTGCGCTGCAGCCTGGTTTACCAGCGGCTGGACCTGCGCCACGTATGGCTTCACCTACTCCCCCAAGCTTGAATTTGACTCCCATTGAGTTGCATACCAGTGGGGATTCTCAGCCTGATGTGTCTGCTAGACTGGCTAGTGTTGAGAAGTTGCATGCTAATACCATGGTGCTTAAGGCCTCTGCTAAGAAGTGGCACTTGACGCCTGATGTCACTCTTTTCCCTATGGAGGCTGAAGAGTTCTTTGAACTGTCTGGTTAGACCCCCTTGAAAGAAGGGGAGTTGTTCTCTGACTCGGAGTCATCTGAGGAGAGGCCCAAGGGCCATGATGATTCTGGCTCTGACCCCTGGGCCCCAGATGATACTGATAGGCTGTTGGCTCAGATTTTTGAGGTTCTGTCTATCTCTCCCCCGGTTGCGGCCCCTAGGCAGCAGGGGGAATTGTTTCATACTGCTAAGCCACATTTAGAGTTTCCTGAGCAAGCCCATTTTAATAATCTCGTGCTCAAGGAATGGGAGCGTCCTAGCAGGCTCCTCGGAGTCCCTAAGAGTTGGGATAAGAGGTATCACTTTCCTGCTGATGTGGTGAAGCGTTGGTCATCCCCTCCATGATGGATGCCCCCGGTCCTAGGGTTATCTAACACTTCTGTCATGCATTCCCCTGACTCTACTACGCTGCGGGATAGTGAGGACCGGCGTATTGATCAGCTGGCGTCCCATGCCTTTGCCTGTGTGGGGACGGCGCTGTGCCCGGTTTGTGCCTCTGCCATTACAGCTGTGGCTATTAGGACCCTGCTTAGAAGTGTCCTAGATGGTGCTCATAATGATGTGTCTATTGAAGAGTTTAATGCGCTCTCTCGTTGTGAGGTTTTTGTGACGTATGTCCTCTCTGTCTTGGATGATACCATTAGGATGTGTGGCAGAGCCTCTGCCCTAGTGGTGGCTATACGCCGCTCGGTTTGGCGGCGCCAGTGGGCAGCTGACAACGCTGCCAAGAATGCTCTCACTGGGTTTCCCTTCAAAGGACTACGCCTGTTTGGGGACCGCCTGGACCTGTTTGCTAAGGGAGGCAGGTTACCCCAGCGCAGGAGGCAGGGCTCCTTTTCTTCCCCCTACCGTAGATCCAGACAGGGGAGGGGGGTCTCCTTTACTGGGGCAAGAGGAGATTTCTGGGGTAGGGGCAGAGGACGTGGACGCCCTACCTATCCTGGGGCTCCAAGCCTAAGTCTTCTCCCAAGCCCCCTCAGGCATGAAGGGGTGCCCTCACCCATCCGGGTGGGGGGACGGCTTCAGCATTTTGCTCACGTCTGGAGGCATCATGTCTCAGACCGGTGGATTCAGGAGGTAGTAGTACTCACCTGTTACAAGAGTTTGCTGCCTGCCCCCCCCCCCCAAGATTCATCAGATCCCGGATCTCTCAGGACCCCATGTCAGCTCAGGCTCTAATTCTGGCGGTGCAAAGCCTTCTGGAGCTGGGGGTCATCTGTCAGGTCCCCTTACAAGAAAGGGGTAAGGGGTTCTATTCCAACCTTTTCACCATGCCCAAAAGAGATGGGTCAGTCAGGCCCATCCTGGACTTGAAGATCCTCAACAAATTTGTCAGGTGCAGGCGCTTTTGCATGGAAACTTTGCGCTCTGCTATCAGTTCCCTGCATCCAGGGGACTTCATGACCTCTGTGGACATCAAGGATGCTTACCTTCATATTCCTGTTTTTCCAGGTCATCAAAGATTCCTCAGGTTCGCTCTGAAGGATCAGCACTACCAATTTGTGGCATTGCCCTTCGGTCTCACTTCAGCTCCCAGAGTGCTCACCAAGGTGCTGGCAGGGGTGATGTCTCTGCTCAGGGCTCAGGGCATTTGCGTGCTGACAAATTTGGACGACATTCTCATCACTTCTCAGTCCCTCCAACAGGCAGAGCTGGATACTCAGCGAGTAGTGTCCACTCTGGAGTCATGTGGCTGGGTGATCAACCATCCCAAGTCTTCCCTTTCTCCCTCCTTGGTGACGCCCTTCCTGGGAATGAATCTGGATGCAGTTCAGGCAAGGATTTTTCTTCCTCAGCAGAAGGTGGACAGTCTGCTGGTGCAGGTTCAGTCCCTGCTCTCTTGCCCTCATCCCTCCATCAGGCAGGGAATGCAGCTGATGGTGTCGTGCTTCGAGGTGGTTCCTTATGCCCAGTTTCACATGAGGCCTCTGCAACTCCACCTCTTGTCAGTATGGGACAAGGATCCTGCGTCACTGGACCAGGTCCTTGTTCTGTCCCCCCTAGCCAGGCTGTCCCTCTCGTGGTGGCTGGACTCCAGGAACCTGTTGGTGGACAGATCCCCTGCTGGACGGTCACCATGGATGCCAGTCTGACAGGTTGGGGGGGCTTCTGGAAGTCTCTACAGTTCCAAGGGCAGTAGGGCCCTCAGGAGGCCCACACACCTATCAACATTCTGGAACTGAGGGCGATCAGGTTGGTTCTGGCTCACTTGACCCAACACCTTTGGGGCCGGCCTGTTCAGGTACGCTCGGACAACCAGAAGGCGGTTGCCTACATCAATCATCAGGGAGGGACCCGGAGCAAGGGGGCCCTCAAGGAAGTGTCTCTGATCCTGTCCTGGGCGGAGGACAATGTATCCTGGTGGCTCCCAGGTGGCCAAGAAGAGTGTGGTTTGCAGATGTGGTGCAGCTGGCAGTAGATCAGTACGCTCTGCCCAGGGTTCCAGACCTGCTCACTCAGGGTCATTTACGCCATCCCAATTTACAAACTCTGGCTTTGACGGCCAGGCTGCGGAAACCTCCGTCTTGATGGAGAAGGGGCTGTCTGCCTCTGTTGTTGATACCATGATAAAGGCTAGGAAGAAGTCTTCTTCTTCTATTTACTATAGGGCTTGGCGTGCCTACATTGACTGGTGTGAGTCTAGGTCTCTTCACTGTCGCATGTTCTCTATTCCCAGGATCCTGGAGTTCCTACAGCATGGGTTGGAGCTGGGACTTCAACTCAGTCCTCTGAAGGGTCATGTCTCTGCCCTGGCTGTTTTCTTCCAGAGGTCCTTTGCCCAGCATTCTCTGATCAGGACTTTTTTCCAGGGGGTTACCCATGTGTGTCCCCCACGTAAGCCTATGTTGCCTGTTTGGGATTTGAGCTTGGTCTTGTCTGCCTTGCAGGGTGCTCCCTTTGAACCTGTGCAGGAGGCTGCCCTGGCCATTCTTACTCCCAAGGTTGTCTTTTTGGTGGCTATCACTTCTGTTAGGCGTGTTTCTGAGTTGGCGGCGCTTTCCATCCAGCCCCCCTACTTTGAGAGGCACCAGGACAAGGTGGTTTTTTCGCTTCAAGACAGATTTTCTGCCTAAGGTTGTGTCTGCCTTTCATCTGAATCAGGACATTGTTCTTCCTTCCTTGTGCCCTAATCCTAGTAACACTAAGGAGAGGGTTTTGCATTCCTTGGATGTGGTTAGGTGTCTGAAGTACTATCTGGTGGCTACTGCACCTTCCAGAAAAACTGATACTCTTTTTGTGGTCCCTTCTGGTCCTAGGAAAGGTTTGGCTCCTGCTAAATCTACTATCAGCAAATGGATCCGTCAGGCTGTGATTCAGGCCTACTCTGCTAAGGGGAAGAATCCTCCCTTCCGCCTTACTGCTCATTCCACTCGTGCTATTGGTGCCTCTTGGGCTTTTCAGCACCAAGCTTCTGTTGAACAAGTTTGCAAGGCCACTACTTGGTCTTCTGTTCATACTTTTTCAAAGTTGATGTTAGGGCCTCGGCTGATGCTGCTTTTGGCCACAAGGTTCTGCAGGCGCCAGTGGTCTGACCTGTCTGTTGTTACCTTTGGGGATCCCATCCTACTTTATGGACACTGCTATTGGATGTCCCAAGTGTAATGATTCTTATCTGGAGCAGGACGTACTGTATACTAAGAATAATACAATTCTGTGATTACTCACCTGTAGAATTGTTATTATGAGTATACGGTACGTCCTGCTCCACCGCACCCTTGGTTTGCATTATCCTTGGCTCCCCAGTATGGTGATTGTTATCATTGTTTTATAGTTACTAGTTGGTTCTGTTATCATTCTCCCGGCTTCTCGTTAACTGCTTTTCAATGCTGGGGATTTGTGGGAGGTCCCGGGTATTTGAGGGGCTGGGAGGAGCCAATTTTGCAGTCTCTGCAGTCCAGCGCCATCTGGCGGAGTAATACCCAAGAGTAATGAATCTTATCTGGAGCAGGACGTACTGTATACTCATAATAAATTTTTATCCTGTCCCTCAACCAGCTCAGCAGAGCGGGACAGGATTTCTTGTCCCACCCTCCACATCCTCCTCGACAGAGCTCGCCCATTATGTTGATTATGCAGCATCACAGGTTTTGTTCCGTGCCCCTGGGGCAACACCCCAGAAAGCCCCAAAAGACTCACCTCGCCACTTTCCAATGACATATGTGCAGACTCTCGTCCAGTGAGAGCCTCCTGCTATGACGTAATTTGGCATATGGCGCTCATTCTAATCAATTGGGAGCTGCCGCATCCAATGCAATGAGCTCTCTCCCATGTCAGCCTGATTGTAAAAAATGAGATGATGAGGTGATTGACGTTGTCATAGCAGATGGCTCTCATTGGACAAGAGCCCGCACATGACCTGTTTGAGTGTGGCAAGGTAAGCGTTTTGGGGCTTCCTGGGGGGTTTCGGGATGCCCCAGAGAAAATCCAGCAGCCAGCCCTGGAATATTTTTTCTGCAGTGAGGAGCGAGGTCCCGTCCCACCTATATGAATGGCTGGGGACGGGAGCGCGCACAGCCCAAAGATGCTGGGGATGCAGCCACTTGCGCTTCCCATTGCAGAAGGGCAGAGTTGTTTTCTGAATAACAAAGACACGACAAACTGCATGAATTAGACGAGATCCCACACATATGCCATAGGAGCAGGAAATAGGTGAGTTTGTCTGGGCAATCTGGGGGGGTAAGTTTTTAGTCACTTACTTATTATTCTTTCCCCCACCGGGCTGCAACTCTGTTCAGGACCCTAGGATACAGGCGCCGCCATCTTGACTCAGTAGCATTACACATACTAAGGAGAGCGGGATAAAGTACAGGGGGTGGGGTTATAGCTGTGCTTTGCACAGATAGAGCAGAGCTGGGGTCAGCAAAAGGACAGCAATCCCAGAATGCAGAGCGACACAGACACTTCCTGTTTGCAAGCTGCCTGATGGTCCATGAGCGGCCATCTTGGATGTTTAACCCTTCTAGTGCCAGCTACGTGAGTCTCACGTAGCAGCCTCTACTCCACTTAAGTGCCAGCTACGTGAGACTCACGTAGCTGACTTTAAGCCCCCACAGTACAAAAAAATATAACAGTAAAATACTCACCTGACCCCTCGTTGGATCCAGCCGGGTCTCCTCTTTAATTTGGAGCCATCCGACCCCTGGTGGGGGGTCGGATGGCTCCAGGAAATAGCGCCCCCCCCCGCTTTGGCAGCAGCAGCTGCTAACTGTAAAAAAACAAAAATGACATTTACTTACCTGCAGTCGCGCTGCCTCCCTCCGGGTCTCCTCTTCACTGGGGGGGGGGCTCCAATCGCCCCCCCCCCGACTCTTCAGCTTCAGGGGAGACGGGCGCCGCCATCTTGCCGTTTGGGGCGGGGCTTATGACGTCACTCACCGGGTGTTGTCCTGGCTCCCTGCTGCTCTTCATTCAGATGCGATCATGCTGGCCACAGGAGCAGAGGGGCAGGTGATCAGATCATCACCTGCCCCTCTGCTACTGCAGCCAGCATGATTGCATCTGTCATCACATCGAGGGACAAAGGAGCTGACGTTCGGAGGTAAATATAGTAAAAAAACGTTTTTATTTTTTAATAAAAGTATTTTTTTCTTATGTGTCAGTGTGTTTTTTTAATGTTAACCCTTTGTGAACTGGTAAGGGGTCCATGAGACCCCTGTACCAGTTCACAAGGCTGGGGGCTGGCAAGTCACCGGCAACTAGCAGGTGACTTGCCATTAACCCCCGCACCCCCAATTACCTGCCTCCCCAGAGCCCAGGGGGGGGGGGGGGGCAGAAGAGCCCGGGCCCACACAGGCTATGTGGGCTGCAGGGTGGGGGGCCACAAAAGCTGGCCCCTCCACTCTGTTCCTACAAGCCCCCATAGCTGGTCCCGGGCTGGTTATGACGGGTAAGGGGGACCCTATGTCATTTTTTTTTATTTTTAAGGGTTGGGGTTAGCCTAACCCTAACCCCTAAAATTAAAAAAAAATGGTTCCCCCCCCCCCCCCCAGGGGACCCTACGTAATTTTTATTTTTAAGGGTTAGGGTTAGCCTAACCCTAAATTTCCAAAAAAATGGGGTTGTCCCTATGTCAATTTTTGGGGGATTTTTAAGGGTTAGGGTTAGCCTAACCCTAACCCTTAAAATTCAAAAAAAAGGGTCCCCCCCATGGGAGGGGGGCCCTATGTCATTTTTTGGGGGAGAGCACTTTATAACATTTACAAATAAAATACAATATAAAATACAATCCTTAAAATTAAAAAAAAAAATGGGGTCGTCCCCCCCCCCCTCCCGGAGGGGGGACCCTATGTCATTTTTGGGGGATTTTTAAGGGTTAGAGTTAGCCATAAAACTCCCCCCAAAAATGCCCCCCCCCCCCCCCCCCGGGAGGGGGGACCATATGTCTTTTTTTTTTTTTAATTAACCCCTTATGTTTATAGTGTGGATAGTAGTTGTATATATTATTTGTAAATGTTATAAAGTGCTCTTTTCAGTTTGGGGGGTCTACAGGGCAAGAATGTGGGGGCTACCGATACATATGTGGTACCGTTGTAATCGGGAGAAATGGGGCTATCACATGCAATATGGTTTTTATTAATAAAACAATTTTTTTATTTAAAATAAAGGAGACAATTGTCTAAAAAATATTATTTTATTTATTTTTTTTACACAAAAATATTCAAAAAAACTGTAGAAAAATTACAAACAAGACATTTCGCGTTAAAGCCTAAACTCTGCTGCAAAAAATATGTATATAATTTTTCTGGAAATTCCAGCAAAAATCACGGTTAAAAATGGCGCAAAAAGGGGAAAATGACCTGTCAACAGAGGGTGACAAAACTTCAAGTAGGCTGCCAATTAAAAGGGTTAATAGTACCTATGCATGTTGGGTATTGTTCTGCTCTGAAGAAAACATGGTATTTATTCTGCTTTTTTAGAATTTTTCTTAGGGAAACCCTGTGCAACCTAAGAATTCTTCAATGGATTACTTCCAGAAAGATGAGCCCACTACAACAAGCTCAGTATGCTTAGGAAGCTTAACATGTGTGCTTTCAGGGAATATATGGTTTATGGGGGATATTCCAAATGTAAAGGGTTGTTTTGGTTGAAAAATTGCAAGGTGCGCACTTTGTCAGCAGAGCTAAAAATTTCAAGTACAATTACCGTTGTGCGCATTCTTTACTTTGGGGTGTTTGGCAACTCTTCCCTTGACAGTAGCTATGCATGTTGGGTATTGTTCTGTTCGGGGGATGTTGCTTTTTCAGATTTTACTGAAACAAACCCATGTCAACAAACCTGACACCCATGTCAACAAACCTGGTACGCCTAGAAAGCTTGAGGTGTGTACTTCCAGAGAATATATCATTTGTGGGGGTATTTTAAATTTAAAGGGTTGTTTTTCTGAAAAAACTGCAAGGTGCACTTAGTGCGTAGCATAGTTGTATTTTATCTGATTTTATCTGAAGCGCTGTTTCAGTTTGGGGGAGTCTCCTGGGCAGGAAAGGGTGTCTACCAATACATATGAGGTAGAAATTGGGGTTTCACACGCAATAAAATTTTATTGACAAACTTACATTTTTTATTACAAAAAACACTACAAATTGCAAAAAAATTTTTTTTTTTAATTTTTTTGCACATATTTCACCCAAAAGTATTGAGAATACACTAAAAAAAGGCCACTGAAAAAAACAATATATTTTCCTGGAAAATCCCTGGAAATCCTTTCAAAAATCAAGGTTGAACATATGTAGTGCAAAATAGTGAAACGTGGTGAAACAAAGGGTGACAAAAATTCTAGGAAGGCTGGCACTTAAAGGGTTAAAGGCTTGTAACATGCAGTAGATGCAGGTAGGATGATTTTTAATGTGAGCAATCTGTATGTACAGGGTGTGGGAAACATATGATATGTTCTTATTCAGGGTGAAAGTCCGCTTTAAGACCCTTTATGGGGCATCCCAAATAAGAGAAAAGCAAAACCCAAGAAACTCTGCCTGCATTGCTTTATTTTGTCGCTGTGGGTAGAACTCCCCCTAATGGCGCTTCATTCCACTTGCAAGGCAAGGCGAGGCGAGAACAAGTTGCCCTGGAGCTGCACATTCTTCCCGTCCCCCATCATCCTCCTCTCCTCAGCCCGCGGCCCTCTCTTTCCCAGACAAGAGGCGGCGCAGCCTGCGGACGCTTGGTGGGTCGCCGCTTTGATGACGCACTTCCGGAAGGTGAGGTCAGATCTTTCCTGTGCCGCCATTTCGGGTTCGGTGAGGTCGGGCTCGCTTGCAGGCAGTGCTCGCCGCAGCTGCGAGTGTCGGGCGGCGTCCGAGGTCGCCAAGAGGCGGGAGAAGCGAGCACGAGAGGGCGGCAAGCGCCATGGCCGGCAACTTCGACTCCGAAGACCGAGCGAGCTGGTACTGGGGCCGCCAGAACCGCCAGGAGGCCGTCACCCTGCTGCAGGGCCAGAGGCACGGGGTGTTCCTGGTGCGCGACTCCGCCACCATCCCCGGGGACTACGTGCTCAGCGTCAGCGAGAACTCCAAGGTCTCCCATTACATCATCAACAGCGTCAGCAACAGCCGGCAGAGCGGTAAGTGCAGGCACCCCAGTACTAACCTACTGCCCCAGATACTAACCTACTGCTGCAAGATCTCCCATTACATCAGTAACAGCCGGCAGAGCGGTAAGTGCAGGCACCCCAGATACTAACCTACCTGCCCGATACTAACCTACCGCTCCAAGATCTTCCATTACATCATTAGCAGCCGGCAGAGCGGTAAGTGCAGGCACCCCAGTACTAACCTACTGCCCCAGATACTAACCTACTGCTGCAAGATCTCCCATTACATCAGTAACAGCTGGCAGAGCGGTAAGTGCAGGCACCCAATACTAACCTACTGTCCCAGATACTAACCTACCGCTCCAAGATCTCCCATTACATCAGTAACAGCTGGCAGAGCGGTAAGTGCAGGCACCCAATACTAACCTACTGTCCCAAATACTAACCTACCGCTCCAAGATCTCCCATTACATCAGTAACAGCTGGCAGAGCGGTAAGTGCAGGCACCCAATACTAACCTACTGTCCCAGATACTAACCTACCGCTCCAAGATCTCCCATTACATCAGTAACAGCCGGCAGAGCGGTAAGTGCAGGCACCCAATACTAACCTAGTGCCGCAATGCGAACCTACCTTCCCCAGATACTAACCTACTGTTTCAAGGTCTCCAAAGAAATAATCAACAGTGTCAGCAGCAACCGGCAAAGCTGTAAATGTAGACACCCCAATACTAACCTATTGCCTCAGATACTAACCTACCGTCTCCCATTTCATCATCAACCGTGTCAGCAACAACCGGAAAAGCGGGGAATGCAGGCACCCCTTATAATAACCTACTGCCCCAAAACGGACCTACCTTCCCCAGATAATATCCTATCGTTCCAAGGTCTTCCATGACATCAACAGCAACTAGCAGGCACCCTGATACTAACCTAATGCCCTTATACTGACCTACCTCCCCCATACTAACCTATTGCTCCAAGATCTCCCATTTCATCAGCAGCGCCTGCTGCAACCGGCAGATTGGTGAGATCAGTTACCCCAATGCTAACCTAACTCCCCCAGTATTAACCTTTATAAACCTCTACATGATGCTAACATACTGCCCCCCAATATTAACCCACCAATACTAACCTACTGCTCCAAAGTCTCCCATTACATCAACAGTGTCGGCACCCGGCAGAGCAGTGAGTGCAGGCCACCCCGATAGTAAACCCCAGATACTAACATTTATCATCCTCCCCCAGTACTAACCTACCCCCACCTCATACCCCTCTCCATTACTATCCTACCTCTCCCAAATACTAACCTTTATCCCCAATACTAACCCCCTCCCAGATACTAAAATGTATCCCCAATATTAACCCCCTCCCAGATACTAAAATGTATCCCCGATATTAACCCCCTCCCAGATACTAAAATGTATCCTTAGTACTAACCCCCTCCCAGATAATAAAATGTATCCCTAGTACCACCCCCCCTCCAGATACTAACATTTATTCCCAGTACTAACCCCCTTCCAGATACTAACCTTTATTCCCAGTACTAACCCCCTCCCAGATACTAACCTTTATTCCCAGTACTAATTCCCTCTCAGATACTAACCTTTATTCCCAGTACTAACCCCCTTCCAGATACTAACCTTTATTTCCAGTACTAACCCCCTCCCAGATACTAACCTTTATTCCCAGTACTAACCCCCTCCCAGATACTAACCTTTATTTCCAGTACTAACCCCCTCCCAGATACTAACCTTTATTCCCAGTACTAATTCCCTCCCAGATACTAACCTTTATTTCCAGTACTAACCCCCTCCCAGATACTAACCTTTATTCCCAGTACTAATTCCCTCTCAGATACTAATCTTCATCCCCAATAATAACTCCCTCTCAGATATGATCATCCCCAATACTAACTTACCTCCCCTCAATACAACCCCCTCTCCAGATACTAACCATATCCCCAATACTAACCTACCCCCCACCTCAGGATTTTGACTTTCCTGGTGATTGGTTCTTGCCCTAGGGCTGTGTAAATCCCCCAGATCGCCCACTCACCTTTCTGCTGTTTCCACGGTGCATGCGTGAGAGCTTGTCCTAACAGCACTTGGTTTGGACTGCTCGGCGGCGTTGCATGCCCTGCTTCCCTGTGGAGTGCACACTCCCCCTGAATGGCTGGGCGCGGGCGCTCGCACAGCTGTGGGGATGCAGCAGCTCACAATCGCAGCTAGGGATCGCTGAAAAGCAACAGTGTTTGCAAGCGATCTGGGGGAGTTCACACGGTGGGGTGCCCCAGGGACACCTAGCTGGCCTCAGTGGTGATTGGTTCAATTAAAGCGGACTTTGACTATCCTGGGTTTCGTTCTAGGTGCATGGTCATTTAGGATGCCCCACTTAGTTAACCCCCCCCCCCCAGTTCACCCATACAAACTCACCTTTTCCCGGTCCAACAGCACATGTGCGTGCTCTCATCCAATGAGAGCCATTTGCCATGCATGTTTAAAGTTGGCAATTGTGAGCTTGAGCGGCCACATCCTGTATCTGAACAGCTGGGGACGGGAGCATGTACACAGCCAAAATATGCAGGAGAAGCAGCCACCTGATGTTTACAAGAAGCTGGCTCTGGAATCTTACTTTGTTCTGCTTTAAAGTGGACCTGGAGTCTTATTACTGGGGCCTCACCAACAAGCCCGTGCATGGCTGGCATCACTCTCATCCTTTTCTGGCTGTGAACAGTGACACCCAATGTAACTGAATGGCTGTGCATGGCCACACACAGCCAACGGGTGAACGTGATGTCTCATGTGGCTGGGATTCCATTCATGACTCTTGGTCCACTTTAATGAGCGACACAGAAATCTAAATGACAAATCTGTCACCCTTGGCACTGTTGCAGAGGGTGATTGACATGTCCTTTGGTGTCAGCCCAACAGTTGCATCCTGCAGGGGGGCCGTGTACTGTATGTAAGCCATGCTGCCCCTATAAGCCAGGCAGCTCAGCTATTTCAATAGAGCACATAGCATTTACATTTCAATGGATGCCCCATATGCGTTATGTAGCACTGGGTGCCCCTGTAGTTGTCGTACCTGTCTGCAATATACACATGCTGATTAAACACAGCCACAGGTTGCTACATAACCACACTAGAAGTTGTACAGAGCCTCCTGTTTTCATGTTTCTACTTTATACGTGTTCCAGGGACTCCGATATCCATCAGTCAGTACGTGTTTGTTATTAACGATATAGGGTACCTCTGTATAAGTTTGCATAATCCTATGTATATAAATGTTTTCCTGTTAAAAACAATGCTTTGACTAATGTCATATAGAGACCTGTTATTCTTTGCATTTGAGTAGGTCAGATTAAATACTTTGGGTTGTGTTTATGATGAATTCAGTTTTTTTTTTTTTGTTTTTTTTTTTTTGTTTTTTTTTTTATGTGGTTACTGGGTCAGTTCAGCATTGCCATATAACTAGGTGTAAGAAGTTGCCATAAGGTCGTGTTAAAGTGGACCAACACCCAGGATTTTGACTATCCTGGGTCTTGGTCCACTTCGGTGGGGCACCCCCGATCGGGGTGCCCCGCTGTGTGAACCCCCCCCCCCCCGATCACCCTAAAAACTCACCTCTCCCCGCGCCGACGGACAAGCGATTTGACAGCCGCTTGTCCGTGGCTCCTCCGCCGCCTCCCGCGCGTCCCTCTTGACGCGCGCGCCGGCCATTCACAGACGGCCGGCGCGGGCGCGCGCACGCCTAGAGGGGCGCGAGGGAGGCGGCGGCGGCCGGCCGAAGCTAAGGTAAGGGGGTTTGGGGGTTTTGGGGGGGTTTCACCCCGCGGGACATCCCGATCTCGGATGTCCCGCGGGGAGGGAGGTGATCGGCCCGGGAATCTTATAGATTCCCGGGCCGATCACCTGAGGGTGATGGTCCACTTTAAGGTACGTTCTCCCTTTGTCCTCCAGGACGACCCACAGAGTGAGCAGTCCCACCCCCTGGACTGGAGGAAACTGCACAGAGTTTAAAAGCCCACCCCTTCCTCTCTACCTCATCCCCCTGGAGAAGCCCACTGAGCCCCGGACCACTTTATCTTCGGGTGTAGTTCACCCAAGGTCCAGAGTTGGGCAGGACAGTCCTCCTTAGTCACAGCGCATGAGTTGTGCACTGTTGCCTTTAAATCTCAGCCAGTAGCAGCGGTTGCTACTGCATTTCTGGGCGCGGCCTCTACACTTGGGGCAACCCGGAGTATAGCCAGCACTGGTTCTCACAGCTACTACACAGGCTGGAAGGGATTCCGGATGTGGCTGTTCTCAGCCCACTAGAGGTCAGCGATCTCGGGCAAAGGAATCCAGGTGCAGGCAGTGTATCACCACGTCGTGTAAAATGCCACAGGGAAAGCCGGTAATGTAAAAATCCTGTTTTCATATTTTGCCGTTTATGCTGATATCCGGGGGTATGTATACATAACTTTGGTATTGTATTTTGTCCTTTTAGTCTAATCCACCGAAAGTAAAGGATAGAGACAAGGACCCCCCCCAAAAGACAAGCCAAAGGATCCTGAAACCATTAGACTGTATGAAGCCTGTAGCGTTACACTTCCGGATACCTGGCAGAAGTCTGTCAGACTTGCCTATAGTTAGAGTGGGAGAGGAGACTATGTACAAGGAGTTGTTAGCCATGAGAAATTAAATCGCCTCGAAGTTTAAGGTCTATAAATCCTTTTAGATCGTACCCATGGGTATCCACTGGCACACTCGCCCTTCAGCCACTGCAGTTAACCCAGGATCCTAGACCAATCGTATCCCTTACTGCTTCTATTCCTTCTGCAGATGCCCATGGTTCTTGCCCTGTTCAAATTGAAACAGGATCGGAGGTAGTGGGTAAGGTGAGGGTGAACTTGAGGGAGACTCTTCTGGAGCCTTGCCTGACAGTCATTTTTTTTCTTGGTCTACTTTAATGAGCGACAAAGAACTCTAAATAACATCTGTCATCCATGGCACTGTTGCAGGGATCGATTGGTATGTTACTTAAAACGGGCCTTTAAGCATGATTTATTGAAAAGCGCGAACCCTTAAAAAATATTCCCCAGCATGTAAAATTAATATATTTTAAGTTTAGTCACTTAGTCAAGTTATTACTCTTTCCCCCACTGGGCTGCAACTCTGTTCAGGACTCTAGGATATGGGCGCCGCCATCTTGACTCAGAAGCATCACACATACTGAGGAGAGGAGAGCGGGATAAAGTACAGGGGGTGGGGTTATAGCTGTGCGTTGCACAGACAGGGCAGAGCTGGGGGTAGGAAAAGGACAGGAATCCCAGAATGCAGAGCGACACGGTCAGAAGACAATTCTGCAGGCTGCCTGATGCTCTTGGATGTTTGAAGGCTCATGACATGCAGTAGATGCAGGCAGGATGATTTTTAATGTGAGCAATTTATATGTACAGGGTGTGGGAAACATAAGATAGGCTCTTATTCAGGGTGAGGGTCCAGTTTAAGGTTTGCAGTTGTACCTGGAAGCAGTGTGTACAGCACAATTGGCGGTGGATTATGGGAAGAATGTTTGTTTTTTTGCTCTTTATAGCCTGTATCAGGTTTATCTATCTCCTGTCAATCACAAACAGTGGGTTGGCAGTTCTCTTTGGCAGTTCTCACTAGTCCTCAGACTTCTTAGTGTAGCCTAGGTTTTATTTCACATGAGGCCCTGGATAGCATGTGTCTAGGGCAGCACAACACAACCCTCTGGGAAATCTTAACTTTGGTTTACTCAGAACTATTACCATTCCAGGGCATCATTAGATTAGTAGCTGGCAGTATGGGTGAGGAGCTTGTGCTGTGGCGATTTTTTTTTTGTTTTCTCATTGTGGGGTAGGGGGCAGGTGGGTTATCAGTAATATGTTTGGGGTAACTTGCATATTTTTGATATGTAATAAAGTATGCATTTTTATGTTAATAGCAATGATCAACAACCAGTTGTGTTCTTGATTTGGTTCTTGAGCAGGAACAAAACTCCAAATTTGGGTTTTGTTCCTCTTTGAACATTTAACTGCTGGGTTAACTGCACTGGACCCTTGTCAGAGGACCTGGCAGGTTTATTAGACGACATTTAGACCTGTTCCTTTGTCACTAGCACCAACACCATTAGTAAATCTGCACATATGTCTTGACTATTTTTCCAAAAAGTTAGACCAGATAGTTCATTTTAATAGGGTGCCAATCTAGCATGAACTGAAGCCTCCATCTTTGAGCCTTCCAAGTCTTCAGCTTACTTAAACTTTATAACATGACCATGGTCTTTTAAATTGGAACAAATCCCAACTGCCTTTGCCAGGGGTTATGGGGCATGCAGCAGTGCACACTCCACATTGATTCCAATCGGAGCCTTTTGCTGAAGCATGTAAACACGGCAAAGGTCTCTGATTGGACAAGAGCCTATTCAACATTGGACCAATTTAGGATGCACAGAATAAAACCTGGGACAGTCAAATTTCCAGGTTTCATTGGTCAGGGTGCTTTTAGGAAGTTTTGTGGATATTGGATAACAGGTATCCAAAGGGGATAGTGTCTTGGGTGGTCTCCAGTTCTCATTCTTCTGTTGGCTCTGTGCTGTGTGGGTAGGAGTTACTCCCCAGGACTGTAAAGTCAGTAAGCCAACGCTCTGACTCCTCTATCGTGTCAGAATAGGACTCCTTCATAAATGGCGAATAATTAATGGTGCCAGTGAGGCAGGCCTACAGGAGAGTGATATGCCAGAAAGACTGCACAGCAACAGCTACTGTAATGTCCTCCATGATTATGGGGCTTTTCTAAGTGCATGTGACAAAATTAGTAGGTAGATGTTCCTCTACTGTCCCTGTACAGTGAATGGTAGCTGGTCTCTGAGAGAACTGCAGCTAGATATTCAGCAAGCTCAGAGGTCACTGCTAAAATGCCATTTGTAAAAGTAATGGTCAGAAATAGGGTTGTTCCTTGTATAAACACGCTGAACTATTGATTGAAAGCACACAAACAAAAAGAAAAAGGGCCGCACCAAACTAACTGCCTACAATAATCAATATAAAGACTAATAGATAGTCTGAGGTGTGCACACCAGTTTAAGAACCATAAAAATCAAACACTAAGAAATATATGCAGGAGGAAGACCACACCTCCCAAACGGCAAATAAACCAAATAGCACCACCTCAGAAATGTATAGTAACCAAAATCACATTTTATTACATATTGAGCATCAGTTAAAATCACATATAGACAAATACAAACACATTACAAACATCTAACAACAGGGGGCACCAGGGGTCCTAATTCCAATACATAGTACGTAAATTCATAGGTATAAAAAACTAATTACATGCTATAATGTCCTATAGATCCTATCCAAAAATGTGCAAAAAATGCTGCAAAAGTGCAAAGTGCAAATCATACAAGTAAAACTAATACAGTGTTTTTCAACAAGTGATACAAACGTCTACCACATGAGTCCTAGCCGGGTCTGAAACAGCGCACCCGGATGGGCCCAAGAGAGAGAGAACAGTGAATGTACAAACCGACCGGAGGTACCCCCACACAAACCGTCGCCAACGCGTATCGTAGTGTATTCACACTACTTCCTCAGGGCAAAGTCAAGGGCAACTATTGATTGATGTATATTTTGTTGAAAGGGTTAATACGGTTTCTGTTCTGTCAAGCACTTCTAAGATGACTGTAGGCTTACTTTGTGGTGAACTTCCTCTGGTCTTTAGAGGATCTCACTACTGAGCATGTGCAGCACAGTTTGAGGCATTGTAACGAAGGGTCTCGGGGCAGCGCGAAGATTCCAAGTATAATGGACAGGGGAGATATTTTTGATTAACATTTCTAAACTTTTTATGAACAATACATTTATTATACAATATTAAGATTTATGTTGTTGGTACTGGTTCTTTTTGTGGTGGTCTACATTTTTGGCATATTTATATTCTCTGCCATAAACCTTATGTGCTTCCAATTTTCTGGATAATGCCTTATCTACAGGTTGGCTTACCCAAGGTGGAGTTCATGTCGACAGAAGTACCCACACTGTTGCATTAGGTGTGGAACAGGAGGGCTCGTGTAGGGAGACATGTCAGTTTTTCAGGGCCAAACATTTCTGCGGCTCTTGTTTTAAGTGATACATGAAAATGGTCTCTGGTCCTATTTGTGACCCCAACTGGAGACCTCTGTCCCAACCTGACATATGCCAAAGTTGTTTAAATGAACCAGCAAGCCTTTATGTATGCACTATGTGCCATGCCTTAATGCAGTGGTCCCCTACCTCAAATGGTACCGGGCCCTGAGGCAGGATCCCCCCATGTCCCGCCCCTTTAAGAGATGTCCCGGCATCAGCAGAACTGGAGGAGGTGCTTTGTAGAGGCTGAGGGAGGCCCAATCACGGCTGGGCCAATGATGGAGGAGTGGGCGGGGCACAATTGCGGCGTGCCCGGGCTCTGCGATCATCGGTGTCCTGGAGGTGTCAGACTGGCAGGACACAACAGTAAAGGAGAGAAAAGGCAAGTCCTACCCATGATGTATTAGTTGTGGCCAGTCTGCCTCATTCTCTTCTATTCTGTGTTTCCTTTCCATTCTGTCTTTTTCTCCCTCTCTCACTTTCACAGTTTTTTTTTTTTCTCCCTTCCTTCCCCATCTTTCTCCCTGCTTAAAATTTTTTGTCCTCTTGCTTCTTTTTTGTCCCTTCCTTCCCTTTTTCTCTTCCTCTATCTTTCTCCCTGTGTCCTTTTTTCTTTTTCTCCCTTCTTCCCTGCCTCTTTCTCTCTCTCTCTCTCTCTCCACCACACTTTATTCTATCTCTTTCTCAACTTTCCTCCTCTCTTCTTTTCTTCATCCTTTCCCTCACTCCTTCCTTTCATCCTTCCCTCTCTCCCATCCTTTCTGCATTTCCTCTTTTTTTTCTTCTTCCGCTCTTTCCTTCCATCCTTTTTCTCACCTTTCTTCCTTAAATTCTTCCCTTTCTGCCTTTCACTCTTTCTCCCTCACTCCCATACTGCCTTCTTCCTTCCTTTTGCTCTTTCACTCCCCCTTCCTCTTTCTTATTCTCTGTCCTTGCTCTTCTCTCTCTCCCTTTCTTCAGTTCTCACTTCCTTCTCTCCCTCCTTCCCTTCCTGTTTCTCTTACTCCATTCCTCCTCTTTCCATCCAGTCTTCTTCCCGTCTCTTTACTCTTTTATTTTTCTCACTCCCCCTCTCCCTCCCCCTCTTTTTTCTTTTCTTCTTCACTTTCTCTATTCTTTCACTCGCTATTGCTATTCTTTCACTTGCTATTGCTATTCTTTCACTTGCTATTGCTATTCTTTCACTTGCTATTGCTATTCTTTCACTCGCTATTGCTATTCTTTCACTCGCTTTTGCTATTCTTTCACTCGCTATTGCTATTCTTTCACTCGCTATTGCTATTCTTTCACTCGCTATTGCTATTCTTTCACTCGCTATTGCTATTCTTTCACTCGCTATTGCTATTCTTTCACTCGCTATTGCTATTCTTTCACTCGCTTTTGCTATTCTTTCACTCGCTTTTGCTATTCTTTCACTCGCTTTTGCTATTCTTTCACTCGCTTTTGCTATTCTTTCACTCGCTATTGCTATTCTTTCACTCGCTATTGCTATTCTTTCACTCGCTATTGCTATTCTTTCACTCGCTATTGCTATTCTTTCACTCGCCATTGCTATTCTTTCACTCGCCATTGCTATTCTTTCACTCGCCATTGCTATTCTTTCACTCGCCATTGCTATTCTTTCACTCGCTATTGCTATTCTTTCACTCGCTATTGCTATTCTTTCACTCGCTATTGCTATTCTTTCACTCGCTATTGCTATTCTTTCACTCGCTATTGCTATTCTTTCACTCGCTATTGCTATTCTTTCACTCGCTATTGCTATTCTTTCACTCGCTATTGCTATTCTTTCACTCGCTATTGCTATTCTTTCACTCGCTATTGCTATTCTTTCACTCGCTATTGCTATTCTTTCACTCGCTATTGCTATTCTTTCACTCGCTATTGCTATTCTTTCACTCGCTATTGCTATTCTTTCACTCGCTATTGCTATTCTTTCACTCGCTATTGCTATTCTTTCACTCGCTATTGCTATTCATTCTTCTCTCTTTTTTCATTACCTCCCCTACTTCTGTTTTCCCTCTCTTCCTTGCTTCACTCACTTCCTTTTTATTTTCCCTTCTCTCTATTTCTCACCTTTTTTTTTCTCTCCTTTTCTTTACTCTTCTTCCCAACCTCAAACTTTCTCCTTTTTTTTCTTACTTTCTTTTTCTCTGTTCCCCACCCTATGTTCCCTCCTTTTTTTTTTTTTTTTTTTTTCTTCCTCCATTTTCTCCTTGCACCGCCGTGCCCCACTGGGACGCTGTAAAATTACCAAATCCTGAACCGCTCCACCGTGAAAAAAAGGTTGGGGACCACTGCCTTAATGGATCTGTTGCCACCAAAAGGAACAAATGCCTGTCTAATGCCCCCAGCCATCTTTTCATTTCAAGATCTTTTCCTAGTTGTCGTCATTTCATCTATTGCGCGCCCTGTCTTTGTCTCAAAGGAGAAAATGGTCCATGCTGACATGTTTCTTGTGTTGCAAGTTGCTGGTCTTCCTACCTGGTTGATCAGAAGCACTCGTGTTTTACACTGGAGGCAGGTTGCTGATGTAGAAAAAATTGCCAGAGAAGATTATTAAATTGGATCGCTGATGATGTAAGTACAGCTCTCATCCAGATCGGGATGCCCAGCTGTGTGAACAGGTTGCTCTGTAAACCCGCCTTCTCCCCTGATCCAATGCCACATGCACTATAACTTCAGCAGAGCGCGCACCCATTTGTAAATGGCTGGCGTGGGCACGCTTTGCTGTTAGAGGGCAGCAGAGACGCGGCCACCAGCGTGCTCGGGTCCGCTCGGCTAGCCTTAGGCGAAACTTAGACAAGTGGGTGGGAGCGGATCTGAGCGCGGTGATTGTACGAGAGGCCGCGAATGCTCTGTAGAACCAGGAGAATGCGAGTTAGGTTGGGCAACCTGGAGGGTTTCACGCAGTGGGGCATCCCATATCTGAGCGCTGCAGGAGCAGGATCCTGGGTTTTGGTCTATTTTAAACACAAATCTTGTATCCGGTTCAAACAAATGAGCCAGCAGCCTGTTACCAATCAGAAGCACAAAGCTCCATTTTTATGTTTCATGAAATGTGTAATAGCTGATACCGGCGCCCATTAATCAGGATACAGATGTGTTCCCAGAGAGGTAGTGTCCTTTCATTGCACCTTTTAGAAAGCATTTGTCTCAATAGAGGCGTAAAAATTAATGAGAGAGATTAATGATTTTTTTCTGCCATATGGACAGCTAAATAATGCCATTGGTATTAATATCTTGCATTCTTTTCTTTTTTAGGAATAACCCAGACCAGGTTCCGGATAGGTGACCAAGAGTTTGATTCCCTACCTGCTCTACTGGAATTTTATAAGATACATTATCTGGACACTACCACATTAATAGAACCCGTTTCCAAGTCTAGGCAGTCTGGAGTGATCCAGCGGCAAGAGGAAGCCGAATATGTACGGGCTTTGTTTGACTTTAATGGCAATGATGAAGAAGATCTTCCATTTAAGAAAGGAGACATCTTAAGAATCCGGGATAAGCCAGAGGAGCAATGGTGGAATGCAGAGGACAGCGAAGGAAGACGGGGCATGATACCTGTGCCTTATGTGGAAAAGTACAAGCCTCCCCCACCTTCTGGGTCTGCTTTGATTGGAGGTAACCAGGAAAACTCGCATCCGCAGCCACTGGGTGGGCCGGAGCCAGGGCCCTATGCCCAGCCCAGTGTCAACACTCCGCTGCCTAACCTACAGAATGGGCCCATTTTTGCCAGGGTTATCCAGAAGCGAGTCCCCAATGCCTACGACAAGACAGCCTTGGCTTTAGAGGTATTTACCGGGGGCAGCCATGAAGGAAAATGGTCTTTTTTTTCAAACTGATTTTCCTTTCAAATTTGTTTAAGGCAAAATGGAAGCTAGTGCCGTTTTATAGTTTTAATGCTGTGCATTGTGGGAGGTTAGATCAAGATAGTTGTGATTGTTTAATTTTTTTTTTTGTTTGTTTTTGAATTTCAGATACATTCACCTGTTACATTTACACAGCAGATCACAATAGTTTAATTATAATTGACTTGGCCAAAGGTCTTCCTTGGTGTATAACTGGCAGCTTCTAGGAGCTTGAGGATTGTCATCAGAAACCCCCAAGCTTATGAAACTGTAGTCAGTGTACCAGAGTCATTTTATCTGCAGCTACAAAGTAGTGTAAGCTCATTAAAGCAGAACAAACCATGGAAATTTGACTTTCCCATGGTGCACCCGTAAATGGAATTCCCCCGCATTGTGAACCTCCATTCCATTGCATGTGCTGTGCGAGCACGCAGCCAATCAGAGCCGTATGGCATGTTGACATAATTCCGAAACTGCTCTTATTGACTTCAACTGGTAGCGAATGCTGCTGCATTGAAGGCGAGTATGTGGCAGCTTGCTCTCGCCATTGAAAACAATTGGAGCGGTTTGCCCAATGGCATAGTCACAGTAGATGGCTCTTATTGGATGCGTCTGTGCATGCGCCATTGGAGCAGGGAAAGGTACATTAAATTCTGGATGCTGTTTCAGATTGTAACTACAGACCATGTGGAAAATTATCCCTTAGCTAGTATAGGTGCTGGGGGGGGGGCTGGGTTTGGGGAGTCCACAGCTGCACATTGCGATAACATACATTCCCCAATGCATGGTGTTCACAATACATATGTGCGGAAGTGGGACTTTCAACCTGCTTTAAAGTGGACTGAAAGCGTTTACTCTAGCTGACCCTTTTGGAAAGTGGACTTTTCCTTTAAACCGGACCAACACCCATTTTTACTTTAACGGGTGTTGGTCCTGCTGTCTGAAGAACACAAGAAGCTGGGGGGGGCATCCATAATGCTGGAGCCCCTCTCGCAGATAACACAGAAAGCTTGTAATACTCATTACGAGCCCGTGGCAAGAACGGAGTCCCGCAACTGGCTGCCGGGGGGCGGTCATGTGGGCCGCAGTCGCGTCCTATGTGCCGGCCACCGGCAGGACCTGTTCATGTGACTGCCCGGTGGCCAATCGCGGGACTCTGTTCTCGCTGCGGGCTCGTAATGAATGTGAGTATTATGAGCTCTCTGTGCTGTTAGCTGTGAGGGGGCATCCAGAATGAATTGCGATCCCCAGACAGCGGGACCAACACCCATTAAAGTAAAAACGGGTGTTCCTGTTTAAATTACTAATGAACTATACTCTAAAATGTGACTTGATCTTCCTCCCAACATATAAATGAATAACCTCACTACCTAGCTGCTCGCCTAATCTAGTAGAAGCATTTAAAATTTTTCTCATTCCCACGACAAATGACGCAGACTACTCAGTCAATCAGCGGCGCTTGTTCCGTTCAGATTTCCATTGCTGCTCTGCGGTCAGTGAAAATGTGACTGGAGCGAGAGCCACATCTACACACTCCGCTGTCTGTGGGTGCGCCCATACCAGCCATTCAGAAAGGACGGCCACAGTCCGGGTGGGTGTGTGCGAAGTCCGGAGCACTCCTATTGACTTTAGTGACCGTTTTGTTTCATTACTGTCAAATGCAGCTTTTCCTAAAGTTCCCCTCTGCTGACAGTCATGTGACCACCAGCACACATGCCATATTGGTGTGCAGTTGCGCTGCAAGCTCGCTGGCTCCAAGTAAAATGCTTCACGCATATGACCTGTCTTCCTGGGTGGCAGTCGCAGTAATGGAGAGCAATTTCAGTTGCTGCTTTTCAATGAATGGATTCCTGTTCTTTAGTCTTAGTAAAGCAGCGCTAACTGATGAGCTCTGTGAACTTGTGACTTTTTGCCCCTGTGACTTCAGACTAGTCAAAGCTTTTAATTCTCCACTTATTAGGACATCTACATTGTCAGTTTACTTTTCTACTTTGCCATGTGAAACGTGACCTTGAAACCGCTGTATGAAGTCTCTATCGTGAATTTCTAGTAAACTTAAAGCCGACTGACAAAGCCTGTGATTATTCTGGCAGTTGCAGAAGCCTTGAAGGTTTCTAAATGTCTTTGTCATGAAGGTCATGAGCAGCAACGAGTCATTGCACTGCTGACTCACAGTATAAGGAGCTAGGAAGGAAGGAAGTCATTCATGAAAATATTTAGAGGGGGGGGGGGTTTGTCTGAGGTTCTGGAACAGAGTATAAGGAAGCTTGAGATGGAATGTGAGGTTCCAAGTGGATTAACGTTATCTGTGCTAATTTCATTTTGTGGATTTGAAAACACAGGTGTTATAATTTAAGTCCCTGCAAATCATAAGTGCCCCCCCCCCCCCCCCCCCCCCCGCCCATGTCTGCTTACCTGTGAGATTTTTTTTTTTTTTTATAATGGGGTATGCAGAAAAAAAGAATTCTTCAGCATGCCCCACCACAAGTGCAGGTGATGTGATTTATTTATTTATTTTTTCTTTTTTAATGGAATTTTTTTCTTGTGTTTAAAATGAAAAATCTCACTGAGATGCTAGCGTCAATTCACACCCAAGTTAAACTTGGTTCACTACATTTTTTGCATGTATGATGGGCACAGAGTAAGACAAGTAACTAATTAGCTTGACTCCACCTTAAAGTGTAACAAAAATCCCCTGTGGCCATCCAGCAATGCACCACTGTATGAACCCACCCCCTGGGGCACCGCAGAATTCACATGCTTCCTGGTGCACTCGCCAATGTAAATATCGGGTAGCCGTATCCCCACATTCAGCTAGGCTGGGGGAGGGAGCACACAAGCACTGCTGGGGATGCACGCGCTCATGCGCCCGATGGTTCTGCATGTAAACAAACAAAATGATTGGATGTGAGCCTGCGCTGTAGGGCCAGGAAAGATGTGAGTTTCACAGGGCGTTCTGGTGGGTTTCACACAGTGGGGCATCTCAGTTCAGGATGCCACCGCGCCTTGAAACAAAACCCGGGATGGTCAAAATCCCATTTTTTTTTTTTTTTTTTTTTTTTTTGTACCACTTTAAGGTAAACTTGAATTACATCAAACATGATTTGTTTGCCACTTAGAAAGTGGTGCACACAATATCTTTCAAATACCTTCAACTCTAAAAATAAATTCCTAGCCTAAATGAGTTTATTTACCAGCTCACGATTACTTGATGCTGAGCCAGTCCAGTTTGTGGGCTGCCCCTTGCCTGGGCACAGTGTGTCCCTGTTGCCAGTCACCTGGCAGCAGCTTTCCCAGTGATCGGCAACAGTGGATGCATCACATAAGTGTCCAGTGATGCTATCATTGGTGCATGTAATAGGGTATTGCCTGCAACCAGACTGGCTGACATGACTATGTGGCATTGTGCCTGTAGGCTGGCAGTATGGGGTTTTTTGACTGTCCCGGGAAACAAGGTAAGTGTTTGGGGTGACCTGCGGGGTTTCACAAAGAGGGGCATCCCGATTTTGCATGGCCTGGGGGGGGAAGAAAACGATCAGGCGATCGCGGTGGGTTTTGGTTCACAATGTGACGTCAGCGATGCTGATTGCATGAGCCGCTGCCCATGCTCTGTAGGACCGGGCAGAGGTCTGGGGGGTTTCGCACAGTAGAGTGCCCCGGCAGAAAGAACTAAAACCCAGGGTAGTCAAAATCCTGGATTTTGGTCCACTTTAAAACTTATTTTGGAGCCTTCCGAATTAAACGTTTACAAAAAAGAAATAGCTAGAAGCCACTTTCGGATTCACTTAAAGTGGACCAACACCCACGGGTGATCGGCCCGGGAATCTATAAGGTTCCCGGGCCGATCACCTCCCTCCCCGCGGGACATCCGAGATCGGGATGTCCCGCGGGGTGAAACCCTCCCAAACCCCCTTACCTTATCTTCGCCGCCCCTCTAGGCGTGCGCGCGCCGGCCGTCTGTGAATGGCGGGCGCGCGCGGCGGAGGAGCCGCTTGTCCGGGACTGTCAGATTCCTTGTCCGTCGGCGCGGGGAGAAGTGAGTTTTTCAGGGGGTTCGGGAGGGTTTCACACAGCGGGGCACCCCGATCGGGGGTGCCCCACCGAAGTGGACCAAGACCCAGGATAGTCAAAATCCTGGGTGTTGGTCCACTTTAATGCTTGAAAGTTGCCCTCCAAAAGAGAATTTCTTAAGGTGGAAAGAAACCGAACCTGTGTGAAACCCAGTCGGCCGCCCTTTATACATACCTCGCGGACGATCCCGCAGCAGCATCTCCACTCCTTGCATCCACCTAGTCTGTGCTTGGTCACGGCCACCATAACTGTATGGCTGGCGTGGCTGCTCACAGCCTTAAAGGGGTGCTGCCATTGAGCCTTTTCAGTTGCTATTTTATATTATATTTTATATTTTCTCATTTATATGCACAGCCAAAAAAGCTGTTTGGAGGAGAGCCACACCTGCACTGTGGGATTGCCAGTGAAGTATGTATAATGGGCAACCAGCAGGTTATTCAAAGTATGTCTCACACCCTGCTTCGAAAGATTAATTTCACGTGGGGTTATGGTCCAGTAGAGGGCGAACTTCTGCAGAGATGACTAGAAAAAGAAGCCCCTCCCGGTCCATAAGTACCCGGGACCTCCCACACATTCCCCAGTATTCTCTGCAGGAGTCGGCGAGCAAGTCAGAAGATGGCTGTCTCTTCCTTGCAGGTACGCCGGGTTCACACCTGGCCATCTTTGTCCCTATTTCTGCCCGGACCTAATTAATTTTAAACCCCTATGCCTCCCAGCCTAGGCTGCAGGTCCGGGTGAGGGTAGGATAACAGGTGTACTTAAAGGAGCCTTGCTCCTCCGTGAGACCCCATAACGGGGTAGGCGGCTACCAGGTTGGTGACCCTGGTTTGGGATGCCCTGTCCGTCTCATAGCCCTCGCTTCACTATTAAGTTGCAGCTGTCGGCTTCCCCCATTACCCCCCTTTTCCCGGATGGCAGGGGGGGCCCCTATAATCTCTCCCTCATCTCCCCTCACAAAACCATTTCACGTGACCAGTGCTTCCCACGTCTTTATTGGGTGTGTGTGTGTGTATTATGCTTGTGTACTTATGCTAAGTGTGCCATACACTCCACTTCGATCTTCATGACATTTGGGTAATCTCCAGTAGAGGGCGAATAGAAATAGAAAGCCCCTCCCGGTCCATATATACCTGGGACCTCCCACCAATTTCCCAGTTCCTTCTCTGCAGGGAAGGCGACAAGACAGAAGATCAAGACTTATTTACTTACAGGTAAGCTGGGCTTGCGCCCGGCCGTCTATTGTCCCTATTACTGCCAGGACCCTTTCTAAATTGCCTGTTTAAGCCTTCCAGCTTGGGCTGTGGGTCCTGGTAAAGGTAGGCAGCACCCTGCTCTACCGTGAGACCTCACCATGGGGTTGGCGGGTATCCAGGTTTTTGGTGATCCTGGTGTGGGATGCCCCGTCCCTCTAGGCTTATGGCCGGATTCTGGCAGGGTTCCCCCCCCCCCTTCTGGGTCCCTTATTCCCCTCTGGGGGGGGGGGGGGGGGTTGCCTGGCCTGGTCGTGTTTGTTTTTCCTTCTCCCACATATCCCCCTGTGTGTGCGATGTGTGATTCACTGTGCGTGTGTGTGGGACAGTGAGTGTTTTCACTTTTGGGCATGGCAGGTGCTGTTACCAGCCTGGGGGAGCTTCTCCCCCTCAGGCTGTGGTCGGGAAGGGGGCGGGCTCTCGACGAGGCTGCGGTAGCCCCGCCCCTTCTTTGGCGCAATACTGTGGCTCATTTCTAGGGGATCCGCATTGCTGGGAGGGGGCGTGGCCTGGCGAGCGCGCTTTCTGTGCTGGCCCGCCCTCCCCCTTCTCTCCCTCTTCTCTCCCTCTTCCTGCCTGAGGCACTTCTCGGGGGGGCCATTTTGACCTGCGCTCTGAGTGGTAAGGGCCGGATGGCCACTTCTTAGCTTGTATGGGGCCCCCCACTTATTGCGGGCGTATGTGGTTTTTTTTTTGTGGTAGGTTACGCATGTCTGGCTGGAATAAGGATATATATATTTTTTTTTTCCATATATATGTAGGATGCACTGATGTTGCCTGTTTTGTTTGTTACAGATCGCATTGTATATGTGCATATTAAGGGGTTCCTCCTGGTCCTGGGGTCCTTAGTGAAAATTTGTCCACCTCAAATCCTCCCACCGGGACTTTTAAGGGGCATCCCGGGTTGCTTAGGCGTAAATTCCTGCGGTTTTGTGACTGACAGCAAAAAATTCACAATATGGAGGCTCCGCAGGATACTGGGCTCGGGCTCCCTCTGGGACAATCCGGGCCATGTGTGGGGTATCCCTTATGGGGGAGAATGTGCTGATCTGTATACCATGTGCACAAAAGGCCATAACGTGGCAGTCTGGTACCCAGCCTTCTGGGTCGGCTCCTCCCGCTTCATCGCCTTCCCCTCCCCACCTTATCCGTACCCCGAGTAACATTGGTGCCAATGGGGAGTCGCTCTCTGATGTTTGGGCTAGGTTGGCCAGCATCGAGAAAATTATTGCTAGCACGGTGGGCAAGAAGGCCCAGGCTAAAAAGAGACATTTGTCGTCGGCCCAGCCCTTGTGGGATGTTGACGACGATTCCGCTGATTTGTCAGATTATTCCCCGTTAGAGGAGGGGGAATTGTATCAGGAAACAGAGGCTGACTATGTTCACTCTGGGAATGCAGATGTCGGGCAGGCGCTGGGGGATGCCGTAGATACGGCCACTGTTTTGTCACATTTTATTTATTTGAGCTGTTGGATATTGAACCACCTGAGGCGCCCCCTCTCAAGAAGGGGGAATTTTTTGGGGCCTGCAAGCCCCATCTGGAATTCCCTACCCAGGGTCATTTTGATGCGCTGATCCTGAAAGAATGGGAAAGGCCCAGTCGGCTTCCTGGTGTTGCTCAGGAATGGGATCAGAAGTATCCCTTTCCGGTGGAGGCGGTTAAGCGCTGGTCTTCTCCTCCCGCGGTCGATGCGCCAGTTTTAGGTTTGACTAACTCTTCTGTGCTGAACACCCCTGACGCCACTTCCCTTAAGGATGGCGAGGATAAGCGCCTTGATCAGATGGCGTGTCACGCATTTGCAAACGTGGGCTCAGCCCTACGGCCTGTTGGTGCATCTGCCCTGGTGTCGCTTGCTACCAGGTCTCTTATCAGGGACTGGCTGAATAATGCTCAGTTTGATCCAGCTGGTGCTGAGTTCGCTATCCTTAAGAGATGCGAATTGTTCATGGATTTTGTCATGGCTGCGATGGAGGATTCTATTGTCGTGTGTAGTAGGACTTCAGCCTTACTAGTGGCTATGCGCAGATTGGTCTGGCTCTGCCAGTGGACAGCGGACGTTGGGGCCAAGAAGTCAGTCACAGCTCTTCCCTTCTTGGGATCGCGGCTGTTTGGATGCTGTTGCTAAAGGAGGTAAGTTACCTCAGCGGAGGAAACAGCGCCGCCCCTTTCGGGGGGCTGGCTCGTTCACTCCTTCCTTTCGAGGGGCCAGAACGGCTAGGGGTTTGGCCTTCTCAGGTGCCAGGGGCTCGTCCTGGAACAGAGGCAGAGGTCGGGCACGTCCTGTGGCTGCCTGGGGTTCCAAGCCCAAGCCTGCTGTTAAACCAGCTCAGCAATGAAGGGGCACCCTCACCCGCATGGGTGGGGGGACGGCTGCGGCTCTACTTCCAGGTCTGGGCCCGGGAGGTCACAGACAATTGGATCTCGGAAGTGGTCTCCTCCGGGCACAAACTGGAGTTCGAGTACTGGCCGCCCCCAAGATTCTTAAGGTCTCGGGTGCCCTCGGACCCTCAGGCTGCACAGGGGCTCCTGTTAGCAGTAAAAAACCTTCTGGAAATGGGGGTTATATGCCTGGTGCCTCTGTCGGAAAGAGGCAGGGGTTACTACTCCAACCTTTTCACGGTTCCCAAAAAGGAGGGTTTGGTGAGACCCATTCTAGATCTCGAGGTGCTCAACAGGTTTATCAGAGCCAAAAAGTTCCGCATGGAGACTCTGCGCTCTGCTATCAATTCCCTTCGCCAAGGGGATATTCTAAGTATGTCACACACCCCACTTCAAACATTTAATAATTACACTAGGGTTAACGCACCGCTAGGTGGCAGCATTGCAGAGAATCTCCAAAAAACTTCAACAGGCCCCTCCCAGTCTATACATACCTGGTACCTCCCAAGAACCTCCCAGTGTTGTTCTCTGCAAGGTGGCGACAAGACAGAAGAAAGAAGTCTCCCCTTTGGGACCGGTGACAGGTTTGTCTGAGCGTGGCTGCTGCGCTGCTGTGCTGCTGTATTGTGAGGGCTTATGCGCTGTTTACTGTGGCTAATTTTTATTGCGGACCTGCTGTGTGTGTGTCTTTCTTGTCACTCTGGTATGGCTCTCTCCCCTCAGGAGCCGGGGGGGCGGGGCCTCGCGGGGCCTGTGGCTGAGCGCCGTGATCGGCGCTTGCAGCCTGCGTGTCCGGTCTGCACAGGGGAACAGAGGAGATGAGTGTGTGTCTGTTTGTTTGTGCGCACTTGGGAACCGGCGGGCTGCTCCGCCGGTCCCGTCTCAGAGGCTGAGCGCGGTCTCTGCCTGCTCGGTGCTGACGCTGCAAGGGGGCGGGGCCGCGCGCTGATTGGTTGTCCCGGAGGGGCGGGGCCTCCTCGGCTCCCGGGGCTCGTCTTCCCCTCCCTCTCCTCTCTGAGCGGTGTTGCGGGCCGCCGTCTTCTGCGGTGCCTGGCTGCGCTGTGTTTTCTCTCAGGTAGGCTTTTAGTTGTTCTTGCGGGGGATGCTCCCATAATGTGGTGGCCTGGTCCCCCGTAGTGCGTCCCCTCCTCCTCCTCCTCCTGCCTCCTCGCTCCTGCACATCTTTTTAGTGCTGGTTGTGCATTTTAACCATTTACTGTGTCTATGGTTAATGGGGGGGGGGGGTTGTATGTTATGTTGTATGCTTGTTTAGGTATTATTGTGCCTGGATTGACTCCTGTCCCTCTCTCTTTGTGTCTTTCAGATCCTGGGATCCCGTCTGGCAGGGCTCTCCCGGTCTTTTATACCTGGCTCGTGGGGGGTGTTTTTCATTGCACTATATATATATAAATACATTTATATATATTCATAAGGGTTTTTATGCTATTCCCCTGGGTCAGGATCTTGTGACAATCTTTAGACGATTGTTAGGTTATTAAGGGGCATCCCGGGTCGCGTACCGCATAAATCCCTGGGTTCTGCGAATACCATAAAATTCACCACATGGAGGCTGCCACAGATACCGGGAATGGTTCTTCGGGACAATCCAAGGTGTGCGGGGGTTGTGGGACTCCGCTCCAGGGAGATGATGTCATTTTGTGTATCCCTTGTGCGCAGCAGAACATTGCACGGCAGTCCAGTACTCCGGTGCCTAGCACTTCGTCAGCCGCGCCATCTCCCTCTCCCCCTCGCTTATTCCGGACCCCGTGTGACGTTGTCCTGGGCGGGGATTCGCAGTCTGAGGTATGTGCCCGTTTGACCAGCCTTGAGAAGCGGTTTTCTGCTATAGCTGCTCAGAAGGCTCCAGCTAAGCGGAAGCATCTGTCTCCGCCTCCGCCGGATTCAGATGAGGAAGTTGTGGGAGATCTGGATTGGTCGGATCGTCCCCTTGAAGATGGTGAGCTCCTTGACGAAGAAGATTCTGATGTTCAGCAGTTGCTGGGTTCTGAGGGGGATCAGGCTGATGGCCTCCCTCTCGATTCCTCTGCCATTCTGACCCAGATGTTTGAGGTTTTGGATTTGGATCCTCCGGTGGTTGCTCCTAGGCCTAAGGGTCAGCTTTTTGGGGTGTCCAAGCAGCGGTTGGAGTTTCCCAGCCAACAGCATTTTGAAGAAATTGTTTTCAAGCAATGGGAGCAACCTACACGTCTTGTTGGTGTGCCGTCTAGCTGGGATAGGAAGTATCCCTTCCCGGCGGAATTGATGAAGCGTTGGTCTGTCCCCCCTGAGGTAGATACTCCGGTCTTGGGACTGTCCAACACGGCGGTCGTGCATTCCCCTGACACGACTTCGCTCAGGGACGGCGAGGATCGCCGGGTTGATCAGCTTGCCCGTCATGGTTTTGTATGTGCGGGTTCGGTGTTAAGGCCTGTCTGTGCTTCGGCTCTTTTGACTTTTGCTGTCAGGTCTATTGTCAGGGACTTGGGTGTGGATCTCGCGCCCACCAGTGATGAGTCCCTTGCGCTTAAGCGCTGCGATTCTTTCTTGTCCTTTATCCTGGCCGCTCAAGAGGATGCCATGTTGATGTGTGGCAGGGCTACTGCCTTGCTGGTAGCTATCCGTCGCTGTGTGTGGTTGAGACAGTGGACGGCTGATTTTAATTCTAAAATAACGCTCACGGCTCTGCCCTTTTTGGGTTTGAGGCTTTTTGGTGAGAGGCTGGATTCTGTTGCCAAGGGAGGTAAGTTACCTCAGCGCAAGAAATTTCGCCGTTCATTTCGGGGGACGGTCTCCTTCAATCCGTCCTTTCGGGGAGCCGGAGCTGGTAGGGGTGCGGGCTCCTCGGCCCCCAGGGGCGCCAGTTGGAATAGGGGTAGAGGCTGTGGCCGTCCCGCTCGCGTCTGGGGTGCCAAGCCCAAGCCGGTTGCCAAGCCCACCCAGCAATGAGGGGGCGCCCTCACCCGTTCGGGTGGGGGGACGGTTGCAACTTTTCTCCCGGGTGTGGAACCAGGAGGTCCCGGACAGATGGATCCGGGAGGTGGTTTCGGCCGGTTACAAGTTGGAGTTCGAGTCCCGTCCTCCTCCAAGGTTCTTCAGGTCTCGGGTGTCTTTGGATCCTTTGGCCGCGCAGGGGCTCCTGGCGGCAGTAAGGAATCTTCTAGATTTAGCTGTCATTTGCCCGGTTCCTTCTTCAGAGGTAGGGCGCGGGTTTTACTCCAATCTCTTCACGGTTCCCAAAAAGGACGGGTCCTTCCGTCCTATTCTGGATTTGAAGTTTCTCAACAGGTTTATTCGTCCCTGGAAGTTCCGCATGGAAACCCTGCGGTCTGCGATCGGTTCGCTTCGGCAGGGGGACTTTATGACGTCCATAGACATCAAGGATGCGTACCTGCACGTGCCGATCTTTCCTGCTCATCAGCGGTTCCTTCGTTTCGTGGTGGAGGATCGGCATTTTCAGTTTGTTGCTCTTCAATTCGGCCTCACCTCTGCTCCGAGAGTGTTCACCAAGGTGTTGGCGGGGGTGATGGCCCTGCTCAGAGCTCAGGGGATTCGCATTGTGCCTTACCTGGACGATCTTCTCATCATGGCTCCTTCCTTCAGTCAGGCAGAGGGGGACACCAGCACGGTGGTGTCTATATTGGAGAGGTTCGGCTGGGTGATCAATTACCCCAAGTCCTCGCTGGTTCCGGCCAGGGTGGTGACCTTTCTGGGGATGTCGTTGGACTCCTGCCAGCACAGAGTGTTTCTCCCTCAGGCCAAGGTTCTGATGATTCAGGAATTGGTCCAGCTGCTCCTCTCCCATCCTCATCCGTCCATTCGTCTGGGGATGAGACTGGTGGGGTTGATGGTGGCCTCGTTCGAGGCGGTTCCCTTTGCTCCGTTTCATACGAGGACTCTTCAACTTCATCTTTTGGCGTCTTGGAACCGGTGTCCGGGGTCGTTGGATCGGTCCTTCCGGTTGTCCCCTCGGGTTCGGCAGTCCCTTCTGTGGTGGTTGGTCTCGGACAACCTTCTGAAGGGCAGGTCGTTTCTGACCCCGCTTTGGGAAACTGTCACCACGGATGCCAGTTTGTCAGGCTGGGGAGGCTTTTGGAAGGATCTTCGGTTTCAGGGGCAGTGGGACCCTCGGGAGGCCCACTTGCCCATCAATGTTCTGGAATTGCGAGCCATCAGGTTGGTTCTGTCTCACTTGACGCATCATTTACAAGGTCTGCCGGTTCAGGTTCGCTCAGACAATCAGACGGCGGTTGCTTACATCAATCACCAAGGAGGGACTCGCAGTCTGGGTGCCCACAGGGAGGTGTCTCTGATTTTGGTCTGGGCGGAGACTCATGTCCCTTGCATCTCGGCAGTTTACATTCCGGGAGTGGAAAACGGAGGCGGATTTTCTGAGCCGGTGTGCGTCTCGTCGGGGGGAGTGGTCTCTCCATCCCCAGATGTTTCGGTCACTTTGTCTCCGGTGGGGGACACCGGAGGTGGATCTGTTTGCCTCTCGTCACAATCACAAGCTTCCGTCCTTTGTGTCCCTGTCCCGGGACCCTCTGGCTCTGGCGGTGGATGCCATGACCCTGAGCTGGAGGGACCTGGGGTTTCTTTATCTGTTTCCTCCGATTCCCATGCTAGGCAGGGTTCTGCGAAAGTTGGTTCTGGAGGGAGTTCCTGCCATTCTCGTGGCTCCAAGGTGACCAAGGCGGGTGTGGTTCGCGGACATCGTTCGTCTGGCCGTAGATCAGTTCGATCTGCCTCTTCGGCCAGATCTTCTCACTCAGGGTCAACTATGTTACCCCAGTTTACAAACGCTGGCTTTGACGGCTTGGCTGCTGAAACCTCCATCTTAAAGGAGGAGGGTCTTTCGGATGCGGTCATTCGGACTCTTATTAGTGCCAGGAAGAGATCTTCTTCTTCCATCTATTACAGGTATTGGAGATCTTATATTGATTGGTGTGAGGCTAGGTCTTTGCCTTGCCGGGTCTTTTCTGTGTCTAGGATTTTGGATTTTCTTCAGTCGGGGCTGGACTCCGGTCTTCAGCTGAGTACCTTGAAGGGGCAGGTTTCTGCTTTGTCTATTTTTTTCCAGAAATCTTTTGCTAGTCATTCCTTGGTCAAGACTTTTTTCCAGGGGGTTTCGCATGTGCGGCCTCCTAGGAAGCCTTTGCTCCCAGTGTGGGATTTGAATTTGGTTCTTTCTGCTCTTAAGGCTCCTCCTTTTGAGCCTTTGCGGGATGTTGCTTTGTCCATTCTTACTCAGAAGGTTGCCTTTCTGGTGGCCATCACTTCGGTTCGGCGTGTTTCAGAGTTGGCAGCTTTGTCTATTCAGGCTCCTTATTTTGAGGATCATCAGGACAAAGTGGTTTTTCGTTACAAGTCAGATTTTCTCCCTAAAGTGGTCTCTGCTTTTCACCTTAACCAGGACATTGTTCTTCCATCTTTGTGTCCTAAGCCTAAGAATGTCAAGGAGAGTGCTTTGCACTGCTTGGATGTGGTACGTTGTGTCAGGTACTATCTACGTGCTACGTCTTCTTTTCGTAAGACTGATGCCTTTTTCGTTGTGCCATGTGGGCCTAGGAAGGGTTTGGCTCTGGCCAAATCTTCCATTAGTAAATGGATTCGTCAGGCCATTGTTGGTGCTTATTCGGCTAAAGGGAAGGATCCTCCTTTCCGAGTTACTGCTCATTCTACTCGTGCGGTTGGTGCGTCCTGGGCTTTTCAGCACCAGGCTTCGGTTGAACAAGTGTGTAAGGCTGCAACTTGGTCTTCTGTTCATACTTTTTCTAAGTTCTATAAGGTTGATGTGCGGGCTTCAGCGGATGCTGTTTTTGGCCGCAAGGTTTTGCAGGCTGCAGTGGTTTGTTTTTTCTGCGTTATTGCCTGATTCGGATACCCACCCTTTTCTGGACACTGCTGTTGGATGTCCCTAGTGTAATTATTAATGTTTGAAGTGGGGTGTGTGACATACTTAGAATAATACCATTTTGTGAATACTCACCTGTAAAATGGGTATTATGTCACACACCCCACTTCACCCGCCCTTTTCGGTATCCTGGCTCTTTATTTGGTGAAGTTTAGTTCTTTACGTTGAGGGTTACATTGTTTGGTTCTGGTACCTTGTCTTACTGCTGTTCTAATACTGGGAGGTTCTTGGGAGGTACCAGGTATGTATAGACCGGGAGGGGCCTGTTGAAGTTTTTGGAGATTCTCTGCAATGCTGCCACCTAGCGGTGCGTTAACCCTAGTGTAATTATTAATGTTTAAAGTGGGGTGTGTGACATACTTATAATACCCATTTTACAGGTGAGTATTCACAAAATGGTATTTTTATGACATCCATAGACATCAAGGATGTGTATCTGCATGTTCCGATTTTTCAGGCACATCAGAGATTCCTCCTGTTTGCGGTGGAGGATCAACATTATCAGTTTGTAGCTCTTCCCTTTGGCCTGACCTTGGCGCCGAGGGTCTTCACCGGGGTCTTGGCGGGAATAATGGCTCTGCTCAGATCTCAGGGCACACGCATTGTGCCTTATCTGGACGACCTGTTGATCTCCGCTTCTTCCCTCAGTCAGGCAGAGCTGGACACTCACCAGGTGGTGTCGACCCTGAAGAGGTTCGGGTGGGTGATCAACCGCCCCAAGTCTTCTCTCTCCCCGTCTCGTGTGATTTCATTTCTGGGCATGAATCTGGATACCATTCGGGCCAGGGTGTTTCTGCCCCAGACCAAGGTGCAGGGGATTTGGGGTCTGATCAGTCTTCTTCTGGCCAATCCTTGTCCCTCTATCCGACAGGGGATGAAACTGGTGGGGTTGATGGTATCTTCCTTCGAGGCGGTACCGTTTGCACAGTTTCACATGAGATCTCTTCAACTTCACCTATTGACGCATTGGGACAGGTGTCCGCAGTCATTGCATCAACCTTTCAGGATGTCTCCCAGGGTTCGGCAGTCCTTTTGGTGGTGGCTGGAGTCGAGCAAGGGCAGATCCTCTCTGGTTCCTTGTTGGGAGACGGTTACCACGGATGCCAGCCTGTCGGGCTGGGGAGATTATTGGAAAAGTCATCAGTTCAGAGGGGTGTCGGGTCCTCCGGAGGCTCACACCCCCATCAATGTCTTGGAGCTCACAGCCAGCTGACTGGTTCTCGCTCGGCTGTCCTCACATTTTAGGGTCTACCGGTTCAGGTTCGTTCAGACAACCGAACGGCGGTAGCTTACATCAATCACCAAGGAGGAACTTGCAGCAGGAGTCCCCTCAGGGAAGTCTCTCTGATCCTGCACTGGGCGGAGAGCAATGTTCCTTGCATTTCGGCAGTCTACGTTCCGGGAGTGGAGAACACGGAGGCTTATTCCCTGAGCAGGGGATCCTCTCGCCGCGGAGAGTGGTCTCTCAACCCCGAGGTTTTTCTGGATCTTTGCCGCAAGTGGGGGACTCCGAAGGTGGATCTCTTTGCCTCGAGGCACAATCACAAACTTCCGGCCTTTGTGTCTCTTTCTCAGGATCCTCTGTCTCTGGCAGTGGAAGCCTTGTCACTGGCTTGGAAGAAGCTGGGTTTTCTGTACCCGTTTCCACCCTTCTCCATGCTGGGCAAGGTAGTTTGCAAACTGGTTCTAGAAGGGGCACCAGCGATTGAAAGGACCGGTTTCTGCTCTGTCGGTTTTCTTCCAGAGGTCTTTTGCCGTACACCCGCTGGTTAAGACCTTTTTGTAGGCTGTAGTCCCTGTTTAGGATTTGAATTTGGTTCTTTCGGCTCTGCAGGGTCCTCCTTTTGAGCCGTTACAGGATATTGCTCTTTTGGTTCTCACTCAGAAGGTTGCTTTCTTGGTGGCTATTACCTCTGTTCAGCGTGTCTGAGTTGGCGGCCCTGTCGATTCAGACCCCTTTGAGACACACCAGGATAAGGTGGTTTTTCGGTTTAAGCCGGATTTCCTTCCTAAGGTGGTGTCTGCTTTCCACCTCAATCAGGATATTCTCCCTTCCTTGTGTCCTAAGCCTAGCAATGACAAGGAGAGGGTTTTGTACAATTTGGATGTGGTTCACTGTGTGAAGTACTATTTGGTGACTACTTCCTTCCGCAAGACGGACGCTTTTTTCGTGGTGCCCTGTGGCCCAGGAAAGGTTTGGCGCCTGCTAAGTCTACGATTAGCAAATGGATTCGTCAGGCCATTGTTGGGGCCTATTCTGCTAAGGGGAGGACTCCTCCTTTTAGGGTCACTGCGCACTCTACTCGTGCGGTTGGTGCGTCCTGGGCTTTTCAGCACCAGGCTTCTGTTGAACAAGTTTGTAAGGCTGCTACTTGGTCTTCCGTTCATACTTTTTCCAAGTTTTACAAGGTTGATGTGCGAGCTTCAGCGGATGCTGTTTTTGGCCGCAAGGTTCTGCAAGCTGCAGTGGTTTGAGTTGGTACGTTCTTTACTGTTTCTGGTTCCCACCCATGATGGACACTGCTATTGGATGTCCCAAATGTCATGAAGATCGAAGTGGAGTGTATAGCACACTTAGAATAATACCGTTTTGTGAGTACTCACCTGTAAAACGGGTATTATGAGTGTGCCATATGCTCCACTTTGCCCCACCCCTTTTTTTCAGGTATTCTGGGGCTTTTATATGGTGAACCATTGGTTTTGATTGTTAAGGTTATAATTGGTTCTTCCTGGTCACCTTACTGCTTTTTTTTCACTGGGAAGTTGGTGGGAGGTCCCAGGTATATATGGATCGGGAGGGGCTTTCTTCTTTTGCATATTCATCTCTGCAGAAGTTCGCCCTCTACTGGAGATTACCCAAATGTCATGAAGACCCGTTTTAAAGGTGAGTACTCACAAAACGGTATCTTTGACCTGGGGACTTCACCGCCGGTAGGGCCGTTCCTAGGCTGTGGCCGGCTCCGCAGCTTGTGGGGGAGCTCGGTCTGAGGAGGGGGCGGGGTGTGGCGCTTGGCGCGCCTGGGGGCTGCCCGCCTCCTACTATTGGCGCGCTCGTTTTTCTTACTCCCGTTGGCTGGGAGCGCCGTCGGCCAGCTTGGAAGGGGGCGGGGCCAGGCGCGGCCAGCGATCCGAGCTTGCCCGCCCTTCGTTATCTCTCCTGGAGCCGCCATTGCTTTGCCTCCCGGGACCTAGTAGAGCGTGAGTGTCCTCGGGCTGTTTTCTCTTCTAGGTCATACAATTGTGTTAATTTAATTATTGCGTGAATATGTGTGCATATCTATATATAATAGGGGTACCCTTATGTCTTTCAGGTGGGACTATTTACTAGTTTAAAGGGGTTTTCTCCCAGCCCTCTGTCCCTCTTTCAAATTGGGTCTTTTCCCTGTGCGATTATAAATCCTCCCACTTACGGACACTAAGGGGCATCCCGGGTAGATTCATAGTGTAATTCCCATTGATCATTGCGACTATCAAAAAATCACCATATGGAGGCTTCCCAGGATACTTGACTTGGGGTCCCCTCGGGACAACCCCGGTCGTGTTATGTGGGGCATCCCTTTTGGGGGATAATGTGCAAAATTGCATACCATGGGCGCAACAGGCGCTTGTGCGGCAAGCCGGGCCTCGTGCGGGCGGTTCTGCCCCGCTGGCCTCATCACCTACACCCCCATGCCTGGTTATGATCCCAAGTGACGTCACCAGTGGGGAGTCGCAATCTGATGTATGTGCAAGACTGGCCAACATTGAGAGAATAATTGCTAGCTCTGCGGCCAGGAAGGCCCCAGCTAAAAGACGGCACATGGCGCCTTTGACTGGTCTCATTGTTCCCCGCTTGAGGAAGGGGAACTTTTCCCAGACTCTGACTCATCTGAGGATCGGCAGTACTCTGGTGCTGATGCCGGTCCAGAGCGCAGGGATACTGTCGACACCCATAGGCTCCTTACTCAAATTTTTGAGGTACTTGCCATTTCCCCTCCTGCGGAGGCCCTTCCGCAGTGGGGGGAATTATTTGTTTTTTGGGGCTGCCAAACCCTGTTTGGAGTTCCCGGATTAGAAGCATTTTAACAATCTGATTCTTAAGGAATGGAAAAGCGTAGCCGGCTCTCTGGTATCCCTCGTTTCCTGTTGATGTGGTTAAACGCTGGTTGACGCGCCCGTCCTGGTTTTTGTCTAATACTTCTGTCGTGCATACCCTGGTTTCCACTACCTTCAAGGATAGTGAGGACCGATGTCTAGTTGAATTGGCTTCACTTGCCTTTGCTTGTGTGGGTTCGGCCTTGCATCCGGTTTGTGCTTCTGTGCTTACGGCCGTGGCTACTAGAGCTCTAATTAGGGGCCTTTTTGGAAGGTTCCCAATTAGATCCTTGCAGTGAGGAGTTTACAGCCTTGACTCATTGTGAGATGTACATTGCTTTTGTCGTATCTGCCTTGGATGATACTATCCGTATGTGTAGCAGGACTTCGGCATTGCAGGTTGCTATACGCCGGTCGGTTTGGTTGTGCCAGTGGGCAGCCGATGTTGCTGCTAAGGCGGCGCTCACAGGACTTCCCTTCGTGGGTCTGCCCTGTTTGGTGATCGTTTAGACTCTGTTGCCAAAGGGGGTAAGTTTCCTCAACGCAAGAAGCAGCGCCGGTCCTTTCGGGGTTCCGGCTCATTCGTCTCCTCTTTTCGTGGCTCTCGGTCAGGCAGTGGAACCTTTTTCACTGCATTCCTGGGGTAGGGGCAGAGGATGTGCCTGACCCGGGACTTCCTGGGGTACTAAACCCAAGTCCGTTCAGCAATGAAGGGGCGCCCTCACCCTTGCGGGTGGGGGGACGGTTGCGGCTCTTAGCTCGGGTCGGGGCCCTAGAGATTAGACGTCTGGATCCGGGAGGTAATTTCCTCCGGGTACAAGCTGGCGTTTGCATGCCGGCCACCTCCAAGATTCCTCAGGTCCAGGGTTCCGTCGGACCCAGGGGCGGCACAGGGCCTTTTTTTCTGGCGGTGCAAAACCTTTGGAATATGGGGGTAGTTTGTCCGTTTCCCCCCACAGAGTGAGGTCTGGGTTACTTTTCCAGCCTCTTTACGGTCCCTCAAAAAGTTGGCTCCATAAGGCCCATTTTGGACTTGAAAACTCTCAACCGGTTCATCAGAACCAGGAAATTTCGCATGGAGACTCTGCGTTCTGCTGTCAACTCACTGCGTCTGGGGGACTTTATGACCTCAATAGTTATCAAGGATGCTTACCTTCATGTGCTGGTTTTCCCGGGACACCAGAGGTTCCTCAGGTTCGTGGTAGACAACCAGCACTACCAGTTTGTGCCTCTTCCATTCGGGCTGAATTCGGCGCCCAGGGTGTTCACCAAGGTATTGTCGGGCGTGATGGCCCTTCTTAGAGTCCAGGGCATTCGTATCTTGCCTTACCTGGACGACCTTCTCATTACGTCATCCTCTCTCCACCATGCGGAGCTGGACACCAGGACTGTGGTGTCGACGCTGGAGAGGTTCGGGTGGGTAATCATTCCTAGTCCTCTCTATCCCCGTCAAGGGTGGCTTTGTTCATGGGCATGACTCTGGATACCTTTCAGACCAGGGTGTTCCAACCCCAGCCGAAGGTGGATGTTCTTCAGACATTAATTTGTCTTTTTCTGTCCAGCCCTCGTCTGTCCATTAGGCAATGCATGAGGCTGGTAGGACTGATGGTGGCTTGCTTCGAGGCAGTGCCATTTGCTCAGTTTCACATGAGACCCCTTCAGCTCCATCTTCTATCGGTTTGGGACAAATGTCCTCTCTGGATCAGACTTGTGTTCTGTCCCCTCTTGTCCGGCGGTCCTTCCGGTGGTGGATGGACCAGAGGAATCTCCTGGGGGCAGGTCCTTTCTTGTGCCCTGTTGGGAGACGGTCACCACGGATGCCAGTCTGTCAGGTTGGGGTGGCTTCTGGAGGGAACATCAGTTTCAGGGGCTGTGGGGTCCTCAGGAGGCCCATATCCCTATCAACATTCTGGAGCTGAGGGCGGTTCGGTTGGTGCTGTCACACCTGACACATCACCTTCAGGGCTTACCAGTTCAGGTTCGCTCCGACAATCGGACAGCGGTCGCTTACATCAATCACCAAGGAGGGACTCGCAGCCGGAGTACCCTCCAGGTGGTGTCTATGAATCTTGCCTGGGCCGAGAGCAATGTTCCGTGCATCTCGACAGTCTACATTCCAGGGGTAGAGAACCTGGAAGCGGATTCTCTGAGCAGAGGGACCTCTCGCCGGGGGGAATGGTCCCTCGGCAACAAGGTATTTCTATCGCTCTGTCGCAGGTGGGGGAGTCCAGAGGTGGATCGTTTTGCCTCTCGTCACAATCACAAGCTTCCAGGATTTGTCTCTGTCCCAGGACCCTCTGGCTCTGGCAGCGGATGCCATGTCTCTGTCCTGGCGGGAGCTCGGTCTCCTGTATCTGTTTCCTCCTTTTCCCATGGTGGGCAAGGTGGTACCCAAGCTGGCTCAAGAGGGTGTGCCAGCAATCCTAGTGGCCCCAAGGTGGCCAAGACAGGTGTGGTTCGCAGACATCGTCCGGCTGGCGGTCGATCAATTCAGGCTGCCTCTGCTTCCGGATCTGATCACACAAGGTCAGCTTTGTTTCCCCAATTTACAAACGCTGGCTTTGACGGCGTGGCTGCTGAACCCTTCATCTTAAAGGAAAAGGGTTTGTCTGAAGCCGTTGTCCAGACTCTTGTCAGGGCTAGGAAGAAATCCTCTTATATCTACTACCGGACCTGGCGGACCTACATTGATTGGTGTGAGGCTAGGGCCTTTCCTTGTCGGGTGTTTTCCATTCTTCGGATTTTGGAATTTCTTCAGCATGGTCTGGACATGGGTTTTCAGCTTGGCACTCTTAAGGGGCATGTGTCCGCTCTGGCGGTTTTCTTTCTGAGATCTTTCGCTCTTCATCCTTTGGTTAAGACTTTTTTTTCAGGGGGTCACTCATGTGCGCCCTCCTTGCAAACCCATGTTATCTGTTAGGGATTTAAATTTGGTATTGTCTGCCCTTCAGGGTCCTCCTTTTGAACCAGTGCAGGATTCTGCACTATCCATTTTTACCTTAAAAGTTGCCTTTTTGGTGGTTATCACCTCTGTTCGTGTTTCTGAGTTGGCGGCTCTGTCCATTCAGGCCCCCTATTTTGAGAGACATCAGGACAAGGTGGTTTTCCGTTTTATACCAGACTTCTTGCCAAAGGTTGTCTCTGCCTTTCACCTCAATCAGGACATTGTGCTTCCTTCATTGTGTCCTAATCCTAGCAATGATGAAGAGAGGGCCTTGCACTCTCTGGACGTTGTTAGATGTGTAAAGTACTATCTGGTGGCTACTTCGCCATTCCCGAAGACGGACGCCTTCTTTGTGGTGCCCTCTGGGCCCAAGAAGGGTTTGGCGCCTGTCAAGTCTACCATTAGTAAATGGATTCGTCAGGCCGTTATTAGGGCCTATTCTGCTAAGGGAAGGGATCCCCCTTTCCAGATCACTGCTTATTCTTCTCTTGCTGTTGGGGCTTCCTGGGCGTTTCAGCACCAAGCCTCTGTTGAACAAGTTTGTAAGGCTGCTGCTTGGTCTTCTGTTCATACTTTTTCCAAGTTTTATAAGGTTGATGTGCGGGCTTCAGCGGATGCTGTTTTTGGCAGCAAAGTTCTGCAAGCTGCAGTGGTTTAATTTGTGCACTGTTGCCTGTTGGGATCCCCACCCTTTTTGGACACTGCTATTGGATGTCCCACGTGTAATTAATCTTCCGAAGCAGGGTGTGAGACATACTTGGAATAATACCATTTTGTGATTACTCACCTGTAAAATGGGTATTATAAGTATGTCTCACACCCTGCTTCGCCCCACCCTGAGTGGTATCTTGGATCCTCTTTATGGTGAAACTTTTTTCTCATGGATTTTATTGGCTCTTCCTGGTCTCCTTACTGCTTTCTTATACTGGGGAATGTGTGGGAGGTCCCAGGTATTTATGGACCGGGAGGGTCTTCTTTTTTTAGTCATCTCTGCAGAAGTTCGCCCTCTACTGGGCCATAACCCCACGTTTGTTTAATCTTCGGAAGCAGGGTGTGAGACATACTTCCCATATCCATTTTACAGGTGAGTAATCACAAAATGGTATTTTCACACAGCAGGGCAGATGCTTGGGGGCGGGGGGTCAGACCAAAATCCGGGATAGTGAAAAATGTTTTGGTCCCCTTTAAATTGATTCTCCAGACAAATTTAAAAGAAATGAATTTTTTTTTTTTTTTTAGTATTTCCTGGACAATCGGTTACATTTTATGTAATGTCTTTTGAGATCTTAGGCGATCCTTTCATGCAGATTAAAGCTGTGTAAACCCATCCCATATGCAATGTGTGTGCACAAAGCTATGCCATAGGGATACAAACACTGCTTGGGTAAACGTCATGCCTGTATTTACAATCTGCACTGCAGTGGTTACATTCCATGGAACTGTGATGTATGTTTTATCAATGTGCTAAAGCAAATAACTGGCTGCGATTGGTACAAAAAATACATGGAGACCGGCAGCAAAAGGGTAAATATTAAGTGGTGGTTTAACACACCTAATCACAGTAGGCTGTGACGAATTGGATCTCGAATAAAGGTCAGGGGAGGCTCATAGGCTTTTTACGTTGATGGGTTTGTAGGCACGTGCATGACTGAGAATGTGTAGTACAGATTTGCTGTTGTACTGTTCCTGTATTAGAAGTATGTTCTAAAATCCTGGACAAATGTTCTTCTGCTCAGACCTGCTGCCCAATTTTTCTCACTTTCTGGTCCTTCTCTTTTGCAGGTTGGTGACCTGGTAAAAGTAACAAAGATTAACGTGAGCGGTCAGTGGGAAGGAGAGTGTAACGGAAAATACGGTCACTTTCCCTTCACGCACGTACGTCTGCTGGATCAACAGAACCCCGATGAAGACTTCAGCTGAGTGTGGCTCGGACCCGTTAAAATACGAACAATCTCGCTCGGTTTCCCTCTTTCTCCATCCGCCAATTAGGTTGCCTTTCACAGGTTGCGCGATGTGTCGCTTACGAAAGTAGCCATGCCCTAAAAACTTCTCTCCATTGCCATCGGGCAGTTCCCATGAGATTTGATGGGGTACGAGCTTGGATTGCGTTTTTGAAAAGTGGACTGAATCAACGCTGCATGGCAAATGAAGATGCAGTCAGCTGCACGGTTGCTTATAGCAAGGCATTTTATTTGAACACAAGACATTTTTTATAGGGCTTTTGTTCTCCTTTCTCATTGTGTCTAGATTTCCAGACCAGCATAGGCCTCAAGATCTGGCATTGGACATCAACTTTTCTACAAGTGACTTTTTAACGTTTCGTTTGGCAAAGACTGTATGTTGATTTAATTCGGCTCAGTTGTCCGCCGCAAGGTTTAATCAATCTTCCAAGTTGGCCTTCTTTTTTTTTTTTTTTTTTTTTTTTTATAGAGCCGCTTTTCCCAGTATTATATCTTTGTAATAGGTGTGGAGCTGTAGATTTCAATGTCCTCAACTGCTAAGCCTCACCATGTCCCCTGCAATCCCATTGTTTATTTGGAAATGTTCAGCATAGATAATGGACAACTCCGATCACACCATATGTGAGGATAAGGAGGCTTTTACTGCAAGGCAAAGCTGCATTATACTAACCCACATTGTGCCACTCACCATGTTTTTATTTTGTTCCTGGCATCTAATGCTGCGTTGGCTCAGCAGAACTAAAAAAAAAAAACTGCTCTGTCTATTACAACTAGAAATACAGCTATTGCCATTTTAGTTTGAGAGGGGTTAGACCCACATTGTGCTGTTTTACACTATTGAAGATATTTAGCCTTAATTACAGTCTTGGGCATTAGAAGAAGCATCTCCGTGATAGCTGAGCTAAGTAAAGGTGTAGGTTTTGTAGGGACTAGAATAGTATTGCTCTTATTGGAACACTCCTAGATCTTTGGGTTTCTCTGGTTACTAAACAGACTAGACTTTAACAGTTTGTGAGTCTCATAAAAAAGCTGGTAGCCCGTTTCTGAATTTGAGCTTAACCCAACAATAGAAGTAAGCAAAATGCAGCTCTGTTCTTGTGCAAACGCAGCCCTGTGATGGTTTATCCTAACAGCATTTCCCACATCAGCCGAGAATAAAACTACAGCTTCCTCATATTATGTTTGAACTGCACAATTCCAAAACCTGTTCACTTTCACTGCAGACATCATGGCTGTCGCAAGTAAGCCCCGCAGCTATGACCTTGGACTTCCATTAGATTGGTTCCATTAGAATGTTCATATGGAGGTAATAGTTTTTTGGGAAATGAGCACACTAAATTGGGCAATTTATGTTCATGTAAATGCACATTTAAATTTCATTTTGATATGTAGAGATTGTAATGATAAATGCAAGTTTGGGGGGGGGGGGGGGTATTAAGTCACTATGGACTTTGTGCCTTTATAATACTGTTACTATTTTATTAGATCTTTAGATGGACTTTTTATGTAGAATGTACATTTATCATAGTTGAATACAAGTCTTAGTATAACTTTAGTATCTCTAAATGTGCAGTTAACCATACCCCTACAGTCTTTGCTGGATCTCCAGTGGTGGGTCAACGATGCCTCGGAAATGTGTGCCATTTAATTTTTTGTTTATATTAAGCAGGGCAGCCAGTGTGCCTGAATAATTATTGCTGGTGCCTATGATTCTTGAGCTGTTGTCATTTTGTTGGTGTGGGTTTATTCCCGGGCTACTTAAGTACTTAAGTGGTGGTTGGCTTATGCATTGGATTGACTGACTGAACACTACAATGGTTTGCTCACCCATAAGCTTAAAGCACCTGGTCCCACTTTAATAAGTAAGCCAAGATGATCATATTGGTGTTTGTTCACCAAACATTACTTCACACGGGCCAGCTGCTCATTGTGGGTCCCAGCCACCTTTTTCTCAACTGTGCCTTTGAGTTCTTTGGTGTTGCAGGAATAATTTTAGTAGGGAAAGGGGTTTAAACTTGTGAGATAGAATGACTGACATCTCTCAAATCTTTCAATCACAATTTTCATTAACTGTACCCCCCCCCCCCCCCCCCCAAGTTATTTTCTTCATCCAGTTGCACAGGTTATGTTCGAATTAAAATTTACTGATCGCTTAATAGAGCCATAGTCTATTAAAGAACCTCTTACTTTAATTGGCAGCGTACACTGTCTAAAAAGAAATAAGAAAATGCCATTTCTTGGGTCTGGAAATGCCAGGTATTCCTGTCCAGCTACCATTTGCCTCTTTTCTTTCCCAATGATACATTGTTAGAGGGGAATATGTTGGCTACCCCAGCCTGCCTTGTCCTGGACACTTACACATGCGGTTTATTCATCATACTTTGGATTAATCTAAAACGATTTGCTCTGGTTCATGGTGATCCCCAACCACACACTCTACAACACTAGTAAGGTAGTGCAGGTTAAAATAAATGCTTGCCATTATATTCAGCTGTCTGTGTTCTCTGTTAAGTGTACAGAAAACTTCCTGTAAAAGGATATTTAAGCAGACCTTCAGCTAAAATGTGCATCCTCCACCTCCGAATCCTGATCTCCCTGCCGCTCTGGTACCTCTCATTACTTCCTGTGATCAGTTTGGTTTGACAGCCGTGAACCTGTTTGGTTGTGGCTGGGGTAGTGAAAAACACCTTCACAACAGGGTTTTATGTGGTTGGGCAAATCCCATCGTAGAGGGATAAAACCCTCTGTGCCGTTTTGGAATTAGGTCCTCATTAGAGGATCAAAACCAGTCTAAAAATGCCTCTAGGGCTGAATGATGACTTGTCCTTGGGTCATCCTAATTTGGGATGCTGCACATTGATATAACTATTGTCTCAGTCAGTTTACATGCTTCCCCAATCCCATGGTGTAAACAAGGCTCAGACTGGCTCTGCGCATCTTGCCCTGCTTAGCCACAGCAACCCACTACCTCAGGATTGAGGAAGGAGATGAGTTTACAGGGACACTGGGGAGACATTCACAGTGTGCATGGGGGGCACCTACTCATGACTTTGTTCCTCCTAAGTGTCAGAGGACGCAGGGTAGACCGAAAAATATTTAAACAAACTACAGTGTAATGAATGCCTTCCAAAGGCCTAGTAAGAGGCCATTTTATTTAGCAGTAGTGTCCAATGCTCCCCTAGTCTTTAGAGTTTGAACTCCTGTAAGTCCGTAAGTTAAAAAAAAAAAAAAAAATTCTGGCCAACTATATGCAAACTTTTTAAGATTGTTTAAATCTACTGGCTACCTTTTCCCAGGCCCTTTGATTTGTTAGAAACAACCCAATCAGTCTAATTTGATATGGGTGGAAAATGGGCCTCATACTAATAATGTACATTGGGGAATAACCACCTAGGCCTCCACCTTTATATCTTGGCACTTTAAGGCTCTCCTTTCCCTACTGGGCATCAACCAACACTAACTTTTTGAAGAACACTATTGTACATACATTTCAAGTAAACTGGTGCTCTGGCTAAAATTAAAGCATTTACCAAAGTTTTTTTTTTTTTTTTTTTTTACGAACAAAGCCCAAGAATCGTTTTGTTACTGATTAGCCATTTGTCCTTGTATTAATATGTTAAGTTATGATGTTGCACATGAACAAACTGCCGTTCAATGTTATTTACCCCTCAATCTGCCCTTAGACCTTGTTGCCAAAACACGGCCTTGCAGTTTTGTCTTCTAGAAATATTTCTTAAACCGGTTATAGGTATCTATTTTAATGCTTAATCTGGCAAAAGTTTAGAGGGCAGCTCCACTAGTTTTAAGAGTAAATCTAACACCTGCACTGTTCTGGGCGTCAGGCTTCTGAGCAGATGGCCACAGGTAGGCTCCTATTGGAATCAGTAAGCTGTTGTGACTTTTTCCAAAGGTTTGGCCATTTATGCACGTTTTCTGGTGGGTGAGGGTCTCATTTCAATAAAAAATAAAGCAGATATATGAACTATGCATTAGGAGCTTCATATGTGTGCTTATTTCTCAGGGCTGGTTTGATGACAGGTATTTAGAGTGCACCTCTGGGAGATGAGCGGTGGGGTTTATGTTGAGTTGCCTTTTTTTTTTTTTTTGTTAACCAGACAGATGCTGTTAACCATCTCCTTGCTGAGTACATTCTCAACTTGGATTTGTTGTAGCATCTCCTCAGGGGAAGCCTTATCCAGCAGCAGAAGAGATTTCAAAACTGAAGCATCTGAAGGAAATGATGGCTGCTTCTGGGCTCAATCTTACAGCCACATGTAGTAATCTGTGAGATTATGGCACATAAGTGAATGCAGGGGGGTGGCTGGACTTGCTCTTTTATGAAGATGCCTGTAGTCTGAGGAAGTCTGTAACCTTAATTTAAAATGGCTGGAAAGGTTTAATAATACCTACCTGTAGCCTTAGACTTCAGTACCTACAACCCTTGATTGTAGCTGCGATTTTTGTCAAATCAACTGGTGTTACTGCTTGCCTTTTGACAGGTATAGAATCTGTCTATTGGATAGGCTGGATGCCTATTTATAGGTGATGGGATTGCGTTGGCTAGAAAGTGGGCTAGGCCTTTGTGAACCCTCAGCTATGTCCTTAATATAGGGGGCTGTTATAGGTGGAGTTGGTCTTAGGCAAGTAAGGCTATGTTCACACCTGTCTGGCCTGCATTTTTTGGTAGGAATTGCATTTGTGTCTTTGCATTCTCCTGCGCCTGCTTGTTTATAAATATACCTGTTTTAAGGAGTGCATTTGTGGCAACCGACGGTACATCTGCACCAACACTGCGAACACAAAAACGCATGCCGGACAGGTGTGAATGAGGGCTAAAGATTTTTCTACTTTTTGTAACCATGTTATGCTCTCCAGCAACCCTGATGGGAAAACTGCTGCTCTGTTTCCGAGCCATTGCTTTTCATTGACTTGGAGCTCTTCTTAAAGCTAGATGTACCATTCTAAAGAAGGCTAAAGAACTGATCGTCTGTGGTGGGTTTCCCCAGTTACAACATAGACTAGCTTTGTGAACTGTCCTTAGTTTGATATAACCAGGCTTATTCTAAGCCAAGGTCATCTTGCCTCTCTCCAAATCTGGCAGTGCAGTTTGAGATTCCTATCTTGAATCCTCCTATGAATTCTGGGTAAAATACTCGCCCCTCCTGTCTTTATGACGGCAGCCACCCCCTCCACCTCAAGCGTTTGTCTAGCAGGCAAGTGTGGTGCCATTTCCAGCCATTTGGCCCCCGTTTTGGCTAGGAGGAACTCCGTTCCATTTTGTAGCGTTCTGGTGGTATTTACACAGACGGTCAACCTAAATCTGGGTTGTGGGGCCACTGTGGTAGCTGGAGGTATGCATTAACAGTGCTGCTCTTCCTACTTCCTGGTCCTCAGTGGGGATTAGATGAAGCCACCTACCTGGTAAAGTGTGGCCTGTTTGGACTGGAGCCCTCTGCACCACCAAGTACACACTTGAGGCCATTTATCACTACTTACTGTATCTTTGTTTTTTTTGTTTTTTTTTACACTTGGTGTGTAATGGTCTTAACATACTGTTTGCTCTTCTGAGTAAAATGTATTTTAGTTTTATCCGCCTACTCTAACATGTAGCAGTTATTCATGATTCAATCCCAAAGTCTTCCATCGTAAAACTTAGCAATAAAATAGGTGATAGAATTGCTCTACTTATCTAACTACTTCTGTTCCTGCAGTGTTGGGTTACTTTGCCGGTACTTGAAGCATAGAAGTATTTACATACCTTCTCTGCCACGGTCATCCTCTAATTGCTTTCCTGGCCAATAAACAGTTTTGTAAGTTGGTATTGAAGCTGGTTATCTTGTAGCACCATAATCCTCTCATTGCTCTACCTGTCACCTGTCTAACTGCAACCAAACCGGTTCTTGGTATTTTATGGTATTGCCATTTATCTGTATTGGTTATTTGTATTAGAGAATTCTGTATCACACTAAAAACCGCACCAGTGTTCTCTTAACTTGAGCGATTTTTATATAGGAGAGTTGTTGCTACATAAAGTTCTGTTTCGGGTTGGATGTTTCATTTAAACAAAGTTAAATTTGTAGTTGCTAAGGTGGTGACTTCCAAGCATTGGAATAGGACCTGTATAATTATAACCAGGGATTTGAGGATAGTAGATTATCCAGGTTGTGCTTATAGCTTGGGATTGATACATACGTCTAATGCAGTAAAAGGCTTTTGCATGTGTATGTCTTTTTGCCTTGTGGTGTGAATTGCACCCTGCATCTCGTGAGCTTTTGAATTGGTGCACTTGGTCAAAAAATCACCTGTACCTGTGATCTAGCATTTTGAAATGAAATGCATTATTTTTCTAATGAGGTAAAGATACTTTTTAGGAATTGAGAAACACAAGTGCTTTATGGGGCCTTTTTGCATATCCCATAGGGTGCTGTTTGTAAACTAGAACGGGACATTCCAGGCAATGGCAATAAGCCAGCAAGGGGGTCAAATGATTCTTATGTGCCCCTTTTCAATTTCTTCCAATGAATGGCTGATGCTGTATCAGATCTCCAAATGTTTCCTCTGTTATAATTCTATTCCCCTACAACCGCACACAAATGTGGTCATGCACTGCCCCTGTCCCTGGGCACTCCCAAGGTGAGCATGCCACAGTTGTTTTGCTTGCCAGGCTTACTCGCGTTGGGAGCACTTGAGGGATAGCGGTGTCCACATTTGGATTATAGCAAAATTTGGAGACCTGCTACAGCATTTGTCGCGCTACAGGCAATGGAGGAAACCTATTGCACAGGCTTCAGGTGAGCTCTTTGCTACTGTATTATTGCCATTGCATGGCCTGTCCCATAGAAAAAAAAAACTTTTAATAGACTTAAAAGAAAACATTAGGAAAAAAATGATGTACCATACCTGTCAGAAAAAGTCTTACCACAGGCGCAATTGGGGAAGAAAATAAAAAGTGTAAAAACATTTTTGTTCTAAAGTCCTTGTCTAAACTCAACATTTATCCCCCCACAGTTCTCTGTTCATCTCCATCTTACTTACCATGATGGAGATCAAGCAATTCCCTTCCTACATATCGGGGCAGACATGAAGGCTGGCTTCATGCTCATTCCATTAGAGGGGGCATTTCAAAGTAGGAGTGTTGGGGGTGTAAATCAGGCCCCACAGACGCCAGTTCTGGATTCCCCTGTCCTAGGTAAGTATGAAGTTGCTGACATGGACCTGCATTGAGTATATCCTCGACATTACCTTTTAAACCGCTTGAGGTGCAGGTTGCAATTCACACCTAAAGTGCACCTTGCTTCACCAAATTTGGAGAAAATCTTGTGCTAGCCTGTTTTGTTCCATCACAGCAACATTGAACATGGTGGTTAGTTCCTGGTTTGTGTAATCTTTCAATATATTAACCAGGGATATCTGTTAATGAGGACTTATTGTGGCCTACTCAAGATTTGGTCTGCTTTAGTTAGCAAAGTTCCCCTGCAGGCTATTCCAGGCTAAATATCTATAATTAAGGCTGCTGTTATAGCTATTCATACCATGTTGGCGTAAAATAAAACATTGCCGTGTTAATGGCAAAATCTAGTCTTGTGATTGTGTTTTATAGCCAGGTTTGCATCCCTGTGCTGGGTTGTCAAAATCCTACAGGCTATAATGGCTCTTTGGCTATAATGCAATGCCAGCAGAAGCAATAAAGCTCTATAGTAGTGCAGTCGTTTGGCCATACATACAATGCTATAGAAAAACACACCGATAAAGTGCAGTACACAAGCAGTGTTGTGCTCCCAATCCCTGAAGTGCAGCTTTGGATGTGGAAGCTACGCATTTGTTTTCCTTGTCCTTTTAAGTGGAACCAAATATACCAAAATAATATTTTGAAAGGCGGTTGATACTACTTCATTACACTCTAGTCTAAGGCGGTTGTGACCTTTTTTAAATATAGGCAGTCCTGTGAGCATTTCAAAATCTGTAGACTATTTTTAAAGAATCTTTATTTTTGTTGAATTTAGGTTTCTCAACCTCTAAATACTAGGTGAGTGGTAATTGTACCGAATGGGACGTTAAATGAGAAATCACTGATGTATTCAATGTTTAATGAGAACATAAATCACTGACTTATATAGTGCATTTATTCATTACTTTAGTGTTATTTTTTTAATAAGTGGAACAAATCAGCTGCTGCATTCCTTACTAATGTCAGTAGATCCCAGCATTTTATCACTAATATTTTATATTGCAAAGTGTCTGGGTAATCTCTGTAAACTTTTTTTTTTTTTTTTAATTCCAGTTCTAACCACGTGTAAGAATATACATTGCATCTGTTTTGTGTTATAGATGGGGCAATGTAAATTACAAAATGTGCCATTGTATATTAACACTATACACTTTTTCCACCAGTACAGAACTTTTTATAGCATGTATGTATATTCATAATATGCTTGGTAAATAAAGATATTGACAAATACTTTTTAATGTAATTACCACTGAATTTAGAAAAGGTTACACTTATTGCAAATATTCTATATCTGTTGGCTTAAAGTTAATGTTGGACATATTCTTTCATTGTAGTTCACAATTCAGGTTTTTTTTTTTTTCAATTACAAATGTTGGAAAGTTCAGTTACTCAATGTAATTATAGGCCTGTTAATGTCCTTTACTTAGTTACACAGCTTGGCACCAACCCCCAGCTAGTCCTTCTGTTTGAGAAGGCACACTTTTTTGGTTGTGTAAATTAATAAATAAAATCCTAAAGGGCTGGTGTATGAGAAGGCACCTACACCATTCAGCAAATAGGAGTGGTGGCAGGTGGCCCAGGAAGAGCCGGCACGTCCACTTTGCCGTGTCTGCAAATATCGGCACATACCTTATTATTCTAAGCATACAGTACGTCCTTCTCCATCTATAATACTTACACGTGGGTAATCCTCCGCCAGATGGCGCTGTTCACTGCAGACATGCAAAAACAGGCTCCTCCCGGCCCTTCATATACCCAGGGACCTCCCACGCTGTTCACTGCAGACATGCAAAAACAGGCTCCTCCCGGCCCTTCATATACCCAGGGACCTCCCACAAATCCCCAGATTTCTCTGCAGTGCTGACTGCGAAGACATTAAGTATCACTCTCTCGCAGGTGAGCGGGGCTATTACAGCCTGCGGCCCTGTGAGACTATTCCCACCCGTCCTCTTCGATAAGATGTGCCTCCCAGCCTGGGCTGCGCTGGTCGGGTGAAGGTAGGCAGTACCATGTGTACTTACGGAGCAACGCTCCACCGCAATCCCCCACCATAGGGTAGGCGGTCAAGGCTGATGGTGAGCCTTCAGGGGATGCCCCTCCCGCATCTTTGCCCCACGCCCCATGTAGCAGTGGACCCTATGTAACGGGTCGCCTTCCTCCCTCATTCCCCCCTTAGTCAGGGGGAAAAGAAAGGGGGGGGGGTTGTGTGTATGGCGGCCTCAGTGTATCCTTACACGCTTATGGTTGGTTGTGCTTCACTGGGAATGGGGATCAGAGCCGCGCTCTTACCTTACTGTTAACCGCAGCGCCATTAGTCTGCTTTCTGCTCGCATCGCACGTACGGCGGCGGCTTGCGGACTTCCTTCCTTCACCTTCTTAGCCTTAGTGGCTCTTCCTAGGTTGCGCTGGCTTGAGCGCCTGTCTCATACAGTATCCTTGTCACGGCAGACCGGGGTTCATTCCCCGACGGGGAGCCACAGAAGAGCCAGAGTACGGATCTCGGCCGTGCCTGTCCTGGCTCCGAGCGCCATTTACAATAGACATTTCTACTTTCTTTACTCTCATTGGCTAGATGCCTTACGAGCTTTGCGCTTGCTGGGGGGGGCGTGGTTCCGGCTTGGCGTGCTACGCCTCGCGGTCGGCTCAGGCCCACCCTCCGAGGTTCGCTTGGCGCCATTTCCTTCTCCCGTGTGCGTGGTGAAGATCGTCCTCTCCTCTCTGTAAGTGCCCTCGTGGGCGACTCTTCTTTACCTTCTATCCCCATTGCGCATGGCTCTGACATCCTTGTTCCCCTTTATGTCTTTCAGACCACGGATTTCGGTGGCTTCTCCCAGCCCAGCCCAGCGTAGCTCCCGGTCGTGACTATAAAAAATTACTCCCACTTCCCAGCGGGTTATTGGGGCATCCAGGGTAGCTTACAGCGTCAATCCCTACTGGCATATTGTGCCGATGATTAAATCACCATATGGAGGCCTCTCAGGATATTGTGAACGGGGTTCCTTCGGGACAAGCCCGGCTTTGTGTAGCTTGTGGGGTCTTACCTAGCAGCGGTGACCATGCACGGGTCTGTGTTCCTTGTGCACAGCAGGCGCTATCGGTGCTTCCCGTCTCCTCTGAGGCTGGGCCTGCACCCTGCCGCACTTCACCTACTCCCCCAAGCCTGAGTCTAACCCCCAATACCAGTGGGGATTCTCATCCTGATCTGGCCACGAGGCTGGCTAGTGTTGAAAACTTGCTTGCTAATTCCTTAGCGCATAAAGCCACCGCCAAGAGGCGGCACTTGAACCCTGAATCGGCCCTCTTCCCTATAGAACCTGATGATTTGTTGCATTCCTATGCCCTTATCCCCTCGAACGAAGGGGAACTGTTCTCTGACTCGGGGTCATATGACGAGTCCAGGGGTCAGGAAGAGTCTGGCTCCGAGCATTGGTCCTCTGATGATATTGATAGACTGCTGGTTCAGATCTTTGAGGTTCTGTCCCTCTCTCCCCCTGCTGCGGCTCCCCGGCAAAGGGGTGATCTTTTTCATACTGCTAAAGCTCGCTTGGAATTTCCCGAGCAAACCCATTTCAATAGCCTCGTGCTTAAAGAATGGGAACATCCCAGCAGACTTCAAGGAGTCCCTAAGAGCATGGATAGGAAATATCCCTTCCCTGCTGACTTGGTCAAGTGCTGGTCATCGCCGCCTGAGGTCGATGCTCCTATTCTAGGGTTGTCCAACACCTCTATTATGCACTCCCCTGACACTACTACGCTACGGGACTCTGAGGACCGGCGTGTTGACCAACTGGCATGTCATGCCTTTGCATTTGGGGGAGCGACTCTGTGCCCGGTTTGCGCCTTAGCCATTACGGCAGTAGCGCTCAGGGCCGTGGTTAGGAGTGCTCTCGATGGCACAGATGAGTTGCCTCCTGGATACTGTCAACGCTCTGTCCAGCTGTGATGCGTTTGTGAATTTTATCCTGTCCGCATCGGACGATGCTATTAAGATGTGTGCCAGGTCATCTGCCCTGGTGGTTGCTATACGCTGCGCGGTCTGGTTGCGCCAGTGGGCCGCAGACAATGCCGCCAAGAAAGCCCTCACGGGGCTTCCATTTAAAGGGCTGCGCTTGTTTGGGGATCGATTAGACCTCTTTGCCAAGGGAGGCAAGTTACCCCAGCGCAGGCGGCAGACTCGGCCTTTTCGTTGCCAAGGCTCCCTATCAACACCGTACCGTGGGGGCAAACAGGGTAGAGGGGCGTCCTTTGCTGGGACGCCGTCCAGGTTCCTCCTGGGGAACCAAGCCCAAAGCCCCTCCCAAGGCCCCCCAGGCATGAGGGGGCGCCCTCACCCGTCAGGGTGGGGGGACGTCTACAGCACTTTGAGCACGTCTGGCGGCGCCACATCTCAGACCGGTGGATTCAAGAGGTAGTGTCCTCCGGCTACAAGATAGAATTTGCTGTACGGCCCCCCACCAGGTTCATTGGGTCTCGAATCCCTCAAGACCCTGCCTCAGCTCAGGTCTTGTTGCTGGCAGTACAGGGTCTCGTGTACCTATTGGTCATTTGCAAGGTCCCCCCCTGGAGACAGGGGCATGGGGTTCTACTCCAACCTTTTCACAGTACCCAAGAAGGATGGGTCAGTCAGGCCTATTCTGGATTAAAAAATCCTCAACAAATTTGTCAAGAGCAGGCACTTTCGCATGGAAACTCTGCGCTCGGCCATTGGCTCACTGCACCCAGGGGACTAAATGACGTCAGTAGACATCAAGGATGCTTACCTGCACGTCCCGGTGTTTCTGGGACACCAAAGGTTTCTCAGATTTGCACTAAAAGATCAGCATTATCAATTTGTGGCCCTGCCATTCGGCCTAACGTGGGCTCCCAGGGTGTTCACCAAGCTGCTGGCAGGGGTTATGTCCCTGATAAAGCTAAGGGGCATACGCGTGCTGCCCTACCTGGACGATATTCTCATCACCTCTCGGGCTCTGCGGCAGGCAGAGTTGGACACTCGGCTGGTAGTGTCCACCCTGGAGTCCTTCGGCTGGGTGATCAATTACCCCAAGTCATCCCTGTCCCCCTCATCGGTGACTCCGTTCCTGGGAATGATTCTGGATACGGTTCAGTCAAGGATATTCCTTCCTCAACAGAAGGTGGAAGCTCTGACAGCGCAGGCGAGGTTCCTGCCCACAGTTCTTCATCCGGCAGGCAATGCAGTTGGTGGGCCTGATGGTGGCGAGTTTCGAGGCGGTGCCCTTTGCCCAGTTCCATTTGAGACCTCTGCAGCTTCACCTTCTGTCAGTGTGGGACAAGAACCCAGCGTCCTTGGACGGGTTCTGTGTGCTTCCTCCCCTCGGTCAGACAGTCCCTTGGCGTAAGGACCCTTGAGTTAGCAGATCTGGCACTCTTGGCAGATCGTACTGATCTACCGCCATTTGAACTACGTCTGCGAACCACACTCTTCTTGGCCACCTGGGGGCCACTAGAATCACAGGTACTCCTTCCAGAGCAATCTTGCGTAGAACCCTCACCAGAAGGGGGAACGGTGGAAACACATACAGGAGTCGAAACTCCCTCCAAGACATGGACAGGGTATCCGTGGCCATGGCCAGAGGATCCTGAGACAGGGAGACAAAGGTCGGGAGCTTGTGATTGTGACGGGAAGCAAACAGATCCACATCCGGTAGGCCCCAACGGTGACACAGGGACTGGAATACCTTGTTGCAGAGGGACCACTCCCCCTGATGGGACATCCCCCTGCTCAGGGCATCCGCCAGCAGGTTCTCCGCCCCCCGAAATGTAAACAGCCGAAATGCATTGAAACATTGGCCTCTACCCATGTCAGAATCTGAGACACCTCTTGGAGAGCACCCTTGCTCCGGGTCCCTCCCTGGTGATTGATGTAGGCAACCGCCGTTCTGTTGTCTGAGCGTACCTGGACCGACAGACCCCTCAGGTGTTGGGCCAAACGCTCCAGTACCAACCTGACTGCCCGTAATTCCAGAATGTTGATGGGTAAATGGGCCTCCTGAGGACCCCACGTCCCCTGGAAGCGCAGGGACTTCCAGAATCCCCCCCAACCTGACAGACTGGCATCCGTTGTGACGGTCTCCCAGGATGGGGTCAGAAAAGACATGCACCCTGTCAAGTTCCTGTGGTCCAGCCACCACGCAAGGGTCCTTACGCCATCCCAATTTACAAACTCTGGCTTTGACAGCCTGGCTGCTGAAACCTCCATCTTGATGGAGAAGGGGTTGTCTGCCTCTGTGGTGGCTACTATGGTGCAGGCCAGGAAGAAGACTTCTTCTGCTATTATAGAGTATGGCGTTCCTACATTGACTGGTGCGAGTCCAGGTCTCTTCCCTGCCGGGAATTCTCCGTCCCTAGGGTTCTGGAGTTTTTACAGCATGGTCTGGACTTAGGTCTCAAGCTTAGTACTCTGAAGGGTCAGGTTTCTGCCCTGTCTATCTTCTTTCAGAAGACCTTTGCTCAACATCACCTGATGAAGACCTTCTTCCAGGGGCCGGGAGGAGCCTGTTTTTGCATGTCTGCAGTGAACAGCGCCATCTGGCGGAGGATTACCCACGTGTAAGTATTATAGATGGAGCAGGACGTACTGTATGCGTATAATCTACAGGTGAGTATTTCACAGAATTGTATTTTTTTGCTGCATAAGACTTTTCTCCCAGCAAAAGTGGGGACATGTTGGTGCATCTTTATGGAGTAAAATTTGAAGAGCTTCCAATGGAAAAGTCTACTTAACTTTTGGGTGTTCCCAAAGCTCTGGTTCCGGCGGGGGGGGGGGGGGTCTGTGTACAGCAGGGGTCCCGAACCTGTCGCTCAGGAGCTGCATGTGGGTCACAGACTGACTGTATATTTGACCAAAACACTTGGAGGTCTAGTACACTCTGGAGGCTGGGAAGGTACATGGCTGCCTGGGTTTGGTATTGCCAGTATTACCTATATTCTTAGTATACAGTATGTCCAGCTCCAAATCTAATACTTACAATCGGGTTATACTCCGCCAAATGGCGCTGGACTGCAGAGACATCGAAAATAGGCTCATCCCGGCCCCTCAAATACCCAGGGAGGTGTCTCAGATTCTGACATGGGTAGAGGCCAATGTTTCAATGCATTTCGGCTGTTTACATTTTGGGGGGGCGGAGAACCTGCTGGCGGATGCCCTGAGCAGGGGGATGTCCCATCAGGGGGAGTGGTCCCTCTGCAACAAGGTATTCCAGTCCCTGTGTCACCGTTGGGGCCTACCGGATGTGGATCTGTTTGCTTCCCATCACAAGCTCCCGACCTTTGTCTCCCTGTCTCAGGATCCTCTGGCCATGGCCACGGATGCCCTGTCCATGTCTTGGAGGGAGTTTCGACTCCTGTATGTGTTTCCACCGTTCCCCCTTCTGGTGAGGGATCTATGCAAGATTGCTCTGGAAGGAGTACCTGTGATTCTAGTGGCCCCCAGGTGGCCAAGAAGAGTGTGGTTCGCAGACGTAGTTCAAATGGCGGTAGATCAGTACGATCTGCCAAGCGTACCAGATCTGCTAACTCAAGGGTCCTTACGCCATCCCAATTTACAAACTCTGGCTTTGATGGCCTGGCTGCTGAAACCTCCATCTTGATGGAGAAGGGGTTGTCTGCCTCTGTGGTGGCTACTATGGTGCAGGCCAGGAAGAAGACTTCTTCTGCTATTATAGAGTATGGCGTTCCTACATTGACTGGTGCGAGTCCAGGTCTCTTCCCTGCTGGGAATTCTCCGTCCCTAGGGTTCTGGAGTTTTTACAGCATGGTCTGGACTTAGGTCTCAAGCTTAGTACTCTGAAGGGTCAGGTTTCTGCCCTGTCTATCTTCTTTCAGAAGACCTTTGCTCAACATCACCTGATTAAGACCTTCTTCCAGGGGGTCACTCACGTGTGTTCCCCTCGAAAACCTATGGTCCCTGTCTGGGATTTGAACTTGGTCTTGTCTGCTTTGCAGGGTGCTCCCTTTGAGCCTATTCAAGATGCTGCTCTGGTCGTCCTCACTCTCAAGGTTGTCTTCTTGGTGGCTATTACTTCGGTTAGGCGTGTGTCAGAGCTGGCCGCTCTATCTATTCAGCCTCCATACTATGAGCGGCACCAGGACAAGGTGGTGTTCCGCTTCAAACCGAATTTTCTGCCTAAAGTTGTTTCGGCATTTCATTTGAACCAGGATATTGTTCTTCCTTCTCTGTGTCCCAATCCTCGCAACGACACGGAGGGGGTTCTGCATTCCTTGGACGTGGTCAGGTTCTTGAAGTATTACCTGGTTGTCACTAAGGCCTTCAGGAAGACTGATGCTCTTTGTTGTGCCTTCGGGGCCTAGGAAAGGTTTGGCTCCCGCCAAGTCTACCATCAGTAAATGGATTCATCAGGCTGTGATTCAGGCCTATTCTACTAAGGGGAGGACTCCCCCTTTCCGTCTTACGGCTCATTCCACTCGTGGTATTGGTGCCTCTTGGGCTTTTCAGCAACAGGCCTCTGTTGAACAAGTTTGCAAGGCCGCTACTTGGTCTTCTGTTCACACCTTTTCAAAGTTTTACAAGGTTGATGTTCGGGCCTCGGCTGATGCTGCTTTTGGCCGTAAGGTTTTGCAGGCGGTTGTAGTTTGAGCTACGTGCCGTTGCCTTTGTTGTTGGGGATCCCACCCTACTTTATGGACACTGCTATTGGATGTCCCACGTGTAAGTATTATAGATGGAGCAGGACGTACTGTATGCTTAGAATAATACAATTCTGTGAAATACTCACCTGTAGAATTGATATTATACGCATACAGTACGTCCTGCTCCACCCCACCCCACCCTGGTTTCACCTTGTTCTGGATCCCCTGTATGGTGATTGTTATCATTGTTATTGTTACCAGTTTGGTGGTTGGTTTCTCCCGGCTTCTTTTTCTCACTGCTTTTCAATGCTGGGGATTTGTGGGAGGTCCCTGGGTGTGTGAGGGGCCGGGAGGAGCCTGTTTTTGCATGTCTGCAGTGAACAGCGCCATCTGGCGGAGGATTACCCACGTGTAAGTATTATAGATGGAGCAGGACGTACTGTATGTGTATAATCTACAGGTGAGTATTTCACAGAATTGTATTTTTTTGCTGCATAAGACTTTTCTCCCAGCAAAAGTGGGGACATGTTGGTGCATCTTTATGGAGTGAAATTTGAAGAGCTTCCAATGGAAAAGTCTACTTAACTTTTGGGTGTTCCCAAAGCTCTGGTTCCGGCGGGGGGGTCTGTGTACAGCAGGGGTCCCGAACCTGTCGCTCAGGAGCTGCATGTGGGTCACAGACTGACTGTATATTTGACCAAAACACTTGGAGGTCTAGTACACTCTGGAGGCTGGGAAGGTACATGGCTGTCTGGGTTTGGTATTGCCAGTATTACCTATATTCTTAGTATACAGTACGTCCAGCTCCAAATCTAATACTTACAATCGGGTTATACTCCGCCAAATGGCGCTGGACTGCAGAGACATCGAAAATAGGCTCATCCCGGCCCCTCAAATACCCAGGGACCTCCCACAAATCCCCAGAATTTCTCTGCAGTCTGGCTGCGAAGGACGAGAAATTGGCTCTCTACTCGCAGGTGAGCGGGGCTATTAGCCTGCGGCCCTGTAGGACTATTCCCACCCGTTCCACTAGTAGTATGCCTCCCAGCCTTGGCTGCGCTGGTCGGGTGAGGGTATGCAGCACCGCTGTTAGGTGCTTAGGAGCGCTGCTCCACCGCAATCCCCCACCAAAGGGTAGGCGGTTCAGGCTTATGATGAGCCTCTATGGGATGCCCCTCCCGCACTATTGCCCCTGCCTATCAGTGGGCCCTATTTAAGTGCCCACCGTCCTCCCTCATCCTCCTTGTAGTCTTCGGGGGAAAAGAGGGGGGGTGTGTGTATGTGTATAGATATGTATGTTATGCTTTCTGTGCTTTACACTCTTTTCACATGCCTTTTATTCTTGTCAGCCACCGCGCTGACTTGTCTTTACTGCATTTTTAAAATTGTCGCCGCTGCGCGCTGACTTGGTTCCGCGCTTGGCGGCGGCATTACCTCGGGTGCTGGTGTGCCATCATTGGCTGCTTGCCGTTCTGGCTTTGCGCTCTTCGGGGGGGCGGGGCCCGTCTTTGGCGCGTTCTGCGTCATCGCTGTTACTGGCCCGCCCCTCAAGGTATACCGACTCCATCTTTCCTGCTTGGTTGGCCTATACGCGACGGACTCCTACCTACCGCGGTCCGTAAGTGCCCTCGCGGGCGGCTTTATAGCTTTCACTTTTGTTACGATGTACTTAAGGTCTTGTCTGCTTATGTCTTTCAGGCGGGACGAACCCTTCTTGGCTTCTCCCGGCCCTGTTTTAGTATATTACTTGTAGGCCTTGTAAAAATTATACTCCCACTTCCCTAGCGGGTTATTAGGGCATCCAGGGTTGCTACATAGCGTTATTCCCTATCGGCGTATAGCGCTGCTATAATCACCATATGGAGGCATCCCAGGACAATGTGACTGGGGTCAGACCGGCTGTGTGTAGCGTGCGGGCAGCCTCATGCTGACAAGGCGCGGGGTCTGTGTACCCAGTGCTGAGCCGGTGCTTGCATTGCAATCTGGCCTGCCAGTGGCTGCACCTCGTTTCACTTCACATTCTCCCCCAAGCTTAAACCTCACTCCTACTGAGTTGCATACTAGTGGGGATTCTCAGCCTGATGGGTCTTCTAGACTGGCTACTGTTGAATAGTTGATTGCGAAGTCCTTAGCGCGTAAGGCCCCTGCTAAGAAGCAGCACTTGATGCCTAATGTTACTATTTTCCCTATGGAAACTGAGGAGTTTTTGAATCTGTGTGGCTATACCCCACCTGATGGTGAGCTCTTTTATGATTCAGGCACATGAGATGATGATGATGAGAGACCAAGGGGTCATGATGATTCTGGCTCTGACCCCTGGGCCCCGGATGACAGATTATTGACCCAGATTTTTGAGGTTCTGTCTCTCTCCCTGTTGAGGTTCCCAGGGAAAGAGGGGAGCTTTTCCATACCGCAAAATCACGTTTGGAATTTCCCGAGCAGGCACATTTCTATAACCTTGTCCTCAAGGAATGGGAGCGCCCCAGTAAACTTCCCGGGGTTCCAAAAAGTTGGCATAGGAAGTATCCCTTTCCTGCTGAGGTGGTTAAATGTTGGTCATCCCCCCCCCCCCCCCCGAGGTGGATGCCCCGATCCTAGGGCTATCTAACACCTCTGTCATGCATTCCCCTGATTCTACTACCCTGCGGGATGCTGAAGACCGGTGTATTGATCAGCTGGCATCCCACGCCTTTGCATGTGCGGGGACGGCGCTGCGCCTGGTCTGTGCTATCAGAAATATGCTTGATGGTGCCCCTGATGATTTGTCTTGTGAGGTGTTTAATGCACTCTCCAGTTGTGATGTTTTTGTAAATTTTGTCCTATCAGCATTGGATGACACCATCAGAATGTGTGCTAGAACTTCTGTCTTCGTGGTGGCTATACGCCGCTCGGTTTGGCTGCGCCAGTGGGCTGCTGCCAAGAAGGCCCTCACTGGGTTTCCCTTTAAAGGACTGCAAGTGTTTGGGGACCGCCTAAGGGAGGCAGGTTACCTCAGCACAGGTGGCAATCTTGGCCCTTTTGGGGTCAGGGTTCCTTCTTCTTCCCTTACCGTGGTGCAAGACGGGGAAGGGGGGTTTCTTTCCCTGGGGCCCGGGGAGATTTCTGGGGTAGAGGCAGAGGATGTGGACGTCCTGGCTCCTCCTGCGGTCCCAAAGCTAAATCCTCTCCCAAGCCCCCTCAGGCATGATGGGGCGCCCTCACCCATCCGGGTGGCGGGACGGCTGCAGCACTTCGCTCACGTCTGGAGGCTTCATGTCTCAGACCGGTGGATTCAGGAGGTAGTGTCCTCCGGTTACAAGTTGGAGTTTGCTGCCGATCCCCCTTCAAGATTCATCAGATCCCGGTTTCCTCAGGACCCTGTGTCAGCTCAGGAGCTAGCGCAAGCAGTGCAAGGCCTCCTGGAGCTGGGGGTCATCTGCTAAGTCCCCTTAAGAGAAAAAGGCAAGGGCTTTTATTCCAACCTATTTACAGTACCCAAAAAGGATGGTTCTGTCAGGCCCATCCTGGACCTGAAGATCCTCAACAAGTTTGTCAGGGGCAGGCGCTTTCGCATGGAAACTCTGCGCTCTGCCATCAGTTCCCTGCGCCAAGGGGGTTTCATGACTTCTGTGGACATCAAAGATGCTTACCTTCATATTCCTGTGTTCTCAGGTAATCAAAGGTTCCTCGGGCTCGCTCTGATGGATCAACACTCCCAGTTTGTGGCCTTGCTCTTCGGTCTCACTTCAGCTCCCTGGGTGTTCACTAAGGTGCTGGCTGGCGTGATGTCTCTGCTCAGATGTCAGGACGTCCGTGTGCTTCCCTATCTGGACGACATCCTCATCACTTCCCAGTCTCTACATCAGGCAGAGTTGGATACTTAGCTGCTGGTGTCCACTCTGGAATCTTACGACTGACCACAAAAATTCACCATATGGAGGCCCTGCAGGATACCGGCCCGGGATCCCTTTGGGACAATCCGGGCCATGTGTGGGGTGCGGGGTATCCCTTACGGGGGAGAATGTGCTGATCTGTATACCATGTGCACAAAAGGCCATAACGTGGCAGTCTGGTACCCAGCCTTCTGGGTCGGCTCCTCCCCGCTTCATCGCGTTCCCCCTCCCCACCTGATCCGTACCCCAAGTGACATTGGTACCAGTGGGGAGTCGCTTTCTCATGTTTGGGCTCGGTTGGCCAGCATCGAGAAAATGATTGCTAGCACGGTGGGCAAGAAGGCCCAGGCTAAAAAGAGACATTTGTCGTCGGCCCAGCCATTGTGGGATATTGACGACAAGTCCGCTTATTTGTCCGATTATTCCCCGTTACAGGAGGCGGAATTGTATCAGGATTCAGAGGCTGACTATGGTCATCCTGAGAATTCCAATGTCGGGCAGGAGCTGGGGGATGCCGTAGATACGGCCACTGTTTTGTCACATTTATTGGAGGTGTTGGATATTGAACCGCCTGAGGCGCCCCCTCTTAAGAAGGGGGAATTTTTTGGGGCCTGCAAGCCCCGTCTGGAATTCCCTACCAGGGTCATTTTGATGCGCTGATACTTGGAGAATGGGAGAGGCCCAGTCGGCTTCCTGGTGTGCCTCAGGGATGGGATAAGAAGTATCCTTTTCCGGTGGAGGCGATCAAGTGCTGGTCTTCTCCTCCCGAGGTCGACGCGCCTGTTTTAGGTTTGACCAACTCTTCTGTGCTGAACACCCCTGCCGCCACTTCCCTTAACCCTTTAACCGCCAGCCTACCTTGAGATTTTGTCACCCTTTGTTGCCAGACCATTTTGCACTATTTTGCGCTCCCCATGTTCAACTGTGATTTTTGAAGGGATTTCCAGGGATTTCCCAGGAAAGTGATATATTGTTTTTTTCAGCGGAGCCTGGGCTTTAACATGAAATGTCTTGTTTGTCATTTTCTAAGTGTATTCTCAATATTTTTGGGTGAAAATTGTGCAAAAAAATAAAAAAAAACTATTTTTTACAATTTGTAGTGTTTTTTTGTAATAAAAAATTTAAGTTTGTCAATAAAATCTTATTGCGTGTGAAACCCCAATTTCTCCCGGTTACAGCGGTACCACATATGTATTGGTAGACACCCTTTCCTGCCCAGGAGACTCCCCCAAACTGAAACAACGCTTTAGGAGATTTTCAGATAAAATACAACGATGCTTTGCAATATGCGCACCTTGCAGTTTTTCAAGAAAAACAACCCTTTACATTTGAAATACCCCCAACAAACTATATATTCCCTAGAAGTACACACCTCAAGCTTTCTAGACGTACCAGGCTTGTTGACATGGGTGCAGTTTTCTGGAAGTAATCCCTCAATGTATTCTTTGGTTGCACAGGGTTTCCCTAAAAATGAATAAAAAAGCAGAATCAAAACCACATTTTCCTAAAAAAACCTATATGCAAACCAGAAAAAAACAGAAAATCCGAAAAAGCAACATCCCCCAAACAGAATGATACCCAACATGCATAGGTTCTGTCAAGGAAAGAGTTGCCAAACACACCAAAGTAAAGCATGCGCATAACGGTAATTTTACTTCAGATATTCAGCTCTGCAGACAAAGTGCGCACCTTGTGCTTTTTCTACCAAACCAACCCTTTACATTTGGAATATCCCCCATAAACCATATATTCCCTGAAAGTACACATGTTAAGCTTTCTAAGCATACCCAGCTTGTTGTAGTGGGCTCATCTTTCTGGAAGTAATATCTCGAAGAATTCATAGGTTGCACAGGATTTCACAAAAAAATGTATAAAAAAGCAGAATAAAAAACACATTTTCCTAAAATATCAATATGCAAATAAGAAAAAACAAGCTAAATCTGAAAGCGCAAGGTCCCCCGAGCAGAACAATACCCAACATGCATAGGTACCTGTAACCTTTTGACTGTCAGTCTACTTGAGATTTTGTCACCCTCTCCTGACAGGATATTTTTCACCATTTTGCGTGATGTTTAACTGTGATTTTTGCAGGAATTTCCAAGAAAATGGCATATTTTCTTTTTGTGGCAGAGTTTAGGCTTTAACATGAAATGTCTTGTTTGTATTTTTTCTACTTTTTTAAATATTTTCAAATAAATAAATAAATAAATAAAAATATATTTTTTAAATTGTCTCCTTTATTTTAAACAAAAACATTTATTTTATTAAAGAAAGCCATATTGCATGTGAAAGCCCCATTTCTCCCGATTACAATGATACCACATATGTATCGGTAGCCCCCCGTTCCTGTCCAGGTGATCCCATAAACTGAAAAGAGCACTTTATAACATTTACAAATAAAATACAACTACTATCCACATAATAAAGGGTTAAATAAAAAAAAATTGGTGTGGGGTCCCCCTTCACGGGGGGGGCACCATTTCTTGGGGGAATTTTAAGGTTTTTTTGGGAGGCAGGTAATGGGGGGTCTCTGGGTTAATGGCAAGTCACCCACTAGCCACAGGTGACTTGCCAGACCCCTGAGCCACAGAGACACACTTTAAAAAAAACTTTATTAAAAAAATATATTTTTTTAATTATTTTTTTTAATACTTACCTCCCATCCATCCCTGTGTCCCACGCTGATCACTTAGGCTTCTGCTCTCCTGCTGGGTTACAGGTAACAAAGGGTTAATTAAAAAAAAAAATGACATAGGGTCCCCCCTCAAAGGGAGGGGGACCCCATTTTATTTTTGGGATTTTTAAGGGTTAAAACCCTTAAAAATCCCCCCCAAAAAATGGCGTGAGGTCCCCCCTACCCAGCATAACCAGCCTGTGACCCGCTATGGGGGCTTGTAGAACAGGGCGCAGGGGCCAGCTTTAGTGGCCCCTGGCCCTGCGGCTACAAGCCGTCATAGCCTAGGGCCACGTCTCTTCTGCCCCCCCCTGGGCTTTGGGGAGGCAGGTAATTTGGGGGGCCAGGGGTTAATGGCAAGTCACCCGCTAGCGCAGGTGACTTGCCAGACCCCCGAGCCCTGTGAACTGGTATAGGGGTCACATGGACCCCTTACCAGTTCACAAAGGGTTAAAAGTAAAAAAAAACACACAGACACACTTTTTAAAAAATATCTTTATTAAAAAAAAATAAATGTTTTTTAATATTTTTTTTTAATACTTACCTCCCATCCATCCCTGTGTCCCACGCTGATCACTGAGGCTTCTGCTCTCCTGCTGCTGCTGGAAGCCTTTTATACCTACTGGGCTACAGGTAACAAAGGGTTAATTAAAAAAAAGACATAGGGTCCCCCCTCGAAGGGAGGGGGACCCCATTTTTTTTTTTTGGATTTTTAAGGGTTAAAACCCTTAAAAATCCCAAAAAAAATGGCGTGAGGTCCCCCCTACCCAGCGTAACCAGCCTGTGACCAGCTATGGGGGCTTGTAGAACAGGGCGCAGGGGCCAGCTTTAGTGGCCCCTGGCCCTGCGGCTACAAGCTGTCATAGCCTAAGGCCACGGCTCTTCTGCCCCCCCCCTGGGCTTTGGGGAGGCAGGTAATTTGGGGGGCCATGGGTTAATGGCAAGTCACCCGCTAGCGCAGGTGACTTGCCAGACCCCCGAGCCCTGTGAACTGGTATAAGGGGTCACATGGACCCCTTACCAGTTCACAAAGGGTTAAAAGGCAAAAAAAAAGACAAGACACGTTGTTGAAAATAAGTTTATTAAAAAAAAAAAAAAACTTTTACTTTACTCACCTCCGATCTTCATCTTCTGTGTCCCGCGGCGATCTGCTGTCAGTGACGGCTGGGCAGAGAAGGGGGGAGGCAGGCGATCGGAGGATCGCCTACCTCCCTCCTTCCCCGCCCAGCCGTCACCGGCATCTGAGAGTTGAACTGCCGGGTGCCCCGATGACACCCGGCGGTGACGTCATCTGGCCCCGCCCCGTGACGTCACCAAGATGGCGGCCGCCATCGGAAGACAGCAAGGGAGGAGGGCTGTTATGCCCCCTCCAGAAGACGGAAGAGCGGGGAGGGGGGATCGGAGCCCCCCCGTGAAGAGGGGAGCCGGCGGGGACAAAGGTAGGTAACTGTCATTTTTTTTTTTTTTTTTTTATGACAGGAAATCGGGCGGCTGCTGAAACGGGGGGGCACCCTGTTCCGGGCCCTCCCCTGCAGCCGGAGGAGCCCCGATGGGCGATCGGAGCCCCTCTGGCTGAAGAGGAGACCCGACCGGATCGAACGAGGGGTCAGGTAAGTGTCTTTTATTTTTACTTTTTTTTAATTTATGGGGAAAGTCAGGCACGTAAATTTTACGTGGCTGGCGTTTAAAGGGTTAAGGTTGGCGAGGATAAGCGCCTTGATCAGATGGCGTGCCACGCATTTGCCAACGTGGGCTCGGCCCTGCCGCCTGTTAGTGCTTGTGCCCTGGTGTCGCTTGCTACCAGGTCTCTTATCAGGGACTGGCTGAATAACGCTCAGTTTGATCCAGCTGGCGCTGAGTTCGCTATACTTAAGTGCGAATTGTTCATGGATTTTGTCATGGCTGCGATGGAAGACTCCATTGTCGTGTGTAGTAGGACGTCAGCCTTACTGGTGGCCATGCGCAGATTGGTCTGGCTCCGTCAGTGGACAGTGGGCGTTGTCGCTCACAGCTCTCCCCTTCTTGGTTGCGCAGCTGTTTGGAGATAAATTGGATGCTGTTGCTAAAGGAGGTAAGTTACCTCAGCGGAGGAAACAGCGCTGCCCCGTTAGGGGGGTGGGCTCGTTCACTCCTTCCTTTCGAGGGGCCAGAGCGTCTAGGGGTCTGGCCTTCTCAGGTGCCAGGGGCTCCTCCTGGAACAGAGTTAGAGGTCAGGCATGTCCCACGGCTGCCTGGGGTTCCAAGCCCAAGCCTGCCGTTAAACCAGCTCAGCAATGAAGGGGTGCCCTCACCCGCAAGGGTGGGGGGACGGCTGCGGCTCTTATTCCAGGTCTGGGCCTGGGAGGTCACAGACAATTGGATCTTGGAAGTGGTCTCCTCCGGGTACAAACTGGAGTTCGAGTACTGGCCGCCGCCAAGATTCTTAAGGTCTCGGGTGCCCTCGGACCCTCAGGCTGCACAGGGGCTCCTGTTAGCAGTAAAAAACTTTCTGGACATAGGGGTTATATGCCTGGTGCCTCTGAGTAGGGGTTACTACTCCAACCTTTTCACGGTTCCCAAAAAGGAGGGTTCGGTGAGACCCATTCTAGATCTCAAGGTGCTCAACAGGTTTGAGAGCCAAAAAGTTCCGCATGGAACTGCGCTCGGCTATCAGTTCCCTTTGCCAAGGGGATTTTATGACATCCATAGACATCAAGGATGCGTATCTGCATGTTCCGATTTTTCAGGCACATCAGAGGTTCCTCCGATTTGCGGTGGCGGATCAACATTATCAGTTTGTAGTTCTTCCCTTCGGTCTGACCTCGGCACCGAGGGTCTTCACCAAGGTTTTGGCAGGCGTAATGGCTCTGCTCAGATCTCAGGGCATTCGCATTGTGCCTTATCTGAACGATCTGTTGATTTCAGCTTCTTCCCTTCATCAGGCGGAACTGAACACCCACCAGGTGGTGTCGACCCTGGAGAGGTTCGGGTGGGTGATCAACTGCACAAAGTCTTCTCTCTCCCCGTCTCGTGTGATTTCATTTCTGGGCATGAATCTGGATACCATTCGGGCCAGGGTGTTTCTGCCCCAGACCAAGGTGCAGGGGATTCGGGGTCTGATCAGTCTTCTGGCCAATACTTGTCCCTCTATCCGACAGGGGATGAAACTGGTGGGGTTGATGGTATCTTCCTTCGAGGCGGTACCGTTTGCACAGTTTCACATGAGATCTCTTCAACTTCACCTATTGACGCATTGGGACAGGTGTCCGCAGTCATTGTATCAACCTTTCAGGATGTCTCCCAGGGTTCGGCAGTCCTTTCGGTGGTGGCTGGACTTGAGCAATCTGGTGAAGGGCAGATCCTTTCTGGTCCCTTGTTGGGAGACTGTTACCACGGATGCCAGCCTGTCGGGCTGGGGAGGTTATTGGAAGAGTCATCAGTTCAGCGGGGTGTGGGGTCCCCAGGAGGCTCACACCCCCATCAATGTATTGGAGCTCAGAGCCATTCAACTGGTTCTGGCTCGGCTGATCCCACATTTACGAGGTCTTCCGGTGCAGGTTCGTTCGGACAACCGAACGGCAGTGGCTTACATAAATCACCAAGGAGGGACTCGCAGCAGGAGTGCCCTCCGGGAAGTCTCTCTGATCCTGCACTGGGCGGAGAGCAATGTTCCTTGCCTTTCAGCAGTTTACATTCTGGGAGTGGAGAATACGGAGGCGGATTCCCTGAGCAGGGGATCCTCTCGCCGCGGAGAGTGGTCTCTCAACCCCGAGGTTTTTCTGGATCTTTGCCGCAAGTGGGGGACTCCGGAGGTGGATATCTTTGCCTCGAGGCACAATCTCAAACCCGGCCTTTGTGTCTTTCTCAGGATCCCCTGTCTCTGGCAGTGGATGCCTTGTCACTGGCTTGGAAGGACCTGGGTTTTCTGTACCTGTTTCCACCTGTCTCCATGCTGGGCAAGGTAGTTCGCAAACTGGTTCTAGAAGGGGCACCAGCGATTCTGGTGGCTCCAAGGTGGCCAAGAAGGGTCTGATACGCAGACGTTGTGATGGCCGTAGACCAGTACCGGCTTCCCTTGCTGCCGGACCTGCTATCTCAGGGTCATCTACTTTACCCCAATTTACAAACGCTGGCTTTGACGGCTTGGCTGCTGAAACCTTCATCTTGAAAGAGGAAGGTTTGTCTGAGGCTGTTGTTCAGACCCTGATTAGGGCTAGGAAGCGGTCCTCTTCTGGCATTTACGATAGGACTTGGAGGTCCTAATATTGATTGGTGTGAGACTAGGGCCTTGCCTTGCAGGATTTTTTCTATATACAGGATTTTGGAGTTTCTTCAGCATAATCTGGATCTTGGGTTACAGCTTAGTAGTTTGAAAGGACCGGTTTCTGCTCTGTCGGTTTTCTTCCAGAGGTCTTTTGCTTTACACCCGCTGGTTAAGACTTTTTTCCAAGGGGTCGCACATGTGTGGCCCCCTCGGAAGGCTGTAGTCCCTGTTTGAAATTTGAATTTGGTTCTTTCGGCTCTGCAGGGTCCTCCTTTTGAGCCGTTACAGGATATTGCTCTTTCGGTTCTCACTCAGAAGGTTGCCTTCTTGGTGGCTATTACCTCTGTCCGGCGTGTCTGAGTTGGCAGCTCTGTCGATTCAGGCCCCTTACTTTGAGGGACACCAGGATAAGGTGGTTTTTCGTTTTAAGCCGGATTTCCTTCCTAAGGTGGTGTCTGCTTTTCACCTCAATCAGGACATTGTTCTCCCTTCCTTGTGTCTTAAGCCTAACAATGACAAGGAGAGGGTGCTGCACAATGTGGATGTTGTTCGCTGTGTGAAGTACTATTTGGTGACTACTTCTTCCTTCCGCAAGACGGACGCTTTTTTCGTGGTGCCCTGCGAGCCCAGGAAAGGTTTGGCGCCTGCTAAATCTACGATTAGCAACTTGATTCGTCAGGCCATTTTTGGGGCCTATTCTGCTAAGGGGAGGATTCCCCCTTTTAGGGGGAGCAGGACGTACTGTATACTAAGAATAATACAATTCTGTGATTACTCACCTGTAGAATTGGTATTATGAGTATACAGTACGTCCTGCTCCAACCCACCCTTGGTTTTTGCATTATCTTGGATCCTCTGTACGGTGGTTGTTATCATTGTTATAGTTAATAGTTTGGGTTGTTTTTATTCTCCCGGCTTCTCGTTAACTGCTTTTCAATGCTGGGGATTTGTGGGAGGTCCCTGGGTATTTGAGGGGCTGGGAGGAGCTTATTTTCGATGTCTCTGCAGTCCAGCGCCATCTGGCGGAGTATTACCCACTTGTAAGTATTATATTTGGAGCAGGACGTACTGTATACTCATAATACCAATCCTACAGGTGAGTGGGGTTATAGCTGTGCTATGCACAAACAGTGCAGAGCTGGGGGTCAGGAAAAGGTCAGCAATCCCAGAATGCAGAGCGGCACAGTCAGAAGACACTTCCTGTTTGCAGGCAGCCTGCACCTCCATGAGCTGCAATCTTGGATGTTTAAAGTCTCAGAAAATGCAGGAGATGCAGGTAGGAAGATTTTTAATGCAGGCATCTGTATGTACAGGGTGGGGGAAATGTATAAGATATGCTCTTATTCAGGGTGAAGGTCCGGTTTAAGTTCTTGTATTATAAAGGGATACATTGTATACATTGAAAACAATGGACATTGACTGTACACGAACCAATACCACCCTCCAAACGAGCTACCAGAGGAAGATCAGCGGTGGTGGTAAGGTGAGTATTAAAGTGTGAAAATTACAGTATCTCCCCCCTTGCTAGGTAACAAAAGCTTTTCCTCTACTCCTCTTTACCTTGACAAGACATTAGGCAGCCCTCCCATGGTTTATATTTTGCAATATCTACATATACACGCTGCAGTGGGTGTGTAACATTCCTTCCTCTGGATTAAGATTGGCAACATCAAGCAATTTGGCCCCCATACCTATGCTGAGGAACCAGCAGTGGAATATGTGACAAATGAACAACTGCAACTAGGGCCAGACTACTTCTAAGGAACAAGATCTGGCAGTACCCTCTAGTGCAAGGGGCCCAACCTTTTTCATCAAGTACCACCTGGGTGGTGCGTGTGAGTGTTCAGTCACCTGAAACCTAATCAAAACAAATTTCAAGTGAATGAATCACACAAATTTAGGGCAGATTTTGTATTCTTAGTATACAGTACGTCCTGCTCCATATAAGATTCATTACAATTGGGTATTACTCTGCCAGAAGGCGCTGGACTGCAGAGACCGCGAAATTGGCTCCTCCCGGCCCCTCAAATACCCGGGACCTCCCACAAATCCCCAGAATTTCTCTGCAGTCTGGACTGCGAAGGACAAGAAGATGTCTCTCTCTACTCGCAGGTGAGCGGGGCAATTAGCCTGCGGCCCTGTAGGACTATTCCCACCCGTTCAATTTTTAATGTGCCTCCCAGCCTTGGCTGCGCTAGTCCGGGTGATGGTAGGCAGCACTGCTGTCAGGTGCTTAGGAGCGCTGCTCTACCTCAGTCCCCCACCAAAGGGTAGGCGGTATAGGCATATGGTGAGCCTCCATGGGATGCCCCCTCCCGCCCTATTGCCCCTGTCTATCGGTGGGCCCTATGTTCTGTGGCTGCTGCCCTCCCTCGCTCACGGGGGGGGTGTATATGCCTTTGTGCTTCACTGTATTATGTGCTTCTTGTTGGTGTCAGTCTCCGCGCTGACTTGGTTGCATTTTTTTGAAAATGCTGCCACGCGCGCTTCCACTGTGTTCCGCGGTTGGTGGCGGCATTACCTCAGGCGCTGATGCGCTGTTATTGGCTGCTTGTCACATGTGCTGCTTCGCGCTCTTCGCGGCGTCACTGTCTCCGCGGCCCGCCCCTCGAGGTATACCCGGCGCCATTTTTCTCTGGATTCGGCTGCTGCGTGGCTGGCATCTACCTACCGCAGTCCGTGAGTGCCCTCGCGGGCGGCTTTATTTACCCTGTCATTATACATGTCACTTATGGGGTTCTCTTTGCTTATGTCTTTCAGGCGGGTCGAACTCTATTGGTTACTCCCGGCCCTACTCCCTCTATTTAGTTATTAAACTTGTGAGGCCTAGTGTGTAAATTACTCCCACTTCCCTAGCAGGCTATTGGGGCATCCCGGGTTGCTTTTATAGTGTGAATCCCTATCGGCCTATTGTGCCGCTATAATCACCATATGGAGGCGTCTCAGGATAATGTGCTCGGGGTTCCTTCAGGACAAGCCCGGCTGTGTGTAGCTTGTGGGGTGTCCCCTACTAGTGCTGACAATGTGCGGCTCTGTATACCTTGTGCCCAGCAGGTGCTTACGCTGCAGCCTGGTTTACCAGTAGCTGGGCCTGCGCCACGTATGGCTTCACCTACTCCCCCAAGCTTAAATTTGACTCCCATTGAGTTGCATACCAGTGGGGATTCTCAGCCTGATGTGTCTTCCAGACTGGCTAGGGTTGAGAAGTTGCTTGCTAATACCATGGCGCGTAAGGCCTCTGCTAAGAAGCGGCACTTGACGCCTGATGTCACTCTTTTCTCTATGGAGGCTGATGAGTTCTTGGAACTGTCTGGTTATACCCTCTTGGAAGAAGGGGAGTTATTCTCTGACTCGGAGTCATCTGATGAGATGCCTAGGGGTCATGATGATTCTGGCTCTGACCCCTGGGCCCCAGATGATACTGATAGGCTGTTGGCTCAGATTTTTGAGGTACTGTCTATCTCTCCCCTGGTTGCGGCCCCCAGGCAGCAGGGGGAATTGTTTCATACTGCTAAGCCATGTTTAGAGTTTCCTGAGCAAGCCCATTTTAATAATCTCGTGCTCAAGGAATGAGAGTGTCCCAGCAGGCTCCCCGGAGTCCCTAAGAGTTGGGATAAGAGGTATCCCTTTCCTGCTGATGTGGTGAAGCGTTGGTCATCCCCTCCAGAGGTGGATGCCCCGGTCCTAGGGTTATCTAACACCTCTGTCATGCATTCCCCTGACTCTACTACGCTGTGGGATAGTGAGGACCGGCGTATTGATCAGCTGGTGTCCCATGCCTTTGCCTGTGTGGGGACGGCACTGTGCCCGGTCTGTGCCTCTGCCATTACAGCTGTGGCTATTAGGACCCTGCTTAGAAGTGTCCTAGATGGTGCTCCTGATGATGTGTCTAGTGAGGAGTTTCATGCTGTCTCTCGTTGTGAGGTTTTTGTGACTTATGTCCTCTCTGCCTTGGATGATACCATTAGGATGTGTGGCAGAGCCTCTGCCCTAGTGGTGGCTATACGCCGCTCGGTTTGGCTGCACCAGTGGGCTGCTGACAAAGCTGCCAAGAAAGCTCTCACTGGGTTTCCCTTCAAAGGCCTACGCCTGTTTGGGGACCGCCTGGACCTGTTTGCTAAGGGAGGCAGGTTACCCCAGCGCAGGAGGCAGTCTCGGCCCTTTCGGGGCCAGGGCTCCTTTTCTTCCCCCTACCGTGGAGCCAGACAGGGGAAGGGGGTCTTCCTTACCGGGGCCCGAGGAGATTTCTGGGGTAGGGGCAGAGGACGTGGACGCTCCAAGCCTAAGTCTTCTCCCAAGCCCCCTCAGGCATGAAGGGGCGCCCTCACCCATCCAGGTGGGGGGACGGCTTCATGTCTCAGACCGGTGGATTCAGGAGGTAGTGTCCTCCGGTTACAAGATAGTTTGCTGCCTGGCCGCCCCCAAAGATTCATCAGATCCCAGATGTCTCAGGACCCCATGTCAGCTCAGGCTCTAATTCTGGCGGTGCAAAGCCTTCTGGAGCTGGGGGTCATCTGTCAGGTCCCCTTAAGAGAAAGAGCCAAGGGTTTATATTCCAACCTTTTCACCATGCCCAAAAGAGATGGGTCAGTCAGGCCCATCCTGGACTTGAAGATCCTCAACAAATTTGTCAGGTGCAGGAGCTTTCGCATGGAAACTTTGCGCTCTGCCATCAGTTCCCTGTGTCCAGGGGACTTCATGACCTCTGTGGACATCAAGGATGCTTACCTTCATATTCCTGTTTTTCCAGGACATCAAAGATTCAGGTTCGCGCTGGAGGATCAGCACTACCAATTTGTGGCATTGCCCTTCGGTCTCACTTCAGCTCCCAGAGTGTTCACCGAGGTGCTGGCAGGAATGCTGTCTCTGCTCAGGTCTCAGGGCATTCGTGTGCTGCCCTATTTGGACGACATTCTCATCACTTTTCAGTCCCTCCAACAGGCAGAGCTGGATACTCGGCTAGTAGTGTCCAATCTGGAGTCATTTGGCTGGGTGATCAGCCATCCCAAGTCTTCCCTGTCTCCCTCCTTGGTGACACCCTTCCTGGGAATGATTCTGGAGACAGTTCAGGCAAGGATTTTTCTTCCTCAGCAGAAGGTGGACAGACTGCTAGTGCAGGTTCAGTTCCTGCTATCTTGCCCTCATCCCTCCATCAGGCAGGGAATGCAGCTGGTGGGCCTGATAGTGTCGTATTTCGAGGCGGTCCCTTATGCCCAGTTTCACATGAGGCCTCTGCAACTCCACCTCTTGTCAGTATGGGACAAGGATCCTGCGTCCCTGGACCAGGTCCTTGTTCTGTCCCCCCTAGTCAGGCGGTCCCTCTCGTGGTGGCTGGACTCCAGGAACCTGTTGGTGGGCAGATCCTTTCTGGCCCCCTGCTGGGAGACAGTCACCACGGATGCCAGTCTGACAGGTTGGGGGGGGCTTCTGGAAGTCCCTGCAGTTCCAAGGGCGGTGGCGCCCTCAGGAGGCCCACACACATCACAATTCTGGAACTGAGGGCGATCAGGTTGGTTCTGGCTCACTTGACCCAACACCTTCGAGGCCGGCCTGTTCAGGTACGCTTGGACAACCAGACGGCGGTTGCCTACATCAATCATCAGGGAGGGACCCGGAGCAAGGGGGCCCTCAAGGAAGTGTCTCTGATCCTGGCCTGGGCGGAGGACAATGCTCCCTACATATCTGCTGTGTACATTCCGGGGGTGGAGAATCTGCAGGCAGACTCTCTGAGCAGGGGGACCTCTCGTCTCGGAGAATGGTCCCTCTGCGACAGGGTGTTTCAATCTCTGTGTCACCGTTGGGGTCAACCAGAGGTGGATCTGTTTGTGTCCCGTCACAATCACAAGCTCCCGGCCTTTGTCTCCCTGTCCCAGGATCCTCTGGCCTTGGCCACAGATGCCCTAGCAATGTCATGGCAGGACTTTCAGCTCCTGTATGTCTTTCCCCCATTCCCCCTGTTGGGCAGGGTTCTGCGCAAGATTGCTCAGGAGGGGGTGCCAGCAATCCTGGTGGCCCCCAGGTGGCCAAGTAGAGTGTGGTTCGCAGACGTGGTGCAGCTGGCAGTAGATCAGTGCGCTCTGCCCAGGGTTTCAGACCTGCTCACTCAGGGTCATTTACACCATCCCAATTTACAAACTCTGGCTTTGACGGCCTGGCTGCTGAAACCTCCATCTTGATGGAAAAGGGGCTGGCTGCCTCTGTTGTTCATACCATGATAAAGGCTAGGAAGAAGTCTTCTTCTATTTACTATAGGGTTTGGCGTGCCTACATTGACCGGTGTGAGTCTAGGTCTCTTCCCTGTCGTGTGTTCTCTATTCCCAGGATCCTGGAGTTCCTGCAGCATCCTGCACTCTGAAGGGTCATGTCTCTGTCCTGGCTGTTTTCTTTCAGAGGTCCTTTGCCCCGCATTCTCTGATCAGGACTTTTTTCCAGGGGGTTACTCATGTGCGTCCCCCACGTAAGCCTATGTTGCCTGTTTGGGATTTGAACTTGGTGTTGTCTGCCTTGCAGGGTGCTCCCTTTGAACCTGTGCAGGATGTTGCCCTGGCCATTCTTACTCTCAAGGTTGTCTTTTTGGTGGCTATCACTTCTGTTAGGTGTGTGTCTGAGTTGGCGGCGCTGTCCATCCAGCCCCCAGAGACACCAGGACAAGGTGGTGTTTCGCTTCAAGCCAGATTTTCTGCCTAAGGTTGTGTCTGCCTTTCATCTGAATCAGGACATTGTTCTTCCTTCCTTGTGCCCTAATCCTAGTAACGCTAAGGAGAGGGTTTTGCATTCCTTGGATGTGGTTAGGTGTCTGAAGTACTATCTGGTGGCTACTGCACCTTTCAGGAAAACTGATGCTCTTTTTGTGACCTCCCACAAAAAGAGCATCCCAAATCATCCCAAATCTACTATCAGCAAATGGATCCATCAGGCTGTGATTCAGGCCTATTCTGCTAAGGGGAAGAATCCTCACTTCCGCCTTACTGCTCATTCCACTCATGCTATTGGTGCCTCTTGGGCTTTTCAGCACCAGGCTTGTGCTGATGCTGCTTTTGGCCGCAAGGTTCTGCAGGCGGCAGTGGTCTAACCTGTCTGTTGTTACCTTTGGGGATCCCACCCTACTTTATGGACACTGCTATTGGATGTCCTAAGTGTAATGATTCTTATCTGGAGCAGGACGTACTGTATACTAAGAATAATACAATTCTGTGATTACTCACCTGTAGAATTGTTATTATGAGTATACGGTACGTCCTGCTCCACCCCACCCTTGGTTTGCATTATCCTTGGATCCCCTGTATGGTGATTGTTATCATTGTTTTATAGTTACTAGTTGGTTCTGTTATTTTTCTCCCGGCTTCTCGTTAACTGCTTTTCAATGCTGGGGATTTGTGGGAGGTCCCGGGTATTTGAGGGGCCGGGAGGAGAAAATTTAGCGGTCTCTGCAGTCCAGCGCCATCTGGCGGAGTAATACCCAGTGTAATGAATCTTATCTGGAGCAGGACGTACTGTATACTCATAATAACTATTCTACAGGTGAGTAATCACAGAATTGTATTTTTTCAACTTATGGTACAAATCAGACTTGAGTTAAAGTGGACCAACAGTCAAAAATAACTTAAGCCAGACCAACACAACTGTTCATATACATCCCTCCCCAGGGCAGTTTAGATTGCTGCACATAATTCATTTACCTTTTCCTAACTCCTGCTGTAGTAAATTTTAGAAACAAAATGGCGACTCATGCATTTGCAGACCACCTGCAAACAGGAAGTGCTGCTGAGCTTCCTGTTACTGTGCATTGTCAGGTCAAACTTCAGCTTTCAAAAAGACCCTGTAGTTCCTAAGTTATTTGTAAACGTATTTTATTGGAGATGCAGAGAAAAACTGGCGAACTGGGGTGTAGCAAGAGTGGTGTGATGTAAGCACACTGTGTGGACACAAGCACATTGTTGTGCCTCTAGTTATTACTGCCGGCACATAGTGTGACCCCAGGGTGGCGTTTCAAAGCTGCAGAGAGGCAGCCAATCAAGACGTCTGGTGAGGCAGTGGGGGTGTTTCTGTTCTTGATCTATTGAAGGTTGATTGAAAAACCAGGTCAGGGAGGTGGAGTAGAAGGCTGAACGAGTAAATGATTTTACTCACTAAGCAGACCGACATAGCATACTGATATTTATTTTATTCTAAGTATACAGCACGTCCTGTTCCAGAAGATATTCCTTATTCTTGGGATATACTCTCCAGTAGATGGCGCTAGACTGCAGAGACACAGAAAAGAGGCTCCTCCCGACCCCATAAATACCCGGGACCTCCCACAAAATCCCCAGTTCTTCTCTGCAGTCCTGGCTGCGATGACTAGAAGATGTCTCTCTCTACTCGCAGGAGAGTGGGGCTATTAGCCTGCGGCCCTGTAGGACTATTTCCACCCGTTTCCTTCTACTGCCTCCCAGCTCAGGCTGCTCTGGTTCGAGTGAAGGTAGGCAGCACCGCTGTCAGGTACTAAGGAGCGCTGCTCCAACCGCAGCCTTATGGGATGCCCCTCCCGCACTTTATGCCACTCGCCCCCTGTCCACACAGTGGCTCCCTTTAGGCTGGCCGTTGCTTCCCCCTCGCTCTCCCTTGTAGTTCTCGGGGGGGGGGGGGGGGGGGGGAGTGTACTTGTATAATTATCGTGTGTGTGTATATATATATTCCCTGTGAATTGCTTGCACTGGTTTCTTTGCTGCCGCCGCACGTTTGTACTGCGCTCCCCCGTCCCCGGCGACATATCCTCATGTGGTCTGGTCAGGTGGGTGCGTGTTCGCGCTCTCCGGGGGGGCGGACCCTGCGGATGACGCGTTTTGCATCACGGTCTCCGCGGCCGCCATTTTACTTCTCTGCTGCGTGTGCCTGGTGTCTCACTATCGCGGTCCGTAAGTGCCCCTGCGGGCTGATTTATTATATGTATACTGTATATTTTGCATATCGCTTATGGGATCTTTTGCTTATGTCTTGCAGGCGGGTCAAACTTGTGTTTTTTCCCGACCCTATCCCCTCTATTTAGTGTTAACTCTTATTGGAGGGCTATTTTATACCGTTACTCCCACTTCCCTAGCGGGTTATTGGGGCATCCCGGGTTGCTTTTATTAGCGTCAATCCCTATTGGCCTGTTGTGCCGTGATAATCACCATATGGAGGCTTCTCAGGATAATGTGCTTGGGGTTCCTTCGGGACAAGCTCGGCTTTGTGTGGCGTGTGGGGTATCCCCTATAAGTGATACCCTGTGTACCCTGCACCCAGCAGGTACTTGCGCTGCAGTCTGGTTTACCTGCGGCTGTGCCTAGTGCTGCGCCTCCTCTGACTTCGCCTACCCCCCACGTTTACACCTGACTCCCAGTGAGGTGCATACCAGTGGGGAGTCTCAACCTGATTTGGTGACCCGGGTAGCCAGCAATGAAAGGCATATTGCTGGTTCTGGTCCGCGTAAGGCTTCTGCTAAGCGGCGGCATCTGGCACCCAGTGTTACTCTCTTTCCTATGGAAGCTGAGGAGTTTTTTGATGTTACTGGTTATACCCCCCTGGAAGAAGGGGAATTATTCTCTGATTCAGAATCATCTGAGGATCAGCTTAGGGGTTATGCTGAGTCTGGGTCTGTCCCATGGGCTTCAGATGATAGTGACAGACTTTTGGCTCACATTTTTGAAGTGCTCTGTATCTCTCCTCCTGCCGTGGGCCCGCGGCAGCAGGGGGAGCTGTTTCATACTGTTAAGCCACGTTGGGAGTTTCCTAAACAAACCCACTTTAATAATCTGATTCTCAAGGAGTGGGAGAGGCCTAGCCGGCTTCCCGGGATACCAAAGAGTTGGGATAAGAGGTATCCCTTTCCTGCTGAAATGGTTAAACGTTGGTCATGTCCTCCAGAGGTGGATGCACCAGTTCTGGGGTTGTCTAACACATCTGTCATGCATTCCCCTGACTCTACTCCACTGAGGGATGGGGAGGACAGGCGCATAGATCAGCTGGCTTGCCATGCCTTTGCCTGTGTGGGGACCACGCTGTGTCCGGTCTGTGCCTCTGCCATTACGGCTGTTGCTATTAAGAGCCTGCTCAGGGGTCTCTTAGATGGGGCCCCTGATGATGCAGGTAGTGAAGAGTATAGAGCTCTTCTGCGTTGTGAGGAATTTGTTGCATATGTTCTCTCTGCCTTGGATGATACCATTAGAATGTGTGGCAGGGCATCTGCCTTGTTGGTGGCTATATGCTGCTCGGTCTGGCTGCGGCAGTGGGCAACTGACAACGCTGCTAAGAAGGCTCTCACTGGTTTTCCCTTCGAGGGGCTGCGCCTCTTTGGTGAACGTCTGGACATGTTTGCTAAGGGAGGCAAGTTACCTCAGCGTAGAAGGCAGCCCCGGTCCTTTCGGGGTTAAGGTGCTTTTCTTCCTTCCTTCCGTGGCTCCAGAATTGGATGGGGAGCTTCCTTTGCTGGAGCCGGTAGAGATTATTGGGGCAGGGGCAAAGGACGTGGCTGCCCTGGGGTCCCAAGCCTAAGTCCTCCCCCAAGCATGAAGGGGCACCCTCACCCATCCGGGTGGGGGACGGCTTCGGCTCTTGGCTCACGGCTGGAGGCATCATGTCTCAGACCAGTGGATTCAGGAGGTAGTTATCTCTGGTTACAAGATAGTTTGCAGCCTGGCCGCCCCCCAAGATTCATCAAATCTCGTTTAGCTCAAAACCCCTTGTCAGCTCAGTGTCTCTCCCTGGCTGTCCAAGGCCTTCTAGACCTAGGTGTCATCTGCCGGGTGCCCTTGAAGGAAAGGGGCAAAGGCTATTATTCCAATCTTTTCATCGTGCCCAAAAAGGATGGGTCCATCAGACCTATCTTGGATTTAAAGCTTCTCAACAGGTTTGTCAGATTCAGACACTTTCGCATGGAGACTCTGCGCTCAGCTGTGACTTTCCTACGCCCAGGGGACTTCATGACCTCTGTAGACATCAAGGATGCTTACCTTCACGTCCCTATTTTTCCAGGTCATCAGAGGTTCCTCATATTCGCTCTGGAGGATCAGCACTACCAATTTGTGGACTTGCCCTTCGGTCTCACCTCGGCCCCCAGGGTATTCACCATGGTGCGGCCAGGAGTGATGGCTCTGCTGAGATCTCAGGGCATTCGCATTCTTCCCTACTTAGACGACATGCTTATTGCTTCTCAGTCCTTCCATCAGACAGAGCTGGACACTCAGCGGGTGGTGTCCACACTGGAGTCATTCGGCTGGGTGATCAACCACTCCAAATCTTCCCTGTCTCCTTCCATAGTGAAGTCCTTTCTGGGCATGATTCTGGATTCGTCTCAGGTCAAGATCTTTCTTCCTCAGCAGAAGGTGGAGAGTCTTCAAGAGAAAGCTCAGCTCCTTCTGTCTTGTCCTCCTCCGTCCATCAGGCAGGGAATGCAGCTGGTGGGCCTGATGGTGTCCTGATTCGAGGCGATTCCATATACTCAGTTCCACATGAGGCCTCTTCAATTTCACCTCTTGCCAGTATGGGATCGGGACCCCGTGTCCTTGGATCAGGTGTTTGTCCTGTCCCCTCTGGCCAGGTGGTCTCTATCGTGGTGCCTGGACTCAAGGAACTTGCTGGGGGGCAGATCCTTTCTGGCCCCTTGTTGGGAGACTGTCACCACGGATGCCAGTCTGACAGGTTGGGGGGGCTTTTGGAAGTCCCTGAAATTCCAGGGTCAGTGGGGCCCTCAGGAGGCCCATACCCCTATCAACATTCTGGAGTTGAGGGCAAGCAGGTTGGTTCTCGCCCACTTAACCCCACTCCTGCGGGGTTGGGCTGTTCAGGTCCGCTCAGACAACCAGACGGTGGTTGCCTACATCAATCATCAGGGAGGGACCCGGAGCAAGAGGGCCCTCGAGGAAGTGTCCCTGACACTGTCCTGGGCAGAGGTGAATGTTCCCTGCATTTCGGCTGTGTACATTCCGGGGGTGGAGAATCTGGAGGCAGACTCCCTGAGCAGGGGGACCTCTCGTCTGGTAGAGTGGTCCCTCAGCAGCAGGGTGTTTCGCTCCCTGTGCTACCGCTGGGGTCAGCCGGATGTGGATCTGTTTGCGTCCCGTCACAATCACAAGCTTCCAGTCTTTGTCTCTCTGTCCCAGGATCCTCTGGCCTTGACCATGGATGCCTTGGCAATGTCTTGGATGAGTTTTCAGCTCCTGTATGTGTTTCCCCTGCTGGGCAGGGTGCTGCGCAAGATAGCTCAGCCATACTGGTGGCCCCCTGTTGGCCAAGAAGAGTGTGATTCGCAGACATCGTGCAGCTAGCAGTAGATCAGTACGCCCTGCCCGAGTTCCAGATCTGCTCACTCAGGGGCACCTACGCCACCCCAATTTACAAACGCTGGCTTTGACGGCCTGGCTGCTGAAACCTCCATCTTGCTGCCTGCCTTGGTTGTTAATATCATGATCAGGGCTAGGAAAAGGTCCTCTCCTTCCATCTGCTATAGGGTTTGGCGTACTTACATTGACTGGTGTGAGTCTAACTCGCTTCCCTGTCGTGTGTTTTCTATTCCTAGTATTCTGAAGTTTCTGCAACATGGTTTGGATATGGGTCTTCAGCTCAGTACTCTGAAAGGTCATGTTTCTGCCTTGGCCATTTTTTCCAAAGATCCTTTGCTCAGCATCCCCTGGTCAAGACTCTCTTCCAGGGGGTTACTCACGGGCTTCCCCCACGTAAACCTATGTTACCAGTCTGGGACTTGAACTTGGTCTTATCTGCCCTGCAGGGGTCTCCCTTCAAGCCCTTGCAGGGGGCCCCCTTGTCCATTCTTAAGCTTAAGGTAGTCTTTTTGGTGGCTATCACTTCTGTTAGGCGTGTCTCTGAGTTGGTGGCGCTTTCCATCAAACCTCCTTACTTTGAGAGACACCAGGACAAGGTGGTGTTTCGTTTTAAGCCAGATTTTCAGCCTAAGGTTGTTTCTGCCTTTCATCTCAATCAGGACATGGTTTTGCCTTCTCTGTGTCCTAATCCTAGTAACTCTAAGGAGAGGGTTTTACACTCTTTGGATGTGGTTAGGACTCTGAAGTTCTATCTGGTGGCTACTGAACCCTTCAGGAAGACTGATGCTCTTTTTGTGCTCCCGTCTGTACCTAAGAAGGGTCTGGCTCCACTATCCACTATCAGCAAGTGGATCCGTCAGGCTGTGATACAGGCCTACTCTGCTAAGGGGAAGGAGCCTCCCTTCCGCCTTACTGCTCATTCTACTCGTGCTATTGGTGCCTCTTGGGCTTTTCAGCACCAATCTTCTGTTGAACAAGTTTGCAAGGCCACCACTTGGTCTTCTGTTCATACTTTTTCTAAGTTTTACAAGGTTGATGTTAAGGCCTCAGCTGATGCTACTTTTGGTTGCAAAGTTCTGCAGGCGGCAGTGGTCTGACCTGTCTTTATGGACACTGCTATTGGATGTCCCAAGTGTAATGATTCTTATCTGGAGCAGGACGTACTGTATACTAAGAATAATACAATTCTGTGATTACTCACCTGTAGAATTGGTATTATACGTATACAGCACGTCCTGTTCCACCCCACCCTTATTATTTTTAGTTACCTCTTTATGGTGATTGTTCTTATGTTCAATTTTTTATATAATGGTTCTAGTTCTCCCGGTCTCATTTTAACTGCTTTTCAATACGGGGGAATTTGTGGGAGGTCCCTGGTATATATGGGCCGGGAGGAGCCACTTTTCTGTCTCTGCAGTCCAGCGCCATCTACTGGATGTATTACCCAAGAGTAAGGAATATCTTCTGGAACAGGATGTGCTGTATACGTATAATACCAATTCTACAGGTGAGTAATCACAGAATTATATTTTTCCCTAATAGTGACAAGAAAGTCCTGGGTTCATCCATTTTTAGTTGGGCTGAGAAGAATTTTTTTACTTTTGAATGGGTTGTTGAAACACTAACTCCCAGAATTTTTTGCCTTCCTAGTGCTCCTTTTTCCAAGGTGCTGCAGGGAAGGACTTTAGGGAAACCGTTTTTGGGAGGTCCTGCAAAGCTTAGGAGGAAGGATTATGGGTGAATAGGGTCATCTCACACCACCTTTCTCCAGGCTAAAGCAGACCCAGCAGTGCTGTTGAACTTTAGCCTAATGGGGCTCACTTGATTGGCAGCTGGCACCTCCAGGAAGCATTTAACAGTGCAGCTTCTGCTGCGTGAATAGCGGTGCACGCGCCGAGCTATCAGCGCCAGCATTACCTAAAGGGGTAGGCACTGCCTCCTTCCTCGCAATCATCCTGCTAGGGGAGGTTCCGGGGCTAGAGTGACCTGTGCTGCATGTTCCTTCCGGTTCCGGGCATTTAATTTTAGGACGCAGTGGTGGCAAATTGCAGTGGTCGGGTGCAGACAGGAGAGGGGCTCCATTCTTTGCCGGTTCCCAGGGACCAGATCAAGCCTTAGGTAGGCTGGGCAGTTGCCCCTTTTTAGAAGGTCTTTTTTTTCTTTTTTATTGAAATTGCAGCTTAGATATCTGCTTTTTAAAAAAGACAACTCTTCCAGAAAGTAGTCTAAATCAGACAAGCCGAGCCCTTAATCTAAATTGCCCTTTATGCAATAAAAATCTGCCTTCTAGTTCAAATAGATCCCTTTGTTCCCATTGTCACTTCAGTTTTTCAGGGTATGGTGCACCTTTAAGTGTATGCAAGATCATTTTATTTCACAGGCTGGTCAAGGTTCTGTGGGTCCCCCAGGACCACCACCAGCCTCCCCCCTTCCTGCAGATTTTTCACCACCTCCTGTGCCAGTTAATCAGCCAGCCTTAAAAAGGTCATCCTCAGACATGGCTTCGAGTTCTGAGAGTGAGAAAGATGGGGAGTTAGTGGATGGCAATTCAGCTACTAAGTAACGGTTTAAACTTACTCCAGAAGGATCATCAGGATTTGATTAAATAAATTAGGGCTTCATTAAATTTAAAAATTGACCCTAGAGCTCCCCAAACCCTGGAAGCTATGTATGCGGAACTAGAAAGTAAGCCTACCTTTACTTTTCATTTAAGTCAGCACATTATTATGATAATATTTATGCAGAGTGGGAACACCCAGACAGAAAGCCCTTCAATCCAGTCTCATCCAAAACCCGTTTCCCTTTTAATCTGAGTGATATCAATCCTTGGTCGGAATGCCCGAGGGTTGATGCCTCTTTCGGGTTAATCTAGAAATTTGTCTATCCCTTTTGAGGACAAAGATAATCTAAAGGATCTGTTAGACAGGAAAGTGGATGTTTGTTTTAAGAGGCTTTGTGATGCAGCCATGCTTTCAAATTTGGAGGCTACGGTTTCAGCGAGTGCTTTGTTAGCATGGCTTTTCGGACATGCAAATGCAGATGGCTGAAGGAAAAGACATTAAGGATTTGGAAGAGTGCATTTCTTATTTTTCCCTGGCAGCAAAATTTCTGTCGGGTGCTTTTACTGAGGCTATCCATTTGTCGGCTAAAGCTCTCGCCCTCACAAATAACTCTAGGAGAGTTTTATAGTTGGGAAGGAGACCTTACAGCTAAAAATAAGCTTTGTGCTAGGTCTTTTGAGGGTTCCTTACGGTTTGGATCTGTGTTTCAAGAAATACTGCAGTGGCAGATAAAGTAAAATTTCCCAGACCACCACCTGTAAATATTTTTTTTTCTAAGAAAAACTACAAGATTATTAATTGACAAACGAAAGATCAAAAACCACAAACAAGTGTTCGGAGATGGCAGGCCCGAAAACCCAACAACAGGCAGAGAGGATATCTCTTTGCTGCAGCTCAGCAAGAATCTCTCAACAAGCCTACCTCACAATGACAATTGTACAGTGGGGGGAGGTTAGCCTGGTTTGCGCAACCATGGATTCAGATTTCAGACAACAGGTGGCTCCAGAACCTGGTTTGTCAGGGATACAAACTTCAGTCTTATCCCTCCCAAATCCTAACAAATCCTGCGGGTGAGACTCATCGGCAGGTACTATGGAGGCAGTGCAGGCTCTTTTTCTCACCCCTGTGAAAGAGCTTTTATTCCACCCTGTTTTTGGTGAAGAAATCAGATGGGTCCCACAGGTTAATGTTGAATCTAAAAAAAGTTAAATCAGTTTATTCTGTATCAAAAATTCAAAATGGAGTTGGTTATGTCAACAATCCAATTCTGGAGAAGGACTGCTTCATGGCTTCAAAAGATCTTATGGACACTTATTATCACATTCCCATCCACTGGGAATCTCAGACCTTTCTAAGAGCATGAAAAGCAAAGCGAATGGTCCTCACTCCTCTTCTCATAAAACTTCACTTTTAATTATGCGTTTAAAATTATCTCCATAGTATATCAAAAGCCAATAAAATCAGTAGTGATCAAAGTCCTGGAAAATCATATATGCAGTATAGGCGACTTACGCATTTCGGACTCCTATCTCCAGTCCTTAATCATAGGGATACTACTGATTTTATTGGCTTTTGATATACTATGGAGATGATTTTAAACACATAATTAAAAGTTAAGTTTTATGAGAAGAGGAGTGCGGACCATTCGCTTTGCTTTTCATGCTGTTTAGTGGGTTTGAGACTACCCACGGCCGTGCACACTCGGGATTAGGTGGTGAGCGGACATTCCCTATATTGTCCCTTTCTAAGAGCAGCCTTTTCCTGGAAGGGGCAGATCAGGCACAATTAGTTTGTAGCCCTTCCCTTATGTCTTGCCTCGGGCCCCAAGGGTCTTTACCAAAGTGGTGGTGGAAGTGGCGGCTTATCGGAGACTCTTGTAAGTGAGAATAATATCTTAGATGATTGTTGCTCTGATTGTTGACAGAACAGATCCAATTAGGGTTTCAGACCCTGAAATTGTTGGGTTGGTTGATAAATTCCGAGAAATCTGATCTTGTTCTGGGGCAATCAAAGAAATTCCTTGGGATAATGCTGGATTTAAGAGCCGAAATGTCTTTTGTTCCACAAAAAAAGAGTCAGTGGCATTCAAATTCCAGGGTTTTCAGCTGACAGCAGCTCCCACAATACAGGAGGCCATGTCAATATTGGGTCTCATGACCTCCTGTATCCCAGCAGCAGAATGGGCTCAAGCTCAGCAGCAACAGTCAGCAGGGAACGCTGGACGACAAGATTTGCCTGTTCCATCAGACTGATCCTCTCTAGATTGGTGGCGATCTACACCCAAACTGGAGAGGGTAGTTCCATGGATCTGAGAAAATTCAATTTGCATTACAACTGATGCCAGCGCCCAGGGCTGGGGAGGCCAGGTACAGGGATATTGCTTCCAAGGGTTTTGGAACCAGGAAGAGTGTTCTCTTTCCTTAAACCAAAAGGAGTTGCTGTTGATCTGGTATGTGCTTCTACATTCTCAAAATTTAAACTTTCAGAGGAATGTTTGGGTTTTGATGGACAATGCAGTGTCGGTGGCTTTTGTGAACTGACACGGTGGGACAGTTACCCTGGGGCTTATTGTAGTAGCAATGAGGATACTTGCCTGGACCGAAAGAATATTGTTCTTAACTGCCCTGCACCTGAAGGAAAAATTTAATCTACAGGCATATTACCTACATCCACACATTCTCCACCCAGGAAAATGGAGCCTGAATGAAAAGATTTTCCAAAAACTTTGTCAGAAATGGGGAACTCCTACGATAGATCTTTGCCTCTCAAGTAAATGCAAAACTTTTGTGATTCTTTTCTCTGAATCGGTGGGAAAACCCATTAGCAGTAGATGCATTGATGAAGGATTTGGAGGGAACCTTCGGGTAAGCCTTCCCCCCTTGATACTAATCTCAAGAGTTTGGAACAAGATCAAAAGGGACAGGGCAAAGGTGATGTTTATGTCTATATTGGCCCAAAAAGCCTGGTTTCTAGTCCTGTTGGCCCAAATCCAGTTCTACCTTGCGGTCAGGATCTTCTCCTACAGGTGCTGATTTGCCATCCGCAATCAGGGAGCTCAGTGTGATAGCCTGTATGTTGAATGGAAAATCTTGGCAGATAAGGGATTCTCCACTAAAGTTATATCCACTTTAATGCACAGCAGGAAGCCAGGAAAAAAGTGTGGAAAGCCTTTTGCAAATTCTACAAAAATTTAAATTAATTCTGTCACCTCACGTTCCCAATATTCTAGAATTTATTCAGAAAGGGATAGACATAGGACTGAAAGCTAGCACAGTCTAAATGGCAGCCCTCAGTGCCAAAAGTGCCTTTTGGTGATAGCAGTACAAAGGATGGATGTAAAAACCAGTTAGTTCCCCTCTGGAATCTTTTTCTGGATTCTAGAGGGACTGCTGTAGCCTCCATTTAATGCTACGGATCTGCAGATTAGGTAGTTAACCCTAAAAATGTTTTTTTTTAGTGGTGATTTATTCTGCCAGGAGGATTAGTGAAGCTAATGTCTGCTTGTCCATCCCTTTGAGGATTTTGGAACATAGGATAGTATTGAAAACAGTACTCATATTACCCAAATTAGTCTCTTAAATTCATAAAGATCAGGAGATGATCATGCCTTCTTTTTGTGATAATCCAAAGAATGAAAAGGAGGCAAGGTTGGGAGGTTTGGATGTGAGACGCTGTGTGCTTCAGTATTTAGAGAAGACACAAGAATGGAGGGTAGATGATAATTTGTTCAGTTCTGGGGGACAAAAAAGGGTTCAGAAGTTTTCAAATCTACTATCACTAGATGGCTTAGATTGGCCATATTTGAGGCTTACAAAAAGTTAAAGCCCATTCTACTAAGGCAGTTTCATTTTCATAGGAAGAGCTGGCTTCCACATCTCTTGAACAGTTTTTTAAGGCTGCAACCTGGGCTTCCTCAGATACATTTTTGGAGCAGTGGATCAGGTCGATGTTCTGGGCATGCAGGACTTGGAGTTTGGAAGAAAGGTTCTTTCACTGCTTTAGTGCAATGTTCCCCCCAACCCTCCTCTTCAAGGCCTGCCAATACATCAGGTTTTGCAGATCTCTGCACAGGTGAAGTAATCAGTGCAGCAGAGCTATAGAGAGTATGTGGAGAGCCACAAAACATGAGCTGTTGGCTCTAGGAGAGGGTTGGGGAACAATACCCAAGTGCAAAGGAGGGAAGACATGCTCAAATATAGCTTTTTGTTAAAAGGAATCCATGCCTAAATACACACTTTAAAGAGGAACATCAGGGTAAAACACAAGTGTGGCTGCTCCCCCCCCCCCACCAAAACCAGGCCCTGCTTACCTTTTGGATGTCACTGCCTGATGTGGCGACACCTGGCTACCTCAGGGCCCCATTATCTCACTGCTGCTGGCTTAGCGGTCTCTAAAGTCCCGGGCGGCTCAGCGAAGTCTTATGGCTTTTTGGCACCCCATTCATGGGCACTGTGCAGGCTCGAGGTCAGAGGATACGTGCAGTGCCCGATGGGATGCAAGTTGGCGCTGCCTGTCGCAGTGTGCACATCAGATGGGAGTGGTGTTGGGGAATGTCGTGGAGGCTCGCACATGCGTAAGTTTAGCAGTGAACAAGGTAAGTTTAGCAGTGAACCAGAGGCTTCACCTGTCCCTGGACTATTTTATGTCCACCTTAATAGGTAAATTAGTGAAATGAAACAATGATTAAATAACCGCATGCAGATTGTTTTACAAGATTCCATGGAAAAACCCGAACCACATAAAGGAATCGGCGGGAGAAGTCGGCACGAAGCCTCTATGGTTCATGAATTGAGTATTATAGCGTACCCACATTGCAATTTGCAAGCAATGATGTATGTATGTATTGATGCACTGTGGTGGATCATACAAGAATAAATGTTTTCATGAGAGGATTTTGTACTTCTATTATATTCTTAGTATACAGTACGTCCTGCTCCAGATATAATACTTACATTTGGGTTATCCTCCGCCAGATGGCGCTGCACTGCAGAGACATGGAAAAACAGGCTCCTCCCGGCCCTTCAAATACCCAGGGACCTCCCACAAATCTCCAGATTTCTCTGCAGTGCTGACTGCAAAGACATGAAGTATCACTCTCTCGCAGGTGAGCGGGGCTACCAAAGCCTGCGGCCCTGTTGGACTCCCTGTGATGTGCCTCCCAGCCTGGGCTGCGCTGGTCCGGTGAAGGTAGGCAGCACCATGCGTGCTTAACGGAGCCATGCTCCACTGCAGTCCCCCACAAAAGGGTAGGCGGTTTAGGCTGATGGTGAGCCTCTAGGGGATGCCCCTCCCGCACTATTGCCCCATGCCCCGTGCAGCGGTGGGCCCTGTACAAAGGGTCACCATCCTCCCTCATTCCCCCCGTAGCCCGGGGGAAAAGAAAGGGGGGGTGTGGTGGTCTTAGTGTATGTTTTACACGTTATGGCCTTAGTCTTGCCCCGGACTGGTATTCCTGGTATCAGAGCTGCGCTGTTTGCTCTTTACTAGTGTATTTGTCGCCGCCGCGCGCACCTCTTCCTTTACTGGATGTGCTGCGCCGGGCGGCGGCGGCGCCTCAGACGCTGCGGCGTCTTCATTGGCAAATCATTTTTTTCTAAGTGTGCCATACACTTCGCTCCTCATGACAACTTGTAACTATCTCAGAGCTTCGCGCTCTTCGGGGGGGCGGGGACCTGGTTGGCGCTCTCCGCGTCACAGCCCGCTCTGGGCCGCCCTTCGAGGTTCGCTTGGTGCCATTTTGATGCTGATCGCACACACGCGTGGTAGCGGTCTTCCTCCTCCCTTGGTCTGTAAGTGCCCTCGCGGGCGATTTTCATTATCCTTGATTACTGCGCATGGTTCTGACACCCTTTATTCCCATTATGTCTTTCAGACTGGTGAACACCATTGGCTTCTCCCGGCCCGGTGTAGAATTATAGCGGGCCTTGTAATATTCTCCCACTTCCCTAGCGGGTCTTTGGGGCATCCAGGGTTACTTATAGTGTAAATCCCTACTGGCATATTGTGCCTTGATTAATCACCATATGGAGGCATCTCAGAATTATGTGACCGGGGTCCCTCTGGGACAAGACCGGCGGTGTATAGCGTGTGGACAACCCCATGCTGATGCTGACAGGGCACGGGTCTGCGTACCCTGTGCCGAGCAAGCACTGGCTCTGCAATCAGGTCGGCCAGTGGCTGCACCTAGCTTCAATTCACCCATTTCCCCATGCTTAAATCTCTCTCCTGCTGAGTCGCATACAAGTGGGAAATTGCAGCCTGCTGTCGGCTGAACAGATTATTGCTAGGTTGTCAGAGCGAATGGGCCCTGGTAGAAAGCGGCACCTGTCGCCTCATGTTTCTGTATGTTCTATGAGAACTGAGGGGTTTGCTACTCCGTGTGACTATACCCCTTCTGATGAAGGGGAGTTGTTCTCTGACTCAGGCTCATCTGATGAGAGGCAGAGGAGTCATGACGATTCTGGCCCTGAATACTGGGGCCAGTGTGACACTGACTACTTGTTGATTAAGGTCTTTAAGGCACTGTCTATCTCTCCCCCCGGTCAGGTCCCCAAGCCTAGAGGGGAGCGTTTCCATACTGCGACTGCACGTTTGGAATTTCTAGAGCAGGCTCATTTCCATGCCCTTGTGCTCAAGGAATGGGAATGCCCCAGTAAACTTCCAGGGGTTCCAGGGGACTGGGATAGGAAATACCCTTTTCCCCCTGAGGTGGTTAATTGTTGGTCATCACCCCCCGTGGTGGATGCACCTAACCCCCCCTTTATTACAACCCCTGCTTATAGTACCCTTCGGGATGCTGAGGACCGGCGCATTGAGCTGCTGGCCTCCCATGCCTTTTCCTGTGCTGGGACGGCGCTGTGCCCGGTCTGTGCCGCAGCCATTACTGCAGTGGCCACTAGAACCCTCATCAAAAAATTGCTTGATCATCACCCCCCCGAGGATCTCCCCTGGGAGGTGCACTCTCCAATTATTATGTATTTGTGAAATGTATTCTATTAGCGCTGGATGATGCGATTAGAATGTGTGCAAGAACTTCCGCCCTTGCGGTGGCTATTCATCGCTTGGTCTGGCTGAGACAGTGGGGTGCTGATGATACTACTAAAAAGACTCTTACTGGGCTCCCCTTTAGAGGGCAACGCCTATTTGGGGCCCGTCCTGTTCGGTAAAAAGGGCAAATCACCCCTTCGCAGACGGCCGTCTCAGCCCCCTCGGGGCAGGGGCACCCCTCCTCCCCCCTACCTTAGTGTTAAACAAGAACCAGGGGTGTCCTTCCGGATTTTTCGTGCAGACTCCTGCCCCACGAGCAGCAGACAACGCTCTGGCCCCTCCAGCGGGGCTAAGCCCAAATCTTCCACCAAACCCCCTCAAGCATGATGGGGCGCCCTCTCCCGTCTGGGTGAGGGGATGGCTGCAGCACCTTGCTCTTATCAGGAGGCATCTCGCCTCATTCTGGTGGATTCAGGAGGTTGTGTCCTCCAGATACAGGATAGCGTTTGCTGCACGGCCTTCCCCAGTTTTTATCAGGTCCCAGGTACTTCTGGTCCCTGCCGCTGTTCAGTTGCTGGCACAGGCCATTCTAGGCCTGCAAGGTCTGAGGGTCTCTTGCAGATTGCCCTAATAGGCAGAGGCAAGGGCCGCTATACCACCTTTCCACAGTCCCCCAAAGGATGGGCCGGGTTGGCCCATTCTGGATTCACAGCAATTCTCTAATTACAGGCACTTTCCTGCATGGAAACTCTGAGTTGGGCCATCAGCACCTTGCGCCCAGTGGGCTTCTTGCCGTCTGGGGAACTCTACAATGCTTATGTTTACATCCTTGTGCCCTCAGGTCTCTGAGGCTCTTCAGGTTCATGTTGGAAGTCCAACACTGTTAATTGTGGCCTTGTTATCTGGCCTCTCTTCAACTCCCAGAGGGTTCACTCAGGTGCCGACGATCGTGATGTCTCTATGAGACCAAGGGGCGTCCGCGCGATGTCTACCCGGACGCCCTTCCTCACTTCCCTGTCTCTGCGTCAGGATAGTTGAATACTCGGCTGGTGGGTACATTGGGAGTCATTTGGATGGGTGTTCAATCACCCCGAGTCCTCGCTGTTCCCTTAAGTGGTAACTCCTTTAATAGGAATGATTCTGGATTAGGTTCAAACCAGATTCTCCCCTTCTCAGCAATTAGGTGGGCAATCTGGTCTCATGGGCCCAGTCCCTTATTGCTGTCCCGGTCTCTTAACACCAGGCAGGGATGCCTTGAGCCCTTCTGCGACTTCTATTGGTAACACAGGACAGGGATCCAGCACCCCTGGAGCAGGGTCTGTGGGCCTTCCCACCTGTATCACGGGTTTTCTCTTGAAAATGGATGAACTCGAGGGACCTGTCTGGGGGCAGTTCTTGCCCCTTCCTGGAAATGGTCACCATGGATGCCAACCTTTCAGGTTGAAGGGGAAGGTTTCTTCTGAAACTCCCTGCGATTCTGGTGGTGGCGGGGCCCTTAGAATGTCCTTACGCCTATTGAATTCTAAACAGTGAGTGTTTTTCAGTTTGGCTCTATCTCGCTTGACCACTCCCCTTCTGGATTGCCAGTCTGGGGGCGCTCGGTCCGTCTGACGACAGATGTATTACATTAATCATTGGAAGGGGCCTGGAGCTGGCGGACCTTCCAGGGAGTGGGGTGTTCCCTTTCTAGGTGGAGACAATGCTCCCCGCATGTTAGTGATATTAGCTCCGGCGGAGCCCCTCTGCGACAGGATGTGCTCATCCCTGTGTCGCTATGGAGTCCAACCAGTCATGGATCTGTTGGGTTCCTTCACCTTCACAGGCTATCGGCCTTTGTTTCCCTGTCCCAGGATCCTATGTCAGTGGTCCGGATGCCTTTAGTACCGTCTTGACAGGACGCTCGGTTCTGTATGTCCTTCTCCATTCCCTCTGCTAGGCAGGGTTCTGCATAAGATTGCTCTGGTAAGGGGACCAGTGATTCTGGTGGCCCCCAGGTGACCTAGTAGAGTGTGGTTGCAGACATGGTACTGTGGTCAGTAGTTCTGTACCTTTCCAGGAGTGCCAGTTTGATCACTCAGGGCCCCCTTTACGTCACTCCAATCTACAGTACCTGGCCTAGTCGGCCTGACTGCTGAAACATACATCTTGATAGAGACAGGTTTATCTGTTTCAGTGTTTGTGACTATGGGAAGGCTAGGAGTAAGCCTCTTCCTCGTCTTCTTCGATTTGTTGTAGGGTATGGCATACCCACATTGATTGGGGCGAGTCTAGTTCTCTTACCTGTTGGGCGTTCTCGGTTCCCAGGTTTCTAGTGTGGTCTTCAGCATGAATTGGAGTTGGTTCTCCAGCTCAGTTCTCTGATGGGTCAGGCTCTGCCCTATCCACCTTGCCTTAGCAGTCTTCCTGGTTAAGACTTCCTTCAGGGGGTGCTCATGTGCGTCCTCCATGTAATCCTATGGTCCCTGTTGGGATTGAAATTGAATTCATTCTGTCTGCTTGCAGGAATTGTCCCTTGGTCCTATTCAGGATGCTGTTTGGCTGTCCTTACCCTCAAGGTTGTCCTTCTGGTGACTGTTACCGTGGTCAGGCGTATGTTAGCAGGCGGCTCTGTCTACCTAGCCCTCATTCCTTGAGATACACCAGGATACGGTGGAGTTCCGCCTGAAGCCGGACTCTCTACATCTGGAGGTGTCTTATGTTCATTATTCGAGATATTGTTATCAACGGCTATCCCCTTTTCCTAGCAACGCTGAGGAAGTGGTTCTGCATTCCTTATACAGGTGTTGGCAGTTTTTCCTTGGGAGTCACTGTGTCCTTTAGGGGAACTGAGGTTCCTTGGGGCTTGTGGTCATTACATCCTGAATGTGCCCGATCTCGTCTGCTCTCGGGAGTTGGGCGGTTTGGTCCTGGTTGTTACCTTAATGGATGTTACTCCTGGTACCTTGTTCGGCCTTTGGCTTCTGCCAAATCTATGGTAGCTATCGGATTCGTCAGGCTGTTACTCAGGCCAATTCTGGCAAGGGGAAGAATCTCCCTTGTTGCCTTGATTCCTTTCTACACGTGCTTGATGCCTCTTGGGCATTTCAGCACCGGGTTTCTGTTGAACTGGTTGGCTAGGCCACTACCATTGGCCTTCTGCTCATACCTTTTGCAAGGTTTTTACAATGTTGATGTTAGGGCCTCAGCTCTTGCTGTCTTGGCCGTATGGTTCTGCAGGTGACAGTGGTTTAAACTGTCTGCTGTTGTAGTTTTTTGTTGGGGATCCCATCCTACTTACGGACACTGCTTTTGGATGTCCCAAGTGTAAGTATTATATCTGGAGCAGGACGTACTGTATACTAAGAATAATACAATTCTGTGAAATACTCACCTGTAGAATTGATATTATTTGTATACAGTACGTCCTGCTCCACCCCACCCTGTTTTTTTCTTTTGCATTTTTCTGGATCCCCTGTATGGTGATTATCATTGTTATCATTACCAGTTGTTCTGGGTGGTTTAATTCTCCCAGTTTCTAGTTCACTGCTTTTCAATGCTGGGGATTTGTGGGAGGTCCCTGGGTATTTGAAGGCCCGGGGGGAGCCTGTTTTTCCATGTCTCTGCAGTGCAGCGCCATCTGGCGGAGGATGACCCAAGTGTAAGTATTATATCTGGAGCAGGACGTACTGTATACAAATAATATCAATTCTACAGGTGAGTATTTCACAGAATTGTATTTTTAAATCACATTCATTTGGTCAGTTGTACTATTTTCTGGTCCTCTTTTGTAAGAGTTTGTCCGTTTGGAGAAGACAACCTTATATATGGTGGAGTTTTGAATTAGTTTTTTGAATTAGTTCCTTGCATATATTTTCAAGCTGGTGTAAGCTAAGAATTAGTTATGCAGAGTTAGCAAGTGCCAGAGCCCCCTTCTCATTTACCCAATAATCCAGGCAACATCTCAGGTGCCGATCAGTGATTAGGCTTTGATTGCCTGGCAGTTGAAGTCAGATGACCGATGCTTGTCAAAAGTAGTGATCCACATCATAAACAAAGAAAAGTCCACCTCAGCTAGAGTACATAAATAGGATGAGGAAGGACTATTTTCTCCCATTATCCTTCATGACGACCCACAGAGATGGAGGCTCGAAACCCTGGGAAGAAACACAAATTGAACAAGGTTAAAACCCCACCCCTTCCTCTCCACCTCTGCTCTTTGCGTTTCCTCCCTAATGAACCACTGGGCAGATGACAGACTTCATCCAATAATTTATTTTAGTTTTTTGTTTTCAGCTCCAGGAGTTCTGGAGGAGCCCGCTAAGCCTTAGCTGTAACCGAGTGTAGTTCACCCGAGATTCATAGGCAGCCAGGGCAGTGCCACATAGTATGACAGCGCACTAGTTGTGCACTGTCTCCTTTAAATCCTGGCTGATTCTGGGTGAAATGGGTATGCGATGCTTAGTGGGACCCATGGGGTACACACCTGAGCCGAGAAGCAATCTCAGGCTTTTTTCGTTTTCTATTTCCCTCCATTTTTTTCAAAATTTGGGGGCAGAGCCTCCCGATCGTTGACCTGGCACTCTGACGTCACTTCCGGGCACGGCTTTTACACATGCTGCTACCTGGATGTATAGGCGTCCCTTTTTTTCCCAGCCAGTGATCTGGTCATGCTGAAGGGAGACGAACTGAGCTGGTGGCTATGCATCAAAGCAATGGCATTCGGGGGGAATGGTGGCGGAGCCGGAGCAACCCTCAGCAGCAGCAAATCTCCGTTCTTGGCCCAGCAGGGAGCGACAGTCAGGTGCAGGCAATTTTCCTAGTGGCCTTCACACCCCAAGCAAGATGTTTCAAGAGAAACTGGTAACATAGAAATCTTGATTTAACTTTGAGCTTTTTGTGTCTGCTGCAAACAGGGGGTATGTATATATAATATGTTTTAGGTCATTGTCGTTTTAGCCTATTACACCCAAGGTTAAAGATAGAGACAAGTACCCCCCTAAAGCTCAAACCCTCTAAAGGTAGAGGATGAGTTAGCAGTGGATCATCAGCTATGTATAAGGAGATCCTAGTCATGAGGAATAAGATTGCCTCAATGCTGGAAGTCCATAGTTCCCCTGGACTGCACCCAAGGGCATTCACTGCTGCCGCATTTATCCCTAAGTCTGGCCAGGAGAATCCGGAAGCGAAGCCTGTCGTTTCCCTTTTCACAGCTATCCCCAATACTCAGTTCAGGTACGCTTCAAATCGAAGTAGGATCTGAAATAGTAGAGGAGCGTGAAAGTGAACTCTCCTCTGAGGATTCCCTTAATAAGGGAATACAAGATAATGAAAGCGAGGGGGCCTCCAGTCCCTCAGGGCGCCTGCCAGAGGAATTGGCAAAGTTATTAGAGGATATCCGACACCTGGGAAATATGTGCATAGATATGCCATGTATAAAATCTCATGCATTCAGTACAGCTTGGCACAGTTGGAAAAGAAAGGTAGCGGCCATTCTGGAGCTTCCTCTCCCAGCATCTCAGCCATGCTGCTGCTTTGATTCAACTGACCTAACAATCCACAGTAACAGGAAGCCCAGCAGCACTTCCTGTTTTGTAGCATATTTTGGAAACAACAGGAGTTAGAAAAAGGTAAATGAATTATTATGTGCAGCAATCTAAATTGCCCTGAAGAGGGATGCATATGAGCACTGTTTGTTGTGTTGGTCTGGTTGAAGTAATTTTTGACTGTTGGTCCGCTGTAAGGATATCATTGAGTCTGAATGGGAACACCCAGATAAGACATTTTTCATGTCTAATTCACTTAAAAGTTAATTCCCATTTCATAAGCAGGACATGGAGCCTTGGAGTATGTGTCCAAAACCTGGATGCTTCACTGGGTCTGATGTCCAGAGCAGCGGATTTAGGTTTTGAATATATGGGGGCATTATGTGATCCAATGGATCGCAGGATAGAGGACATCCTAAAAAGAGCTTGGGATGCCGCATGGGAGACGTGGCTTAATAACCTTAAGGTTTATATTGAAAATGGCACTCCTAAGGAGAGTATCCTATATACCTTACCTACTCTTTTTAGAACTGTGTCCTTTTTAACAAGTGCTTCAGAAGTCCACAGCCTTGCTCTTCTGCACCAGAAGAGCAGTTTGGCTTAAGACATGGTCCGGGGATCTGGTTTCCAAAGCCAAGGATTGCAGGGTCCCTTTTCAGGGTAACTGACTTCTAACAAAGGGGGGGGGGGGGGGGGATTTTCCCAATAAGAAAAGAACGTTTCAGACTCACACCAGTAATAGAGGTAAAGAACTACCTTGCGACCGGCTCAGAATAAACAGAGCGAGCAGAAAAAGCATTAGACACAGACAAGGCCTCAAAGAAAGCGATGTTTGCTCTCCAGAGGGCCCAAAGTCTCAGTGCTGACAGTGAATACCGAGTGGGGGGCAGAATTGCCTGGTTTGTAGCTGCCTAGAGAATAATCTCCCAAAATCCTTTTGTGCTACAAACACTCAAAAGGGTATATCGATTAGAATTTTCATCCATCACGCAATCCTTTTTCCTAGTGACCAGGTTGCCAAGAGATCCCAGGAAGAGAGAAGCTATTCCCGAGTATTACAGGAACTTTTTCAGAAAAGGCAGATAGTTCCGCCCCCTCTGAAGGAAGGGGATTCTACTCACGTTTTCCTAGTACAAAAACCGCCAGGAAAAATACCATTTTGTGAGTACTCACCTGTAAAATGGTTATTACGAGTATGTCACACACCCCACTTCCAAATATTCATGACACTTGGGAACCCGGCCTGTAGAGGGCGATCTTGCAGAGATGACATGGAAAAAGGAGCCCATCCTGGTCCATAAGTACTGGGTTCCTCCCACTATTCCTCAGTATTTTTAACAAGCAGTGAAGAACCAGGAAGAGCAAATTATATTCGATGATTGAAAAATAGTTTGAAAATAATAATCACCATATAAAGGATCCCTTAGAACAAAAAAGGGCGGGGGAAGTGGGGTGTGTGACATACTCGTAATAACCATTTTACAGGTGAGTACTCACAAAATGGTATTATTCCTAGTATGTCACACACCCCACTTCCAAATATTCATGACACTTGGGACATCCAATAGCAGTGTCTATAATGGGTGGGGATCCCCAAGGAATAATGCATAGCTTAAATTACTGCAGCTTGCAGAATTTTGCGGCCAAAAGCAGCATCCGCTGAGGCCCACACATCAACCTTGTAAAACTTAGAAGAAGTATGCACAGAAGACCAAGTCGCAGCCTTGCAAACCTGTTCAACAGAAGCCTGGTGCTGAAAAGTCCAGGAAGCTCCAATAGCACGAGTAGAATGAGTGACACGAAAAGGGGGAGCCTTCCCCTTAATAGGCCCCAATGATGGCCTGACGGATCCACTTACTAAGGGAAGATTTGGCAGGAGAAAAACCCTTCTTGGGCCCAGAAGGCACAACAAAAAAGGCATCCGTCTTGCGGAAGGCCGAAGTAGTAGCTAAATACTTAACACAACGAACTACATCCAAAGAATGTAAGACCCTTTCCTTGTCGTTACTAGCTTTAGGACACAAGGAAGGAAGAACTATATCCTGATTTAGGTGGAAAGCAGACACCACCTTAGGAAGGAAATCCGGTTTAAAATGGAAAACAACCTTGATGCCGCTCAAAATAAGGGGCTAGAATAGACAAAGCCGCCAGTTCAGAAACTTGGCGGACAGAAGTAATAGCAACCAAAAAGGCAACCTTCTGAGTAAGAATAGGAAGAGGAATATCCTGCAAAGGCTCAAAGGGAGGGGTCTGCATAGCTGAAAGCACTAGGTTAAGGTCCCAAACAGGAAGTATAGGCTTTCTGGGAGGCCGCACATGCGCGACTCCTTGGAAAAAAGTCTTAACCAAAGGATGAAGAGCAAACAACCTTTGAAAGAAAATAGCCAAGGCAGAGACTTGCCCTTTCAAAGTACTAATCTGGAATCCCATACCTCGTTGCAGATATTCCAGAATTCTAGGAATAGAAAATACTCTACAGGGCAAAGCCCTGGATTCACACCAATCAATATAGGACCTCCAAGTCCTGTAATAAATGACAGAGGGAGACCATTCTCCCTGGCGAGAACATCCCCTGCTCAGGGAGTCTGCCTCCACATTCTCTATCCCCGGAATGTAAACTGCTGATATGCAGGGAACACTGATCTCTGCCCACTGAAGGATCAGAGACACTCCCCGGAGGGCACCCCAACTGCGAGTCCCTCCCTGGTGATTGATGTATGCAACAGCTGTTCGGTTGTCTGACCGAATCTGAACTGGCAGACCCTGTAAGAAATGGGTCAGTCGAAGTAGAACAAGACGTATGGCCCGAAGCTCTAATACATTGATTGGATAATGAGCCTCCTGAGGCCCCCACAATCCTTGGAACTGATGCTTCTTCCAGAAGCCCCCCAGCCCACCAGGCTGGCATCTGTGGTAACCAGTTCCCAACACGGAGTCAGAAATGACTTGCCCTTCTGGAGGTTGAGCGATATTAACCACCACTGAAGGGACTGCGAAACGTGGGGAGACAATAGACAAGTCTGATTCAATGATAGTGGGCACCTGTCCCACTTTGCCAAGAGGAAGAGCTGAAGCGTCCTTATGTGAAACTGGGCAAACGGGACTGTCTCGAATGCAGCTACCATCAATCCCACTAGTCTCATCACTAGACGGATAGACTGACGAGGGTTGGACAAGAATAGACGAATCAAGTCCTGAATCAGAACCATTTTGGACTGAGGAAGAAAAAACCCGGCCTGAAATGTATCCAGAATCAGTCCCAGGAAGGGAATTTCCCTGGACGGACAGAGAGAGGATTTGGGGTAACTTATTACCCATCCGAACCTCTCTAGCGTAGAGACCACCGTCCTGGTGTCCAACTTCATGAATTTGCATGTCATCCTTGCGCAGGGGCCATGCTAATCCTCTCTGTATTGTTCCAATCTTAGTATATGTGCTGCCAAAGCAAGCACAATGAGGGAAGCAACAGGAGCCAGGCAAACAAAGAGCACCCAGGAGCTCTTGAGAATGAAATGATTGCTGTGTGCCTAAGCCCTGCCCACCCCCAGAATCACATGACCAAGAATGGAGGGAAATTCAAATCTGAACCTAGCCAGAAAACAAAGAGCTTTAAAAGGTAAGCAAAAGAATGCTGCCTAGACAGAAATAGGAAAATCTAAATAAAACATATCCTATTAAATAGTATAGTAAACATACATAATAATATATATGTAATAAAGATTTATTTTATATATCTTTTTTTTTTCTTTTATTATTTGTGTGCATGGTGACAAATAAGCCCAGATAACGCCCCCCCTCCTTTTTACCCCAGCAGGGTAAAGGAGAACTAAAGGGGGGTGGGGGAGGATAGAAATGCACCCATAAGGCACAAGGGGATTATAAAGGGACAGGGGCATCCCATGCCGAGAACACCAACCCGGAAACCGCCTACACACATTTGGGTCTCACGGAGGAGTAAAACTCCTGTATACACCAGAAGGTGTATGTATCTACCTTTGCCTGAACCATACAGCCAGGGCTGGGAGGCATACAATATAACCAAACAGGTTTAAAGAGTATCAGACAGAAATAGAGAAAAAAAGGGTCCGGAAGCAAACCCGGCCACCTGCAGCTTGAAGGAGAATCATCTTCTGAGTGCTTCACCGACTGCAGAGATGAAAAGACTGAGGAATAGTGGGAGGAAACCAATACTTATGGACCAGAAGGGGCTCCTTTTTCCATGTCATCTCTGCAAGATCGCCCTCTACAGGCCGGGTTCCCAAGTGTCATGAATATTTGGAAGTGGGGTGTGTGACATATTAGGAATATATTGAATGATTCTAAATCGCAAAAGATTGAACTGATTCATCCGATACAAAAAGTTCAAGATTGAGTAAATCTATTTAGTAAGAAATATCTTCATAGAACAAGCCCTGATGGTCAATTTAGACCCACAGGATGCCTACCTGCATATACCAATTCTGGCATTGCATTGCAAGTATCTGAGGCTTGCTTTGCAAACAGAACATGAGCTCTATCATTTCCAATACAGGGCCTTACCCTTCGGCCTATCGTCAGCCTCACGATCTTTACAAAGATCTTGGCGGAGCCGATGGCACACCTCAGACAGGAGGGAATCATAGTTATTCCTTATCTGGATGATCTTCTACTGTTAAACAAATTGGAGAAGTCACTCCTAGCAGATCTAGGGAAGACTCTTCTTTTACTAAAAACTTTGGGCTGGGTTGTCAATTTAGGAAATCTGTGCAGATTCCTTCAGTACGATATAGACAGAAGTCCGCCAAAGGATTCTGCTTCCACAGGAAAATATACAGAGGATCATAACAATGACCCAAAGGTTCATTCAGAAAATGATGACCCTGCTTGGCTTCATGACTGCAGCAATCCCGGCAGTACCATGGGCTCGACTACATATGAGATCCCTGCAGAGGTTCCTCCTATCACGTTGGGACAAATGCCCAGACTCACTATATCAGGGGATTCAAATAGAGTTGAAGGTCTTAGAGGGGCTCCTATGGTGGACAAATCCAGGGGTACTAGAGAAAGGAAGGCAGTGGAAGCAAAGAAATCCTGTCGTTATCACAACAGATGCTAGCAGCTGGGGAGCCCACCTGGAAAGTCAACATGTTCCGGTGGAAGTGTCCAAGTATAGCAGACAGATCATCCAACTTCTGGGAGCTTCTGGCTGTCAAGTTGGCACTAAATCATTTTCTGCCAGACATCTTAGGCAGAGAGGCCACTCTGACAATGCTTCCACAGTAGCTTACCTAAATCATCTGGGTGGGACAGGGTCCTCAGCACCGATAAACCTCTCAAACTTAATTCTGTTTCCCTTAGGGGGAAGGTCAGGTCCTGTCAATTTCCTCAGTGCATCTAAAGGGAACCCTGAACACTCTTGCAGATTATCTAAGCCGGGTCAGGGTTCAACAGACAGAGTGGTGTCTAAACCAAGAAGTTTTCATTCGGATTGCATGGGGTCTCCCTCAGATAGACATCTTTGCCTCTGCCAGCAATTCAAAATGCGAAACACTGACAAAGGGAAACGGTGCGTTAGCAGTGGATGCTCTGGTTCATCCTGCAGAAAGGATTTGAGAAAGGGCTAGCAGTAAGTATGCTAAAGACCCAGACTTCAGCCCTATCAGTCTTCCTAGACTGCCACTTGAGACATCAACTGATCAATCGATACTTTAAATCAGTGAGCATGTCAACAAGACTTAACGCATCTGGAGTGGTATACGGCAGTTTGTTTTACTTTCATTTTCTCCCTAGCTGTCACGCTGTGAGCATTGCCGGCTCTCGCGGCCAGAGATCAGGCTGGCGGTGCCTGTGAGACCTTAAGCTGCTGTAACTGGGAAGGAGGAATTTAAAAGAAACAAGCAGATTGTAAAAAATACCATTTTGTGAGTACTCACCTGTAAAATGGATATTGTCAGTGTGTCACACACCCCGCTTCCCCTTTAATTCTGACGATAGGGTTATCCTCCAGCAGGAGGCGACGTTGCAGAGAGAAGTATTGAAAAACGAGCCCCTTCCGGCCTACATATACCTGGGACCTCCCACTTAACACCCAGTGAATTCAAACAGCAGTAAGACAAGGTACCAGGAAAACCAACGGTAACCCTCAAAATAAAAATAAAGGAAAGCTTCACCATATAGAGGATCCAGGATACCAAAAAGGGCGGGTGAAGCGGGTGTGTGACACACTGACAATATCCATTTTACAGGTGAGCACTCACAAAATGGTATTATTCTCAGTGTGTCACACACCCCGCTTCCCCTTTAATTCTGACGATAGGGACATCCAAAAGCAGTGTCCACAAGGGGTGGGTATCCGACAGCAAAATGAAGCATAACTCAAACGACTGCAGTCTGCAGAACCTTTCGGGCCAAACACAGCATCCGCTGAAGCCCTTGTAAAACTTAGAAAAAGTATGAACGGAAGACCAAGTAGCAGCCTTACAAACTTGTTCAACAGAAGCCTGGTGCTGAAAAGCCCAAGACGCTCCAACAGCACGAGTAGAATGAGCAGTGATACGAAAAGGGGGAACCTTCCCCTTGGCCGAATAGGCCCCAACAACCGCCTGACGAATCCATTTGCTAATGGAAGACTTAGCCAGAGCCAAACCCTTCCTAGGCCCACAGGGCACAACAAAAAAGGCATCAGTCTTACCAAAAGGAGAAGTAGTAAGCAAATAGTACTTAACACAGCGTACCACATCCAAACAATGCAAAACCCTCTCCTTGTCATTCTTAGGCTTAGGACACAAGGAGGGAAGGACAATATCCTGATTCAAATGAAAAGCAGAAACAACCTTAGGAAGGAAGTCCGGTTTGAAACAAAAAACCACCTTGTCCTGATGGCTCTCAAAGTAGGGCGCCTGAATCGACAAGGCCACCAACTCCGAAACATGCCGAACCGAAGTGATCGCCACCAAGAAGGCAATCTTCTGAGTCAAGGTAGAAAGAGCAATATCCTGCAAGGGCTCAAAGGGAGGAGCCTGAAGAGCAGAAAGAACCAAGTTCAAGTCCCAAACAGGGAGCAATGACTTCCTGGGAGGCCGCACATGCATACCCCCTGGAAAAAAGTTTTGACTAAAGGATGAAGCGCAAAAGGCTTCTGAAAAAAGATAGACAAGGCAGAAACCTGCCCTTTCAAAGTACTCAGCTGGAGTCCAGCCCTGATTGCAAGAAATCCAAAATCCTAGAAACTGAAAAGACCCTACAAGGCAAAGATCTAACCTCACACCAAGCGATATAAGCTCTCCAAGTCCTATAGTAGATGGTAGAAGAAGACCTCTTCCGGGCACAGATAAGAGTCTTAACAACCGAGTCAGAAAGACCCTCCTCCTTCAAGATGAAGGTTTCAGCAGCCAAGCTGTCAAACCCAGCGTTGGTAAATTGGGGTAACACAGCCGACCCTGAGTGAGCAGATCGGGCCGAAGAGGCAGAACAACCTGATCCACCGCCAGCCGAACGATGTCTGCGAACCATACTCGCCTTGGCCACCTTGGAGCCACGAGAATGGCGGACACCGTTTCCAGAGCCAGCTTCCGTACCACCTTGCCTAGCATGGGTATCGGAGGAAAAAGGTACAGAAACCCCAGTTCCCCCCATCTCAGAGACATGGCGTCCACCGCCAGAGCCAGAGGGTTCTAAGAGAGCGTCACGAAGGTCGAAAGCCTGCAATTGTGACGAGAGGCAAACAGGTCCACCTCCGGTGTCCCCCACCGGAGACACAGAGACCGAAAAACTTGAGGATGGAGAGACCATTCCCCCAGACGGGAAGAGCACCTGCTCAACAGATCCGCTTCCCTGTTTTCCACACCCGGAATGTAAACTGCCGAGAGACAAGGAACATGGGCCTCCGCCCAGGTCAGGATCAGGGACACCTCTCTGAGGGCACCCAGACTGCGAGTCCCTCCCTGATGTTTGATGTAAGCAACCGCTGTCCGATTGTCCGAGCGAACCTGAACCGCAAGGCCCAGAACATGCTGAGTCAAATTAAAAAGAACCAGATGGATGGCTCTCAGTTCCAGAACATTGATGGGCAAGTGGGCCTCTCGAGGCCCCCACTGCCCCCGAAACTGAAGATCCTTCCAGAATCCCCCCCATCCCGAAAGACTGGCATCCGTGGTGACGATTTCCCAAAGAGGAGTCAGAAAAGACCTGCCCCTCAAGAGATTGGTCGAGACCAACCACCATTGAAGGGACTGCCGGACCCGGGAGGACAACTGGAAGGGCCGATCCAACGACCGTGGTCGCCGGTCCAGCACAGTAATGAATCAGTGCAACCAATCATAGAGGAAATACTTCCAAATTGGCCACATCACCATAGGGATAATATACTTTATATGCATGAAAACATGCCCTAGAACCATCTGATAATGGACATAATAGCACCGCGCAGCACAGAAAATAAAAGTAAAAAGCAAACTTGCCAGACAGAGCTCAGCAGACCCCAGACGGACAACTCCGGAGCGAGGAAGACGAAGGGTGGGCTGGCAAAGCGCGCGATGCGCTCCGGCCCCGCCCACGCCAGCACAGCGCGGGCCGCGAAGAAACGCGGCCCTGCCCCCTAGAAGATGAGCACCGCGGCCGCAGGTACGAGCGAGGCTGGTGCCAGAAACAGGCACCCCGCCCGCAAAAACACACTCACCACACCACACAGAATGCACACGGAGCCCCCGCAGCCCGGGGACATATTCACCAGACTGCAGCGCTGACCTATTTAGCTGCCTACAAAAAAACGCACACATCATCCTGGTCAGAATAAAAATCATTAGACACCCCACAAACGCCACCCCCCCACCACACGCTAAGGGAGACGGGACCAAGCGGGAGAAGGCAGGCTAAAGGGGGGACCGGGACGGGGCGTCCCAAATCCGGATCACCGGCCGGATAACCGCATTGCCCACGCGTGGGGACGAGCGGAGGAGATAAGCTCCTAGGCACCATGAGGTGCAGTCTACCATTGCCCAGCCAGCAGCCTAGGCTGGGAGGCTTCCAATATCTTAACTAAGTAAACAAAACAAGTAGCTGGGCAGAAATAGACCATGGGGGGATGCCGGGGTTTGACCCCGGCTACCTGCAAGCAGGAGACTTCTTTCATCTGTCTTGTCGCATCAAGACTTCTCTCTGCAACGTCGCCTCCTGCTGGAGGATAACCCTATCATCAGGATTAAAGGGGAAGCGGGGTGTGTAACACACTGAGAATATACCTTGCTTCTCCTCAGGGTACAATTTAAATGCCTGCACTACTCCGTGATTTTGTGAGCATATATTTGTGTGTAGCTGAATCTGTTATTTATCAGTATCACGCTATGTTATCTTATTTGTTTTATGAGCTGCAAGCTATTATTAAATTGAAAGTTGTAAACAAGCCACTGGTTGGAAGTTTTATGAGGAATATATTTGGAAGGAGAATATTTTATTGGATTGAACCATAGGTTCCCGCTGTTTGTAGCAGGTCTTCACTACTTTTTTTTTAACAAACAAAGAGGACCTAAAGGCATGATCTATGCTTTCTAGTTAGTAGGGGCAACCTTATGCTTTGGTGGCTGGGAATCACATGTGATTTGTGGTGAAAATTCAGATTCACAAGGAAGGAAGAAAAACATTTTTCTTAATTGTGAATGGACTTTATTTTATAATATATTAAGTAGATTATTGTTTCATATATTTAAAAATAGTAGGTTACTGAGCACTGGATTCATTTTTTTGGATCATTTGGGATCCAAAGGTTTGTTCAGATACTTTAAATCAATTACCTGCAAAAGACCAGGGGGTTTCCAACATGGGACTTATCAGTCATATTGAAGGGGTGGCTGGAACCTCCATTTGAGCCATTAGAGGAGGTACCAGAAAAATGGTTCTCTGAAATTTTGTTTTCTGCTGGCTATCACATGAGCCAGGTGGGTAAGTGAACTTCAAGCCTCACTGCCATATAGAGACCTGATCCCAATATTGCCAGATAGAGCAGGAACAGAAAAAGATCTTGCACTTCTAGATGTGAGAAGAGCACTGATGATTTACTTGGATATATCCAGAGAATGGTGGATAGCGTAACAGCTTTTAGTAACCTTCAGCGGAAAGAGAAAAGGCATAGCTGCCTTAAAATCCACTATTGCCAGATGGATAAAAATACAATTCTGTGAAGTACTCACCTGTAGAATTGATATTATTTGTATACAGTACGTCCTGCTCCAGATATAATACTTACACTTGGGTTATCCTCCGCCAGATGGCGCTGCACTGCAGAGACATGGAAAAACAGGCTCCTCCCGGCCCTTCAAATACCCAGGGACCTCCCAGGAATCCCCAGCATTGAAAAGCAGTGAACAAGAAGCCGGGAGAATTAAACCACCCAGAACAACTGGTAATAATAACAATGATGACAATCACCATACAGGGGATCCAGAATAATGCAACAACAGGGTGGGGTGGAGCAGGACATACTGTATACAAATAATATCAATTCTACAGGTGAGTACTTCACAAAATTGTGTTATTCTTAGTATACAGTACGTCCTGCTCCAGATATAATACTTACACTTGGGACATCCAATAGCAGTGTCCATAAAGTAGGGTGGGATCCCCCAACAAAAGGTGACAACTACTGCCGCTTGCAAAACCTTGCGGCCAAAAACAGCATCAGCTGAGGCCCGTAACATCAACCTTGTAAAACTTTGAGAAGGTATGAACAGAAGACCAAGTATCGGCCTTGCAAACTTGTTCAACAGAAGCCTGGTGCTGGAAGGCCCAAGAGGCACCAATAGCACGAGTGGAATGAGCAGTTAGGCGGAAGGGAGGATTCTTCCCCTTAGCAGAATAGGCCTGAATCACAGCCTGACAAATCCATTTGCTAATAGTAGACTTGGCAGGAGCCAAACCCTTCCTAGGACCAGAAGGGACCACAAAAAGAGCATCAGTCTTCCTGAAGGCCGCAGTGACTACCAGGTAGTACTTCAGACACCTTACCACATCCAATGAATGCAAACCCCTTTCCTTAGCGTTGCTAGGATTAGGACACAATGAAGGAAGGACAATATCCTGATTCAAATGAAAAGCAGACACCACCTTTGGCAGGAAATCTGGCTTAAAGCGGAACACCCCCTTGTCCTGGTGTCTCTCGTAGTATGGGGGCTGAATAGACAGAGCCGCCAGCTCAGACACGCGCCTGACCGAAGTAATAGCCACCAGAAACACAACTTTGAGGGTAAGTACAGCCAGAGCAGCATCCTGAATAGGCTCAAAGGGAGCACCCTGTAAGGCAGACAAAACCAGGTTCAAGTCCCAAACAGGGACCGTGAGTGACCCCCTGAAAGAAGGTCTTAACCAAGAGATGCTGTGCAACAGACCTCTGAAAGAAGACAGGGCAGAAACCTGAGCCTTCAGAGTACTGAGTTTTAGACCCAACTCCAATCCATGTTGTAAAAACTCAAGAATTCTAGGGATTAAGAATTCCCTGCAGGGGAGAGACCTAGACTCACACCAGTCAATGTAGGAACGCCATACCCTATAATAGATGGCAGAAGAAGTTTTCTTCCTAGCCTGTACCATGGTATCCACCACTGAGGCAGACAAACCTTTCTCCATCAAGATGGAGGTTTCAGCAGCCAGGCCGTCAAAGCCAGAGTTTGTAAACTGGGATGGCGTAAGGAGCCCTGAGTGACTAGATCTGGCTCCTCTGGCAGGACGTACTGGTCTACTGCCATTCGTACCACGTCTGCGAACCACACTCTTCTTGGCCACCAGAATCACTGGCACCCTTTCCAGGGCAATCTTGCGCAGAACCCTGCCCAGCAGGGGAAACGGGGGGAAGGCATACAGAAGCCGGAATTTCTTCCAAGACAATGACAGAGCATCCGTGGCCAAGGCAAGAGGATCCTGCGACAGGGAGACAAAGGCCGGGAGCTTGTGATTGTAACAGGATGCAAACAGATCCACATCCGATAGGCCCACCGGTAACACAGGGACTGGAATACCCTGTTGCAGAGAGACCACTCTCCCTGACGCGAGGTCCCCCTGCTCAGAGAGTCTGCTACAAGATTCTCTACCCCCACTGTCCTGTTGTCTGAGCGCACCTGCGCAATTGCTCCAAAACCAACCTGACCGCCCATAGTTCCAGAATGTTGATGGGTAAATGGGCCTCCTGAGGGCCCCACCTCCCCTGGAACCTCAGGGATTTCCAGAATCCCCCCCAACCTGACAGACTGGCATCCGTGGTGACAGTCTCCCAGGAGGGGGCTAGAAAGGACCTGCCCTTTAGCAAGTTCTTGTGGTCCAGCCACCACGAGAGGGACCTTCTGACCAATGGGAGAAGCACACAAACCCCGTCCAAGGACGCGGGGTCCTTGTCCCATACTGATAGGTGGTGAAGCTGCAGAGGCCTCGAATGGAACTGAGCAAAGGGCACCGCCTCGAAGCTCGCCACCATCAGGCCCACCAGCCGCATTCCCTGTCTGAGGGAGAGCTGGGGGCACGAGAGCAGGGACTGCACCTGCGTAGTCAGATCTTCCACCTTCTGTTGGGGAAGGACTATTCGTGACTGAACAGTATCCAGAATCATCCCCAGGAATGGGGTCACGGTGAAGGGGGCAGGGAGGACTTGGGATGATTGATCACCCAGCCGAAGGACTCCAAGGTGGACACCACCAGCTGAGTGTCCAGCTCCGCCTGCTGTAGAGGCCATGAGGCGATGAAAATGTCGTCCAGGTAGGGCAGCACTCGAATGCCCCCTGACCTTAGCAACGACATCACCCCCGCCAATACCTTGGTGAACACTCTGGGAGCTGAAGTGAGGCCAAAGGGTAGAGCCACAAATTGGTAGTGTTGATCTTTCAACTCGAATCTGAGAAACCTTTGATGCCCGGGGAACACAGGGATGTGAATGTAGGCATCTTTGATGTCCACAGACGTCATAAAATCCCCTGGTCGTAGAGAGCCAACGGCCGAGCGCAGGGTTTCCATGCGAAAGCGCTTGCTCTTGACAAATTTGTTGAGGATCTTTAAATCCAGAATGGGCCTGACTGACCCATCTCTTTTGGGTACTGTGAAAAGGTTGGAGTAGAAACCTTCTCCCCATTCCCTCAAGGGAACTTTGCAAATAACTCCCAGCTCCAGAAGTCCTTGTACTGCTTGCATCAGGACCTGAGCTGATACCGGGTCCTGGGGTATCCGGGACCTGACGAATCTTGAGGGGGGCCGCACAGCAAACTATCTTGTAGCCGGAGGTAACTACCTCCTGAATCCACCGGTCTGAGACTTGACGCCTCCAGATGTGCGCGAAGTGCTGTAGTCGTCCCCCCACCCTGGCGGGCGAGGGCGCCCCAATCATGCCTGAGGGGTCTTGGGAGGGGGTTTGGGTTTGGTCCCCAAGGAGGAGCCAGGGCATCGCCCCCTGCTCCTATGCCGGGAGTCTGTGCGAGCCCCCGCGAAGGACACCCCTTTACCCTGCTTAGCGCCTTTGTAGGGGGCTGAAAGGGGGCCCTGGTTGCGAAAGGGCCGAGGCTGCCGCTTGCGCTGTGGTAACTTACCTCCTTTAGCAAAGAGGTCTAGGCGGTCCCCAAACAGGCGTAGTCCCTTGAAAGGGAGCCCAGTAAGGGCTTTCGTAGCAGCATTGTCGGCCGCCCACTGTCTCATCCATACCGCGCGGCGTATAGCCACCGCCAAGGTGGAAGATCTGGCACACAGCCTAATAGCATCATCCGATGCAGACAGGGTAAAGTTCACAAATACATCACAGTTAGACAGTGCATTAATAGTATCAGCAGGCAACTCGTCTGGGGCGTCAAGTGCATTCCTGACCATGGCCCTGAGCGCCACGGCACTAATGGCCAGAACGCAGACCGGGCGCAGCGCCGCCCCTCCAAACGCATAGGCATGGCACGCCAATTGATCAATGCGCCGGTCCTCAGAATCCCGCAGTGTAGTAGTGTCGGGAGAGTGCATAATAGAGGTGTTAGACAGCCCTAGAATAGGAGCATCGACCTCAGAGGGCGATGACCAGCACTTGACCATGTCAGCAGGAAATGGATACTTCCTGTCCAGACTCTTAGGGATCCCGGGAAGTCTACTGGGATGTTCCCACTCCTTAAGTACGAGGTTATTGAAATGGGTCTGCTCAGGAAATTCCAATCGAGCCTTAGCAGTATGGAATAGCTCACCCCTTTGCCTGGGAGCTACAACAGGGGGAGAGATGGACAAAACCTCAAAAATCTTAGCTTATCAGTATCATCCGGGGTCCAGTGATCAGAACCAGAATCGTCATGACCCCTAGACTTCTCATCAGATGACTCTGAGTCAGAGATCAGCTCCCCTTCGTCTGAAAGGGTATGGTCATATAGATGCGTAAACTCATCAGACTCCGTAGGGAATGAAGCAGAGTCAGGGACAATGTGCCGCTTTTTTGCAGTAGCCTTGCGCGCTAGAGTACTAGCAAGCAATTTTTTAACACTGGCCAGTTTAGTAGCCACATCAGGATGAGAATCCCCGCTTGTTGGGGGTTAGACTCAGGCTTTGGGGGGTAGGTGAAGTGAGGCGAGGTGCAGACCCAGCCCCTGAAGGGGCGGGAAGTACCAGTAACGCCTGCTGTGCACAAGGGACGCAGACCCGAGCATTGTCACCGTTGATAGATGAGACCCCACAAGCTACACACAGCCGAGCTTGTCCCGAGGGAACCCCGTTAACAATATCCTGGGATGCCTCCATATGGTGATTAATGGGCACAATAGGCCAGTAGGGATTGACGCTATAAGCTACCCTGCATGCCCCAAAGACCCGCAGGGAAGTGGGAGTACATATACTAGGTCCAACTGGGAATCACACCGGGCCGGGAGAAGCCACTGGATTCGACCGTCTGAAAGACATAATGGGAATAGGGATGTCAGAGCCATGCGCGGTAAGTAAGACAAATGAAAATCGCCCGCGAGGGCACTTACAGATCGAGGGAGGAGGAGGACCGTTACCACGCGCACGATGAGCATCGAGATGGCGCCAAGCGGACCTCGAAGGGCGGGCCAGAGCGGGCTGTGACGCGGAGCGCGCCAAGCCAGGTCTCCGCCCCCCTGAAGAGTGCGAAGCTCTGAATACAGTAGTCAGCACAGACAGTAGAGTGAATGGCACACTATAGAAGCCAAAAACAGGGATTACTTCCAGATGCGCCCAACAACAAATACCAATAAAGACGCCGCAGCGTCTGAGGCTCGGCGCCGCCTGTTCACGCGCCCCTCCAATAAGGGCAGATAATCGCCCGGCCGATAGACAATGGTCGATAGATAATAGACAACAGCGCGGCTCTGACACCAGGTGTACGAGTCAAGGACAATACTAAGGCCATAACGTGTACTGAATACACAAGACCACCACACACACACACACCCCTTTCTTTCCCCCCGAACTACGGGGGGAACGAGGAAGAATGGCGACCCTTTGAACAGGGTCTGCCGCTACACGGGTTATGGGGCAATAGCGCGGGAGGGGCATCCACAAGAGGCTCACCATTAGCCTAAACCGCCTACTCTTTGGTGGGGGACTGCAGTGGAACATGGCTCCATAAGCACGCATGGTGCTGCCTACCTTCACCCGACCAGCACAGCCCAGGCTGGGAGGCACATCACAGGGAGGACGGGAGGGAGTAGTCCAACAGGGCCGCAGGCTTTAATAGCCCCACTCACCTGCGAGAGAGTGACACATCATGTCTTCGCAGTCAGCACTGAAGAGAAATCTGGGGATTCGTGGGAGGTCCCTGGGTATTTGAAGGGCCGGGAGGAGCCTGTTTTTCCATGTCTCTGCAGTGCAGCGCCATCTGGCGGAGGATAACCCAAGTGTAAGTATTATATCTGGAGCAGGACGTACTGTATACTAAGAATACAGACTATTGTACAGGCCTACTCATCCAGAGAAGTTTACCCTCCTCAGGTTTCTGCGCATTCAACCAGAGCCATATAAGCTACCTGGGCAGAGGGGACAGGTGTGCCTCTATAGAAGAGATCTGTAAAGCGGCAATGTGGTCTTTACCCCACACCTTCTTAATCACTATAGACTAGATCTCCTCTCTGCAAGCATCAGGCCTTCGGTAGAAGTGTCTTACTAGCAGCTTCCGACCCCTAAGGTATATTTACTTTTCTAATCCTCTCAGTAGGTCGTCATGAAGCATGATGGGAGAAAATCCCTGTTAGACTTACCGGTAGCTGCCTTTTTATGAATCCTTCACGGCAACCCCTTAGTTCCCACCCATAGTCTCAGGGTTTACTTTATGTTACTTTACTAAGACTGAGGTGGAGATGAATGGGTGGGGTTTTAACCTCTGTTCAGTTTGTGTTTCCTCCCAGGGGGTGAAGCCTCCCTCTCTCAGTAGGTCGTCATGAAGGATTCATAGAAAAGCTATTACCGGCTATGGATGCAGCACTTAACGTGCTGCATTATTGCCTTTGAGTTTGCAGTCAAGCAGCTCAGCTGATGCCTGTCCCATGTCCCTCTTCTCCATTTCCTGGAGCATTGGGTAGAAGACCTAGCGGAGCTTGCTCTCGTTTTAAGTTTCTTTCCTCTAGGACAGACCTGGTGCATGGTACGGGCCGCGGGCCATATACGTCCCTTTGATTGTCTCTTACCAGCCCGGGCTGAGCTGGCTGGTGGAGTCCCTCCGCTCGTGCTGCCTGCAACTTTCTTCATAGCGGGTCAGCGCCTCCCGCACTGTACACAGGCGATCACTTAAGTAAATAAGCAGCGGCCAATCAGACGCTCGGCTTGTCTGGTCTGGCATGTTCTCCCTTCCTCTGAGGAGAGAACGCACCAGACCCGACGAGCCGAACGGCTGCTGCTTAAACCGGACCAACAGCTTAAAATTAGTTTCCTCCCTGAGCCATCACCCCTCCCGATTTATGAAGATAGATGACTCGCTCTCAATTCGCAGGCGTGGGATTTTCACTCCAGCACCCGGGAGGACCATGGGATGTGTACACCTCAGATCAGCACTTATATAGAACAAGGTAAACTTAGGCTATATTAAAGAGTGGTTTAAGTTAAACATATTTTTTATTTCTTGTACTTTTTTTTATTCACCTTACAGCCGTTGCTCGGTTTAAGACAGTGATCGCCTGCGTACAGTGCGCAGCACAAAAAGGCACCTTTATCTTCTGCATTATTTAGCTTCCAGATTTCTGTGCTGTAATAGCCGTTTGGAATTATATTTCCCCAGACAAAATATGACTCGTTCTCCTATTGCTGATAAAAACACAGATGAGAGCGCTCTGGTTTACCAATAATAAGAATAATGGTTTATTTAATAAATTACATTTTTTTTGTAAGGTACCAGCTTGTCAAAACAATGCTATTTACTGCTTTTTATAAAGAAATACAATTAATATTATGTAGAATTGAGTTCAGCCTTTTGGCCCGGCCCTCCACAATATTTTTAGTTTCTCATGTGGCTCCATGGAAAAAATAATTGCCCACCCCTGCTCTAGGACCACGGAAAAAGTAGTATAACAGCCACTTTGTCACTTTGAGTGAGCATTGTAAGCCACAGTTGTTCCACAGCTGTCTCGGACCACAGCAGGGCATGGTCAAGACTTAAAAAGCTGCACCATGACCTGCCCTCCCCAGCTCAACCACAAACTTAAGGCAAAGAATGGGCCTTCCTTTAATTAAATAATTAAAGTGGACCAAAACCTGGTATATTGACTAGCCTGTATTTTGGCTGTTGTCACTGGGGCATCCCAAATGGGGATGTGTGAAACCCCCCAGATCGTCCAGAAAAACTTGCCTATCCCTGGTCCTACGACGCAGGCATGCAGCCAATCATGGTCATGGCCTTCAGTGGGGCACCCAGGAATTTTACCCTGGGGGTCTGGTAGGGAATGGGGACAGAAGTGGGTGTGGCCCAGAAGGCAGAGGTGGCAGTTAAAGTCTAGTGTAGCAACCACCCACCTGTCCCGCCTCCTTTCCCCGATGATGAGGAAGGGTGGGGCATACAAGAAGAAAATTCTTCCTTCTCCTGGATCCCGTGCCTTTACCCGCGCTCCTGCCACACAGTCTCATAGACAGAGCAAAGAGTGGCATCCCCATGGGCCCTAAAGGATAGTAGCCCCCATAGCCCCCACACAGGCTGCAGGCTCTTCTGCTGCTGGCTTTGGGGATGCAGCTAATGGGGCATGGGGCTATGGCAGGTTGCTTGTCAGCCTCTCCTTCCCTATGAACTGGTATAGGAGTCTCAAGGACCCCTTACCAGTTCACAAAGGGTTAAACGTAAAAAGAAACACACTGACACAGAAAAATACAATTCTGTGAAACTCACCTGTAGAATTGTTTTTGAATATATCCAGTCCAGGTCGTCCCAGAAGTGATGACAGTTGGGTAATCCACCGCCAGGTAGCGCTTGACTGCAGGATCAAAAGCTGTAGCTCCTCCCGGCCCCCTATAAAAGCAGGTGTCTCAGAGGATTTCCCAGTGGTTAAACAGCAGTAAGAAAAGAGACAGGCCAAGAAACCATGTTACTTCACATAGCTTCAGCATGTACTCTCTCCAACAAAAAACCTTAGGACAACGGTCCTAACAAGAGATAATGAAAAAAGGGCGGGGTGGGACGACCTGGACTGGATATATTCAAAAACAATTCTACAGGTGAGTTTCACAGAATTGTATTTTTCACTATATCCAGTCCAGGTCGTCCCAGAAGTAATGACAGTTGGGACATCCAAAAGCAGTGTCCATTAGGGCGGGACCCCCAGTGAGGAACATCATGTAGTTCATCTCACTACCGCCTGAAGCACCTTACGGCCAAAAACAGCATCAGCTGAGGCCCTATCATCAGCCTTGTAAAACTTTGTAAAGGAATGAACAGAAGACCAAGTGGCGGCCTTGCAATCTTGTTCAACAGAGGCCTGGTGTGGAAAAGCCCAGGAAGCACCAATAGCTCTAGTAGAATGAGCTGTAACACGAAAAGGGGGTTCCTTCCCCTTGGCAGAATATGCTTGCACCACCGACTGTCTGATCCACTTGCTGAGAGTGGACTTGGCCGGAGGTAAGCCCTTCCTAGAACCCTCAGTAAGGACAAAGAGCTAATCCGATTTCCTGAAGGATTCGGTCGCAACCAGGTAATACTTAAAGGCTCTGACCACATCCAGGGAATGGAGGGTCCTTTCCTTAGAGTTAGTAAGAGCTGGACACAAGGAAGGCAAGACAACTTCCTCATTACGGTGAACGAGAGAAACGACCTTAGGCAAAAAATCAGGCTTAAAGAGAAACACCACCTTATCCTTATGCCGTTCAAAGTAAGGAGGCTTCATAAAAGCGCGGCCAGCTCTGACACGCGGCGCACCGATGTGATAGCCACTAAAAAGACCACCTTTAGGGTCAAAATGGACAATGCAGCATCGCACAGGGGCTCAAAGGGGGGACCCTGGAGAGCAGAAAGCGCCAAATTCAAGTCCCACACCGGTAATACAGGCTTACACAGTGGGCGTACATGGGTAACTCCTTGGAAAAAGGTCTTGATCAGTCTATGATTGGCAAAGGATCTTTGATAAAAGATGGCCAAGGCTGAGACCTGGCCCTTGAGGGTGCTCAGCTGGAGACCCAATTCTAAGCCGTGTTGTAAAAACTCCAAAATCCTAGAGATAGAGAAAGTGCGGCAAGGAAAACTCTTGGATTCACACCCGGCAATGTAGGCATGCCAAACTCTGTAGTATATCCTGGAAGAAGACTTCTTCTGTGCCTGAATCATGGTCTAAACAACCACGGCAGACAGTCCCTTTTCCGTCAGGAATGAGGTTTCAATAGCCAGGCCGTCAAAGCCAGAGTCTGTAAATTGGGGTGCCGCAGCGACCTCTGTGTGAGAAGCCCTGGATCGTCGGGCATGACGTAGCAATCGACTGACATCTGAATTATGTCCGCAAACCAACTCCGCCTCGGGCAGCGAGGAGCCCCCAGGATGGTTGGTACCCCCTCCTGGGCTATCTTGCGCAGCACTCAGCCCAGGAGAGGAAACGGAGGGTACACATAAGGAAGCCTGAACTCCATCCCAGGAATCGCCAGAGCGTCTGTAGCAAAGGCCAGAGGATCTCTCAACAGGGAGATGATTCTCGGGAGCTTGTGATTGTGTCTGGACGCAAATAGGTCCACGTCTGGCTGACCCCAGCGAAGACAGAGTGTGAAAGATCTTGTTGCTGAGGGACCATTCCCCCAGACATGAGGCACTCCTGCTCAGGGAATCGGCCTCCTGCTCAGGGAATCGGCCTCCTGGTTCTCTATCCCAGGAATGTAAACCGCCGAGATGCAGGGAATATTCTCCTCTGACCAAGACAGAATCAGGGTGACCTCACTGAGGGCTCGCTTGCTCCGAGTCCTGCCTTGGTGATTTATGTAGGCAACCGCCGTCTGATTGTCCGAGCAGACCTGGATCGCACGACCCCTTAAATGGGAAGTCAAGTGAAGAAGCACCAACCGGATCGCTCTCAACTCCAAGATATTTATGGGCAAGTGGGCCTCCTGTGGCCCCCACTGACCCTGGATCTTCTGCGTCAGCCAAAAGCCTCCCCAGCTGGTCAGGCTGGCGTCTTTGGTGACAATCTCCCACGGTGGAGTCAAAAATGACTTGCCTACCAGCAGATTTCTGGAGTCCAGGCACCACAAGAGGGATTGCCTGGCTGGGGGAGACAGTGAAAAATCCTGTTCCAGTGACTCCTGCGTCCGATCCCAACCGGTCAAAAGATTCAATTGAAGAGGTCTCATGTGGAACTGAGCAAAGGACACTGCCTCGAAGCATGACACCATAAGGCCCACCAGTTTCATCCCCAGACAGACGGATGGAAGCTGGCAAGACAGCCAGGTCTGCACCTGCGTCTGAAGACCCGCCACCTTGGCCAGCGTCATGCCCAGAAAAGACCTCACCATGGAGGGAGTGATTAAAAACTTGGGGTAATTGACTACCCAACCAAAATCCTCGAGAGTGTAAAACACCGTCCGGGTGTTGCTCTCGGCCTGAGGAAGAGACTGAGCCGCAATCAGCAAATCGTCCAGATAAGGCAGTACGCTGATGCCCTGGATTCTCAGGAGAACCATGATACCCGCCAGCACCTTGGTGAATACACGGGGGCCGAGTATATCCCGAATGACAAGGCCACAAACTGGTAATGGTGATCCTCCAGCGCAAACCTCAGGAACTTCTGATGCCCCTGGAATATCGGGTTGTGCAGATAAGAATCCTTGATGTCCACCGTGTTCAAGATGTCGCCGGGCCGAAGCGAGCTCACCGCAGACCGTAAGGTCTCCATGCGGAATGTCTGACAAAATTGTTGAGACCCTTCAGGTCCAGGATGGGTCTCAGCGTTCCGTTCTTCTTGGGCACCGTGAACAGATTGGAGTAAAAGCCCTGACCCCGTTCCAGCCAAGGCACGGGACAAATCACACCCGAAAGCAGAAGGTGTTGGACGGCCAATCGCAGACCTTGTGCCGTCACTAGGTTCTGGGAAATCCGAGACTGAAGAAATCTGAGGACACCACCTCCTGAATCCACCGATCCGAGACGCGTTGTCTCCAGACGTGAACAAATAGTAGAAGGCGTCCCCCCCACCCGGATGGGTGAGGGCGCCTCCTCATGCCTGAGGGGGCTTGGACTTGTATCCCCAGGAGGGATTGGGTCAGCGGCGGGACCTACCTCATCCCCAGGAGTCTCTGAGAGTACCTGAAAATGAAGAGCCTCTTCCTCCTCGAAAGGAGCGATAGGCAGATGAACCCCGAAAGGGCTGCGCAGACCTTCGTCGCTGAGGGAGTCTTCCGTCCTTGACCAGGAGGTCCAGACGATCCCGCGGCATCAGCCGACCACTGCCAAAACCAGAGCGAGCGGGGAAGAGCAACCAGCAGGGCCGAGACCCTGGCACCGAGCCGGACACTATCGTCCATGGCAGAGACCACGAAGGCAATAAACTCCACGCAAGCCTTGAGGTCCTTGTAATCCTCAGCCCGCTTGCGAGACTTGGCAATATCCACAAGGCATCTCACCTTCTTCCTAATGGCCAAGGAGACAATAGCCGTGGCACACACGGGGCAGAACCAAGCACCGGCAAAGGTGAAGGCATGACAGACCAGCTGATCCATGCGCTTGTCAGCTGGATCACGTATGGAAGCAGTATCGGGTGAAGGCATGACCGTAGTGTTGGACAGGCCCGACACGGGGGCATCCACCTCGGGAGGACGGGACCATAGCCGGACCAGCTCCTCGGGAAAGGAATACCCCCTGTCCAGGCCCTTGGGCACTGACAGTAACCTGTTAGGCCTTTCCCATTCCTTGAAAATCATGTCAGAAAAATGGTCCTGTTTAGGAAATACTCTCCTCTGTCTCTCAGGCCGAAACAAATCACCTTGCTTCTTTTTAGCAACTCTAGGAGGGAAAATGTGCAGCGTCACAAAGACCACAGTCAGCAACCGCTCCGTATCATCAGGGAGCCATGTATCCTCATCCGAGGAAGAACCGGGCCCGCTGTCCAGGCCAACAGAATAATCCACCGTGGAGATGAAGTCCTCATGCAACTCGCCCTCTTCCACAGAGCTGGGGCCTCCAAAGAGATCATCATCATCTCCATCGTTATCAGAATAGACCGGCTCAATGTGCTGCCTCTTACTAGTGGCCTTTTTAGGAGCAGAGCGAGAGATCTGTCTCTCAAGGCTGGCCATCCGATAAGCCAAATCAGATTGGGACCCCCTACTGGCTTCCCCCTCGCTGGGGCTGAGAGCAATCATAGGGGGGGTCAGGAGAGGCCGCAGGCAACAACGGGCTAGGGGCAGATACGCCCGCCCGATCATGCTCCAAGATAACACTTCTGGTGCAAGTGACACAAACCGTGCTGAGTCCACCCAGAGAGCTAGCACTGCACATGGGACAGAGCTTCACCCGCCCCGATGGGGCCCCAAGCTCACTATCTCCCGAAGCCTCCATTATGGTGATTTGATTATAACAGGTACAAGGCACTAACGACCTAACCTGGCCAGCCCGCAAAAATTAGTCCCTCTTATGTGATCCCTCTTTACAGGGAGAGGGCGTGGAGAGAGGGGGGCCGGAGGCCGAGAGGAACCACAACCCTTAATTTCAAGGGGCCCACCTGGAAGACACAATGCGAACAACACATAAGCATCCCACAACACATGCCCAGCCACATAATAAAAGACCATAAAAAGGGACTCACGACACCGCTCTATGGCCCGGCTCAGGTCGACGGCAGCGTGCAGGAGGGAGAAAGATGGCGTGGAGCAGCAGCAGCACACACTGCTCGAGGGGCGGGCCACACAGCAGTGAAGCGAAAAGCGTCATCGTGCGCCCCCGCCCCCCCGTTGGCGCGAAAATCGCGCCCGCCTCCAAGATGGTGGAGGGCCCAGGAAGCAGCAAGCGGCCCACGGAGGAGCCCAGCAGAAGCGCCAGGCCGGCCAGCGACGGAGTCCACGGGTGTGGCCATACTCCACCTGTGCAGCGCTGTCACCCCCCCCCTCACAGCGTGGCAACATGATGGAGAGGGGAGAGAGCAGGAGCATCGAGGGAGCGAGGAGGGTAAATATGTGAGGTAAAAAAGTCAGACACAAGAAGCACACCAGCTCGCAAGGGACTCCACAGAGTCCAGTCAAGTAAATCGGAAAGTACACCAAGCACAATACACCAAATAAAGCTTGTGGGGCAGGGAGGGCAGAAGCCCCCGTGGGCATATAGTGGTCCCCCCCCCCCCATAGGCTCACCATCAGCCTATGGCCGGCTACCCTTTAGGCAGGGTCTGCAGCCCAGAGCATAGCTCTGCCAACGCCTGACCCCGGCGTACAATTAGCTATTTCATGGTCATAATAATGTTAAAAATATATGCAATACATTCAGCTGTGCTGGCAATACCAAAGTGCTAACTCCTAAACTACATAAATTAGATTTTTATATATAATTTTATATACACACTATCTAAGGAAAAGTGCAAATGCAAAAAGTGCAATGTGTATAATATATATATATATATATATATATATATATATATATATATATATACCGTATTTTTCGCCATATAAGACGCTCCTGCTTATAAGACGCACCTAGGATTTTGGGGAGGAAAATAAGAAAAATAATATTTTTAACCAAATAATAGGCGAAGTGCAGTATCCTCCAATTACAGTAATCCCCCTCCCATTCCCAATAGCGGTGTGTCATTCCCCCTTCCCATAGGCAGAGTGGAATTCCCCCCCATCCCATTCCCCATATAGGCAGTGTGGCATTCCCTCCTCCCATTCCCCATATAGGCAGTGTGGCATCCCCCCCTCCCATTCCCCATATAGGCAGTGTGGCATTCCCCCCTCCCATTCCCCATATAGGCAGTGTGGCATTCCCCCTCCCATTCCCCATATAGGCAGTGTGACATCCCCATTCCCCATATAGCCAGTGTGGCATTCCCCCCTCCCATTCCCCATATAGGCAGTGTGGCATTCCCCCCTCCCATTCCCCATATAGGCAGTGTGGCATTCCCCCTCCCATTCCCCATATAGGCAGTGTGACATCCCCCCTCCCATTCCCCATATAGGCAGTGTGGCATTCCCCCTCCCATTCCCCCTCCCATTCCCCATATAGGCAGTGTGGCATTCCCCCTCCCATTCCCCATATAGGCAGTGTGACATCTCCCCCTCCCATTTCCCATATAGGCAGTGTGGCATCCCCCCTCCCATTCCCCATATAGGCAGGGTGGCATTCCCCCCTCCCATTCCCCATATAGGCAGTGTGGCATTCCCCCTCCCATTCCCCATATAGGCAGTGTGACATGCCCCCCTCCCATTCCCCATATAGGCAGTGTGGCATTCCCCCCTCCCATTCCCCATATAGGCAGTGTGGCATTCCCCCCTCCCATTCCCCATATAGGCAGTGTGACATCTCCCCCTCCCATTTCCCATATAGGCAGTGTGGCATCCCCCCTCCCATTCCCCATATAGGCAGTGTGACATCCCCCCCTCCCATTCCCCATATAGGCAGTGTGACATCCCCCCCTCCCATTCCCCATATAGGCAGTGTGGCATTCCCCCCTCCCATTCCCCATATAGGCAGTGTGACATCTCCCCCTCCCATTTCCCATATAGGCAGTGTGGCATCCCCCCTCCCATTCCCCATATAGGCAGGGTGGCATTCCCCCTTCCCATTCCCCATATAGGCAGTGTGGCATTCCACCTCCCATTCCCCATATAGGCAGTGTGACATCCCCCCCTCCCATTCCCCATATAGGCAGTGTGGCATTCCCCCCTCCCATTCCCCATATAGGCAGTGTGGCATTCCCCCCTCCCATTCCCCATATAGGCAGTGTGGCATTCCCCCTCCCATTCCCCATATAGGCAGTGTGACATCCCCCTCCCATTCCCCATATAGGCAGTGTGGCATCCCCCCTCCCATTCCCCATATAGGCAGTGTTGCATTCCCCCTCCCATTCCCCATATAGGCAATGTGGCACCCCCCCCCATGTTCCCTCTAGGCAGTGTAGCACCCCCTCCCATTCCCTATATAGGCAGTGTGGCATTTCTCCCCCCTCCCATTCCCCATATAGGCAGTGTAGCACCCCCTCCCATTCCCTATATAGGCAATGTGGCAACCCCCCTCCTATTCCCCATAGAAGCAGTGTGGCATTCCCCCCCCCGGTCCCCATAGGCACACAATAAAGAGAAAAAAAAAATAAATAAACTCACATGTTACTGTCGCGCTCCCGCGCTGCAGATGGAGGCGCGTCCCCGCCGATGCTCCTTCCTGGCCGGGCAGACACCCGGCCCCGTAATCGGGTGGGCGTGGCCTGCATCGCGTCGCCGCAGGCCACGCCCACCCGTTCTATGGAGCCGGGTGTCTGCGGGGCCCGGCCAGTAGGAAGGAGCGGCGGGGACAGTGACAGCTGCTCCTTCCTCTCCTTCGCATCTTCTGCGCTGCCTCTTCCGGCAAGGGCAGGAGTGCCCTACGTGGGGCAGGCCATGCCCACCCGCTGCACGGACCCGGCTGTTCACTCCTGCCCTTGCCGGAAGAGGCAGCAGCTGGAGCGCAGGAGATGATGGCAGAGTGGCAGGCGCTGCCTCCGTCCCTGCCACTGCTATCGCAGCGGTGGGGGCGGGGACAGAGCCCGCCGCTCTTCTGTCTTCTTCTGCCCCCCCCCCTGCGGCAGGCAACGCTGGAGCGCCGGTAAAGGGTGAGTTTAATTTTTTTTTTTTCACATTCGCCCGATAAGGCGCACTGACATTTTCCCCTCACTTTTGGGGGAAAATAAGTGCGTCTTATAGTGCTTATTGTGCGTCTCCTGGGTAGACGGGCACAAGTAAAACAAAACTAAACAAAATAAGTCCTATGCCTGTCCGGCTCTAACTAAACATTAGGTGCTCCTGACTAACCCAGTGCCGGCCTAGTACGGTCACCATAACATAACAGATCATAACATACCACCGGCAATGCTCCCACAGGCTCCTAGCAGATGTCCTGCTCCCAGGATGAGAGAGCCAGAATGTGTGTGAACTTCCTCCTTCTATCAGGCAAGCACACCTTGCACTAATCAGACAGCCCAAGACTCGGACTGTCCGGGTGGAGTGGGGCCCACCCTCTCTTCCCCACTCCAGCAACACAGGCCCTGTAAACGGGTTTTTACCCAAACCCTAAACTAGTGATCCTAGATCCCTAGGCCTCGATTCAATAAAGGTAGAAAAAAATTCTCATGGTAGTAAAAGAGTCAATTCATGAGAAAAAAGCCTGAGAATGTCACTGTTACTGAATCACTAGATAAAAAGACAACGAAAGTCAATGGCAGCTTTTACTACAGTGTAGAAAGGAGTAAACAGTTCTCTACTTTTCTTAGGAGAAAAAAAAGTGCCATTGACTTTCATTGTTTTCTTAGCTGGTGATTCAGCAACAGTGAAATTCTCAGGCCTTTTCTCATTAATTGAATCTTTTACTACCATGAGAATTTTTTTTCTACCTTTATTGAATAGAGGCCCTAGTTTCTAACTTCCTGGTTGCTTTACCTGACAGATACAAGAAATCTTGGGCAGATATACACACCCTCTATGACTTGTCCAGACACTCTGTCACACAATATTAATATATATATATCTCAATAATATATATGGAATATCAAAAAACAAAGTGCAAATGCAAGTGTGCAACTTATTTTTAAGCTTTTTTTGTTCTGCGGCCACATTGAACAGCAACTATACAAATTGTACTTATGCAACTGTGTTACTTCTTCATATGTAATGTATATGGTTACACAATAAAAATCTATTTCAACATAAACACATAATGTACAAAACATGACAAGGGAGGGAAGCATCAACTTACTTTAAATAGAACCTCAAATATGCTCTTCTTACCAAGTGTGTCCAGAACCAGTTCCTAGCAGCTTCAGAGAAGAAGAGACCCACTGGGCCTGGCTGAGATAAAGCCTCACCATTTTGGATTTGGGAAGACTGGATATCCCCAAGATATAGGGGAAGATGGAGCCTCAGTACCTTCTGGTATAAGGTAGGCTGGCTAATCCTGTGTTATAGAGATGTTTTTAAAGCAGACCTCCAGTCAAAAAAAAACAAACAAAGCTCAGTAAATTGTTCCTCTAAAGCCCCCCTCTGACAATATGTGACATAAGCTCGTTGAGAGGGATTAAACACCATGCAGATGTTTGGAATAGCAGACAGATTCTGCACTCTTTAACATGCAATGGCAGCGGCCATCTTGCCACACACAAGAGACCTGCTTTTGAAAAACCAAGTGCAATCGTCTCTTATTTCTAGCCATAAGTAGTAAGCATTCAGCTGTAATGACTCATTGCATTTGCTAACAGCTGAAATCTTCTTAATACATTGTATCCCATGACTGAATGTTTTTGCAGCAACAGCCGCCATAGGCTAAATTAGCTGTTTATTCAGTTTTTGTGTGAAAAATGACAGACGAGCTTTTTGTTTCTGAGGCGTATATATCTCTCTCAGTTTGGTGTGAATTTCTGCTGGCACAGCACCCCCTAATTCTCATGTGTAAGGAGGACTATCAGGTGTGTGTAAGATGGCAGCCCCCATGTAATTCCAAAGTGAATAATCCTTATTGCATTCCACAACATACGCATGGAGTTAAGTCCTCTCAAGCTGCTTATGCCACAGATCATAAGAGGGAAAGCAATTTACTAAACTTTAATTTTTAGACTAGAGGAGGTAGCTAGGGAGTGAATGTGAGGCGTGAAAGAGAGAGGATTCCAGAATAACGCCTAGACATCAAGCATGTGGAGTTGCATTATTGTAAGATTATTTACAGAGATTGTTGTGTTAGAGTGGTATGGTGGGAAAAATGATCAGTTCTGTTTTGTCCATGTTCAGTTTAAAGGGTTAGTCCACTTTTGATGGAATTTTTTTTGTGCTGAGCTGATCTAGCATTTATTTTTTCCTATGTGTGTTTTATGGAAGCAGTTTTCACTATCTGCAGTCTGTTGCTATTGACAATATACACCAAAGGGCTGATTCGGCATTAGAAAATTTTTTCTCACTAATTTTGTAAGAAAAGAAAATTAATCTTGATTTTTTTCCTTGGTGCAACTCTGAATCATTCTTTGCTATGCAAATTATTTAAACATTTGCACAGATAAAATGGTGCTAAAATGCACAGAGGAAAAAAAATCAAGATGCATTTTTTTCTCACCAAAAAATAGGAGGAAACAAATTCTTATGATGTCAAATCAGCCCTAAAGTCTGCACTCGGTGTGCACTGGCAATGGCAACAGACTCCAGATAGTGAAAAATGCTTTCTTAAAACACTCATTTGAAACATTAGAAAAAAAATAAAACATGCTGATCAGCTCAGCACCTAAGACATCATTTTGCCAAAAACATACACTTTCCAAAATTCAATCAAAAGTGGAGTTAACCCCAGCTGACCTGGCCAGGTTTGGGGGGGTCGACACAGGCACGTGCTGGCGGTGTGGACAAGTGGAAGGCACTATGCTTCACATCTGGTGGAGCTGCCCCTTGATAAACTATGGGACCAAGTATTTTCGGTCTATAAATTCTTGACTCTGGAGGATGTACCTAAGGAACCGCAAATAGCTCTGTTGTCAGTGGTGCCTGGTTCAATCTCAGCTGCAAAGAGGGGAATCCTCAGACATCTCCTGACTGCGGCTAGGTCAGTGATACCCCGACATTGGCGCTCCCAACGCACTCCACAGCTGGTGCTTGAGGGTGACGAGAACGGAAGGGAGAAGCTAAACATCACTTGGACAATCTGGATTCTGGCGCAAGGCACACCAGAGTTCAGGGCTCTGCTCTCTTCTCTGTAGTTTTTTTATGGGACTTGCTACATGGAATGAAGCAGAGACGGGATGGAGTATGAGGCCTCAGAGAGCTGGCCTAGGACCGCCAGGCCCTCCCCAATCTTAATCTATACCTTTTTCCTCGTTCTCGGGTGCTTTGCCCTTCGGAACCCCCCTTTTCACCGCCACCTCCTGAACCAGTCAAAGAGCATCATTCCCCCCCCCCACCCTTTCCTCCTGTTCTCTCTTCCCCTCCCCCCATCTTGTTCTTTCTTCCTCCTGCCTTTTCTTTCTTAACCCCCTATTATAAATAAAATAAAAGAAGGGAAGAATACAGGGCTCTTGTATGGTTTACGATACTGTTTTCATGAGATTAGATTGCTCCTCCCTGACAAAGCTAGGCTTCGGGCCGACTAAGGGCGCCTCCTTGGGGAATCTTTCCTAGTGGTTTCCGACTAGACCTGAACTGGAGGAGTCAAATAAAGGAGGTACTAGTGTTCGGCATTAAGGGGTGGGCCCTGTGAAATGTAGTTACCTATCTTCATTTTGTTTTCTCTGGCCTATTTGACCTAAGATGTAGACCACAAGTGTTTGACATATCAGTATGCTCTGTATTTTGATTTCTTTCCAATAAAGATATATTGAACAAAAAAAAGTGGAGTTAACCTTTAAGGGGGGCGAGATATCATAAAGGAAGAGATGGATGTTAGACCATCAGGGGAGAGGGATTTGGGCCAGAGATGTAGATCTGAGTGTCATCTGCATAAAAGTGATATTGTAAGGCCATTGAGGTTATTCATTGGCCAAGACCAGAGGTGTATATGGAAAAAGGACGGAGCCCTGTGGTACACCAACAGAAAGGGGATGGGGAGGGGAAACTGTTTGATTAGGAGACTTTAAATGATTGGTCAGAGAGATAGGAAGAGAATCAAGAGAGTGGGAGACCTTGAATTTAAAGAGGAGAAATAATATTGAAAAGCAGAGCATGGCCGACAGTGTCAAAAGCAGAGGATACGTCAAGAAGAATGAGAACGAAGTAGTCTCAATGGAAAGACGTGAGCGGAAATCAGACTGGAGAGGATCTAGGAGTTTGTAGACAGATAGTAAGCCAGTTCTGAGTGGACATGCTGTTCAGGAAGTTTGGATGAGAAAGGGAGCAGAGAGATTGGGCAGTAACTGTGGAGGGTGGGGGATCCAGAGATGTTTTTATAACAGCATGCTTATAGGAATGAAATGTACCAGTGGAGATGGAAAGGTTGAATAGAGATGTTAAGGCTGGAATTACAGATGAGAACAATTGAGGGATTAGGTGGGATGGAATGAGATCAAGATATATTAAACCAAAAATGGTTAGGTATAGCACACCAGAGAAAGGGAAAAAGGTGAGTATTTGGGTGCAAAAAATCCTGAGGTGTAACCCCTGACAACCTCTAAATACACTATAAAAGGAGAAAGATTGGACTAATGCACACCACACCGTTTTAAAGTTTGCAAATAAAAGATTGTATTGATAATTCATACAACATAGTTATCACATAGGCTCAAAAAGGATACAGATCATATGCATAATATTTCCAGTCTCCGGGATCGGTAACCACCTCAACAAAAATGAGAACAGAGTTCAATAATAGCAGTGGTGCTTATGTAGACATGATCAAATGTAACATAGAACAATTACCCATAGAGGTTGTGAGGTGGTTGTGCAATCGGTCCTGAGGAGTGTTACAAAGTGTGGAGCTATATGTCCATAAGTTAAGGTAGATAACAGGTATACTCAAGTAATGCATGTAACAAAAAATATTCTGGTCAGTGTCTAAACTGCATGGGAGACATCATACCAGAAAAGTGCAACAGTGTCATACACAGAGAAACAATGCAATTCAAATCATGACGTCCGTCATAAGATTATACATAGTGGCATAAGCAATAAAGCAACATGACATTACCAAAACAGCGGTACCCTGATCGCGTAACCTGCCTACGTTTCGGGGCAACCCGGCCCCTTTGTCAAGGCTGCGAGCCCCGAAACGTAGGCAGGTTACGCGATCAGGGTACCGCTGTTTTGGTAATGTCATGTTGCTTTATTGCTTATGCCACTATGTATAATCTTATGACGCGGACGTCATGATTTGAATTGCATTGTTTCTCTGTGTATGACACTGTTGCACTTTTCTGGTATGATGTCTCCCATGCAGTTTAGACGCTGACCAGAATATTTTTTGTTACATGCATACCTGTTATCTACCTTAACTTATGGACATATAGCTCCACACTTTGTAACACTCCTCAGGACCGATTGCACAACCACCTCACAACCTCTATGGGTAATTGTTCTATGTTACATTTGATCATGTCTACATAAGCACCACTGCTATTATTGAACTCTGTTCTCATTTTTGTTGAGGTGGTTACCGCTCCTGGAGACTGGAAATATTATGCATATGATCTGTATCCTTTTTGAGCCTATGTGATAACTATGTTGTATGAATTATCAATACAATCTTTTATTTGCAAACTTTAAAACGGTGTGGTGTGCATTAGTCCAATCTTTCTCCTTTTATGGAATGAGATCAAGCAATAAGTTAATGAGTGGGGCAGGGCGGAGGTTCTGAGGGGTGAAGCCACTTCAAATCTTGTCTATTTTAACTTTAAAGAATGTGGCAAAATTCTCTTCTTATCTAGGAGGATGGGGGGTGGTGGTAGGTGGAGGAGAGAGTTGAAGGTGTTAAAGAACTCAGAGCTCCCCAAACCAAAGCTCAAAGCAGTCAAAAAGTCTAAACGCTGTGAAGACTGTAATTGTGTGCTTCCGGATACTTGGCAGGGGCCTCTGTGCCAGGAATTCAGGGAAGCAAAAGGGGACACAGATGCGGCTTCCCTATTAAAGGAGATCCTCGTAATGAAGCAACAGATTGCTTCAATGCACGATGCTCAGAAAGAAAGAGGGCATCCCGAGCCATCCATTGCTACTGCACCATCTGCTAACCTAGTAGTTGAAGGTCAGGGGGAAGGTGCTGGGGAATTCCTTATGGCTAACACTCCAAATGTTTTTCCTGTGGACCCACTGCAGATTAATGCGGAACAAGAATCTGGTGAAGAGGACCTGTCTCCTCAGGATTCATGAGATGAAGAGAACCTGAATGAAGAGGTTCAATATGCTTCGGATAAACTGTCAGCGGAGCTTGAAAAATTATTAGGAGTCCAGCAAAAAGAAAAGCCCCTATCTGTTCAGGATGAATTGTATAAGAAATTGTTGGAAAAACTTCCAAGTTTTTTTCCGCCCATTCAGCACTTAAAGCATTAATTAAGAACAAATGGTAAAAGCCAGAGAAAAAGTTGTTTATGCCTAATAAAAAAGTACTGTTTAATCTTTAGGACGCAGAACCTTGGAGCAAGTGTCCTAAAGTAGATGCATCATTGGGTCAGATGTCCAGGGCAGTGGATTTGAGTTTTGAGGACATGGGTAAACTACGAGATCCCTTGGATTGTAGAATTGAGATTCTTTTTACAGAGCTGTTACTTTCCTTACTAATGCATCTGAGAAGAACATCAGGGCCACCGCAAAAGCTTTGTCTTTAGTTTCCTGTGTTAGAAGGGCCCTGTGACTTAAGACCTGGTCCGGGGACAAGGTTTCTAAGACCAATCTTTGTGGGATCCCCAATCATGGTAATTCCCTTTTTGCGGAGGAATTAGAAAATATCTTATCCAGATCAAATGAAGCAGGTAAGAGATTTAGTGCTTGGGTGCGGAAGAGGGGCAAAGGTAAGGTGTGTATTACTCAGCCCAGACAACCTGAGCAAAGGCAGGGTATGTAGGTGAGGCCCCAAAGGAGGTTTAATGTTCAGTTTAAGCCTGCAGAGGGGCCTAAGCCTCAATCCAGACAACAAGCTTCCAGTGGGGGGCAGACACTCCAGGTTTGTAGCCGCCTGGAGAACAGTCGCCCAAAATCAGTTTGTGCTACAGTCACTGCAATAGGGTTTTCGATTAGAATTTTCCTCCCTCCCCCACACTTTTTAGTGACCAAGCTCCTAAGGGACCCCAAAAGAAATTAGCTTTGCCTTTAGTTCTTCTAGAGCTTCTGCAGAAAAGGGTGACGAAGGAGGTCCCACAAACCCTTCAGGGGGGTGGGGTTCTACTCATGTCTTTCTGGTACAGAAGCCGTCAGGAAAGTTTCAAATGATTTTTAATCTGAAAAGATTAAACAAGTTCATTCGATACAAAAAGTTCAGAATGGAGTTAATCATTTCAGTCAGGAACATTCTAATAGAGAATGCAGGGATGGCGAACCTGGATTTACAGATATTTGAGACTTGCAGTACAGATAGACCAAGAGATTCTGCACTAGTACAGAGCACTGCCCTTCTGCCTGTCTTCATCCACAAGGATCTTCACAAAGATCCTGGCGGAGCTCATCTCAGCCAACAGGGAATCACAGTGATCCCTTATCTAGACGACCTTCTCAAGAACAACTTCTGGTAGATCTCAGAAAAACCCTCGTCCTACTGGAGAATCTCGGGTGGGTAGTCAACCTAGAAAAATCCACTGTAACAACTATTCAGCAATGCAAGTTTCTGGGGTTCATCATAGACAGCACCTAGCAAAAAATCCTTCTTTTGCAAGAAAAAGTAGACAGGATCAGGGCAGAAGTCCAAAGGTTAATGAAAATTCCTCAAGTGTCCATAAGACAAATTATGCAAGTGTTGGGTCTAATGATGTTGGCAATTCTGGCAGTACCATGGGCCCAACTTCACAAAAGAGTGTTTCAAAGGTTTCTTCTAAACCTTTGGGACAAACATCAGGATTCACTAGATTGACTTGTCCAACTAAGTCTCCTTGTCCTGGAGGACTTAAGATGGAGGACCGATCCACTAGTACTAGAGAAAGAAAAGGAATGGAGACAAACCAACCAGGTGGTGATCACGACAGTTGGGGTTGGGGAGCCCACCTCCATCCTAAAGAATAAGGGTTGTTCAACTAGAGTGATCGAAACTCTACTAGGCAGCAGAAAATTAACCACTAGAAGAATCTACGGAAATGTATGAAAACATTTTTCTTCTTTTTGTGAAGTTAACAATGTGAAGAAAAGAAAAATAGCTACAGTATTTGAATTCCTGCAGGAAGGATCTGAGAAAGGGCTAGCAGTAAGTACACTAAACACAGACTGACACCCTTTCAGTTTTTCTCGAACAGAAACGAAGACAGAATGAAGATATGAATAATTTTTTCAAGTCAGTTAGTCGACAAAGGCCAGCTTCATTTAAGGGTTTTCCAACATGGGACTTATCGATAGTATTAAAAGGACTAATAGAGCCTCCTTTTGAACTACTGAACGAAGTGCCGGAAAAATGGTTGTCTCTTAAATTTTGTTTCCCATTAGCTATTACTTCTGCTAGAAGAGTTAGTGAACTGCAGGCTCTGTCGTCAAAGGAGCCCTATTGTTCAGTACTCCCAGATAAAGTTATATTGAGAAGAGCCCGCTGCTAGTAGTCGCTGTGCTCAGTCATGGATCATTGTTTCAGAGCGCCTCAGCGCTTTCCGGCATGAATGAATATGATATGTGAGTCGCTATACTACGCTGTATGTGAGCGAACCGTAACGCCAGCTCAGTGCAACTGATTAACACCACATTCATCAAAAAAACAGCCACAAACATAGCCGGCGATCAAAATCATGTAATTATAACCCATAGCGCCAGAGGATGTGTGATTAAAGGCTGTTTTTGCACATGTATCCACTAGTAAAGCGAAAACCTATGGAATTACATTGTTATAACATTGTAACATGAACACTTTAATACCAGACCTGTAAGGACAATTCTGCATAAAAATATTATTAATACAAAAAGTTTTTTGGGGGGATAAAAAAAACTTAAGTTGGGCACCTGGTAACTTTTTTTCTAAACATCCGAAAGGGCAGCATACGCCTGAGACCTCCGGGCTCCTCCCACCAAGGGGAACATGTGACCACCAGCCAAAATAAAGTCTTGACTCCTCCCTCTCTTCCCCAGTTGTCGTAGAGAACTGAAAGAGAGAAAAGATACAGACCCACAACTCCACATAACCTAATACATAATCCAACTCCACATAAAAAAATAAGGGAGGGAAGCCGGCATATGCAGCCCTTTCGTATGTTTAGAAAAAAAGTTACCAGGTACCTAACTTAAGTTTTCTCAAAACATCCTTCGGGCAGCATACGCCTGAGAGGTTAGGCGAGGACTACCTCATTGGGTGGGAAGAACTGCACGAAGGACACTTCTGCCAAATGACTGGTCCTTTTGAGACAGGAGATCCAAGCGATAATGCCTTGCAAAGGTTTTAGCTGAAGACCAGGTGGCTGCTTCACAGATCTGTTCCATGGAGACCCCAGCTTGCTCTGCCCAAGATGTAGATACACTTCTTGTAGAATGAGCTGTGACTCCACCTGGCACGTTGACATTTTGATAAGCCATCTTAATCGTACCTTTCATCCATCTTGCCAACGTTGTCTTGGATACTTAGACCCTTCCTAGGGCCTGAAAAGGAGATAAATAAGCTGTCAGCTTTCCTGAAATCCTTGGACTGTTGAAAATATTGCAACAGCGGAGATCTGACATCCAAGGCAATAATGTCAGAAGGGATAATGATTTCCTGAGATCTGTGAAAATCCGAAGCAACCTTAGGGAGGTAAGGATCCACTTTCATCATTATGCGATCCGGAAATACCTGAAGGAAAGGATGACGACACGATAAGGCCTGTATATCACTAATTCTGCGAGCCGAAGTAATGGCTACCAAAAACAAGACCTTCCAGGTGAGTAATTTAATGTCCGAATTTTTGTTGGGAAAAAAAGGAGGATAACTTAGCATGGATAAAACTTTAGCCAAGTCCCATTGCAGAACTACCTTGGGTGGCGCTGGCTTAGAGCGCTTAACTGACATCAGGAACAGCTTGATAACAGAAATGGATGATAACTTCTTATCCAGAAAAACTGATAAATCTGCCAATTGAACTTTCAAAGGACTCCATGCTGTAAAAAATCCAATATCACCGGTATCTTGAATGATAATTTCCCATTTTCAATTCTCCAAGATTTAACCCTTTAAGTGCCAGCCTACCTGGAGTTTTTGTCACACTCTGTTGCCAGACCATTTTGCACTATTTTGCACTCCCCATGTTCAAATGTGATTTTTGAAGGGATTTCCAGGGATTTCCCAGGAAAATGATATATTGTTTTTTTCAGCAGAGTCTGAGCTTTAACATGAAATGTCTTGTTTGTCATTTTTTAGGTGTATTCTCAATATTTTTTGGCGAAATATGTGCAAAAAAATTTAAAAAATCAATTTTTTACAATTTGTAGTGTTTTTGTAATAAAAAATGTAAGTTTGTCAATAAAATCTTATTGCGTGTGAAATCCCAATTTCTCCCGGTTACAGCAGTACCACATATGTATAGGTAGACACCTTTTCCTGCCCAGGAGACTCCCCCAAACTGAAACAGAGCTTTAGGGGATTTTCAGAAAAAATACAACTGTGATATGCGCTATGCGCACCTTGCAGTTTTTCCAGAAAAACAACCCTTTACATTTGAAATACCCCCCACAAACTATATATTCTCTGGAAGTACAAACCTCAGGCTTTCTATTTGTACCAGGCTTGTTGATGTGGCCACAGTTTTCTAGAAGTAATCCCTCAATGTATTCTTTGGTTGCAAAGAGTTTCCCTAAAAAAAGGATAAAAAAGCAGAATCAAAGCCACATATTCCTAGAAAAACTATATACAAACAAGAAAAAACAAGTATAATCTGAAAAAGCAACATCCCCCGAACAGAACGATACCCAACATGCATAGGTTCTGTCAAGGGAAGAGTTGCCAAAGACCCCAAAGTAAAGCATGAGCATAACGGTAATTTTTCTTGAAAATTTCAGCTCTGCAGACAAAGTGCGCATCTTGCGATTTTTCAACCAAAACAACCCTTTACATTTGGAATATTCCCCATAAACCATATATTCCCTGAAAGTACACATGTTAAGCTTTCTAAGCGTACCCAGCTTGTTGTAGTGGGCTCACCTTTCTGGAATTAATCCCTCAAAGAACTCTTTGGTTGCGCAGAGTTTCCCTAGAAAATGTATAAAAAAGCAGAATAAAAAACACCTTTTCCTAAAATATAAATATGCAAACAAGAAAAAAACAAGCTAAGTCTGAAAGCGCAAGGTCCCCCGAACAGAACAATACCCAACATGCAGAGGTACTATTAACCCTTTTAATTGCCAGCTTACTTGAGATTTTGTCACCCTCTGTTGACAGGTCATTTTTCCCCATTTTGCGCCATGTTTTGCGTCATTTTTGCTGGAATTTTCAGGAAAATTATATATATATTTTTTGCAGCAGAGTTTAGGCTTTAACATGAAATGTCTTGTTTGTAAATTTTATTTATTATTAATTTTATTTATTATTAAGTAAAAAAAAAAAAATAAATACATTTTTTTTTTTTAAAAATTGCCTCCTTTATTTTAAATAAAAAATGTATTTTATTAGGGAAAACCATATTGCATGTGAAAGCCCCATTTCTACTGATTAGAACGGTAGCCCCCTGTTCCTGCCCAGGAGACCCCCCTAACTGAAACAAGTAATTTTTAACATTTACAAATAAAATACAACTACCATCCACACTACAAAGGGTTAAATCGAGAAAAAAAAATGACATAGGGTCCCCCCTCCCGGGGGGGGGGGGGGGGGGGGCATTTTTGGGGGGATTTTTAAGGGTTAAAAATCCTTAAATAAAAAAAAAATGACATGGCCCCCCCCTTACCCAAAGTAACCAGCCCGGGACCAGCTATGCAGGGTTTGGAGGAACAGGGCGCAGGGGCCAGCTTTTGTGGCCCCTGGCCCTGCAGGCTACAAGCCCGCATAGCCAGTGGGCCCGGCCTCTTCTGCCCCCCCCCCCTGGGCTTTGGGGAGGCAGGTAATGGGGGTGCCGGGGGTTAATGGCAAGTCACCGGCTAGCACAGGTGACTTGCCACCTCCCCCAGCCTTGTGAACTGGTATAGGGGTCATGGACCCCTTACCAGTTCACAAGGGGTTAAATGTAAAAAAAAAACACAGACACACAAAGAGAAAAAATATTTTATTATTTATTTTTTTTTTTTAATACTTACCTCCCATCCATAGTGGAGCACTCTTTCAGCCTTTTATAGCTGCTGGATGACAGAAAACAAAAGGGTTAATTAAAAAAAAAATGACATAGGGTTCCCCCTCCTAGGGGGGGGGGGACCCCATTTTTTTTTGGAATTTTAAGGGTTAAAAACCCTTAAAAATCCCCCCCCCAAAAAATAATGACGTAGGGTCCCCCCTACCCAGCATTACCGACCCGGGCCAGCTATGGGGGCTTGTAGAACAGGGCGCAGGGGCCAGCGTTGGTGGCCCCTGGCCCTGCAGGCTACTAGCCCACATAGCCACTAAGTGGCCCGGGCCCTTCTGCCCCCCCCCTGGCCGTTGGGGAGGCAGGTAATGGGGGGCTGGGGGTTATGGCAAGTCACCCGCTTGCCGCAGGTGACCTGCCATACCCAGAGCCTTGTGAACTGGTATAAGGGGTCTCATGGACCCCTTACCAGTTCACAAAGGGTTAAATGAAAAAGACACCACACAAAAGTATTTTATAAAAAAAAAAAAAAAAATTTGATTGTAAGCTCCTTTGTCCTGCGCCGCTCTGCTGACAGATGCTGGTGATCGGCATCCAGAGAAGGGGTGAGGCAGGAGATCAGAGGATCTCCTGCCACCTCCTTCCCCGTTGCCGATCACCGGCATCTGACAGCTGAGAACGCTGAAGCCTGAAGTGATCGGGGCTGGGATGACGTCATAGCCCCGCCCCCAAAAGGGGCGGGGCTTGGCGCGGAGACGGTCCGGGATGACGTCATAGCTTAGCGGCAAGATGGCGGCCGCCATCGAGGAGGAGAGAGGAGAGAGCCTCCCGGGCTCTCTCCTGAAGATCGGTAAGTCCTGGGGGGGGATCGGAGGCCCCCCAGGTGAAGAGGAGGGACAGCGGGAGCCAGCGCACACACAGGTAAGTGAATGTCATTTTTATTTTTTATTTTTTTTTACAGTTAGCAGCTGCTGCTGCAGAAGCGGGGGGGGGGGGGGTGGCCTATTCCGGGGGCTCTCCTGGAGCCATCCGACCCCCCACGGGGGATCGGATGGCACCAAATTAAAGAGGAGACCCGGCCGGATCCAACAAGGGGTCAGGTGAGTATTTTCTTATTTTTATTTTTTAAACCAGCAGCAGGGAAAGTCATTCACGTAACACCTACGGGCTTGGCACTTAAGGCCCAGCCAAGCCAGCACGTAGGTGTTACGTGCTTGGCAACAAAAGGGTTTAAAGACTTCCAGACTTTAAGATAGATCTTCCTGGTTACAATCTTCCTGCTTGAAAGTAGAGTGTCTATGACACGTCCGGAATATCCTTTCTTCTGAAGTAAGGAGACCTCAGGGTCCATACTGTCAATTGCCACAATTGCGGGTTCGGACAAAATACTGGACCTTGGGATAACAGTCAAGGGATCACAGGAATCACCCAAGGATCCTGAACAGATAGTTCCACAAGAGCCGAGAACCAAGGCCTCTTGGGCCACCATGGAGCCACCAGGAGAATTGAAGCTGGTTCTCTGATGAGCTTCTTCAATAACATCAGAATCAAACGAACTGGAGGAAAGGCATAGGCTAGATCAAATTGCCATGTCTGTAGCAAGGCATCCACTTGGATTCAACCGCCTGATCCCTTGGATTCAATGAGAAATAATTGTCCACTTTGTGGTTTTTCCCCGAAGCAAAACAGATCCACTTCTGGGATGCCCCTTAGATCGCAAATTTTCTTGAATACTTCCGGGTCTAGAGACCAATCCGATTCTCTTATCTGCGACCGACTCAGAAAATCCGCCACCTGATTTAAGGTCCCTTTTAGGTGAACCGCTGTCAGGGATTTCAAGTTCTCTTTTGACCATAGCAAGATCTTTGCTGCTACGGTCATCAATCTTGAGGATCTTGTTCCTCCTTGATGATTTATGTATGCTACTGACGTGGCATTGTCTGACCTGATCTGTACATGCTTCCCCTGCAGGTGTGACTTCAGTGCCCATAATGCTTCTTTTATTGCAATTAATTCAGATTCGAAGAAGACTGACTCAAGGCCTTGGACCACTTCCCCTGAGCCGTCCAAGTCTCGCAGTGGGCTTCACAGCCCCAGGCTGAAGCATCCATAGTTACTATCACTTCTTTGGGATCTCCCCAAGGCAATCCCTCCAAGAATTGACTCTCTTCCAGCCACCAACTCAGAGAATCTTTCACTTCTTCTGCAATAGGCAAATCTTGTTCCAACCCGTCCTGGGTTCCATCCCAGTTCCTCAGAATATGCCCCTGGAGGAATCTGGAGTGAAGCTGACCCCATCTTACTGCCGGGAATGACGAGATCAACAGACCGAGAACTCTCATCGCTTGTCTTATTGAGGGTGCTGGGCCAGAGCAGATATTCTGAACTGCTTCCTGGAGAGTCAAAATCTTCTGAAGAGAATCAGAACCTAGTGGACCGAATTGATCTCTAACCCCAAGTATGTTATAACTTGTGAGGGCACCAAGGTTGACTTGTTGAAATTCACAATCCAACCTAGGCGGGATACCAGATTCAGGGTGTAATGAAGATTCTCCAACAACCTGACGCTTGATTGGGCAAACAGTAAGAGGTTGTCTAAATAGGCGACCACCCCTATCCCCCTGCGCCTCAAATATGCCAGAGGTTCCGCCAGAACCTTGGTAAAAATCCTTGGAGCCGAGGCTAGGCCGAAGGGAAGACAGACAAACTGGAAATGCAAAATCTGGTCTCCATCTTTTATTGCAAATCTCATAAAAGATTGAGCCAGAGGACTCATTGGTACCTGCCAATAAGCATCCTTCAAATCTATTGATGCCATGAAGGCACCCCTGAGAAGCATATTTTTGACTGAAAAAATAGTTTCCGGAAATGCCTGTACTGGACATACAAATTGAGATTCTTTAAGTTCAGGATAAACCTGAATCCCCCTGAGGTCTTTCTTACCAGAAAAATGCTGGCGTAGAACCCTGTCCCCTGCAGATGCCGGGGCACTGGAATAATAACTCCCCTTGACCTCATGTCCGTAAGACTCAAGAAAACCACTTCTCTTCCTTCCTTGCCCTTGGGCAAAGAAGAAATCAAAAATTTTGAAGGAGGGCTTTGAGAAAAATCTATGTGGAAGCATTCCGTAACTCCTTTTACAATGAATGGGAAATCCAACAGGCCTTGCCAGGCTGCGCAAAAACCCCTTAGCCTGGCGCCAATCAAGGTGTTGGCGTCATTGCTTCTTGGGCTTCGCCTGGGAGGTTCCAAACAAAGTGGAATCTCTAAAGTTTCCTTTCTTGAACCCGCGGAAGAGGAAGAACCACCTATGGATCTTTTAGGGGCATCCTTGTTAAGAAAGGGGTGCCTAAAAGAATTCCTGGGAAAAAATCTTTTATTAGCCGGAGCTTTAGGGTGAGGCCGAAAACATTTATTCCTATCCGCCGTCATATCCAAAACTTTACCTAGATCTGAACCAAACAGACACTCACCCCTGAAGGGCATGGCACAAAGTCTCATCTTTGAACCAATATCTCCAGACCAGGTCCTCAGCCAAAAAGAGTCCTGCGCACGGAATTGGTTACAGCCATATTTTGTGCTGAAAATCTGATTGATTCAGCCATGGCATCCGTCACAAAAGCCGTAGGTGAAAAAAGGATTGGTAAAGCTTTCAAAATTTTCTCCAGACTAGTTCTTTCCAAAAGACTTTCAATTGTTGGAGCCAGAAACCTAAATTTCTGATCACACAACTGGATGCCAAAATTGGTCTTAAGACATTAGATTCCCCCTGCCAGGCCTTTTTGAGCAGTGAATCCATCTTTTTATCCAAAGGATCACTAAGAACCCCAAAATCCTCAAAAGCTAATCCTGCTCCTTTAGAGATTTTGGCAAAAGGGGCATCCAACTTGGGACACTTTTCCCACAGATGAGAGTCCTCCTCCAAAAAAGGATATCTGCGCTTAAGACCCCGTGACCTAAACACCTTTTTAGACGGATCGTTCCACTCTTCCAAAATCATGTCCTTCAAATAATCATGAAAAGGAAATGAATAGGAAGAATCAGGAGCCAAATCCGGATAAAAGCCATCATGCTTCGATTTGGGTGAATCATGTGCAAGAGGAAAGGTAAGTCTCCTGGGGGAAACAAATACCTTATCTTGGTCGAGGTTGAAGAACCGGAGGCCTGATCATCGTCCTCCTCTTCTGGGGAAGAGATTTCTTCTTCCTCAGATTCGTCATCAGGGGTAAATGATTCCTGAGTGGCGAAAAAAGAAGGTTTTCCCAACTGACCAGAAAACAGGGAAGCATCAAAGGGACCTGTTGTGGGATGTGAAAATACAACCTGGTTACCCGCACTCTCTGGGGCCCTTTGGGTCATAGGTGAGGAAGAAATCTGGTCTTTAAGTTTCTTCATCATCCTCATCAGATCCTCATTATGTTCCTAATTAACCCCCTTATCCGTGCAAGTTTGACAAAGAGGTTTTACATACGAATCCGATAACTTAGTATCACACAAAGGGCATCTTATACTCTTTTTACTGGATTTAGATCCGGAAGAAGAGGATTTAGGTACACTTTTGGAAGCTTTATCTGGGGTCTTAGACTAAAAGACACAAGCAAAAAAATAGGAAGGTGAGCTATATCGCTTCCTAATACAAAGTATGCCCAAAAAGACACTAATAAAGAAGGTGACTTACCGGGGCAGAGTTGGGCCTCCTCCTCCCAGAATCAGCAGCCGGCAGAATACTGGAAGAATCCTGGTCCACATAAGTTATTTCTGTGGAAGAATCTTCAATAGGATCCATATAACTGTCCTGCTTCTGGATAGAGGCACCAAAAGATTTGCTTCCTGAGTCCGCCTAAATAGGGCAGGAGCCAAATCCCATAACTATATATTAACCCTTCACACCAAATTCAGAAGGGGAGGCCATAATACAGATATGCCCAAAACACTGTGCTGCCCCTTTAAGGCAAAACACGTGTTGTGGGAAAGCAGGAAAAATACCGTTTTGTGATTACTCACCTTTAAAACGGATATTATAAGTGTGACATACACTCCGCTTCAATAAGTCTTGACAGTCGGGTTATTCTCCAGTAGAGGGCGAACTTCTGCAGAGATGAATGCAAAAGAAGAAGCCGCTCCCGGTCCATAACTACCTGGGACCTCCCACCAATTCCCCAGTGTAAGATAGCAGTAAAGGGACCAGGAAGAACCAAATATAACAATACTAACAAAAAAACCAATGGTTCACCATATAAAGGATCCAGAATACCAAACAGGGTGGTTGAAGCGGAGTGTATGTCACACTTATAATATCCGTTTTAAAGGTGAGTAATCACAAAACTGAATTATTCCAAGTGTGACATACACTCCGCTTCAATAAGTCTTGACAGTTGGGACATCCAATATCCGTGTCTGTCAAGAGTGGGAACCATAAACAGTAAGAAATGCACCAACTCAAACCACTGCAACTTGCAGAACCTTGCGGCCAAAAACAGCATCCGCTGAAGCCCGCACATCAACCTTGTAAAACTTGGAAAAAGTATGAACAGAAGACCAAGTAGCAGCCTTACAAACTTGTTCAACAGAAGCCTGGTGCTGAAAAGCCCAGGATGCACCCACAGCACGAGTAGAGTGCGCAGTGACCCTAAAAGGGGGAGTCCTCCCCTTAGCAGAATAGGCCCCAACAATAGCCTGACGAATCCATTTGCTAATCGTAGACTAAAAGGTGCCAAACCTTTCCTGGGCCTGCAGGGCACCGCGAAAAAAGCGTCCGTCTTGCGGAAGGAAGAAGTAGTCACCAAATTGTACTTCACACAGCGAACAACGTCCAAATTGTGCAGAACCCTCTCCTTGTCATTGTTAGGCTTAGGACACAAGGAAGGGAGAACAATATCCTGATTGAGGTGGAAAGCAGACACCACCTTAGGAAGGAAATCCGGTTTAAAACGAAAAACCACCTTATCCTGGTGTCTCTCAAAGTAAGGGGCCTGAATCGACAGAGCCGCCAACTCAGAGACACGCCGAACCGAGGTAATCGCCACCAAGAAGGCAACCTTCTGAGTGAGAACCGAAAGAGCAATATCATGTAGCGGCTCAAAAGGAGGACCCTGCAGAGCCGAAAGAACCAAATTAAAATCCCAAGCAGGAACTACAGCTTTTCGAGGGGGCCGCACATGCGCCACCCCTTGGAAAAAAAGTCTTAACCAGCGGGTGTAAAGCAAAAGACCTCTGGAAGAAAACCGACAGAGCAGAAACCTGTCCTTTCAAAGTACTAAACTGGAACCCCAGGTCCAGATTATGCTGAAGAAACTCCAAAATCCTGGGTACAGAAAAAACCCTGCAAGGCAAGGCCCTAGCCTCACACCAATCAATATAGGACCTCCAAGTCCTATAGTAAATGCCAGAAGAGGACCGCTTCCTAGCCCTAATCAGGGTCTGAACGACTGCCTCAGACAACCTTCCTCTTTCAAGATGAAGGTTTCAGCAGCCAGGCCGTCAAAGCCAGCGTTTGTAAATTGGGGTAAAGTAGATGACCCTGGGATAGCGGGTCCGGTATCAAGGGAAGCCGGCACTGGTCTATGGCCATCCTTACGACGTCTGCGTACCAAACCCTTCTTGACCACATTGGAGCCACCAGAATCGCTGGTGCCCCTTCTAGAACCAGTTTGCGAACTACCCTGCCCAGCATGGAGACAGGTGGAAACAGGTACAGAAAACCCAGGTCCTTCCAAGCCAGTGACAAGGCATCCACTGCCAGAGACAGGGGATCCTGAGAAAGACACAAAGGCCGGGTTTGAGATTGTGCCTCGAGGCAAAGAGATCCACCTCCAGAGTCCCCCACTTGCGGCAAAGATCCAGAAAGACCTTGGGGTTGAGAGACCACTCTCCGTGGCGAGAGGACCCCCTGCTCAGGGAATCCGCCTCCGTATTCTCCACCCCCCGAATGTAGACTGCCGAAAGTCAAGGAACATTGCTCTCCGCCCATCGCAGGATCAGAGAGACTTCCCTGAGGGCACTCCTGCTGCAAGTTCCTCCTTGGTGATTTATGTAGGCCACTGCCGTTCGGTTGTCCGAATGCACCTGAACGGGAAGACCCCGTAACTGTGGGGTTAACCGAGCCAGAACCAGACGAATGGCTTGGAGCTCCAATACATTGATGGGGGTGTGAGCCTCCTGGGGACCCCACACCCCGCTGAACTGATGACTCTTCCAATAACCTCCCCAGCCCGACAGGCTGGCATCCGTGGTAACCATCTCCCAACAAGGGACCAGAAAGGATCTGCCCTTCACCAGATTGCTCGAGTCCAGCCACCACCGAAAGGACTGCCGAACCCTGGGAGACATCCTGAAAAGTTGATCCAAAGACTGTGGGCTCCTGTCCCAATACGTCAATAGGAGAAGTTGAAGAGATCTCATGTGAAATTGTGCAAACGGCACCGCCTCGAAGGAGGACACCATCAGGCCCACCAGTTTCATCCCCTGTCGGATAGAGGCACAAGGTCTGGCCAGAACGAGACGGATCAGGTCCTGAATCCCCTGCACCTTGGTCTGGGGCAGAAACACTCTGGCCCGACTGGTAACCGGATTCATGCCCAGAAATGAAATCACTTGAGACGGGGAGAGAGAAGACTTGGTGCGGTTGATCACCCACCCGAATCTCTCCAGGGTCGACACCACCTGGAGGGTGTCCAGTTCTGCCTGCTGAAGGGAAGAAGCAGAAATCAACAGATCATCCAGATAAGGCACAATGCGAATGCCCTGAGATCTGAGCAGAGCCATTACGCCCGCCAAAACCTTGGTGAAGACACTCGGTGCCGAGGTCAGACCAAAGGGAAGAGCTACGAATTGATAATGTTGATCCCCCACCGCAAACCGGAGGAATCTCTGAAGCGCCTGAAAAATTGGAACATGTAGATAAGCATCCTTGATGTCTATGGATGTCATAAAATCCCCATTGGCGAAGGGAATTGATAGCCGAGCGCAGAGTCTCAATGCGGAACTTTTTGGCTCTGATAAACCTGTTGAGAACCTTGAGATCTAGAATGGGTCACACCGAACCTTCCTTTTTGGGAACCGTGAAAAGGTTGGAGTAGTAACCCTTGCCTCTTTCCAATGGAGGCACCGGCATATAACCCCCATTTCCAGAAGGCTTTTCACTGCCAACAGGAGCCCCTGCGCAGCCTGAGGGTCCGAGGGCACCCGAGACCTTAAGGGGGGCGGCCAGTACTCGAACTCCAGCTTGTACCCGGAGGAGACCACTTCCAAGATCCAACTGTCTGTGACCTCCCGGGCCCAGACCCGGAAGAAGAGCCACAGCCGTCCCCCCACCCTTACGGGTGAGGGCGCCCCTTCATTGCTGAGCCGGCTTAACGGCAGGCTTGGGCTTGGAACCCCAGGCAGCCGCGGGACGTTCCCGACCTCTGCCTCTGTTCCAGGACGAGCCCCTGACCCCTGAGAAGGCCAGACCCATAGACGCTCTGGCCCCTCGAAAGGAAGGAGTGAACGAGCCCGCCCCCCCGAAAGGGACGGCGCTGCTTTCTCCGCTGAGGTAACTTACCGCCTTTAGCAACAGCATCCAATTTATCTCCAAACAGCTGCGCACCCAAGAAGGGGAGAGCTGTGAGTGACTTCTTGGCTCCAACGTCCGCTGTCCACTGACGGAGCCAGACCAGTCTGCGCATGGCCACCAGCAAGGCTGACATCCTACTACACACAACAATGGAGTCTTCCATCGCAGCCATGACAAAATCCATGAACACTTCGCACTTCTTAAGTACAGCGAACTCAGCGCTAGCTGGATCCAGCTGAGCGTTATTCAGCCAGTCCCTGATAAGAGACCTGGTAGCAAGCGACACCATGGCAGATGCACTAACCGGTCGCAGGGCCGACCCCCTGTTGGCAAATGCGTGGAACGCCATCTGATCCAGGCACTTGTCCTCGCCATCCTTAAGGGAAGAGGCGTCAGGGGTGTTCAGTACAGAAGAGTTGGTCAAACCTAACACAGGCGCGTCGACTTCGAGAGGAGAAGACCAGCGCTTGACCGCCTCCACCGGAAAGGGATACTTCTTATCCCATCCCTGAGGCACAGCAGGGAGCCGACAGGGCCTCTCCCATTCTCTAAGTATCAGCGCATCAAAATGACCCTGGGTAGGGAATTCCAGACGGGGCTTGTGGGCCCCAAAAAATTCCCCCTTCTTAAGAGGGGGCGCCTCAGGTGGATCAATATCCAACACCTCCAATAAATGTGACAAAACAGTGGCCGTATCAACGACATCCCCCAGCGCCTGCCCGGCATTGGAATTCCCAGGTTGACCATAGTCAGCCTCTGAATCCTGATACAATTCCCCCTCCTCAAGCGGGGAATAATTGGACAATTCAGCGGATTCATCGTCAGTGTCCCACAAGGGCTGAGCCGACGACAACTGTCTCTTTTTAGCCTGGGGCTTCTTGCCCACCGTGCTAGCAATCATTATCTCTATGCTGGCCAACCTAGCCCAAACATGAGAAAGCGACTCCCCACTAGTACCAATGTCACTTGGGGTACGGAGGGGAAGGCGATGAAGCGGGAGGAGCCAACCCCGAAGGCTGGGTACCAGACTGCCGCGCTATGGCCTTTTGTGCACATGGTATACAGATCAGCACATTCTACCCCGTAAGGGATACCCCACACCCCACACACGGCCTGGATTGTCCCGAAGGGATCCCGGGCCTGGTATCCTGCAGAGCCTCCATATGGTGAATTTTTGTGGTCAGTCGCAAGACCGTAGGGAATAACACACAAAATAGGTCACATAAGAGCAGAGCATTGAAAGGGATGCCCTATATAGATATTACAGTCACACAGCCGAAATATTCATATACAGGTATCTGACTATATATATATATATATATATATATATATATATATATATATATATATAATTATCACGTCTATATCGCCAATCAGCCATACAGAGCAATTAAAAGGCATATAGGCACACACACAATTATATATATATATATATATATATATATATATATATATATATCGAACTGTGAATATATCATTTATACACATGTGCCCCCGATGTATGTAGCCCACGGGCACAATAACGCCCGGCGACATGTACCCGAGGTCAGACAGAAGGGAAGGCAAGGAGAGCATAAGCACAGGTGTCCAGCTAAAGGAGCCCGTATGGGGCACTCACGCAGAAGATGGCGTCCATACGAGGAGAGGGTGAAGGGGGCTGGCCAGCGCGGAGCGTGCCAGCACATGGGCCCGCCCCCTCCGGCGCGGGATTCCATCCCAAGCCGCGCTTCCAGCCGATAGGGCTGGAGCCGGCCGACGATGCCAAGGGGGGCGGGCCGACGCGCTCCGCCGACGCGGGAGAGCGCCAGGCCCCGCCCCACCCCCTCACTGAGGAAGGTAGAAGGTCGCGCTCCCCGGCCAATATGGCCGCGGAGCCGACCATAAGTGAACCGGCCCACCACCGCAAGAGAGTGTGCGTGCGGGCCGAACGTTAACATACACACACATAAACATGAATAAACAGTGAACAAACACAAACATAAATAAAATAAAGGTCAGGGAGTCAGCCCCCCCCGGAGCAGAGTAAGGGAGCCGGAAGGGGGAGTGGGAACCCTGCCATTATAAGGTCATAGGCATGTAGGGACGGGGCATCCCACACCAGGATCACCAAAAACCTGGATAACCGCCTACCCCATGGTGGGGTCTCATGGTGGAGCAGTGCTCCTACTGCACCCAAAGGGTGCTCCTACCTTTGCCAAGGACCCACAGCCGAAGCTGGGTGTAAGATTCTTACCTGCTCCCGGCTCCCTGTCCCGCGGCGTCTCCGTGCGGCGGTGCCCAGCCGCCGCGTCTACTGTGGCTTCAGCCGCCGCCTCCTCTGCCTCGGCGGTGGCTGACGTCGCGGGCCCCCCCTCCACTCTTGCTGGCGGCTCCTCCGCCTTGTCAGCCGGCGCGTCATCCCCTTCCCTCTCGGGGAGCGCGCCCGGCCTATCAAGTGCTCGCTCGCGCATGTTCTTTCTATGCCCCCGGCGACGCTGCTCCCAGCGCAGGGGGATGAGTGAAAGACTGCTTTTAGCACTCAAGATGGGCATTACGAGTATTAGTGATGCCCTTTGGTCTGTGTAATGCCCCGGCAGTCTTCCAGGATTTTGTAAATGAAATTTTTAGGGACTATCTGGGTCGCTTTGTTGTAGAATACCTGGACGATATTTTGTTTTTTTCTTCCTCATTAGTGGAACATCGTAAACATGTTCGCCTAGTTCTGCAGAAGCTTAGAGAAAATTGCTTATTTGCTAAACTTAAAAAGTGCTTGTTTGAGGTTACAGAGGTCCCTTTTTTAGGATATATCATCTCCAATACGGGTCTATCCATGGATCAGTCCAAGGTTACAGCAGTGCTTGAATGGGAACAACCCAGGGATTTAAAGGGGCTACAAAGATTCCTGGGGTTCGCCAATTTCTATAGAAGGTTTATCAAGAACTTCTCTACTCTTGTTGCACCTCTCACTAACCTCACCAAGAAAGAGGGTTATCCTACCATTTGGCCGGAACAGTCCGTTTTGGCTTTTAAAAGGTTGACGGAAGCCTTTAGTTCTGCTCCCGTGCTAGTGCATCCAGACTGTCAATTAGCCTTCATTGTGAAGGTCGATGCCTCCGAGCTTGGCGTTGGGGCAGTCCTTTCACAATATAGCGGTTCTGCAGAACGACTTCACCCCTGTGCTTTTTTTTCTAAGAAATTTACTTCTGCTGAACGAAACTACGATATTGGTAATTGTGAGCTCTTGGCAGTTAAATTGGCCTTTCAAGAGTGGAGGCACTGGTTAGAAGGGGCTCAGTTTCCTGTTACGGTCTTTACCGACCATAAGAATTTAGAGTATGTCCAGTCGGCTAAAAGATTGACCCCTAGGCAAGCTCGTTGTCCCTGTTCTTTTCCCAGTTTAATTTTACCATAACCTACAAACCTGGGTCAAAGAATGTGAAAGCCGACGCTTTGTCACGTAGTTTTTCTTCTACTAGCTTACCCGAGGGTAAAAACTTACCCATTTTGCCTCAACACCTGGTGGTAGCTGCTATACAGCCAGAGCTACCCGATCTGAATCAATTTCAGTCTGAGGCTCTGCCTGGGAAACCTCTCCATGCTCAGTTTGTGCCCATTTCCTACCGTGCTGCGATCCTACAGCAATTTCATGCTTCCAAAACTGTAGGTCATCCAGGAGTCAGGAAGACCATTACCTTATTGTCCCGTCATGTTTGGTGGCCGTCTTTTAGGAAGGACGCTCAAGACTATGTACGGGCCTGTAAAGCCTGTGCCCGGTGTAAGACCCCTAGACACTCCCCTGAAGGGCCCCTGTTACCTTTGTCCATTCCTTCCCGTCCTTGGACTCATCTTGCCATGGATTTCATCACCGATCTTCCTCCATCCCAAGGGTTTACCGTCATCTGGGTGGTGGTCGATCGGTTCAGCAAGATGGCTCATTTTGTCCCGTTAAAAAAGTTACCCACAGCTCAAGATCTTGCTCAACTTTTTTTTACACATATATTTAAATTCCATGGGATCCCGGAGGATGTGGTGTCCGACAGAGGGGTTCAGTTTGTATCTCGGTTTTGGAGGGCCTTTTGTGCTAGGCTGGGTTTCACTGTCTCATTGTCCTCAGCATTTCACCCCCAGTCAAATGGGCAAATGGAGAGGACTAACCAATCCTTAGAATAATATCTGCGCTACTTTGTATCCGATGTTCAGACGGATTGGTTATCGCTTCTTCCATCTGCAGAGTTCGCCTTGAATAATGCCACTCACACTTCTACTGGGGTATCACCGTTCCGTTGTGTCTTTGGTAGAGACCTTAAATTTTCTGCTTTGTCAGACCGGCCCTCTAGCGTACCCTCACTTGAAGAATGGGTGTCTCAGTGGCCGGATTTATGGGAAAAAATCCGGCAACATTTGACCAGGGCTGTTTGCCAACAGAAAACTTTTGCTGATCGTAGTCGGTCCAGTAACCCTGATTATGCGGTAGGAGAGCTGGTTTGGCTTTCCACTAAGAATTTGGCTTTACGCCAACCTTCTGTCAAGTTGGGCCCGAGGTTTATTGGTCCTTTTCCTATACTGCAGAAAATTAATCAGGTTACTTACCGTCTAGATCTTCCACCCTCTATGAAAATTTGTAACTCCTTCCATGTCTCCCTGTTGAAATCTGCCAGAGGTATTGAGCCTGATAAGTTTCCGGCACCCATTTTAGTGGATGGGCAACAAGAATTTGAGGTTGCTCGGATTCTAGATTCACGCCTCTTCCGAAATTCTCTCCAGTATTTGATAGATTGGAAGGGTTACGGCCCCGAAGAGAGGTCTTGGGTCCCAGCCAGAGAAGTTCACGCGGGGAGGTTGGTTAGGAAGTTCCACAGGGAAAACCCTCAGAAACCCAGCTTGGAGGGTCCAGTGGCCCCTCCTCGGGGGGGGGGGGGTAATGTAAGATTCTTACCTGGTCCCGGCGCCCTGTCCCGCGGCGTCTCTGTGCAGCGGCGCCTTGGCGGTGGCTGACGTCGCGGCCCCCCCCCCCCACTCTTGCTGGCGGCTCCTCCGCCTTGTCAGCCGGCGCGTCATCCCCTTCCCTCTCGGGGAGCGCGCCCGGCCTCCTATCACGTGTCCGCTGCCCGCACCGACCATCTGCCTGTCTGACCACGTCTTAGTCTAGTCCCTTTGATACCGCGCTCTGGTGACCACCCGGCTTTTGACCCCGGCTTGTCTTGACCATTCTTTGTCTAACCCTTCGGATACCGTGCTCTGTGACCACCCGGCTTTGACCCCTGCTCGTCTTGAACCATTCTTGTCTGGACACTACGTTTCAGATCCTGCCCACTCGAACTACCAATTTGGGATACCCTGCTGTTCATCCTTCTTCACCTTAAAGTGGACCAACACCCAGGATTTTTACTATCCTGGGTTTTGGTCCACTTCAGGGGGGCACCCCGGTTAGGGGTGCCCCGCTGTGTAAAACCCCCCAGAAAGCCCCCAAAACTCACCTCACCACGCTCCCACGTAGCCACGGACAAGCGGGTGACAGCGGCGGACAAGACAGCGCATCCGCTGCCGCCTCCTGCGCGCCCCTCTGACAGTGCGCGCGCCCGCGCCGGCCATTCAGAAACGGCCGGCGCGGGCGCGCGCTGCCGCCGCCGATGAGGTACGTTTTTCGGGGGTTTTGGGAGGGTGAGGGAGGTGATCGGCCCGGGAATCTTATAGATTCCCGGGCCGATCACCCCTGGATGACAGTCCACTTTAAGCCTGCAATCTTTGCGCCAGTAAGACCTGGGGGTAACCCGTGTCTCCAGCGAGCGGGGGAGAAGAGGCGGTGGAGATTGGGGATTGCTTGGCTTAAGGGGGGTGTCCGGCGATCCCTTACACTGGAAGGCTCAATACAGGGACAATTTAGGAGGGACCTGGCAGCAATAGGGACAAAAATGGCCGGGCGCAAGCCCGGCTTACCTGCAAGTAAGAGAAGCTTCATCTTCTGTCTTGCTCGCTCCCTGTAGAGAAGACAACTGGGGAATTGGTGGGAGGTCCCAGGTATGGACTGGGAGGGGCTTCTTTTTTGCATTCATCTCTGCAGAAGTTAGCCCTCTACTGGAGAATAACCCAACTGTCAAGACTTATTGAAGCGGAGTGTACGTCACACTTGGAATATTCACCGGGCGCCGGGATGTGACGTCAGCAGCCCGGGAGGTAGAAGCCTTGGATCCAATTTCCTGTATGGATACTACAAAAAAAAGTGCCGAGAGCGCGTTCGTGGTACCTGTCATGCCTGGAAGGAGGAAGAGGACCCACTCGTCGGACCCGCACCGCTGCCGCCCGAGCTGCCGCTGGCAGCAGGAAGAAGGATCCGGACAACAGGATCCATGCCGCCGCGAAGGATCTGTGCCCGCCGGAAGCCTCCTGGAGAGGAAGAATCTGAAGACGCCGTTCCCCCCCCCCCCCCCCCCCGCCGCCGCCTGTCAGTAGCAGCAAGGTAAGCAGAGCGCAAATGCGGAAGCTATGTCAAGGCGGGGAAGAAAGAGAGAGAACGCATCATTCCCCTCTCTTCCCCGCCTCTTAAAGGTACATAGCCCTTAAAATTAAAAAAATTAAAAAAACTGTAAAAAATGTTAGAAAAAAAGAACCTAGAGCAACCAAATCATCAGGGAACTTCCTGATTGCCTGAAATTTTTTTTAAATTAGATCCAAAAACTTTAATAAATATGGGGTCCGGTCACCCCGGCTTCTTCCACAAATTCATCCTCATTAAGAGGGAAAAAATTTTACTTACCCCCCTTTGAATAAATCAAAGAATGGGATCTGGCCAAAAATCCCATAGGGTATCCCGGGCCCCAGGTAAAGAGAAATAGCCTTTGGGACCGAGAAATGGACCCCCTGCTAGAACAAGCCCATAGTACCGGAAATAATACTTACCTAAACCAACTGGTCCAGGAGCTAATGGAGGAACACGAAAACAACTGGGGAAGAGAGGGAGGAGTCAAGACTTTATTTTGGTGGTCACGTGTTTCCCTTGGTGGGAGGAGCCCGGAGGTCTCAGGCGTATGCTGCCGGAAGGATGTTTTGAGAAAAAGGGATCAGGAAAGGGATTTAAGGATCGTCCATAAAAATGTATGGGACAGCGCCAGGTTGCGACAGGTTAGATGTGGCGCTCTGCAGGGATGAACGTCGGCGCTGTACGCTGGGGCTGGAATGATGAATCGGACGCTACATGGCGTTCTAGCCGCTCACCAGATTCAGCTTCATAAATGTGTAATTGCGTGCCATCTCCGGCGTTCACCTGCCCCTACCTGTCGCTGTACAGGCACTACCTGGCGCTATCCCTTCATGAATAAGGCCCCTAATCCATTATTTTTGCCTAAGATTGTTACTTCAACTAACAGGACACAGGAGATAGTCCTTCAGACACTACCAGTAGGGGCTGGCAAGGAAGAGGGTCTCTCACTATTAGATGTTATAAGAGCCTTAATTATCTGTTTGGAAAGATCCAGAGAATGGAGGTTGGCGGAACAACTTTTAATAACAGCCATGTTGGGTGGAATGGCTCTTTAAAAGGGAAAATCTGCTTGAATGGACTATACCTGACATCTACCAGTAATTTTCCTTTCCTGGCGCCAATCCATGACAGCATACAATGGCCTAATATCTGCTCCACTGACCCCGATAGGACCACCCTATCTATAAACTTTGGCTCCGCCTTAAGCAGTCCATTCCTATAATATAGCCATCCCAAATATGAGTGGGTCGTACTATCACCATGGATATGTGGCAGGAAGTGAAAATTACTGGTATGTAAGTATACAATTTTTCATTTTCCTGGCATCTCCATGGTTTCATACTATGGGATCTAGCAAGCCAAGATAGGGATAGAATCGAATATATATATATATATATATATATATATATATATATATATATATATATATATATATATATCATTCTCTAACATCTGAAGTGTTTTGCTAAAAATCAAAAGTTGTAAATTTTGGTCAACCTGATAATGTTTCAGAAAAGTATGTGAAGTCGACCAGAATGTAGCTTTACAAATATTTTCTAAATGAAATTAAGGATTTGGAGGAAGAAAATAAGAAAATAATATTCCGAACCAAATGTTGTGAACCAAATAACAGACAAGGTGCAGATTCCTCCAATTACAGGCAGTGTGGCATTCCCCCCATCCCATTCCCACAGGCAGCGTGGCATTCCCTACTCCCATTCCCATAGGCAGTGTGGCATGCCCCCCTCACATTCCCCCATAGGCAGTGTGGCATTCCCCCCTCCCATTCCCTATAGGCATCGTGGCATTCTTCCCTGCCATTCCCAATAGTCGTTGTGGTATTCCCCCCTCCCATTCCACATAGGCAGTGTGGCACCCCCCCATTCTTCTTCGCAGTAGAAGATGAAAAAAAAATGTCAACTCACATGCTACTGCCGCCCCCACATTGCTGGCCGGCTGCCACACTGCGGGAGGCCAGACGAAGATGGAGGAGCGTCCTCGCCACTACCGGGCAGCAACTGTGCGGAGCTGGGTGTTTGAGCGTCCTGACTGGTAGGAAGCAGAAACAGCAGCAGCAGGGACTGGGACAGCCGCTCCTCCATCTTCTTCTGCCCCCCAGCTGCTGTCGCTGTTTCTTATGGGCCAAGACACGCAAACACCCGGCTCCATATAGCGGGTGGGTGTGGCCTGTGCCAACTCGGGTCTTGTTCTATATGACTAAAATGCATATTCACCCAATTATGTGCTAAGGCACCAATGTCAAGATTCTAAAAACAACATGGCCAGCATGAAGTAACCCTTTATCTGCTGCATTCAGCTGCAAAGGTGAGAGCATGCTGCAGTCTATTTCACTGTACCAGGTCCTGATTCGCAGGATCAAAAGGCATTACATACTGTACTCAGCATTAACTGCTAAGGCATCTTTACGATAAATACAATTCTGTGAAATACTTACCTGTAGAATTGATATTATACGCATACAGTACGTCCTGCTCCATCTATAATACTTACACGTGGGTAATCCTCCGCCAGATGGCGCTGTTCACTGCAGACATGCAAAAACAGGCTCCTCCCGGCCCTTCATATACCCAGGGACCTCCCACAAATCCCCAGCATTGAAAAGCAGTAAGAAAAAGAAGCCGGGAGAAACCAACCACCAAACTGGTAATAACCACCATGATAACAATCACCATACAGGGGATCCAGAACAAGGTGAAACCAGGGTGGGGTGGAGCAGGACGTACTGTATGCGTATAATATCAATTCTACAGGTGAGTATTTCACAGAATTGTATTATTCTAAGCATACAGTACGTCCTGCTCCATCTATAATACTTACACGTGGGACATCCAATAGCAGTGTCCATAAAGTAGGGTGGGATCCCCAACAACAAAGGCAACGGCACGTAGTTCAAACTACAACCGCCTGTAAAACCTTACGGCCCGAACATCAACCTTGTAAAACTTTGAAAAGGTGTGAACAGAAGACCAAGTAGCGGCCTTGCAAACTTGTTCAACAGAGGCCTGTTGCTGAAAGGCCCAAGGAGGCACCAATAGCACGAGTGGAATGAGCCGTAAGACGGAAAAGGGGAGTTCTCCCCTTAGTAGAATAGGCCTGAATCACAGCCTGACGAATCCATTTACTGATGGTAGACTTGGCGGGAGCCAAACCTTTCCTAGGCCCCGAAGGCACAACGAAGAGAGCATCAGTCTTCCTGAAGGCCTTAGTGACAACCAGGTAATACTTCAAGCACCTGACTACGTCCAAGGAATGCAGAATCCGCTCCTTGACGTTACGAGGATTGGGACACAGAGAAGGAAGAACAATATCCTGGTTCAAATGAAATGCCGAGACAACTTTTGGCAGAAAATCCGGTTTGAAGCGGAACACCACCTTGTCCTGGTGTCGCTCATAGTATGGAGGCTGAATAGATAGAGCGGCCAGCTCTGACACATGCCTAACCGAAGTAATAGCCACCAAGAAGACAACCTTGAGAGTGAGAACGACCAGAGCAGCATCTTGAACAGGCTCAAAGGGAGCACCCTGCAAGGCAGACAAAACCAAATTCAAATCCCAAACTGGGACCATAGGCTTTCGAGGGGGACGCACGTGAGTGACCCCCTGGAAGAAGGTCTTAATCAGGTGATGTTGAGCGAAGGTCTTCTGAAAGAAGATAGATAGGGCAGAAACCTGACCCTTCAGAGTACTAAGTTTGAGACCTAAGTCCAAACCATGCTGTAAAAACTCCAGGACCCTAGGGACGGAGAATTCTCGGCAGGGAAGAGACCTGGACTCACACCAGTCAATGTAGGAACGCCATACTCTATAATAAATAGCAGAAGAAGTATTCTTCCTGGCATGCACCATAGTAGTCACCACAGAAGCAGACAACCCCTTCTCCATCAAGATGGAGGTTTCAGCAGCCAGGCCGTCAAAGCCAGAGTTTGTAAATTGGGATGGCGTAAGGACCCTTGAGTTAGCAGATCTGGTACGCTTGGCAGATCGTACTGATCTACTGCCATTTGAACCACGTCTGCGAACCACACTCTTCTTGGCCACCTGGGGGCCACCAGAATCACAGGTACCCCTTCCAGAGCAATCTTGCGTAGAACCCTCACCAGAAGGGGGAACGGTGGAAACACATACAGGAGTCGAAACTCCCTCCAAAGACATAGACAGGGCATCCGTATGGCCAGAGGATCCTGAGACAGTGAGACGAAGGCCGGGAGCTTGTGATTGTGACAAGAAGCAAACAGATCCACATCCGGTAGGCCCCAACGGTGACACAGGGACTGGAATACCGTATTGCAGAGGGACCACTCCCCCTGACAGGACATCCCCCTGCTCAGGGCGTCCGCCAGCAGGTTCTCCGCCCCCGGAATGTAAACAGCCGAAATGCATTGAACATTGGCCTTCGCCCATGTCAGAATCTGAGACACCTCTTGGAGAGCACCCTTGCTCCGGGTCCCTCCCTGATGATTGATGTAGGCAACCGCCGTTCTGTTGTCTGAGCGAACTTGGACCGACAGACCCCTCAGGTGTTGGGTCAAACGCTCCAGTACCAACCTGACTGCCCGTAATTCCAGAATGTTGATGGGTAAATGGGCCTCCTGAGGGCCCCACGCCCCACGTCCCCTGGAAGCGCAGGGACTTCCAGAATCCTCCCCAACCTGACAGACTGGCATCCGTTGTGACCGTCTCCCAGGATGGGGTCAGAAAAGACCTGCCCCCTGTCAAGTTCCTGTGGTCCAGCTACCACGCCAGGGACTGTCTGACCGAGGGGGGGAAGCACACAGAACCCGTCCAAGGAAGCAGGGTTCTTGTCCCAAACTGACAGAAGGTGAAGCTGCAGAGGTCTCAAATGGAACTGGGCAAAGGGCACCGCCTCGAAGCTCGCCACTATCAGGCCCACCAACTGCATTCCCTGCCGGATGGAGAACTGTGGGCTCAAGAGCAGGAACCTCGCCTGCGCTGTCAGAGCTTCCACCTTCTGTTGAGGAAGGAATATCCTTGACTGAACCGTATCCAGAATCATTCCCAGGAATGGAGTCACCAAGGAGGGGGACAGGGAGGACTTGGGGTAATTGATCACCCAGCCGAAGGACTCCAGGGTGGACACTACCAGCCTGCCGCAGAGACCGAGAGATGATGAGAATATCGTCCAGGTAGGGCAGCACGCGTATGCCCCTTAGCCTTATCAGGGACATCACCCCTGCCAGCACCTTGCTGAACACCCTGGGAGCCAACGTTAGGCCGAATGGCAGGGCCACAAACTGGTAATGAAGATCTTTTAGTGCAAATCTGAGAAACCTTTGGTGTCCCGGAAACACCGGGACGTGCAGGTAAGCATCCTTGATGTCTACTGACGTCATGAAGTCCCCTGGGCACAGTGAGCCAATGGCCGAGCGCAGAGTTTCCATGCGAAAGTGCCTGTTCTTGACAAATTTGTTTGTTGAGGATTTTTAAATCCAGAATGGGCCTGACTGACCCATCCTTCTTGGGTACTGTGAAAAGGTTTGAGTAGAACCCCGTGTCCCTGTCTCCAGGGGGGACCTTGCAAATGACCCCTAGGTCCATGAGATCCTGTACGGCCAGCAACAAGACCTGAGCTGAGGCAGGGTCTTGAGGGATTCAAGACCCAATGAACCTGGTGGGGGGCCGTACAGCAAATTCTATCTTGTAGCCGGAGGACACTACCTCCTGAATCCACCGGTCTGAGACGTGGCGCCACCAGACGTGCTCGAAGTGCTGTAGACGTCCCCCCCCCTGACGGGTGAGGGCGCCCCCTCATGCTTGGGGGGCCTTGGGAGGGGCTTTGGGCTTGGTTCCCCAGGAGGAACCTGGACGGCGTCCTCTGTTCCTGTGCCAGGAATCAGCGCGGGCCCCAGCGAAGGACGCCCCTCTACCCTGCTTGACCCCACGATAGGGGGTTGATAGGGAGCCTTGGCCACGAAAGGGCCGAGTTTGCCGCCTGCGCTGGGGTAACTTGCCTCCCTTGGCAAAGAGGTCTAATCGATCCCCAAATAAGCGCAGCCCTTTAAATGGCAGCCCCGTGAGGGCTTTGTTGGCGGCATTGTCTGCGGCCCACTGGCGCAACCAGACCGCGCGGCATATAGCAACCTCCAGGGCAGATGACCTGGCACACATCTTAATAGCATCGTCCGATGCGGACAGGATACAGTTCACAAATGCATCACAGCTGGACAGAGCGTTGACAGTATCAGGAGGCAACTCATCTGTGCCATCGAGAGCACTCCTAACCACGGCCCTGAGCGCTACTGCCGTAATGGCTGAGGCGCAAACCGGGCGTAGAGTCGCTCCCCCAAATGCAAAGGCATGACATGCCAGTTGGTCATCACGCCGGTCCTCAGAGTCCCGTAGCGTAGTAGTGTCAGGGGAGTGCATAATAGAGGTGTTGGACAACCCTAGAATAGGAGCATCGACCTCAGGCGGCGATGACCAGCACTTAACCAAGTCCGCAGGGAAGGGATATTTCCTATCCACGCTCTTAGGGACTCCTTGCTGGGATGTTCCCATTCTTTAAGCACGAGGCTATTGAAATGGGTTTGCTCGGGAATTCCAAGCAAGCTTTAGCAGTATGGAAAAGATCACCCCTTTGTCGGGGAGCAGCAGCAGGGGGAGAGAGGGACAGAACCTCAAAGATCTGGACCAACAGTCTATCAATATCATCCGAGGACCAATGCTCGGAGCCAGACTCTTCCTGATCCCTGGACTCATCGTCATATGACCCTGAGTCAGAGAACAGTTCCCCTTCGTCCGAGGGGATATGGGCATAGGAATGCAACAAATCATCAGGTTCTATAGAGAAGAGGGCCGATTCAGGGTTCAAGTGCCGCCTCTTGGCGGTGGCTTTAAGCGCTAAGGAATTAGCAAGCAAGTTTTCAACACTAGCCAGCCTCGTGGCCAGATCAGGATGAGAATCCCCACTGGTATTGGGGGTTAGACTCAGGCTTGGGGGAGTAGGTGAAGTGCGGCGGGGTGCAGGCCCAGCCTCAGAGGAGATGGGAAGCACCGATAGCGCCTGCTGTGCACAAGGAACACAGACCCGTGCATTGTCACCGCTGCTAGGTAAGACCCCACAAGCTACACATAGCCGGGCTTGTCCCGAAGGAACCCCATTCACAATATCCTGAGATGCCTCCATATGGTGATTTAATCGGCACAATATGCTAGTAGGGATTGACGCTGTAAGCTACCCTGGATGCCCCAATAACCCGCTGGGAAGTGGGAGTAATTTTTTATGGTCACGACAGGGAGCTACGCTGGGCCGGGAGAAGCCACTTGTGAAATCCGCGGTCTGAAAGACATAAGGGGGAACAGGATGTCAGAGCCATGCGCAATGGGGATAGAAGTAAAGAAAAGTCGCCCGCAAAGGGCACTCACATACACAGAGGAGAGGACGATCTTCACCATGCGCGCGGGAGAAGAAAATGGCGCAAAACGAACCTCGGTGGGCGGGCCTGAGCCGATCGTGACGCGTAGCGCGCCAAGTCGAAACCACGCCCCTCACCAGCGAGCGCGAAGCAGAAAAGCCTATTGTAAATGGCGCTCGGAGCCAGGACAGGCACAGCCGAGATCTGTACTCGGGCTCCTCTGTGGCTCCCCGTCGGGGAATGAACCCCCGGTCTGTGACAGGATACTGAATAAGACAGGCGCTCAAGCCAGCGCAACCTAGGGAGAGCCACTAAGGCTAAGAAGGTGAAGGAAGGAAGAAGAAGACGCCGAGGCGTCCGCGAGCCGCCGCAGTACGTGCGGTGCGAGTAGAAGGCAGACTACTGGTGCTGCGGTTAACAGTAAGGTAAGAGCGCGGCTCTGATCCCCGTTCTCAGTGAAGCACAGCCAAGCCATAAGCGTGTAAGTATACACTGAGGCCGCCATACACACAACCCCCCCCTTTCTTTTCCCCCGACTAAGGGGGGAACGAGGGAGGAAGGCGACCCGTTAACATAGGGTCCACCGCTACATGGGGCGTGGGGCAATGATGCGGGAGGGGCATCCCCTGAAGGCTCACCATCAGCCTTGACCGCCTACCCTATGGTGGGGGATTGCGGTGGAGCGTTGCTCCGTAAGCACACATGGTACTGCCTACCTTCACCCGACCAGCGCAGCCCAGGCTGGGAGGCACATCTTATCGAAGAGGACGGGTGGGAATAGTCTCACAGGGCTGCAGGCTGTAATAGCCCCGCTCACCTGCGAGAGAGTGATGCTTCATGTCTTCGCAGTCAGCACTGCAGAGAAATCTGGGGATTTGTGGGAGGTCCCTGGGTATATGAAGGGCTGGGAGGAGCCTGTTTTTGCATGTCTGCAGTGAACAGCGCCATCTGGCGGAGGATTACCCACGTGTAAGTATTATAGATGGAGCAGGACGTACTGTATGCTTAGAATATTAATGATACTTTGCCAGCCCTTTTCTGCTGCAATCAACTGCAAAGGGTAGGGGGTTGATACAGGTTATCAAGATTCATAAAATAACAAGGCCAATGTGAAGCCATACTATATCTGCAACATTTAGGCGCAAGAGGGCATACAGTTTATTTCACTTACTTTCGAAGACTTTCTAGGCTGTGGAAAAGCCTAGAGTAAGAGCCCAATCCTCTCACCTTTTGGCGGGGCTACACGAGCATCTAAGTGAACCAGCTCTCCTTTCACACCATATATCGGTGTCTGCAATGTACCTACAATGTTCTTCTGCCGCTGCCAAAGTACAGATCCATTTATATTGCAGAAGCATTGCACCGCACAACTTACCTGCTTAGGTGTACAGGTGGTTAACTTTGACTGATTTATAGCCAGATAACAAAGTCAAGTATTTAACCTGACCCCTAAATGAGACAAGAAATAGAAATTAGTTTAAAATAAAAAGAATGAAAGACTTAACTATCATCCCAGTAATCCTAACAGGGATTAGGACACCAAGGGCGGCTGGCCGTAGAGCATACAGGGCAAAATCACGGTAGGTGGCGCCAGGGAAGGCCGTGAATGATGGAGGATAGGTGGTAGCTGGTCTGCCAGTTGCTGCTGTCCCCCCTCTGCCGCTCTCACTGGCCACGCACACAAATTCATGCTTACCGGCACTTCCTGGTTGTTGCCGGCTGGGTGTCTATGAGCGACGTCCATTGTTTTCATTGGACGCCGGTCATATAGGGCATGCCCACCGACCCGCAGGCGCGGCAGCACTGGGCGTGGCATGGAAAGCTCTTGCGTCAACAGGACGTGGGCGTGGCCATTGGGGAAGAATCCCTTATAAAGGAGACTTACGGGCACGGCCTTGGGAGTCGCTGCATTGTAAGGGGGGAGGGTCAAAGTGGCCCCAGCCAGGGCATAGCGAGACACAAAATGCGGGCGATGCCACTGACAAATGCCCCTCACTGCCTGTAACGGGAGATGCTACAACACAAAACAGATCATGTTGGTTTGTGTCAGTAAGTGTGAGCAAAAGCTAGCTGCAATGTTCATACACCCATGGGTGTTAGCAGCAGCTAGCTAAGAGCATCTGGGCACCCATATGTGTAAGCAATAAATAACTGTGGTCAGACGCCCATGGGGATGAGACGCAGTCAGATACCCACTATTGTGTAAGTAACAGACACGGAGCAAAACAGGCACTGTATGATGTAGCCAGAGAAAACAGTCTTTAAAATGCAGATTAAAAACTTGTCCCACGGTGCATGCACTTCACAAAAAGGTGGTAAAATTACTTGTGCCCGTCACCTCCACACATGTGCGCTTACCAGATGGCTGAATTAAACACGCCTTGAACCAGTTAATATTTCATAGAAGGTTCCCAATACTTGAATGTTTCAGCACACCAATTATGCACTCATCCCGGCAATAATGGAATCCGTTCATGTATGGTGAAAAAGCCCTACGGGGTTGCACTAGATTCTTTCTATGCTTTTTCACCATACATGAACGGATTCCATTATTGCCGGGATGAGTGCATAATTGGTGTGCTGAAACATTCAAGTATTGGGAACCTTCTATGAAATATTAACTGGTTCAAGGCGTGTTTAATTCAGCCATCTGGTAAGCGCACATGTGTGGAGGTGACGGGCACAAGTAATTTTACCACCTTTTTGTGAAGTGCATGCACCGTGGGACAAGTTTTTAATCTGCATTTTAAAGACTGTTTTCTCTGGCTACATCATACAGTGCCTGTTTTGCTCCGTGTCTGTTACTTACACTCTTGTTTTGGGACTTTTTATGAATGAAAAGTTTTTTACACGTTGTAGCAAATTATTAATAACTGAAAAAATTGTCTTGATATATAAGAAATTTTAAGGAAATTTTAAGAAAATCCACCATTAGTTCTTAGCGCGGTGTAAATTCCAGATATTTTCACAGATACCCACTATTGTGGTGAGCAGCAGCTAGTTTAGTTGGTCAATGTCATGGATGAAAGTAGCAGCTAGTTGGGATGGTCAGAAACCCATGGGTGTTAGCAGTAGCTAGTTGGGAGCATCAATGTCATGGGGGTTAGCAGCAGCTAGCCAGAACGGTCAATGTCATGGGTACTAGCAGCAACTATATGGGACCATCAAGAACCTATGGGTGTAAGCATCAGCTAGTTGGAACCATGTAGGTCTGTATGTCTTGGGTGTAGGCAGCAGCCAGTTGGCAACCGCCAGGCATCCATGGGTGTGAGCAGCAGCCGCTAGTTGAGACCGTCTAGGTCTTGGGTGTAGCAGCAGCTTGTTAGGAACATCAGTGTCATAGGTGTTAACAACAGCTAGTTTGGAGTATCAAGTCATGGGTGTTACCAGCAGCAAGTTGGAACTGTCAATGTCATGGGTACTAGTAGCAGCTAGTTACAACAGTCAGACACACATGGGTATGAGTAGCAGCTAGTTGGGACCATCAGACACCCATTATGTTACCAGCAGCAAGTTGGAACTGTCAATGTCATGGGCACTAGTAGCAGCTAATTGGGACAGTAATACACCCATGGGTACTAGTAGCAACTAGTTGGGACAGTCAGACAACCATGGGTACTAGTAGCAACTAGTTGGGACAGACACCCATGGGTACTAGTAGCAACTAGTTGGGACAGTCAGACACCCATGGGTGTTACAGGTAGCTAGTTGGGACTGTCAGACAAAATGGGTGTGAGCAACAGCAAGTTGGGACAGTCAGACACCCATGGGTGTAACCAGTAGCTAGTAGGGACTGTCAGACAGTCCATATGTGTGAGCAACAGCTAGTTAGGGCTGTCAGATAGTCTCATGCGTGTGAGCAGCAGCTAGTAAGGACTGTCAGGCACCCATAGGTGTGAGCAGCAGCGAGTTAGGGCTGTCAGACAGTATCATGGGTGTGAGCAGCAGCTAGTAAGGACTGTCAGGCACCCATGGGTGTGAGCAGCAGCTAGTAAGGACTGTCAGGCACCCGAGCCGCAGGCATCACTGGGCGTAGCAAGGAAGGCTCTTGCCTCAACAGGACATGGGTGTGGCCATTAGGGGAGAATCCCTTATAGGGAAGACTTACGGGCACGGCCTTGGGTGTCACTGCATTGCAAGGGGGGAGGGTCAAAGTGGCCTCAGCTGGGGCATAGCGAGACACAAAATGCGGGCGATGCCACTGACGAATGCCCCTCACTGCCTGTAATGGGAGATGCTACAACACAAGACAGATCATGTTGGTTTCTGTCAGTAAGTGTGAGCAAAAGCTAGTTGCAATGTTCATACGCCAATGGGTGTTAGCAGCAGCTAGCTAAGAGCATCAGGCCACCCATATGTGTAAGAGATAAATAGGAAGCAGTAACAGCAGCAGCGGGGACGGGGACAGCCGCTCCTCCATCTTCTTCTGCCCCCCAGCTGCTGTCGCTGTTTCTTATGGGCCAAGACACGCAAACACCCGGCTCCATATAGCGGGTGGGTGTGGCCTGTGCCAACTCGGGTCTTGTTCTATATGACAAATGCATATTCACCCAATTATGTGCTAAGGCACCAATGTCAAGATTCTAAAAACAACATGGCCAGCATGAAGTAACCCTTTATCTGCTGCATTCAGCTGCAAAGGTGAGAGCATGCTGCAGTCTATTTCAATGTACCAGGTCCTGATTCGCAGAGAATGTCGTCCAAATAGGGCAGCACGCGAATGCCCTGAGACCTGAGCAGAGACATAACTCCTGCCAGCACCTTGGTAACCACTCTGGGAGCTGAAGTGAGACCGAAGGGCAATGCCACAAATTGGTAGTGCTGATCCTCCAGTGCGAATCTGAGGAACCTTTGATGACCTGGAAAAACAGGAATAAGAAGGTAGGCATCCTTGATGTCCACAGAGGTCATTTAGTCCCCTGGACGCAGGGAACTGATGGCAGAGCGCAAAGTTTCCATGCGAAAGCGCCTGCACCTGACAAATTTGTTGAGGATATTCAAGTCCAGGATGGGCCTGACTGACCCATCTCTTTTGGGCACGGTGAAAAGGTTGGAGGGGGGGGCAGGCAGCAAACTCTATCTTGTAACCGGGGGACACTACTTCACGAATCCACCGGTCTGAGACATGAAGCCTCCAGACGTGAGCAAAATGCTGAAGCCGTCCCCCCATCCGGATGGGTGAGGGCGCCCCTTCATGCCTGAGGGGGCTTGAACCAGGGCGTCCACGTCCTCTGCCCCTACCCCAGAAATCTCCTCGGGCCCCTCCTCTCCTGTCTGGATCCACGGTAGGGGGAAGAAAAGGAGCCCTGTCCCCGAAAGGGCCGAGACTGCCGCCTGCGCTGGGGTAACCTGCCTCCCTTAGCAAACAGGTTCAGGCGGTCCCCAAACAGGGGGAGTCCTTTGAAGGGAAAACCAGTGAGAGCTTTCTTGGCATCGTTGTCAGCAGCCCACTGGCGCAGCCAAACCAAGCGGCGTATAGCCACCACAAGGGCAGAGGTTTTGCCACACATCCTAAAGGTATCATCCAAGGCAGAGAGGATATAAGTCACAAAAACCTCACAACGAGAGAGTGCATTAAACTTCTCACTAGACACATCATCAGGAGCACCATCTAGTACACTTCTAAGCAGGGTCCTAATAGCCACAGCCGTAATGACAGAGGCACAGACCGGGCACAGCACCGTCCCCACACAGGCAAAGGCATGGGACGCCAGCTGATCAATACGCCGGTCCTCACCGTCCCGCAGCGTAGTAGAGTAAGGGGAATGCATGACAGAGGTGTTAGACAACCCTAGGACCGGGGCATCCACCTCTGGAGGGGATGACCAATGCTTCACCACATCAGCAGGAAAGGGATACCTCTTATCCCAACTCTTAGGGACTCCGGGAAGCCTGTTGGGACGCTCCCATTCCTTGAGCACGAGATTATTAAAATGGGCTTGCTCAGGAAACTCTAAACGTGGCTTGGCAGTGTGAAACAATTCCCCATGCTGCCTGGGGGCCGCAACTGGGGGAGAGATAGACAGTACCTCCAAAATCTGAGCCAACAGCCTATCAGTATCATCTGGGGCCCAGGGGTCAGAGCCAGAATCATCATGACCCCTGGGCCTCTCATCAGATGACTCAGAGTCAGAGAATAACTCCCCTTCTTCCAAAGGGGTATAACCAGACTCAGTCTCCATAGGGAAAAGAGGGACATCAGGCGTCAAGTGCCGCTTCTTAGCAGAGGCCTTACGCGCCGAGGGCATACAGTTTATTACACTTACTTTCGAAGACTTTCTAGGCTGTGGAAAAGCCTAGAGTAAGAGCCCAATCCTCTCACCTCTTGGCGGGGCTACACGAGCATCTAAGTGAACCAGCTCTCCTTTCACACCATATATCGGTGTCTGCAATGTACCTACAATGTTCTTCTGCCGCTGCCAAAGTACAGATCCATTTATATTGCAGAAGCATTGCACCGCACAACTTACCTGCTTAGGTGTACAGGTGGTTAACTTTGACTGATTTATAGCCAGATAACAAAGTCAAGTATTTAACCTGACCCCTAAATGAGACAAGAAATAGAAATTAGTTTAAAATAAAAAGAATGAAAGACTTAACTATCATCCCAGTAATCCTAACAGGGATTAGGACACCAAGGGCGGCTGGCCGTAGAGCATACAGGGCAAAATCACGGTAGGTGGCGCCAGGGAAGGCCGTGAATGATGGAGGATAGGTGGCAGCTGGTCTGCCAGTTGCTGCTGTCCCCCCTCTGCCGCTCTCACTGGCCACGCACACAAATTCATGCTTACCGGCACTTCCTGGTTGTTGCCGGCTGGGTGTCTATGAGCGACGTCCATTGTTTTCATTGGACGCCGGTCATATAGGGCATGCCCACCGACCCGCAGGCGCGGCAGCACTGGGCGTGGCATGGAAAGCTCTTGCGTCAACAGGACGTGGGCGTGGCCATTGGGGAAGAATCCCTTATAAAGGAGACTTAGGGCACGGCCTTGGGGGTCGCTGCATTGTAAGGGGGGAGGGTCAAAGTGGCCCCAGCCAGGGCATAGCGAGACACAAAATGCGGGCGATGCCACTGACAAATGCCCCTCACTGCCTGTAACGGGAGATGCTACAACACAAAACAGATCATGTTGGTTTGTGTCAGTAAGTGTGAGCAAAAGCTAGCTGCAATGTTCATACACCCATGGGTGTTAGCAGCAGCTAGCTAAGAGCACCTGGGCACCCATATGTGTAAGCAATAAATAACTGTGGTCAGACGCCCATGGGGATGAGACGCAGTCAGATACCCACTATTGTGGTGAGCAGCAGCTAGTTTAGTTGGTCAATGTCATGGATGAAAGTAGCAGCTAGTTGGGATGGTCAGAAACCCATGGGTGTTAGCAGTAGCTAGTTGGGAGCATCAATGTCATGGGGGTTAGCAGCAGCTAGCCAGAACGGTCAATGTCATGGGTACTAGCAGCAACTATATGGGACCATCAAGAACCTATGGGTGTAAGCATCAGCTAGTTGGAACCATGTATGTCTTGGGTGTAGGCAGCAGCCAGTTGGCAACCGCCAGGCATCCATGGGTGTGAGCAGCAGCCGCTAGTTGAGACCGTCTAGGTCTTGGGTGTAGCAGCAGCTTGTTAGGAACATCAGTGTCATAGGTGTTAACAACAGCTAGTTGGGAGTATCAAGTCATGGGTGTTACCAGCAGCAAGTTGGAACTGTCAATGTTATGGGTACTAGTAGCAGCTAGTTACAACAGTCAGACACACATGGGTATGAGTAGCAGCTAGTTGGGACCATCAGACACCCATTATGTTACCAGCAGCAAGTTGGAACTGTCAATGTCATGGGCACTAGTAGCAGCTAATTGGGACAGTAATACACCCATGGGTACTAGTAGCAACTAGTTGGGACAGTCAGACACCCATGGGTGTAACCAGTAGCTAGTAAGGAATGTCAGACAGTCCATAGGTGTGAGCAACAGCTAGTTAGGGCTGTCAGATAGTCTCATGCGTGTGAGCAGCAGCTAGTAAGGACTGTCAGGCACCCATAGGTGTGAGCAGCAGCTAGTTAGGGCTGTCAGACAGTATCATGGATGTGAGCAGCAGCTAGTAAGGACTGTCAGGCACCCATGGGTGTGAGCAGCAGCTAGTAAGGACTGTCAGGCACCCATGTGTGTGATCAGCAGCTAGTAAGGACTGTCAGGCACCCATGGGTGTGAGCAGCAGCTAGTAAGGACTGTCAGGCACCCATGGGTGTGAGCAGCAGCTAGTAAGGACTGTCAGGCACCCATGGGTGTGAGCAGCAGCTAGTAAGGACTGTCAGGCACCCATGGGTGTGAGCAGCAGCTAGTAAGGACTGTCAGGCACCCATGGGTGTGAGCAGCAGCTAGTAAGGACTGTCAGGCACCTATGGGTGTGAGCAGCAGCTAGTAAGGACTGTCAGGCACCCATGGGTGTGATCAGCAGCTAGTAAGGACTGTCAGGCACCCATGGGTGTAACCAGTAGCTAGTAAGGACTGTCAGACAGTCCATAGGTGTGAGCAACAGCTAGTTAGGGCTGTCAGATAGTCTCATGCGTGTGAGCAGCAGCTAGTAAGGACTGTCAGGCACCCATAGGTGTGAGCAGCAGCGAGTTAGGGCTGTCAGACAGTATCATGGGTGTGAGCAGCAGCTAGTAAGGACTGTCAGGCACCCATAGGTGTGAGCAGCAGCGAGTTAGGGCTGTCAGACAGTATCATGGGTGTGAGCAGCAGCTAGTAAGGACTGTCAGGCACCCATGGGTGTGAGCAGCAGCTAGTAAGGACTGTCAGGCACCCATGGGTGTGAGCAGCAGCTAGTAAGGACTGTCAGGCACCCATGGGTGTGAGCAGCAGCTAGTAAGGACTGTCAGGCACCCATGGGTGTGAGCAGCGGCTAGTAAGGACGGTCAGGCACCCATGGGTGTGAGCAGCAGCTAGTCTGGCCTGTCAGGCACCCATGGGTGTGAGCAGCAGCTAGTAAGGACTGTCAGGCACCCATGGGTGTGAGCAGCAGCTAATAAGGACTGTCAGGCACCCATGGGTGTCAGCAGCAGCTAGTAAGGACTGTCAGGCACCCATGGGTGTCAGCAGCAGCTAGTACGGACTGTCTGACACCCATGGGTATGAGCAGCAGCTAGTAAGGACTGTCAGGCACCCATGGGTGTGAGCAGCAGCTAGTAAGGACTGTCAGGCACCCATGGGTGTGAGCAGCAGCTAGTAAGGACTGTCAAGACACCCATGGGTGTGAGCAGCAGCTAGTAAGGACTGTCAGGCACCCATGGGTGTGAGCAGCAGCTAGTAAGGACTATCAGGGGTGTGAGCAGCAGCTAGTCTGGCCTTTCAGGCACCCATGGGTGTGAGCAACAGCAAGTAAGGACTGTCAGGCACCCATGGGTATGAGCAGCAGCTAGTTAGGGTTTTCATGCACCCATGGGTGTGAGCAGCAGATAGTCTGGCCTGTCAGGCACCCATGGGTGTGAGCAGCAGCTAGTAAGGACTGTCAGGCACCCATGGGTGTGAGCAGCGGCTAGTAAGGACGGTCAGGCACCCATGGGTGTGATCAGCAGCTAGTAAGGACTGTCAGGCACCCATGGGTGTAAGCAGCAGCTAGTCTGGCCTGTCAGGCACCCATGTGTGTGAGGAGCAGCTAGTAAGGACTGTCAGGCACCCATGGGTGTCAGCAGCAGCTAGTAAGGACTGTCAGGCACCCATGGGTGTGAGCAGCAGCTAGTAAGGACTGTCAGGCACCCATGGGTGTCAGCAGCAGCTAGTAAGGACTGTCAGGCACCCATGGGTGTCAGCAGCAGCTAGTAAGGACTGTCTGACACCCATGGGTATGAGCAGCAGCTAGTAAGGACTGTCAGGCACCCATGGGTGTGAGCAGCAGCTAGTAAGGACTGTCAGGCACCCATGGGTGTGAGCAGCAGCTAGTAAGGACTGTCAAGACACCCATGGGTGTGAGCAGCAGCTAGTAAGGACTGTCAGGCACCCATGGGTGTGAGCAGCAGCAGCTAGTAAGGACTATCAGGGGTGTGAGCAGCAGCTAGTCTGGCCTTTCAGGCACCCATGGGTGTGAGCAACAGCAAGTAAGGACTGTCAGGCACCCATGGGTGTGAGCAGCAGCTAGTAAGGACTGTCAAGACACCCATGGGTGTGAGCAGCAGCTAGTAAGGACTATCAGGGGTGTGAGCAGCAGCTAGTCTGGCCTGTCAGGCACCCATGGGTGTGAGCAACAGCTAGTAAGGACTGTCAGGCACCCATGAATGTGAGCAGCAGCTAGTAAGGACTGTCAGGCACCCATGGGTGTGAGCAGCAGCTAGTAAGGACTGTCAGGCACCCATGGGTGTGAGCAGCAGCTAGCAAGGACTGTCAGGCACCCATGGGTGTGAGCAGCAGCTAGTAAGGACTGTCAGGCACCCATGGGTGTGAGCAGCAGCTAGTAAGGACGGTCAGGCACCCATGTGTGTGATCAGCAGCTAGTAAGGACTGTCAGGCACCCATGGGTGTAAGCAGCAGCTAGTCTGGCCTGTCAGGCACCCATGGGTGTGAGGAGCAGCTAGTAAGGACTGTCAGGCACCCATGGGTGTCAGCAGCAGCTAGTAAGGACTGTCAGGCACCCATGGGTGTGAGCAGCAGCTAGTAAGGACTGTCAGGCACCCATGGGTGTCAGCAGCAGCTAGTAAGGACTGTTAGGCACCCATGGGTGTCAGCAGCAGCTAGTAAGGACTGTCTGACACCCATGGGTATGAGCAGCAGCTAGTAAGGACTGTCAGGCACCCATGGGTGTGAGCAGCAGCTAGTAAGGACTGTCAGGCACCCATGGGTGTGAGCAGCAGCTAGTAAGGACCGTCAAGACACCCATGGGTGTGAGCAGCAGCTAGTAAGGACTGTCAGGCACCCATGGGTGTGAGCAGCAGCAGCTAGTAAGGACTATCAGGGGTGTGAGCAGCAGCTAGTCTGGTCTTTCAGGCACCCATGGGTGTGAGCAACAGCAATTAAGGACTGTTAAGACACCCATGGGTGTGAGCAGCAGCTAGTAAGGACTATCAGGGGTGTGAGCAGCAGCTAGTCTGGCCTGTCAGGCACCCATGGGTGTGAGCAACAGCTAGTAAGCACTGTCAGGCACCCATGGGTGTGAGCAACAGCTAGTAAGCACTGTCAGGCACCCATGAATGTGAGCAGCAGCTAGTAAGGACTGTCAGGCACCCATGGGTGTGAGCAGCAGCTAGTAAGGACTGTCAGGCACCCATGGGTGTGAGCAGCAGCTAGTAAGGACTGTCAGGCACCCATGGGTGTGAGCAGCAGCTAGTAAGGACTGTCAGGCACCCATGGGTGTGAGCAGCAGCTAGTCTGGCCTGTCAGGCACCCATGGGTGTGAGCAGCAGCTAGTAAGGACTGTCAGGCACCCATGGGTGTGAGCAGCAGCTAGTAAGGACCGTCAGGCACCCATGGGTGTGAGCAGCGGCTAGTAACGACTGTCAGGCACCCATGGGTGTGAGCAGCAGCTAGTAAGGACTGTCAGGCACCCATGGGTGTAATCAGCAGCTAGTCTGGCCTGTCAGGCACCCATGGGTGTGAGCAGAAGCTAGTAAGGCCTGTCAGGCACCCATGGGTCTGAGCAGCAGCTAGTAAGGACTGTCAGGTACCCATGGGTGTTAGCAGCAGCTAGTAAGGGCTGTCGGGCACCCATGGGTGTGAGCAGCAGCTAGTCTGGCCTGTGAGGCACCCATGGGTGTCAGCAGCAGCTAGTAAGGACTGTCAGGTACCCATGGGTGTTAGCAGCAGCTAGTAAAGGCTGTCGGGCACCCATGGGTGTGAGCAGCAGCTAGTTTGGCCTGTCAGGCACCCATGGGTGTAAGCAGCAGCTAGTAAGGACTGTCAGGTACCCATGGGTGTGAGCAGTAGCTAGTAAGGCCTGTCAGGCACCCATGGGTGTGAGCAGCAGCTAGTAAGGGCTGTCGGGCACCCATGGGTGTGAGCAGCAGCTAGTTAGGACTCTCAGGCACCCATGGGTGTCAGCAGCAGCTAGTAAGGGCTGTCGGGCACCCATGGGTGTGAGCAGCAGCTAGTTAGGACTCTCAGGCACCCATGGGTGTCAGCAGCAGCTAATAAGGACTGTCAGGCACCCATGGGTGTCAGCAGCAGCTAGTAAGGACTGTCTGACACCCATGGGTGTGAGCAGAAGCTAGTAAGGCCTGTCGGGCACCCATGGGTGTTAGCAGCAGCTAGTAAGGGCTGTCGGGCACCCATGGGTGTGAGCAGCAGCTAGTCTGGCCTGTGAGGCACCCATGGGTGTCAGCAGCAGCTAGTAAGGACTGTCAGGTACCCATGGGTGTTAGCAGTAGCTAGTAAGGACTGTCAGGTACCCATGGGTGTGAGCAGCAGCTAGTAAGGCCTGTCAGGCACCCATGGGTGTGAGCAGCAGCTAGTAAGGACTGTCAGGCACCCATGGGTGTGAGCAGCAGCTAGTCTGGCCTGTGAGGCACCCATGGGTGTCAGCAGCAGCTAGTAAGGACTGTCAGGCACCCATGGGTGTTAGCAGCAGCTAGTAAAGGCTGTCGGGCACCCATGGGTGTAAGCAGCAGCTAGTAAGGACTGTCAGGCACCCATGGGTGTAAGCAGCAGCTAGTAAGGACTGTCAGGTACCCATGGGTGTGAGCAGTAGCTAGTAAGGCCTGTCAGGCACCCATGGGTGTGAGCAGCAGCTAGTAAGGGCTGTCGGGCACCCATGGGTGTGAGCAGCAGCTAGTAATGGCTGTCGGGCACCCATGGGTGTGAGCAGCAGCTAGTTAGGACTCTCAGGCACCCATGGGTGTGAGCAGCAGCTAGTTAGGACTCCCAGGCACCCATGGATGTGAGCAGTAGCTAGTAAGGACTGTCAGGTACCCATGGGTGTGAGCAGCAGCTAGTAAGGCCTGTCAGGCACCCATGGGTGTGAGCAGCAGCTAGTAAGGACCGTCAGGCACCCATGGGTGTGAGCAGCAGCTAGTCTGGCCTGTGAGGCACCCATGGGTGTCAGCAGCAGCTAGTAAGGACTGTCAGGCACCCATGGGTGTGAGCAGCATCTAGTTAGGGTTTTCAGGCACCCATGGGTGTGAGCAGCAGCTAGTCTGGCCTGTCAGGCACCCATGGGTGTGAGCAGCAGCTAGTAAGGACTGTCAGGCACCCATGGGTGTGAGCAGCAGTAAGGACTGTCAAGACACCCATGGGTGTGAGCAGCAGCTAGTAAGGACTATCAGGGGTGTGAGCAGCAGCTAGTCTGGCCTGTCAGGCACCCATGGGTGTCAGCAGCAGCTAGTAAGGACTGTCAGGCACCCATGGGTGGGTGCAGCAGCTAGTAAGGACTGTCCGGTACCCATGAGTGTTAGCAGCAGCTAGTCTGTCCTGTGAGGCACCCATGGGTGTCAGCAGCAGCTAGTAAGGACTGTCAGGTACCCATGGGTGTGAGCAGCAGCTAGTAAGGCCTGTCAGGCACCCATGGGTGTGAGCAGCAGCTAGTAAGGACTGTCAGGCACCCATGGGTGTGAGCAGCTGCTAGTAAGGACTATCGGGCACCCATGGGTGTGAGCAGCAGCTAGTAAGGGCTGTCAGGCACCCATAGGTGTGAGCAGCAGCTAGTTAGGGTTGTCAGGCACCCATGGGTGTGAGCAGCAGCTAGTTAGGACTCTCAGGCACCCATGGGTGTGAGCAGCAGCTAGTAAGGACTCTCAGGCACCCATGGGTGTGAGCAGCAGCTAGTTAGGACTCTCAGGCACCCATGGGTGTGAGCAGCAGCTAGTAAGGACTGTCAGGTACCCATGGGTGTGAGCAGCAGCTAGTAAGGCCTGTCAGGCACCCATGGGTGTGAGCAGCAGCTAGTAAGGGCTGTCGGGCACCCATGGGTGTGAGCAGCAGCTAGTCTGACCTGTGAGGCACCCATGGGTGTCAGCAGCAGCTAGTAAGGACTGTCAGGTACCCATGGGTGTTAGCAGCAGCTAGTAAGGGCTGTCGGGCACCCATGGGTGTGAGCAGCAGCTAGTAAGGGCTGTCGGGCACCCATGGGTGTGAGCAGCAGCTAGTAAGGGCTGTCGGGCACCCATGGGAGTGAGCAGCAGCTAGTAAGGGCTGTCAGGCACCCATGGGTGTGAGCAGCAGCTAGTTAGGGTTGTCAGGCACCCATGGGTGTGAGCAGCAGTTAGGACTCTCAGGCACCCATGGGTGTGAGCAGCAGCTAGTTAGGACTCTCAGGCACCCATGGGTGTGAGCAGCAGCTAGTAAGGGCTGTCAGGCACCCATGGGTGTGAGCAGCAGCTAGTAAGGACTGTCAGGTACCCATGGGTGTGAGCAGCAGCTAGTAAGGACTGTCAGGCACCCATGGGTGTGAGCAGCAGCTAGTAAGGACTGTCAGGTACCCATGGGTGTTAGCAGCAGCTAGTAAGGGCTGTCGGGCACCCATGGGTGTGAGCAGCAGCTAGTCTGGCCTGTGAGGCACCCATGGGTGTCAGCAGCAGCTAGTAAGGGCTGTCGGGCACCCATGGGTGTGAGCAGCAGCTAGTCTGGCCTGTCAGGCACCCATGGGTGTGAGCAGCAGCTAGTAAGGACTGTCAGGTACCCATGGGTGTGAGCAGCAGCTAGTAAGGCCTGTCAGGCACCCATGGGTGTGAGCAGCAGCTAGTAAGGACTGTCAGGCACCCATGGGTGTGAGCAGCAGCTAGTAAGGACTGTCAGGCACCCATGGGTGTGAGCAGCAGCTAGTAAGGACTGTCAGGCACCCATGGGTGTGAGCAGCAGCTAATTAGGGTTGTCAGGCACCCATGGGTGTGAGCAGCAGCTAGTTAGGACTCTCAGGCACCCATGGGTGTGAGCAGCAGCTAGTTAGGACTCTCAGGCACCCATGGGTGTGAGCAGCAGCTAGTTAGGACTCTCAGGCACCCATGGATGTGAGCAGCAGCTAGTAGCCTGTCAGGCACCCATGGGTGTGAGCAGCAGCTAGTCTGGCCTGTCAGGCACCCATGGGTGTGAGCAGCAGCTAGTAAGGGCAGTCGGGCACCCATGGGTGTGAGCAGCAGCTACTAAGGACTGTCAGAGATGTGAGCAGTAGCTAGTAAGGACTGTCAGGCACCCATGGGTGTGAGCAGCAGCTAGTAAGGACTGTCAGGCACCCATGGGTGTGAGCAGCAGCTAGTAAGGACTGTCAGGCACCCATGGGTGTCAGCAGCAGCTAGTAAGGACTTTCAGGCACCCATGGGTGTCAGCAGCAGCTAGTAAGGACTGTCAGGCACCCATGGGTGTCAGCAGCAGCTAGTAGGGACTGTCTGACACCCATGGGTGTGAGCAGCAGCTAGTAAGGACTGTCAGGTACCCATGGGTGTGAGCAGCAGCTAGTAAGGCCTGTCAGGCACCCATGGGTGTGAGCAGCAGCTAGTTAGGGTTTTCAGGCACCCATGGGTGTGAGCAGCAGCTAGTTAGGGTTGTCAGGCACCCATGGGTGTGAGCAGCAGCTAGTTAGGACTGTCAGGCACCCATGGGTGTTAGCAGCAGCTAGTAGCCTGTCAGGCACCCATGGGTGTGAGCAGCAGCTAGTAAGGGCTGTCGGGCACCCATGGGTGTGAGCAGCAGCTAGTCTGGCCTGTGAGGCACCCATGGGTGTGAGCAGCAGCTAGTAAGGACTGTCAGGTACCCATGGGTGTGAGCAGCAGCTAGAAAGGACTGTCAGGCACCCATGGGTGTGAGCAGCAGCTAGTAAGGACTGTCAGGCACCCATGGGTGTGAGCAGCAGCTAGTAAGGACTGTCAGGCACCCATGGGTGTCAGCAGCAGCTAGTAAGGACTGTCAGGCACCCATGGGTGTCAGCAGCAGCTAGTAAGGACTGTCAGGCACCCATGGGTGTGAGCAGCAGCTAGTAAGGACTGTCAGGTACCCATGGGTGTGAGCAGCAGCTAATAAGGCCTGTCAGGCACCCATGGGTGTGAGCAGCAGCTAGTTAGGGTTTTCAGGCACCCATCGGTGTGAGCAGCAGCTAGTTAGGGTTGTCAGGCACCCATGGGTGTGAGCAGCAGCTAGTTAGGACTGTCAGGCACCCATGGGTGTTAGCAGCAGCTAGTAGCCTGTCAGGCACCCATGGGTGTGAGCAGCAGCTAGTAAGGGCTGTCGGGCACCCATGGGTGTGAGCAGCAGCTAGTAAGGACTGTCAGGTACCCATGGGTGTGAGCAGCAGCTAGAAAGGCCTGTCAGGCACTCGAGTGTAAGTAGCAGCTAGTTAGGGTTGTCAGGCACCCATGGGTGTCAGCAGCAGCTAGTAAGGACTGTCAGGCACCCATGGGTGTCAGCAGCAGCTAGTAAGGACTGTCAGGCACCCATGGGTGTCAGCAGCAGCTAGTAAGGACTGTGAGGCACCCATGGGTGTCAGCAGCAGCTAGAAAGACCTGTCATGCACTCATGTGTGTAAGCAGCAGCTAGTTAGGGCTGTCAGGCACCCATGGGTGTCAGCAGCAGCTAGTAAGGACTGTCAGGCACCCATGGGTGTCAGCAGCAGCTAGTAAGGACTGTCAGGCACCCATGGGTGTCAGCAGCAGCTAGTAAGGACTGTCAGGCACCCATGGGTGCCAGCAGCAGCTAGTCTGGCCTGTGAGGCACCCATGGGCGTGAGCAGCAGCTAGTAAGGACTGTCAGGCACCCATGGGTGTGAGCAGCAACTAGTAAGGACTGCCAGGCACCCATGGGTGTGAGCAGCAGCTAGTAAGGACTGTCAGGCAGGCACCCATGGGTGTGAGCAGCAGCTAGTAAGGACTGTCAGGTACCCATGGGTGTCAGCAGCAGCTAGTAAGGACTGCCAGGCACCCATGGGTGTCAGCAGCAGCTAGTAAGGACTGCCAGGCACCCATGGGTGTGAGCAGCAGCTAGTTAGGACTGTCAGGCACCCATGGGTGTTAACAGCAGCTAGTAGCCTATCAGGCACCCATGGGTGTGAGCAGCAGCTAGTAAGGGCTGTCGGGCATCCATGGGTGTGAGCAGCAGCTAGTCTGGCCTGTGAGGCACCCATGGGTGTGAGCAGCAGCTAGAAAGGCCTGTCAGGCACTCATGTGTGTAAGCAGCAGCTAGTTAGGGTTGTCAGGCACCCATGGGTGTCAGCAGCAGCTAGTAAGGACTGTCAGGCACCCATGGGTGTCAGCAGCAGCTAGAAAGGACTGTCAGGCACTCATGTGTGTAAGCAGCAGCTAGTTAGGGTTGTCAGGCACCCATGGGTGTGAGCAGCAGCTAGTAAGGACTGTCAGGCACCCATGGGTGTCAGCAGCAGCTAGTAAGGACTGTCAGGCACCCATGGGTGTCAGCAGCAGCTAGTCTGGCCTGTGAGGCACCCATGGGTGTGAGCAGCAGCTAGTAAGGACTGTCAGGCACCCATGGGTGTGAGCAGCAACTAGTAAGCACTGCCAGGCACCCATGGGTGTGAGCAGCAGCTAGTAAGGACTGTCAGGCAGGCACCCATGGGTGTGAGCAGCAGCTAGTAAGGACTGTCAGGCACCCATGGGTGTGAGCAGCAGCTAGTAAGGACTGTCAGGCACCCATGGGTGTCAGCAGCAGCTAGTAAGGACTGTCAGGTACCCATGGGTGTCAGCAGCAGCTAGTAAGGACTGCCAGGCACCCATGGGTGTGAGCAGCAGCTAGTTAGGACTGTCAGGCACCCATGGGTGTTAGCAGCAGCTAGTAGCCTGTCAGGCACCCATGGGTGTGAGCAGCAGCTAGTAAGGGCTGCCGGGCACCCATGGGTGTGAGCAGCAGCTAGTAAGGGCTGCCGGGCACCCATGGATGTGAGCAGCAGCTAGAAAGGCCTGTCAGGCCCTCATGTGTGTAAGCAGCAGCTAGTTAGGGTTGTCAGGCACCCATGGGTGTCAGCAGCAGCTATTAAGGATTGTCAGGCACCCATGGGTGTCAGCAGCAGCTAGTAAGGACTGTGAGGCACCCATGGATGTGAGCAGCAGCTAGTAAGGACTGTCAGGCACCCATGGGTGTGAGCAGCAGCTAGTAAGGACTGTCAGACACCCTTGGGTGTAAGCAGCAGCTAGTAAGGCCTGTCAGGCACCCATGGGTGTGAGCAGCAGCTAGTAAGGACTGTCAGGCACCCATGGGTGTCAGCAGCAGCTAGTAAGGACTGTGAGGCACCCATGGGTGTCAGCAGCAGCTAGAAAGACCTGTCATGCACTCATGTGTGTAAGCAGCAGCTAGTTAGGGTTGTCAGGCACCCATGGGTGTGAGCAGCAGCTAATAAGGCCTGTCAGGCACCCATGGGTGTGAGCAGCAGCTAGTAAGGCCTGCCAGGCACCCATGGGTGTGAGCAGCAGCTAGTAAGGACTGTCAGGCACCCATGGGTGTGAGCAGCAGCTAGTTAGGACTGTCAGGCACCCATGGGTGTGAGCAGCAGCTAGTAAGGGTTGTCAGGCACCCATGGGTGTGAGCAGCAGCTAGTTAGGACTCTCAGTCACCCATGGGTGTGAGCAGCAGCTAGTAGCCTGTCAGGCACCCATGGGTGTGAGCAGCAGCTAGTACGGACAGTCAGGCACCCATGGGTGTCAGCAGCAGCTAGTAAGGACTGTCAGGCACCCATGGGTGTAAGCAGCAGCTAGTAAGGCCTGTCAGGCACCCATGGGTGTGAGCAGCAGCTAGTAAAGCCTGTCAGGCACCCATGGGTGTGAGCAGCAGCTAGTTAGGGTTGTCAGGCACCCATGGGTGTGAGCAGCAGCTAGTTAGGACTCTCAGGCACCCATGGGTGTGAGCAGCAGCTAGTAGCCTGTCAGGCACCCATGGGTGTGAGCAGCAGCTAGTCTGGCCTGTCAGGCACCCATGGGTGTGAGCAGCAGCTAGTCTGGCCTGTCAGGCACCCATGGGTGTGAGCAGCAGCCAGTAAGGACTGTCAGGCACCCATGGGTGTGAGCAGCAGCCAGTAAGGACTGTCAGGCACCCATGGGTGTGAGCAGCAGCCAGTAAGGACTGTCAGGCACCCATGGGTGTGAGCAGCAGCCAGTAAGGACTGTCAGGCACCCATGGGTGTGAGCAGCAGCTAGTAAGGACTGTCAGGCACCCATGGGTGTGAGCAGCAGCTAGTCTTGCCTGTCAGGCACCCATGGGTGTGAGCAGCAGCTAGTAAGGACTGTCAGGCACCCATGGGTGTGAGCAGCAGCTAGTAAGGACTGTCAGGCACCCATGGGTGTGAGCAGCAGCTAGTAAGGACTGTCAGGCACCCATGGGTGTGAGCAGCAGCTAGTAAGGACTGTCAGGCACCCATGGGTGTGAGCAGCAGCTAATAAGGACTGTCAGGCACCCATGGGTGTGAGCAGCAGCTAGTAAGGCTTGTCAGGCACCCATGGGTGTGAGCAGCAGCTAGTTAGGGTTGTCAGGCACCCATGGGTGTGAGCAGCAGCTATTAAGGACTGTCAGGCACCCATGGGTGTGAGCAGCAGCTAGTAAGGCCTGTCAGGCACCCATGGGTGTGAGCAGCAGCTAATAAGGCCTGCCAGGCACCCATGGGTGTGAGCAGCAGCTAGTAAGGACTGTCAGGCACCCATGGGTGTGAGCAGCAGCTAGTAAGGACTGTCAGGCACCCATGGGTGTGAGCAGCAGCTAGTAAGGGTTGTCAGGCACCCATGGGTGTGAGCAGCAGCTAGTTATGACTCTCAGGCACCCATGGGTGTGAGCAGCAGCTAGTAGCCTGTCAGGCACCCATGGGTGTGAGCAGCAGCTAGTAAGGACAGTCAGGCACCCATGGGTGTCAGCAGCAGCTAGTAAGGACTGTCAGGCACCCTTGGGTGTAAGCAGCAGCTAGTAAGGCCTGTCAGGCACCCATGGGTGTGAGCAGCAGCTAGTTAGGGTTTTCAGGCACCCATGGGTGTGATCAGCAGCTAGTAAGGACTGTCAGGCACCCATGGGTGTGAGCAGCAGCTAGTAAGGCCTGTCAGGCACCCATGGGTGTGAGCAGCAGCTAGTAAGGCCTGTCAGGCACCCATGGGTGTGAGCAGCAGCTTGTAAGGGTTGTCAGGCACCCATGGGTGTGACCAGCAGCTAGTTAGGACTCTCAGGCACCCATGGGTGTGAGCAGCAGCTAGTCTGGCCTGTCAGGCACCCATGGGTGTGAGCAGCAGCTAGTCTGGCCTGTCAGGCACCCATGGGTGTGAGCAGCAGCTAGTCTGGCCTGTCAGGCACCCATGGGTGTGAGCAGCAGCTAGTCTGGCCTGTCAGGCACCCATGGGTGTGAGCAGCAGCCAGTAAGGACTGTCAGGCACCCATGGGTGTGAGCAGCAGCCAGTAAGGACTGTCAGGCACCCATGGGTGTGAGCAGCAGCCAGTAAGGACTGTCAGGCACCCATGGGTGTGAGCAGCAGCCAGTAAGGACTGTCAGGCACCCATGGGTGTAAGCAGCAGCTAGTAAGGACTGTCAGGCACCCATGGGTGTGAGCAGCAGCTAGTAAGGCCTGCCAGGCACCCATGGGTGTGAGCAGCAGCTAGTAAGGACTGTCAGGCACCCATGGGTGTGAGCAGCAGCTAGTAAGGACTGTCAGGCACCCATGGGTGTGAGCAGCAGCTAGTAAGGGTTGTCAGGCTCCCATGGGTGTGAGCAGCAGCTAGTTATGACTCTCAGGCACCCATGGGTGTGAGCAGCAGCTAGTAGCCTGTCAGGCACCCATGGGTGTCAGCAGCAGCTAGTAAGGACTGTCAGGCACCCTTGGGTGTAAGCAGCAGCTAGTAAGGCCTGTCAAGCACCCATGGGTGTGAGCAGCAGCTAGTAAAGCCTGTCAGGCACCCATGGGTGTGAGCAACAGCTAGTTAGGGTTTTCAGGCACCCATGGGTGTGATCAGCAGCTAGTAAGGACTGTCAGGCACCCATGGGTGTGAGCAGCAGCTAGTAAGGCCTGTCAGGCACCCATGGGTGTGAGCAGTAGCTAGTCTTGCCTGTCAGGCACCCATGGGTGTGAGCAGCAGCTAGTAAGGACTGTCAGGCACCCATGGGTGTAAGCAGCAGCTAGTCTTGCCTGTCAGGCACCCATGGGTGTGAGCAGCAGCTAGTAAGGACTGTCAGGCACCCATGGGTGTGAGCAGCAGCTAGTAAGGACTGTCAGGCACCCATGGGTGTGAGCAGCAGCTAGTACGGACTGTCAGGCACCCATGGGTGTGAGCAGCAGCTAGTAAGGCCTGTCAGGTACCCATGGGTGTGAGCAGCAGCTAGTTAGGGTTGTCAGGCACCCATGGGTGTGAGCAGCAGCTAGTAAGGACTGTCAGGCACCCATGGGTGTGAGCAGCAGCTAGTAAGGACTGTCAGGCACCCATGGGTGTGAGCAGCAGCTAATAAGGACTGTCAGGCACCCATGGGTGTGAGCAGCAGCTAGTAAGGCTTGTCAGGTACCCATGGGTGTGAGCAGCAGCTAGTTAGGGTTGTCAGGCACCCATGGGTCTGAGCAGCAGCTAGTAAGGACTGTCAGGCACCCATGGGTGTGAGCAGCAGCTAGTTAGGGTTGTCAGGCACCCATGGGCGTGAGCAGCAGCTAGTAAGGACTGTCAGGCACCCATGGGTGTGAGCAGCAGCTAGTAAGGACTGTCAGGCATCCATGGGTGTGAGCGGCAGCTAGTAAGGCCTGTCAGGTACCCATGGGTGTGAGCAGCAGCTAGTTAGGGTTGTCAGGCACCCATGGGTGTGAGCAGCAGCTAGTTAGGGTTGTCAGGCACCCATGGGTGTGAGCAGCAGCTAGTAAGAACTGTCAGGCACCCATGGGTGTGAGCAGCAGCTAGTAAGGACTGTCAGGCACCCATGGGTGTGAGCAGCAGCTAGTAAGGACTGTCAGGCACCCATGGGTGTGAGCAGCAGCTAGTAAGGACTGTCAGGCACCCATGGGTGTGAGCAGCAGCTAGTAAGGACTGTCAGGCACCCATGGGTGTGAGCAGCAGCTAGTAAGGACTGTCAGGCACCCGTGGGTGGGAGCAGCAGCTAGTAAGGACTGTCAGGCACCCATGGGTGTGAGCAGCATCTAGAAAGGACTGTCAGGCACCCATGGGTGTGAGCAGCAGCTAGTCAGGCCTATCCGTGCGCTAACCGCAGCATCAGTGGCATCGTCCGCATTTGGCGTCTTGCTATTACCCAGCTGAGGCCACTCCAACCCTCCCCCCTTACAATGCAGCGACAGCCAAGGCCGTGCCCGTAAGTCTCCCTTATAAGGGATTCTCCCCCTATGGCCACGCCCACGTCCTGTTGACGCAAGAGCCTACCGTGCCACGCCCAGTGCTGCCGCGCCTGCTGCTGTTGCTGGGGAGCGGTTGCCATAGAGCTGGGCGATTGTCCGCGTGCGCAGGCGGAAGTACCCGGATCAAGGAGCCGCCATCTTTCCCGGGCTCAGCTAGAGAGGCATAGGCGCTGCTGGGAGACGGACATCCTCAATCGGCTTCCATCCGCCCAGTAGATCACCCTTCACGGCCGCTAGTTACCGCCATGGAAGAGCGAGAGGACCTCGTGTACCAAGCCAAGCTGGCCGAGCAGGCTGAGCGATATGACGGTAAGCGCAGCCGCTACCTTTTCCTATAGGTCGAGAATGAAGGCGAGACAAAATGGCGGCCGCTCTGAAGAAGGGAGGGGAGCACAAAGGAGCGGCTCTGCGGGCCGCAGGGGGCCTCCTCCCGGCCGCCTGTGAGGGGGAAGGTGGCGGTCGGTGTGCGGGGCTGCTTCGGGAGCGGACGGCTGGGGGCTGCGAGCGGGAGGGCGGCGGGCAGGAAGGGGTGATGGCTGCAAAATGGCGACCGCCGCCGAATAGGGCGAGCCCCGGGAGGAGGCATGGCGGCCGGAGCCCCCCTATGAGGGCTTAGCTTGGTCAGGGGAATTAAAAGGCCGCCATGTTATACGGCGCCTGCATTATGCTGCGAGGCACCACAAATCCCAGCGAGCTCTGACCCGCAATGCATGCTGGGAGTTGTAGTTTCTCTCCACCAGCCCCTCCTCTCCATGGCCAGTCATTCAGTGTGAGGGCAGAGCCATTGTGCCCTGTCACCTCTCCTGAGGCCTCCGTCAGGCGCTGAGCTGCAATGCATACTGGGAGTTGTAGTTCTTCAGCCGTCAGTCATTCAATGTTAGGGCAGAGCCATTGTGCCCTGTCACCCCTCCCGAGGCCTCTGCCGGGCCGTGAATAGCAATGCATTCTGGAAATTGTAGTTCCTCAGGCACCAGCTTCTCCTTTTTTATGGCTAGTCATTCAACGTGCTGGTGCAGCTTTTGTGCCCTGTCACCCTCCCCAGGCCCCGGGTGGATGGCGCAGTGCTGACCCTCTGAATGACCCCCCTCCTAAAAATAGTGGGGTCAACCATGTGTGGGAGAATAATAGTGGGGTCAGCCATGTGTGGGAGCCTCCCCGGGTGCAGCCTTGTCATGCTGGGGGGGTGGGCAGAGCACTGTGGGAACCTCCGCCCAGGTGCCGGGCTGCCGCCTCATTCATTCTTGTCAAACCGGTCGATGAGTCTGCAGAACGACATTTCTACAAAACCCATGCGTGAAAGGGCGCGTCCCGCTCTGCTGAAGGGGGGGTCGCCCCATGCTGGCAGACTACTATATCCTGCCGGGACCAAGCCACCGGCACGCTGACCGTTTCCTGGTCGCCTGCCTCCATTGTGGGATTTCACTTCCAGGAATTTCAGGGTGAGGGGCCTCACTGTCTGCTGGGAAATTCCGGTGTGTGGGGGAGATGCCGCTTCTCTGCTGTCACTTCATTGTGCGCAGTTCTATGGTGCGGACATATACCGAGCACTGCACCCTGGCTCAGCACAACAGAATAAATCCCTTGTCTTTTTTATTCAATTGCATTTTATTGCTTTTATTAAGTACTTTTCAGTTTGTCCTTTCCTGTAAGCCTGTGGTTTCCCTAATCTCCCTTTCATCGCCTGGGGTCCTTCAGATTTCAGCAGGGTTCCCTGACCTTTTTTTTTTTTTTTTTTAAACCCCTTATGCCTTACATTTTTCTAATGATCTCAAGTACATCACATCTAGGTATTCACCTAATTGTTGGTGTGATATATGAAATAGCAGATTTAAAGAATTCCAGAACCCGGGATTTTGACTACCCCAGGTTTTGCGTTTTTGCCCCCACGGATGCTCCACTGTGTGAACTCCCCACCCAGATCACCCATACATCTCGCCTTTCACCGGGCCTATGGTGCATGCGTGGGTTTTAATCCAATTAGAGCTGTTTGCTGTACATATTAAATGTTTGGTAAATTGATTTTTTTTGTTCGCAATCGGGAGTGCAAGTGGGCACATCCCCAGCAACGGGCACCCTCCTTCCCCCAGCATATCTAAATGGCTGGGTGCAGGAGCACGCACACAGCCCAAAGATGCTGTGGATGTGGCCGCTAGTGTTTACATCTGCAAGAAGATGAGTTTTGTGACTGGCCCTGGAATCTTTAAAACCTTTTTGAGTTTTGTTCTTCTTTAAAGTGCACAAGTCACATAACAGTTTAGGCAGTTTTGTATTCATTAGGTCAAGTTTAATTAGCAGTAAGATTTATAGAGCACTTTACAAAGTAGAGGTTACAGGAGTCTGGGATCAGGAATCAAAACACACTGTATTGTTAGGCACATGTAATACAGGACTATGTCCTCTCTAAAGCCGTGTTTACATCTTTTTAATTTTCTCAAGTACCAACTAGGTGTCACCTATAAATGTGTTATAAAATGCACATCAATTTTTATCACCTTTTGGAGCAGATATATATCAGCAGATCAGATTGGGGTACAGCTAATTCTGAAACCTTGCCAAGTACCATCACTGGTTGGCAACCGCTTATGTAGGACTGGGTAAAGTATATAGATGGCAGCAGGCACTGGGGACCTTTCAGAGTGCCATCTAATGGGATCTTGCGTGCTACTGGTTGGAAGCCCCTGCTGTAAAAGCTTGGGTTAAGTATATAGATAGCTGCAGATCAGGTTGGGGTACAGACCTGTCTGCAGCCCCATCTCATACCACCTAAAAGGATCTTGCATACCACTGTTAGGGAAACCTTTGTCTTCAGTCATTAGTCTTCATTCATATGGTGCCAAGAATGGTAAACCAAGCAGCTTAGTGTTAATAGACCTTAGTGAAATGACCATAGTTCCTCTGCATATAAAGCCATAAACTAGCTGCCCAGATACTCGCGGCTTCCCGGTCCTATTCTACCGCTGCCATGGAGCAGCCTATCATCTTTCAGGGCCAGTGCCGGGCAGTGCTCGGCCGCTGGCTACGCTGATAGATCAAGTGGGCCCGTCACCCTGAGCACCCATCGTGCAGGACCTGGAGGCTGATGAACTTCTCTATGGCAGCCAGTAGAACAGGACCCGGGAGTGGTGACTGTCCGGTTTATAGTTTTATATGCAGCGATGCACTATATAGTACAGAAGTCTTTTTTTTTTTTTTTTTTTTTTTTTCTAAGGTGGAACCATAGTTCCTCTTTAATATCTATACTGAACACATTTTTATGCATCAGACACAGATCTTTTCATATTTTGTCAAAAGCCACAATTTCTGGTTAGAGAACTTGGCCATAATGCAGAAAAAAACCTGGGAATTAGAATTAGACTACTTTGTACCGTTCCCCGTATCCCGATTTGGGATGACCCCCCCCCCCCCCAAAAGCCCCTCTTCCACGTTCGAACAGCCAATTTTGCCAATGCTTTTGGAAAACTGCTCTCAATGACTTTAGTAGGGAACACGTTGCTTTATCCCCAGTCTTGTGCACCCTCTCGCCCCAGCCTATCCAAATTTCCCAGAGGAAAGTCAGAGACTGTCCCTGGTATCTTTTAGTTTCCAGGGGGTTTTGTCCTGCTTTAATGTGGACCAAAACCCAACCCGATTGATTCCCATCCCCCCGGGCATCCAAAATCAAGATGCCCTTCTGTGTGAAACCCCCCAGGTAGCCCCATTCATTTACCTAATTTCCCAGTCTCACGGCGCTTCTAAGAGCAGAGGCCACATCCTGCTCTCCCTCTAGCAGGCATTTGTGAATGGCCGATGCAGGGACACTCCCTGTTAGGGGGAAGCGGACGATGTGCCATGGGACCGGGAAGAGGTGAGCTGGTCTCAGGGTCCTGGGAGGTTTCACACAGCACACCAATCGGGGTGCCCCTGGGGGGAAAGGACCAAGACCCAGGATAGTCAAAATCCTAGGTATTTGCCCTCCTGGGTCATGGATAAACCTATACCCAAGCTGCTGTCCCTCTCATGGCCCTTCTGACAGTAGGCCACAGCCTTTCTTGAGTAGTCATGTGACATGTGTGCCTAGGGAGTACATCTTTGTTCTGCCCTACTGCAATAACACATTGGTGTCCCAGAGTGCAGACGGAGAGGAAACCTTCCCCCTTTTTTTTTCTTAACTGAAGTGGAATTTTTCTTATGTTCATTTCCTGGTGATGTCATTGAAAAGGCATGGTCGCCTTGTCTTTTACTTCAGGGATTAGGAGTATGAGGTGTCGCTGATGGGAAATTCTGGGTGTGACGCTGGTCTCAAATGTAGTCTGCCGGCATATTTAAAAGCCTCTGCAGCCATTAAAGCATGGAGAGCAGTTTGTTTAACCCCTCCCCCCACCTCTGAGAGAAGGGGGTGGGTAAAAATGAAGCCTCGGTTAAGTACCTTACATTATCAGATATTACATAGTTTATAGTTTTTGCTTTTATTTTATTTTTTGTTTCAAACAAGCCCCAATGCCTAGTTTTTGTCTAAATCTAATAGCACTAGGGTGAGGTGGTAGGGATAGTGTGAGCCAAGTGTGCGAAAAGTTCCCATAACTGGATTCTGCGTTTCATGCAGGGCTGACAGTTGCTTTTCAGATGGGGCCTGCATAAATACAGATTACAAAGAACAGCAGGTTTTAAAGTTGACCAAAACCCAAGGTTTTCACTGTCCCCTGTTTTGCTGCTTTACAGGGGCATCCTGATTAGGCATGCCTCTGCATGAGAGAGCCCCAGGATTACCTGAAATCTTACTTCAACCCACAGTATTCTTATGCTCTCTTCCAATCAGAATGGATTGCTGTGCGTTACGACTACCTGGCAATTTGTTCCGAATGAATGGGTTGCCAGGTGCCTCCTACTGGCCACTCCTGCTGCCTCCAGCCGTTTAGATATGCCTGGTCAGGGGTGTGTTCTCCCGAGGAAAGGGGTGTCGAAAGTCACCCGAACCCCACACCTGTGCTGTGGGAACAGGAATCTAGTTAAGATTATGGGCAATCCTAGAGATTTCACACAACTGAGCAATCCACTGGGAATTACTTGAACCTTGCCCTGGAGTTTTCTCGCTATATGGGGGTTAGGGCATCCTGAATGCTGGAGCCCACTTCGGCCCTCCTTTCATCCACACACAATCTCCCAGAATTCCCTTAATCCATACCTTAAACTCTTTCCAGGAATCCAGCAGCACTATTTGCTGCCAGGCGCTTACAGCCAATCGCGGCGCTGGATTCCCAGTGGTGGATTGAGGAGAAGGTAAGATTTATGGGCATTTTGGGAGGGGTATGGGGGCTCCAGCGTTTTGAATCCCCCATACCCCCTCCAAAGATATAGATATATACACATCACTTATTTCTGTTGATTGATGCCAAATGGGATGGTACCAAAGCTCGTTGGTAACAAGGGGTGGCTCACCCCCTTCTGTCTTCAACCCCTAGTAAATATTTTTTTTTCCTGGTTATTTTATTTCACTCTTTTTTTTTTTTTTTTTTTTTTTTATACCACTTTACTTTAATTTGTGGCAGTGGCGTGTTTCGGTACAAGCTGGAGCCTGGATGCCAGAAATGAAGGCTGACCCATAGGGAACAGTAAGCTTCACTTGGCCATTTATTTGACAATTAGGTTGTAAGCAGAAACCACAAATTAAAAACCAATAAACAGTACCTTTTGTCCTGGAGCATAATCAAATTCTGATGCAGCCATCTTCCTTTTGAACTTATTAGTTCAAACAAGAGCAATTTATACGTTTTTATATGGGTAGCCAGATACATTCCTAGGGACTGCAGATGGACACATGGGCTATTAAAAGTAGTACCTTTAAACCGCTGGGTTGGCATTTAGACATTAAAGCGGACCTTCACTCTAAATAAGAGTCTATCTTATATGTTTCCCACACCCTGTACATACAGATTGCTCACATTAAAAATCATCCTACCTGCATCTACTGCAAGTTATGAGCCTTTAAACATCCAAGATGGCGGCTTATGGAAGCTGCCATTTTTGCAGGCAGCCTGCAAACAGGAAGTGCCTGCAAACAGGAAGTGACTGTGCTGCTCTGCATTCTGGGACTGCTGACCTTTCCCTGACCCCAGCTCTGCTCTGTCTGAGCAAAGCACAGCTATAACCCGCCCCCCTGTACCTTATCCCACTCTACTCTCCTCAGTAAGTGTGATGCTTCTGAGTCAAGATGGCGGCGCCCGTATCCTAAATTCCCGAACAGAGTTGCAGCCCAGTGGGGGAAAGTATAATAAATTAGTGACTAAACATGTAAAATATATTAATTTTAGATGCTGAGGAATTGTTTTTTAAGAGTTTGGGCTCTTCATTAAATCATGGTGAAGGTCCGGTTTAAGTCTTATATACTCTGTAGCAGGAGGAGGTTGATTGCCTGCATCACTGAGGAATTTTGAGTAAAGGTTATTAACAGCCCAGTATCCCATTTTGGAATGCCTGGCCTCTGAAACCCTCTGGCAATGCTCTTTTTTTTGCCCTTCCACACCTCCCTGCCGATGTGGTCCACCAGCTTGAGAAGCTAATCCAGACCACGCCCCCCCCCTGTATTGATGGCTTGGGTGGTACTTTAAGACTGACCATTCAAGCCCAGCCTACCCGTCCCTCCACCTAGCAAGCGCTCTCGTTCTCGGCGCCGCCCCACCAATTATGTTTATTATGCAGCATCCCTGCCCCCAGGGCTACGCCCTTGCCCTCGGTCTCCTGCCCGTTTCTTCAAAATAAAAACGAAAAACCCTGCCTAACGTAGCCCAACACAATGGTTTAACAATTGGCTATGCCTGAAATGCCAGACTAAGTTGTGCGCATTAGTTGTTGGAGCCCAGTGATGCTGCGAACCAGTGACGCTTGGACACCCTCCTACAGGCAGGGAATCCCCCTGGTCCTGAAGCCTTTTTTAGGCTTAAGAGCCATGACTAAAGAATTTTGATCCATTTTAAACCAAAAGTCTAAATTGACTTTTTGGCAGGATTTCCTAGAGGGCATCCTAATTTGTGATGTCCCACATTTGGAATCTCTACATCCCTGCTGTGAGGGCACTGTACACCTGACAAGTCGGTCACTTTATTTAAGATGTCTTTAATTAAGATGACGATGTGTACCCCCCCCCCCCAAATCATATGGAGCTCTACAATGGAAAAGGCAAGTATGTCTAATGTGGAGTAGGTTAGATTAGTGTTGTGTATGCTAGGACCCTCCCAAGCAATTCTTTAAGGCGACTCAGCCTGGCACAGTTGGAAAATTTCCCAAATACACTTGCCCTATCTGCATGCATGATACTGAAGCATTGGCAGCACTTTGCTCCTGCATCAACTCAAAGCTGAAACCCCTCCCCATCAATTTTCTAGTGGTAGCGGCCATTTGGGGGCTTCCTTTCCCAGCAACTGCCTGGATTCAACTGACAAGTCACAGGAAACTCAGCAGCACTTCCTGTTTGCAGACGGCCAGCAGATCCATGAGCCGCCATCTTGTTTTTAAAATTAACCACAGCAAGCGTGAGAAAAGGTAAATTTATTTTTATGTGCAGCAATCTAATTTGCCTTGGGGTGAGAAGGAATAGGAGCACTGTTTGTTGTGTTGGTCTGGTTTAAGTCTTTTTTGACTGTTGGTCCACTTTAAAGTGGACCAACACCCACCACTGATTGGGCCGGGAATCCTGTAAGATTCCCGGGCTGATCAGCTCCCTGCCTGTGGGGCACCCCGATCGCCGCCACCTCTCACGCATCCCTCTAGCAGGGCGAGCACCCGCGCCGGCCATTCACAAACGGTCGGCGCGGGTGTGCGCCCTGCTAGAGGGATGCGCGAGAGGCGGCGGCGATCGGGGTGCCCCACAGGCAGGGAGCTGCGGCGGGCGTTCTCACCTTGTCCGTTGACGGACCTCGCTTGTCCGCCGGCGGTGATTGGTGGAGCGAGTCACGTGGGAGTGGGGTCAGGTGAGTTTTTGGGGCTTTCTGGGGGGGTTTCACACAGCGGGGCACCCCTGCGGAAGTGGACCAACACCCAGGATAGTGAAAATCCTGGGTGTTGGTCCACTTTAAGCCCCACTAGGGAAAGTGTTTCCTGAGGGCAGAGCTTGCTGGATACAATGTTAAAATTTACACTGCATCATACTTGTGATGGCCTAGAGAAGCTTTCTGTCATTTTGGTGGTTGGCTTCAAGCTTCCTCTAGTACTTAAACCGCATCGACACCCTTACCAGAAACAGTGCTCATATGCACCCCTCCCCAGGGCAAATAAAAATTAACTGCGGTGGTAAATTTTAAAAACAAAATGGCGTCTTTTGGAGCTGCATGCCTGCAATGAGGAAGTTTCCTACCACTGTGCATTATGGGATTATGCCAGTTGAAGTCAGGCAGCAGCAGCACGGCAGGGATGCTGGGAAAGGAAGCTCCAAATTGGTCACTATCAGAATAAAATCAGGCAGCGTTTCAGCTTTGAATGGGTGCAGGAACAACTGTAAGTGCTGACAATGATTCGGTATTATGCGTGCAGATGGGGCAAGGAAGTTTCCAAATGTGCAAGCCTGTTGGTCCAGTTTAAGACAGTATGTCTACACGTAGGGAATCAAAGGAGAACCTGATACGGTTATAGGTTTAAGGTCCTCTGTTCCAACCAATGGGTGTTGATCTGCTTTAACATTGTTCTTACTTTTTCTGGAAAGACCAGATTATTGATTTCAATAGTGGCCTACCTAGATCTGCTGTCTCTGAAGCCTCCACCCCGAGCCTTCCCGGTGACAGATTCACTCTGTGACCTCTAGTGACATTGTGAAGAAACACATTGATTTCAAAAAGCAGGGGCAGTATTTGCAACTGTATTAAAGTGGAATAAAACCAGGGGCCGCCTAGTTTTTGATGTGCCTTGTGTGTGAACATCCCCAGGATTGGCAGATCTCACTCCACGCTTCCAATGCGCATGCATGGGTTTCTACATAATTGAAATGTTTTATGATTGATATTAAAGGGGGCCAACAGTCAAAAATGAATGAAACCAGACCAACACAACAAACAGTGCTGATATGCATCCCTCCCCAGGGCAATTTAGTCTGCTGTACATAAAAAGTAATTTACCTTTCTCTAATTCCTGTTGGGGTCAATTTTATAAACAAGATGGTGTTTCATGCATTTGCAGGCCACCTGCAAACAGGAAGAGCTGCTGGGCTTCCTGTTACTATGAATTGTCATTTATGTCAATTGGGAGTGGAAGCTCCAAAATGGCTGCTACCCTTTTCCAACTGTGCCAGGCTGTTGGTCTGGTTTAAGGCTTGGCATTCAATTCTGATTCAGTGGGTTGCCACATCTGCTCCCTCTGGCTGCAGGCTCACGCCGGCTGTTCAGAGGCCTGTCTTGGGAGCAGGCATCAACTGGAGGGATGCCAACACAACCCAACATGCGCTGTGGTATAGTTCGAAAGTTTTTTTCAAGTGGGGTTCACACACCAATGTGGGAGGCCCCAGGGTTCTCTTTAATGTGAATCCACACTCTTAAGACACAATAGCACTGTGGCTCATGACTGGGGGGGGGGGGATCCAAATTGGTGGGTGGCAGGTTTGCTGACTGGACTAATTAAAGTGGACCAACACCCTGGGGTGATCGGCCCGGGAATCTATAAGATTCCCGGGCCGATCACCCCCCTCACCGCGGGACATCAGAGATCGGGATGTCCCGCGGTGAGGACCCCCCCCCCCCCGAAAACCCCCCAAAAGCTCACCTCGAGCCGCCGCCTCCCGCGCGCCCCTCTAGCCGTGCCCGCGCCAGGGGGTGCCCCCCTGAAGTGGACCAAAACCCATGATAGTCAAAATCCTGGGTGTTGTTCCACTTTAAGGTTTATCCTCTCCTGTTTGTGGCCAAATGCTACCAATTTGGGTTTTTTTTTGTCATTTTCAGGAAAGGGGCCCTATGCAGCCCTGAAGTGTTGGATTGTTTCACAATAAATGGCGCCCTTTCCAAGACTGTAGTGTGCCAGCAGAAGATATATTCAATGTACATTCAATTAGATTAGGTCTACCCAAAAGCAAAACAGACGTTATACTACCCTGCTCCTAACCCAAGAAAACCTTGGCCTCTGCCTCCCCAATACCCTGGGCATCTTCCCGGCCACTTTTAAACCTCTTATGCCCAGCCCTAAAGTCTAAAAATGCATCCAGGACTCATTCATTATCTGGCTCAGAGACAATGTGAATGTCGCGCATTTTGAAATCTCCCAGTGTCCATGTAATCTCTGGGGGTTGGATTTAAGTCTCCTGAGTGGGCATGACACTTGGAACTAGAATGTAGGGTGTGCTTGGGCAAGCTTTTCAAGAGGACGAAGTTGTGTATGAAAACTCCTTTGTGTCCATTAGGTTTTGACAGGCGTGCACCCCTATTGGCCACCTACGTGATTTGGCAGCCCATTCTGCAGCTGCTGTGGATATTGTGGGTTGCTGAAGTTCAAGTTCAGAAAGTTGTTTCCTCCCTATTTGGGCAATTCTGGGGCTGTTTAAGCAGATCAGTTATGCTTAACAATTTCTCAATATCTAATATGAGAGCCCCATTTGACCTATTATCCCCAAATCTCCCTGTTATCTTTTCTCCTTTGTGTGGCCTCCTCACACTTATCAATTAATAGTCTCCGATCGCCCATCATTTCCAGCGTGTCAGCATCTTTATGCATACGCCTTCTATCCAACTGTTCTACTTATTTCTGTTGGTTAGAGCTTCGCGCTCTTTGGGGGAGGCGGAGACTCGGCATGACGCGCTCCGCGTCACAGCCTGGCCTGGCCCGCCCCTCGAGGTTCGCTTGGCGCCATTTTGACAATCTTCGCGCGTGGTGCGGTCCGCCTCCTTCCTTGGTCATGTAAGTGCCCTCTGGGGCGGCATGGTTCTATGTCTATTCGGCTGTGCATGGCACTTACACCACCCCTCTTGTCCCATTATGTCTTTCAGACTCCAGGACTTCGGTGGCTTCTCCCGGCCTAACATATATTACAGCGGGTCCACATAACAAATTCTCCCACTTCCTAGCGGGTCTTGGGGCATCCAGGGTTGCCTATTGCGTAAATCCCTGCGGGCATACTGCTCTGATAATCACCATATGGAGGCATCTCAGAATTACGTAACCGGGGTCCCTCTGGGACATGACAGGCTGTGTGCAGTGTGTGGTCAGCCCCAGGCTGAGGCTGACAGAGCACGGGTCTGCGGACCGTGTGCTGAACAGGCAGGTCTGCCAATGGCTGCACCTCCCTTCAATACACCCTTCTCCCCGGACCTAAATATCACTCCTGATGAGTCCCACTCGAGCGGGGATGACCTGCAATCCGTGCCGCGCGTGCTGCCTACGGCGGAGCAGGTGCTTTCTGGATTGGCGGAGCGTATGGGGCCCTGGTAAAAAGCGGTCCCTGACGCCTCCTGGCTCTCCGGTTCCTAACGATACAGATGACTCTGCTGATATGCAGGACCTTGATCCTTCTGAGGAAGGTGAGCTATTCTCAGATTCGGGCTCCTCGAACGAGATGCCCGGGGGCTGTGATGATTCTGGGCCCGCTTCTTGGGGCATGTGTGACACAGTTGAAATTCTTAAGATCTTTGAGGTTTTGTCAATCTCCCCTCCTGGGGAGACCCCCAAGCCTAAGAAGGAGTTTCCATACAGCGCCGCCGCGCTTGGAGTTCCTAGAACAGGATCATTTCCAGAATCTTATATCCCAAGAATGGGAATCGCCTTGTAAACTTAAAGGGGTCCCAGGGGTCTGGGATTGGAAGTACCCTTTCCCTCCTGATGTTAATTTTTGGTCAGCACCTCTTGTGGTGGATGCACCGGTTATAGGGGTTACTAACCCCCCTTTCATGACGGCTCCCTTCGGGATGCTGAGGACCAGCGCATTGACAGACTGGCTTCCCACGCCTTCTCGTGTGCTGGGACGGCTCTGCGCCCTGTCTGGCCGCCAGGACTCTTGTCAGAAAAGTACTAGATCACCGTCCTGAGGACCTCCCTTGGGGGGGTGTTTAATGCGCTCTGACTGTGATGCGTTTGTGAAGTTTGTTCTATCAGCACTGGACGACACCATTAAGATGTGTGCTAGAACCTCTGCCCTTGTGGTAGCTATTCGCCGCCTGGTCTGGCTGCGACAGTGGGGTGCTGACAATGCTACGAAAAAGGCTCTCACTTGCCTTCCCTTCAGAGGACGGCGGTTATTTGCGGCCCGCTTGGACCTTTTTAGTAGAAAGGGTAAAGCACCCTTGCACAGAAGGCCGCTCCGGCCTCCCCGGGGCAGGGTCACCCCTCCACCTCCCTACGTTAGTGTCAAACGCGAACCTGAGGTGTGCTTCCAACTGTTCGGTGTGGATTTCCACCATGGGGTGGGCAGGCAGCGCCCTGGGCCCTCTGGCAGGACTAAGTCCAAATCTGCCAAGACCTCCCAAGCATGAAGGGACGCCCTCGCCCTTCTGGGCGAGGGTACTGCTGCTGCAGCTGTCTCCCATCCTAGGAATGTACCTTCTCCTTCTGGTGGTTCCAGGAGGTAGTTCCCCTGGACACAGGATAGCTTTTGCTGGGCGGTCCCTCTCAGTGGTTGTCAGGGTGCTTCTAGCCCCTGCTTTTCCCTCAGGAATTGGTGCAGGCCGTACTGGGCCTACAAAGTTTGGACTTACTTACAGGTTGCCCTTAACTGTGTGGGGCTATGGCCTCTATATTAATTATATGACACCTCTGTCTTGGGACACAGGCGCCCTGTGCAAGGGGGGCTTCCGGCCTCCTGTGAAGTACTAGATCTTCTTAGTTCCCCTTGTGTCTGCTGGACACCAAGACCATTACTAGACGGTGTTGCAGGACCAACCCTGCGGATTGAGGCATTATTTGGGGCCTCTCTTTCGTTCCCAGGCTACTCGCCATGGCACAAATGGGGGTGATGTCTCGGACATGCCTGGGGGGGGGGGGCGTCTGCGTTAGGACCTGCTGGGTCGTCTTTCCTTACTCCCCAGTCTCTACGTCAGGCCGAGTGGATTGGTCGGCCAGCGGTGTCCCCTGGGAGTTACTGGATGGTTGCTCAGTCACCTCAATCCCTCAGGGTCCCTTATCCGCTATCCCCATTCCTGGGATTCGGTTCAGGCTTGAGCCTTCTTCTCTGGCAACAAGGGGACTCCTGGTTACGGGGGCTCTGTCCCCCTTTACTGATATCTTTCTTTCACCAGGCGGGATGGCAGCTGGTGGGCCTGTTGGTGGCGTATCAGATGATGTCCCTTATATACCGAGCCCTTGGGCTCTTCGGCACAGTAGGTTATTGAGCTTACATGGGGTTCCAGCACCCCTGGGGCTTGGTCTGTGCTCATTCCCCCTTGGTAAGGTGGTTCCTCTTGAGCTGATCATATTCAAGGGCCCTGTCAGGGGGCACCCCCTTCCTTACTTGCATCTTCCTGTGAATGGTCTGGATACCAAGTCTCGCAGGTTGGCGGGGGGGGGGGGGTGGGGGGGAATTTCTTCCACAACCCCCCGTGGTTCCTAGGTAGGGTCCCCTAGAGGGTCCATCTTACCTACTGGTTTTGTTGAAAAGGTGTGCCTTCCGTTGACTCTATACGGCTGGACTTCTCCTCTTTTAGGATCTGTCTGTTTGGGGACACTTGGCCTGTTGGAAGACAATGGCCTGTTTATTATTGGTCTGGAGCTTGAAGCAGGATGCTCCCTCTGGAGGGTCCCTGATCCTGCGTGGGCGGGGGTCTACGTCCCTGCTTCTCAGCGGTATTCGCTCCAATGGATGCCTTTCAGCGGCAGGTTATGCTATCCTGGTGTCGCTCTGAGAGCCAACTAGGGTGGCTCTGTTGGGTCTCGCTTATACCACAGGGGCTCCGCCCTTGTTTTTACTGTCCCAGGATATTCTGACTCTGGTCATGGGGGCTTAGTAAAATTATGCATAGACTTTCTATTATATATGTCTTCTCTTCGTTCACCCTACTTGTGGGGTTCTGTGCACGTTGTGCTGATAAAGGGACCCGTGAGATTAATAGCCTGGGTGGCCTTGTGGACTGTGGTTCGCAGATGCTTCTGCTGTAGTCTGCTGACCTATTCGCTCTCTCAGGAGCGTGGTTCTGCCCTTGTCAGGCCCCTTCCTTTGTCGTCCCAATATACAGACTCTGGTCTGGGGCTTGACAGCTGATTCATTCACACCTTGGAGACGGGCCTTATCTTCTGAGTGACTCGGTATATGGGGGGCTAGGAGCAAGCTTCCTTGACTTCCTCTTCCTCCGTCTATTGGGGTTTATGGTATACCCATATTGATTGGCATGAGTCTTGGTCTCTTCCCTGTTGGACGTTCTCGGTTCCCAGGGTTCTAGAGTCATTACAGCATAGGTTGGGGTTGGCTCCCCATCTAGGGACTCTGAAGGTTCAGGTTCTGTCCTGGCTGTCTTCCTGTAGGAATCTGGTTCTGTCTTCCTTGTGAGGAGTTCTCTTGGGGATTGCTTAGGTGCATCTCCCAAGTAGTCCCATGGTCCCTGTTGGTATCAATTTTCATTTTGTTTGCCCTGCGGATTTTTCCCTGGGGACTTTCTGCTGGATGATGTCTGAGCTGCCTTGTAGTCCAAGTCGCTTCTCTGGGGGCTCCGGCCTCAGTCAGGCGTGTTCTTACGCCGGGCCTCAGGTCCAAGTGGTGTTCTATGTTCATGGTGTTAGTCTGTTTAGTCTAACTACGGACCTTATTCTTAATAATCCTAATATGAGGGTCTATATTCCCTCAACAGGCGTTGCAATTTTTCCCCTGAGGCTTTCTTGTCCCTTAGGGGGACTGATGCTCTTGGAGTCTGCGGGCGCCTCCTTATGTATGCGCCTGATATCGCCTGTTTCCAGCGCCACTGTGTCCTTTGGATTAATCCTTCTTGGATGTCTCCAGGTCCTGAGTAAAGCCCTTGGCTTCGTGCTAGTGAAGGGGTCAGCCTTCGGTCGGGTGACCAGTTCTCATTCCCCTTGGGGAAGTTACAAGTTTTCCACGAGGCTTCTGTTGCCTGTGGGCTGGTTGGGTCGTTACACTGGCCTATTCCTTTGAGGAGAAAGAATCTCCCCTTTTTCATTTTATTCCATTATATTGGTGCTTGGGTACCATCTGCCCTTCAGCACCAGATTTTTTCTGTTGAATAAGTTACTAGACTGTTGCTTGTCTCTGTTCATACCTTTTCAAATGTCTTATGAGATTGACGTTAGAGCCTCTGCTCATGTCATGCCTGTTGCAAAGTTTTACAGGTGACAGCGCCTTTACTGTCCGCTGTGCCTTGTTTTTGGGGATCCCACCCTACTTTATGGACACTGCTATTGGATGTCCCATGTGTAAGTATTATAGATGGAGCAGGACGTGCTGTATGCTTAGTATAATACAATTCTGTGAGATACTCACCTGTAGAATTGGCATTATATACATACAGCACGTCCTGCTCCACCCCACCCTGGTTTACTTTTTCTGGATCCCCTGTATGGTGATTGTTATCATTACTATTGTTACCAGTTGGTGATTGGTTTCTCCCGGCTTCTTTCTCACTGCTTTTCAATATTTGTGGGAGGTCCCTGGGTATGTGAAGGGCCGGGAGGAGCCTGTTTTTGCATGTCTGCAGTGCACAGCGCCCTCTGGCGGAGGATAACCCATGTGTAAGTATTATAGATGGAGCAGGACGTGCTGTATGCATATAATACCAATTCTACAGGTGAGTATCTCACAGAATTGTATATTTTTCTTATGTGTCGGTGTGTTTTTTTAATGTTAACCCTTTGTGAACTGGTAAGGGGTCCATGAGACCCCTGTACCAGTTCACAAGGCTGGGGGCTGGCAAGTCACCTGCAACTAGCGGGTGACTTGCCATTAACCCCCGCACCCCCAATTACCTGCCTCCCCAAAGCCCGGGGGGGGGGGGGGGCAGAAGAGCCCGGGCCCACACAGGCTATGTGGGCTTGTAGGCTGCAGGGTGGGGGGCCACAAAAGCTGGCCCCTCCACTCTGTTCCTACAAGCCCCCATAGCTGGTCCCGGGCTGGTTATGACGGGTAAGGGGGACCCTATGTCATTTTTTTTTATTTTTTAGGGTTAGCCTAACCCTAACAATTAAAAAAAATTTTTTTTTTTTAATTAACCCCTTATGTTTATAGTGTGGATAGTAGTTATATTTTATTTGTAAATGTTATAAAGTGCTCTTTTCAGTTTGGGGGGTTTCCAGGGCAAGAATGTGGGGGCTACCGATACATATGTGGTACTGTTGTAATCGGGAGAAATGGGACTATCACATGCAATATGGTTTTCATTAATAAAACACATTTTTTATTTAAAATAAAGGAGACAATTGTCTAAAAAATATTTTATTTATTTTTTTGTTTTTTTTACGCAAAAATATTCAAAAAAACAGTGGAAAAATTACAAACAAGACCTTTCACGTTAAAGCCTAAACTCTGCTGCAAAAAATATGTATATCATTTTTCTGGAAATTCCAGCAAAAATCACGGTTAAAAATGGCGCAAAATGGGAAAATTACTTGTCAACAGAGGGTGACAAAACTTCAAGTAGGCTGGCAATTAAAAGGGTTAATATTACCTATGCATGTTGGGTATTCTGCTTTGGGGACCTTGTGCTTTTAGATTTAGCTTGTTTTTTCTTGTTTGCATATTGATATTTTAGGAAAACATGGTTTTTATTCAGCTTTTTTATAATTTTTCTTAGGGAAACCCTGTGCAACCTAAGAATTCTTCAATGGATTACTTCAGAAAGATGAGCCCACTACAACAAGCTCAGTATGCTTAGGAAGCTTAACGTGCACTTTCAGGGAATACTGTATTTTTCGCCCTATAAGACACACTTATTTTCCCCCAAAAGTGGGGGGGAAATGTCGGTGCGTCTTATCGGGCGAATGCTGGAAAAAATAAATAAAAAGGGAAACGTTTACTCACCTCTCCATCGGTTGCGCTGTCCCGGAAGCTGCGGAGGCAGCGGTGCCAGCACACACAGACACCGGCCTGTTATAGTGGTGGGCCTGACCGATGCTCGAGCATCGGCCATGCCCACCACTATACCAAGGCCGGGTGTTCACTGTGTGTGCTGGCGCCGCAGAGCGAGGAAGCGGCTGAGGCAGCTGTATCTGCCGCCTCCTCCGCGGCGCCTGTATGTGCTGGCGCTGCGGAGGAGGCGGCAGATACAGCTGCCTCCATCGCTTCCTCTCTGACGCACGGACTTATGCAGCGGTGGGCGTGGCCGACGCTCAAGCGTTGGCCACGCCCACCGCTGTATAGTCCGGGTGTCTCTATCTGCAGGGGCCGTGGAGAAGTGACAGGGACAGTGCGAGCGGCGATACCTCTGCCTCGCATTTACACGCCCACCGCTGTGTGTCTCTGTGTGTGAGGACGGCGGGGACAGCGGGAAGGATTTAAAGGTAAGTTTACTTTTTTTTTTTTGCTATTGCCTATAAGGAGAATGAAAGGGGGGTGGATGCCGCACTACCTATACAGGGATGGAAGGGGGGGGGATACCACACTACCTATACAGGGATGGAAGGGGGGGGGATACCACACTACCTATACAGGGATGGAAGGGGGGGGATACCACACTACCTATACAGGGATGGAAGGGGGGGGATACCACACTACCTATACAGGGATGGAAGAGGGGGATGCCACACTACCTATAAGGGGATGCCACACTACCTATAAGGGGATGCCACACTACCTATAAGGGGATGCCACACTACCTATAAGGGGATGCCACACTACCTATAAGGGGATGCCACACTACCTATAAGGGGATGCCACACTACCTATAAGGGGATGCCACACTACCTATAAGGGGATGCCACACTACCTATAAGGGGATGCCACACTACCTATAAGGGGATGGTGAGGGTGGGTGCCACACTACCTATACGGGAATGGGAGGGGGGGTGTCACACTGCCTATAGGGGAATGGAGGGGGGTGCCACACTGCCTATATGGGGAATGGAGGGGGGAGAATGCCACACTGCCTATATGGGAGGGGGGATGCCACACTGACTATGGGGAATGGGATGGGGGGGATGCCACACTGCCTATGGGGAGTAGGAAGGGGGGAATGCCACACTGCCTATGGGAGGGGGACATCCCACACTGCCTATGGGAATGGGATGGTGGAATGCCACACTGTCTGTAATTGGGTGCTTTAGCACAACATTTGGCTTGGAATATTTTTTTTTTTCTAGTTTTCCTTCCCCAAATCCTATGTGCGTCTTATGGGCAGGTGCGTCTTATAGGGCGAAAAATATGGTTTGAGGGATATTCCAAATGTAAAGGTTTGTTTTGGTTGAAAAATTGCAAGGTGCGCACTTTGTCAGCAGAGCTAAAAATTTCAAGTACAATTACTGTTATGCGCATGCTTTACTTTGGGGTGTTTGGCAACTCTTCCCTTGACAGTAGCTATGCATGTTGGGTATCGTTCTATTCGGGGGATGTTGCTTTTTCAGATTTTACTTGTTTTTTCTGGTTTGCATATAGTTTTTTATTAGGAAAATGTGGCTTTGATTCTTTTTTTAGGGAAACTGTGCAACCAAAGAATTGATTGAGGGATTACTTCCAGAAAACTGCGCCCATGTCAACAAACCTGGTACGCTTAGAAAGCTTGAGGTGTGTACTTCCAGAGAATATATCATTTGTGGGGGGTATTTCAAATTTAAAGGGTTGTTTTTCTGGAAAAACTGCAAGGTGCGCATATTGCATAGCATAGTTGTATTTTATCTGAAAATCTCCTAAAGCTCTGTTTCAGTTTGGGGGAGTCTCCTGGGCAGGAAAGGGTGTCTATCAATACATATGTGGTACCGCTGTGAGCGGGAGAAATTGGGGTTTCGTACGCAATAAAATTTTATTGACAAACTTACATTTTTATTACAAAAAACACTACAATTTTTTTTTTGCACATATTTCACCCAAAAGTATTGAGAATACACTAAAAAAAGGCCAAACAAGATATTGCATGTTGAAGCTCAGACTCAGACAATATATCATTTTCCTGGAAAATCCTTGGAAATCCCTTCAAAAATCAAGGTTGAACATATGTAGCGCAAAATAGTGAAACGTGGTCTGGCAACAAAGGGTGACAAAAATTCTAGGAAGGCTGGCACTTAAAGGGTTAATACCAAATGCCCAAACCCTTAAAAAACTGTCCCCCAGCATCTAAAATTAATTTAAAGCGGTCCTTGCTCACATTAAAAATCATCCTGCATCTACTGCATGTTATGAGCCTTTAAACATCCGGCTCATGGAACGTCAGGCAGCCTGCAAACAGGAAGTGCCTTCTGACTGTGCTGCTCTGCATTCTGGGATTGCTGACCTTTTCCTGACCCCAGCTCTGCTCTGTCTGAGCAAAGCACAGCTATAACCCGCCACCTTTACTTTATCCCACTCTCCTCAGCAAGTGTGATGCTTCTGAGTCAAGATGGCGGCGCCCGTATCCTAAAGTCCTGAACAGAGTTGCAGCCCAGTGGGGGAAAGAATAAGTGACTAAATACTTAAAATATATTAATTTTAAATGCTGGGGAATCGTTTTTAAGGGTTTGGGCTTTTCAATAAATCATGGTGAAGGTCCGGTTTAAGTGTTTAGTCGCTTACCTTTTATATCCTCCACTGGGCTGTAACTCTGTTCAGGACTCTAGATAAGCTTCACACACTGATAAGAGGAGAGCAGGGTAAAGCACAGAGGGGCGAGTTATAGCTGTGCTTTGCACAAGCGGAGCAGATCTGGGGTCAGGGAGAGAACGCTTCCTGTCTGCAGGCTGCCTGATGCTTCATGAGCCGCCATCCTGGATGTTTAAAGGCTCCGAATACGCACTAGGTGCAGGTAGGATGATTTTTAATGTGGGTATGTATGTACAAGGTGGGGGAAACATACAAGATAGGCTCCTATTCAGGGTGAAGGCCCGCTTTAAAGTTTTTTATTTTTTTATTCTTGCCAGAAACTTGCATGGTCACAAACCAATCTCTGAAGTGCCAATATTGTCTTAACAAGAAAAAATTTTGCATGCAATAACTTTCTGACAAAACCTTAAACAAAAGTTCAGGGTCTGGGGTAACTGCCACCCCCGACAGTGCTAAAGCAGGTCTGGGGGTGGGAGATAACAAAGAAAAATATACACTTGCCTCTCCCACAGCCTAGCACCATCCTCCCAGCCCCATGTGAATAGCACACAGAAGGGCACAAAGTGGCATCTTCTGATATGTGTGCGCTCGTGTGTTAAAGTGAATAGGCGTACAGGACCGCACACAGAGCCAGGAAGCCACACTGTACTTTCTGCCTGGAGTGGCAGCTCCTATGACCCGGGAGAATGTTGCTGGGCTGTGGGCAGGTATGGGTTTTTTCCTTTGTAGCCCCCTGCCATACTGCCCCCCCCTTCACCTTTGTGCATTCCATCATTGCAATGTGTTGTCCACATTACCCTGTGTCTGCACTGCCCACATATTGCAATGAATAGTGGGCTTGCTGCAATATGTAAGCATCCACAGAGGGCCAGTGGGGTGCTGGTTCTTTGATCTTGGCAAAAAATACAACCGCAGCCTCCGGGCGGTAGAGCTGTCCTGGACAAAAGTTGAGAATAACGTTTTTTCTATTTTTGTATGGACAATCCCTTTTAATAGTTTTTTATATTAGTCATATAAAGGTTATAGCCATTTAGCTTTAGTTTTGCCTCCTGATTTGTTATAGATTAGAGCTCATTGAACAAATTCCTTATTTTCCAGTAAAGCAATCCCTGGACTCTTGTGGAGCTCATTCATTGTGAATCTAGCCATTGATGGCGGGACTGCCTGGCAGTGTCCCTGTCTCACTGTCTGAGCTCTATTAATGAAATCCTAAATGTTTGCTTGTGTCTATCTAAAACCCTGTTAACTGAACGCCATGTAACTTAAAGGGCCAGTCCAACCAGACTGCCCCATCTTAAACCACCCCCCCCCCATCCTGCCTCCCTTAATAAGTGGCAATGCCCTAAATAACAAATGGAAACTTAACCTTGGCAGTACTCTAGCTGTGACCGACGCTCGCTCACTACGCTGTATGCCGCCATCTTCCCTAGGCTGCATAGTGCCGCTGGACCGTACTCCCGCTGCTCGTGGCGCCCTGCCCATTCATGTGAATGGGTGAACAGGAGCAGAGCGGCGGCTCCCAGCAACCTGCAGGGGGCCTTCTGATGGTTTGGTGTAACGCTAATTTGGGGGGGGGGGGGGGTAAGTTATATTTTTGGGAAGGGGCTGGATTTGCCCTTTAAGTCAAACCCTAATATACTGGTGTAAAATAAATGTACTTTTTTGTCTTATTTTTATTGTAGAAATGGTTGAGTCAATGAAGAGAGTGGCCGGGATGGATGTGGAATTGACGGTAGAAGAAAGGAATTTGCTCTCTGTTGCATATAAAAACGTGATTGGGGCTCGAAGAGCGTCCTGGAGAATAATCAGCAGCATTGAACAGAAAGAGGAGAACAAAGGGGGAGAAGATAAAGTTAAAATGATCAAGGAGTATCGGACAATGGTGAGACTGCATCTTGTGTAAAGGGCTCCCGTTCAGCTGGTGCATGCGGCACATGTGACTGTGTTACTACAGGTGCCAGATCTAGGCCCTATTCAAATTCTGGTGTTAAAAAAAAAATCCTCTTTTTTTGAGCAATGAGAGCACTCAGGGGTTCTCGCATATGGCTGGCATTGTTAAATACATACGTGCCTACTAGCTGCTTGACACATTTTTGAGCATTGTAAAATCCCTCATCTTTAAGGGATTGTCCATGGAAAACAAACTTTATACTAACCCTTTGTCCAGGCCCGCTGTTTAAAACGGTGGAGTGGAGAACAAGCGCCCCTCTGGACCAAGATGGCAAACGTGGTTGAGTCTAGTCTCCACCCCACAGCATGCCCACTGCATTCATGGCAATGGAGTGGGTGTTGCCTGCATGATCTCACCCCCTGCATTGCAATTAATGGGAGTGGGTGTGTGACGGGGAGAAGATGGGGCGCTGGTTCTCTGCACTCGGTACGCAAAGCTAAACCCCCCCCCCCCTTCTCTGACATTTAATAAATTGCCAAAATATCTGAGAAGATATTTGCTAAAATAAGTTTTCCTTTTACCCCTGGGAACTTCTACACTCTTCCTCTGAAGTGTTCCTGGTCTGCCTTAAGCATAAATATTCATGCTGTTGCTGCGTTAAGCCATGCGCCTTTGATTATTGGTGCACATGGGTCCTTCTGTTCTGCTTTATTTGCCGGGTACTGGGTTTTCTGTCCTGTAATGCTGCTTTTAGCCTCTGTTTGGCGGAAAGCTGCATTGCTTTGTATACATTACAGGTAGTGACCATACATGGAAAGAATGGGGTTCAGACGAGGGGGGGAAATCCTTGTCAGGAAATGAATCACAGATGTGGCTGTACTCATGCACACAACACAGCATTCAGTAGTGACATTTTACACAAACACGTTTTAATCACCTGCTCTAAAATCTACACCAAAAATGTGAATGCAGTTCTGTTTTTCCTGAGGCCTGGCGAATGGAAACAAGCTGTCAGTTTAAAGTGGACCAACACCCAGGATTTTGACTATCCTGGGTTTTGGTCCACTTCGGCGGGGCACCCCAATCGGGGGTGCCCCGCTGTGTGAAACCCCCCAGAAAGCCCCAAAATCTTACCTGTCCCCGCTCCCACGTGCCTGGACGGTCCAATCCCCGCCAACGTCCAGGCGGGGATCAGGAACGTCCAAGCGGCTGCCGCCGCCGCCTCCCTCGCGTCACTTTCGGCGCGCGCGCGCCCCCGCCGGCCATTCGCAGACGGCCGGCGCGGGCGCGAGCACGCCTACAGGGGAGGCTCAGGTAAGGTTTTTGGGGGGTTTCACCCCGCGGGACATCCCGATCTCGGATGTCCCGCGGGGTGGGAGGTGATCGGCCCGGGAATCTTATAGATTTCCAGGCCGATCACCTCTCGGTGTTGGTCCACTTTAATGGTTTGGTTTCATGTGAATGATGTACAGTTTGTCACCTTTTACAGGACAAATGGATACAAAAATGTCACTTTGTGTTTTATTCTAAGTATGTCACACACCCCGCTTCAAGACATTCATTGCACTTGGGTATACTGACCTGTAGATGGCGATCTTGCAGAGATAACAAAAAAAGGTAAGACCCTCCCGGCCCATAAATACCTGGGACCTCCCACTCATTCCCCAGTCTTCCATCTCTGCAGTGGCGAGCAATTCAGAAGACGTCTCCTCCTTGCAGGTAGCCGGGATGACTCCCGGCCACTTTTTATTCTATTTCTGCCCGGATCCCTTCTCTTAAGTTACTTGCCTCCCAGCCTAGGCTGCTGGTCCGGGCAAAGGTAGTTGGCACCCCTGGTGCTTAGGAGCCGTGAGACCCCATAACAAGGGGAAGGCGGCTATCCGGGTTGGTGATCCCGGTTTGGGGTGCCCTGTCCCTTGGCCCTACCCTGGCATGGATTCCCCCTCTCCCGGATACCCTTAGAGGGGGGGGGGGGTCCCTTTTGGGATTCATTGTTTATTACTGTGTGTGTGTGTTTGGTGCTTTACTGAGTGTGTGTTATTTAGACTGGTGCTGGCAGGACGCGGTGCCGGCGTTCCCCGCCGCTCCGGCGTGTGGTAAATGGCGCCCATGGGGCGCTTCTCCTCCTTGGGGCGGGGCCGGGTGCTGCGGGCGCTGTGTGTTAGGTCCCGGCTTCCGGCCGGGAGTTACGGGGGTGGGGCCGGGCGGGAACCACGCCCTCCCTCCTCCTCTGCTCTCCTCGTGTCCCCACGGTTCCTCTTGCCTGCGTGCGGTAATCAGGTCGGGCGAAGGTCTGGTGAGTGGCCTGTGGCCATCAGGTTTTCTATCATTAACTCCTTATGGACATTGCCAGCATAGTCTGAGTGTGTGTTCCAGGTGGACCATTGACACTATTAAAGGGGGATTTTCCCGGTCCTAAGGTCCCTGGTTAAATTTAGTGGCTTAAAATTCCTCCCACTCGGGACTTAAAGGGGCATCCCGAGTTGCATTACTGCGTAATTTCCTCGGAGCTATATATATATATATATATATATATATATATATATATATTATGCGGCAGACCGGATCTCAGGCGTCCGGTTCTGCTCCGCCAGTCTCCTCTCGCTTGACACGTACCCCACGTGATGTGGTCATTGGCGGGGAGTCGCAATCTGAGGTGTGTGCCAGATTGGCCAATCTTGAAAAAATTGTTTTCCAGTGCCGTTGCTAAAAAGGCCACGGCAAAGAGAAAACATTTGTATACGGCTGCGCAGGCCTTTGATAGGGAGGATTTTGACTCCCTGGATTGGTCTGATTGTTCCACGCATGAGGAAGGGGAGTTGTAGGAGGAGTCTGACTCCGATGATCAGCAGTTTGTGGGCGCTGATACCGAGCAGGGCCAGGGGGATTCTTTGGATACCGTTAGGGTCCTGGCTCATATGTTTGAGGTCCTGGCTATTTCTCCCCCCGAGGCGGCTTCTCCGCTGAAGGGGGAGTTCTTTGAAGTGACCAAGCTGCGCTTTGAATTTCCTTATCAAAAGCATTTTGATGGTATCATTCTTAAGGAATGGGAGAGGCCGACTCGGCTTCCGGGTGTCCCACCGGGTTGGGACAGGAAATATTCCTTTCCGGCGGACACGGTGAAGCACTGGTCGTCGCCAACCCCCCCCACCCCCCCGGAGTGGATGCTCCTGTTTTGGGGTTGTCCAGCTCCTCAGTCCTCCATTCTCCGGAGTGCACTACTCTCAAGGATGGTGAGGATAAACGCATTGACCAGATGGCTTGTCATGGTTTTGCCAGTGTTGGATCGGCCTTGCGGCCGGTTTGTGCTTCTGCGCTTTTATTGGTAGCTGCCAGGTCGGTTGTTAGAGGACTGTTGGCCTCTTCCGGGCTTGACCCGGCTAGTGAGGAGTTTGCCGACCTTAAGCACTGTGAGTAGTTTTAGTCCTTTGTGCTGTCCGCCTTGGACGACACATTGGTGATGTGTAGCAGAGCTGCGGCCCTGCTTGTGGCTATCCGGCGGTCGGTTTGGCTACGCCAGTGGGCGGCTGATTTTGTGTCCAAAAAGTCTTACGCCCCTTCCCTTTGTGGGGTTGCGGCTCTTTGGAGAGAGATTGGATTCGGTGGCAAAGGGAGGTAAGTTACCTCAGCGTAAAAAGCAGCGTCGCCCCTTTCGAGGGGCGGCTTCCTTCTCTGTCCTTTCGTGGGGCTAGAGTTGGCAGGGGTTCGGCTTTCCCCTCGTCCAGAGGTGATTCCTGGGGCAGGGGTTGGGCCCGTCCAGGACACAGTTGGGGCTCCAAGCCTAGAGCCGCTGCCAAGCCGGCTCAGCAATGAGGGGGCGCCCTCACCCTTGCGGGTGGGGGGACGGCTGCTACTCTTCTCCCAGGTTTGGGTCCAAGAGGTCTCGGACAGGTGGATTCAGGAAGTGGTGTCTTCCGGTTACAAGCTGGAGTTCGAGTTCCGGCCCCCTCCCAGATTCTTCAGTTCTCGGGTGCCGTTGGATCCTCTGGCCACCCAGGGGCTTCGGGCGGCAGTAGCAAGTCTCTTGGACATGGCTGTCATCTGTCCGGTGCCCCACTCAGACCGGGGCCTGGGCTTCTATTCCAATTTGTTCACGGTGCCCAAGAAGGACGGATCCGTTCGTCCCATTCTGGATCTGAAGTTGCTCAACAGGTTCGTTCGTCCCCGGAAGTTCCGTATGGAAACTGCGCTCAGCCATCCACTCACTTCGTCAGGGGGACTTCATGACGTCCATAGACATCAAGGATGCTTACCTGCATATTCCAATATTTCCGGCACACCAGAGACTCCTCAGGTTTGTCGTGGACAGTCGACATATTCTTAGTATACAGTACGTCCTGCTCCAGATATAATACTTACACTTGGGTTATCCTCTGCCAGATGGTGCTGCACTGCAGAGACATGGAAAAACAGGCTCCTCCCAGCCCTTCAAATACCCCGGGGACCTCCCACAAATCCCCAGATATTCTAAGCATACAGTACGTCCTGCTCCATCTATAATACTTACACGTGGGTAATCCTCCGCCAGAGGGCGCTGTTCACTGCAGACATGCAAAAACAGGCTCCTCCCGGCCCTTCATATACCCAGGGACCTCCCACAAATCCCCAGATTTCTCTGCAGTGCTGACTGCGAAGACATGAAGTATCACTCTCTCGCAGATGAGCGGGGCTTTTACAGCCTGCGGCCCTGCAGAACTATTACCACTCGTCCTCTTCGATAAGGATGTGCCTCCCAGCCTGGGCTGCGCTGGTCGGGTGAAGGTAGGCAGCACCTCGTGTGCTCACGGAGCTACGCTCCACCGCAATCCCCCACCATAGGGTAGGCGGTTTAGGCCGATGGTGAGCCTCAATTAAATGCCCCTCCCGCATTGTTGCCCGTGCCCCTCACAGCTATGAACCCTGGGTGCAGGTTCGCTTCTCCCTCGCTTCCTCCCGTAGCTCGGGGGAAAAGAAAGGGGGGGGGTATGTGTGTGGCGGTCCCAGCGTAATGTTAGACAAGTTTATGGCCATTGCCTTTTTATTTAATCTTGGGTGTCAGTGCCGCGCTCCTTGCTCCACATAAACCTTGTCTGGTTGTGCGCGTGTGTGTAGCCCGGGCGGCAGCATCATTCTCTAGTGTTGAGAGCAATCTCCTTACTTACACTCTGTATGTGTGTCCTATCCACTGCTGTCATTGACGTTGCGCTGGTTAGAGCTTCGCACTCTTTGGGGGAGGCGGGTACTTGGCATGACGCGCCCCGCGTCACGGCCAGATCAGGCCCGCCCCTCGAGGTTAGCTTGGCGCCATTTTGACGGTCTTCGCGCGCGTGGTTGCGATCGGTAAGTAAGTGCCCTCCTGGGCGGTTTTTGTTCCTATAATTCTTTTATTCGAGCTGCGCATGGCACTGACACCCCCCCTCCTCTTATCCCATTATGTCTTTCAGGCGCCAGGATTTCGGTGGCTTCTCCCGGCCTGACATATATTATAGCGGGTTCACATAAAATATTGTCCCACATTCCTAGCGGGTCTTGGGGCATCCAGGGTTGCCTATTGCGTAAATCCCTGCGGGCATACTGCTCAGATAATCCCCATATGGAGGCATCTCAGAATTATGTACCCGGGGTCCCTCGAGGACAAGACCGGCTGTGTACAGTGTGTGGTCAGCCCCATGCTGATGCTGACAGAGCATGGGTCTGCAGACCGTGTGCTGAACAGGCACTGACCCTGCAATCAGGTTTGCCAGTGGCAGTTGCTTGGCGGAGCGCTTGGGCCCTGGAAAGAAGCGGTCCCTGACGCCTCCTGGTTCTCCGGTTCCTAATGATACTGATGAATCTGCTGCTATGCAGGACCTTGATCCTTCTGATGAAGGCGAGCTATTCTCCGATTCGGGCTCCTCGGATGAGATGCCCGGGAGCCGTGCTGATTCTGGGCCCGGTTCATGGGGCCTGTGTGACACAGATGAACTACTTAGATTCTTAAGATAAGATCTTTGAGGTTTTGTCAATCTCCCCTCCTGGAGAGGCTTCCAAACCTATGGAGAGTTTCCACACAGCGCCGCCGCGCTTGGAATTCCTGGAACAGGAGCATTTCCAGAATCTTATATCCCAAGAATGGGAATCGCCTTGTAAACTTAAAGGGGTCCCAGGGGTCTGGGATTGGAAGTACCCTTTCCCTCCTGATGTGGTTAACTTTTGGTCAGCACCTCCTGTGGTGGATGCACCGATTATAGGGGTTACTAACCCCCCCTTCATGACTGCTCCTCATTACCGTACCCTTCGGGATGCTGAGGACCGGCGCATTGACAGACTGGCTTCCCACGCCTTTTCGTGTGCAGGGATGGCTCTGTGCCGCGGCCATCACTGCGGTGGCCGCCAGGACTCATTAGAAAACTACTTGATCACCGACCTGAGGACCTCCCCTGGGAGGTCTTTAATGCGCTCTCAGATTGTGATGTGTTTGTGAGGTTTATCCTCTCAACGCTGGATGACACCATTAAGATGTGTGCTAGAACCTCTGCCCTTGTGGTAGCTATTCGCTGCCTGGTCTGGCTGCGGCAGTGGGGGTGCTGACGATGATATGAAAAAGGCTCTCACTGGCCTTCCTTTCAGAGGACTGCGTCTATTTGGGGCCCGTTTGGACCTTTTTGGAAAAAAGGGTAAGGCACCCCTACGCAGAAGGCCGTCTCGGCCTCCTCGGGGCAGGGTCACCCCTCCCCCTCCCTACGTTAGTGTCAAACACGAACCTGAGGTGTGCTTCCAACTTTTCGAAATGGATTTCCACCACGGGGTGGGCAGGCAACGCCCTGGGCCCTCTGGCAGGGCTAAGTCCAAATCTGCCAAGATTTCCCAAGCATGAAGTGACGCCCTCGTCCTTCTGGGCGAGGGGACTGCTACAGCACCTGACTCCTATCTGGGAGTGTATCTTCTCCTTCTGGTGGTTCCAGGAGGTAGTTCCCCTGGACACAGGATAGAATTTGCTGGGCGGTCCCTCTCAGAGGTTGTCAGGGTGCTTCTAGCCCCTGTTTCCCCCTCAGGAGTTGGTGAAGGCCATACTCGGCCTACAGAGTTTGGGCTTACTTGCAGGTTGCCCTTAACAGAATGGGGCTATGGCCTCTATGTTAACCTTCCTCTTTCCCTCAAAATGACGAGGCAGTCTGGGCCATGCTGGCCTATGGTAGGCTTGGCAATTCTACACCCACAGGTAGTCCCTGCATGATATCTCTGTCTTGGGACACAGGCGCCCTGTGCAAGGGGGGCTTCTGGCCTCCTGTGGAGATCTAGATCCTTTTAGTTTCCCGTGTCTTCTGGACACCAAGACCTTTACTAGTCAGTGTTGAAGGACCAACACTGCGGATTGGGGCCTTGTTTTTGGCCTCTTCTGCTCCCAGGCTACTCGCCAAGGTGCGGATGGGGGTTATGTCCCGGACATGCCCGTGGGGCGTCCGCACTAGGACCTACCGGATCGTCCTTCCTTACTTCCCAATCTCTACGTCAGGCCGAGTAGGTTAGTCGGCCAGCGGTGTCCTCTGGGGGTTATTTGGATGGGTGCTCAGTCACCTCAATCCCTCATGGTCCCTTATTCGCTATCTCCATTCCTTGGATTTGGTTCAGGCTTGAGCCTTCTTCCTTGGCAACAATTGGACTCCGGGTTACAGGGGCTCTGTCCCTCTTTGACACCTTACTTTCACCAGGCAGGATTGCAGCTGGTGGGCCCGTTGATGGCGTATCAGATGATGTCCCTTATATACAGAGCCCTTGGGCTCTTCGGCACAGTAGGTTATTGATCCTGGATGAGGTTTCAGCACCCCTGGAGCTAGGTCTGTGCTCATTCCCCCTTGGTACGGTGGTTCCTCTTGAGCTGGTTATATTCAAGGACCTTGTCAGGGGGCACCCACTTCTTTGCTTGCATCTTCCTGTGAATGGTCACCTTGGGTGCCAAGTCTCGCAGGTTGGCGGGGGGGGGGGGGGGGGATTTTCTTCCAAAAACCCCCTGCGGTTCCTGGGTAGGGTCCCTTAGAGGGTCCGTCTTACCTACTGATTTTGTTACAACAGTGAGCCTTCAGTTGGCTCTATCTTGCTGGACTACTACTCTTTAGGACCTGTCCATTTGGGGACTCTTGGCCTGTCGGAGGACACTGGTAATTTTTTATTGGTCTGGACCTTGAAGCAGGATGATTCTCCTGGAAGGTTCTGATCCTGATCTAGGTGGGGGTCTACGTTCCCTGCACCTCAGTGGTATTCGCTCCAATGGATGTCCTTCAGTGGCAGGTTGTGCTATCCTGGTGTCCCTCTGAGAGCCAGCTAGGGTGGCTCTGTTGGGTTCCGTTAGTATCACAGGGGCCGTTTGACTGATCTTACTTGATGGTTTGCCTTCCTGGTCCTGAGTAAAGGTTTCGGCTTCTTGCTGATCCTTGTTAGTGAAGGGGGTCAGTATCCCCGCCTGCCTTGCGGGAGACCAGTTTTCAATTGCCCGTTGGGGAGAGTTCTAAGTTTTACCGAGGCTCCTGTTGCATTTGGGCTGGTTAGGCTGTTACTCTGGCCTATTCCTTTAAGGGGGAAGAATCTCCCTCTTTTTATTCTGTTATTGCATTTTGGTTGCATTTGGGCTGGTTAGGCTGTTACTCTGGCCTATTCCTTTAAGGGGGAAGAATCTCCCTCTTTTTATTCTGTTCTACTTGTGCTTGGCCCTTCAGCACCAGGTTTTCTGTTAAACAGGTTTGCTAGACCGCTGCTTGTTGTTCTGTTCATACCTTTCAAAGGTTTTTGTTATGAAGTTGACTTTACAGCCTTTGCTCATGTTGTACTTGGTAGCAAGGTTTGCAGGTGACAGCACCTTTACTGTCTGCTGTGCCTTTTTTGTTGGGGATCCCACCCTACCTTATGGACACTGCTATTGGATGTCCCACGTGTAAGTATTATATATGGAGCAGGACGTACTGTATGCTTAGAATAATACAATTCTGTGAAATACTCACCTGTAGAATTGGTATTATACGCATACAGTACGTCCTGCTCCACCCCACCCTGGTTTTACATTTTCTGGATCCCCTGTATGGTGATTGTTATCATTGCTATTGTTACCAGTTTGGTGGTTGGTTTCTCCTGGCTTCTTTTCTCACTGCTTTTCAATACTGGGGATTTGTGGGAGGTCCCTGGGTATATGAAGGGCCGGGAGGAGCCTGTTTTTGCATGTCTGCAGTGAACAGCGCCCTCTGGCGGAGGATTACCCACGTGTAAGTATTATATATGGAGCAGGACGTACTGTATGCGTATAATACCAATTCTACAGGTGAGTATTTCACAGAATTGTATTTTCTCTGCAGTGCTGACTGCGAAGACATGATGTGTCACTCTCTCGCAGGTGAGCGGGGCTATTAAAGCCTGTGGCCCTGTTGGACTACTCCCACCCGTCCTCTTCGTGATGTGCCTCCCAGCCTGGGCTGCGCTGGTTGGGTGAAGGTAGGCAGCACTACGCGTGCTCATGGAGCCATGCTCCACCGCAGTCCCCCACCAAAGGGTAGGCGGTTTAGGCTGATGGTGAGCCTCTAGTGCATGCCCCTCCCGCATTATTGCCCCATACCCCGTGTAGTGGTGGACCCTGTTCAAAGGGTCGCCATCCTCCCTCGTTCCCCCCGTAGCTCGTGTGTGTGGTGGTCTTAGTGTATTCAGTTACACGTTATGGCCTTAGTATTGTCCTTGACTCATACACCTGGTGTCAGAGCCGCGCTGTTTGTTTTTCATTGTCTATCGGCCGCCGCTGCGCTGCCTCAGACGGCGTCTTCATTGGTAAACGTTGTCGGGCACATCTGGAAGTAATCCCCGTTTCCTTCTAAAGTGTCTCATACACTCGCTTGTTACTGTCTGCGCTGACTGCTGCCTTCAGAGCTTCGCGCTCTTCGGGGGGGGTGGAGACCTGGCTTGGCGCACTCCGCGTCACAGCCCGCTCTGGCCCGCCCTTCGAGGTTTGCTTGGCGCCATTTAGATGCTCATCTCGCGCGCGGTAACGGTCGTCCTCCCTCGATCTGTAAGTGCCCTTGTGGGCGGTTTTCATCTTTCTTGCTTACTGCGCATGGCTCTGACATCCCTATTCCCATTATGTCTTTCAGACGGTCGAATCCAGTGGCTTCTCCCGGCCCGGTGTAATTGCCAGTTGGACCTAGTATAATTACTCCCACTTCCTTGCGGGTCTTTGGGGCATCCAGGGTTGCTTATAGCGTCAATCCCTACTGGCCTGTTGTGCTTGTGGGGTCTCATCTATAAACGGTGACCATGCACGGGTCTGCGTCCCTTGTGCACAGCAGGCGCTAATGGTACTTCCTGCCCCTCCTGTGGCTGTGCCTGCACCTCGCCTCACTTCACCTACCCCTCCAAGCCTGAGTCTAACCCCCAATACAAGTGGGGATTCTCATACTGATGTGGCTACTAGACTGGCCAGTGTTGAAAAATTGCTTGCTAGTACTCTAGCGTGCAAGGCCACCGCGAAAAGGCGGCACATAATCCCTGACTCTGCTCCTTTCCCTACGGAGTCTGATGGGTTTACACATCTATATGACCATGCCCTTTCGGACGAAGGGGAGCTGCTCTCTCATCTGATGAGAAGTCTAGGGGTCATGACTATTCTGGTTCTGATCACTGGACCCCGGATGATACTGATAAACTACTGCTTCAGATTTTTGAGGTTTTGTCCATCTCTCCCCCTGTTGCGGCTCCCATGCAAAGGGGTGAGCTATTTCATACTGCTAAGGCTCGATTTGGAATTTCCTGAGCAAACCCATTTCAATAACCTCGTGCTTAAGGAGTGGGAACATCCCAGTAGACTTCCCGGGATCCCTAAGAGTCTGGATAGGAAGTATCCCTTTCCTGCTGATATGGTCAAGTGCTGGTCATCGCCCCCCGAGGTCGATGCTCCTATTCTAGGGCTGTCTAACACCTCTATTATGCACTCCCCTGACACTACTACGCTGCGGGATTCTGAGGACCGGCGCATTGACCAATTGGCGTGCCATACCTTTGCTTTTGGAGGGGCAGCGCTGCGCCCGGTCTGCGCTCTTGCCATTACTGCCGTGGCGCTCGGGGCTATGGTCAGGAATGCACTTGACGGCCCAGACGAGTTGCCTACTGATACTATTAATGCACTGTCTAACTGTGATGTATTTGTGAACTTTATCCTGTCTGCATCGGATGATGCTATTAGGCTGTGTGCTAGATCTTCCACCTTGGCGGTGGCTATACGCCACGCGGTATGGCTGCGCCAGTGGGCGGCCGACAATGCTGCTAAGAAAACCCTTACTGGGCTCCCATTTAAGGGACTATGCCTGTTTGGGGACCGCATAGACCTCTTTGCTAAAGGAGGTAAGTTACCACAGCGCAGGCGGCAGCCTCGGCCCTTTCGCAGCCACGGCCCCCTTTCAGCCCCCCTACAGAGGCGCTAAGCAGGGAAAAGGGGTGTCCTTCGCGGGGGCTCGCGCAGACTCCTGGCATAGGAGCAGGGGGCGACGTCCTGGGGGACCAAACCCAAAGCCCCTCCCAAGACCCTCAGGCATGATGGGGCGCCCTCGCCCGCCAGGGTGGGGGGACAGCTACAGCACTTTGCGCACGTCTGGAGGCGCCAAGTCTCAGACCGGTAGATTCAGGAGGTAGTTACCTCCGGCTACAAGATAGTTTGCTGTGCGGCCCCCCTCAAGATTCATCAGGTCCCAGATCCCCCAAGACCCGGCAGGTCCTGATGCAGGCAGTACAAGGACTTCTGGAGCTGGGAGTTATTTGCAAGGTTCCCTTGAGAGAATTGGGAGAAGGGTTCTACTCCAACCTTTTCACAGTACCCAAAAGAGATGGGTCAATCAGGCCCATTCTGGATTTAAAGATCCTCAACAAATTTGTCAAGAACAAGCGCTTTCGTATGGAAACCCTGTGCTCGGCCATTGGCTCTCTGCGCCCAGAGGATTTTGACGTCTGTGGACATCAAAGATGCTTACCTTCACATCCCTTTGTTCCCGGGACATCAAAGGTTTACTCAGATTCGAGCTGAAAGATCAACATTACCAATTTGTGGCTCTACCGTTTGGCCTCACTTCAGCTCCCAGAGTGTTCACCAAGGTATTGGCGGGGGTGATGTCCTTGATAAGGTCAGGGGGCATTCGAGTGCTTCCCTACCTGGACGACATCCTCATCTCCTCATGGCCTCTACAGCAGGCGGAGCTGGACACTCAGCTGGTGGTGTCCACCTTGTCCTCTGTCCCCTTCGTCGGTGACCCCATTCCTGGGGATGATTCTGGATACGGTTCAGTCACTAATATTCCTTCCCCAACAGAAGGAGGAAGCTCTGACTGCGCAGGTGTGGTCCCTGCTCTCGTGCCCCCAGCTTTCCCTCAGGCAGGGAATGCAGCTGGTGGGCTTGATGGTGGTGAGCTAAGAGGCGGTGCCCTTTGCTCAGTTCCATTCGAGGCCTCTGCAGCTTCACCTCCTATCAGTATGGACGGGGCAGCTTCACCTCCTTGGATGGGGTTTGTGTGCTTCCCCCATTGGTCAGAAGGTCCCGCTCGTGGTGGCTAGACCACAAGAACTTGCTAAAGGGCAGGTCCTTTCTAGCCCCCTCCTGGGAGACGTTCACCACGGATGCCAGTCTGTCAGGTTGGGGGGGATTCTGGAAGTCCCTGAGGTTCCAGGGGAGGTGGGGCCCTCAGGAGGCCCATTTACCCATCAACATTCTGGAACTACGGGTGGTCAGGTTGGTTTTGGAGCAGTTGACCGATCACCTGCAGGGACTGTCTGTGCAGGTGCGCTCAGGTGCGCTGTCAACAGGACAGCGGTTGCCTACATCAACCATCAGGGAGGGACCCGGAGCAAGGGTGCCCTCCAGGAAGTGTTGCGGATTCTGACATGGGCGGAGGCCCATGTTCAATGCATCTCGGCTGTTTATGTCCTGGGGGTAGAGAATCTTGTAGCAGACTCTCTGAGCAGGGGGACTTCCCGTCAGGGGGAGTGGTCCCTCTGCAACAGGGTATTCCAGTCCCTGTGTTACCGGTTGGACCTACCGGATGTGTATCTGTTTGCATCCTGGCACAATCACAAGCTCCCGGCCTTTGTCTCCCTGTCTCAGGCCACGGACGCTCTGTCAATGTCATGGAAGAAATTTCGGCTCCTGTATGTCCCCCCCCTCGTTCACCCTGCTGGGCAGGGTTCTGCACAAGATTGCCCTGGAAAGGGTGCCAGTGATTCTGGTGGCCCCGAGGTGGCCAAGAAGAGTGTGGTTCGCAGACGTGGTACAAATGGCAGTAGACCAGTACGTCCTGCCAGAGGAGCCAGATCTACTCACTCAGGGCTGCTTATGCCATCCCAGTTTACAAACTCTGGCTTTGACGGCCTGGCTGCTGAAACCTCCATCTTGATGGAAAAAGGCTTTGTCTGCCTCAGTGGTGGATACCATGGTACAGGCTAGGAAGAAAACGTCTTCTGCCATCTATTATAGGGTATGGCGTTCCTACATTGACTGGTGTGAGTCTAGGTCTCTTCCCTGCAGGGAATTCTTAATCCCTAGAGTTCTGGAGTTTTTACAACATGGATTGGAGTTGGGTTTAAAACTCAGTACTCTGAAGGGTCAGGTTTCTGCCCTGTCTGTCTTCTTTCAGAAGTCTTTTGCTCAGCATCCCTTGGTTAAGACATTTTTTCAGGGGGTCACTCACGTGCGTCCCCCACGTAAGCCTACGGTCCCTGTTTAGGACTTGAACCTGGTTTTGTCTGCCTTACAGGAGGCTCCCTTTGAGGGTAAGTACAGCCAGAGCAGCATCCTGAATAGGCTCAAAGTTGTTTTTCTGGTGGCTATTACTTCGGTCAGACGTGTGTCTGAGCTGGCGGCTCGGTCTATTCAGCCCCCATACTACGAGACACCAGGACAAGGTGGTGGTCCGCTTTAAGCCAGATTTTCTGCCAAAGGTGGTGTCTGCTTTTCATTTGAATCAGGATATTGTTCTTCCTTCATTGTGTCCTAACCCTAGCAACGCTAAGGAAAGGGTTTTGCATTCATTGGATGTGGTCAGGTGTCTGAAGTATTACCTGGTAGTCACTGCGGCTTTCAGGAAGACTGATGCTCTTTGTGGTCCCTTCTGGTCCTAGGAAGGGTTTGGCTCCTGCCAAGTCTACTATTAGCAAATGGATTCGTCAGGCTGTGATTCAGGCCTATTCTGCTAAGGGGAAGAATCCTCCCTTCCGCCTTACTGCTCATTCTATTCGTGCTATTGGTGCCTCTTGGGCCTTCCAGCACCAGGCTTCTGTTGAACAAGTTTGCAAGGCCGCTACTTGGTATTCGGTTCATACCTTTTCAAAGTTTTACAAGGTTGATGTTAGGGCCTCAGCTGATGCTGTTTTTGGCCGCAAGGTTTTGCAGGCGGCAGTGGTTTAAACTGCCTGATGTCACCTTTTGTTGGGGGATCCCACCCTACTTTATGGACACTGCTATTGGATGTCCCAAGTGTAAGTGTTATATCTGGAGCAGGACATACTGTATACGAAGAAGAATACAATTCTGTGAAATACTCACCTGTAGAATTGATATTATTTGTATACAGTACGTCCTGCTCCACCCCACCCTGGTTTTTGCATTATTCTGGATCCCCTGTATGGTGATTGTTATAGTTACCAGTTTTTTTTTGTGGTTAATTCTCCTGGCTTCTTGTTCACTGCTTTTCAATGCTGGGGATTTGTGGGAGCTCCCTGGGTATTTGAAGGGCCAGGAGGAGCCTGTTTTTCCATGTCTCTGCAGTGCAGCGCCATCTGGCGGAGGATAACTCAAGTGTAAGTATTATATCTGGAGCAGGACGTACTGTAAACAAATAATATCAATTCTACAGGTGAGTATTTCACAGAATTGTATTTTTCAGTTTGTGGCTCTTCCGTTTGGCCTTACCTCGGCTCCAAGGGTTTTTACCAAGGTGTTGGCAGGAGTGATGGCCATCCTCAGAGCCAGGGGTATCCGCATAGTGCCCTATCTGGACGATCTTCTCATCATGGCGTCTTCTCTCTGTCAGGCACAGATGGATACCAGGACAGTGGTGTCCACTCTGGAGAATTTCGGTTGGGTGATCAACTATCCCAAGTCCTGCCTCACCCCCTCCAGGGTGGTGGTGGTCCTGGGAATGTCTCTGGATACTTCTCAGGCCAGGGTGTTCCTCCCCCGAGCCAAGGTTCTTCTGATTCAGGAATTGACTCAGCGTCTCCTATCCATCCCCCGCCCGTCCATCCGGCTAGGGATGCGACTGGTGGGATTGATGGTATCGTTTGAGGCGGCTCCCTTTGCCCAGTTTCACACAAGGACGCTCCAGCTCCATCTCTTGGCGGCCTGGGACAGGTCCCTGTTGTCATTGGATCAGTCCTTTCTGATGTCCCCCCGGGTGCGGCGTTCCCTTCGGTGGTGGCTGAAACCGAGCAATCTGACAAGGGGCAGGTCCTTTCTGACCCCTCGTTGGGAGACGGTCACCACAGATGCCAGCCGGTCAGGTTGGGTGGGATTTTGGAAGGATCTTCGGTTTCAGGGGCTGTGGGGGCCTCGGGAGGCTCACGATCCCATCAATGTTCTGGAGCTGAGAGCCATCAGGTTGGTTCTGGCTCGCTTGACTCATCAGTTACGGGGACTACCGGTTCAAGTTCGGTCGGACAATCCGGCGGTCTCCTACATCAATCACCAGGGAGGGACTCGCAGCAGGCGTGCCCTCAGGGAAGTGTCTTTGATTCTGGATTGGGCAGAGGGCAATGTCCCATGCATCTCGGCAGTGTACATTCCGGGAGTGGAAAACACGGAGGCGGACTCCCTGAGCAGGGGGTCATCTCGCCGGGGGGAATGGTCGCTCTGCTCCAAGGTTTTTCGGACGCTTTGCCTCCGGTGGGGGACTCCGGCGGTGGACCTCTTTGCCTCTCGTCACAATCACAAGCTTCCGGCATTTGTGTCTCGCGGGATCCGCTGGCTCTGGCAGCGGATGCCATGTCTCTGAACTGGAGGGATCTGGGGTTTCTATACCTGTTCCCTCCATTTCCCATGGTGGGCAAAGTGGTGCGCAAGCTGGCCCTAGAGGGTGCGTCAGCAATCCTGGTGGCTCCAAGGTGGCCAAGACAGGTTTGGTTCGCAGAGGTGGTAAGGTTGGCAGAGGATCAGTTAGTTCTGCCACTTCTGCCGGATCTACTCACTCGGGGTCCCCTGCTCTACCCATTTACCAACGCTGGCTTTGACGGCGTGGCTGCTGAAACCTCCATCTTGAAGGAGGAAGGTCTATTCTAAGCATACAGCACGTCCTGCTCCATCTATAATACTTACACATGGGTAATCCTCCGCCAGAGGGCGCTGTTCACTGCAGACCTCCCACAAATCCCCAGATTTCTCTGCAGTGCTGAACTGCGAAGACATGAAGTATCACACTCTCGCAGGCGAGCTGGGCTTTACAGCCCGAGGCCCTGCGGGACTATTTCCACCCGTCCTCTTTGAGAAGACTATGCCTCCCAGCCTGGGCTGCGTTGGTCGGGTGAAGGTAGGCAGCACCTTGGGTGCTTAACGGAGCCATGCTCCACCGCAATCCCCCACCAGGGGGTCAAGGCTAATGGTGAGCCTCTAGTGGATGCCCCTCCCGCACTATTGCCCGTGCCCTGAGTAGTGGTGGACCCTGTTTCAGGGTCACCACCCTCCTTCTTTCCCCAACTAATTAAGGGGAAAAGAAGGGGGTGTGTGTGGCGGTCTCAGTGTACTGTTAGTCACGCTTAATGCCTTTATTTCTACCTCTATGGAACATCTGGGTGTCAGAGCCGCGCTGCGTGCTCCTTATTCTGTTTGGCTGCCACCGTTTTTTTCTCTACTACACAGTTTGCTGTGTCGTTAGATGCCGCGGCGCCTTTTCATTACAACAGCCGTTGTGATTTTATCCTTTTTTTTTTTTTTTTATCTCAGAGCTTTGCGCTCTTCGGGGTGGGCGGGGACTTGTCTTGGCGCACTCCGCGTCACGGCCGAGCATTGAGCCCGCCCTTCGAGGTTCGCAAGGGCGCCATTTTGACGATCTTCGCGCGTGGCGGCTGTTCCCCTCCTCCCTTGGTGCGCCCTCGCGGGTGATTTCTTATTATATGTTCTTCCTGCTGCGCATGGCCCTGACACCTTCTTTCACCTTATGTTTTTCAGACGCCGAGTCTCAGGCGGCTTCTCCCAGCCCCTTATACATATATAGATATATATATATATTTATACATAGTTATTAGCGGGCCTTCCTACAAATCTCCCACATTAATCAGCGGGTCGTTGGGGTATCCAGGGTTGCCTAGTGCATAAATCCCTACGGGCATACTGTGCCTAGATAATCACCATATGGAGGCATCTCAGGATTGTGTGACCAGGGTCCCTCTGGGACAAGACCGGCTGTGTATAGCGTGTGGTCTCCCCCCATGCTGATGCTGACGGGGCACGGGTGTGCGCGCCCTGTGCCGAGCAAACGCTGGCCCTGCGAGCAGCACCTGTGGCTGCACCTCGCTCCTATTCTCCCATGTTCCAGCAGGGAGTCATGTTCCAGCAGGGAGTTACAACCTGACCTGTCTTCTAGATGGCCTACGCTTGACCAGATTGTTACGGGGTTGACCGAACGCTTGGGTCCTGGCAGGAAGCGGCCCTTGACGCCCCGGCTTCGGCCTTTGCTATGGGTTCGGAGGAGCTCTCTTCTCCGTGTGATAGTGCTCCGTCTCATGATGGAGATCTGTTCTCTGATCCGGGTACCTCTGATGAGAGGCCGAGGAGTCACGATGATTCTGACCAAGATGACTGGGGCCAGTTTGACATTGAGGGTATGTTGCTTAGGATTTTAAAGGCCCTGGCTATTTCACTCCCTGGTGCGGTCCCCAAGCCGAGAGGGGAGAGCTTCCATACGGCGACTGCACGTTTGGAATTTCTCAAGCAGGCTCACTTCCATGCTCTGGTTCTTAAGGAGTGGGAATGCCCCACTAAACTTCCAGGGATCCCAGAGGAATGGGATAGGAAATACCCTTTTCCCCCTGAGATGGTTGATTGCTGGTCATCGTCTCCCGTGGTAGACGCACCGATCATTGGGGTTCCTAACCCCCCCTTCTTCACAGCCCCGGCCTACAGCACCCTTCGGGATGTCGAGGACCGGCGCATCGATAGGCTGGCTTCGCACGCCTTTGATCACTGCAGTGGCCGCTAGAACCCTCATAAGACAGATGCTTGAGCATCACCCTGAGGATTTACCCTGGGAGGTGTTTAATGCACTCTCCAGTTGTGATATTTTTGTTAAATGTATCCTTTTAGCCCTGGATGACACCATCAGAATGTGTGCGAGGACCTCTGCCCCAGTGGTGGCTATACGTCGACTGCTTTGGCTGCGACAGTGGGGGGCTGATGCTGCTAAAAGGACTCTGACCGGACTTTCCTTTAAAGGGCAACGCCTGTTTGGGGCCCGTCTGGATATTTTTTAAAAAGAGGACAATTCGCCTCATCAAGGGCGGCCGTCTCGGTCCCCTCGGAGCAGGGATACCCCTCCCCCTCCATATCATATTGTTAAGCAAGAACCAGGAGTGCCCCTCCCGGGGCCTGGTACAGACTCCTGCCCCGGGAGAGGCAGACATCGTCAGGGTCCTTCTGGTTGGGCTAAGACCGACTTCTTCTCAAAAACCCCCCAAGCATGATGGGACGCCCTCACCCGCCTGGGTGAGGGGATAGCCACAGCACCTTGCTCCTATCAGGAGGCACCATGCTTCGTTCTGATGGATTCAGGAAGTAGTCCCTCTGGTTGCGGGACGGTGTTTGCTGGATGGTTCTTTGTCTTTCTTCAGGTATTGGTGCAGGCCTTCCTTGGCCTGCTAGGTCTGGGCTCTTTGGTGTAGAGGCCACTGCCTCTATCTGTGAAGGGCATCCTGTCAGTTTGTTCCACCTTCTCCTGGAGGATGAGGCGGTGCACATCCTAACCCTCCATGGGTTTGGCGATTGTACCCACAGGCGTTGCCGCTTGGTGTCTCTGAATTGGGCCTTTCGGCGCTCTGTAAATCGGTGGGCCTCTGGCTGTCCGTGGAATGCTAAGATGCTTATTTTGGCTCACATGTGTCTTCAGGACACTGCGGCTTTGGTTGGTGATCAACACCGCTGGTTGTGGCCGTGTTATTAGGCCTCTCCCCCGCTCCCTGTGCTCACTACGGCTTGGATGGGAGTGCTGTCTCGAATGAGACCAAGGGGCAGCCGCATAAGGACCTACTAGGTTGTCCTTACCTACAATGGGGAGTTATTTGGGATGGGTGTTCAGTCAACTTAGTTCCTATTTTGTCCCATTCTCCAGTATCTCCTCTCCTAGAATTGCATTTGGATTCGGCTCCGGCTAGTTCCTTCTTCTTTGGCGGTAGGGGACCTTCTGGGACAAATTCTCTGTCCCTCCTTGCTGATATATTACCTTCACCAGGCAGGATTGCAGCTGGTGGGCTCGTTGGTGGCGTATCAGATGCTGTGCCTTATATACCGAGCCCTTGGGCTCTTCTGCACACTAGGTTAGTGATCCTACATGGGGTTCCAGCACACCTGGAGCTAGGTCTGTGCTCATTACCCTGGGTATGGTGGTTCCTCTTGAGCCGATTATACTCCAGGGCACCCCCTTCTTTGCTTGCATCTTCCGGTGATGGGTCGCCTTGGGGACCCAGTCTCGCAGGTTGGCGGGGGGGGGGGGTTCTTCCAATACCCCCCGTGGGTCCTAGGTAGGGTCCCTTAGAGGGTCTATCTTACCTACTGGTTTGTTGAAACGGTGAGCCTTCCGTTGACTATACGGCTGGACTTCTCCTCTTTTAGGACCTGTCCTTTTGGGTCTCTTGGCCGGTTGGAAGACAATGGCCTGTTTTATTATTGGTCTGGAGCTTGAAGCAGGATGATCCCTCTGGAGGGTTCCTGGTCCTGTTCTGGGTGGGGGTCTACGTCCCCTGTTCCTCAGTGGTATTCGCTCCGATGGATGTCTTTCAGTCGCAGGTTGCGCTATCCTGGTGTCCCTCCCTTGGGTCTCGCCTTTTTCACAGAGGCTATGCCCTTGTTTTTACTGTCTCAGAATATTCTGACTCTGGTCATGGGTGGTTTAGTAAATTTGTATATAGACTTCTATTTATATGCCTTCACTTTTTTCACCCTGCTTGGGTTTTCTGCAATGGTCTTGCTGATAGTGAGACCTGTGAGCTTGATGGCCCCTGGGTGGCCTAGTGAACTGTGGTTCGCAGATGCTTCTGCTAAGGTCAGCTGTACTGCACGCTCTCTCAGGAGTGCGGTTCTGCCCTAGTCAGGCTCCTTCTTATGTCATCCCAAACTACAGACTCTAGTCTGAGGCTTGACAGCTGCTTCATTCGCATCTTGGAGATGGGCTTACCTTCTGGGGGACTTGGTATATGGGGGGGGCTACGAGCAAGCTTCCTTGGCTTCCTCTTCCTCCGCCCGTTATGGGTTAGGGGGTACCCATATTGATTGGCATGGGTCTTGGTCTCTCCCCTGTTGGGATGTTCTCGGTTCCCAGGGTTTTAGAGTGGTTCCAGAATAGGTGGGGTTGGCTCCCCATCTAGGTTCTTGAAGGTTCAGGTTCTGTCCTGCCCGCCTTCCTGTAGAAGTCTGCTTCAGTCTTCCTTGTTAGGAGTTCTCGTGGGGATGCTCAGGACATCTCTCAAGTAGTTCTATGGTCCCTGTTGGGATCTATTTTCATTCTGTCTGCCCTGCGGATGTTTCCCTTGGGTCTTATTCTGGTTGCCTTCTGAGCTGTTTTTGTGGCTGTCGCCCCTCTGGGGGCTGTTGCTTCAGTCAGACGTGTGCCTGAGCTGGTGGCTCTGATTGCTTAGCTATATATATATATATATATATATATATATATATATATATATATATATATATATATATATATATATATATATATATATATATATATATATATATATATATATATATATATATATATATATATATATATATATATCTCTATCATTTGTGGTGATATTCTGCCTTATGCCGGACTGTTTGTCCAAGGTGGTGTTTTATGATTCTTGTTTAAGTCCTTTAGTCTGCCTATGGGCCTTATTCTTAAGTAATGTTGAAGTAAGGGGTCTACATTCCCTCAACAGGTGTGGCACTTTTCCTGGTCTTTTCTTATCCCTTTGGGGTCTACGGGCGCCTCCTTATGTATGCGCCTGATCTCGTTTGCTTCCAGGGCCAATGCGCCCGTTTTACAGAGGCTTCCGTTGCCTGTGGGCTGGTTGGGCCATTACACTGGCCTATTCCTTTAAGGGGGAAGATCCTCCCTCTCTCGTTTTATTCCATTATATTGGTGTTTGGGTACCTTTGGCCCTTCGGCACCAGGTTTTCTGTTGAATAAGTTGCTAGACCGCTGCTTGTTTCTGTTCATATCTTTTCAAGGGTTTTGTTTTGAGATTGACGTTTAGAGCCTTTGCTCATGTCGTACTTGGTAGCAAAGTTTTGCAGGTGACAGCGCCTTTACCGTCCACTGTGCCTTTTTGTTTGGGGATCCCACCCTACTTTATGGACACTGCTATTGGATGTCCCATGTGTAAGTATTATAGATGGAGCAGGACGTGCTGTATGCTTAGAATAATGCAATTCTGTGAAATGCTCACCTGCAGAATTGGTATTATACTCATACAGCACGTCCTGCTCCACCCCACCCTGGTGTCGCTTTGTTCTGGATCCCCTGTATGGTGATTATCATTATTATTCCATTTGGGTGGTTGGTTTCTCCCGGCTTCTTTTTCTCACTGCTTTTCAATGCTGGGGATTTGTGGGAGGTTCCTCGGTATATGAAGGGTCGGGAGGAGCCTGTTTTTGCATGTCTGCAGTGAACAGCGCCCTCTGGCGGAGGATTAACCCATGTGTAAGTATTATAGATGGAGCAGGACGTGCTGTATGCGTATAATACCAATTCTACAGGTGAGTATTTCACAGAATTGTATTTTCTAATGCTGTCATTCAGACTCTGGTTAGGGCTAGAAAGAAGTCTTCCTCTGCCATCTACTATAGGATTTGGAGGTCTTATATTGATTGGTGTGAGGTCAGGGCCTTGCCTTGCAGGGCGTTTTCTATCCCTAGGATCTTGGAATTTTTGCAACATGGTCTGGACCTAGGTTTGCAGCTTAGTACGCTGAAAGGGCATGTTTCTGCCCTGGCGGTTTTCTTTCAAAAGTCTTTTGCTCTTCATCCTCTGGTTAAGACCTTTTTCCAGGGGGTTACGCATGTGCGGCCTCCTAGGAAGCCTTTGCTCCCAGTTTGGGAATTGATCTTGGTTTTGTCTGCCTTGCAGGTTCCTCCTTTTGAACCTTTGCAGGATATTGCACTTTCTACGCTTACTCAGAAGGTTGTTTTTCTGGTTGCCATCACTTCTGTTCGGCGTGTTTCGGAGTTGGCAGCCTTGTCCATTAAGGCCCCTTACTTTGAGAGGCACCAGGACAAGGTTGTTTTCCGCTTCAAGCCAGATTTCCTTCCTAAGGTGGTCTCTGCTTTTCATCTTAATCAGGACATTGTTCTACCCTCCTTGTGTCCTAAGCCTAGCAATGACAAGGAGAGGGTTTTGCATTCTTTGGATGTGGTTCGCTGTGTGAAGTACTATTTGGTGGCTACTTCTCCTTTTCGTAGGACTGATGCCCTTTTTGTGGTGCCCTCTGGGCCTAGTAAAGGTTTGGCTCCCGCTAAGTCTTCCATTAGTAAATGGGTTCGCCAGGCCATTGTTGGGGCCTATTCTGCTAAGGGGAAGATCCCCCTCCCCCTTTTCGTGCTGTTGGGGCGTCCTGGGCCTTCCAGCACCAGGCTTCTGTTGAGCAGGTTTGTAAGGCTGCTACTTGGTCTTCGGTTCACACTTTTTCCAAGTTTTACAAGGTTGATGTGCGGGCCTCAGCGGATGCTGTTTTTGGCCGCAAAGTTCTGCAAGCTGCAGTGGTTTAAGTTTGTGCCTTGTTTGCATCCCCGCCCTTTATGGACACTGCTATTGGATGTCCCAAGTGTAATGAATGTCTTGAAGCGGGGTTAGTATAATTACATTTTGTGAATACTCACCTGTAAAATGGGTATTATAAGTATGTCACACACCCCGCTTCACCCTGCCCTTTTGTATTCTGGATCCTTTATATGGTGAACCTTTGTTAGTTTTAATTGGCTTTCCTGGTCCCTTGATCTATCTTTATACTGGGGAATGAGTGGGAGGTCCCAGGTATTTATGGGCCGGGAGTGTCTTACCTTTTATCATCTCTGCAAGATCGCCATCTACAGGTCAGTATATCCAAGTGTAATGAATGTCTGGAAGCGGGGTGTGTGACATACTTATAATACCCATTTTACAGGTGAGTATTCACAAAATGGTATTTTTTTTCTTTCACTGTAGGTTGAGACTGAATTGAAATCTATCTGTAACGACATTCTGGATGTACTGGATAAGCACCTCATTCCAGCTGCAAGCACTGGGGAATCTAAGGTTTTCTACTATAAAATGTAAGTTGTTTTTTATCTTCTAAAAATGAAAGTCAAAGACTGAAATACTGTGTGGTTGGAATAATAAAAGGTGATCCCAAGGAAATGGGTTATGATTTTTGCTCCCAAGTGGGCACTGCTATACCCAAAATGACAGCACTAGTAAAGAAGCTGCTTTGCTCCCCTCTTGAACTTTTATCTTTTTGGTAGCTATATTATTTTACAGGGTGATACTGCTAGACCACTACATAGTCCGTTACTGTGGACCAAAACCCAGGATTTTGACCATCCTTGTTTTTGGTCCTTTCCCAGCTGTGTGAACACCCCCCCCACGACGTCGAGTCCAGCTTGCCTCTTCCTGGTCCCACGGCACGTCTAAGTGCATCAGTCAGATGTTTATCCTTACAAAATGTCTGAGTACTTCTTTATCCCTATTATACCTAGTATAGTACCTAAAATGTCCTATTACTTCTTCATGTTACTGGAATGGGTTACTGTGGGAAAAGCAATGAATATGTAAGCCTAGTGTTAACTTGCTCCGGGCATGTGTACACTCAGGGTTTGAGTTTGTCTCCCTGCTCAGATGGATTAAATGTGAAGGAAAAATTCCTGTGCGCGCGCAAGCATACATTGGCCATGAATCAAAATCAAATCAGACTTTTTTCTGGTGTGTGAATAATTTATTGCAGGATGGAAGTGTTCCGCTTTTACAATTGGACCATACATTTAAATGTCATATAGTGCTGACAAGAAAACCTTTGGACCTTTCATGTATATGAGGATTTGGTCAGACACTAACACATAAATACTTGATATGGACAGGTCGGATGCAGCATTATTTATTTTTTTTTATTTTATTTACCATTTTGCAACTCCCCAGATCTGCTTTGCTACTGGCTTACTTTCCACTGATCCTGCAGCATCTGTGATTTTCTGCAGACCCGGCTTCTTACATATAGTTGGCTGTGTGTGAGGTCAGTAAACCCAGACCAAGGCTGCTGCTGTTCCTTATGGACATCTTATTCTCGCACACTGGGATACATCTCCAGCCAAACGTGAGGGACCCAACAGGGAGTGGGGAGCTGAGTCCAGAACACAATGATGGATGCAATGGGATCAGTGGCAAATGGGTCATGGAGTCTTGTGCTTCTGCTTGGCTTTACCATGGCATCAGACATGTTTAATCGTGAAATTAACCCCTCTAATGTGACTTTTTCTCCCCTCCAGGAAGGGAGACTACCACCGATATCTGGCAGAGTTTGCCGTTGGAAATGACCGGAAGGAGGCTGCAGAGAATAGCTTGGTAGCTTACAAAGCTGCAAGTGATATTGCAATGACAGAGCTGCCTCCAACACATCCCATCCGTTTAGGCCTCGCACTTAATTTCTCTGTGTTCTACTATGAAATTCTTAATTCACCTGACCGTGCATGCAGGTAGGCCTTAAATTTCAACTATCACTGCATTTGTCATGTTTATGTACTGCATGTTCTTCCCTGCCTGTAATTACTACTTTGTACAGTACTACGGAGAATGATAGTGCTTTATAAATAAATTATAATATTGCATAATTGCATCATTGGTTTAAAACTATAGTTATAGTTTATAATTCACTATAAACTATAGTCAGTGCCCTGATCAACACCTACAATATGCACAGGTTTCCAAGCAAAAGGCAATGTCTCCTGTCTGCAGCTTCACTAGCCCGGCAGTTACTCATATTCTTAGTTTCCAGTACGTCCTGCTCCAGATAGATACACTTACACTTGGGTTATCCTCCGCCAGATGGCGCTGCACTGCAGAGACATGTAAAACAGGCTCCTCCCGGCCCCTCAAATACCCGGGGACCTCCCACAAATCCCCAGATTTCTCTGCAGTGCTTACTGCGAAGACATGAAATAATCACTGTCGCAGGTGAGCGGGGCTATTAGCCTGCGGCCCTGTTGGACTATTCCCACCCATCCTGTTGGCATGTGTGTTGGGACCTAGTATATGTGACAACCGCCGCGCTGACTTGTCTTTTACTATTGCAAACGCTGCCGCCGGACACGCCTTTTCCTTCATTTGGATGCTCCGTGCCGGGCTCCGGCGTCGCCTCAGGCGCTCCTGCGTCCTCATTGGCTGTTTGTCGGATGGACTTCGTGCTCTTCAAGGGGGGCAGGGCCTGGCCTGGTGCGCCCTGCGTCACGGCTCGCTCTGGCCCGCCCTTCGAGGTTCGTTTGGCGCCATTATCCTGTACAGTCGCGAGCGCTTGTGTAACGGCCCCCCTCCCGCGGTCTGTAAGTGCCCTCGCGGGCGACTGTAATGCTCATTATTTACTGTGCATGGCTCAGACGCCCCTTCTTCTCATTGTGTCTTTCAGACGGGTGAATCCAGTGGCTTCTCCCGGCCCGGTGTAATTGTAGTTGGGCCTAGTATAAGTACTCCCACTTCCCTACTGGCATATTGTGCCTAATCACCATATGGAGGCATCCCAGGATAATGGGACCGGGGTTCCTTCGGGACAAGCCCAGCTGTGTGTAGCTTGTGGGGTCTCGCCTATCAGCGGTGACAGTGCACGGGTCTGCGTCCCTTGCGCACAGCAGGCGCTAACTTTGCAACCCGCCCCTCCTGTGGCTGGGCCTGCACCTCGTCTCACTTCACCTACTCCCCCAAGCTTGAGTCTTGCCCCCATTGAATTGCATACAAGCGGGGATTCTCAACCTGATGTGTCTGCTAGACTGGCCAGTGTTGAAAAATTGATTGCTAATACCTTAGCGCGTAAGGCCACCACAAAAAAGCGTCACTTAACTCCTGATGCCACTCCGTCTCCTATGGAATCTGATGAGTTGTTGTATCTGTATGGCTACACCCCATCGGACGAAGGGGAGCTGTTCTATGACTCGGGGTCTTCTGACGAGAGACTCGGGTCATGACGATTCTGGCTCTGACCCCTGGACCCCGGATGATACTGACAGACTGCTGGTCCAGATATTTGAGGTTTTGTCCATCTTTCCCCCTGTTGCGGCTCCCAGGCAAAGGGTGAGCTTTTTCATACTGCTAAGGTTCGTTTGGAATTTCCAGAGCAAACCCATTTCAATAACCTCGTGCTTAAGGAGTGGGAACGTCCCAGTAGACTTCCCGGTATACATAAGAGTTGGGACAGGAAGTATCCCTTTCCTGCTGATATGGTCAAGTGCTGGTCATCGCCCCCCGAGGTCGATGCTCCTATTCTAGGGCTGTCTAACACCTCTATATTATGCACTCCCCTGACACTACTACGCTGCGGGACGCTGAGGACCGGCGCATTGACCAATTGGCATGTCATGCCTTTGCATTTGTGGGGGTGGCGCTGCGCCCGGTTTGCGCCTCGGCCATTATGTCTGTGGCGCTCAGGGCCCTGATCAGGAGTGTACTCGAAGGTTCTGATGAATTGCCACCTGATTCGTTTAATGCACTGTTTAACTGTGATGTGTTTGTAAACTTTATCCTATCTGCCTTGGATGATGCTATTAGGATGTGTGCCAGAACCTCTGCCTTGGCGGTAGCTATACGCCGCGCAGTTTGGCTGCGCCAGTGGGCTGACAATGCTGCTAAGAGGGCCCTTACTGGGCTTCCATTTAAGGGGCTACACCTGTTTGGGGACCGCCTATACCTTTTTGCTAAAGGAGGTAAGTTACCCCAGCGCAGGCGGCAGTCTCGGCCCTTTCGGGGCCAGGGCCCCCCTTCACTCCCCTACCGCGGTGCTAAGCAGGGAAAAGGGGTGTCCTTCGCGGGGGCTCGTGCAGATTCCTGGCACAGGAGCAGAGGACGATGTCCTGGCTCCTCCTGGGGGTCTAAGCCAAAACACTCTCCTAAGCCCCCTCAGGCATGATGGGGCGCCCTCGCCCGTTGGGGGGGGGGGGGGGTATGGGGCGGCTACAGCACTTTGCGCACGTCTCAGACAGGTGGATTCACGAGGTAGTAGTGTCCTCTAGTTACAAGAGAGTTCTCCCCCCCCCAAGATTCATCAGGTCCGGGATCCCCCAGGACCCTGTCTCAGCTCAGGTCTTGATGCAGGCCGTGCAAGGCCTTCTGGATTTGGGGGTCATTTGCAGTGTCCCCTTAAGAGAAAGAGGCAAGGGGTTCTATTCCAACCTTTTCACAGTGCCCAAAAAAGATGGGTCAGTCAGGCCCATTCTGGATTTAAAGATCAACAAATTTGTCAGAAACAGGCGCTTTCGCATGGAAACTCTGCGCTCGGCCATTGGCTCCCTGCGCCCAGGGGATCTCATGACGTCGGTGGACATCAAAGATGCTTACCTTCACATCCCTGTGTTCCCAGGACACCAAAGGTTTCTCAGATTCGCGTTGGAAGATCAACATTACCAATTTGTGGCCCTGCCATTTGGTCTCACCTCAGCTCCCAGAGTGTTCACCAAGGTGCTGGCGGGGGTGATGTCTCTGGTAAGGTCAAGTGGCATACGCTTACTACCCTACCTGGACGACATACTCATCACCTCTCGGTCTCTGCAGCAGGCAGAGTTGGACACTCAGCTGGTGGTGTCCACCCTGGAGTCCTTTGGCTGGGTGATCAATCACCCCAAGTCCTCTCTGTCCCCTTCCTCGGTGACCCCATTCCTGGGAATGATTCTGGATACGGTTCAGTCAAGGATATTCCTTCCTCAACAGAAGGTGGAAGCTCTAACTGCGCAGGTGAGGTTCCTGCTATCGTGTCCCCAGCCCTCCCTCAGGCAGGGAATGCAGTTGGTGGGTCTGATGGTGGCGTGCTTCGAGGCGGTGCCCTTTGCCCAGTTCAATTTGAGGCCTCTACAACTTCACCTTCTGTCAGTATGGGACAAGGATCCAACGTCCTTGGACAGGGTCTGTGTGCTCCCCCCCCTTTCGTGGTGGCTGGACCACAGGAACTTGCTGGGGGGCAGGTCCTTTCTGGCCCCCTCCTGGGAGACGGTCACCACGGATGCCAGTCTGTCAGGATGGGGGGGGATTCTGGAAGTCCCTGCGGTTCCAGGGGAGGTGGGGCCCTCAGGAGGCCCACTTACCCATCAACATTCTGGAACTGCGGCGTTGGTACTGGAGCAGTTGACCAATCACCTGAGGGGTCTGTCTGTGCAGGTGCGCTCAGACAACAGGACTGCGGTTGCCTACATCAACCATCAGGGAAGGAACCCGGAGCAGGAGGGCCCTGTAGGAGGTGTTGCGGATTCTGACATGGGCAGAGGCCAATGTTCAATGCATTTCGGCTGTGTACATCCCGGGGGCAGATAATCTACTGGCAGACTCTCTGAGCAGGGGGACATCTCGTCAGGGAGAGTGGTCCCTCTGCAACAGGGTATTCCAGTCCCTGTATCACTGTTGGGGTCTACCGGATGTGGATCTGTTTGCATCCCGTCACAATCACAAGCTCCAGGCTTTTGTCTCCCTGTCTCAGGATCCTCTGGCCTTGGCCACAGATGCTCTGTCCATGTCATGGCAGGAATTTCGGCTCCTGTATGTCTTTCCTCCATTCCCTTTGCTAGGCAGGGTTCTGCGCAAGATTGCTCTGGAAGGGGTGCCAGTGATTCTGGTGGCCCCCAGGTGGCCAAGAAGAGTGTGGTTCGCAGATGTGGTGCAGGTGGCAGTAGATCAGTACGTCCTGCCAGCAGTGCCAGATCTGCTCACTCAGGGCCCCTTACGGCATCCCAATTTACAATCTCTGGCTTTGACGGCCTGGCTGCTGAAACCTCCATCTTGATGGAAAAAGGCTTGTCTGCCTCGGTGGTTGAGACCATGGTGAATGCTAGGAAGAAAACTGGTGTGAGTCTAGGTCTCTTCCCTGTTGGGTGTTCTCAGTTCCCAGGGTTCTGGAGTTTTTACAGCAAGGGTTGGAGTCGGGTCACCAACTCAGTACTTTGAAGGGTCAGGTTTCTGCTCTGTCTGTCTTTCAGAAGTTTTTTGCTCAGCATGCCTTGGTCAAGACTTTCAGGGGGTTACTCATGTGCGTCCCCCACGAAAACCTATGGTCCCTGTTTGGGATTTGAACTTGGTCCTGTCTGCCTTGCAGGGTGCTCCCTTTGAACCTATTCAGGATGCTGCTCTGGCTTTACTTACCCTCAAGGTTTTCTTTCTGGTGGCTATTACTTCGGTCAGGCGTGTGTCTGAGCTGGCGGCTCTGTCTATCCAGCCCCCATACTTTGAGAGACACCAGGATAAGGTGGTGTTCCGCTTTAAGCCGGATTTCCTGCCTAAGGTGGTGTCTGCTTTTCATTTGAACCAGGATATTGTTCTTCCTTCCTTGTGCCCTAATCCTAGCAATGCTAAGGAAAGGGTTTTGCATTCCTTGGATGTGGTCAGGTGTCTGAAGTTTTACCTAGTAGTCACTGCGTCCTTCAGGACAACTGATGCTCTTTTTGTGGTTCCTTCTGGTCCTAGGAAGGATTTGGCTCCTGCCAAGTCTACTATCAGCAAATGGATCCGTCAGGCTGTGATTCAGGCCTATTCTGCTAAGGGGAAGAATCCTCCCTTCCGCCTTACTGCTCATTCTACTCGTGCTATTGGTGCCTCTTGGGCCTTCCAGCACCAGGCTTCTGTTGAACAAGTTTGCAAGGCCGCTACTTGGTCCTCTGTTCATACCTTCAAAGTTTTACAAGGTTGATGTTAGGGCCTCAGCTGATGCTGTTTTTGGCCGCAAGGTTTTGCAGACAGCAGTGGTTTAAACTGTCTGCTGTTACCTTTTTTGTTGGGGATCCCACCCTACTTTATGGACACTGCTATTGGATGTCCCAAGTGTAAGTGATCTATCTGGAGCAGGACGTACTGTATACTAAGAATAATACAATTCTGTGAAATACTCACCTGTAGAATTGGTATTATAAGTATACAGTACGTCCTGCTCCACCCCACCCTGGTTGTTGCATTATTCTGGATCCCCTGTATGGTGTTTGCTATCATTGTTATAGTTACCAGTTTTTGGGTGGTTAAATTCTCCCGGCTTCTTGTTCACTGCTTTTCAATGCTGGGGATTTGTGGGAGGTCCCCGGGTATTTGAGGGGCCGGGAGGAGCCTGTTTTACATGTCTCTGCAATGCAGCGCCATCTGGCGGAGGATAACCCAAGTGTAATATATCTGGAGCAGGACGTACTGTATACTTATAATACCAATTCTACAGGTGAGTATTTCACAGAATTGTATTTTTTTTATATAGTGGGCTGGTGTATTTTGCCTAAAGACACACTAAGACTGCTATGCAATACCCCTTCAATTACAGAAAGGAAGCATATCTAGTATAAGTATCTAGAGCAACATGTTAAAATGAACGCATGTTCACCACATTGTAATGCAAAGCTGACAATGGTCTGTTCAATAAAGGTTGGCGAAGGCCGCATTCGATGACGCAATTGCAGAACTGGATACACTGAGTGAAGAAAGTTACAAGGACTCCACGCTTATCATGCAGTTGTTACGTGATAATCTGACACTATGGACTTCAGATATGCAAGGAGATGGTGAGCATTTTTTTATACATGTTATAACGTAAAATGCTTTTTGCATTTGTCTCAGGGCTAAAGTCACTATTATCGTGGTTTGTCATCACAATTATGTTCTACTTTATAGTTGAGCACAGCTTCACACTCGGACATGCCGGTTGCACTCTTATTCTTAAAGCACTGTCCCTTTAATATAATTTTTTTTTTTAATTCTTTTCACCTCCTAGATGGCTAACATCACACAAAACTAATCCATCTTGGATGAACTTTGGTTATACAACGTCCAGGCTGTTTATTTGCGTTCCCTTTGTAGTACTATATTAAATGTGTGGCTGGTGACTAAAGAAAAAAGGGGGGGGGGGGGTCTGATTTAGCTTTCTATGGGTTGTTAGAGATGGGTAAAGTTTTGGGTTCTCAGAGGGGCAGCTCACCATTTACCCCTTGTATTTATTTATTTATTTTTTTTACAATAAAGCTTGCATGAAGATGAGTTTAGAATAGATTTGTGCGTGGCCTTTACAAGCCAGCTACAAAGCTTGCCTTGTATATAAAGCAAAGGGTTGTAAATCAAAATTATGCCATCACTATCTCATGTTAGAAAGCTGGCCAGGTCTAGTGTGGTGGAAATCAAATGCAGGGACACCATAGTCTCTAGAATTTCTTTTATATATTAGCTTTAATATGAAATGGTGTTGGCGGAAGATGGGAAGCATCAATGGCCCATCAATGTGGATGGCCGCATCTTCAGCTATTACCGGGCTAGCTGTGTTAGATTTCTTTATGCTTTTAACATCACCATATTATCCTGTTCTTCCCTTTTTTATGTAGATTCCTAAAGGAAAACCCATGGGTCCCTTTGCTAAATATTTGTAAGTTGCGGTGATGCCTCACAAAGATCCATGTTTGACTTCATAACCACTGCATCTGTGTGCTCCGTTTCCCGGGTGGTGTGGAGTTATCTAGTTATTCTGGTGTAAATGTTTGGGCATGATATGGCCATCACTGATCCCCGTCCATGAACGTCTCCAGGCAGAAACGCATGCCACCTTGTAAAGGACAAGTCTCAGTTGGATATTGCATATAAGGCTCAGGTTATTGGCATGCCTTTTTGCAGTCCTGTCAGTTTGTAAACTGGATTAATTGGTGTGTCTCCCTCCTCTTTCTGAAACCTTAAATTCCACATGTTACTAACCTTGTAAAAAGTAGTGCTCCTCTGGCACACAGTGATTTTTCCGGTTTTCTTTAACACTGATTTGATAGACTAATCATGTAACGGCTGCATGCATTGCACAAAGATTTTGTGGGATTGAAGTATTAAGGTGAAATGTAAACGTTTTACGATTTGCCTATTTAACCAGTTGTACCTGTGTGTGTGTTTGGTAGTGTATAAATGTTACAGCAAACTGTCAGTGCGGAGCGTGGGAAAGGTGTGTAACTGTATGATCAAATAATGATAGGAACACTTAGACCTTAAAACGAGGGGACATCCTGATTACCGATGCCCTCTCCTGCGTGTTACACCCAAGGAATCTTACCTCTCTTCGGTCCCACTGCAAGATTGAGTACTGGACTGGTGACAAGTCTAATTCAGGCAATAAAAATAACCCCTTCACCTGCATTGCACATACGTCGTCAGAACGCAGAAGTGGTTATACACATCACTGCTCCCGGTGTGGGATTGGGCCTGAACCTGCTTCCATTTAATTAAGGAGAATAGAATGGAAGATGCAAGAAAAGCTAAAGTTGCTGGATCTCTCCAGAACAGGTTTAATTTTTTTTAAAGCCACTCTGAAAGACTCCAGGGCCGGCTGCTTGCCTGCCCTTGGGGCGGCAGTACACTCGCCTTTAATGCATTCCGGCTTTCCTGTAGCTGTGGTGCCCAGATTACAGGGAAACCAGAGCTGTCTGCTGGTTTGTTGTGACCAGCCATTCGGTGATCTAAAAAATGCCATGTGGACATGGCCTTGATGATAGAAGGGTGTTGGTACCCTTCTGTTAAGAAATCAGAATAGTAACTGAAATGACCACAATAATTATACAATTTTAACTTTAATGCAAATAAACCAGCCAAAATTGGACATTGCTTTTGAATTGTGGTTCAATAAAAACATTTAATAAACAGGCATAGACAAAAATACGCTTTGAAAATTGATAATTTGACCATAGGGCCATTTTAAACTAAGGTCCCATAATTAGCACCACAAATGTCTTCAAGCTTGTAATCCATCATTCTGCCTATTTTATACTTTGGTTACTGTGCAACTCGGTATCTTGGTGTGCACCACACTCAACATGGACCAAAGAAAGCAAATGAAAGAGTGTTCTCAGGAGCATCAAAAATAATGCAGTAATATGGCAGCAAATGGCTCACCTGATGCCTGTTCGGGTAGAAGCATAGCAGGGCTCCAAAGTTTACCCTCCTTTCAATTTCATTCCTCCAGGAGCGCTCTGTGGTCCCACAGCTTTCTGACCACAGTATGCTTATGTACATGCCATGCTTTTTCAGGCTCGGCCATGGCCCAAAGATTTAAAAACTTTGAAAGCGGCTTTGCTTAGGATACATAATTTGCATTCATTGTAAGATAAAATGGTTCATTGTTCCCAAAGTGGATCAAGTACAAAGTCGGGGTGTGTCTGGAAAGGGAATTTAAAGGTAATGGCCATGAGAGCATCTTCAACTCTGCTTTATGTTCATTTTAACATAATTGCATAAATTCAGAAGTTTAAGGTCTATGGGCTATGAATCTCTCAGGACATGACCAGAGGGGAAAATTATTGCTATCCAAAGAGCCCAGAACAACTTCCATAGAGGCTAGAAGGGAAGGAGAACTATCGCTCATCATATGCTGGATGACCAGAGGAGGGGGTCACTTGTACTCCTGCCATCATGATGTCCAGCCCTGCTTAGTTTTCTTCCTTCCTAATGGAAGGAAGAGAACATGAGGGAGGGACAGGGTTTGTCCCTTTTGAGAAACTGAAACCTGGCACCCCCTGGATTTTATTCCTACCAGGAGGAGAAAACAAAGTTGTGAGTTTTATTCAGTTCAGGTGTATAAGTGACCCCTCCTCTCATTAGCCAATGTATTTAGATTTGTGTGTTAGATTTTTTTAATATTACACAATTTTGCGATACACCTCCTTTAAAAAGGTCAGGGTACATCTGTGTTGGATCGCACTATTCATCGCTTTCTTTGCCAAATGAAATATATGGTAGACAAGCGAGGGGGGAAAACTGTTAAAAGCAAGACTGGAATTTGCAAAATGCACATTGACAATCCACAAAGCTTCTGGGAGATTGTCCTATGGACAGATGAGACAAAACTTTTTTTCCAAGTCTCATCAATTCACACAATGAAGCATACAAAGAAAATAACATTGCTGTTAATGTGAAACATGAGCTGTTCTGAAATTGTCTAATATGAGTCCTGATCTGTAGGCAACAAAAACATGCAGCCTGGAGAGGGAACCTTCAAATCTGAGACGCCTGAAGCAGTTTGCTTAGGATGAGCTGCCCAACAAGCCTGTGAACGGGTATAGAAGCCTCATTGAGGGTTTTATAAATAGTTACAGTGGAACAAAAATAGCATTATGTCTGTCTCAAGTTAATCCATTGTGTACTTAATGAAGAGGTACCAGCAACTTTGGCCACTTGTGTTCCCTGGGTCTGCAGCAACGGTAGTCGGAGCCAGAATAATTGTAAACCATTGTAAGATGTTGTGATCCCTACCTGGGAATTGTGGTCCAGATGAGGCACCAACACAAACTTGATGAAAGATCTTTTACTTATAACCCCCTAAAGTGTATCAGCTCAATGTTTAGGGGAATGGAAGAGGTAGGCTGTTTACATAACTGCTACCTGGTGCAACCACCCCCAGCCATTCGGATCTGCATGGCAGGGCCCACACGAGTGGAGGGGTGTTGGGGATGTGGGCTGAAGACCACACATGTGCCATGGAAACGAGGTAAGATTTTATTGGGGGGGGGGGGGGTTATACAGCAGGGACATACCTAATCGGAATGCTCTTGGGCAGGGCTTTTATCTGGCCCAAGAGTCTTAGCCTTTAGGGCCAGGTGTTGTGGGGTTTGGTCTGCTTTAATAGTGTGACAGAAGTAACTTTCTCTACTAACTGCCTACATTTGGGCCCGTAAAAAATTGACTGTTCAGGTATATTGCTCTTCCAAGTGGTGGAAATGTAACTGCTAATGGTCCAACCATTTTGACTTTTTCAGGTGAAGAACAGAGTAAAGAAGCACTGCAGGATGTGGAAGATGAAAATCAGTGAGACCTTAAAAGCCAAGAAGAGACCCTCTCTAACCAACAGCCCCTTCCCTCCAAATATCCCGTCTCACTCTGAGGACCATCAAAATTTGACTTTTACACTGGTTCTCAGGATTTAGGTTCCTGCCCAGTTGGGTGTATCATTTTTACACAGTTTAAGAATTCTTATAGGCAAGAGTGAATGACCGTGGATTTTGCTGCTGCTGCCAGGCATCTTAGGTTCTTTTAAGACACTAACAGGAGCGCATCTAGGCTTTTTCAGCAGTAGCTAGTCTCCGTGCCATCCAGCACTATAACCTCTTAGAAACACATAGAACAAGCAAAAGACATGACGCATTAGGGCAGGCCAGAGTCAATCGCACTGTAGAATTTGTGTGGTGGCTTTCTTTTTTTATTTTATAAATGTTTGAAACTGAACTTCCTTTAGTGTTAAAACGTGGTTAGAGCTTGACATTTGCAGGTTGCTTCAGAATGTCCTTGTAGTGGTTTTTGCTGTAAAAGTGTTTTTCAAACCGTGCAACCATGTCGCTGAAAACTCTGGTGCTGGTATCACGTCAACAATCCGTGTTTATTCATTCTTGCCACCTTTTTACTTTTCCCTCCTCAGAGCAGGTTAGCATTGGAGCTGGTGTTGAATAGCCTGCATGCGTGTTTAAAACATTTTTGTTTTTCTATCTTCTCCCCTCCTCCTCCTCCTTATTGCTCTCCTTTTCTCTTGCTCAATCTCTTTTGTTCAGTATGTGTAACTTGAAGCTAATTTGTACTACTGGATATCTGACTGGAGCCACAGATACAGAATCTGTCATTGTTCTTACTGAAACACAGCATGGAATTAACATTAAACTTAAATAAACAAAACCTAAATTAAAAAAAAAATGCCAAATATTACTGTTACTCGATCTCTTATTGTCTGTGTAAAGATACTGTAGTCAAAGTAGCCTTAAGGTCCATCTATCATCTTGTCTTTTCCCATGTCCCTGTAACAATAATTCCTCCTAAATGGTTTTGAATGGCCACTCCAGCTTGTAGCAACATGAGGGGTTTCCCAGGATTTCCATGGAGCTGCTGGATTTTTCCCAACATTGTTGCTTTGGCCATTCAGATATGATACCAGCCCTCCCTAGTCTGTATAGCGCCTCCACAGTGCTGCACTGTCCTGGGAAGGGGGAGCCCACTGAGTTACTACATAGAGCCATATTAAATTAGTGTTTCGCTCCCAGAGGGCACTTTTTATTCTGGACGTTTGTCCCCTAAAGCGGCCATGTTGTGTGGCTTGAAATATTCCGTCTGTCGGCTTACTAGAAGCTGGTGGTGCTAGTGGTGTCGGTAGTTTATTGTAAACCACTTGGCTGAGTTATGACCGTCATATCCACTTACTGAATAGCCAGTTGCTGTGTGTGTTGGGTCCACTTCAGCTGTGTGTTTTTTGTTTTTTTATTTTTATTTTTTTGTTTTTCAGATGACATTTGTGTGGTTGTGTTATTTTTGGCTTCACATAGCAGAATAAAGCAGATATGCTCACACTGCTTGCTACGTGGGTATTTAAACTTCCATATAAATTTGCCAAACCATGTCATTTTATTGAAGTATTGATTGTCGGAGGGAGTGTGATAGATCAGTGGAGTAACGGATTAGCTTTTAGTCTCTCAATGGTGTAGTTATATATATATTTTTTTCAAAATACAATGTTGCCCAAGTGTAATTGGCTTCATTTAAAATAAAGACATCCATAAATTAACCTTTTTATTTTACTTTTATTTATTTTGAAAGAGCACCCACTTTTCTCACATCATGGTAACCTATCCTTTTAAAGCATGTTTCCCAACCACTGGTGGTTCTTATCACCACTCTACATGGTCCCATGGTCCTGGTTGCCACCTGTGGGATTTGAAGCACTGCCGACCAGCTACTGCACAATGTTCCCCCAGCTAACAGTCATGACATCAATAGGATGCACCAGATGGCCAAACCCTCCTGGATGGCTCATACTTGAGTTATTGAAACTAGCACATTGGGGAAACCCTGCTTTAAATGAATCATTGCTCAAGGTTAATATGTGGGATGCCATTTCTAACCTCCTTTTGGAAAACACATGCATTGGTATCCTGCTGATTAGCTTTATTTTACCAGGAGGTTGGGTTTGGCAATCCACACATTGCCGTTATTCTTAGTATACAGTACGTCCTGCTCCAGATAGATTACTTACACTTGGGTTATCCTCCGCCAGATGGCGCTGCACTGCAGAGACATGTAAAATAGGCTCCTCCCGGCCCCTCAAATACCCGGGGACCTCCCACAAATCCCCAGATTTCTCTGCAGTGCTTACTGCGAAGACATGAAATTATCACTCTCTCGCAGGTGAGCGGGGCTATTAGCCTGCGGCCCTATTGGACTATTCCCACCTGTCCTTCGTGTGATGTGCCTCCCAGCCTGGGCTGCGCTGGTCGGGTGAAGGTAGGCGGCACCATGCGTGCTTATGGAGCGCTGCTCCACCGCAGTCCCCTTCCAAAGGGTAGGCGGTATAGGCTGATGGTGAGCCTTTATGGGATGCCCCTCCCGCATTATTGCCACATGCCCCGTGTAGCGGTGGGTCCTGTGCAAAGGGCCGCCATCCTCCTAATTCTCCCCGTAGCCTTTAGCCTTCGGGGGGGAAGAAGGGGGGGTGTGGGTCAGTGCGTATAGTGATTACGTGTATGACTCGATATGTGGTGTCAGCCGCCGCGCTGACTTGTCTGTTTTACTATTACATGGCCGCCGCGCGTCTTTTCCTTCATTTGGATGTCCGCGCCGGACGGCGGCGTTGCCTCAGACGCTTCTGCGTTATCACTGGCTACGCTCCGCATCACGGCCCACTCTGGCCCGCCCTTCAAGGTTTGTTCGGCGCCATTTTGTTGTACAGTCACGCGTGCGTAACGATCCCCCCTTCCGCGGTCTGTAAGTGCCCTCGCGGGCAACTTTTATGCTCATTGCTTACGGTGCATGGTTCTGATGCCCCTTCTTCTCATTGTGTCTTTCAGACGGGTGAATCCAGTGGCTTCTCCCGGCCCGGTGAAATTGTTAGTTGAACCTAGCATAATTGCTCCCACTTCCCTAGCGGGTCATTGGGGCATCCAGGGTAGCTTACAGCGTCAATCCCTACTGGCCTATTGTGCCCATTAATCAACATATGGAGGCATCCCAGGATAATGTGACCGGGGTTCCTTCGGGACAAGCCCGGCTGTGTGTAGCTTGTGGGGTCTCACCTATCAGCGGTGACAGCGCACGGGTCTGTGTTCCTTGCGCACAGCAGGCGCTAACGTTGCAACCCGCCCCTCCGGTGGCTGGGCCTGCACCTCGTCTCACTTCACCTACTCCCCCAAGCTTGAGTCTCACCCCCATTGAATCGCATACAAGCGGGGATTCTCAACCTGATGTTTCTGCTAGACTGGCCAGTGTTGAAAAATTGATTGCTAATACCTTAGCACGTAAGGCCACCGCTAAAAAGGCGTCGCTTAACCCCTGATGCCACTCTTTTCCCTACGGAGTCTAACGAGTTGTTGAATCTGTATGGCTGCACCCCATCGGACGAAGGGGAGCTGTTCTCTGACTCTGGGTCATTTGACAAGACACCCAGGGGTCATGACGATTCTGGCTCTGACCCCTGGACCCCGGATGATACTGACAGACTGCTGGTCCAGATATTTGAGATTTTGTCCATCTTTCCCTCTGTTGCGGCTCCCAGGCAAAGGGGTGAGCTTTTTCATATTGCTAAAGCTCGTTTGGAATTTCCTGAGCAAACCCATTTCAATAACCTCGTGCTTAAGGAGTGGGAACGTCCCAGTAGACTTCCCGGTATACCTAAGAGTTGGGACAGAAAGTATCCCTTTCCTGCTGATATGGTCAAGTGCTGGTCATCGCCCCCCCGAGGTCGATGCTCCTATTCTAGGGCTGTCTAACACCTCTATATTATGCACTCCCCTGACACTACTACGCTGCGGGACGCTGAGGACCGGCACATTGACCAATTGGCATGCCATGCCTTAGCATTTGATGGGGCGGCGCTGCGCCCGGTTTGCGCCTCGCCCATTGCGTCTGGCGCTCAGGGCCCTGATCAGAAGTGTACTTGAAGGTCCTGATGAATTGCCACCTGATACGTTTAATGCACTGTTTAACTGGGATATGTTTGTAAACTTTATCCTATCTGCCTTGGATGATGCCATTAGGATGTGTGCCAGAACTTCTGCCTTGGCGGTAGCTATACGCTGCGCGGTTTGGCTGCGCCAGTGGGGTGCTGTCAATGCTGCAAAGAAGGCCCTTACTGGCCTTCCATTTAAGGGGCTACGCCTGTTTGGGGACCGCCTAGACCTTTTTGCTAAAGGAGGTAAGTTACCCCAGCGCAGGCGGCAGTCTCGGCCCTTTCGGGGCCAGGGCCCCCCTTCACTCCCCTACCGCGGTGCTAAGCAGGGAAAAGGGGTGTCCTTCGCGGGGGCTCGTGCAGATTCCTGGCACAGGAGCAGAGGACGATGTCCTGGCTCCTCCTGGGGGTCTAAGCCCAAATCCTCTCCCAAGCCCCCTCAGGCATGATGGGGCTCCCTCGCCCGTCAGGGTGGGGGGACGGCTACAGCACTTTGCGCACGTCTGGAGGTGCCTCGTCTCAGACCGGTGGATTCAGGTGGTAGTGTCCTGGTTACAAGATAGTTTGCTGTGCGGCCCCCCACAAGATTCATCAGGTCCCGGATCCCCCAGGACCCTGTCTCAGCTCAGGTCTTGATGCAGGCCGTGCAAGGCCTTCTGGATCTGGGGGTCATTTGCAGTGTCCCCTTAAGAGAAAGAGGCAAGGGGTTCTATTCCAACCTTTTCACAGTGCCCAAAAAAGATGGGTCAGTCAGGCCCATTCTGGATTTAAAGAACCTCAACAAGTTTGTCAAGAACAGCCGCTTTCGCATGGAAACTCTGCGCTCGGCCATCGGCTCCCTGCGCCCAGGGGATTTCATGACGTCTGTGAACATCAAAGATGCTTACCTTCACATCCCTGTGTTTCCGGGACACCAAAGGTTTCTCAGATTCGCGTTGGAAGATCAACATTACCAATTTGTGGCCTTGCCATTTGGCCTCAGCTCCCAGAGTGTTCACCAAGGTGCTGGCGGGGGTGATGTCTCTGGTAATGTCAAGGGGCATACGCGTACGACATACTCATCACCTCTCGGTCTCTGCAGCAGGCAGAGTTGGACACTCAGCTGGTGGTGTCCACCCTGGAGTCCTTCTGCTGGGTGATCTATCACCCCAAGTCCTCTGTCCCCTTCCTCGGTGACCCCATTCCTGGGAATGATTCTGGATACGGTTCAGTCAAGGATATTCCTTCCTCAACAGAAGGTGGAAGCTCTAACTGCGCAGGTGAGGTTTCTGCTATCGTGTCCCCAGCCCTCCCTCAGGCAGGGAATGCAGTTGGTGGGCCTGATGGTGGCGTGCTTCGAGGCGGTGCCCTTTGCCCAGTTCCATTTGAGGCCTCTGCAACTTCTGTCAGTATGGGACAAGGACCCAACGTCCTTGGACAGGGTCTGTGTGCTCCCCCCTTTGGTCAGACGGTCCCTTTCGTGGTGGCTGGACCACAGGAACTTGCTGGGGGGCAGGTCCTTTCTGGCCCCCGCCTGGGAGATAGTCACCACGGATGCCAGTCTATCAGGATGGGGGGGATTCTGGAAGTCCCTGCGGTTCCAGGGGAGGTGGGGCCCTCAGGAGGCCCACTTGCCCATCAACATTCTGGAACTACGGGGAATCAGATTGTTAAACTGCTCCAGTACCAATCACCTGAAGGGTCTGTCTGTGCAGGTGCGCTCAGACAACAGGACGGCGGTTGCCTACATCAACCATCAGGGAGGGACCTGGAGCAGGGGGGCCCTCCAGGAGGTGTCGCAGATTCTGACATGGGCGGAGGCCAATGTTCAATGCATTTTGGCTGTGTACATCCCGGGGGCAAAGAAACTACTGGCAGACTCTCTGAGCAGGGGGACATGTCGTCAGGGAGAGTAGTCCCTCTGCAACAGGGTATTCCAGTCCCTGTATCACCGTTGGGGGTCTACCGGATGTGGATCTGTTTGCATCCCGTCACAATCACAAGCTCCAGGCTTTTGTCTCCCTGTCTCAGGATCCTCTGGCCTTGGCCACAGATGCTCTGTCCATGTCATGGCAGGAATTTCGGCTCCTGTATGTCTTTCCTCCATTCCCCCTGCTGGGCAGGGTCCTGCGCAAGATTGCTCTGGAAGGGGTGCCAGTGATTCTGGTGGCCCCCAGGTGGCCAAGAAGAGTGTGGTTTGCAGACGTACAGATGGCAGTAGACCAGTATGTTCTGCCAGGAGTGCCAGGTCTGCACACTTAGGGTCCCTTACGCCATCCCAATTTACAAACTCTGGATTTGACGGCCTGGCTGCTGAAACCTCCATCTTGATGGAGAAAGGCTTATCTGCCTCGGTGGTTGAGACCACGGTGAAGGCTAGGAAGAAAACTTCTTCTTCCATCTATTATAGGGTATGGCGTACCTACATTGACTGGTGTGAGTCTAGGTCTCTTCCCTGTTGGGTGTTCTCAGTTTCCAGGGTTCTGGAGTTTCTACAGCATGGGTTGGAGTTGGGTCTCCAACTCAGTACTTTGAAGGGTCAGGTTTCTGCCCTGTCTTCTTTCAGAAGTCTTTTGCTCAGCATTCTTTGGTTAAGACTTTCTTTCAGTGGGTTACTCATGTGCGTCCCCCACGAAAACCTATGGTCCCTGTTTGGGATTTGAACTTGGTCCTGTCTGTCTTGCAGGGTGCTCCCTTTGAACCTATTCAGGATGCTGCTCTGGCTGTACTTACCCTCAAGGTTGTCTTTCTGGTGACTATTACTTTGGTCCGGCGTGTGTCTGAGCTGGCGGCTCTGTCTATCCAGCCCCCATACTTTGAGAGACACCAGGATATGGTGGTGTTCCGCTTTAAGCCGGATTTTCTGCCTAAGGTGGTGTCTGCTTTTCATTTGTATCAAGATATTGTTCTTCCTTCATTGTGCCTTAATCCTAGAAATGCTAAGGAAAGGGTTTTGCATTCCTTGGATGTGGTCAGGTGTCTGAAGTATTACCTAGTAGTAACTGCGTCCTTCAGGAAAACTGATGCTCTTTTTGTGGTCCTTCTGGTCTAAGGTAGGGATAGGCTCCTGCCAAGTCTACTATCAGCAAATGGATCCGTCAGGCTGTGATTCAGGCCTATTCTGCTAAGGGGAAGAATCCTCCCTTCCGCCTTACTGCTCATTCCACTCCTGCTATTGGTGCCTCTTGGGCTTTTCAGCACCAGGCTTCTGTTGAACAAGTTTGCAAGGCCGCTACTTGGTCTTCTGTTCATACCTTTTCAAAGTTTTACAAGGTTGATGTAAGGGCCTCAGCTGATGCTGTTTTTGGCTGAAAGGTTTTGCAGGCGGCAGTGGTTTAAACTGTCTGCTGTTACCTTTTTTGTTGGAGATCCCACCCTGCTTTATGGACACTGCTATTGGATGTCCCAAGTGTAAGTGATCTATCTGGAGCAGGACGTACTGTATACTAAGAATAATACAATTCTGTGAAATACTCACCTGTAGAATTGGTATTATAAGTATACAGTACGTCCTGCTCCACCCCACCCTGGTTGTTGCATTATTTTGGATCCCCTGTATGGTGATTGCTATCATTGTTATAGTTACCAGTTTTTGGGTGGTTAAATTCTCCCGGCTTCTTGTTCACTGCTTTTCAATGCTGGGGATTTGTGGGAGGTCCCCGGGTATTTGAGGGGCCGGGAGGAGCCTGTTTTGCATGTGTCTGCAGTGCAGCGCAGCGCCATCTGGCGGAGGATAACCCAAGTGTAATCTATCTGGAGCAGGACGTACTGTATACTTATAATACCAATTCTACAGGTGAGTATTTCACAGAATTGTATTTTTTCAAGTTCACACTAAAGAACCAAAAGAAACCACTTATGATTCTAGAAACATTGGACTGATCTAACTACCCTGCTATTCTTAGTATACAGTACGTCCTGCTCCAAATCTAATACTTACAGTTGGGATATTCTCCGCCAGATGGCGCTGGACTGCAGAGACATCGAAAATAAGCTCCTCCCAGCCCCTCAAATACCCGGGGACCTCCCACAAATCCCCAGAATATTCTTAGTATACAGTACGTCCTGCTCCAGATAATACTTACACTTGGGTTATCCTCCGCCAGAGGGCGCTGCGCTGCAGAGACATAGAAAAACAGGCTCCTCCCAGCCCTTCAAATACCCAGGGACCTCCCACGAATCCCCAGATTTCTCTGCAGTGCTGACTGCAAAGACATGAAGTATCACTCTCTCGCAGGTGAGCGGTGCTACCAAAGCCTGCGGCCCTGTTGGACTATTCCCACCCGTCCTCCCTGTGATGTGCCTCCCAGCCTGGGCTGCGCTGGTCGGGTGAAGGTAGGCAGCACCGTGCGTGCTTAACGGAGCCATGCTCCACCGCAGTCCCACACCAAAGGGTAGGCGGTTAAGGCTGATGGTAAGCCTCTAGGGGATGCCCCTCCCGCACTATTGCCCCGTGTACCGGTGGGCCCTGTACAAAGGGTCGGCATCCTCCCTCATTCCCCCCCGTAGCCTGGGGGGAAAGAAGGGGGGGGGTGTAGTAAGGTCTTGTGTATGTTTTACACGTTATGGCCTTAGTCTGCCCGGACTAGTATCCCTGGGGTCCGAACCGCGCCGTTTAGTCCTTACTGTGTAATTGTCGCTGCCGCGCGCACTTCTTCCTTTGCTGGATGGGCGGCGACGTCGCCTCAGTCGCTGCGGTGTCTTCATTGGCAAATCATCTCCTCTAAGTGTCCATTCACTCTGCTCCTCATAAGTTTGTATCCACCTCAGAGCTTCGCGCTCCGCGTCACTGGCCGCTCTGGGCTGCCCTTCGTGGTTCGATTTGGCGCCATTTTGATGCTGGTCGCACGCACGCGTGGTGGCGGTCCTCCTCCCTGGGTCTGTAAGTGCCCTAGCGGGCGATTTTCATGATCTTTTACTGCGCATGGTTCTGACACTCCTTATTCCCATTATGTCTTTCAGACTGGTGAACACCTTTGACTTCTCCCGGCCCGGTGTTAAATTATAGCGGGCCTTGTTAAATTCTCCCACTTCCATAGCGGGTCTTTGGGGCATCCAGGGTTACTTATTGTGTAAATCCCTACTGGCATATTGTGCCTTGATTAATCACCATATGGAGGCATCTCAGAATTATGTGACCGGGGTCCCTCCGGGACAAGACCGGCGGTGTATAGCGTGTGGACAACCCCATGCTGATGCTGGCAGGGCACGGGTCTGCGTACCCTGTGCCGAGCAAGCACTGCCCCTGCAATCAGGTCGGCCAGTGGCTACACCTAGCCTCAATTCACCTATCTCCCCAGGCATAAATCTCTCTCCTGCTGAGTCGCCTACAAGTGGGGAATTGCAGCCTGCCGGCCCTTCCAGGCTGCCTCCGGCTGAACAGATTATTGCTAGGTTGTCAGAGCGTATGGGCCCTGGTAGAAAGCGGCACCTGTCGCCCCATGTCTCTGTATGCTCTATGAGAACTGAGGGGTTTGCTACTCTGTGTGACTATACCCCTTCTGAAGAAGGGGAGTTGTTCTCTGACTCAAGCTCCTCTGATGAGATGACGAGGAGTCACGATGAATCTGGCCTGGAATACTGGGGCCAGTGTGACACTGACGACCTGTTGCTTAAGGTCTTTAAGGCACGGTCTATCTCTCCCCCCGGTCAGGTCCCCAAGCCTAGAGGGGAGCGTTTCCATACTGCGACTGCACGTTTGGAATTTTAGAGCAGGCTCATTTCCATGCTCTTGTCCTCAAAGAATGGGAATGCCCCAGTAAACTTCCAGGGGACTGGGATAGGAAATACCCTTTTCCCTCCTGAGGTGGTTAATTGCTGGTCGTCACCCCCCGTGGTGGATGCGCCGATCATAGGGGTCCCTAACCCCCCCCTTATTACAACCCCTGCCTATAGCGCCCTTCGGGATGCTGAGGACCGACGCATTGAGCTGCTGGCCTCCCATGCCTTTTCTTGTGCCGGGATGGCGCTACGTCCGGCCTGTGCCACAGCCATTACTGCGGCGGCCGCTAGAACCCTCATCAAAAAATTGCTCGATCATCACCCCGAGGATCTCCCCTGGGAGGTGTTCAATGCACTCTCCAATTGTGATGTATTTGTGAAGTTTATTCTATTGGCGTTAGATGACGCGATTAGAATGTGTGCAAGAACCTCCCCCCCCCCCTTGCGATGGCTATTCGTTGCTTGCTCTGGCTGCGACAGTGGGGTGCTGATGATGCTACTAAAAAGACTTACTGGGCTCCCCTTCAGAGGGCATCGCATATTTGGGGCCCGCCTAGACCTGTTCGGTAAAAAGGGCAAATCACCCCTTCGCAGATGGCCGTTCCTGCCCCCTCGAGGCAGGAGCACCCCCTCTCCCCCCTACCTTAGTGTTAAACAGGAATCAGGGGTGTCTTTCCGGATTTTTGGGACAGACTCCTTCCCCAAGAGCAGCAGGCAACGTTCTGGCCCCTCCGGCGGGGTCTAAGCCCAAATCTTCAACCAAACCCCTTCAAGCATGATGGGGTGCCCTCACCCGGCTGTGTGAGGGGATGGCTGCAGCACCTTGCTCTTATCAGGAGGCATTTCGCCTCACACTGACGGATCAGGAGGTTGTGCCCTCCAGTTTTTTTTTTAATCAGACCCCAGGTACGCCTGGTCCCTGCCCTGTTCAGTTGCCGGCACAGGCCATGTTAGGCCTGCAAGGTCTGAAGGTCTCTTGCAGATTGCCCGTAATAGGAAGAGGCAAGGGCCGCTATACCACCTCCCACAGCCCCCAAAGGATGGGTCAGGTGGCCCATTCTGGATTCACAGCAATTCTCTGATTACAGGCAGTTTCCTGCATGGATACTCTTGAGTGTAGCTATCAGCACCTTGCGCCCAGTGGGCGTCTTGCTGCCCGGGGCACTCTTCAATGCTTATGTTTACATCCCTGTGCCCTCAGATCTCTGAGGCTCTCCAGGTTTGTGTTGGAATTCCAACACTGTTAATTGTGGCCCTGCTATCTGCCTCACTCAGGTGCTGTCGATGGTGATGTCTCTGATGAGACCAAGGGACGTCCGCGCGATGTTTAACCGGACGCCCTTCCTCACTTCCCTGTCTCTGAGTCAGGATAGTTGGATACCCGGCTGGTGGGCCATTGGGAGTCATTTGGATGGGTGTCAATCACCTCGAGTCCTCGCTGTTCCCTAACGTGGTGACTCCTTTAATAGGAATGATTCTGGATCAGTTTCAAACCAGATTCCCCCAATTTCAGCAATTAGGTGGGCATTCTGGTCTCATGGGCCCAGTCCCTCACTACTGTCCCGGTTTCTTAACACCAGGCAGGGATGCAACTGGTGGGCCGTTGTTAACTTGCTTGGCAGGAGCCCGAGCAGCGAAAGTGGTCCCTTATGCTTAGTTTCCCTTGAGTCGTCTGCAACTTCTAGTGGTAAGCATAGGACAGGGGTCCAGCACCCCTGGAGCAGGGCCGGTGGGCCTTCCCTCCTGTATGACGGTTTTCTCTTGAAAGTGGATGAACTCGAGGGACCTGTCTGGGGGCAGTTCCCTCTTGCCTTCCTGGAAACAGCCACCATGGATGCCAACCTTTCAGGTTGAAGGGGATGGTTTCTTCCAAAAACTCCCTGTGATTCTGGTGTTGGTGGGGCCCTTAGAGGGTCCTTACGACTATGGAAGTCTAAGCAGTAAGCATTTTTCAGTTGGCTCTTCTCGCTTGACCGTTCTACTTCCGGAATTGCCAGGCTGGGGGTGCTCGGTCCGTCTGATGACAGGCGTACTACATTAACCATCGGAAGGGGCCTGGAGCTGGCGGACCTTCCAGGGAGTGTCTATGTACCCTTCTGGGCGGAGACAATGTCCCCTGCATGTTAGTGATATTAGCTCCGGCTAAGCCCCTCTGCGACGGGATCTGCTAATCCCCGTGTCGCTATGGAATCCATCCAGTCATGGATCTGTTGGGTTCTGTCACCTTCACAGGCTATCGGCCTTGTTTCCCTGTTCCAGGATCCTATCTCAGTGGTCCGGATGCCTTAGTACCGTCTTGACAGGACTTTTGGTTCTGTATGCCTTTCTCCATTCCCTCTGCTAGGCAGGGTTATGTGGAAGATTACTCTGGTAAGGGGACCAGTAATGCTGGTGGCCCCCAGTTGACCTAGTATGGTGTGGTTGCAGTTATGGTACTGTGGTCAGTAGTTCTGCACCTTGCCAGGAGTGCCAGTTGATCACTCTGGGCCCTTTACGTCACTATAGTTCATGGTCCCTAGCCTAAGTGGATCTGACTGCTGAGGCATACATCTTGATGGAGGCAAGTTTAGCTGCCTTGGTGTTGTGATTATGGGATGTCTAGGAGTGAGCCTCCTCTGCGTCGTCTTCTATTGTTGTAGGGTTTGGCATACCCACATTATTGGGACAAGTCTAGTCCTCTTACTGGTTGGATGTTCTCGGGTTCCAGGGCTCCAGTGTGGCCTTCAGCATAAATTAGAGTTGGTCCCCCAACTCTGCTCTCTGATGGGTCAGGCTCTGCCCTGTCCACCGTGCCTTAACAGTTCTGGTTCAGTCTTCCTTGGTTAAGACTTCCTTCAGGGGGTGCCCACGTGCGCCCTCCATGTACTCCTATGGCCCCTGTTGGGATTGAAATTGATTTAATTCTGCTTGCAGGTTGTCTCCTGGTCCTATTCAGGACACTGTCTGGATGTCCTTACCCTTAAGGGGGTCCTTCTGGTGACGGTTACCGTGTGTTAGCGGGCGGTTCGGTCTACCTAGCCCTCTTTCCTTGAGATACACCAGGATAAAGGGAGTTCCGCCTGAAGCCGGATTCTCTACATCTGCAGGTGTCCTATGTTCAATCATCCGAGATATTGTTTTCCACGGCTGTCCCCCTTCCTTGCAACGTTAAGGAAGTGGTTCTGCATTCCTTATACAGGTGTTGGCAGTTTTTTTCTTTAGAAGTCACTGTGTCCTTTAAGGGAACTGAGGTTCCTTGGGGCTTGTGGTCATTACATCCTGAATGTGCTCGATCTCGCCTTCTCTCGGGAGTTGGGCGGTTTGGTCCTGGTTGTTACCTTAATGGACGTTACTCCTGGTACCTTGTTGTTTTTTTTTTTGGCCTTGGCTTCTGCCAAATTCATTAGCTATCGGCTTGTCAGGCTATTACTCAGGCCTATTCAGGCAAGGGGAAGAACTCCCTTGTTGCCTTGATTCCCTTCTACGCGTGCTTTATGCCTCTTGGGCTTTCAGCACCAGTTTTGCTGTTGAACTGATTGGTTAGGCCACTACCATTGGCCTTCTGCTCATACCTTTTGCAAGGCTTTTTACAACGTTGATGTTAGAGCCTCAGCTCATGCTGTCTTGGCCGTCTGGTTTTGCAGGTGACAGTGTTTTAAACTGCTGTGGTCGTTTGTTGTTGGGGATCCCACCCTACTTTATGGACACTGCTTTTGGATGTCCCAAGTGTAAGTATTATATCTGGAGCAGGACGTACTGTATACTAAGAATAATACAATTCTGTGAAATACTCACCTGTAGAATTGGTATTGGTATACAGTATGTCCTGCTCCACCCCACCCTGTTGTTGCATTTTTCTGGATCCCCTGTATGGTGATTATCATGGTTATCTTTACCAGTTGTTCTGGGTGGTTTAATTCTCCCGGCTTCTTGTTCACTGCTTTTCAATGCTGGAATTTGTGGGAGGTCCCTGGGTATTTGAAGGGCTGGGAGGAGCCTGTTTTTCCATGTCTCTGCAGCACAGTGCCCTCTGGCGGAGGATAACCCAAGTGTAAGTATTATATCTGGAGCAGGACGTACTGTATACTAATTATACCAATTCTACAGGTGAGTATTTCACAGAATTGTATTTACTCTGCAGTCTGGCTGCGAAGGACGAGAAATGGCTCTCTACTCGCAGGTGAGCGGGGCTATTAGCCTGCGGCCCTGTAGGACTATTCCCACCCGTTCCACTAGTAATATGCCTCCCAGCTTTGGCTGCGCTGGTCAGGTGAAGGTAGGCAGCACCGCTGTTAGGAGCGCTGCTCCACCGCAATCCCCCACCAGAGGGTAGGCGGTTCAAGCTTATGGTGAGCCCCTATGGGATGCCCCTCCCGCACTAGTGCCCCTTTGCCCCTGCCCATCGGTGGGCCTTGTTTAAGTGGCTGCTGTCCTTCCTCTTCTTCCTTGTAGTCTTCGGGGGAAAAGAGGGGGGGGTTGTATAATTATGTATGCTATGCAGTCTGTGTTTTACACCTACCTTCTAAGCATACAGCACGTCCTGCTCCATCTATAATACTTACACATGGGTAATCCTCCAGACATGCAAAAACAGGCTTCTCCCGGCCCTTCATATACCCAGGGACCTCCCACAAATCCCCAGATTTCTCTGCAGTGCGGACTGCGAAAACATGAAGTATCAACTCTCTCGCAGGTGAGCGGGACTATTACAGCCTGCGGCCCTGCAGGACTATTACCACCCGTCCTCTTCGATGCAGATGTGCCTCCCAGCCTGGGCTGCGCTGGAGGGGTGATGGTAGGCAGCACCTCGTGTGCTCACGGTAGCTACACTCCACCTCAATCCCCCACCATAGGGTAGTCGGTTTAGGCTGATGGTGAGCCTCCATTTGATGCCCCTCCCACATTCTTGCCCGTGCCCCTCATAGCGATAATTCATGGGTGCAGGTCCGCTTCTTCCTCGCTTCCTCCCGTAGCTCGGGGGAAAAGAAAGGGGGGGGGGGGGGTATGTGTGGCAATCCTAGTGTATCATAACACGCTTTAGGCCATTGATTTTTCATTTGACTTGGGTGTCAGTGCCACGCTCCTCGCTCCGCATAAGGTTGTGCGCGTGTTTGTCCTTCACACATTAGTGTGCAGCCCGGGCGGGAGCATCATTCTCTAGTAGGAGAGCAATCTCCTTAATCACATTATGGATCTGTGTATGTCACTACTGTTATTCACGTTGCGCTGGTTAGGGCTTCGCGCTCTTTGGGGGAGGCGGGGACTCGGCATGACGCGGCCCATGTCACAGCCAGATCAGGCCCGCCCCTCGAGGTGTGCTTGGCGCCATTTTGACTATCTTCGCGCGCGCGTGGTTGCGATCCGCCTCCTCCCTTGGTCATGTAAGTGCCCTTCGGGGCAGTTTTTGTTCCTATAATTCTTTTATTCGAGCTGCGCATGGCACTGACACCCCCCTCCTCTTATCCCATTATGTCTTTCAGACGCCAGGATTTCGGTGGCTTCTCCCGGCCTGACATTATAGCGGGTCCACATTACAAATTCTCCCACTTCCTAGCGGGTCTTGGGGCATCCAGGGTTGCCTATTGCGTAAATCCCTGCGGGCATACTGCTCAGATAATCACCATATGGAAGCATCTCAGAATTATGTACCCGGGGTCCCTCGGGGACATGACCGGCTGTGTACCGTGTGTGGTCAGCCCCATGCTGATGCTGACAGAGCACGGGTCTGCGGACCGTGTGCTGAACAGGCACTGACACTGCAATCAGGTTTGCCAGTGGCTACACCTCCCTTCAATACACCTGTCTCCCCGGACCTAAATCTCACCCCCTGATGAGTCTCACTCGAGCGGGGATGACCAGCAAGTCGTGCCGCGCAGGCTGCCTACGGCTGAGCAGGTGCTGTCTAGTTTGGCGGAGCGCTTGGGCCCGATTCGGGCTCCTCGGATGAGATGCCCGGGAGCTGTGATGATTCTGGGGCCTGTGTGACACAGATGAACTACTTATTAAGATCTTTGAGGTTTTGTCTATCTCCCCTCCTGGAGAGGCTTCCAAACCTAAGAAGGAGAGTTTCCACACAGCGCCGCCGCACTTGGAATTCCTGGAACAGGAGCATTTCCAGAATCTTATATCCCAATTATGGGAATCGCCTTGTAAACTTAAAGGGGTCTGTGATTGGAAGTACCCTTTCCTTCCTGATGTGGTTAACTTTTGGTCAGCACCTCTTGTGGCGGATGCACCGATTATAGGGGTTACTAACCCCCCCTTCATGACGGCTCATTACCGTACCCTTCGGGATGCTGAGGACCGGCGCATTGACAGACTGGCTTCCTACGCCTTTTCTTGTGCAGGGACTGCTCTGCGCCCGGTCTGTGCCGCAGCCATCACTGCGGTGGCCGCCAGGACTCTCATTAGAAAAGTACTTGACCACCGACCTGAAGACCTCCCCTGGGGGGTGTTTAATGCGCTCTCAGACTGTGATGTGTTTGTGAGGTTCATCTTCTCAGCGCTGGATGACACCATTAAGATGTGTGCTAGAACCTCTGCCCTTGTGGTAGCTATTCGCCGCCTGGTCTGGCTGCGCCAGTGGGGTACTGACGATGCTACAAAAAAGACTCTCACTGGCCTTCCCTTCAGAGGACGGCGTCTATTTGGGGCCTGTTTGGACCTTTTTGGAAAAAAGGGGAAGGCACCCCTACGCAGAAGGCTGTCCCGGCCTCCTCGGGGCAGGGACACCCCTCCCCCTCCCTACGTTGGTGTCAAACGCGAACCTGAGGTGTGCTTCCAACTATTTGGTGTGGATTTCCACCACGGGGTGGGCAGGCAACGCCCTGGGCCCTCTGGCAGGACTAAGTCCAAATCTGCCAAGACTTCCCAAGCATGAAGGGACGCCCTCGCCCTTCAGGGCGAGGGGACTGCTACAGCAGCTGACTCCTATCTAGGAATGTATCTTCTCCTTCTGGTGGTTCCAGGAGGTAGTTCCCCTGGACACAGGATAGCATTTGCTGGGCGGTCCCTCTCAGAGGTTGTCAGGGTGCTTCTAGCCCCTGTTTTCCCCTCAGGAATTGGTGCAGGCCATACTAGGCCTACAGAGTTTGGGCTTACTTACAGGTTGCCCTTAACAGAATGGGGCTATGGCCTCTATATTAACCTTTCTCCTTCCCTCAACAGTATGAGGCAGTCTGGGCCATGCTGGCCTATGGTAGGCCTGGCAATTCTACTCTCACAGGTAGTCCCTATATGACATTTCTGTCTTGGGACACAGGCGCCCTGTGCTAGGGGGGCTTCCGGCCTCCTGGGGGGTTCTAGATCTTATTTGTTTCCCCTGTGTCTTCTGGACACCAAGAACGTTACTAGTCGGTGTTGCAGGACCAAACCTGCTGATTGAGGCATTGTTTTTGGCTTCTCTTTCACTCCCAGGCTACTCGCCATGACGCGAATGGGGGTGATGTCTCGGACATGCCTGGGGGGGCGTCCGCATTAGGACCTACCGGGTCGTCTTTCCTTACTCCCCAAGCTCTACGTCAGGCCGAGTGGATTAGTCGGCCGGCGGTGTCCCCTGGGAGTTACTGGATGGGTGCTCAGTCACCTCAATCCCTCATGGTCCCTTATCCGCTATCTCCATTCCCTAGGATTTGGTTCAGGCTTGAGCCTTCTCCCTTGGCAACAAGTGGACTCCTGGTTACAGGGACCCCCCTTTTTGGCTGACATCTTTCACCAGGCAGGGTTGCATCTGGTGGGCCCGTTGGTGGCGTATCAGATGATGTCCCTTATATACCGAGCCCTTGGGCTCTTCGGCACAGTAGGTTATTGATCCTACATGGGGTTCCAGCACCCCTGGAGCTAGGCCTGTGCTCATCTTGGCCTGTTGGAAGACAATGGCCTGTTTTATTATTGGTCTGGAGCTTGAAGCAGGATGATCCCTCTGGAGGGTTCCTGATCTGGGCGGGGGTCTACGCCCCCTGCTCCTCAGCGGTATTCGCTCCAATGGATGTCTTTCAGTAACAGGTTATGCTATCCTGGTGTCACTCTGAGGGCCAACTAGGGTGGCTCTGTTGGGTCTCGCTTATACCACAGGGGCTCTGCCCTTGTTTTTACTGTCCCAGAATATTCTGACTCTGGTCATGGGGGCTTAGTAAAATTATGCATTGACTTTCTATGTTATATGCCTCCTCTTCATTCACCCTGCTATGTAGGGTTCTGCGCACGGTTGTGCTGATAAAGAGACCCGTGAGATTGATGGCCTAGTGAACTGTGGTTCGCAGATGCTTCTGCTGAGGTCAGCTGACCTGTACGCTCTCTCAGGAGTGCGGTTCTGCCCTTGTCAGGCCCCTTCTTTTGTTGCCCCAATCTACAGACTCTAGTCTGGGGCTTGACAGCTGATTCATTCACCCCTTGGAGACGGGCTTATCTTCTGGATGACTGGGTATATGGGGGGCTAGGAGCAAGCTTCCTTGGCTTCCTCTTCCTCCGTCTATTGTGGGTAATGGTGTACCCATATTGATTGGCATGAATCTTGGTCTCTTCCCTGTTGGACGTTCTCGGTTCCCAGGGTTCTAGAGTCATTACAGCATAGGTTGGGGTTTGGCTCCCCATCTAGGTACTTTAAAGGTTCAGGTTCTGTCCTGTCTGTCTTCATGTAGAAGTCTGGTTCAGTCTTCCTTGCGAGGAGTTCTCTTGGGGATTGCTCAGGGGCATCTCCCAAGTAGTTCTATGGTCCCTGTTGGGATAAATTTTTCATTCTGTTTGCCCTGCGGATTGTTCCCTTGGGACTTATTCTGGATGCTGTCTGAGCTGTTTTGTAGTCCAAGTCGCTTCTCCAGGGGCTCTTGCTTCAGTCAGACGTGTGCCTGAGAAGGTGGATCTGATTACTTAGCCTTCGCTCGTTATATATATATATATATATATATATATATAATACACCATGACGTGGTTGTATTCCGCCTTACGCCAGACCCCTTTGTCCAGATGGTGATTTATGATCACTATTTAAGTCCTTTTAGTCTGCCTATGGGCCTTATTCTTAAAAATGCTGAAGTAAGGGTTCTACATTCCCTCAACAGGTGTTGAAATTTTCCTGGTTGTTTTCTTGTCCCTTAGGGGGACTGATACCCCTTGGGGTCTCAGGGCGCCTCCTTATGTATGCGCCTGATCTCGTTTGCTTCCAGGGCCAATGCGCCCTTTGGACTGATCTTACTTGGATGGTTGCCTTCCTGGTCCTGTGTAAAGGTTCGGCTTCTTGCTGATCCTTGTTAATGATGGGGTCAGTATCCCCACCTTCTGACGGGAGACTAGTTTTCATTTCCCTGTTGGGGAGAGTTCTAAGTTTTGCCGAGGCTTCTGTTGCCTGTGGGCTGGTTGGGCCGTTACACTGGCCTATTCCTTTATGGGGGAAGAATCCCCCTCTCTCGTTTATTCCGTTATATTGGTGTTTGGGTACCTTTGGCACTTCAACACCAGGTTTTCTGTTGAATAAGTTGCTAGACCGCTGCTTGTCTCTGTTCATACCTTTTCAAAGGTTTTGTTATGGGATTGACGTTAGAGCCTTTGCTCATGTCATACTTGGTAGCAAAGTTTTGCAGGTGACAGCGCCTTTACTGTCTGCTGTGCCTTCTTTGGGGGATCCCACCCTACTTTATGGACACTGCTATTGGATGTCCCATGTGTAAGTATTATAGATGCAGCAGGACGTGCTGTATGCTTAGAATAATACAATTCTGTGAAATACTCACCTGTAGAATTGGTATTATACGCATACAGCACGTCCTGCTCCACCCCACCCTGGTTTTTACATTTTTCTGGATCCCCTGTATGGTGATTGTTATCATTACTATTGTTACCAGTTGGTGGTTGGTTTCTCCCAGCTTCTTTTCTCACTGCTTTTCAATACTGGGGATTTGTGGGAGGTCCCTGGGTATATGAAGGGCCGGGAGGAGCCTGTTTTTGCATGTCTACAGTGAACAGCGCCCTCTGGCGGAGGATAACCCATGTGTAAGTATTATAGATGGAGCAGGACGTGCTGTATGCGTATAATACCAATTCTACAGGTGAGTATTTCACAGAATTGTATTTTTCCATTCTGTTAGTCTTGTGTCAGCCGCCGCACTGGCTTGTCTTTACTGTCTTTTTAAAATTGCCGCCGCCGCGCGCTGACTTGGTTTTACGCGCTTGGCGGCGGCATTACCTCAGGCGCTGGTGCGCCATCATTGGCTGCTTGCATGTTCTTGGCTTTGCGCCCTTCGGGGGGGGCGGGGCCCGACTATGGCCTGCTCCGCGTCATCGCAGATACCGCCCCTCGAGGTATACCGACGCAATCTTTATCCTGCCTGTTTGGCCCATGCATGACAGACCTTTACCTACCGCGATCCGTAAGTGCCCTCGCGGGCGGCTTTATATGTTTCATTTTTTGTGTGCTTACAGGTCTTGTCTGCTTGTGTCTTTCAGGCGGGACGGATCCTTTTTGGCTTCTCCCGGCCCTGTATTAGTATATACTTGTAGGCCTTGTAAAAATAATACTCCCACTTCCCTAGCGGGTTATTGGGGCATCCGGGGTTGCTATTTAGGCCATTTGCCTATCGGCGTATAGCGCCGCTATAATCACCATATGGAGGCATCCCAGGATAATGTGACCGGGGTCCCTTCGGGACAAGAATGGCTGTGTGTAGCGTGTGGGCAGCCTCATGCTGACGCTGACAAGGCGCTGGTCTGTGTACCCTGTGCTGAGCAGGTGCTTGCATTGCAATCTGGCCTGCCAATGGCTGCACCTCGTTTCACTTCCCCTACTCCCCCCAAGCTTAAACCTCACTCCTGCTGAGTTGCATACTAGTGGGGATTCTCAGCCTGATGTGTCTTCTAGACTGGCTACTGTTGAGCAGTTGATTGCTAAGTCCTTAGCTCGTAAGGCCCCTGCTAAGAAGCAGCACTTGACGCCTAATGTCACTGTTTTTCCTATGGGAACTGAGGAGTTTTGGAATCTTTGTGGCTATACCCCATCTGATGAAGGAGAGCTCTTTTCTGATTCAGACCAAGGGGTCATGACGATTCTGGCTCTGACCCCTGGGCCCCGGATGACACTGACAGATTATTGACCCAGATTTTTGAGGTTCTGTCCATCTCTCTCCCTGTTGCGGCTCCCAGGCAAAGAGGGGAGCTTTTCCATACAGCAAGATCACGTTTGGCATTTCCAGAGCAGGCACATTTCCATAACCTTGTGCTCAAGGAATGGGAGTGCCCCAGTTAACTTCTCGGGGTTCCAAAGAGTTGGGATAGGAAGTATCCCTTTCCTGCTGAGGTGGTTAAATGTTGGTCATCCCCCCCCCCCCCCCCCGAGATGGATGCCCCGATCCTAGGGCTGTCTAACACCTCTGTCATGCATTCCCCTGACTCTACTACCCTGCGGGATGCTGAGGACCGGCGCATTGACCAGCTGGCATCCCACGCCTTTGCAGGGACGGCGCTGCGCCCAGTCTGTGCCTCTGCCATTACTGCTGTGGGCACTAGAACCCTTATCAGAAATATGCTTGACAGTGCCCCTGATGATTTGCCTTGTGAGGTGTATAATTCACTCTCCAGTTGTGATGTTTTTGTAAATGTTGTCCTCTCAGCATTGGATGACACCATCAGAATGTGTGCCAGAACTTCTGCCCTGGTGGTGGCTATACGCCGCTCGGTTTGGCTGCACCAGTGGGCTGCTGACAACGCTGCCAAGAAGGCCCTCACTGGGTTTCCCTTTAAAGGTCTGAGCCTGTTTGGGGACCGCATGGACCTTTTTGCTAAGGGAGGCAGGTTACCCCAGCGCACGCGGCAATCTCTGACCTTTCGGGGTCAGGGTTCCTTCTCCTCCCCTTACCGTGGTGCAAGACAGGGAAGGGGGGTTTCCTTTCCTGGGGCCTGGGGAGATTTCTGGGGTAGAGGCAGAGGACGTGGACTTCCTGGCTCCTCCTGGGGTCCCAAAGCTAAATCCTCTCCCAAGCCCCCTCAGGCATGATGTGGCGCCCACACCCATCCGGGTGGGGGGATGGCTGCAGCACTTTGCTCACGTCTGGAGGCTTCATGTCTCAGACCGGTGGATTCAGGAGGTAGTGTCCTCCGGTTACAAGTTGGAGTTTGCTGCCTGTCCCCCTCCAAGATTCATCAGATCCCAGATTCCTCAGGACCCTGTGTCGGCTCAGGAGCTAGTGCAAGCAGTGCAAGGCCTCCTGGAGCTGGGGGTCATCTGCCAGGGGCTTTTATTTCAACCTATTCACAGTACCCAAGAAAGATGGTTCAGTCAAGCCCATCCTAGACTTGAAGATCCTGAACAAGTTTGTCAGGAGCAGGCGCTTTCGCATGGAAACTCTGCGCTCTGCCATCAGTTCCCTGCGCCAAGGAGATTTCATGGCTTCTGTGGACATCAAAGATGCTTATCTTCATATTCCTATGTTCCCAGGTCATCAAAGGTTCCTCAGGTTCGCTCTGATGGATCAACACTACCAGTTTGTGGCCTTGCCCTTCGGCCTCACTGCAGCTCCCAGGGTGTTCACCAAGGTGCTGGCTGGCATGATGTCTCTGCTCAGATGTCAGGGTGTCGGCGTGCTTCCCTATCTGGGTGACATTCTCATCACTTCCCAGTCTCTACATCAGGCAGAGTTGGATACTCAGCTGGTGGTTTCCACTCCGGAGTCATTTGGATGGGTGATCAACCACCCCAAGTCCTCACTGTCCCCTTCCTGGGTAATTCCATTCCTAGGAATGAATCTGGATACAGTTTAGGCAAGGATCTTCCTTCCTCAACAGAAGGTGGACAGTCTGATTGCACAGGCTCAGTCCCTCCTAGCTTGTCCTCATCCCTCCATCAGGCAGGGGATGCAGCTGGCGGGCCTGATGGTAGCATGCTTCGAAGCGGTCCCTTATGCTCAGTTCCACTTGAGGCCCCTGCAACTTCACCTATTGTCAGTATGGGACAAGCACCCAGCGTCCCTGGACAGGGTCTGTGTGCTCTCTCCCCTGGTCAGGAGGTCCCTCTCGTGGTGGATGGACTCAAGGAACCTGTTGGGGGGCAGATCCTTTCTTGCCCCTTCCTGGGAGACGGTCACCATGGATGCCAGTCTGTCAGGTTGGGGGAGGGGGGTTTCTGGAAGTCCCTTCGGTTCCAGGGGAGGTGGGGCCCTCAGGAGGCCCACACACCTGTCAATGTCTTGGAACTGCGGGCGATCAGGCTAGTTCTGGCTCACTTGACTACTCACCTTCGGGGCCTGCCTGTTCAGGTGCGCTCGGACAACCAGACGGCAGTCGCCTACATCAATCATCAGGGAGGGACCCGGAGCAAGGGGGCCCTCCAGGAAGTGTCTCTGATCCTGACTTGGGCGGAGGCCAATGTCCCCTGCATATCAGCTGTGTACATCCCAGGGGTGGAAAATCACCTGGCGGACTCTCTGAGCAGGGGGACCTCTCTCCAGGGAGAATGGTCCCTATGCAGCTGGGTGTTTCAATCTCTGTGTCTCCGTTGGGGCCAACCAGATGTGGATCTGTTTGTGTCCCGCCACAATCACAAGCTCCCAGCCTTTGTCTCTCTGTCCCAGGATCCTCTGGCCTTGACCTTGGATGCGCTAGCAATGTCATGGCAGGACTTTCAGTTCCTGTATGTCTTCCCTCCAATCCCCCTGCTGGGCAGGGTTCTGCGCAAGATTGCTCTGGAAAGGGTGCCAGCAATTCTGGTGGCCCCCAGGTGGCCAAGAAGAGTGTGGTTCGCAGACGTGGTACAGCTGGCGGTAGATCAGTACGCTCTGCCCTTGGTGCCAGATCTGCTCACTCAGGGCTCACTACGCCACCCCAATTTACAAACTCTGGCTTTGACGGCTTGGCTGCTGAAACCTCCATCTTGATGGAGAAGGGGCTGTCTTCCTCGGTTGTGGATACTTTGATTAAAGCTAGGAAGAAGTCTTCCTCTTCCATTTATTACAGGGTTTGGCGTGCCTACATTGACTGGTGTGAGTCTAGGTCTCTTCCCTGTCGTGTGTTCTCTATTCCCAGGATTCTGGAGTTCCTGCAGCATGGGTTGGAGATGGGGCTCCAACTCAGTATTCTGAAGGGTCAGGTTTCTGCCCTGGCTATTTTCTTCCAGAAGTCCTTTGCTCTGCACCCTCTGATCAGGACTTTTTTCCAGGGGGTCACTCATGTGCGCCCCCCACGTAAGCCTATGGTGCCTGTTTGGGATCTGAACTTGGTTCTGTCAGCCTTGCAGGGTGCTCCCTTTGAACCTGTGCAGGATGCTGCCTTGGCCATTCTTACGCTCAAGATTGTATTTCTGGTGGCTATCACTTCTGTCAGGCGTGTGTCTGAGTTGGCGGCGCTTTCCATTCAGCCCCCCTACTATGAGAGACACCTGGACAAGGTGGTGTTTCGTTTCAAACCTGACTTTCTGCCTAAGGTAGTGTCTGCTTTTCATTTGAATCAGGATATTGTTCTTCCTTCTTTGTGCCCTAATCCTAGCAATGATAAGGAGAGGGTTTTGCACTCTTTGGATGTGGTTAGGTGTCTGAAGTACTATCTGGTGGCTACTGCACTTTTCAGGAAAACTGATGCTTTTTTTGTGGTCCCTTCTGGTCCTAGGAAGGGTTTGGCTCGTGCCAAGTCTACTATCAGCAAGTGGATTCGTCAGGCTGTGATTCAGGCCTACTCTGCTAAGGGGAAGAATCCTCCCTTCCGCCCTACTGCTCATTCCACTTGTGCTATTGGTGCCTCTTGGGCTTTTCAGCACCAGGCTTCTGTTGAACAAATTTGCAAGGCCGCTACTTGGTCTTCTGTTCATACCTTTTCAAAGTTTTACAAGGTTGATGTTAGGGCCTCAGCTGATGCTGCTTTTGGCCGAAAGGTTCTGCAGGCGACAGTGGTTTAAACTGTCTGCTGCTGATTTTTCTTGGGGATCCCACCCTATTTATGGACACTGCTATTGGTTATCGCAACTGTAAGTATTAGATTTGGAGCAGGACGTACTGTATATTAAGAATAATACAATTCTGTGATTAGTCGCCTGTAGAATTGGTATTATGAGTAGAGATGAGCGAACTTTTGAAAAATTCGATTCGACTGATTCGCCGAATTTTCCGACAAAAATCGTTTCGACCCGAATTTATTCGCGACGAATCGCTATTGAAAACGGCTATTTCTGAGCCTCCTAGAGCCTCAATAGGGTTGTAAACCATTCTGCCTTGCTGTAACACGTACAGGATGCGTGCTGGGTTAGTTAAATAATACTTTGAATAAATATCACATGCAGATCAGAGGCATCGCTAATAGAATCACAGAGCGGCACAATTGCAGAGAGTTGAAGTGGCATCACTATGAGGGGCAGGAGCCCAAACATTGCTTTAAAGAGACACTGGAGTTGGCAGCAGCAGGAGCCCAAAAATTGGATGAATCACACCCTGGAGTTGCAAGCAGCAGCAGGAGCCCAAACATTGGCTGAAAGAGACACTGGAGTTGGCTGCAGGAGCCCAAAAATTGGATGAATCACACCCTGGAGTTGGCAGCAGCAGCAGCCCAAACATTACTTTAAAGAGACACTGGGGTTGGCTTCAGGAGCCCAAAAATTGGATGAATCGCACCCTGGAGTTGGCAGCAGCAGGAGCCCAAATATTACTTTAAAGAGACACTGGAGTTGGCTTCAGGAGCCCAAAAATTGGATGAATCACACCCTGGAGTTGGCAGCAGCAGCAGCAGGAGCCCAAATATTACTTTAAAGAGACACTGGAGTTGGCTTCAGGAGCCCAAAATTTGGATGAATCACACCCTGGAGTTGGCAGCAGCAGCAACAGGAGCCCAAACATTACTTTAAAGAGACCCTGGGGTTGGCTTCAGGAGCCCAAAAATTGGATGAATCACACCCTGGAGTTGGCAGCAGCAGGAGCCCAAATATTGCTTTAAAGAGACACTGGGGTTGGCTTCAGGAGCCCAAAAATTGGATGAATCACACCCTGGAGTTGGCAGCAGCAGGAGCCCAAATATTACTTTAAAGAGACACTGGAGTTGGCTTCAGGAGCCCAAAAATTGGATGAATCACACCCTGAAGTTGGCAGCAGCAGGAGCCCAAATATTACTTTAAAGAGACACTGGAGTTGTCTTCAGGAGCCCAAAAATTGGATGAATCACACCCTGGAGTTGGCAGCAGCAGGAGCCCAAATATTACTTTAAAGAGACACTGGAGTTGGCTTCAGGAGCCCAAAAATTGGATGAATCACACCCTGGAGTTGGCAGCAGAAGGAGCCCAAATATTACTTTAAAGAGACACTGGAGTTGGCTTCAGGAGCCCAAAAATTGGATGAATCACACCCTGGAGTTGGCAGCAGCAGCAGGAGCCCAAACATTACTTTAAAGAGACACTGGAGTTGGCTTCAGGAGCCCAAAAATTGGATGAATCACACCCTGGAGTTGGCAGCAGCAGGAGCCCAAATATTACTTTAAAGAGACACTGGAGTTGGCTTCAGGAGCCCAAAAATTGGATGAATCACACCCTGGAGTTGGCAGCAGCAGCAGGAGCCCAAACATTACTTTAAAGAGACACTGGGGTTGCCAGCAGGAGCCCAAAAATTGGATGATTCACACCCTGGAGTTGGCAGCAGCAGCAGGAGCCCAAATATTACTTTAAAGAGACACTGGAGTTGGCTTCAGGAGCCCAAAAATTGGATGAATCACACCCTGGAGTTGGCAGCAGCAGGAGCCCAAATATTACTTTAAAGAGACACTGGAGTTGGCTTCAGGAGCCCAAAAATTGGATGAATCACACCCTGGAGTTGGCAGCAGCAGCAGGAGCCCAAATATTACTTTAAAGAGACACTGGGGTTGCCAGCAGGAGCCCAAAAATTGGATGAATCACACCCTGAAGTTGGCAGCAGCAGGAGCCCAAATATTACTTTAAAGAGACACTGGGGTTGGCTTCAGGAGCCCAAAGATTGGATGAATCACACCCTGGAGTTGGCAGCAGCAGCAGGAGCCCAAACATTACTTTAAAGAGACACTGGGGTTGCCAGCAGGAGCCCAAAAATTAGATGAATCACACCCTGGAGTTGGCAGCAGCAGCAGGAGCCCAAACGTTACTTTAAAGAGACACTGGGGTTGACTTCAGGAGCCCAAAAATTGGATGATTCACACCCTGGAGTTGGCAGCAGCAGCAGGAGCCCAAACATTACTTTAAAGAGACACTGGAGTTGGCTTCAGGAGCCCAAAAATTGGATGATTCACACCCTGGAGTTGGCATCAGCAGGAGCCCAAAAATTGGCCTAAAGACATAAATATGTTTTGCACCATTTGGAAAGTGTAAAACGTGGCACCATGCTGAATCTAGTCGCATGCATCAGGCATTGGTGGGTGGAAATCCTGGCTGATCCATCCCTGATTCATTTTGACAAAGGTGAGTCTCTCCACATTTTTAGTTGACAGACGAGTTCTCCTCGCCGTAACTGTGGCCCCCGCCGCACTAAACACCCGCTCAGATGGCTTGCTACTTGCCGGGCAGGACAGCTTTTCCAGGGCAAACTCTGCTAGTTGCGGCCACAAATCAAGTTTGGCTGCCCAGAAGTCCAGCGGATCCTCAAGGTGTGTTGGCATGGTCATGTCAAAATATGACATGACCTGCTGGTTCAGGTCCTGCTCCAGGTCTTCCTGCTGCTCATGAGTAGCCTCACTATGCGGGTGTAGAAAGCTACTCATTAGCGACTGAAGACTGAGGCTGCTGCTGATGGAGCTGCTGCTGCTGCTCCTGCCAACCCCCACAGCGGCCATGGCAGTGGAAGGTGAGCGCAGAGGTCCCCTCGAGTCAGACCTGCGAGAGTATGGACCATGGCGCAGATAGGCATCGGCCAACTGCCTACGAAGAATGTCTTTGTAGTAGTTCAGTTTGTCCTCCCTCTCGGTGGGTTTAAAAAATGCCCCCATTTTGTGCCGGAAGCGAGGGTCCAATAAGGTGGACAGCCAGAAGTCATCCCGCCGACAGATGGAAACAATTCTGGGGTCACTACGCAAGCACGTGAGCATGCTTCCTGCCATTTGCGCAAGTGACTCGGATGGACTACCTGTCTCCATCACCACTGCATACTGCCACGGTGTGCCCGGGTCCTCTGTCTCGCCTTCCTCAAAAACCTCTGGCTGCTCCTGCTCCTCCTCTCCTGTCCGCTGACTAGATAAACCAGCCATTTCGCCAAGCCTAAACTGTGTTTCGCTGGGCATTTCCTCCTCCTCTTCCTCCAGTTCAGCTCCAACGGGGTTCATGTGGCCGTAATATGTAAACGCCATGTCTCCAGTGCCCTGACCAGCCATGGTTTTCAACATGTGCTGTAGTACATGAAGCAGTGGAATCACGTCGTTCATCCCGTAATCCTGCCGACTGACAAATAAAGTGGCTTGAGCAAACGGCAGGTGTCACGTATGAGCTGCCACTGGTTGACATTGAAGTTACACAGGGGAGTCCCCCTATCTGCTTGGATCATCAGGAAATCCGTGATGGCTTTTCTCTGTTCATATAATCGGTCCAACATGTGAAGGGTGGAATTCCAACAGGTGGAAACATGGCAAATCAGACTATGTTGGGGGATAGCGTTCTGACACTGTAGCTCAAGAAGGGTGTGTTTGGCGGTGTATGAGTGGCTGAAGTGCATGCAAAGTTTCCTTGAAGTTGTTAGGATGTCTTGCAGATGGGGGGAACAATTCAGAAACCGCTTGACAACCAGATTGAAGACGTGAGCCATGCAGGGGGCATGGGTCAGGCTTCCTTGGCGCAGCGCAGACAAAATGTTCTTCCCATTGTCGGTAACCATGATTCCCATTTTAAGTTTTCTTGGAGTAAGCCATGTTTGGATTTCCTGATGAATAAATTTAAGCAGTTCCTCCCCTGTGTGACTCCGTTCGCCAAGACAAACCATGTGAAGCACTGCGTGACACCTCCGTGCCCTGCCCACATGGTAGACTGGAGGGGCACTGAAACTTGAGCCTACAGTGGAGGGTGAGGAGATGGCGGAGGATGAGGAGGCCGAGTCGCACGGTGTCACAGGCCCAACGGGCAGGGAGGCCGGAGGCCGAAGCGGCGTGACCTGTCCAAGTTGCTGCTGCTGCTGCAAAGGGACCACATTCACCCAGTGGGCCGTAAACAACATGTACTGTCCCTGACCGTAGTTACAGCTCCAGACGTCGGCGCTGCCATGCACTTTGATACACACCGACAGGCTCAAGGACTGGCCCACCTTCTGTTCAACAAAAGTGTGCAGCGCTGGTACTGCCTTCTTGGCAAAGAAATGACGGCTTGGGACTCTCCACCTCGGTCGGCACAAGCCATCAGTTCTCTGAAAGGTGCAGAGTCCACCACCTGAAAAGGGAGCGACTGCAGCACCAGCAACTCGGACAGGAGCACATTCAGCTTCTGCGCCGTAGGATGAGTGGGCGCATACTGCTGTCTCTTGGACATGGCTTCGCTGATGGATTGCTGGCGGGATGCATGACTTGGAGGAGCAGGAGCGACCAGAGGATGGGTATGACGCACAGCTGCCTTCGGCTGAGGTGCTGGAGACTTGGCTGGCAGAAATTGGGAGCGGCGTGCCACTTGGTGAGGAAGCAGACTGGACCACCCCTTGGGAGCCTCGGTTCTCCCAGGTCGCTTTATGGTGACGCATCATATGTTGACGCAGGGCCGTGGTGCCAACATTTGGACCCTGGCCACACTTCACCTTTTGCCTACATATCTTGCATGTGGCCATGTTACCCTCCTGCGGATGCTTCAGGAAAAACTGCCACACTGCCGAGTAGCTACTTTTCCCACCCCCTGGCCTCACTGATTCACTGCTGCTGTTGCCAACTCCAGGAACCCCTGCTCCACTACCTCCTGATAAGGTAGACTGCCGCACAGCAGGTGCTCTGCCCCGGCCCCGGCCGGCTCCAGCCTTTGGAATTGTGCCCCCATGCTGACTGCTACCACCTTGCTGCCTCAGCTGCTGACTCCGGGGCAACCTGCGCCCCTCTTCTCCTGATGATGACGATGAAGCCCCTTCATCACCCGGCTCCCAAGTGCGATCGGCTTCATCGTCATCCTCATTATCACCGAGTTGTGGCTGTACGTCACTGATGTTCGTGGATTCGTCAACAGTGTCTGGCGCAGGAGCTGGAACGCTCGCAGCACCCACGACACTGTCCACATCACTATTTGTCTGCCTAGCTAAAGAAGCCACCTGGGCAGTAGCTGCTGACTGTCCTCTATCTGATCGTCCTCACTAAAGAGTGGAGCTGAACCCAAAGCATAGGATACGTCGCTGGGGGAGGGAACGGCGTAGGACAGAGGCAATGGGAGGACAGGGACTGCTCTCGGGGCATGCCAACTCAGGGTTGTGTCAGAGGAACCTACCGATCCTAGACTGGGGGTCTCAGACGTAAGTTGTGATGATGTTGTTGATGAGCGCGTCAACCAATCTACCACGGCAGATGCGTTACTGGTGGAGACCCGACCGCTAGCAGATACTGGCAGATTAGGTCTCTCAGCATGACTCCTGCTGCTACTGGCCCCCAGTCTGCTGCGACCTCTGCCTGCGCAATCTTGGCCTCTGCCACTCCTCTTTTCACTTCCAGGCACTTGTCTGCCCGACATAGTCTAACTGGCGTGGTAGTAGGTGATATTTTAAGAACCCCCAGGCAGCAGTGTGTCAATATGAAACAGAATATAATGCACACCAAAAGTGAGCAGTAACACTCAGCCTCCAACAGGCCTGCTTAGTGTAAATAAGAGAGCTGCTTAGTGTAAATAAAGAGGGGTATGGTATGTTACAGAATGGGATGCCCCAACAGGAGTGCACCTGTGAGCAGTAATACTATGCACAGCAAGTGTGTTTATCAGGCCAAATTTCTATTAGAATAAGTGCAAAGGGTTATAGCAGTAAATAGAGGCTGGTGTAGTCACAGAATGGGATGCCCCAACAGGCAGGAGTGCACCTGTGAGCAGTAATACTATGCACAGCAAGTGTGTTTATCAGGCCAAATTTCTATTAGAATAAGTGCAAAGGGTTATAGCAGTAAATAGAGGCTGGTGTAGTCACAGAATGGGATGCCCCAACAGGCAGGAGTGCACCTGTGAGCAGTAATACTATGCACAGCAAAAGTGTGTTTATCAGGCCAAATTTCTATTAGAATAAGTGCAAAGGGTTATAGCAGTAAATAGAGGCTGGTGTAGTCACAGAATGGGATGCCCCAACAGGCAGGAGTGCACCTGTGAGCAGTAATACTATGCACAGCAAAAGTGTGTTTATCAGGCCAAATTTCTATTAGAATAAGTGCAAAGGGTTATAGCAGTAAATAGAGGCTGGTGTAGTCACAGAATGGGATGCCCCAACAGGCAGGAGTGCACCTGTGAGCAGTAATACTATGCACAGCAAGTGTGTTTATCAGGCCAAATTTCTATTAGAATAAGTGCAAAGGGTTATAGCAGTAAATAGAGGCTGGTGTAGTCACAGAATGGGATGCCCCAACAGGCAGGAGTGCACCTGTGAGCAGTAATACTATGCACAGCAAGTGTGTTTATCAGGCCAAATTTCTATTAGAATAAGTGCAAAGGGTTATAGCAGTAAATAGAGGCTGGTGTAGTCACAGAATGGGATGCCCCAACAGGCAGGAGTGCACCTGTGAGCAGTAATACTATGCACAGCAAAAGTGTGTTTATCAGGCCAAATTTCTATTAGAATAAGTGCAAAGGGTTATAGCAGTAAATAGAGGCTGGTGTAGTCACAGAATGGGATGCCCCAACAGGCAGGAGTGCACCTGTGAGCAGTAATACTATGCACAGCAAGTGTGTTTATCAGGCCAAATTTCTATTAGAATAAGTGCAAAGGGTTATAGCAGTAAATAGAGGCTGGTGTAGTCACAGAATGGGATGCCCCAACAGACAGGAGTGCACCTGTGAGCAGTAATACTATGCACAGCAAAAGTGTGTTTATCAGGCCAAATTTCTATTAGAATAAGTGCAAAGGGTTATAGCAGTAAATAGAGGCTGGTGTAGTCACAGAATGGGATGCCCCAACAGGCAGGAGTGCACCTGTGAGCAGTAATACTATGCACAGCAAAAGTGTGTTTATCAGGCCAAATTTCTATTAGAATAAGTGCAAAGGGTTATAGCAGTAAATAGAGGCTGGTGTAGTCACAGAATGGGATGCCCCAACAGGCAGGAGTGCACCTGTGAGCAGTAATACTATGCACAGCAAAAGTGTGTTTATCAGGCCAAATTTCTATTAGAATAAGTGCAAAGGGTTATAGCAGTAAATAGAGGCTGGTGTAGTCGCAGAATGGGATGCCCCAACAGGCAGGAGTGCACCTGTGAGCAGTAATACTATGCACAGCAAGTGTGTTTATCAGGCCAAATTTCTATTAGAATAAGTGCAAAGGGTTATAGCAGTAAATAGAGGCTGGTGTAGTCACAGAATGGGATGCCCCAACAGGAGTGCACCTGTGAGCAGTAATACTATGCACAGCAAGTGTGTTTATCAGGCCAAATTTCTATTAGAATAAGTGCAAAGGGTTATAGCAGTAAATAGAGGCTGGTGTAGTCACAGAATGGGATGCCCCAACAGGCAGGAGTGCACCTGTGAGCAGTAATACTATGCACAGCAAAAGTGTGTTTATCAGGCCAAATTTCTATTAGAATAAGTGCAAAGGGTTATAGCAGTAAATAGAGGCTGGTGTAGTCACAGAATGGGATGCCCCAACAGGCAGGAGTGCACCTGTGAGCAGTAATACTATGCACAGCAAGTGTGTTTATCAGGCCACATTTCTATTAGAATAAGTGCAAAGGGTTATAGCAGTAAATAGAGGCTGGTGTAGTCACAGAATGGAATGCCCCAACAGGCGGGAGTGCACCTGTGAGCAGTAATACTATGCACAGCAAGTGTGTTTATCAGGCCAAATTTCTATTAGAATAAGTGCAAAGGGTTATAGCAGTAAATAGAGGCTGGTGTAGTCACAGAATGGGATGCCCCAACAGGCAGGAGTGCACCTGTGAGCAGTAATACTATGCACAGCAAAAGTGTGTTTATCAGGCCAAATTTCTATTAGAATAAGTGCAAAGGGTTATAGCAGTAAATAGAGGTTGGTGTAGTCACAGAATGGGATGCCCCAACAGGCAGGAGTGCACCTGTGAGCAGTAATACTATGCACAGCAAGTGTGTTTATCAGGCCAAATTTCTATTAGAATAAGTGCAAAGGGTTATAGCAGTAAATAGAGGCTGGTGTAGTCACAGAATGGGATGCCCCAACAGGCAGGAGTGCACCTGTGAGCAGTAATACTATGCACAGCAAAAGTGTGTTTATCAGGCCAAATTTCTATTAGAATAAGTGCAAAGGGTTATAGCAGTAAATAGAGGTTGGTGTAGTCACAGAATGGGATGCCCCAACAGGCAGGAGTGCACCTGTGAGCAGTAATACTATGCACAGCAAGTGTGTTTATCAGGCCAAATTTCTATTAGAATAAGTGCAAAGGGTTATAGCAGTAAATAGAGGCTGGTGTAGTCACAGAATGGGATGCCCCAACAGGCGGGAGTGCACCTGTGAGCAGTAATACTATGCACAGCAAGTGTGTTTATCAGGCCAAATTTCTATTACAATAAGTGCAAAGGGTTATAGCAGTAAATAGAGGCTGGTGGAGTCACAGAATGGGATGCCCCAACAGCCAGGAGTGCACCTGTGAGCAGTAATACTATGCACAGCAAGTGTGTTTATCAGGCCAAATTTCTATTAGAATAAGTGCAAAGGGTTATAGCAGTAAATAGAGGCTGGTGTAGTCACAGAATGGGATGCCCCAACAGGCAGGAGTGCACCTGTGAGCAGTAATACTATGCACAGCAAAAGTGTGTTTATCAGGCCAAATTTCTATTAGAATACGTGCAAAGGGTTATAGCAGTAAATAAGAGGCTGGTGTAGTCACAGAATGGGATGCCCCAACAGGCAGGAGTGCACCTGTGAGCAGTAATACTATGCACAGCAAGTGTGTTTATCAGGCCAAATTTCTATTAGAATAAGTGCAAAGGGTTATAGCAGTAGATAGAGGCTGGTGTAGTCACAGAATGGGATGCCCCAACAGGCAGGAGTGCACCTGTGAGCAGTAATACTATGCACAGCAAGTGTGTTTATCAGGCCAAATTTCTATTAGAATAAGTGCAAAGGGTTATAGCAGTAAATAGAGGCTGGTGTAGTCACAGAATGGGATGCCCCAACAGGCAGGAGTGCACCTGTGAGCAGTAATACTATGCACAGCAAGTGTGTTTATCAGGCCAAATTTCTATTACAATAAGTGCAAAGGGTTATAGCAGTAAATAGAGGCTGGTGTAGTCACAGAATGGGATGCCCCAACAGGCAGGAGTGCACCTGTGAGCAGTAATACTATGCACAGCAAAAGTGTGTTTATCAGGCCAAATTTCTATTAGAATAAGTGCAAAGGGTTATAGCAGTAAATAGAGGCTGGTGTAGTCACAGAATGGGATGCCCCAACAGGCAGGAGTGCACCTGTGAGCAGTAATACTATGCACAGCAAGTGCGTTTATCAGGCCAAATTTCTATTAGAATAAGTGCAAAGAGTTATAGCAGTAAATAGAGGCTGGTGTAGTCACAGAATGGGATGCCCCAACAGGCAGGAGTGCACCTGTGAGCAGTAATACTATGCACAGCAAAAGTGTGTTTATCAGGCCAAATTTCTATTAGAATAAGTGCAAAGGGTTATAGCAGTAAATAGAGGCTGGTGTAGTCACAGAATGGGATGCCTCACAGCAGACTTGAGATCAGTTCAGTATATATGCACAGTAAGTGTATAAGCAGCCTGAAAACGCTAACAAAGCCAGTCAGCCAGCCAGTAACACTCAGGCTGGATGAAAAAAAAAAATCTCCCTGTGACTGCCTCCGATTTTTCCTAACTTTCCCTGCTTTTCGCTGACTTTCTGTCTGTCTCCTGCCTGTCTCCTGCCTGTCTCCAGCCTGTCCCTGTCTGTCCCTGGCTCTCTGTCTCTCCCTCACTACAGCAGCGTCCTGTCTCTCACGAATGCAATAGAGAAATTAGGAAAAGCAAGATGTCCGCCGACTTAAATAGCGCTGTGACGTCACCGGGCTTGCTGGCTGCTGATAGGCTGCATGTGACTGCCCCAGCTTGCACTGCTGCGGGGTAGATGCCTGGACATGTCCCGTCCACCATCTTAGAATGCCTGTAATGTAAATGAATGGATGTTAAAGGAAAACTTCGAGCGATCGAAGCACGGGGAAATTCGGATTCGGTCCGAATCGAATTTTTCATGAAATTCGGATTGAATCCGGGTTCGTCCGGATCGATTCGCTCATCCCTAGACACTGTCATTGGCGGGGAGTCGCAATCTGATGTATGTGCTAGATTGGCCAACATTGAGAAATTGATTTCTAGCTCTGCGGCCAGAAAGGCCCCAGCTAAGAGAAGACATCTGTCTCCGGACGCGCCGGTTCTGGATTTTGATGGCTATGATTCCCTTGACTGGTCTGATTATTCCCCGCTTGAGGAGGGGGAATTGTTTTCTGAATCTGATGCTGAGGATCAGCAGTTTTTTTATGCTGATATTGGGCAGGCGCAGGGGGATGCCGTTGATACCCCCAAAGTCCTGGCCCATTTATTTGAGGTGCTGGATATTTCTCTTCCAGCGGAGTCCCCTCCGCAGAAAGGGGAATTCTTTGGGACTTCTAAGCCACACTTGGAGTTCCCAAATCAGAATCATTTTGAAAGCATGATTCTTAGGGAATGGGAGAGACCTAGCCGGCTCCCCGGTGTTCCTCAGGGATGGGATAGGAAGTATCCCTTTCCGGTGGACGCGGTGAAGCGCTGGCCGTCCCCTCCCGAGGTCGATGCGCCCATTCTGGGATTGTCCAACACCTCTGTTGTACATTCTCCAGACGCCACCACTCTTAAAGATGGTGAGGACAAGCGCATTGACCAAATGGCCTGCCATGCCTTCGCTAGTGTGGGTTCAGCCTTGCGGCCTGTTTGTGCGTCTGCGCTCACGGCTGTGGCTACCAGGTCTGTGGTTAGGGACCTGTTGAGTGGTTACCAGCTTAACCCGGCCAGTGATGAATTTACAGCCCTTAAGCGGTGTGAATTGTTCATGTCTTTTGTTTTATCCGCCTTGGATGACACAATATGCATGTGTAGTAGAACCTCAGCGTTGCTAGTGGCTATTCGCCGATCGGTCTGGTTGCGTCAATGGGCGGCTGACATTGCAACTAAGAAATCACTTACAGGGCTACCCTTCCTGGGTATGCGGCTGTTTGGAGATAAGTTGGATTCGGTGGCAAAAGGGGGAAAGTTACCACAACGTAAGAAGCAGCGTCGCTCCTTTCGAGGGGCAGGCTCCTTTAATCCTTCCTTTCGCGGTGCCAGAGCAGGCAGAGGTTTTGCCTACTCTACCTTTAGAGGTGATTCCTGGAACAGAGGCAGAGGACGTGCTCGTCCTGGACCTGCCTGGGGTTCCAAGCCCAAGCCTGCTTCCAAGCCAGCTCAGCAATGAGGGGGCGCCCTCACCCTTGCGGGTGGGGGGACGGCTGCGACACTTCTTCCAGGTTTGGGCCCAGGAGGTCACAGACAAATGGATCTTGGAAGTCGTCTCTTCCGGGTACAAACTGTAGTTCGAGTACTGGCCTCCTCACAGATTCCTCAGATCTCGGGTGCCCTCGGATCCCGGGGCTGTGCAGGGGCTCCTGTGGGCAGTAAAAAATCTTCTGGACATGGAGGTCATATGCCCGGTGCCTTTCTCGGAGAGAGGCCGGGGCTATTATTCCAACCTCTTCACGGATCCCAAAAAGGATGGATCCATAAGACCCATTCTGGATCTGAAGCTTCTCAACAGGTTCATTCGAACCAAGAAGTTCCGCATGGAGACTTTGCGCTCAGCCATCCTTTCTCTTCGTCAGAGGGACTTCATGACGTCCATAGACATCAAGGATGCTTACCTTCATGTACCTATCTTCCCAGCACACCAGAGATTACTCAGGTTTGTGGTGGGAGATCAGCATTTTCAGTTTGTTGCCCTCCCTTTCGGGCTGACCTCGGCACCAAGGGTGTTCACCAAGGTGCTGGCGGGCATAATGGCCCTCCTCAGAGCCCAGGGCATTCGCATTGTGCCGTATCTGGACGACCTGCTCATTACGGCATCCTCTCTGTCAGGCGGAGCTAGACACCAGGACGGTGGTGACGACGCTGGAGAGGTTCGGCTGGGTGATCAACCATCCCAAGTCTTCTCTATCACCGTCAAGGGGGATTTCGTTTGTGGGCATGAATCTGGATACCGTTCAGACCAGGGTGTTCCTACCTCAGTCAAAGGTGCAGATGGTTTAAGATCTGATACGTCTTCTCCTGTCCAACCCTTGCCCGTCTATCCGGCTAGGGATGAGACTGGTGGGATTGATGGTGGCTTCCTTCGAGGCAGTTCCCTTTGCTCAGTTCCACATGAGGCCGCTTCAGCTCCATTTACTGTTGGCTTGGGACAGATGTCCGCTGTCATCAGGCTGGGGTGGAATGCACATGTGCTGGCCAGGCTCTGGGGCACACTGCAGTTAGTAAGGAGTGTTGGTGCCTCTCCCGACCCACAAAAGGCCCTCTGCTCACATCTTCCCACTCAGGACAAATTCAGGGGACCTCCCACTTCAGCTCTTCGGAAGGGGAAAATTCTGCCTCCCACAGGCCGCCTGTGACCGTCAGACCCCTCTCCCTCCAGCCGGCTACCTGACCGCTGCAGACTCAGGGGACATATTCAGCAACATGACTGGGGCAGGCTGCGGCGCCATCTGCTGCTCCATGATGCTTTTTTTCTCAAACGTTTTTCCTTGGGTGAAGGCAAAACTCCTAATGAAGTACTTTTCTTTATATAATTATAGTCAATATTTACAATTTACTGTTGTTTCCTTCGTTACTTTTTTTTTCTTTGCCTGTGGCGATAGATTAAAGGGGCCCTAGGAATACCCACATTGTTACCCAGATTTGTCTATACTTTGGTCTAAGACCCCCAGGGTTTTTGATTGTTAACACCATGATGAGGCAACAGGTCTAGTGCCTTAACAGGGAGCAGTGCCCTGTTTCTCCTTTCCCATCAGCAGCCGCTTGAGGATGAGGGTCCCATCTGCTGCACTGCTGCAATGTTTTTTTGTCCAGATTTTAACCGGGCCTCCACTATGATTTATTGAAAAGCCCAAACCCTTATAAAACGATTACCAAGCATCTAAAATTAATACATTTTAAGTTTTTAGTCACTTATTGTTCTTTCCCCCACTGGGTTGCAACTCTGTTCGGGGCTTTAGGATACGGGCACCGCCATCTTGACTCAGAAGCATCACACTTACTGAGGAGAGTGGGATAAAGTACAAGGGGGCGGGTTATAGCTGTGCTTTGCTCAGACAGACCAGAGCTGGGGTCAGGAAAAGGCAAGCAAGCCCAGAATGCAGAGCAGCACACTCAGAAGGCACTTCCTGTTTGCAGGCTGCCTGATGTTCCATAAGCCGCCATAATGGATATTTAAAGGCTTGTAACATGCAGTAGATGCAGGTAGGATGATTTTTAATGTGAGCAATCTGTATGTACAGGGTGTGGGAAACATATAAGATAGACTCTTATTCAGAGTGAAGGACCGCTTTAAAAGGCAACCCTCACTAGAGGTTTTGCTTCCCCCTGTGATGTTATTAAGACCTGGGTCCTCTGCACTGGGGGTCCCACCAGGGGCTCAGTCACAACCTAACTCACCCTTTCAAGTGGCAGTGCTGGAGCCCCCCCTCAGTGACCAAGAAACGGAAATATCAGGCCCCGGTAACATTTTCTGAATCAGAGGAAGATTTGTAAGCCATTGTGGATACTGATGAGGAATGCTCATAGGGGGATCTGGTTTCCAGTGAGGAGGCCTCTAACTCGTAAATGTCCATTTAAAGGCATCCAGTGAGAGGTGAAGGATAGTTAGAAATCAGCATATTGGGGGAGGGGCTATAGATTGCCCAGGTAAAACTAAAAAAGGCTACTTTGTGTATACCTTGCAATGCCACTTCCCGCCCCTGCAGTACTTTATATTGCAGTGCTAGGTGCCAGGGAGTTCTGAGCATGGCAACATATAAGCAACTGAGTGCAGGGCTGTCAGGGCAGGGGTCCGGAAATCTGGCGCCGAGGTCTGTGTTCGGACCCTGGTCCGCCAGTTGAGTATCGCTGCATTAGCGTCAGCCCATTAGTAACGCATTGAAAAAATGACTGCTTCTATTTCGAATGTTTTAGGAATAGAAGGAAAGAAGGTTTCCCAAACAGCCGCATTTCACGAGAATTATCAAGAACATGTGGAAAAAGCTGGTTTGGATTCCATCCATTCAAAGGATTCTTGATAGTAAATATCCATTTCCAGGTGATCTGATTAAAGCGCCACATGTGTGAACACATGACGGAGCCAGGCTTACCTTCCTGGCTCCCTCGTCAATGTAAACATGGGCGGCTGCATACCCAGCATGTTTGGGCTGTGTGCCCTCCTGTCCCTAGCTATTCAGATAGGCATGCTGCTGGGGATGCGGCCGCTCACCCTCCTGATTGCCATAAACAGAGCCATTTTGCAAACTGCCCTTAATGGATGAGAGCCTGCACATTGCGCCGTAGGACTGGGGAAAGGTGAGTGTTTCTTGGTGATTTTACACAGTAGGGCATCCCAGATCGGGATGTACCCCCAGGGCAGGGAACAAAACCTGGGATAGTCAAATGCCCAGGTTTTGTTCTACTTTAAGTTATGCTCTTCTTCCCTGGAGGTAGATGTTTCGAGTTTATCCAAACACAAGTCATTCGACCATGATTCAGGTAAGAACAGGATCTTCCTCTTAGATCTATTACAGAAATTTCACTTTTCAGGGTGCTGAACATCAATGTGGCAGCAGCCTGAATCAGGTTGCCTGCTGTGTGTATCCCTCCTCTGCTCGCCCCATTCACTTTCCAGGCGCTCCCAAGGCACAAGCCCGCTGACAGTGCAGAAGGGAGCCCTGCACTTAAACCCCTTTCATTAGGAATGTCAGGTTTTTGATGCTCTGCCTCATTGTTTTCCTCTTCTGGAATGTAAAAATACAATTCTGTGATTACTCACCTGTAGAATTGGTATTATATGTATACAGCACGTCCTGTTCCAGAAGATATTCCTTACACTTGGGATATACTCCAGTAGATGGCGCTGGACTGCAGAGAAAGAAAAGTGGCTCCTCCTGGCCCTATATATACCCCGGATCTCCCATAAAATACCCAGTATTGAAAAGCAGTTAGCAAGAGACCGGGAGAACTATAACCATTATATGAAAATTTGAACATAAGAACAATCACCATAAAGAGGTAACTAAAGATAATGATAACAAGGGTGGGGTGGAACAGGACGTGCTGTACACATATAATACCAATTCTACAGGTGAGTAATCACAGAATTGTATTATTCTAAGTATACAGCACGACCTGTTCCAGAAGATATTCCTTACACTTGGGACATCCAATAGCAGTGTCCGTAAGGTAAGGTGGGATCCCCAAAAGTAACAGCGGGCAGTTTAAACCACTGCCGCCTGCAGAACTTTGCGGCCAAAAGCAGCATCAGCTGAGGCCCTAACATCAACCTTGTAAAACTTTGAAAAAGTATGAACAGAAGACCAAGTAGCAGCCTTGCAAACTTGTTCAACAGAAGCTTGGTGCTGAAAAGCCCAAGAGGCACCAATAGCACGAGTAGAATGAGCAGTAAGGCAGAAGGGAGGCTCCTTTCCCTTAGCAGAGTAGGCCTGTATTACAGCCTGATGGATCCACTTGCTGATATTGGACTTAGCTGGAGCCAGACCTTTCTTCGGTCCAGACGGAAGCACAAAAAGAGCATCAGTCTTCCTGAAGGATTCAGTAGCCACCAAATAGAACTTCAGAGTTCTGACTACGTCCAAAGAATACAAAACCCTTTCCTTAGGGTTACTGGAATTAGGACACAGAGAAGGCAAAACAATGTCCTGATTGAGATGAAAGGCAGAAACAACCTTAGGCAGAAAATGTGGCTTAAAACGAAACACCACCTTGTCCTGGTGTCTCTCAAAATAAGGAGGCTTGATGGAAAGCGTCGCCAACTCAGAAACACGCCTAACAGAAGTGATAGCCACCAAAAAGACCACCTTAAGCGTGAGAATGGACAAAGGAGCCCCTTGCAAGGGCTCAAAGGGAGACCCTTGCAGGGCAGATAAGACCAAGTTCAAGTCCCAGACAGGTAACATAGGCTTACGTGGGGGACGCACGTGAGTAACTCCCTGGAAAAAAGGTCTTGACCAGGGGATGCTGAGCAATGGATCTTTGGAAAAAAATTGCCAAAGCAGACACATGGCCTTTCAGAGTACTGAGCTGAAGGCCCATATCCAAACCATGTTGGAGAAACTCCAGAATCCTAGGAATAGAAAACACACGACAGGGAAGCGAGTGGGACTCGCACCAGTCAATGTAAGTATGCCAAACCCCATAATAGATGGAAGAAGGGGACCTCTTCCTAGCCCTGATCATGGTATTCACCACCGAGGCAGGCAGCCCTTTTTCCATCAAGATGGAGGTTTCAACAGCCAGGCCGTCAAAGCCAGCATTTGTAAATTGGGGTGGCGTAGGTGTCCCTGAGTGAGCAGATCTGGAACCCGTGGCAGGGCGTACTGATCTACTGCCAACTGCACGATGTCTGCGAACCACACTCTTCTTGGCCAACAGGGGGCCACCAGGATGGTTGGCACCCCTTCCTGAATCTTGCGCAGCACCCTGCCCAGCAGTGGAAACGGGAGAAACACATACAGGAGCTGGAACCTCGTCCAAGACATTGCCAGGGCATCCATGGCCAAGGCCAGAGGATCCTGGGACAGAAAGACAAAGACTGGAAGCTTGTGATTGTGACGGGATGCAAACAGATCCACATCTGGTTGACCCCAGCGGTGGCACAGGGAGCGAAACACTCTGCTGCTGAGAGACCACTCTCCCAGACGAGAGGTCCCCCTGCTGAGGGAGTCTGCCTCCAGATTCTCCACCCCCGGCCTGTACACAGCTGAGATGCAGGGAACATTTTCCTCCACCTAGGACAGTATCAGGGACACTTCCTTGAGTGCCCTCTTGCTCCGGGTCCCTCCCTGATGATTCATGTAGGCAACCACCGTCTGGTTGTCTGAGCGGACCTGAACAGCCCGACCCCTCAGGTGTGGGGTTAAGTGGACGAAAACCAACCTGATTGCCCTCAATCCCAGAATGTTGATGGGGCATGGGCCTCCTGAGGGCCCCACTGACCCTGTAATTTCAGGGACTTCCAAAATCCCCCCCAACCTGTCAGACTGGCATCCGTGGTGACAGTCTCCCAGCAGGGGGTCAGAAAGGACCTGCCCCCCAGCAGGTTCTCTGAGACCAGCCACTACACTAGAGACCGCCTGACCTGAGGGGACAGGACAAACGCCTGATCCAGGGACACAGGGTCCCGATCCCATACTGACAAGAGGTGAAGCTGAAGAGGCCTCATGTGGAACTGAGCATATGGGAGTTCCTCGAAGCAGGACACTATCAGGCCCACCAGCAGCATTCCCTGCCTGATGGATGGATGGGGACAAGACAGCAGGAGCTGAACTTTCTCTTGAAGGACCTCCACCTTCTGCTAAGGAAGAAAGATCTTGACCCGAGCTGAATCCAGAATCATGCCCAGAAAAGACTTCACCATGGAAAGAGACAGGGAAGATTTGGGGTGATTGATCACCCAGCTGAATGACTCCAGTGTGGACACCACCCTCTGAGAGTCCAGCTCTGCCTGATGGAAGGATTGAGAAGCGATAAGCATGTCGTCCAGGTAGGGAAGAATGCGAATGCCTTGAGATCTCAGCAACGCCATCACTCCTGCCAGCACCTTGGTGAATACCCTGGGAGCCGGCATCATCAGGGGCCCCATCTAAGAGACCCCTGAGCAGGCTTTAAATAGCAACAGCCGTGATAGCAGAGGCACAGACCAGACGGAGCACGGCCCCAACACAGGCAAAGGCATGGCAAGCCAGCTGATCCATGCGCCTGTCTTCCTCATCCCTCAATGTAGTAGTGTCAGGGGAATGCATGACAGATGTTCGTGTTAGACAACCCCAGAACTGGAGCATCCACCTCTGGAGGACATGACCAACGTTTAACCATTTCAGCAGGAAAGGGATACCTCTTATCCCAACTCTTTTGTACCCCGGGAAGCCGGCTAGGCCGTTCCCACTCCTTGAGAATCAGATTATTCCAGGGGGGTATAACCAGTAACATCAAAAAACTCCTCAGCTTCCATAGAAAAGAGAGTAACACCGGGTGCCAGATGCCGCCGCTTAGCAGGAGCCTTATGCGGACCAGAACCAGCAATATGCCTTTCAATGCTGGCTACCCTGATAGCCAAATCAGGTTGAGACTCCCCACTGGTATGCACCTCACTGGGAGTCAGGTGTAAGCGTGGGGGGGTAGGCGAAGCCAGAGGGGGCGCAGCACTAGGCCCAGCCGCAGATTAACCAGACAGCAGGGCAAGTACCTGCTGGGCGCAGGGTACACACACCCTGACATCATCACTTATAGGGGATACCCCACATGCCACACACAGCCGGACTTTTCCCGAAGGAACCTCGAGCACATTATCCTGAGAAGCCTCCATATGGTGATTATCACGGCACAACAGGCCAATAGGGATTGACGCTAATAAAAGCAACCCGGGATGCCCCAATAACCCGCTAGGGAAGTGGGAGTAATGGTATTTAATAGCCCTCCAATAAGAGTTAACACTAAATAGAGGGGATAGGACTGGGAGAAACCACAAAGTTTGACCTGCCTGCAAGACATAAGCAAAAGATCTCATAAGCGATATGCAATACAGATATATACATAAATAAATCAGCCCGCAGGGGCACTTACGAACCGCGATAGTGAGACGCCAGGCACACACAGCAGAGAATTAAAATGGCGCCCGCATATACCTCGAGGGGCGGGCTGCGGAGACAGTGATGCAAAACTCGTCATCCGCAAGGCCCGCCCCCCTGAAGAGCGCGAAAATGCGCCCACCTGACAAGACCAGCCAATGATGGCGCAGCAGCGCCTGAGGCGATGTCGCCGCTGACCGCAAAGCGCAGTCCAAACGTGCGGCGGCAGTTGAAAGAAACCAGTGCAATCAATTCAACAGGGATCAAACACAACACACAATATATAGCAAAGACATGCACCCCCCCCCCCCCGAGAACTACAAGGGAGAGTGAGGGGGAAGCAACGGCCAGCCTAAAGGGAGCCAACTGTGGGGACAGGGGGCGAGTGGCATAAAATGCGGGAGAGGCATCCCATAAGGCTCACCATGGGCCTATACCGCCTACCCTTTGGTGGGGGACTGCGGTTGGAGCAGCGCTCCTTAGCACCTGACAGAGGTGCTGCCTACCTTCACCCGAACCAGAGCAGCCTGAGCTGGGAGGCAGTAGAAGGAAACAGGTGGGAATAGTCCTACAGGGCCGCAGGCTAATAGCCCCGCTCAACTGCGAGTAGAGAGAGCCATCTTCTAGTCATTGCAGCCAGGACTGCAGAGAAGAACTGGGGATTTTGTGGGAGGTCCCGGGTATATATGGGGCCGGGAGTAGCCCCTTTTCTGTCTCTGCAGTCCAGCGCCATCTACTGGATGTATAACCCAAGTGTAAGGAATATCTTCTGGAACAGGACGTGCTGTATACTTAGAATATAAACATATTGTTAGGACCTGCGATTGACTTATCACCAGACCTGCGATTTACTTATCAGCATACTGTGTCCAAGTTTCTTAGATTTCTGTGGTTCTGTGTTGCTCCATTTGGAGTGGCTTTCCTGGCTTTGACTAAAGCCCTTAGTATAGCTACAAATCCCAGAAGCCTTCAACTGACAAGGACACCCCCCATAGCAGAGGTTGGTAAAATCAAGAAGCAGTAATGCAAGAATCCCTCTCCAGATGAGAACACTGCCGGTAACTCGTTAACTACAGGATACAAGATTTTGATCCCCTAACCCGTAAAGGCGAAATCAGGGCGCGGGGGGGGGGGGGGGGTTTAAACCTACAAGCTAGGTAACAAGTGTAGAATATATCTGCCTCAGCCAATCAGATGATTAACAAGCTGGAATCAGGAAGTCTCTACTCCATACACATAACACACCAGTTGTATAAAGGATTGCTAAGGTAAACACAATGTTGCTAGAGAAAAAAGGGTTCTTTTAAAATGCAGTCGCAAACAAATAGAAAAGAAGACAAAACAACATAAAAATTGACAATTTGTAAAATACCATTGAAGTGGAATTGCCCATTAAACCTATAAGTCTACACTTCCAGTGCATCTTGAATGTTTCATTTTAAAGCCCAGCTCTATACATTAAATATAGGCATTAGCTCATCCTGACCACAACACACTCTTCCAGGTTTGTCTTTTCTTTCAGCAATGATACAGTTGAGCGGCCATGATTGCTCCTTAGAAAAGAAAACCAGTGACCTCTTAGGCATCTTCATTTCCAAGTCTTTCCACTAGAAGGCTGATCAGTCTCTTTAAGGAAGCGCTGATGTTACACCCTTCCAATTTCCAGCGGATGGCTGAGAAGTCTGCAGTTTCCACCCACTGCCTTTCAGCATATGTTCCACTTGAATCTTCAGTGCTGTGTAATTAGAAACAATACTTTGAGCATATTACATTAAAATAAATGCTGTGACCATAACAAGAGAGTATGACTGGATCATCTTACACATGAAGATAGTTTACACTGAAGTTGCACTGTGGAGTTTGAGATCTATCTTCCCTGGTCCTGGATACAATTAGGGGCCTGATTTACCAGCTGTTTACCACCAGCTTGTGTTCTCCCTGCATTGGTTGCAGGGTGTTTGTTCTCTGATGTTTCCTGCCTGACGCACCAACCTTCATCCCTTCAATGACCAGAAAATTTGTCTCAGGGGTGACAAACTCCAATACACTGGGCCAAAATTAAAAGTTTGAGGGACATCCTTGATATTTACTGAAAAAAATGTCTATAACTGTAGTCAGTCAGTAGACAATTGCGGAGGAGGTGGGGCCAGTGTGTATGAAGGAAGATGGCAGCAGCTGGCCGCAGCAACCAACCAGGTTCCTGGCTTGTAGATAATGATGTGGAAAGGGGGGTGTAGGGTAGACTGTTGCTCGAGGGCCAAATCTGGTGACACAGGGGGCCAGATTTGGCCCACAGGCCAGAGTTCGATACACGTGACTTGACTCATCACAGAAGGCAACCCTTTACCAATTAGCAGAGGTTCTGAAAATTCTGCAGCTTTGTAAGCAGAGGTACAGAACCATCCATCTACTTCAGGGCCCCATACTCAGTAGGGTTTCTATGATATTTTAGGCACGTCTGGCTTACCTCAATCTGCAGATTCCACAGTGGTGCCATTTGTCCACTTATGATTAGTGATGGGCTTCAGATCTGAGCTAAAATTAGATTCAACCCAAATCTTGCTGATTCAGACAGTATCGGCAAGATCAGGGTCAAATCAATGGGGCTTTCCTACCCCGTGTACTGGTATTGGAGTGCCTTGGGCCAATTACCAGTTCACAAAAAATGCAAGTCAAGAATAATATTTATTAATCTAAATATAAGTACCCACATGTCCACATCTTCTTCCTTCTGCCCTCCCCCCCCCCCCCCCCCGACATCCTCCCCGGCTGAAAGCATCTTTTGTTTTATAGGATGAGGGTCCCCCTCCTCATTCCTTGGCATCCCACCAGGGGTAATGCTATCTACTGGAGAGGGAAGCTTTTATAGTACAGAGATGAAGCCTCTGAGGAATCTCCTCACCATATGGCTATCCAGGTTCCTCCCATCCAGTGATGTAAGTAGTCACATGCGGATGATTCTATGTGAGGCCCCACCTCTGTATTAAAAAGCTTCCCTCCTTGGTGGCCCGCCATTACCTTTGGTGTGATGCCAAAGAAGAAGTAGGGGGACCTGTGACCAAAAAATGGCAGTGCATAACTTGCATTTTATTTTATTTTTTAATTGAAGGGTTGCAGGTTCGATTCCTGGCCAGGGCATGACTGAAGTGCTTTTCAGCAAGGCACCTAACCCCCCAACTGCTCCCCGGGCGCCGTAATTAGGGCAGCCCACTGCTCCGGGCATGTGTACACTCCTTGCACAAATGGGTTAAATGCAGGAAAATAATTTTTATGTGTGCAAAAGCATACAATTGCCATATGTGCCCCGCCCAAATAAATATTGTAATAATGTAATAACGTGCCTTGACAGTGTATATAGGGACCTTACCTAGTGTGCCCCAGAATCCAGATGTCCATGTCTCTGTCTACCTAGATAAAATCCAGCCGTTTTGAAGCTGGAGCTGCTGGGGGGGAGGGGGGCAGCATTGCTGTGCCACATATTATGAAGTGGCCGGACTCTGGGTAGTTGGCACATGCACTTTGCTGCATTGTTATATGGAAGTACTTGAAGTTGTTCAGCTGACGAAAAGGATCCACAGCTCGCTCAGGACTAAGACAGTGACAGACAGGGGAGCACATCAGGGAGGCGAGCCTGTTCTTCTCGGTTACATGCCGCATTCACACACAGGTGATGTCATACTGATAAGTCTTCTTCACAAAGAAAGTTCCCGCTAGATGAATGTGTGTTATCGCACTTGGTGCATGTGATAATTATGCTGGAGAGGAATACATTTTACTTGCAGCCAGCACCCCCCCCCCCAAGCACACAAGAATTCAACATTTAGTATTGAGATGTGTCACTTCAGCGGTGAGAGAAAGAAAATTTGGTTTCCTCTAAAATAAACCTGCAGTTGTGTTGGACAAAATATGTTGAAGGCTACATGTAGGCAAAAAAGAATAACCTATACTCACCTTATCCCCTGGAGAACTGATGCAGCATAGCCTGCATAGCCATAGCGGAGCCTGACAGGCCAGCTTGATTGTGTCCTAAACTGGCAATGCTCAGCTTAAAGCGGACCTTCACCATGATTTATTGAAAAGCCCAAACCCTTATAAAACTATTCCCCTGCATCTAAAATTAATATATTTTAAGTTTTTAGTCACTTATTATTCTTTCCCCCACTGGGCTGCAACTCTGTTCAGGACTTTAGGATACGGGCGCCGCCATCTTGACTCAGAAGCATCACACTTACTGAGGAGAGGAGAGTGGAATAAAGTACAGGGGGTGGGGTTATAGCTGTGCTTTGCTCAGACAGAGCAGAGCTGGGGTCAGGAAAAAGGTCAGCAATCCCAGAATGCAGAGCAGCACAATCAGAAGGCACTTCCTGTTTGCAGGCTGCCTGATGTTCCGTGAGCCGCCATCTTGGATGTTTAAAGGCTCATAACATGCAGTAGATACAGGTAGGATGATTTTTAATGTGAGCAATCTGTATGTACAGGGTGTGGGAAACATAAGATTTCTTATTCAGGGTGAAGGACCGCTTTAAGGTAGAGACAGTTTGGCCATACACTCATTCCCATTAATTGGTGACAAGCCTGCTGGAAAAGGGGGGCTGCCATGGAGCTGGGGGGAGTCCAAGAATGAGAAGAGAAGTATACAATCGGAGCATCCCAATTTGGGGGGTGAGCTAGTGGGTGGCCCTAGAATCAAAGTGATTGCAGTGATAAGTCTTTGGGTCTATATCTCTGAATACACAATGTATATATGTCAGAGAAAAATGGGGCCTCTCTTCTGTTACCAGCTTATCTCTGGATCAGCATAGTAAGTTCTCTGGGTCTCAGTAGAAAAATAGATGGCAGAATGGATTGGCAAAGTCACATCATGTTCATGTTCAGACATCTGTCCAAGAAGTTTAGCGTCACAATAATTATCAATACTTACACAAATGTTGAGTAAAACAATCGCTCCGACACTGCACACAACACAAAGAAAAGCTTGGCATCCAATGCTTCAAGCTCTTCAGTGGCCAGGACGAGAAGCTCCTTCACTTGCCCCAGGTGAAGCTGACCTTGGTAGACATCACTCAATGCTCTTTCTGTTTCCTACAGTAAAAACATACATACAATACATATAGGGGTTAATTCAGCACCAGGTGAAAATGAAATAGAAGTGCACCTGGTGCTGAATCAACCCTTCAATTTACCACCAGGCACAAAAATGCTCTATTTTTTTTTTTCATTGTCTATCTAGGGGTTGGTTCAGCATCTTTTACTCCAAAGAGAACTTTTTGCTCCTGGTGCTGAATTGACCCCATGGTAGCCACAATGACACTAGTTTCTGCCTGCATGTACTGTACAAGATCATTAATTATTCTTTAAGTAGACCTAAAGTACCACATCAAGATGGATCCCTAACTGAAATGAATACTCCCCGACTCAAAACAAAAACATACACGACAAGTGGTTCTGATAGGGCTGGCACTTCAAGATAAGGACTCACAGACAGTTGCTTTTGCCAACAACACACAAATGCATTCAAAAAAGGCACATAAACAATACCCCAAATGTCCCTAATTATTAAAAAGCTAGCATAGCTTGAATAGAAACGGAAGCTTGGCTGTGGCCCATGGAGAGGTATTGCGGGCGGTTGAGCTGCGGGGATTAGGGTGACGGCCATATGCTCTCTGCGGCCAGACCCAGTGCGGCTCCCGCTCTGCGTCACTACTGACACAACTCGGTTTTATAGTTCATGCCACAGTATTTGAAATCAAGCTGTCTCTGATACAGCAGTGTTAATATTGATTTGGTGATGATTGGATGCTGCTGAGACATTTCCTTGTGAGCTCTGGACATTGGTTTACATACAGCACAAAGCACTTTTCCATGGATGCTGCTATTAGATACCTAAGACTCTCTGGTCCACATTGCAATCAGCACTAAGCACTGTATACGTGTTGGATAAAAGTGATGATCTCCCTTGGCAGACGGCCTTGTCTATAAGAGTGCTATACTGGCTGGCCAGCAACTGACTTTTTGGATGTGTGGTGTGTGTGGGGGTGTGGTGTGCACGGGGGGCCCCCGTTTCTATTCAAGCTATGCTAGCTTTTTAATAATTAGGGACATTTGGGGTATTGTTTATGTGCCTTTTTTGAATAAATGTGTGTGTTGTTGGCAAAAGCAACCGTCTGTAAGTCCTTTATTGAAGTGCCAGCACTATCAGAACCACTTGTCCTGTATGTTTTTGTTTTGATTGTATTCTTTAGGTTTATGGGCGCCCGTTATAGGTTAGGGCAGTGCAATGGACTATTAACACATGACCTCCCCGGCGGTCTTAAATATACTCCCCAACTCCCCTGCACACCCCCTCATTGCAAGACTGGACAGTACATACAGTATATATTCTCAGTGTGCCACACACCCCGCTTCCCCTTTAATTCTTACGATTGGGTTACTCACCGCCAGGTGACGCAGTTGCAGAGAGGAAGTCTTGTAACGAGCCCCCTTCCGGCCTATATATACCTGGTACCTCCCACTTAACACCAGTGTTTTTCTCTCTGCATGACGACAAGACAGAAGAAAGAAGTCTTCTGCTTGCAGGTAGCCGGGGTCTTACCCCGGCACCCCCTTTGGGTCTATTTCTGCCCAGTTGATTGTTTACCTATATGGTTGATGGAAGCCTCCCAGCCCAGGCTGCTCAATGGGCAAATGGTAGATGGCACTATAGGTGCCTAGGAGCTTATCTACTCCGCTCGACCTCATGCGTGGGGCAATGCGGCTATCCGGCATGGTGATCCGGATTTGGGATGCCCCTGTCCCGAGGTTCCCCTTGGCCCCTTTCTCTCCCGTTACGGTCCCTTCTCCCTTCACTTGGGGGGGGGGGGGGGTCTTGGGGGATGTATATATGCATGTGGTGTTTTTACTTATGTTTATAACCATTGTCAGTTTCAGGTCAGCGCCGCGAGATGTGCGCACGCGGCCTGACCTGCTAACACTTTTTTTATTGTTTACATGTGTTTCCCCCCCCCCCACTGATCGAAGGCGTCAGGGCGCCCTCTCTGTTGCGGCTCCGCCATTGTGCGGGCCGCGCTGTTGGCAGTTTCAGGCACGGCCTGAACTGCCAGAGTTGTTTGTAGCTCTGCTTTAGGATGCGGCCGCCATTGGCGGGCCGCGCTGTTGGCAGTTTCAGGCGCATGGCCTGAACTGCCAGGGTTGTTTGTAGCTCCGCTTTAGGATGCGGCCGCCATTGGCGGGCCGCGCTGTTGGCAGTTTCAGGCGCATGGCCTGAAGCTGCCAGGGTTGTTCTCCCCTCCCATCCCACTAACCGAGGGCGTCGGGCGCCCTCTCGGTATGCGGCACCGCCATTTGGCGGGCCGCACTGTTTGAATCTGGGGGGGTGGGGCCCGGACGACGCGATGAGGGGGCGTGGCCTGAGCGGCTTGACGCGCAGCTCGGCCCCGCCGCACTTCCTCCTTCTAATTAGGAGTCAGGTGCGGGGGACTCAGGCTGCAGGAAGTGTTTGTAAGTGACATAGGAGAAGGCTTGGTAGGAAAAGTTTGCCTGTTTGCTGATGATACAAAGGTTAGTAATAGGGTGGATATTCCTGGAGGTGTCTGCAACATGGAAAATGATTTAGCTTTACTGGATAGATGGTCAAAACTGTGGAAACTAGAATTTAATGTCTCTAAATGTAAAATCATGCACTTGGGTAGAAGGAATCCCTGCTCTGAGTACCGTATGGGCAGTACTGTGTTAGCCAGGACCTCGGAGGAGAGAGATTTAGGGGTACTGATTACTGATAGCTGCAAGATGAGTGGACAGTGTAGCCAGGCAGTGGGAAAAGCAAGCAGGATGCTCGGCTGCATAGCTCGAGGCATCACCAGTAGGAAGACGGAGGTTGTGATGCCGCTGTATAGAGCCCTGGTGAGGCCACAGCTAGAATACTGTGTGCAGTTCTGGAGACCTTACCTGCAAAAAGACATTATTCAAATAGAACGGGTCCAAAGGCGGGCAACGAAAATGGTGGAAGGACTTAAACTTAAAACTCAGGAGAGACTTAAAGAACTTAATTTGTACAGTCTGGAGGAAAGAAGGGAGAAGGGGGACATGATTGAGACCTTTAAATATGTGCAAGGATTGAATAAGGTTCAGGAGGGAAGTGTTTTTAAGAAGAAGCTTAATGATAGAACAAGGGGCACAACCTGAAGCTAGTCGGGGGTAAGATCAGGAGCAATGTTAGAAAATATTATTTTACAGAAAGAGTAGTAGATGCTTGGAACAAACTTCCAGCAGAGGTAGTTGAAAAATCAACAGTCACTGAATTTAAACATGCCTGGGATAAGCACACATCTATCCTAAGATAAAGAGTACATACAGTATACACATAAGGGCAGACTAGATGGACCGTATGGTCTCCTTCTGCCGTCAACCTTCTATGTTTCTATGTTTCTAAGTGGATTTTGACTCTGCTGCTGCTGCTGCTGGCCTTTGCTCTCAGCCTTGTGCAGGTAAGCGGCCTCACCTCGTGTGGGGCCGTTTTTTGTTTATACTTGGATTGTTTTTAACTGGTTTAAATTTATATTGGCTGGCCTCTTAAAGCACTTTGGGGTGTTTTTGCAATGTGTTGGTATATGCTGTTTTCTGTATGAATGTTGTACTGCATGCTGCCCCTTTTTTCTGGGGATCTTACTGTTGTCTCTTTCCCCACAGATCCTGGGACTCACTGCAGTGGCTTCCTGGTTCTGTTATACCTGGCTAGTCCTATTACTCTAAATTGGGATATATATATATATAAAAAAAAAAAGGGATAATTATAATTATAATTTAAATCCTCCCTTCCCGGGACATTAATTTAAAGGGGCATCCCGGGTGACTTTATGCCTAAAACCCACGGTTGTTGCGAATACCATAAAATCACCATATGGAGGCTTCTGACAATACCGGAAATGGCTCTTCGGGGCCATCTAGGCTGTGTGGGGGTTGTGGGACTCCGCTCCCAGGCGATGATGTTATATTATGCATTCCTTGTGCAAAGCAGAATATTGTGCGTCAGTCCGTCGCTCCGGCTTCTGGCTCCTTGCAACTTCCGTCATCTCCTACCCCCCCCTCCCTGTTCCGCCCCCCGTGTGACATTGTCAAAAGTGGGGATTCGCAATCCGAGGTGTGTGCGCGATTGTCCAACCTCGAGAAGATAGTTTCCGCCAAGGTAGGTCAGAAGGCTACAGCGAAGCGGAAACACCTTTCTCCTGCAGCTCCTGCTTCGCAGGATGAGGGGTGCGAAGCTGTGGATTGGTCCGATTATTCCCTGGACGAGGAGGGGGAACTCCTTGTGGAGTCGGATGAGCCTGCAGACCAGCTTGAGATCGATGCTGTTGGCGATCTGGCTGTGGGGGTATCCCTTGACACCCCCTCCATTTTGGCTCAAATGTTTGAAATTTTGAATTTAGATCCGCCTGAGGCAGTCGCCCTGCCAAAGGGTGAGTTGTTTGGTGTGCCTCAGCCACGTTTGGTGTTTCCCAGGCAACAACACTTTGAGAGGGTTGTGCTTAAGGAATGGGAACATCCCACGCGACTGGCTGGAATCCCTTCTAGTTGGGATAAGCGCTATCCTTTTCTGGTGGAATTGGTGAAGCTTTGGTCAGTTCCCCCTGACGTCAATACCCCTGTGTTAGGGCTGTCTAGCACGACTGTGGTACAGTCTTCTGAGACCACTGCCATTAAGGATAGTGAGGATCGTCGGATTGACCAGTATGCTCGCTATGGTTTTATCAGTGCCGGATCGACGATGCGGCCGGTGTGTGCTTCGGCGCTTCTTCTGTTGGCGGTTAGGTCCGTCATTCAGGATCTATGCGCAGATCTTGATCCCGCTTGTGATGAGTTTAGTGCTCTTAAGCAGTGTGAGTCTTTTATTTCCTTTGTCCTGACCGCTCAGGACGATGCGCTGGCAATGAGTAGCAGGACAGCAGCAATGCTGGTGGCTATTCGTCGGTCAGTATGGCTGCGCCAGTGGTCGGCGGACTTGCTCTCTAAAAAGGTGCTCACAGCACTTCCTTTTTTGGGTTTGCGACTGTTTGGTGATAAAATTGATTCAGTTGCAAAAGGTGGTAAATTGCCTCAACGCAAGAGGCCTCGTCGCCCCTTTCGGGGTGCAAGTGCCTTTAGGCCTTCCTTTCGGGGATTTAGAGCGGGTAGGGGGGTTTCCTTTCCTGCTACCAGAGGTGCAGGTTGGACCCGGGGGAGGGGCCGTGGCCATCCCACTCAGTCCTGGGGCGCCAAGCCCAAACCTGCTGGTAAGCCCGCTCAGCAATGAGGGGCTGCCCTCACCCGTGCGGGTGGGGGGACGATTGCGACACTTCTCTCAGGTTTGGGACCAGGAGGTTCCGGACAGATGGATCCAGGAGGTGGTGTCGTCCGGTTACAAACTGGAGTTCGAGTCTCGCCCTCCTTCGCGGTTCTTTCGGTCTCGGGTGCCCATCGATCCTTTGGCCGCACAGGGGCTCCTGGCGTCGATAAGGAATTTTTTAGAAATGGCGGTCATCCGGCTGGTGCCGCGCTTAGAGATGGGCCTCGGTTTCTACTCCAATCTTTTCGCAGTTCCCAAAAAGGACGGGTCGGTTCGTCCCGTCCTGGACCTGAAATTACTCAACAGGTTCATCCGTATTCGGAAGTTTCGCATGGAAACTTTGCGTACGGCCATCGGTTCTCTTCAGTAGGGGGACTTCATGACGTCCATAGACATCAAGGATGCTTATCTTCATGTTCCCATCTGCCAGGCTCATCAACGTTTTCTTCGATTCGTGATGAAAGATCAGCATTTTCAATTCGTGGCACTTCCGTTTGGCCTTACCTCGGCCCCAAGAGTGTTCACCAAGGTGCTGGCAGGGGTGATGGCCATTTTCAGATCTCGGGGCATTCGTGTCGTACCTTATCTGGACGACCTTCTCATCATGGCTCCGTCACTCAATCAATCAGAGACAGACACCAGGATGGTGGTCTCCACGCTGGAAAGCTTTGGTTGGGTGATCAACTTCCCCAAGTCCTCCCTCGCTCCGGCCAGGGTGGTGTCCTTTCTGGGGATGCAGTTTAACTCTTGTCAACACAGGGTGTTTCTCCCCCAGTCCAAAATTTATCTGATTCAGGAGTTGGCTCGGGTCCTACTTTCCAATCCTCGGCCGTCCATCCGTCTGGGGATGAGGCTGGTAGGGTTGATGGGTGCCTCCTTCGAGGCAGTTCCTTTTGCTCAATTTCACACGAGGACGCTTCAGCTCTATCTGTTGGCGTCCTGGGACCGGCAGCCTCGGTCGCTGGATCGGCCCTTCCAGTTGCAGTTGTCCTCCCGGGTCCGGCAGTCCCTCCAATGGTGGTTGGTCTCGGCCAATCTCGTGAAGGGCAGGTCTTTCCTGACCCCTCTTTGGGAAATTGTCACCATGGACGCCAGTCTTTCGGGATGGGGGGATTCTGGAAGGAGCTTCAGTTCCAGGGGCAGTGGGGACCTCAAGAGGCCCACTTACCCATCAATATTCTGGAACTGAGAGCCATCCGTCGGGTTCTTGCCCTTCTGACTCAACACGTTCTGGGCCTTCCGGTCCAGGTTCATTCAGACAACCGAACAGCGGTTGCTTACATCAATCATCAGGGAGGGACTCGCAGTCCGGGTGCTCTCAGGGAGGTGTCCCTGATCCTGACCTGGGCGGAGGCCCATGTTCCTTGTCTCTCGGCGGTGTACATTCCAGGGGTGGAAAACCAGGAAGCGGGCCGGTTGAGCAGGGGCTCTTCCCGTCTGGGAGAATGGGCTCTCCATCCTCAAGTTTTTCGCTCACTGTGTCTCCGGTGGGGGACGCCGCAGGTGGACCTGTTTGCCTCTCGTCACAATTGCAGGCTCCCGAACTTTGTGTCGCTCTCCCAGGATTCCGTGGCTCTGGCAGTGGACGCCATGTCCCTGAGCTGGGGGGATCTGGGGTTTCTGTACCTGTTTCCTCCGATACCCATGCTGGACAGGGTGGTTCGGAAGCTGGCTCTGGAAAGGGTGTCCGCCATTCTCGTGGCCCCAAGGTGGCCAAAGCGAGTGTGGTTCGCAGACATCGTTTGGCTGGCAGTGGACCAGTTCGTTCTGCCTCTTCGGCCCGATCTGCTCACTCAGGGTCGGTTGTGTTACCCCAATATACTAACGCTGGGTTTGACGGCCTGGCTGCTGAAACCTCCATCTTGAAGGAAGAGGGTCTTTCTGACTCGGTCGTTAAGACTCTGATCAGTGCCCGGAAGAGGTCTTCTTCTATCATCTACTATAGGACTTGGAGAGCCTATATCGCTTGGTGTGAGATTAGATCTTTTCCTTGTAGGGTCTTTTCGGTCTCCAGGATTCGGGAGTTTTTACAGTCTGGCCTGGACTCTGGTCTTCAGCTAAGTACGTTGAAAGGGCAAGTTTCTGCCTTATCTATCTTTTTTTCAGAAGTGTTTCGCGCTTCTTCCTTTAGTTAAAACTTTTTTCCAGGGGGTTACGCATGTGCGGCCTCCCAGGAAACCATTACTCCCTGTCTGGGACTTGAATTTGGTTCTTTCTGCTCTTCAGGCTCCTCCTTTTGAGCCTTTGCAAGATATTGCTTTGTCTACCCTGACTCAGAAGATTGTCTTCTTGGTAGCTATCACTTCGGTCCGGCGTGTCTCGGAGTTGGCGGCCTTGTCTATTCAGGCGCCCTACTTTGAGAGGCATCAGGATAAAGTGGTCTTTCGGTTCAAACCAGACTTTCTTCCTAAGGTTGTTTCTGCTTTTCATTTGAATCAGGATATTGTTCTTCCCTCCTTGTGTCCTAATCCTAAGAATGACAAAGAGAGGGTTTTGCATTGTTTGGATGTAGTACGCTGTGTTAAGTACTATTTGATTATTACGTCTCCTTTTTCGTAAAACGGATGCCTTTTTTGTTGTGCCCTGTGGGCCTAAGAAGGGTTTGGCACCGGCCAAATCTTCCATTAGCAAATGGATACGTCAGGCCGTTATTGCGGCCTATTCTGCTAAGGGGAAAGTTCCCCCTTTTCGTATCACTGCTCATTCTACTCGCGTCGTTGGAGCTTTCAGCACCAAGCTTCTGTTGAACAAGTTTGTAAGGCCGCTACTTGGTCTTCTGTTCATACTTTTTCTAAGTTTTTCAAAGTTGATGTGCGGGCCTCAGCGGATGCTGTTTTTGGCCGCAAAGTTCTGCAGACTGCAGTCATTTAAGTTATGTTTCATTTTTGCCTTCGGATACCCATCCCTTGTGGACACTGCTTTTGGATGTCCCAATCGTAAGAATAAAAGGGGAAGCAGGGTGTGTGGCACACTGAGAATAATACCATTTTGTGAGTACTCACCTGAAAAATGGATATTGTCAGTGTGCCACACACCCCGCTTCACCCCGCCCTTTTCGGTATCCCGGATCCTTTATATGGTGAAGCTTTTCTTTATTTTGAGGTTACCGTTAGATTTACTGGTACCTTGTCTTTCTGCTTTTTAAATCACTGGTGTTAAGTGGGAGGTACCAGGTATATATAGGCCGGAAGGGGGCTCGTTACAAGACTTCCTCTCTGCAACTGCGTCACCTGACGGTGAGTAACCCAATCGTAAGAATTAAAGGGGAAGCGGGGTGTGTGGCACACTGACAATATCCATTTTTCAGGTGAGTACTCACAAAAGGGTATTATCACAAGTCTGCTGAACTAAGTGACCACCAGTGACCAATAGTTGCTTGAAAAGAAGAATATTGGTCTGCTTTAATAGCCTTTCCTGGGGGGCATGTGCAGCTGTGGCACAACCACCTCATTGGTCTCTAGCGGTCACATGCCACACTCAACACAGGAATGAGGTAATTTACCCCATATTCTGGCACTTGGAAGAAAGGAATAGCTAATGCAGTGTCCCTAAACCCTTTCCTGGAGAGCCAGTCACATGACCTTGTTGGTGACTCTGAGGACAAGGTTGGGGAAGACTGGCATAAGGGCGTTACAAATCAGTGGCTCGTCTTGCATTTTACATAACAAGAAGCACTACTGTGTATGTGTGTGTGGAATTGCCCTGGGCAATTTAGATTCATTTAACTTTTTCTAACTCCTGCTGTAGTAAATTTTAGAAACAAAATGGCAGCTCATACATTTGCAGCCACCTGCAAACAGTAAGTGCTGCTGGGCTTCCTGTTATTGTGCAATGTCAGTTGAATCCAGGCAGCAGCATGGCTGAGATGCTGGGAGTGGAAGCTCCAAAATGGCCACTTACATTTCCAACTGTGCCAGGCTGTTGGTCCAAACAGAGGCGTAGTAACAATATGAGGGTGCAGGGAGAGTGATATAGGAGGGGCGCATTGGCAAATAAAGGTGGCAGCAGTGGCTTGGAGTACCGTGGTGACACCGATTGTACGACACCCCCCATGGGTAAAATCTTTGGGACACTATAATAGTCATATGCTTAGCTTTGGTGGAAACTTACATGGATTGAGTCTTGTGAACATGGTTAAAATGTGGGACTGATGAGGGAGAGCTATAAATAAGGGACCCATATATTCAGAGAGGTAAGCCAATCGGTATGTGTATTGCTAGCATGTGGGGATTGTTAAATATGAATGTAGGAGTGTGGTGGAGACAGTGGGTGTGCTGATTGTTGTAGAAAATCTTCATTATGCAATAACTAATGAAAGCATTCTGAACCTATTCACTGTGGCCCGCGACCAGGTTTCAAATGGCCCACGCTTGTCAAAAGGTTAAGCCCCCCTGGGCTATAGGCACGGGATAAAGGAGGGGTTGGCACATATAATCATTGCCCCTTCATTGATGTCAAGTGCCACATCAATTCTGGCAGGTTTTGCAAACAAGACCACACAGGATCATTGTCCTCTCTTGTAGCTTTTATGTAATGTTGATCCAGCGTGTTCTATATCCGGTTTAGAGAGATAAATAAAAATGTGCAAAATAGGTGCGAGATATTAAAAGGATGTCACCCCCCTACTCATGGTAAACTGTAATGTGGAGCCAGAGCCTTCTCATTGTAAAGCACATTATATAGACATTTGTCTGTAGAGAACCCTACTCTGGCTTTAAAGTGATAATACAGGCAAAGGTAATTTTTACACCATTGAGTCGGGCTACATTTGGCACTGTCCTAAACTGTTTTCCATTCTAAATTGAAGCAGAAATGGCCAAGATATCGGGGTTTACAGGTTCAGCCAATGAAATGCTCTTTTTCATCCCGTCCCCCAATCAGCTCAGCAGAGCAGGACAGGATTGCTGGTCCCTCCCCCCTCTCGCCCCTCCCTCCAGATTCATCACATTGCTGTCAGCACAGAGAGCTGATTATTATTATGCAGCATCACGGATCCAATGGCCATGCCCACTTTTTCAGAAAAAAATCATAAGCTGAACCTTTAATCCCCGATATCTCAGCCATTTATTCTTCAATTTAAAAGCGGAAAACAGTTTAGGACAGTGCCAAATGTAGCCCGATGCAAGGGTGTAACAATTACCTGTAACTGCAGTAACACTTTAATATCTCTTCAATTGTGGGAATATAAACCGTACATGAATCAGAGAATGAAGACCTCTGAACAAAACCTGATGTGTCCCATAGACAAGACCCTTAAAGGAGCCACAGCACTCAAACCAGTTAGCTTGCTGACCAACCTACAATCTATCTCTAAACTTGGTTAAAAACAGAGGGCTCGGTCACACACATCTGCAGAAGTATGCTTAAGCTGCACCACCAGCGCCAAAGTGCCTCTGTGAGGTGCAGTCCTAACTCTAATCTCTGAGAGCCCCATTTGGGACATACAATGCAATAGATAAATTGGGAGCAGGCTTACCTGAGGTTGCCCTAAACCTCAAGTGCAGCCCATGGGGTGGAAGGGTCAAAGACCTTGCAATACAGCCTAGACCCCACACACCATGTGCTTGCACAAATTCAAAAGAAACAAAGGAGGGGTGGCTCAGACCATTTTATAACTAACCTGGGAGGTGCACGTTAGCAGGGAAATTAGGATACAAAAGTCTTAAAGGAGCCACAGCACTCAAACCAGTTAGCTTTCTGACCAACCTACAATCTGTCTCTAAACTTGGTTAAAAACAGAGTTAGGACTGCACCTGAAAGGGGCACCTTGGCGCTGGTGGTGCAGCTTAAGCATACTTCTGCAGATGTGTGTGACCGAGCCCTCTGTTTTTAACCAAGTTTAGAGACAGATTGTAGGTTGGTCAGCAAGCTAACTGGTTAGAGTGCTGTGGCTCTTTTAAGACTTTTGTATCCTAATTTCCCTGCTAACGTGCACCTCCCAGGTTAGTTATAAAATGGTCTGAGCGGCTGCCACCCCTCCTTTGTTCCATAGACAAGACCGTCTTTTAAAATGGAACTTTGAAGCCCTGAGGTCTAAAAGAATCCAGGGCTGCTCCAGTTCCACTCCTTAGGGAATCCCAAATTGGGATGTCCCGCTGTGTAAAAACCCCCAGAACACTCACCTTCTCCTGGAGCCCTTGTCGTGACTGCATCCCCGCTCACCTCTAGCTGTGTGTGCACCCACGCCGGGCCTTTCTGCATGGGTGTCTAAGCCCAGGAGGCTTAGCCGTGACCAGATCCAGAGGGAGCCAAGTGAAATTGAGTGCGCTGAGCCTGTCTGCTGAGCCTACGCTGTGGGAACACCAGGAAGCTGAATGGAATGGGTGAACTGGGGAGATACACACAGCAGGGATGCCCTTCAGAGGAAGAACATACAGGAAAGTGCAATTCATGGGGTAAGGCAAACATTCCTTATGTACTGACTTGTTGCATACTCTTTTCCCAGCCGAACCTGTACTACCTCATCTTGCTGTCCTCCAATGTCTGCCAGCCCAAATTCCTCATCTGTGTGTATGATAGAGCAGTCACAGTGGGGTCCACAAGCTAAAGTGACAAACAGCAGCCTATTGTGAGGCCAGATATCGCCAGGGGAATGCGTGCAAGTAAGGATAACCAGGGTTGGAGCATTAGCAATCAGGATGCCCATGCACGGACCAAAACACATTTGCTGTATAATGGATATTGGTCAACTTTAACCCTAATTTGCTATTGCTATTTAATAATAGATTTCCTAGTGTGGACCATCCTTTAGCCTATGTGCCTCAAATTAAACTAATGACCATATACATACACTTAGAGCAAGGGTGCTCGACCTTTTGACAAGCGTAGGAGGCTTAAATGATTTGGAATCTGGTAGCAGGCCACAAGGAATAGATTCATAATTTTTCATTTGGAATAGCGCAATTAATATTTTATACAGGATGGTGGAGACAGGATACCCACCTAATCTAAGCCCCCTCCAATGCTAAGCTTACAGTTATTATAGAAAAACTATTTTACCAAATTATTGTGCCAAAGGTTTCACCCCAGTGGTGGTGTTGTACGATCAACGTCACCACATTCCTCCAAGATACCAGTGCCACTTCTATTTGCCAATACCCCCTCATACGTGCAATTGCCCCTTCTTACTTTGGCCCAAATTAACTACCTTTCCATGTCAGTTCATCAGGTTAAGCACATGAGTCTTATTTATCAAAGTGTGAAGTATTACCTGTCGCATAGAAGAGCTCTGCACAGTAATTTGTGTCAAATGTTTCTATTTCAAGAGAAAATGATTCTGAAGTCCGCTTCAAGTGAGCAGAGCAAATTTGGTCGCTTCTTCCTGCCATCCACATATTGACAAAATGGGGTCACCTACAGCAGTTCTGTTGTGCCTGGTACCCTCTAGCAACAAAAAGTTTCAATTGACTGCACCTAAGTAGGGGACCAATTATAAATGTGCTGAAAATACACTGGCTTTGTAGCATTTTATTTCATAAAGCAAGAAGGAAAGGAATATTGCAGGTCAGACATGGGTCGGTGAAACTCTGAGCTGATTTTGTTGCCACAGTCCGCCATTGGATGTATGGGCCTGAACACATCCAAGCTATTTCCTTCAAGGTACCCTCTCAGCCACTTTCCAAGCTTGCGTTATTGGCACAGTACCAAGCTGCTTAGTTGACTGGGTCTGGCTGGGTCTCTTCACTACCAGCCAGGGACGGATTAAGAGCATCCTGGGCCTGGTGCTGTAGATTTTGACGGGCCTATTTATCGAAGTATATAAAATGAAAACGCAACACAAAGCAATTTTGTTTAAGACAAAGTGCATTTGTCACATGTCTAATGTACATTAAATTACCAGGATAGCTGAATACATGTTAGTGTATGAAAAATTAGCATATCTTCATAGAGTTTGTTTTTTAGCTAAAAAAAAAAAAAAAAAAAAAGAATCAACTCGCTTTTGGGGGAGCCCAGAGTGTCAAAGAGGTGTTGTAGAGGATTCTCTATGCCCCAGACTGTAACACCTATCCGATGTGATGTCACACCCGCAGCTTTTTTGGTTAACACACAGGGCTTGCTACACAAGAAGTGTTTCAGCCCTGTAGCACAGCACACTCAATGCACCCCTAAAAAATGTATTTTTGTTTAACAAAATAAAGAATCAAACAATATCTATGAAGATATACAAAGTATCCATATACCAACATCTTTTTTCGCTATGCTAGCAATTTAATATACATAAAACGTACGACAGATGCACTTTCAACAACTTTAATAACCAATAAAGTGCCATAACAGAAATCTATTAAAAAAAGATTTCTCTTTTTGTAAACAATAGAAAACTGGTTAATTAAATAAAACCATAATAAATACATCACTAACGACAACCGTTTTTTAATAAATATAACATAAATCTGCTGATCATAGCTCAGCCATTATAGACAGACTTGACTAAAAGCTATAGGTAAATCTGTCTAGAATAGGTGAGCAATAAGCAGATATGCCATTCAGGAGGCCAGAAAAGCTAGGTAACAATTTCTCACCTAGCTTTTCCATGGTCCTGAATGGCATGTCTGTTTATAATAGCTCTAATAAGCAAACATACCATTCAGGAGCATAGAAAAGCTAGGTGAGAATTGTCACCTAGCTTTCCTGTACAACTGAAAGGCAAATTCGATTGGTGGACGGTGGTGAGACTCAAGCTCCTACTGCCGTGGGACCTGCATCAAGTGGCAGACTGCTGGGGGGGAGGAGCCTCCTACGCGCCCCGACATCACATGGGGCACGCAGGTCACCGTGAGGCTACGTCCACGCCGGCCGGAACTGGGGGCCTAGGTAAGGAGACGGGCCGGCCTGTGACAGCGCAGGGCCGGCCCTCTTCACTTGTTAAAATGCCTGCACGGCGGCCGGCCCTCTTTCTTGGTATAGCGGGCGGCCAATGCGGGCTGCGTTTGCAGGCTGCTGAGCCTGTTTTAACGTAGGGGCCTGGAGCGCCAGCTCCGTCCACCCCTACGTTAATCTGGGCCTGCTACCAGCAGAGACTCAAAATATTATTTACTATAGGGGCCTTTAAGAAATCAACTCTACATAAGAAATCAAATTATATGATACATACGGTGATTGATAGAAATCCATCTTTATCACGGTCAAACTTGTCGAATAATTTTTTATAGAAAACTTGTCTCCTCCTGCACACCCGGCAGTAGTTTTTGAGATATTCATGGACAGGCATCTCTGTAGAAAGAGCATGGCAAGAATTAGTTATATCAGTGTACAGAGGAAGCCCTATGGCTTGTTTGCCTGTGGTAGCCTTCCCCACGCAGCCAGTGGCCGTCCCTATGTCACCCAGCAACCGGTCAGGGATCTAAAATTTGCTGGCTGACAGGGACAGTCACTGACCGCATCCCAGGTTTCCCTAAATTCCCAAAATCCTGCCTCCAGCCTTTTGGAATGTCTGGCCACTGGAGTGCGCCTTAGCTCAGCATTGCAGGGGATGCAGCCGAGGCTTGTGGAAGCGCCATGGGATCACAGGTATAGCAGCGATCCCTAGGGGTTTCACACAGTGGGGCACCCCAGATGGGCAAATGCCTGACCCTGGAGTCTTTAGGATAGTTTTGGGAAATTATAAGATTAAAATGTAATCTATGCTCAAGCTTCTGTGCATGCACCATCACGCCTCAGGGTTGGTTTTCAGACAAAAAAAGTGTGGCCCCAACTTCTGAAATACTGTACCAACCACAGTCACATTCACCCACATCAATATAAAATTATTAACCTTGTCTCCTGTGCCCAACAGTATCCAATTATTAACCTTCTTTTACCTCCAGATGCATCCAATAATAATCCCTCTCCCACCACCCACCAACATCCAATAATTAACCCCCCAACCAGCATTATTAACTACTGCCACCAACACCAGCATCCAATTATTGCCTGGCCCTGTACCACGAAATTGTATAATATCAAATATCCATATAAACATGCTGGATAGTGAGAAGAGAAGCTACTTATACATCCCAAGTGAAAAGAATCCCACCAAGCTTGTGGCTTTCTCCCCTCGTCCTTCAGGACAACCCATGGAGACCACTCCCCCTACAGGGAAACACAAACTGAACTGAGGTTAAAAGTCCCACCCTTCCCCCCTAACTCAGTTTTGTGTTTCCTCATAAGAAACCACTGGACAGTAGGCTACAACCTTTTTATATTTTCAGTTTATTGTTTTTTGCTCCAGGAGCCCTGGAGAAGCCCGCTGAGCCACAGACTCTTGTTCACCGGGTGCAGTTCACCTGAGGTCCGGGGGCGGCCAGGGTTGTCCCTCATAGTCTATCCGTGCACTAGTCTTGCACTGGCTCTCCCCCCCCTTCACTGCCATGCTAGCGCACCCCCAGTGGACTCGTGTGACTCGCCGATGCGGCCCTGCCCCTTGGCCTCTCTGCTGGTGTGGTCTCCAGTGGATAGACGGGTGCAGTGTGTTGCACCATCGCATTTCTGAGCGCGGCTGCGATCTTGTAGTGACCTGGGTACTGAGTACTGTGGGTGGCGCAGTTTCTGTGCAGCAATACAGAGTGAGGGAAGAAGCAGGATTCCCTGACAGATCACAGCCAGCAGCAGGGGCAGCAGGTGGGCAGTAGGGATCGCAGAAACAAATCCTCAGTCAGGGAACCAAGTGACAGCAGCGAGCTCAGCTTACCCACACGTAGCAGAAAAGGATAAGCCGGTAATGTAGAAATCCTGTCTTTTAATTTTTGCTCCTGATATTCCTGGGGGTATGTATACATTGTAATGTATTATAATTGTCTCTTCAGTCTAACCCACCCAAAGTGAAAGAAAAATAGAAGGAAAAGAATAGGAATAAGGAGCCCCCCACAGAAAAACCCAAGGATTCCATTGTAAAGCATGCAGATCTACACTGCCAGACACTTGGCAGAAGACTATGTGCCAAATCAACTGTCCCTTTAGATCCTTATGGTCCTGGTTTTGCTCAGGCTGAGACTGGGTTAGAGAATGCAGTAGAAAGTGAAGGTGAACTTTCTTCTGAAGATTCCCTTGACGAGGGGGGGGGGGGGGGGGGGGCAGCAAGGCATCCGGTTCCTCCAAACCTCTGGTTGAGGAATTTGCTGGTTTATTGGATGATGTCTATGACACTTGGGGCATTAAAGCGGACCAACACCCAACACAAATGGCCGGTGCAGGCACGCGCCCTGCCAGAGAGAAGCGCGAGATGCGGCCATGGCCCGCGCATGCTCCTTTGGATCGGGAGTAAGGTAAGGTTAGAGGGCGTCCTGGGGGTTTCACACAGCAGGGCATCCAGATTTTGGATGCCCCGCATGGAGGGATCGGATCGGCCTGGGAATCTTTTAGATTCCCGGGCCGATCAAGGAGGGTGTTGGTCCACTTTAAGAGTGTAGAAAAGCCCTTATCAGTACAGGATTCCATGTACAGAATTTGTTTTGAGAAAAAAGTCCAAACTTTTCCAGTACAATCGTCACCTAAATCTGAATGGCAGTGTCCAGAAAGTAATTTCTTCGTGCCAGGTTCCATCAAACGCAAGTTTCCATTTCAAGAAAGTCATATAAAGCCCTGGGTTAAGTTCCCAAAGCTAGATGCCCCCTTCAGTCAGGTCTCTAGAGCAGCAGAACTGAGTTTTGAGGACATGAGTGCACAATCTGATGGATCGCAGGATCAAGGGGCATACTAAAAAGGGCCTGGGATATGGTTTCTTTTAAGTTTAGACCTACCCTAGCGTCAGATTGCATGGATGTCCTGACTCCAAAACCTTAAGGGGTATTTTGAAAATATCCTACAAACACTACCGACTCTCTTTAGAGCAATCTCATTTTTCGCAGAGGCATCAGAGGAGGCCACAGCCAAAGCATCAGTCTTGTTGACCTGCTGAGTAGGTGTTTCATGTTTTCTAGTAGCTAATTCCAGTAGCTAATATCATATATATATTTTATATATATTTAAAGTGATTCAACAGGGAAAAAAAAGCAGCTGTTGCATCCCACGTCTTCTGGGGCCAGACCGTCGGGAAGAAATTGCGAGCGGTGTTGCACAGCTTTCTGGGGGACCTCGCTCATACACATGAGCTGCTCCATGTGTAGGTCTGCACACGAGCCCAGCAGTTCACCAGTCTGGTGAGTAGGGCCCACCGAAGGACCATCAGATGAATGAGTCTGAGCCTGAGTGGCCTCCTGGTGATGCCAAGGGCCCCGTGCCTGCCCAGGTGTGCTGAGATTGGGGCAGGCTCTGCCTTCACTGTTTCTGTTCCCTGTATGTAGACTGTATATATTCGACAGCAATGCAGCTAATGCTATATTATAGATTTATTTTCAGAATGATTATAGCCTCTCGGTTTTGTGGCCCCATTGGAGGGATGTCTGTTTCATCTAATGAAAAACCCATGGCAGGGGCGTAACTGTGACAGGGATAATGTTCTGGGGACAACATTCCTGCTTCAGTGACACGCTCAGCTTTTCTGTATGTTCAGCTTCTTGCTTTGTCAGACAGGAAATGATTTCCACTTACTCTCCAGCAGCTTTATGTCCATTGGGATCTCAAAGCGACTGATGTCCTGGGAAATCCCCATCCTGGCTGCAGGCTCCTGACCTGTGAGACTCTGTAGAGAACAAGATAGAGGCATATTTTATGACGTTTTAAAAATGGTGACCTTAGATTAGACCTGGGCATTGTACGGCCCTTTGATTGCCTCTTTCCGGCCCGGGCTGAGCTGGCTGGCGGAGTCCCTCCGCTCGTGCTGCCTGCGAGGCGTCCACAGCTTTCTTCACAGCAGGTCGGCACCTCCCGCACTGTACACAGGCGATCACTTAAGTAAATAAGCAGTGGCCGTTCGGCTCGTCGGGTCTGGCGTGTTAGCCCTTCCTCTGAGGAGAGAACGCACCAGACCCGACGAGCCGAGCGGCCGATCGGCTGCTGCTTAAAGTGGACCAACACCCAGGATTTTGACTATCCTGGGTTTTGGTCCACTTCGGTGGGGCACCCCGACCCCCCAGAAAGCCCCAAAAACTCACCTCTCCCCGCTCCCACGTGACCGCTGCAGCCAATCCCCGCCGGCGGAAAAGCGGGAGGCAGCGACGAACAAGAGAGCGCGCCGGCCGCCGCCGCCTCCTGCGCGTCACTCTTACAGGGCGCTCGCCCGCGCCGGCCATTCACAACGGCTGGCGCGGGTGCGCGTCCTGCTAGAGGGACGCGCGGGAGGCGGCGGCGGGCGCCGCTGGATCGTGGAGCAGGTAGGGATTTAGGGGTTTCTGGGGGGTTTCACACAGTGATCGGGGTGCCCCGCAGTCAGGGAGCTGATCGGTCAGGGAATCTTATAGATTCCCGGGCCGATCATGGGAGGGTGTTGGTCCACTTTAAACCGGACCAACACACCCCGCCTGATTTATGAAGATAGATTCCTCCCTGAAGGGTCCCTGTGCTATCACCCCGCCTGATTTATGAAGATAGATTCCTCCCTGAAGGGTCCCTGTGCTATCACCCCGCCTGATTTATGAAGATAGATGACTCACTCTCAATGTACAGGCGTGGGATTTTCACTCCAGCACCTGGGAGGACCATGGGATGTGTACACCTCAGGTCAGCACTTATATAGAAGAAGGTAAACTTAGGATATATTAAAGAGTGGTCTAAGTTAAACATATTTTTTAGATTTTTTATTTTTTGTACTTTTTTTATTCACCTTACAGCTATTGGTTTGGTTTAAGACAGTGATCACCTGGGTACAGTGCACAGCACAAAAAGGCACCTTTGGAATTATATTTCCCCAAACAAAATATGACTGATATTCTCCTATTAGATTTCTGATAAAAACACAGATGAATGCTCTGGTTTACTAATAATAATAATAATAATAATGGTTTATTTAATACATTACATTTTTTGTAAGGCAACCTCACTTTTTCATTGTTTAACTATAACATATACTTGTACCAGCTTGTCACAACAATGCTATTTAATGCTTTTTATAAAGAAATACAATTAATATTATGCAGAATTGAGTTCAGCCTTTTGGCCCGGCCCTCCACAATATTTTTAGTTTCTCATGTGGCCCCATGGAAAAAATAATTGCCCACCCCTGCCTTAGATGATCAGGTCACAGGAGGTTGCAGGTACAAGCTCCAGGTATCTTTCTAAGCTGGTGCAAGAAGTGCCTTGGCCCTATTGCCAGGGCTGTGGTGTCGCAGCAAATGTTGGCTGGAGTGGGAGTCGGAAAAAAGGTACAAACTCCATCTCCAGCATAGAAAATAATATTGTAATACTGTATAATGAATGTTACTTTCACAGCAAGTTTAGAAACATTAATCATAGATATATTTGTGTTTTTCAATCTAAGGCCCTCGTCAGTGATAAGCAGTAGCAGATGTTCTAGTGGTGATAGATAATGAGTTTTCCAATCTCCCCTGTCTCTTATACTCGGTGTCTTCATGCTGCTCCAAGCTAAGGACGCACCTGTAATGATGTCATGTGAGGTGTCACTGCAGAGGGGGGAAGCAATCGCTGGATCTGCTTTTTTTTTTTTAAGTCAATCATTGGTGGCTCAGTGGCCTCGCCTGAACCCCAGTCCACAGATTGCTCTATTGAAGAGTGGAGTGAGGGTTACCTTTGTTTAGTTTGCCTCAGACAGCTACTGTCTAGGCAGAAACAAAAAAAGTCTATACTCACCTGCAGCTCTTCTGTGCAGGTCGGGTGTTCCCCTGCAGCTCCTCCATGCAGTGCCAGCATCTCCTTTTGGAAAAGTCAACTCTACAAATTTCTGAATGGAGTGCGCGCCAATGGCCACATCTCCACCCCTGACTAGTTGCGTGCACGTCCTTGCCAGGCCTTTTTCAACAAGGTCAGAGGTATGCTGGAGATGCTGCTGGTTAGTACATTGAACATTTTGGGGGGTTTCACACAGGTACATAAAGAGGTATAGAAACCCCCAAAGAGTCTTATAGATTTGAGTGGGGTGCTACTCCTCTTAACTTTGACCCGAATTCAAAGTCCAACACTAATTACCCCTGGAGAGACCCTGGAGAGGCCGCAGAGGGCGGCGGAACACGCGGGGTCCTCCGGTCACCGTTTTCCTAGTACTATCGATGCTTATAGGTTTTTTTCCCAGTTGCTCCTAGACAGGCATAGGACCTCTTTAGGACCAGTCTATTGTGTTTAACATTGTTACTTATCTGTAGCATTAGATTGCACTTGCACTTTGAACATATTTTGGGTGTTGCTCTATTATTTATATTGTTGGGATTTATATTTATACGTTGGCACTGTAGATTATTTATTAGTGAATTGCACTTAGCACTTTAATTGTGATTATGTTTGCACATGCATTTCCTTTGCATTATTGTTAATACCTAAACAATGCAAAATATGTTTTTACAAATTCTGTTTTCAGGAGATATTTCTGAACAAAACTGTATAGTAATACATTACTTACCTTAACTTCATAGTGGTGGAGGTTGCTGATCTCCGAGGCCTCTGGCTGTTTTGCATATTTTTGCATGAGCTCATTTAGACACTCCTTACAGAGAGGGAGACAAGAGTGTTAGCTGGAACTTACCATATTCCTCGCGCTATAAGACGGCAAAAAGGAGGAAAATAAAAAAATATATATTATGAAACAAATAGTGTGCTAATATACCCCCTCCCAATCTTGCTCCCCCCCCCCCAACTGGGTGTGAGGAGGGAGTGCAATGGAGGACTGGCTGGCAGGAAGCAGTTAAACTTACTTCCTGCCTGCTGGTCCTCCATTTCCCGACGTTTCCCACACATACATACATACAAACATAGAAAATGCCCTACCTAAGCTCTCCTGTACAAGTGATTTTATTCCTGTTTCCTGGCTTATTTACATCTGGAGTTCACTAATGGACCCTGGCCGTGCATAGGCCACATCCACCCCCAAAAAATTAGGGCTGGGGCAGTCTGATTGGCAGCGCGTACACTGGCATGGGAGCACTGTAAGGTATGAGGTTTGCTAAGTGTGTATATGTGTGTGGAGTGAATAATACAGTACATACCTTAAACTTTATGCCCCACCAAATCCAAACTAATACCCCCTTAACAGGACTGTATACAAGATTTGTACTGCCCTAGACACAGAGCCACTTCCATCAGCCTAACCTATGTCCTGATGTAGACAATCAAACTGTTCTATACTCTATACAAAATTCCCACCCACCTTCCCCGACAGAGTACCTCGGGAGATGCTGTTGGCTCAACGGTGGCCTAGTTTAAAAATAAAAACATATGTGGCTGCTGGGAAACACAGCATTGCGGGAGCTGCCGGTTTAGGCGAGTATACCCCATTCCTGGAACCTTTTTAAATCCCAGGGTGGCCACTGATGGGTTTAGTTCCACTTTAAAGTGGACCAAAACCCAAGATTTTGACTATTCTGGGCTTTGGTCTTTGCCCCCCTGGCACCCCTATCGGGGATGCCCTGCTGTGCAAAACCCCCCAGGTCATCCGATCTCACTCACCCTTCCTTGGTCCTACGGTGCATGTGCAGCCTCTCGTCCAATCAGCATGCTCGGATCCGCTCCTGCCCCTTTGTCCAAGAGCTCATCTAAGGCGAGTATGGACAGGGAGTATGCACGTGCTGGCCATTCACAAAAGGATTGCGGGGATAGCAGGGATGCGTCCGCTGCTCGTGCATGCGCCGTTGGACCGGTGAGTTTTTGGGTGACCTGACACAACGGGGAATCTCGAATCTGGATGCCCAGGGAGAGCAAGTATGCCTGCCCTGGAGTCTTTTAGACTCCATGGTGGGTTTTGGTCCTCTTTAAATAAGGGGGCAATATCTGTGGGGAAGGAATAGGGGCACAGACTGCAGGGTCAGTTTGTTGGTCAGATGGGGTGAGGTGATTAGGGTTATTCTGCTGTGATAGGAGCAGTAAGCATTGCTGGGTGTTGTGGTTCTACAGAATGGGAACATAGCTTGTTTCTTTGTAGTAATTGTGCTGTTTTCCTCACGTTTATTTAACTGTCCTATTCATTATCAGTTATTTTCCCCATATTGTTGTTGTTTTATCTGTCAATATTTTTATTTTTTTAAAGAAAAGAAGGCGGTACAAAACTGGGTGATCAGCCAAGCAAAAATCCATCCCGCGCAGGGGAGGCAAGCAACGCGGTGGTCACAGCAAGTCACCGTATATAGGCCAAGAGCGGACGCAGCACTTCAGATCATCGAGGAAGCAAATGGCAATGCAGTCACAATGTGGCGAGAACATGAACAAACAATCAATACACCAGAATTTGTCAATCATCAATCACATTGTCTTTCGCGTCGGTTAACAGCAGTTTTAAGCAAACCTTATTAGCATCTCACCGCAGCTCGCCCAGCCTGGCCCATGGCCCGGGAGACCGACGGGAGGCGGGCCGCAGGACGAGAAGTGAAAAGAAACACAGAAAAAAAAGGAAAAACAAAGGAGAAAAGGGGGGGAAGGGGGTCCTTGCAACCTGGTCCACACCGAACGCCTAGTTGAGCAATCCCGGTGGAGCATTAGGCCAGGCATATTGTATCCATGGTTCCCAAATGGTGAGAAACTTATCTTGGGTGTCAGCTAGAATGCTTGAGAGCCTCTCGTTAACCAAAAACCCATTCATTCTAGACGACACCTCCGACAATGGAACAATCTTTTTTTTCCAGGCCCTAGCAATGGTCTGTTTCGCTGCCAAGAGCAAGTAGATGAACAGCTTGCTCTGTTTTTTGGTAAGCTCTGGAGCTCTGCAGTGAAGGAGGGCCACCCAGGGATCCTGTCTAATATTTACCCGATATGCAGTGTTGTTTTTCCACCATCTGCTGGCCAGAAGCGTATGCTGCATGCCTTGCTATTCTTGCTTAGTTTTTATATGCTGGGTGTGGTTTTATACAGCCCAGGTCCATGTGACTTGATGCAGCCATTTTAGTTTTACTCTGCATAGCTGTGTGACTGGACCTCATCTCTTGGGCTTGTGAAGGCATCAGTTTTTGACCAGCAGTAGCCTCAGGAAAGACTCTTACAGGACAGCATCAATACCACTACTACCTCTACAGTATTATATCACTGCTTGTTGCTGTATTTGGGTGAAATAAACCCTCACTGGTTGAAATCTTCGTGTCTTCTTCTGACTCCATCGGCCTGAGCTTCTGCCGGTCCGGTCTGCTCCACTGCTTGGATACGAAGGTAGGAAAGTCACACAGTCACATCAGTTACACCTTCAAGCACCTTCATGGGGACAGAAAAGTCAGAAACTGCCTTTAAGTCCAACAACCCGGCTAGAGATCCCCCCAGAGCCCAGTACCTCACTCAGGGATCTCCATAGCAATAGCGTATGTCCAGACAAGCCTGAGGGGAAGCACTGCACGCCCTATATGAACCTCTGTCTACATACCAAAGAACTGTTTATGCATACGGGGTTTTCCTCAATCCATACCCTTAATAGAGACTTGCTGCATATCACCTTACATAACGGAGGACATCCCGACCCCCAAAAGTCCGCAATTCACTTAAAACACCTTAGGAATCATATCAAGGTGCCCTATCAGAGCCGTGCTGTGAGTTTCGACCCCCAATTCAAAGGTTTATTTTCTTAAAGAGACAGCGCACCTCATATCAAAATGGCAGAAAAAGACCTTGCACGGTTCCCCAGTGATGAAACAGAGCAAATGCAATCTAATACTGATCATCATGAAGAGCAGGAAGAAGAAACCATGCTTCCAGCAGACCAAGATGTCTGACCAAAACGCTCTCTTAAACCAACTATAAAGATAATTGAAAACTATCATACCATGAAAGATTAGCTATATGAAAACCTGGAAGAGCAATGGAAACGTGTTTCCTCCCTCATGTCAGGACTTAAATCCTTCTCAGGAGATGCTACAAGCTTACAAGTTGTTATTGAACGGCTAAACACAGCTTATGAAGGATACAAGGGACTGACCACAAGGTATATAACCTTTCTAAGAGACTCTAATGTTGATGAAGCCCAATCAGAACTGAGCAAGGCAGAATCAGAACACAGAGAAAGAGACGCCATGGTGCAGGATGTTAAAGATAAAGTGGAACTCCGTATCACTCAATTGCAAGAAACCAGATCACACAGATCAAGTTAATCTAAACACTCCTCTAGGTCATATAGATCATCTTGCTCAAGAAGCTCGGCCCTGAGCGACAAATTACTAGAGGCCCGCATAAGTGCAGAGCAACCCAAAGTGAGACGTTCCTACATTGAAAAAGAAGCTCTAGCGAGGACAGAGATGGAAGAAGAAATTGCATTAGCTAAAGTAAGACTACTTGAGCAAGCATTGAGCCAAGGTCTTGATTGCCACCACAGGAAATAGACGATCCATTTGATCGTACCAGCGACTATGTGCGGAAAGAGTTATTCTCACCACCTCCTGTTTCCAGTAGTGTCCAAGCTGAAAACACTGAAACCTCTAAGTCAATTCCACCTGCGGTTCCAGCACCACCCACAGCACCTGAGCAAGCTAATAACCATCACCCAGATACACCCTCTCAAGGACAGTTATTACAGCAAGATGACTATCAGGTGTTTTCTGGCCTACCTCCACAGCTCAAGCAGCAGTCATCAGAATCTACAGAGGCTAAACCACAGCTTAACTCTGCAGCAACATCATTTTACCCGGGAGCATCTCACCCTTTCACGCCAAGCAACCCATACGCCCCAAGGGCACCACGAGTTGTCATGGCAACAAGCAGTGAGAAATCAGATATGTCTGAGTTTGCCAGGTTTATGGTGAGCAGAGAGCTTATCAACTCCAGTCTCTCAAAATTTAATGACTGTGCAGAAAGCTACAGCGCCTGGAAGGCGACCTTCAAAGCCGCCATTGCCAACCTCAACCTAACTGCAGAGCAGGAGCTTGACCTCATGATCAAATGGCTGGGCCCAGGCCTGGCAGACTTGAACGTACTTTCGGCAGTGCAGAAGCAATAGAGAAGGCCCTGTTCAAGAGACTACGAAACATCCCAAAAATCAATCTCAAGGAAGTCCACAAGCTTCAGGACTTGTGTGATCTGCTCATGGAAGTAGAGCTTGCTAAAAGAGACCCTCGTCTGTCTGGGCTGTGCTACCTGGATACGGCCCATGGAGTAAATCCAATTGTTGTGAAGTTACTGTACAGCCTGCAAGAGAAGTGGGCAACATCAGTCTCAAAGTACAAAAGAGCACATGATGTTACCTTTCCCCCATTTATTCATTTCTGCAGGTTCACTGATGAACAGGCCCAGATGAGATATGACCCTAGCCTCGACTTCCTGGAGTTCAACCCTACAGCCTCAGCGACATCATCATCAAGGTATGAAAACGCCATGCATAAACAAAGAGACTTTAAGAGCAGCATGAGCGTTAGAAAGACTAACCTACCATCACCTACAGTGCCCACAGGAAAACAATACACTAGTTCATCAGGTGACAAGACTTTTAATCGTATGTGTCCCATTCATAAAAAAACACACTCACTGAACAAATGCAGAGGGTTTAGATCCAAAACCATACAGGAGCGCAAGAAGGTCCTCACCGAGCTTGGGGTATGTTTCAGATGCTGCACTTCATTAGAGCACATGGCAAAGGACTGTAAATCTCCCATCAAGTGTGAGGTGTGTCAGAGCGAAAAACATGCCTCAGCTATGCACCCAACCCCACTTGCCAAAGATTCACCAGCTGCAGTCACCGCTAGTCCTGCTCCAAGTCATGGCGGGGAGCCTCAGGATCAAGCTAATACCACCACAGCTAATTCCTGCTCATGCTTGGACGTATGTGGTGAGGGCCAAAGCGAGGAAAGTTGTGCCAGAATATGCCTAATCAAGGTCTACGAGGAAGGTAAAAATGTATGCAATCATCGACAAGTGGTCCCTAGCTGGTCCTAAATTCTTTGAAGCCTTTGGAATCAAAGGGCCATCACAACCCTATACCTTAAACACCTGCTCTGTCCGCATAGAGACTAGTGGCAGAAGAGCACAAGGATTCATCGCTTCTCCTATCAATGGGGATAGAGAAATACCCCCATCGACGCTGATCGAATGTGACCAAATACCCAACCATAGGAGTGAGATTCCTACCCCAGAGGCTGCATTTCACCAACCACACCTAAGGCATCTAGCCAGTGTCATCCCACCTATAGGCAACGACGCCGAGATTCTACTCCTGCTTGGCAGAGACAATCTAAGGGTACACAAGGTGCGTCAACAGTGTAATGGTCCCGACTATGCACCATATCCCCAGAAGCTGGACTTGGGATGGGTAGTCATAGGAAACGTATGCTTGGATCAACCAGGAATTGACTCATTCAAGACATACGTGCGTGGAGATGGATGCACAACTTGCATTAAGCCATGTCCTCATCACTATGAGGTGAAAGAGAAATCTCCAGACCTAATACAGCCACCTGACATAACTTCTCCCCTCTTCACCAATAACTTTGGAAGATCAGTCTTTCACACAACCAAGAATGATGACAAGGTAGCCTTGTCGGTAGAGGATAGAGAATTTGTCAAGATAATGGACAGTGAGTTCTTTAAAGATGAAACCAAATCACTGGGTTTCTCCATTACCCTTCTGAGCTACCAGGCCAAGACTGCCAAACAATCTGGAACAAGCTCTATCTAGATTTAACTCTCTACAGCGTACCATCAACAACAAGCCTGAAATGAGAGAACACATTGTCGCCTTTATGGGTAAAATATTCCGTAACAATCATGCAGAACCAGCTCCATCCTTAAGGAAGAATGAAGAGTGCTGGTACTTGCCTTCATTTGGAGTGTATCATCCACGGAAACCTAATCAAATTAGGGTTATTTTTGATTCAAGCGCCAAACATCAAGGCGTATCTCTTAATGATGTTCTTCTCACGGGTCCCAATCTGACAAACAACTTAGTAGGAGTGCTGATGCGGTTCAGAAAAGAGCTTGTTGCCATCACTGCTGGTATTGAACAGATGTTTCACTGTTTTGTAGTCACAGAGGACCACCGGAATTTCCTCAGATTTCTGTGAGATGATGGAGTATCGGATGAGGGTGCATGTATTTGGAAACAACCCTTCACCTGCTGTAGCAACTTATGGCCTTCGGAGAACTGCATTAGAAGGAGAGTCTGAGTATGGTCCAGATGCCAGAGACTTTGTAGAAAAAGACTTCTATGTGGACGATGGACTCAAATCACTACCGACTGAAGAAGCGGCTATCGATCTGCTCAAAAGGACTCAAAGAATGTTGTACCAAGCTTAGACTACACAAAATTGCTTTAAATAGCCTGGCTGTAATGAGAGCCTTCGAGTCAGGTGATCATGCACCTGGATTCAAGGACATTAACCTAGGACTAGACAGTCCTCCTGTACAAAGAAGTTTGGGCCTCCGATGGGATCTCTCAACCGTCTCCTTTGGCTTTCAAATAAGTTGTGCAGACAAACCATTTACAAAACGTGGTGTCTTATCAGTGGTGAACAGCCTATTTGATCCGCTGGGATTTGTAGCACGCATCACTATACAAGGTAAATCCCTACTGAGACAGCTTTCTGAAACTGTCAAGGATTGGGATACCCCACTTCCTTCTGATAAGGAGCACAAATGGAAAGCTTGGAAACAATGCTTATGTGCTTTGGATGAAATCCACATCGCAAGATGCTTTGTCAAATCCTAATTTGCTCGATGCATCACCAGTAGGAAGAGGGAGGTTGTGATGCCGTTGTATAGAGCCCTGGTGAGGCCACAGCTAGAATACTGTGTGCAGTTCTGGAGACCTTACCTGCAAAAAGACATTATTCAAATAGAACGTGTCCAAAGGCGGGCAACGAAAATGGTGGAAGGACTTAAACTTAAAACTTATCAGGAAAGACTTAAAGAACTTAATTTGTACAGTCTGGAGGAAAGAAGGGAGAGGGGGGACATGATTGAGACCTTTAAATATGTGAAGGGATTGAATAAGGTTCAGGAGGGAATTGTTTTTAAGAAGAAACTTACTGATAGAACAAGGGGGCACACCCTGAAGCTAGTCGGGGGGAAGATCAGGAGCAATGTTAGAAAATATTATTTTACAGAAAGAGTAGTAGATGCTTGGAACAAACTTCCAGCAGAGGTAGTTGAGAAATCAACAGTCACTGAATTTAAACATGCCTGGGATAAGCACACATCTATCCTAAGATAAAGAGTACATACAGTATACACATAAGGGCAGACTAGATGGACCGTATGGTCTCCTTCTGCCGTCAACCTTCTATGTTTCTTATGTGAAGAAGGAACTCCATGTGTTCTCAGACGTCTCTACAGAAACCATAGCAGCGGTTGCCTATCTGAAGGTGACGGAACCCAACAATCAAAATCACGTTGGATTTGTCTTTGGTAAGGCTAAGTTATCCCCCAAGCCTGATCATACTATTCCTAGACTTGAACTCTGTGGGTCTGTGTTAGCGGTGGAGATTGCAGACTTCATACAACAAGAATCGGGTATCGACATAGAAATTGTCCAGTATTACACGGACAGTAAAGTCGTTTTAGGTTACCTCTACAATCGGACTAAACGATTTTATGTGTACGTTAGTAACCGCATAGAGAGAATAAGAAGGTCTTCCAAACCTGAACAGTGGCACTATGTACCATCTGAACTTAATCCAGCAGATCACGCCACCAGGCCTATTTCTGTAGGTTCCTTTATTAACTCTTCCTGGCTTACAGACCTGGAGTTTCTGCTGAGACTGACGGACGAATGTGAACAGGAAGATTTCAGCATCCAGGATCCAGATAATGATCCAGAGATCCATGCTGAAGTTAATGCACTAGTCACTGAAACGAAACAAACCACCAGCCTCGGTTGTCAACGCCTTGAATGTTTCTCCAGTTGGATGAGACTCGTCAAGACAATCGCAAGGTTAGTGCACATTGCAATGTGTTATAACGGTACTCAAAAAGATAAAGATTGTCATGGTTGGCATGTCTGCCATAAAACCTTTTCTGCTGAAGACATCTCTCATAGTGAGTCTCTCATAATACGTCACCTCCAGCGGGAAGAATTCAACGTAGAATGGAAATGCTCGTACAACAAACAGCAGATTCCAATAAAAGGCCCCCTTACCCATTTAAATCCAGTTATGGACAGTTTTGGCTTGCGGAGAGTTGGTGGTCGTTTGAATCAAGCCCAACTAGGAGTCGCAGAACAAAATCCTCTCATCATTCCCAGCAAACATCATATCACTGTCTTGCTAATCCGATACCACCACGAAAAGGCTGAACACCAAGGCAGACAAATCACGGAGGGCATGTTACGGTCTGCAGGCCTTTGGATTATAGGAATGAAGAAACGTGTGGCCCAATTACTACATAACTGCGTAAAGCGAGAGGAAAACAACTTCATTAACAAATGGCTGACCTGCCTGTACAGAGCCACCTTTCACCTATGTTGGCCTAGATGTCTTCGGGCCATGGATAGTGTCCGCACGCACGACCCGCGGTGGTCATGCAAACAGTAAGCGTTGGGCTGTACTATTCACGTGCATGAGTGTGCGTGCCGTTCACATAGAGGTGATAGAATCAATGGACACATCCAGCCTCATTAATGCTTTAAGACGGTTCTTTGCAATCAGAGGACCAGTGAAACAATTGAGATCTGACTGTGGAAGCAACTTCATCGGAGCATGTAAAGAACTGAACATCGATACCAAGCTCATCCAAGATCAGTTGGCAGAGAGAGGTTGCACTTGGATTTTTAATCCTCCTCATAGTTTCCACATGGGGGGGCTCCTCGGAAAGGATTACATGCAACATCTTGAACTCTATGTTAATGGATGTAAACTCTTCTAGACTCACGCATGAGACTCTATTCACCCTTCTTGCTGAAGTTTCAGCCATAATTAATTCAAGACCCCTTGTACCAGTTTCTATGGATCCTGAAACGCCAACCATACTTACTCCGGCTATTCTCCTTACCCAAAAGACTGAGAGTACGCTAATTCCTAGTGGAGAATTTACTCATGGAAATATCTACCAGAAACACTGGAAACGTGTACAATATCTAGTGGATTACTTCTGGAACAGGTGGTGAAAGGAGTATCTCGTGATTCTTCAAGGAAGAAGAAAATGGCAACACCACAAACGAAACTTAAAGGAAGAAGACATCGTATTGATGAAGGAACAACAAACCAGACGGATCGACTGGCCTATGGGACTAGTTACAAAGGTCTTCCCTAGCAAAGATAGCAGGGTCCGGAAGGTGGAGTTGAAGATTTTCAGGAAGGATCAGCCTAAAAAGTTCACAAGGCCGATTAACGAACTTATTCTGATACTACCCATTGAAAACGTCCCTGAAGGAGGAACAGGAATGTGTTGTAACGTTAATTGTCATATTCTAATATGTCTTTTTTTTACCCAGCAGTAGCCTCAGGAAAGACTCTTACAGGACAGCATCAATACCACTACTACCTCTACAGTATTATATCACTGCTTGTTGCTGTATTTGGGTGAAATAAACCCTCACTGGCTGAAATCTCTGTCTACTTCTGACTCAATCAGCCTGAGCTCCTGCTGGTCCGGTCTGCTCCACTGCTTGGATACAAAGGTAGGAAAGTCACACAGTCACATCAGTTACACCTTCAATCGCCTTCATGTGGGGACAGAACAGTAATAGTGATTTGAGTCTGTGTCAGGTCAGAATTACTATGTAAACATGGATTTTTCTACCTTTATATACCGGCCATAGCCCCCCCATATCATCATTATACCTCTGGATCATACACTAAAGGGCTGTAGCATCTCACTGCTTCTGGTGCTGGTAATTTGGCCCTTTTCTGTATTCTTTTCTTCTTCTTTTTAGTTCCAGAGCTGGCACGCTGGCTGTAAGAAATAGAAATAACTTCAGCCTAGACAAGGTAACAACAATGGAAGATGAAAGCCCCGAGAGCTTTCATTTTCAGGTTTGCTAGTGTCTATTTGCAGTGTCATGCATGATCAAACTCACTGTAACTGTGATGAAGTAATCTCCAGAAGGTATAAAGTAAGAGGTGACACACACATTTCCCACATTTTAGCAACATCAAACTATGTTTTTTGTTTTGGTAGAAAAAAAATTAAAAAAGGGACCTTGAGGGAGAGTATGGGAATGTAAGGAGCTTTAAAGGAGCACCGTTGCAAAAAAAATGAGCCAATAATAAAAATCCATATAAATATGCTGGATGGTGGGAGGAGAGGTCACTTATACACCCAACATCAAGAAATATCCAGCCAGGCTTGTTATTTTTATTGGAAGAGGAAATCGGGTGAAAGGTTCTGTCACCCCTGATACACTGAACCTGCTGTCACCCTTGGATTTAATTCCTACCAGTAGAAGAAAGCCACAAGCTTGGCGGGAGTTTTATTCAGTTCGGGTGTATAAGTGACCCCTCCTCTCTTTAGCCAATGTGTTTATATGGGTTTTAAATATTACACAATTTCGTGATAGTGCTCCTTTAACTTTGACCAAGGTCTTAGCCCTTAAAGTGGAACACAACCAGATAATTCCTAAGATGCTAGGTATATTTACGCATCCTGATTTTGGGATGCCCACTGTGTGAAACCCCACCAGTTGCCCGTGGCATCAAAGAAAACATTTAATCTATGAAATCCGGTAAAAATTAAATGCAAATTTACAGAATAAAAATGACTTGTAATTTTTTTTTCCCTGCCAAGTCAAGAGAAAGTGACTGCACTTAGCAGCCTGACAGGTGTGTGTGTGTGTGTGTGTGTGTGTGTGTGTGTGTGTTGCTCATAAAGCTTTCCAACACAGTGCTGTGTCCATACCCAGAAAGGAAATTTATGTGGTCACCTTCTATCCCCAGCCCAGATATATTGCTGCCTGGCCAAGCAGCACTGTCCCCTGGTGCTTTCCAGCGATGATACATTCAGTTACAATACACACAGCTCAGCATTGGGAAACACTTAACAACCTAACTGCCATTATGTGAGAGTTTAGTGGTCAATGAATGAATTAGCATGCGGCTGCCATTTGGACATCATACTGCTTCCCGTTAGTGTTTTTATGAATATTGGGCAAATGCTTTAGTAAAAAAGAAACACAGGCTGATGACAAAAACTTCCTTTCTGGGTATAGGATCACTAAGACAAAAAAGCTGTATGCCTATCATGCCTGTGACAGGTGTTTAGGAAACAACAGGCACCAAATTGAAATTTATGATGGGTAAGGGTTTGTGTGTGTGTTGACTGTGCTTGAAAGTTTTGTGAGCAGGCACATGATGTCCCTCCTTCCTCTGTCAGTCTGCTCAACGCTGCCACTTTCTGCTAAATCAGCACTCATTTTGGGGCAGTGCAGGCTTGCGTCTTGTGTGTGACCCACACAACTTACTTACAAGTGCAATGCAAAGCATGCTGGTTGGCAGAGGCAGTGTTAAATATGGCCGGCTCCAGGTTTATGTGTGCCCTTGGGCCAGAGAATCTCAATGGTGAGGTGTGTCATATGACATGCTACAACACGTTATCCATCAACTGCTCTGCCACTGATCGCCCTCCAATCCTCAATACATTCTCTATTGCCACTAATTGTCCTCTGATCCATGCTGCTCATTGCTGGATTCTCTGCTATCGTGGCTGAATCCACCATTGCAGACCATCCTTCTCAGATCTTTACCACTTTCTAAACTCCATATCTTGATACTTTCTCCATAGCTGCTCCTCTAGTCCCAAGGCCAGCCATGAGAAGGTCTGTTCATGGGACACTCGGCTCATTAGTCTGTTGGGTGAGGCCCACTAGACAATCAGCCCATTGCTCTGTCCAAACCAATCCAGTCCAAAGTGGGCACTTTCCCAGGTATGTCCAATGCTGGTGCAGGCACTGTTGTTGGACCTTATATGTGTTTCCTTGCTACTACCTAACTCTATACCTTCCAAATGCCAGTTATTTGGAGGGACTGTCCCTCTTTTGAGTCCATGGCCCTCTGTCCCTTGCTGTTCTCATTTGTCCTTCTTTGAGGTGTAATATGTAAATCTGCAGCAATAAATGATTCATTCACCTATTTAAAGTGTTTATATTGTTGTAACTGTTGCACCCTTTCTCCTATCCATCCCTCAGTGAGGGGGTGTGGTCTAATTTAACAATTGTCCCTCTTTCCCACCCTGAAAAGATGGAAGGTATGCATAACTTGGTCACGGTAATAAAAAAACTTTTTGCAGGATGTGCTGTTGGAGATTTCACTTACAACTGAAGAAGCTGACACTGCACTTATACAGTTGCCTCAGTCTGACTTTTTTTTAACAATTTAATTTTATCTTTGTCTGTTCCATACTTTCCTCTTACCCATAAAACTCTATGGCCCTGATTTATCAAGCACATCTGCCAGACAGTGCCACATTGGTGCAAATTAGTGTAGTAAAAAATATATTAACATTTTTTCATACTCTTTTTTTATGCATTTGCACATGTTGCTGCACTAGAACATTTACTGAAACATTGGCAGCAACATGCTGAAATAAATCACTAAAGCACTCACACTGAAATGGCGTTGTCTGGCAGAAGTGCTTGATAAAACAGGCCCCAGTCACTATGGCTCATAGGCTAAATGTCCAGATCATGTGGTGTGAATCTTCTGCAATCCAATAACCATTGCAATATGAGAGGGTCCCCCCCCCCAAGCCTGATTTTTTCACCTGTTGTTTGCTATCTCTTTATAACCAAGCCCCATCATTGGCTGCTGGCGGTTACATGGTTTGGAGTCTTCTCCACAGCTGAAATCCTGGAAGAAGACTCTGGAACATGTGACTGTGGGCAGCCAATTATAAGAAAATGGGATTGCAGGGAGGTTTACATGGGAGGGCATAGAAAAATGAGATTCCCCCCACACAGTGATCAGTTGCAAACAACACCTATTTTTAATAAAATGGATACTGGTTTACTTTCAAGTGGACCAAAACTCATTTTACCTGGCTCTAGAGTCTAGAAGAGGAAAGGCCAGAAGTACCTACGTATGACCTGTCAATCTTTTTTCACACCTCGGAGTTCCTCCATTAAAGGGTCAGTCCAGCCCCTTCCAGGAAAATAAAAATAACCCCCGCCCTGCCCCCGCCAAATAGCGATTAAGCTCATATAATATAAAGACACTCACCTTAACCCCGAATCCAGCTACCGTCCCGGGCGGCCTCTTGGAGCAGCGCTCTCTGCATCACACGAGCGTCTGCTCCCAGTGGCTGGCCGTGACTTCAGGAAGATGACAGCGGGCATTTGGTGCCACAGCACCACCGACTTTGGGGGCTGGATTCGGGGTTAAGGTGAGTGTCTTTTTTTTTTCTTTCTTATATTACATGAGCTTAATTGCTATTTGGCAGGGGTTATTTTTATTTTGCTGGAAGGGGCTGGAGTGGCCCTTTAAGAAATTAAACTGCAGAAACAATGAAGGCCTTCCCATAAAGCAATGGAGTGATATTGCCGGGGCGACATATGGGAACAGCCTGCAGGACTGTACACGATGCCTGCCATACCTTGAAACAGAACTGCTGGTGAACTTCTTTGATTTGTTTCCTGGAGCCATTTTAATACCTGGAATTAACACAGAAAATATGTGTCAGCACTTTTTAATTCATGTGTGAACTTTGTGTGTATCATAGAGAAGCAGTCAGCACATTTCTGAAGCCAATGGGGCAGGTAGTGGCATAGCTGCAGCATAGGGAGGAAACGGCGGTGTAAAAGCAGTGTAGAGCCCATTAGGTCAGAGGGCCGGTAACACTACCCCCCCCCCCCATATGTGCCAGCTTTGTACTCCGAAAATATCAAATACAATAGCGAAAGAGCCTTCGTATGTAAGGGGTCCACCCCTGTCCCCCATGACCTGTGGAGGTCAGAGGGGCCTATCCACATCCACACGCGGGAGTAGATGGTAGACAGGTACTCACATTTAGTTAACAGGGTTCATTAAAAAGAAATGGGCACCAGCTGCTATAAGATAAAAACAGATCCTTGTTAAATGTACCAGTTCCAACAGGTACACAGCATGCAAGATGGATTATTGCAGCATACAGGTATCAGCAGTGCATCCAGTACATAGGTGATGCCATTGGCGGACTGGGGCCAAAAATCAGCCCTGGACTTTACCGGCCGGACAGCCCATGACCAGCCATGGCATCCCCACTGAGCCTGAGTGTCCTCCAAGGGTGAGGCTATAGCATTGCAGGGTGCAGGGGTAGATATGGCCAACTTGAAGGTGGTAACAGGGGTGGGCAGGGAGGGTTAAGGCTTGGGCACTGGAGGCAGGACATGGGCTAGGGTTTCTTGGCTCAGAAGATAGAGTTGGGCCATGTGCTGGAGGTAATAGGGATGCAGGAATTGATTGGGGGTGTAATAGTCAGCAGCCCAACTGGCCTCAAAGCAGTGCGGCCAAACGGGTATATGCCAGGGTCTCCCTATGGCCAGTCCGTTCCTGGGTGATGCTAATTACTTGGTGAAGCCAGTGTGACTTGCAATGTGGATTGTAAACTACATCCTGTGATCTTTTTAGCGTTTTGGCACAAAAAGTGCAGCAAAAATGTTTTTTCTACCTTTTTTCCCCTACACCTGACCTTTACCTGTGATTTTTAGCTAACTTAATTTTTCCTATGAGATAAAGATAGTTTTTTTTTAAGTTAGGAAATAAAAGCACCCTATGGGCTATGCTAAAGTATTCGCCAATTTTTTTCTGCATAGCCAATAGAGTGCTGTTGTTTCCAAAAATCCTTATCTAATAGGAAAAATGATATACATCACCTGTAAAAATGCTCCATCACAGGTATGGGTAGAGTGAGTAGACTCTCTGTAGGATCGGGGAAAGGTGAGTTGTACGGGCGTTCTGAGGGGTTTCACACAGTGGGTTTTGGGATGCCCCAGAGCACCGAACAAAAACTGGGATAGTCAAAATCCTGGGTTTTGTTTCACTTTAAAAAAATAAGTTATCTCAGCACAGAAGCTATTGACATGCACTGAAGATTTCAGCATAGCACACTGTGTCAGTACATTAAAGCCCCTGTGCAGGGACAAGCTAACTTTCTTTCCCCTTACGCCCGATGGGAACTGTGTAAAAAGAGCCATTTCAAAACAAGTCTCAGTCTTATGTAGATACATTATGTGGTCTAAGCAAAGCAGTGGGCTGCGTTTCCATTCCTGAGTGTGTCTGAGCTGGGCCACTGTGGCTTGCCAGGCTCGTTCATGCTGAGACACTAGCGTGGTCATGGGGTAATAGGATAGAAGGAAGGGCAAAACACTGAAGCCCTGTGCTGCAGGAAATGCATGGAAGGCAGATTGGACAGGCTTCGGGTGAGCAGCCTGCTGCCTTATTATTGCTTGTGCTTGGATTGTCCCTTTAAGTGTGGTCCCAATTCAGGATGCCCCAAGGAGTGGAACTCGGATGGCCTTGGAATCTTTTAGACTCCAGGGCCTGCGATGTTCCTCTTTAAAGCGGTCCTTCACTCTGAATAAGAGTCTATCTTATATGTTTCCCACGCCCTATACATACAGATTGCTCACATTAAAAACCATCCAACCTGCATCTACTGCATGTTATGAGCCTTTAAACATCCAAGATGGCAGCTCATGGAACATCAGGCAGCCTGCAAACAGGAAGTGTCTCCTGACTGTGCTGCTCTGCATTCTGGGATTGCTGACCTTTTCCTGACCCCAGCTCTGCTCTGTCTGAGCAAAGTACAGCTATAACCCACCCCCTGCACTTTATTCCACTCTCCTCTCCTCAGTAAGTGTGAGGCTTCTGAGTCAAGATGGCGGTGCCTGTATCCTAAAGTCCTGAACGGAGTTGCAGCCCAGTGGGGGAAAGAATAATAAGTGAGTGACTAAAAACTTAAAATATATTAACTTTAGATGGGGCTTTCCAATAAATCATGGTGAAGGTCCGGTTTAAGTAAGGTCTCTTGTGTTTAGGTGTCAAAGTTCAAAGTTCAATCCCATCATCGCTTTGGCACATACTGTTTTTCCTGCTATCCATTTGCAATTTTCTTGCTCTGCTATAAAATCATTACTAATCCCAGCTCCCTGCTGGTGCATTGTGGTTTCTGTCATATCCACCCACATTTACACCTTCTTATCCTTTTGTTTTTTCATTCTGTCATTTTAACTGACACATCTCCTTTAATTACAGTGATAGACTTTGTTCACCTTCCCATGCTGTATTAAAGTAGACCAAAACCTCCCTCACAACTGTGTGACTGAGAGGACCTCAGTACACAGGGAATTAAATTATTGGAGCACAAGGGTGACACCTTAGGCCACCAATAAGCCCTGCATTAGAGGGATAATTACCTTTTACTAATAGAGCTCCATCTGAGGTGGGTTTATCGCCCCCCCCCCCCCCCATTATACAAAGGGCCCCACTGGGCATTCAGAGGATAAGTGGACTGGAGGGGCATCTCTAGTTGTGTGATTGTTGATGGTGACCCAAAGTCATTTTCTCTCTTCTAGGTTTTGTTCCTCTGATTTGGGATGCCCCGCTGTGTGTAAATCCAAGGAAAGTTTTGTATTGTTACCTTACCTGCAATCCCACCATGCACTGCGGTCTCTCCTTCAATCATCTTTTTATGCTGTGCATATTAAAGTGGACCAAATCACCATCCCAGGTTTTAGTTCACTTTCCTGGGGCATTCCAATTTAGGCTATCCCCCCTTCAGATCACCCTAAACACTTACCTTTCCCTTGTTCTAATGGAACATTTTCCCTCATCAGCATGGAGAAGCGGGATTGATCTCTATCTGAATGGCTGGGTACGGGAGCCTGGCTACACGGAGGCCGGGGACGCAGCCACAGCCTGTGAACACAACACAGGAGCCCCACACAGTGGGGCATGCCGAACTGGAATACCCCAGGGGTATTTTATCAGCCCTTTAGATTCCAGGGTCAGCACAAATGGTGGTTGGTCCTCTTTAATGGGAGGCATAGAAAGCTGAATAGAGCATAAGACATCTTTGCAGCCACTTCCCTATGGCTGTGCATGCCTGCATCAGCTATTCAGACAGGACTGTAATGGGAACACAACGCAGGTGGAGGGATGCCTGGGATGCTGCCACAGCCCAAGCATGTCACCAGAAAGGTGTGTATTATGGCAGGGGTGTAGTTGGGGGGCACGTGCCCCATGGTGCAGCAGGTCAGGGGGGCTCCAAAAGGGGGCCTGAGTACAGGTGGGGGTGCCATTTTGAATCTTTGACCTGGGTGCCAGAAAGCCTGGCTTCGCCTCTGTTGTTTTATAGTGAGCCTGGGGTTTTACATATCAAGGGACGCCAAATTAGCATGAGCAGCATCAGCATAGACTTTAGGCCAGCGGTTTCTCCTCTTTTGGTCACCTTTAATTAAAACCGATCACTAACAATGCACAATTATCTACACTGATACCAATATTTTCTAGCTTCTTGTTATCCATGGTGACGTATAAGAGGGAAAGGCTGCAGATCAGGAAGTGGCTACGTTTGCATGTGTAGGGAAGTGCTGATTTACCACAAAGTTGCTCTGAACATTGCATGTCTCCTGGAAATCATAGAGCACTCCCTCCTTAACCAGTGATAGCATACTTCCTGCCCCTGCTAGCTGGACTTGTAGCCCTGTGCTGGAGGTACAAAAGACTAAATAGAGGACAGACTTCCTGCAAGCAGACAGACCTGAGCACACGGCTTGCTGTCAGGAGCTGCGCTGCTGCCTCTTGCATCCAGAGCCTCATGGTGGAGTCTGGATCCTTCCACTTATCTCCAAGTGGAGATCGTCTGTAGTTGTTTTGGAACGCCTTTATTACTCCCAGTTCGCCGACCTGCATTTACATTGTACTCTGTGGAGAAGCTTGACCTGTGTTCGAGTTCTACACGTCAAGAGTGGATCAACTATCAAGATCAGGGGCCCCTGCAGCTTTCATCCTGTGCAGACTCTTTCTCTTGGAGGTCTTTGGTCCATAGAGTAACTATATACCCGGGTATATGTGCACGGACTGACTGAAGCTAGGCCTTTCATTATTGCATTATCTATATATTACACTGTGTATGCTTTATTTCTCTTGTACCTTTAATGTTTGCTATATAAAGTTTACAGTATTACATTTAGCTGTGCCAGTGATTGCTTTAAGAGATTGCTGGGAGCAGTAGTCCCTCTGCTCTCATTGTATGGTTTTGTTTAGACTTGATTTCCCAGAATGGTTCCCCGACAGTTACAAGGGCCCTATTCTGGGTGGAGGCACTGCCACACAGAACATTTATCCCACTCTTCCACTAAGCGAAGGCTCAGCCTCATTTTGTTACCAACAGGTTAGTGCCATAGCCTGTCTTGAGTGGGGCATTTATCATCATCCCCCCCCCCCCCCCCTCCAAAACAGCCTTACACATGCAATGCACCATATACTCTGCTCAGAAGCATTTCACCATTTCCCTGCAGAAAGCAGAATGCTGCAAAACATGTCCCATGTTCACCTCTATTCCCAGCAACGCTGTGTGTGGATTATTGTTGTCGCACTGACAGCTGACTCCTTTCTCCGGCATCTTAGGTGTCTAATCCAGTTACATTTTTGTCTCCTGGAAGAACTTTTTTTAGTTTTGGGTGGAGTATGGCGAATATGAAAGCAAGGACCAGAGGGGTGTCAGTGGCCAGAGACCTCATATCTTGTTCTGGTCACCACCTTTTAGTACCTAGGTTTCAACCATACCTGGGAGGAGAATGGAAAAAAAGTTTTGCTCCAAAGTGGAACTAAAATCTCAAGTTTTACCAAATAACATAACCCAGGAATTCGAATTTCCATGGTTCTGTTCTGTGCCCTCGGGGGCATCCCCAAGCAGAATGTCCCACTATGTGAAACCTCTTCCAGGAAGCCAGGAAAAACTCACCTGTCCAGGCTCTAATTATGGTTGGCCAACCGATTTTCCTTATCCCAGGTATTGGCCCTTGCCAGCAGCTGTGTGTAGTGCCAAATTTCTGTAAAAAAAAACCCTCCCCTTTCCAGCGATACCACAATGCCAGCCAATTAATAAAGTCCCTCCGTTCAGCTTTAACTAGCAGCTCTGTCATGGCGGCATAGTAAAAATGAATGACACGAGTTCTGCTGTACGTGCATGTGCTGTGGGATCACCAGTGAGGCAAGTATACCAGCTGATTGCAGGGGGTTCACACAGCGGGGAATCTCAAATTGGGATGCCTCAGGAATGGAGAAATCTGCCTCCCTGGAGTCTTTTATATTTTCTGATATTGCTTTTAAGATTCTAGGGTCTGGTTAAATACCCACTCACAGGGCATCCCAATTTGCTGTATGAAACCCTCCCCCAGCATCTCCTTCATTCCCCTACGCCCAGATGGGTTGCTGCAAAAGCAGCTACGCTCCCGTTCGGCATTTTAGCTGTTAATTTATATGTCTGGCCAAAAAAGCGAATTGGAGGAGACCAACGCATGTCCTAAGGCAGTGGTCCTTAACTTTTTTATGCCAAGTACCCCCTAGTGACAGGAAGTTACAACCAAAGTACCCCGAAGGGGGGGGGGGGGGGGGATACATTCTAATGTTAACAAAATAAGTAGGCCACATGCATCAAAGCACTTTTAAGGGAGTAAGGAATAATGCTTTGATGTTAAAATAAAATACCAGACCCATCAGGCACCCCATGTAGGTGCACCTCCGAGTACCCTCTGGGTTACGTGTACTGCAGGCTCAGAAACAGTGTGCTAAGGGATTGCCAATGGGATCACAAGGAAGGTTTCACACAACGGGGTATTACAAATCAGGATGCCCTGGGGGTAGTAGAAATTCTGAGATTTGGGGTTTGCTGGCTACTCTGTGTAAGCTCTAACACAATGATCTGCACATTGTAAATGAATGTGTTAGAACTTGAAATGAATTTAAAGAAGTCACAGTAAACTGCAAACCAGCAGAGGGATTTCTCCTCACTTAGTAAGCCATAGAGAATTGCAAGGCAATGACTTGACTTGACTGCTTCATCAACCTTTGTGGTCGACAGTGAACACATCGAACATGTGCAAGCTCTCTCCTGAGGATAAGAGGAGTTGAGGAAATAGGATGGTAAGACAATATAAAATGCAGGAAACACCTTAGAGAGGGGCTTATGGGACACAGACTTCAACTTCTAGAGTCTCATAAAAACTATAGCGACATAAAATGCCATCCTCGGAGCTGATAAATGAAACACTAATGAGGGTCTCTTCAAGGAAGAAATCACAAAATATATGTTGATCACATAGCCCATTGGTCAGGGAGTTAGAGGCCAGGGAAATCTTTAAAAGAAGGAAGTAAAGCCTGAATCTAGGCCTGACCATAAGAACACAAGAATCATTGGCACCAAGTATAAACAGGGCAAAACTTCCTCCACCTCACACCAAGAAATGAAGGCTCTCTTGAGCCTGGAAAAATATTCCTTTGGTGCCTGCATTATAGTGCAGTCGATAAGACAGGGGAGATTTTGCTCTACTAGGACAACAGCAAGATTGTCAAAGCAATTGACAGGAAACATGAGCACTGATGACCCTGCAGCAGCAAATCTTGTTGCGGCATACATGGTTCATCTATTGACCATCTGTGTATAACAGCTCCACCTTGGACCACTCTGCTTCCTTGAAAGCCTTCAGTTTTAGTTAGTGAAGGACATCATGCATCAGAGAAAGATAAGTTGCTATTCCAGGGTACTACAAGTATGTCTGTGACTGCTTATTATAGCCATAAATATCTATGTGTAACATAAAAGATCCACATCTAATGCCCCCTACGGTGACATATCTCTTATCTTCTGGTGCCAGAGACAATGCTCTCTAATGGAGCTGCTGCCTACTCAGGAAATTCGCCATAGGGTTTGTGTTTTTTCATGATGCCTACACCAGGGTCACTCTGCTGCTGTTGACCCCCTGCTGCATTACCAGGCTGAACCCCCTTGCTGCCCTCTTTAACTCCCCTGTCCAGCGGTGAAGAGACAGGAGAGTGGCCCTGATCTCCAGAACAATGATCAACAGCTGAGATTCCTGCCTGCCTGGACAACAGCCCCTTCACTGTCCAGGTCTCACACATACCTCCCCAGCCCTTTAGCCTTCCAATGTTTGGGAAAAAAGGACTGATACATTATAGAAGCTGTGTGGCACCAAACCACCAAAGAAAAGCCATCCTTACCTGGGGTGGGGAGAGGATAGAAGACATGTAGAGCCTGAAGAGATCTGTTCCTAGCCAAGATGACCAGGGTCAGACTGGACAAAATGCATCACTTCTATGGTAGCCACAATCAGCCCCCACGGTCTCTTACATTGTCTGAGCATTGGGATTTCTTGTTCCCAAAATCTTCTGAGCCCATGTTCTTCAAACATGCTTTAGCTCCAGGAAAAACAGACTGCAAATTTGTTGTTAAGCTCTATCCCCAGAAAGATTTGGATCAGAACCAGGAAGGACATCTGACTGTTTATGACCCAATTACTTCTCTCCAGAAGAAAACCTTGATAGTGGCCAGGGCTTTGGTGCTGTAGTAAGCCCAAAAGGTTAGGCCACAAGCTAATCTGCTGATCATCTATTTTAGAGAACGCATCACTGTTATCCCTATGGAACTTGCATTTTAAACAAAGTGAGTTTCTTATTGGGCCAAAGGGATAAAGATCAAAGGATACCTAATGAATGAGGGTACCCAACTATTCTCCTGCCGAGCTCTCTGCTGTCATTGGTGGGGATAACTTAAATCTTGGCTTTACATTTGTTTTTTCTGAAATAACCAATCTGATTCCCAGCCTGGCCATGTTTAATGCGTCAGTGACCTGGAAAAGCCTTTGCAAAGTGTGGAGACCTTCAGACTTTGCAATGCTTATTTTAGGTCAATATGCTGACAGTGAATGATCACTACCTCAACTAGCAGGGGATGTGACTGCACTGGGGCACAGAAGGTCAAGTGGACCCTATAATTGTTGCTCCTCCACCTTATTTATCATATTTGTGTTCACTTGGCATAATTTATAGAAAGAATGCACCATTTGTTTGTTTTTATCAGTTATTCTTGGTGTGCCACACACCCCGCTTCACCTTTAATATTCTTCACGATTGGGTTACTCACCACCAGGTGACGCTGTGCAGAGAGGAAGTCTTGTAACGAGCCCCCTTCTGGCCTATATATACCTGGTACCTCCCATTTATCACCAGTGTTTTTCTCTCTGCATGACGACAAGACAGAAGATTGAAGTCTCCTGTTTGCAGGTAGCCGGGGTCTTACCCCGGCACCCCCTTTTGTCTATTTCTGCCCGGTTTTTGATTGTTTTGTTACCTTTGTGGTTAAATGGAAGCCTCCCAGCCTAGGCTGCTCACTGGGCAATAGGTAGACGGCACTATAGGTGCCTAGGAGCTTATCTCCTCCGCTCGACCCCCTCTTTTGGGGGCAATGCGGCTATCCGGCATGGTGATCCGGAAATGGGATGCCCCTGTCCCGAGGGTCCCCTTAGCCCCTTACTCTCCCGTTGCGGTCCCTTCTCCCTTCACTATGGGGGGGGGGGGGGGGTAGAGGGATATATATTTCATGTGTGTTTTACTTATTTGCACTTGTCAGGCTGCACCGCAAGAGTGCACTTGGCCTGACTAATCCTCCTTATAGAGCTTATTTTTGTCCTCTGCCAGGTCTTTCAAGCAGCTGCTGGCCGGCATGGCCAGAATTTGGGTCAGCTTTAAAGCCGGGGCGGGCTGCGCTGTGGCAGGCTGGCTTATGGCTGCCTGCGCCTTTCTTGGTAGTTACAGCCTCCCTCCCCCCTCTCCCCTCTCCCCTGGTCTCCTCTGTGAACAGCCGCGTTATCAGCTTGGGCAGCGCTGCTGCATAGGAACTCTAGTTCCCCCCCTCCCCCATTCCTTTTGCCTCTTGTTTTGCGGCCTCCATCTGGCGGGCCGCACTGTTTGGACTTTGAAGGGGGCGGGCCCGGATGACGTCGGAGCTGGGGGCGTGGTGGCGGCGGCGGCGTCATGCGGCCGGCCCCAGCCGCACTTCCTTCCGGTTATGAGGAAGACACGTGCGGGGCTCTCGGCCGCATATGCCTCTGGTTGCTATTGCCGCTACCGCCGCTTGCGCTTGCTACTGCTGCCTACTACTGTTACTATTTACCGTTGTTGCTGCTGCGGTTGTCGCTTCAGGCTGCTGCTGTTGCATCACTGAACATCGCTGCCATTTTCCCTGCTATACTACTGGTTGCTAGGCGTTTCAGCCTTACTCAGGTAAGCGGCCTCACCTTGCGTGGGGCCGTCTATTTTTTATTATGGCTGACTTTTATAAAAAGGGGGAAATATTAAAGAGGATGTATTTATTTATATAAATGTTAAGAAAAGGAGGAATAATAGAGGGCAAATTTCTTTTGCCTATTTATAAGCACTTTGGTGCTGTGCATGAGTATTGTTTTGCATGTTGCCATTTGTTGTCAGGGGATCTTACTGTTGGTTTTCTTCCCCCACAGATCCTGGGAATCCCTCAATAAAGCGGCCTCCCGGTTCTATATTACCTGGCTAGTCCTTCTTTTCTAAATTGGGACATATTTATATATATATATATATATATATATATTATATATACATATATATATTTAAAAAAAAAATAATAATATATTTTTTATTTATACGATACAAAGATTATTAAGGGGATCTTTATTATAAATTAAATCCTCCCTTCCGGGACATTTACAAAAAGGGGCATCCCGGGTGGCTTATGCCTTAAACCCAAAATTTTGCGAATACCATAAATCACCATATGGAGGCTTCCGATATTACCGGAAATGGTTCTTCTGGGCCATCTAGGGTGTGCGGAGGATGTGGGACTCCGCTCCCAGCTGATGATGTTTTTGTATGCATTCCGTGTGCAAAGCAGAGTATTGCGCGTCAGTCCGTTGCTCCGGCTGCTGACCCTTCGCAACTTCCATCATCCCCTACCCCTCCCTCCCTGTTCCGGACCCTGCGTAACACTGTCAAGAGTGGGGATTCGTAATCCGAGGTGGCGGCACGGTTGGCCAACCTCGAGAAAATAGTTTCCGTTAAAGCAGGATTAAAGGCCACTGCGAAACGGAAGCACCTGACTCTGGTACCTCCGGCTTCACAGGATGAGGTATGTGAGCCTGTGGAATGGTCCGATTGCTCCCTGGACGAGGAGGGAGAATTCCTGCTGGAGTCAGATGAGCCTGCAGATCAGCTTGAGGCTGATGCCATTGGCGATTTGTCGGCGGGGGTTTCCCTTGACACCCCCTCCATTCTGGCTCAAATGTTTGAAATTTTGAATTTAGATCCGCCTGAGGCTGTCACCCTGCCAAAGGGTCAGTTGTTTAATGTGCCTCAGCCGCGTTTGGTTTTTCCCAGACAACATTACTTTGAGAGGGTGGTGCTTAAGGAATGGGAACATCCCACGCGGTTAACTGGAATCCCTTCCAGTTGGGAAAAACGTTATCCTTTTCCGCCAGAATTGGTGAAGCTTTGGTCCGTCCCTCCTGACGTCGATACTCCTGTGCTAGGGCTCTCCAGCACGGCTATGGTGCAGTCTTCTGAGACCACTACCCTTAAGGATGGTGAGGATCGTCGGATTGACCAGTATGCTCGCCATGGTTTTATTAGTTCTGGATCTACGATGTGACCGGTGTGTGCTTCGGCGCTTCTTCTGTTGGCGGTTAGATCTGTTATTCAGGATCTGTGTGTGGATCTTGATCCCACTTGTAAGGAGTTTACTGCTCTTAAGCAGTGTGAGTCTTTTGTTTCTTTTGTTCTGTCCGCTCAGGACGATGCGCTGGCTATGAGTAGCAGGACAGCGGCAATGCTGGTGGCTATTCGTCGGTCAGTGTGGCTGCGCCAGTGGTCGGCAGACTCAGCTTCTAAAAAGGTGCTCACAGCTCTCCCCTTTTTGGGCTTGCGACTGTTTGGTGAAAAGATTGATTCAGTTGCAAAAGGTGGTAAAATGCCGCAACGCAAGAGGCCTCGTCGTCCCTTTCGGGGGGGTAAGTTCTGGTAGGCCTTCATTTCGGGGATTCAGAGCGGGTAGGGGGGCTTCCTTTCCCGCTACCAGAGGTGCAGGTTGGACTCGGGGGATGGGGCCGTGGCCGTCCCGCTCAGTCCTGGGGCACCAAGCCCAAGCCTGCTGGTAAACCCTCTCAGCAATGAGGGGCTGCCCTCACCCGTGCGGGTGGGGGGGGACGATTGCGACACTTCTCCCAGGTTTGGGACCAGGAGGTTCCGGACAGATGGATCCGGGAGGTAGTGTCGTCCGGTTACAAGCTGGAATTCGAGTCTCACCCTCCTTCACGGTTCTTTCGGTCTCGGGTGCCCATCGATCCTTTGGCCGCACAGGGGCTCCTGGCGTCGGTAAAGAATCTGTTAGAAATGGCGGTCATCCGGCCGGTACCGCGCTTAGAGATGGGCCTCGGTTTCTACTCCAATCTTTTCGCAGTCCCCAAGAAAGACGGGTCAGTTCGTCCCGTCCTGGACCTGAAATTACTCAACAAGTTCATCCGTTTTCGGAAGTTTCGCATGGAAACCTTGCGTACGGCCGTCGGTTCCCTTTGGCAGGGGGACTTCATGACGTCCATAGACATCAAGGATGCTTATCTTCATTTTCCCATCTGCCACGCTCATCAACGTTTTCTTCGATTCGTGATGGAAAATCAGCATTAGCACTTCCGTTTGGCCTTGCCTCAGCTCCATGAGTGTTCACCAAGGTGCTGGCAGGGGTCATGGCCATCTTCAGATCTCGGGGCATTCGTGTCGTGCCTTATTTGGACGACCTTCTTGTCATGGCTCCGTCACTCAATCAATGGTCTCCACGCTAGAAAGCTTTGGTTGGGTGATCAACTTCTCCAAGTCCTCCCTCGCTCCGGCCAGGGTGGTGTCCTTTCTGGGGATGCAGTTGGACTCTCATCAACACAGAGTGTTTCTCCCCCAGTCCAAGATTCATCTGATTCAGGAGTTGGCTCGGGTCCTACTTTCCAATCCTCGGCTGTCCATCCGTCTGGGGATGAGGCTGGTAGGGTTGATGGTTGCCTCCTTCGAGGCAGTTCCTTTTGCTCAATTTCACACGAGGACGCTTCAGCTTTATCTGTTGGCGTCTTGGGACCGGCAGCCTCGGTCGCTGGATCAGCCCTTCCAGTTGTCCTCCCGGGTCCGGCAGTCCCTCCAGTGGTGGTTGGTCTCGACCAATCTCGTGAAGGGCAGGTCTTTCCTGACCTCTCTTTGGGAAATTGTCACCACAGACGCCAGTCTGTCGGGATGGGGCGGATTCTGGAAGGAGCTTCAGTTCCAGGGGCAGTGGGGACCTCAAGAGGCCCACTTACCCATCAATGTTCTAGAACTGAGAGCCATCCGTCGGGTTCTTGCTCTCCTGACTCAACACGTTCTGGGCCTTCCGGTCCAGGTGCGTTCAGACAATCGAACAGCGGTTGCTTACATCAATCATCAGGGAGGGACTCGCAGTCTGAGTGCTCTCAGAGAGGTGTCCCTGATCCTGACCTGGGCAGAGGCCCATGTTCCTTGTCTCTAGGCGGTATACATTCCAGGAGTGGAGAACCAGGAAGCGGACCGGTTGAGCAGGGGCTCTCCCCGTCTGGGAGAATGGGCTCTCCATCCTCGCGTGTTTCGCTCACTGTGTCTCCGATGGGGGACACCAGAGGTGGACCTGTTTGCCTCTCGTCACAATCACAGGCTCCCGAACTTCGTGTCGCTCTCCCAGGATCCTCTGGCTCTGGCAGTGGACGCCATGTCCCTGAGCTGGGGGGATCTGGGATTTCTATACCTGTTTCCTCCGATACCCATGCTGGGCAGGGTGGTTCGGAAGTTGGCTCTGGAAAGGGTGTTCGCCGTTCTCGTGGCCCCAAGGTGGCCAAGGCGAGTGTGGTTCGCAGACATCATTCGGCTGGCAGGTTCGTTCTGCCTCTTCAGCCCGATCTGCTCACTCAGGGTCGGTTGTGTTACCCCAATTTACCAGCGCTGGGTTTGACGGCCTGGCTGCTGAAACCTCCATCTTGAAGGAGGAGGGTCTTTCTGACTCAGTCGTTAAGACTTTGATCAGTGCCCGGAAGAGGTCTTCTTCTATCATCTACTATAGGACTTGGAAAGCCTATATCGCTTGGTGCGAGATTAGATCTTTTCCTTGTAGGGTTTTCTCGGTCTCCAGGATTCTGGAGTTTTTACAATCTGGGCTGGACTCTGGTCTTCAGCTAAGTACTTTGAAAGGGCAAGTTTCTGCCTTATCTCTTTTTTTCAGAAGCGTTTTGCGCTTCATTCTTTAGTTAAAACTTTTTTCCAGGGGGTTACGCATGTGCGGCCTCCCAGGAAACCATTACTCCCGGTTTGGGATTTGAATTTGGTTCTTTCTGCTCTACAGGCTCCTCCTTTTGAGCCTCTGCAAGATATTGCTTTGTCTACCCTGACTCAGAAGATTGTCTTCTTGGTAGCTATCACTTCGGTCCGGCGTGTCTCAGAGTTGGCGGCCTTGTCTATCCAGGCGCCCTACTTTGAGAGGCATCAGGATAAAGTGGTCTTTCGGTTCAAACCAGACTTTCTTCCTAAGGCTGTTTCTGCTTTTCATTTGAATCAGGATATTGTTCTTCCCTCCTTGTGTCCTAATCCTAAGAATGACAAAGAGAGGGTTTTGCATTGTTTGGATGTAGTACGCTGTGTTAAGTACTACTTGGTTATCACGTCTTCTTTTCGTAAGACGGATGCCTTTTTTGTTGTGCCCTGTGGGCCTAAGAAGGGTTTGGCACCAGCCAAATCTGCCATTAGCAAATGGATACGTCAGGCCGTTACTGCGGCCTTTTCTGCTAAGGGGAAAGTTCCCCCTTTTCGTATCACTGCTCATTCTACTCGCGCCTTTGGGGCGTCTTGGGCTTTTCAGCACCAAGCAAAGTTCTGCAGACTGCAGTCATTTAAGTTATGCTTCACCTGGCCTTGAGATGCCCATCCCTTGTGGACACTGCTTTTGGATGTCCCAATCGTGAAGAATATTAAAGGTGAAGCGGGGTGTGTGGCACACCAAGAATAATACCATTTTGTGAGTACTCACCTGAAAAATGGATATTGTTGGTGTGCCACACACCCCGCTTCACTCCCACCCTTTTCGGTATTCCGAATCCTTTATATGGTGAAGCTTTTATTTATATTGATTTATTTGGAGGTTACCGTTAAAATACTGGTACCTTGTCTTTCTGCTTTTTAATACACTGGTGATAAATGGGAGGTGCCAGGTATATATAGGCCGGAAGGGGGCTCGTTACAAGACTTCCTCTCTGCACAGCGTCACCTGGCGGTGAGTAACCCAATCGTGAAGAATATTTAGGGTGAAGCGGGGTGTGTGGCACACCAACAATATCCATTTTTCAGGTGAGTACTCACAAAATGGTATTTTTAGTTGTCTAGTTGCATCCAATTGAAAAAAAAGACAGAAAAAAGTTTACTGAATGAGCCTTGACAAGGTCCCATTTAATCTTTGTGCTAGGGCCCTGTCTGCAGATATATGCAACCAAATCTCTGTCTTTCCACATAGCTAGACATGTTTGTTGCTTGATATTTAGTTGATGAGAGGGTTAAACTGGGCGGTAAATTAGTTCCCAGGCCCTGAATAATAATAATATTTTTGTATAAATAATAGTGATTGAGCTGCTCCCACCCCCCTTTATTCATTTGAATTGCCATGAGCACAAGCAGGGAGGAATTCAGTCAATATGGATTTCTCCCTGTGAAGTGTTCTAAAGGGAGGCTGGCTGCTTCCCAGGTGAGTAGCTCTCAGATATTTGTCTGCATTGCATGTCCCAACTTTGGGGACTCAGAATTAAGAGTAGGGACCACACTAAACACAGAGTGCCTTGCCGGGGCAGTGTGGCTTCCACATGTATCTGCAGATATATGCAACCAAATCTCTGTCTTTCCACATAGCTAGACATGTTTGTTGCTTGATATTTAGTTGATGAGAGGGTTAAACTGGGCGGTAAATTAGTTCCCAGGCCCTGAATAATAATAATAATTTTGTATAAATAATAGTGATTGAGCTGCTCCCACCCCCCTTTATTCATTTGAATTGCCATGAGCACAAGCAGGGAGGAATTCAGTCAATATGGATTTCTCCCTGTGAAGTGTTCTAAAGGGAGGCTGGCTGCTTCCCAGGTGAGTAGCTCTCAGATATTTGTCTGCATTGCATGTCCCAACTTTGGGGACTCAGAATTAAGAGTAGGGACCACACTAAACACAGAGTGCCTTGCCGGTGTAACAGGCCAGAGTATACCCTCAGGCCAGACTATACCTGGGGTTAAAGAGGCCTAGGCTAGATTATACCCCGGGTATACTTTGGCCTAGGCCAAATTATACCCCCGGGTATAAAATAGCCTAGGCCAAAGTATACCCCTCCAGGCCAGATTATACACCCGGGGTTAAACTGGCCTGGGCTAGATTATACCCCGGGTATATTTTGGCCTAGGCCAAACTATACCCCGGGATGTAAAATAGCCTAGGCCAAACTGTAGCAGGCCAGAGTATACCATCAGGCCACACTATAACCAGGGTTAAATTGGCCTAGGCTAGAATACACCCTAGGTTTATTTTTGCCTAGGCCAATTTATATCCCAGAGTATAAATGAGCTTAGCTCAATTCATACCTCTCGGGTCATATTATACCCACCTGTGATCAAATAGGCCTAGGCTAGTTTATACCCCGGAGTATAAATTAGCCTAGGCCAATTTAAATTCACAGTTTGCACAAATATGTGTGCAAAAATGTGAAACCTTGCTATAGTTTGGACCAGGCCATAGTATACCCCGGGTAATACACTCTACACAGGGAGTGTAAAATAGCTTAGGCCAGACTATATCCTCCCGCCTTATCAGGCGCAAATTTAAAAAAGTCGCAAACAGCAAGTAAAAATTCTTGCAAGTAACAAGCCAAGTGCAAACCTTATGATTGCACCAAATTATCATCTAAAAAGTAACTGGTGCAATTATTATATTTGGGGCAGGGATTTATGATTGGAGGTTTGACTTGGCAGTTATAAATGCATTGGCAAGTTTACTTTCATTGCTGCAAATGGATTGAAAATAGCGCAATCCCTGTTTAAGATAAGTATAAATTAGCCTAGGCCAATTCAAGTTCACAGTTTGAGCAAAAATTGGCACAAAACGTGAAATCCTGGTTTAGATTAGCCCAGCAAAGTATACCCCGGAAGATAAACTCTATACCTGACGAATGTAAAATGGCTATGGCTACACCTTCTATGCTATAATGTTATCATGCGCAATTTTACCCCATGCGCAGAAAACGAAGGCAATGATACATTCCCCTCACAGACTTTTTTTTTTTTACTTCAACCAGAAAAAAACTTGAAGTGTCATATACTAATCAGATGCCAAGCGGAGAAAGGAAATAGCGCAAAATTCAAAAACTGACCCAGGCTACAGTATACCCCCGAGGGATAAACTTTATACCTGGGGGTATAAAATAGTCTAGGTTAGACTATATTTCTCCATCTGCGTACCGGAAGTTAACCTGGTAAATATAGGAGGGAGTAGCCGCCTGTTCACTAGCCCTGTGACCAAGCATAACGCGAAACTCGCGTTAGGGTGAGTGCCCGGGGGGGACCGTTCATCATCTGAAGGTATGATATGACTATGTAATGGTGACTGGTAGTTTTATGACTGTTAAGGAGTGCAGGCTTGTATAAGGGCTGAATATTTAGCTATACCCACTTGTACCATTGAGAGCCCTGGTTGGGGTAATTGTTACTATTTATTGGGTTTACCTGTGTTAGCATCTGAGCACTTTGTCAGTAGTCTATTTATAGTTTCAGGCTGGTATAGCCTGGTTATTGATCAACTACCTCTGTGTCCCCTACCTTTTTGCTGTGCTTTATGTGTTTTTTATTATTGTGATTTTATTATCTACTAATAAAATTGATTTGTTTGCATTATTTGGTTGTTGACTGCATTGTTTATTCGGAATATAGCATTGCCGCAGTCCCAATATTCATTGTGATTGGTGTATAGGAATGTGTTATATTTCTCCAGGGCATAATGTTTGCACTTCACTGCTTTTTCTCACCCTCTCTAATTTGTTGAAAAGTGTGCAGATCTGAACCGACAGTAGATGGCGCTGTCCCATCAGTGCATAGTTCATTTTATGTACTATTACTTGCTATGTATGTTTCTTTCTGCTCTCTATGACACCAAACTTTTTACAAGTTTGAGAACCATGGAAGATCAACTGTATGACCAGCTTTTGAGATTCTACACTGCAACTCAACAAAGGTACCCTCAGTGGACCTATGATCTACCTCTAGAGAAACGTGCAAATGCCAAGTCCCAGTTCAGACAAACAGCAAAGCCATATCATGCACAAGGAGGAATTGTTTATCATGGGGAAAAGGAGGTTCTCACTAAAAGCAGACTGCCAAATATCCTGAAGGCCTGTCATGACAACCCAATATCTGGGGGCCATTTTGGCAGAGATAAAACTTTAGCCAAAATCTCTGACCGGTATTACTGGAAGGGAATGAAGAATGACGTGCACCAATATGTAAAAGCCTGTCAAAAATGTTTTGTCATAAATCCCAAAATCACCAAGGAAGCTCCACCACTCAATAGTATACCAGTGCCTGGAAAAGTATGGAGCTTAGTCGGGATTGATATGATTGGTCCTCTTCAGGAAACATCAAATGGAAACAAATATATAGTTGCTGCCACTGATCATTTCTCCAAATGGACTGAAGCAACAGCTGTTCCAGATAAGAGTGCCAAATCAGTAGCACATTTTTTATACTCAGTTATTTGTCGTCTTGGTTGTATGGAGACCCTTATTAGCGACCAGGGACGAGAGTTTGTAAACTCCATCATTGACAACCTGATGGAGCATTTTCAAACAGATCACCGAATTTCATCTGCATACCACCCACAAACAAATGGCCAGCGGGAACGTGATAATCGAACACTCAAAGAAGCTCTTAGTAAGCTTGTCAATGACCAAGGAAACAACTGGGATCAGTTTATCCCTGGTGTTCTGTTCCTGATGTGCTAAATACACTGACAACCATTCTTAAAAAGCTCCACTCAGACGTCAGTACCAACATCCACTCTGCCCAGGAACACCAGAAGTGTGCCTTTGATCGCCGACACAACAGCAACAAATACTAAAAAAGTGATTTGAGACTGCACCGGAGATTGCACAAAATGTATATTCACAATAGGATAAAAAGAAAAGGCAGTGTGCACACGTGGGTACTAAACACTCTAAGAATATATAATGGGGCAAATCCCACTACTTGCCCAAACACCCATCAAACCATGGCACCACCGCTATTATCAAAAATAGATATTTCTTTATTACTAGAAAGCATCACATATACTGAACAAAGTTAAAAAACACTAAAGACAACAATATGTACAATAAGGAAGGATACAACTTATGGGGGCAGTGGGGATGGCAGTTCTAATAAAAATGATCACAATTCAATATATATTAAGCCTGGCTGAAATCTAAAGTGCATAAGTGCAATGTGCTACAAATCCATATGTGCTAAATGGCACCTGATAACTAAACCAATACAAACCTAATAAAAAATATACCAGAAACACGTGTGGTTCTAATCCCTAACAGTGAACAATATAAACCCTAAGTAAAACCACCTAACTATAACTATAAATTGTATACGTGAGAACAAAGACCAGGAGGGACCAAAGAAACAATCCCCAGTATAAGAGAAAGTGAACTTACATGTCTGTACGACCACCTGCCCACTGCCCACAACCGTCTACGCGTTGCGTGACGTCATACGCGTCACTTCCTCAGGACATGGTAACAACAGCAACAAAGAAATCACTGCTGGTACCATAGTTTATATCAAGTATTCATCGCATGGGTTCAAAGATGGAAGCACTCTGGATTGGACCCTATTTAGTTGTGGAATCCTTGACCAAAGGACGAGTAAAACTTAAGAACAATAAGACAGGCAAGATACTAAGCAACACCTACCACACCAGCAACCTTAAGATTTACCAGGATGAAGCGACTTCTCCACCACCCCATTCCCATGATGATTGTCCCAGTGACTCTGCCACACTGAAACACAAGGAAAGTAAGACTTCCTACCACACCAGCAACCTTAAGATTTACCAGGATGAAACGACTTCTCCACCACCCCATTCCCATGATGATTGTCCCAGTGACTCTGCCACACTGAAACACAAGGAAAGTAAGACTTTCAACCTACTACCAAGTTCAAGAAGGAAGTATCTTAGCACCACTCTTGGCCTTATGTTTAATAAGGTTGTATACTATGGATTCAGAAGGGACCTTGGACAACCACGGCGTACATATAAAACCAAAGGTGATGGGAACTGCTTCTTCCGGGCCATCAGCTACATCTTGACAGGAACAGAGGACAACCATGCCCTTCTCAGAGATAAAGTCATAGGCCACATGAAAACTGACTTGACAAAAAAACTACAGGACTACTTGAACCAAAATGTGAATGAATATGTAGACATCTCTGGAATCTGTCGTTACGGAGTCTGGGCAACTGATGCAGAGATCATGGCCACAGCGAATCTGTTGAGCTGCGACATAATCATCTACACAAACGTCGGTGACTCCATGGATTGGTTGACATATCCTGCAAGCTTCAATCTACAGTCAACAACGGAACATGCACTGTATCTTGAAAATAAGCATGATCATTTCAATGTTGTTATCAGTGTTTAGCTGTAAACATTAATATTGTTGCAAGAACTTGCTAGACTAAAGCATGTCCTGGTCCTCCTCCGTCCCTCCTCCATGTCTCCGGAAGCCACCATTTATCGCTTCTCTGGCTGCAGCTTTTGAATTTTATGCAGTTTCCTATCTCTGACCTGATCAGTGCATGACACATCATGCACTGATCAGGTGAACCATAAACATTCGCCCCATGTAAGACCACCTTAACAAGTTTACGTTCCGGATGTTTTAACTTTTGTTATAATATTAGCGTTCAAGTTTTTCTGGTTAAGGTAACAAATCTATGGGGGGGGGGGGGGGGGAATCAATACCCTCCCTTAATTTCTACACCTGGTGTACACTGGAAAAATTGTAACAAATCTATGGGGGGGGGGGGGAATCAATACCCTCCCTTAATTTCTACACCTGGTGTACACTGGAAAAATTGTGCAATCTTCCCCATGAAGAGTTTAAGAATTAAGTCAGTTTGGTTTAACAATCTTTCCCATGAAGAGTTTAAGAATTAAGTCAGTTTGGTTTCTCAATAAAATGTTGAAAAGCAATCTTCCCCATGAAGAGTTTAAGAATTAAGTCAGTTTGGTTTGGCTATCTTCCCCATGAAGAGTTTAAGAATTAAGTCAGTTTGGTTTCTCAATAAAATGTTGAAAAAGCAATCTTCCCCATGAAGAGTTTAAGAATTAAGTCAGTTTGGTTTCTCAATAAAATGTTGAAAAAGCAATGATTTCATTGGGGTATAATATGACCTGAAAGGTATAAATTGGCCTAGGCCACTTTACCCCCAGGTTCCATGATAGAAAGGTATAATCTGGCCTGGAGGGGTATAGTTTGGCCTAGGCTATTTTACACCCCGGGTATAGTTTGGCCTAGGCCATTTTATACCTGGGTATAGTTTGGCCTAGGCCAGTTTACACCCCGGGGTATACTCTGGCCTAGGCCAAATTATACCCGGGGTTAATCTGGGACAGGGTTATTCTGGCCTGTTACACCGGGGCAGTGTGGCTTCCACATGTAGCTTCAGATATATGCAACCAAATCTCTGTCTTTCCACATAGCTAGACATGTTTGTTGCTTGATATTTAGTTGATGAGAGGGTTAAACTGGGCGGTAAATTAGTTCCCAGGCCCTGAATAATAATAATAATTTTGTATAAATAATAGTGATTGAGCTGCTCCCACCCCCCTATATTCATTTGAATTGCCATGAGCACAAGCAGGGAGGAATTCAGTCAATATGGATTTCTCCCTGTGAAGTGTTCTAAAGGAAGGCTGGCTGCTTCCCAGGTGAGTAGCTCTCAGATATTTGTCTGCATTGCATGTCCCAACTTTGGGGACTCAGAATTAAGAGTAGGGACCACACTAAACACAGAGTGCCTTGCCGGGGCAGTGTGGCTTCCACATGTATCTGCAGATATATGCAACCAAATCTCTGTCTTTCCACATAGCTAGACATGTTTGTTGCTTGATATTTAGTTGATGAGAGGGTTAAACTGGGCGGTAAATTAGTTCCCAGGCCCTGAATAATAATAATTTTGTATAAATAATAGTGATTGAGCTGCTCCCACCCCCCTTTATTCCCCTGTCACATTTATTAATGTCCCTGTCAACTAGCATTTATAGAAGGCAGGTAGTATTGCCAGAAAGATACGAATATCACACCCAACATTATTTGCTCCTGAGGCAGGCTAGATCTCACAGACAGCAAAAAGAAAACCAAAGTGGACTTATGTAGCCGCTCTTAGTCTGTACCTTGCTATTTCCTACTTATATTTTCAGAGATAAAACAGATGCCATGCGATTTCATATATTTTTTAAACAAAATAAATGACAGCTCCCCAAACTGTGGTATGAAAACTTGGAATAACTGCAACCTGTAGCTCCATTAACCTTGCAATCACTGTAAGTGTCCGTTTCAGCAAATGTTTGCCCCAGAGCTTAAGTGAAACATAGTAAAGCCACAACCACAGACTGAAATGACTGACAAATATGGACACCTTAGATTTTTTCTTACCTGTACGGTTGCAATAGAAGACGGATTCAGTTGGTGCTTCTGGTGCTTTTACACAATTTCCAAAAACAATAGAAACAATTAAATAACCTGTCACTAGGTAGAGGAGCAGCCACTTCTCCTTTACCTCACATAGGAGCAATGCTACCAGCAGGTGGCGCAAGTCTACTATAAACACTGTGGTTGTCCTAACAACCAACATAGCAGAATAATAATGGTAGAGGCCATAGAAGCGAGCTGCTTGTCAATCCAGACTGAATACATTATACAGTACAACCTGGTCACACATTTGTCATACATTCTTTAAAAAACTACTTATGTAACATCGAATACCATCTGCTTGAATATAATCCTGTAAGCCAGGAGTTTTTTTTAATCCACTTAAAATTACATAGTTTTGGTAAGCTTGTATAAAAAAAAACACCATTATACATATTATATCGTATTAATGAGTGTGATTGTAAAGTGTATGACCAGACTAATTAGACAAAGCTGTGTGTTGCAGGGTTCATGAAGACACCATCTACCTTTTCTATATTTTCTATATAAAAACAGTTATATGCACTTTAAGCGGACCAAACCCCATCTTTTTCATTAATATCCCCCACATTTCCCACCCCGCAGGCTGTAACTTTTGGATGGTTTCACCATCCTGTCTTCTCTGCTTTCCCAGCAACAGAACCAGCAATGATCCCTGAATCCCACATTGAATTGCATCATGACTTAACCTCTAAGTTACAACCCCTGATCTAGCATGTCGGCAGAAACCGCGTGCTGATTGCCCCGTGCTAGGTATGAAAAGAGGGGGTTTCCTGAGTCCCAGGAGGGACTAGTGTGGCGGGGGGAGTGTGTTGGGGGGGGAAGTGTTGGGCATACTCTTTTACTTACCTAGCCCCCCTCGCTGCAGCAAGTTTCCTGACCCCCCCAGCTACTGCATTGTCTGCCACCACCGCCACACTCTGCTGCTCTTTTCAGTGCTGTCTGTACAGGCAACTGGAGAAGACTGATCAGGGAGGCCAGGAAGGAACTTGTCAGACCAGCTCGTCCTGCCCCACCAAGATGCCCATTCCCATCCCACTAACATGGCACCCTCCATTTGGCTCTGCCAGATGCCATCCACCCACTGAGATGCCAGTAAACCTCCCCATTTGCCTGCTGAGATGCAGCTGCTACCCACCTGCATGCCCACCTACCTGCCTAAATGCCCAGCCGCCTGCTATCATGCCTAACCACGCACCCACCTACCTGCCTGCCAGCCACCTACTCTTCTGTCCACCCACATACCTGCTGCTCAGCTACCTATCCACCCACCTACCCACCTGTCTGACCTCCCAGCCGCCTACTTACCTACCTGCCCTCTCAACTACCTACATGCCTGCCTGACCGCTGGAACACAAGGAAGGACAAAAATGTACTGATCCCTAAAATGAGGTGGGTAATTAATGGGGATAAAAATCATTTCAGAAACTGCAGTTGTGTGTCACCTTTACTCACATGTGACATAGATTTTAGATCTGCAATAAAAAACAGGACATTTTCGGGAGTGCATCTTTTTATGTGTCAGTTAAGAGGATAAAGGAAAAGCTCACTTTCAATGACATTTTTGAATGTATATATTTTTGTGCCAAAATGAGGTCCTCAAGGGGCTGAGCTGCTTCAGTATTTATATTCCTTTTTCTTGTTGGAAAAATACCATTTTGTGAGAACTCACCTGTAAAATGGTTATTACGAGTATGTCACACACCTCACTTCCAAATATTCATGACACTTGGAACCCGGCCTGTAGAGGGTGATCTTGCAGAGATGACATGGAAAAAGGAGCCCCTCCTGGTCCATAAGTACTAGGTTTCTCCCACTATTCCCCAGTCTTTTTAAAAAGCAGTGAAGAACTAGGAAGAGCAAATTATATTCAATAATTGAAAAATAGTTTGAAAATAATAATCACCATATAAAGGATCCCTTAGAACAAAAAAGGGCAGGGGAAGTGGGGTGTGTGACATACTCGTAATAACCATTTTACAGGTGAGAACTCACAAATGGTATTATTCCTAGTATGTCACACACCCCACTTCCAAATATTCATGACACTTGGGACATCCAATAGCAGTGTCTATAATGGGTGGGGATCCCCAAGGAATAATGCATAACTTAAATTACTGCAGCTTGCAGAATTTTGCGGCCAAAAGCAGCATCCGCTGAGGCCCGCACATCAACCTTGTAAAACTTAGAAAAAGTATGCACAGAAGACCAAGTCGCAGCCTTGCAAACTTGTTCAACAGAAGCCTGGTGCTGAAAAGCCCAGGAAGCTCCAATAGCACGAGTAGAATGAGCGGTGACACGAAAAGGGGGAACCTTCCCCTAAGCCATATAGGCCCCAATAATGGCCTGACGTATCCACTTACTAAGGGAAGATTTGGCAGGAGCAAACCCCTTCTTGGGCCCAGAGGGCACAACAAAAAAGGCATCCGTCTTGCGGAAGGCCGAAGTAGTAACTAAATAATACTTAACACAACGAACTACATCCAAAGAATGTAAGACCCTTTCCTTGTCATTACTAGGTTTAGGACACAAGGAAGGAAGAACTATATCCTGATTTAGGTGGAAAGCAGACACCACCTTAGGAAGGAAATCCGGTTTAAAACGGAAAACAACCTTATCTTGATGCCTCTCAAAATAAGGGGCTAGAATAGACAAAGCTGCCAGTTCTGAAACTCGGCGGACAGAAGTAATAGCAACCAAAAAGGCAACCTTCTGAGTAAGAATAGGAAGAGGAATATCCTGCAAAGGCTCAAAGGGAGCAGCCTGCATAGCTGAAAGCACCAGATTAAGGTCCCAAACAGGAAGCATAGGGTTTCTGGGAGGCCGCACATGCGCGACTCCTTGGAAAAAGGTCTTAACCAAAGGATAAAGAGCAAACGACCTTTGAAAGAAAATAGCCAAGGCAGAGACTTGCCCTTTCAAAGTACTAATCTGGAATCCCATATCCAGACCTCGTTGCAGATATTCCAGAATTCTAGAAATAGAAAATACTCTACAGGGCAAAGCCCTGGATTCACACCAATCAATATAGGACCTCCAAGTCCTGTAATAAATGACAGAGGAAGACTTCTTCCTAGCTCTAATAAGAGTCTGAATAACCGCATCAGAAAGACCTTCTTCTTTCAAGATGGAGACTTCAGGAGCCATGCCGTCAAAGCCAGCGTTTGTAAATTGGGGTAACAAAGTTGACCCTGAGTGAAGAAGAGGCAGATGGAAACGATCCACTGCCAGCCTTACGACGTCTGCGTACCACAGACGTCTTGGCCACCCTGGCGCCACCAGAATTGATGGCGTCTCCTCCAGTGCTAACTTGCGCACCATCTTCGTTGATCATGGAGAATGGGGGACACAGATATAGGAACCCCAGATCCTTCCAGGCCAGAGACATGGCATCCCCTGCCACTGCCAGAGGATTCTGGGATAGAGACACAAAAGCTGGCAGCTTGTGACTGTGGCGAGAAGCAAACAGGTCCAACCATGGAGTCCCCCACTTGTGACAGAGGAACTGAAAGACCCTTGGATTGAGAGACCATTCTCCCTGGTGAGAACATCCCCTGCTCAGGGAGTCTGCCTCCACATTCTCTATCCCCGGATTGTAAACTGCTGATATGCAGGGAACATTGATCTCTGCCCACTGAAGGATCAGAGACACTTCCCGGAGGGCACCCCAACTGCGAGTCCCTCCCTGGTGATTGATGTATGCAACAGCTGTTCGGTTGTCTGACCGAATCTAAACTGGCAGACCCTGTAAGAAATGGGTCAGTCGAACAGTCCAACAGGCCGAGCCTACACTGGAAAAAGCGTGGCACGCCATTTGATCAATACGTTTCTCCTCTCCATCCTTGAGTGTAGTGGAGTCAGGAAGAACAGGGGCATCCACCTCAGGAGGTGATGACCAACATTTAACCGTATCAGCTGGAAAGGGATACTTTTTTGTCCCAGCCCAAGGGAATGCCATGAAGCCGCGCAGGCTTCTCCCATTCTTTAAAAATAATATCATCAAAATGCTTTTGATTTGGAAATTCCAAATGAGGTTTAGAGGCTCCAAAGAATTCCCCTCTCTTGAGAGAGACTACTTCAGGAGGAGTAATAACAAAAACCTCAAATAACTGGACAAGAGCTTTTGGGGTAACCACAACACGCTTTTCACCCTGCTCACTTTCAGTACCAACAAATTGCTGTTCGTCAGAAACATCTGAATCCTCATATAATTCCCCTTCTTCTAACTGAGAAGGGTCAGACCAATCAAGCTATTCACAATTGTCCAACTCACTTGCCAAGACGGCATGAGTCAAATGCTTTCTTTTAGCTGAGGCCTTCTTAGCCACAGAGGTAGACATAAATCCTTCAAGATGAGCCAATCTGGCACATAAATCAGAATGCGACTCACCACCCATGACAATATCACTGGGGGTTCGGACAAGACACAGCGGAGTAGGAGAAGAGGCAGTAGCCGCAGACCCTGAAGCCTGGGCCCCAGTTTGCTACATAATGGTTATGTCACGCTCTGGTAACTCCAGCCCTCTAGGTAAGCCCTCAACCCCCAATCTCCGCAGCCAGCTTCACCTGTAGGAGCCCCCGCTTGCCGGGATGCAAGATACGCCTGCCTGGGATCGGTTGCCCCCAGGACTTCAATGGCTCAAAGGATGAGAGCTTACTGGTTTAGAGGTCTGAAGAACCAATGGCTAAGAGCGAGTGTAGCAGAAGTCCAGAGACAGGCCAGAGGTTGACACAGGGAAGTCAGAGATCGCAGCGGTACAGAGGGAAGAGGCAGCTCGAGGTCAAGGTACAAAGCAGAGGTCGGCAACGGAAATCAGATCGAGAATAGTCGGTTCAGGCAGGGGTCGGCAACGGAGATCAGATCAAGAATAGTCGGTTCAGGCAGGGGTCGGCAACGGAGATCAATCAAAGTATATCACAAGACAATGCAAGGTACAAGGCGCTATCACAGGCACTGGGCAACTGACAAGGTGAAGCTTATATAGGAGCCAGACCTGGTAGAGATGGGGGGAAGTGAGTGTGTTATTGGTGCATACTTTAACTCTCACAGACATTGGTTAGTAAACAACAAGGGCGTATCGCCCAAAACTTCCCCTGGGCTCATTGGCCCCCGACCCAGTACTGGGGGCGTTTCCACCCCCACACCTTGGCCACATTGGCCCTTTCACAGCCTCCAGCAGGCGCGCTGAGCACAGCGCCGCCAGAGGACATAACAATCGCATGCTCGCGTGCGGGCGCGAGCAGCAGTGACGCGAGGGAGGAGAGCGGCCGCCGCACAGTGACAGCTGCGGCCGGCCGCCTGGAGACGATGCTGGAAAGGGGTCCAGGTAAGCGGTTACTGACAGGTTAATTGTGCACAAGGGACGCAAGAACTGCGTTATCCCAAACAAGGGATGCCCCACATCCAAAACATTGCCGAGTCTGTGCCAAGGGAATTGCAAGCCCATTAACCTGAAATGCCTCCATATGATGCTTTAGTATTATACTTATAATTGATTATAGTCACCGGGTTTTACGCAATTGCTACCCGGGATGCCCCTTCAAGTCCCAAGTGGGAGTTTTTTTTTTTTTTTAGCCGAGGCCTTTCTGGCCACAGAGCTAGAAATAACTTTCTGAATATTGGCCATTTGTCCCAGCCAATTACAGCCCCCCCCCCTACCAGTTGAAAGGGCAAAATAATATCTTCTCATCTATAAGAAACCTAGAACAGCCATCTGCCCCAGCCACTGCAGCTCATGAGAAAATGACGTGCGGTCCCCCCCCTTTTTGAAGGTGCCAGCCAGCTGCTGGGGGTACAGGTAATAGCTGAGGTGGGGGTAAGGGAACTAGTTCAAGGTAGTGAAAAATAAAACGCCACACAAAATCATTTTATTATTATAAATTTACACTATACTTCCCTCCTTCATCCAGTGCCAGGCGTTATCCTCCCTATTCTGATGCATTGTCGGGTCCCTCGTCGGCTTCTTTTTTGCCAGCAGAATGATCAACAATTGGAAGAAAGGAGGACAAGTGCCCCCCCTTCCTTCCAGGCTGCCACTCTGCCAAGCTCTGCTTGCTCCCTGCCATAGGCCGTGGTATATCCCCCCGAGCATGGCTTCATTGGTGTCTCCCCAGCATCATTTGACAGCCAATAGAGTGGTTGTTCTGACTGCTTCTGCCAGAAAGAGGAGCTGTCAAGGGCTGCTGGAACAGCAAGTATGGTGTCCTTTTACTTTCACTACCTTGAACTACAGGGTCCAGGGGCCCCCATATTAGTTCAGAGGGTAGGGGGTGGTGAGTTACCTGCTGCCATGTCAGCAGGTGAGTTGCCTTACCCCCACCCTATTCATTAAACATACTTTCAATGGTACAGGGGGGTACAGAGAAGCCCCGAACCAGTGCGGGCTTTGTTTACCTCTAGGGGAGCACTGGATCTGCGTCCACGGATATGGGGCTGGTGTCCAGACATGGCCGGAGGTCAGCTGTTCAGACCCCGACCCCTGACCTTATATCTGGTGTGCTAGCTGGAAGCTTCCAAAGTGGGAGACCACGCATATAATCAGGGCTATTTTCAAATAGGGTATTAAAACAATAAAACAACCCACCTGATCACTGCACTCCTCCCCTGTGGGAATGGCAGCCATAGACGTGAGTTAGATTAAAGCGGACCTTCACCCTAAATAAGAGCTTATCTTATGTTTCCCGCACCCTTCTATATACAGATTGCTCATATTAAAAATCATCCTACCAGCATCTGCTTCATTTTATGAGCCTTTAAACATCCAAGATGGTGGGACATGATGTTGCAGGCTGCCTACAAACAGGAAGTGTCTTCTGACTGTGCTGCTCTGCATTCTGGGATTGCTGACCTTTTCCCGACCCAGCTCTACTCTGTCCGAGCAAAGCACAGTTATAACCCGCCCCCTTTACATTTTCCCCCTTCTCTTCTCCTCAGTATGTGATGCTTCTGAGGCAAGATGGCCACACCCAGTTGAAGCCCAGTGGTGGAAAGAATAAAAAGTAAATGGCTAATAACGTAAAACATATTTGTTTCAGATGCTGGGGTATAGTTTTTTAAAGGTTTGGGATTTTCATTATCCTGGGTGTTGGTCCACTTCCGCGGGGCACCCCGATCGGGGGTAAACCCCCCAGAAAGCCCCAAAAACTCACCTGACTCCGCTCCCACGTGACTCGTTCCACCAATCACTGCCGACGGACAAGGTGAGAGCGCCCGCCACAGCCTCTCGCGTGTCCCTCCGATTGGGGTGCCCCGCAGGCAGGGAGCTGATCGGCCAGGGAATCTTATAGATTCCCGGGCCGATCAGTGGTGGGTGTTGGTCCACTTTAAGTAAATGACCAGTGCAATCACACTGCTGCACAGGATTGAGTGGCAGACCTGTGCATTCGCTCCAAGATTGCTGTGGCCAGGACCCGAGGTTACCTAGAAACTGTACTTTAACAGAATTACCAAAACCAGGAATTTGAGTTGTTCCAGGCCCCTGAAATGGGATGCCCCACTGTGTGAAACTCACCTGTCCAGACTCCAACGGCACATGCGTGGGCTCTCGTCCAGTTTTTTTGGCAGATGGCTCTCATTTACTTGAATGGGGAGCATATCTAAATGGCTGGCGCCGGGCATGATGCATCTCGTGCTCCCCATTGTAAACAATGAGAGCCACTTGGCGAACGGCGTAGTCAGGGCAGGTGGCTTTCATTGGACTAGAGCCCAGGCATGCACCGTTGGGAGTGTAGGAAGGTGAGATTTTGTGGGCAAACTGGGGGGAAGGGGGGGTCACACAGTGGGCCATCCCAATTCAGGATACCCAGGAGAAAAGCCAGCAGCCATCCCTGAAATCTTTTCCAGCTGCTGGGTTTTGATCCGCTTTAAAGTGAATCTGTACCCAGTGAAGAAGTTTATGTAGTCACCAACCCAATGCCTGTGTTTCTTTTTTTTTTTTACTAAAACTTTTGTCCAATATTAATAAAAACACTAAACACAAAAACAGGAAGCAGTATGGTGTCCGAATGGCAACCGTATGCCAATTTATTCAGTTACAAGCTAAACTGTCACATAATGAAAGTTATTATAACTGATGGAGGGCAGCATTTCAGCCAAGGTAAGCATCCTCCCCAAGCCTGTCCTGATGTGGCTCCACACCTATTAGCTAGAAATAACTAGGACCGCTTTATTGCAAGTGGAGGAAGCCATGCAGATAATCTCTTTTATACTCACGAGGAGCTGTGAGGTGAGAGGGAATGAGGACAGCCATGAGTTCAACTCCATGGGTTGCGGCTAGCCAGGGCCACCATCTGGAATTTTGGGGCTCCATACAGTGGCATACGTCAGGGTCCCCCTCAAAGCCAACATGTGGTTGCTTGGCCCCTTATTTGAACTGAGCGCCAAGGTAAACCAGCCTGAGGGAGGGGGGCAGACACTCTCATTCATCATTCACACCAGCAGCAATTGTGTGTCAGCCTGCAGCTCTCAGGTCTTGGCTCTCCTGCCCTGATGGCTACCCTGCACCTAGCAGAGCCAGAGCACGCCGATTGGCTGAGCATCTCGTGCCTGCACCATGGGAAGGTAAGTTACCTTGCCAATCCTTTGGAAACAGCGGGCATCCTAAATCAAGATGCCCTGAGAGGATCACCACCAGGGAGAATGAAACTCCCTGGTGTTGCTCTTCAAGAAATCACTTTTTACCTTGTGCTCTTGAATATGGGTCTTTTTGGTCTGCTGTTTCAAAGAAAAGGCCCACTTTGGACTTTTCCAAAGAACCAAAGGGGCACAAAGCAACCCGCTTATCTTGCTGCAGGTCCTACATCGCTAATTGTTCTCCCACAGCCCTGGTTTATTGTTTTCAATAGGAAATGGCCATACACAGGCCACACCCACCCACCAGGAAGTGCAGATGCTGGCTTCACAAACCGTGGCTGTGGGAAGGAGTTCGACAGCTCAGGACTGACTGTGAGGCGCGGATTGTCTTGTCACCCCCTGGCACTTTGCTTTATTGCTGGCTCCACCAAAATAGACCCCAATGGGGTTGATTCAGAGCCTGGTGATTGTCACTATTTGTCTAAGAGAGAAAATTGCCATTGAGAATTCTCAGCTCTGAATCAACCTTAACATCTGACTAACTTTTAATCTCCAGCCTGATTAGACTCAACAACTCTTCTTCTGAGGTCCTCGCAAATATTAATGTTTATGTCATGACCTCCACACACTGGTTTTTGAAGATGAGATTTGATAGAGCCCTCTTCAACTGACTGCTATCTCATTGATTGAAATACCTGACCTTAAGTTCACCTTTAAATAATTTGACAATCATAAAGGTTCACATACTCAGAGAGGAGTAATAGATTTCAGTCAATAAAATGACCTAATATAGCTTTAGGTAAAAACATTCTATGTACATAAAAGGCACAACTATTTTTCACAAGTGTTTCTAAATCTGTGTTAGTGTGCACTTCTTTTCTGAGGTAAACTATACACCTCACTAGCCGCAACATAAGCCACTGTATAATGTGTAGTTTTATCACAATGCCAAAGAACGCAAGCTTGGAGGGAACGTGCAATTGGCATGCTGACTGCAGAAGTGTCCAAATGTCCAGAGCTGTGGCCTGTGAACTGAATGTTCCTTTCTTTACCATAAGCCATCTCCAAAGGCAGCACATCCAACCGGTCGCACAACCATAGACCACGTGTAACTACACTAGTCCAGGACCTTCACCTTCAAGTTTGTCTGAAACCAGGTACCTGGGCAGTAATCTGCCTAAACTGTCCATCTCAGAGAAATTCATCTACATTCTCGTCATCCTAATTGGGGTCTCCACTTGACTGAAGTTCATTGTGGTAAACAACTCGAGCAGGAAAATTATTAGACTCAATGGTGTCTGTCACATTGAAGAGATGTTCCTTTCATGGATAAATCCCTGATTTCAACGTACAGGGCCAATGGCAAACTGTGTATTACGTTGTGCGAGTGGGTGGGTTGTTGATGTCCACATTGTAGATAGCGTAGCCAATGCTGGCAGTGAGGTTATGGTATGGGCAGGCATAAGTTATGGACATCAAACATCGCTAAATTCTATTGATGGCATTTTACATGCACAGAAATACTGTGACAAGATCCTGAGGCCCATTGTTATGCCATTCACCCACGACCATCATCTCATGTTGCAGCAGGATAATGTTTGGCCCCTATGTTGCAAAGATCTGTGCGAAATTGCTCAAAGCATCATAGTTTTGCGTGGCCAGCATATTCACTTGGACATGTCACAAATTCAGCGTGTTTGGGATGCTCTAGATTGGTGTATACAGCAGCATGATCTAGTTCCTGCCAATATCCAGGAACTTTGCATAGCCATTGGAGGAGTTGACCAGCATTCCACAGGCCACAATCAACTCTATGCAAAGGAGCGGTGTTGCACTGCATAAGGAAAATGATGTTCATACCAGATACTAACTTACTGCACATTTCAGAAGTTGCATTTTATTGTGGCCAGCCTAGGGACACCTGTGCAATAATCATGTTGTCTAATCAGTATCTCAATATGCCACATCTGTGCAGTAGATGGATTATCTTGGAAAAGTGCTTACTAACAGATTTACAGTTGTAAATAATATTTGAGAGAAAATGGGCTTTTGTGTACCTAGAAAGGGGGGGGGGTGATTGAGCAAGGGTTGAAAAGGATTCACTTGGAAGTAAAACATTAAATTTAGGCATTATATATCCTGTAGTAAAAATGTAACCGACTTCGTTTCCTAGCTGGCAATTCAGCAACAGTGAAATTCCCATGCTTTTTTCACCTAAAGGGAATTTTTTACCACGGAGATCCTTTTTTTTTTTCAACCCCAACGTCTTTGATCAATGAGTTAAGTGCATGAAAAATGGGAGCAAAAACAAGTGTTGTGTTTTTATTTTTTGTTGTGTTTAAACTTTTTACTTATTGGAAAGGGAAACCTCTTTAGCATTATTCGTAGTTATGATGATGCAAACTGAGCAACAACATAGTAACATAATAGGAAAATCCATTACCCAAACAGCATATTCTTATTATGAGGCAGGGAAAGTATTTAAACAGAACATTTATTGGTGGAAAGGCACAAATGACATCACTGGTGAAGCATTTTCCTCCTAGCTGGTGCACCTTCTGATAAGACGAAAAATTGGGGTGGAAGCCACATTATGTAAACTGTACATATCACTGACACATACCAAAAACAAACATTTCTAATTTAGAAAAGTTACCTTAACACATGTATAGAAATCAACAAATCTGAGAGACAACAGCCTAAGACTTAGCGACTATTTGTTCCAGGTGATAGCTACAGATAATGTTTGTTACATAATGGCTGCTACTTTAAGTTGTGAGGTGAGAAAGGCAGTTTGGTAAAATATATAATCTTTGAAATAAATGTTTTGTAAGCTCCACACTTTAGGTAGTGTCTTACTTATTTGGAAATGAAGAAAAACCCTGAAACATCACAAATTAAAACATTGGTATAACAAAGTATTCAAAATGTTGCAGTATTACAATGTTACCAAGCTAGGGTTGGCTCTCATGGGCATGGCAGAGCATTCGACATTGTACTTTGCTTGACAAGCCTTGTAACATTTTCTCTTTAACAAATAAAACAACTAAAACATGTGAAAAACGTAATGAAAGCATAACAACCATCTAAAAAAACAAGTTCAGTTGGTCATGACATTAGAAGATTAATGAGGAAATGTATAAATAAGAGTGGTACAAAAATCTTGTAGTCCGTACACTCCAATTGTTTACACTAGTTAACATTATAGTGACTGTCCAGGTAACCAAAACCCTATACTCACATTGGGGTTGATTCAGAGCCAGGTGAGAATTCCTCTTTTTTTTTTTTTTTTTTTTTTTTTTTTTTAGGAGAAAAAACTGCCATTGACTTTCATCGTCTACAGATGTAAATTTTCACCTGGCTCTGATTCAGCCCTAAGGTAGACAATAAAAGTCAACTAAAAAAGGAGTAGCAATAATCACCTGGCTCTGAATCGACCCTATTCTGTCTCCGGTGAGCTGGTGAAGTAGCATAAGGGGTGAATGGATTTTTTTTCTTGGTTGCCTGGACAGCTCCTTTAAGTCAGATGTTAACCAGCCTAAATGTTTACTTGAATATGGATATGGACTTGGGCAAAGGTCACATTTTCATTTCTCTAATCATTTGAACAGGAAAGGGACTGGCATATATTTGATGTAAACCAATGCTTTCCAAAGTCACAGAGCTTGATCTGTACAAATCTGGAGCAAGCTGGGGATCCTGTTAATTCGATATAGGCATTTTAACCCACCCTATGCCCCTTCCTTTCCTTTGAACCACCTGTCCAAGCCATTAGCAAACTTGGAAATACTGTTGCCGGTAAGACTAACTGGGGTATTTAATAGTTCTCCAGGACGGTTAGCCACTCACCTCTCCCTAAACAGGAAACATAAACTGACACAGTGTTAAAGCCCCACCCCGTTCCCCTCGGCCCTCAGCTTTTTTAGGATTATTTTAGGAATAATCAAGAGACCTGAGGGGGGAAAAAGTCAGGCAAGTAGAAACACCCGTACAACCAAGCCAGAATAGTCCTGCATGATTATTGGAAATACCATTACTGCTAAGACTAACTGGGATTTTCCCCAGGCGTGCTCCGGGACGGCTAGCCACAGAAGGCAAGCAAGCACACAGCAGTCTACCTCAGGGTGGGCAAACTGCCTGAATCTTTCTGAATCCACCTTGTAGTGCCTCAGGAAGGTGTGTGATGAAGACCAGGTGGCGGCCTTGCACATTTCCTCCAATGAGATGCCACCATTTTAAACCCAAGAAAGGGGGGTAGGGCACCCATTGCTTGATGAGTCAGAGCTATAACATCTCTGATCTATCTCGCTATGGATGCTTTGAATGCCTGCACCCTCTTTCTCTTCCCCTCAAAGGAGACCAATTAATGTTTTAACTTTCTCCATTCTGCTGTAATTTGTAAATCAGTTTTCTGGCATCTAGAAGCTCTAAGGACCTGTCCTGATTTGACTGAGCTGGCTCTATTGCCGGCAACACAACCTCCTGTGATCTGTCATGTCTGGTAACTTTCTCAGGTAGGGTTCTTTAATAGACAGGGCATTCAGGTCACTAACCTGCCTGGCCAATGTGAGGATAAAAGTTTAAGGATAGCATCTTTAATGTTGCATCCTAAATAGGTTAAAAAAGGGGTAACAGTCAACGAAGAACTAAGGACAAATGCCTGGGAAACATTTTGGGAAACTGGAAAACAAACTGGGAAACATTTTGGCTTTAAAGTGTTGGTTCCTAGAAACGGTTAAGAAAAATCTATCCACCAAAAGGATCGTTTCTAAGAAGTTCCTTCAGAGAAGACTGAAATGGTCGTCTGAACCTTAAGGGTGCCTTAGGCTAGGCCTAACTCATAACCTTCCTGTAGAAATTCTAAAACAGAAGCACTCCGTGCCAAAAAGAAAGTTATGCGCGCAGGAAAGCCTACAAAAATGTGACTTCCTGGCCTTGCCAGGTTTTGAGCCATAGAGCATGCATGTTAGAGAGTGCCATGCTTTTCGTGTTTGCTCTGATTGCAGAAGCGTCCATGATTAATAATATGGCTTTAGTGACATAAGGTAAGGCATCTAAGGTCTCCTCCCTGGGGGCCCCTGAAAATAGTCACTCCTGAGACTGTCAACCCACATTTCTAAGAAACGGCCCACACAGTCCATGGCAATTAAAAGCTTTAAAAGAAAGGCATCAGTGTCCCAGACTGCAGCCCAAATGGCAGCGCCCAGGAACTGGAGCGCCAGAGGAGCGGCGTGGGCCCCTGGATAAGGTAGGTTTTTTCCCCTTGTAACCCCCCCCCCCGTCCTACCTCATCGGGAGTCATAGCCATAGTTGACAGAAGTTCTGCTTTAAAGCGATCTTAAAATCTGTAACGAGTTTTGGTTTGCTGAATAGGGGGCATCCAGAACCTTGAAATGAAAAAACAAGCCTGAAAACCGGTTAATACTTACCTGCTTCCAGTAAACTGGCATGTATCTGTTCTGCGCCATGGGTCTCCTCAGCAAAACACATCCCTGCTACCCCAGCTCTTCATGTGACCACCATTGACCTATCAGGTTTGAGCCGAAGGGGGAAGTAGCAATGCCATTTCCCTGATATAGAGGAAAGCAGTGCTGTAAAATAGATGCTTTATGAAGACAGAAGTAGGCAAGTATTAACCATTTTTGGTGCATTTTTTTTTAAACTGGCCCCACTGGGACCCTATTATGCTATCCTGTCTTTTAGAATTTAGAATTGCTTTTCTATGACCAAACAATCTAGTGATTCTTATATGGACCGCTGGTGAGCAAATAAAAAGATGCGAGAGCTGGTTAGGTTTTTACTTTATAAAAAAGTTAAGGTGCCCTACACAATATATTTATATATTGCACATCTGAAATTTTTTAAACACATACAAAAACACATCCTTGCAATTAACTGTCAGATAATGGCCAAGGGCCTCATGTATGAACAACTTTATGCAACCCATAAAATTCAAGCTCAGCTCTTCCCTGGATGCTTCAAGTGCATCAAATAGAACAGCGATCAGCAACAGGTAGCTTTTCTTTCCAAGATTATCTTACATGAGGCCATGGTGCACAAGGCAATGCCGTGGAGTAAGCCCCACACTATGCAATCAGATATTAGTGTACTAAAGACCCAAGAAAAAGGGTTTATACTAGAATGCCAGGGTTAAATCCAAATGACAGACTGCTTGTCACCTAAATGGCTAGTGTTACTATCTAAGTTCTTTGTTCACATACTACAAAATCCATGTTATCACCCAATGTACATATGGCTTTTTGAATTTATACAATTACAAAGTAAGGCATATATAATTGCACAATGTATTTAAGTAGAACAAAAAGCTTTAAAATGTTCCTACCATTTGTCAATTTTTATAGTGAAGTAAGATTGCATAAATATGTTTTTAGTGCAGACGTATAAATCAGATGTAAACCCCCTTCATTTACCATATAGTGTCTGCAAAGTGGTAAAGGCCTCTATGGCAGAAACAACAGAATAAAAGATTCCTAGCATGCCATCCTCCTATTTGACTATGTACACAGGCAAACTGGAAGAGCTGCCACGTGTCAAAGAATGGGCAATGCCGGGAGTCACTAGTGGGGAAGCCTGTGCAAAAGCAAGTTAAAAATAAAATATCTTAATTTCACAAATATATAAAATAATTTCTTTATAAGCAGCGCAGGTCTTTGGTAACTATAAAATATAAAAGCAGAGTGGAGAAGTATTACAAGTAAGGAGGTATTGTCCAACAAGTGAAAGAAATGGATGTATGTGAAGCTGTCAGTTTGGTTGGAGATCAGATTCCTAAAAGGTTGTAGTGGTCATCATCGTGAGTTCAGCCTTGGAGCAACCTTTAAGAAAGCAAAGATACAGTCTTAGAAAGAGGCAGACATATATAAAAGTACATATAAAGTCTACCTGCACTCTACACCCATGGCAGTTGCTTCAGCACTGAGGTGACAACAGAAGGGAGCTCCGGCTTTGGTTATCAGCAGGGAGTACAAGGTTCCCTACCGGATCACTATACTGACCATGCAGAAATAAGTGCACTCAATGAGACCAGTCTGGAGATATGCATGACTATGAACAGCAGAGTATGCGGGGGTTAGTCTATGACAGATAACAGTATAAATGTAACATTCTTCCATTTTCAGTTGTTCAGTGCACTTAGAGCTAGATCAGCTGGCCCAGGATGAAGAGGACCTGAGATTTTTTTCTATAATAGACATAAGCTTTCATTAAGAAAGGCCAACATACCAGATAAATACAATTAGGGGATGTTATTATATACAGGGGAGTCAATCTTCAGGGTTCTCTCCAGCACAGCGGCATGATGTAAATGGCTCACAGATAGCTCAACGCTTTACAACAGCTCAACAGCTTTACAATGTATCACAGCTGATTAGAATTGAAACAATGATACATCAAACTGCAGCCTAACTATAGCAATAAAAAAACTATTTAACTCTCGCCAGGGAGCTGGCAGGCTTTTAATATTTTTTGCTTGTCATAGACACAGCACTCAAGAAGAGATCATGCATATTGATTTTTTTTAACTTCCAATGCAATATATAGCACTATAACGCTTCTGTACAATACATGCAACTATTATACACATGTTCAACAGGGAATTAATGATTGGGAAGCCAAATTATGAATTGCTCCATCTTGTGTTATTCTTCAGACATTAGCATCCACCTTGGTGTGTCTGCACCTTTTCTGGTGCAGTATTCATTCTATAAGTGTGCATTGAATGGCACTGCACCTCAGCTTGCATCGGTACACTAGGTGTCTCCTTCTAGGCCAGCATGTGTCAGTGCCTGTTTGTGTACCTATAGGCCCTTATGCTGGCTTAAACAGCACCAATGTGCGCTACTCTGTTCCGCCAACTTCCTGACCCTGCATGCCATATTCGCTAATTTTTAACACTTATAGGTCTTATAGGCAGGCGCTGCTTGCCTGAATATTTGTTTGTCAGACAAAAGGTAAAAAAGGCTTCCACAAGCAGCAGGAGAGCAGAACCAAAGTGACTGGCGAGGTAGAGTGCAAGATGGATGGTAGGTAAGTATTAAAAAACAAATAAAATAATTGTTTGTGTTTTTTTTTTTTTTTACATTCAACCCCTTGTGAATCCAGGGGACCCCTATACCCGTTCACAAGGCTTAGGGGCTGGCAAGTGCGGGTTTGTAGCCTGCAGGGTGTGGGGGGGGCACAGAGGCTGACCCTTGTACCCTGTTCTATGCCATGGAATTTATAGACCCCTGACCCACTGCAAAGGGGCCCACTGAGACCATGCCGCCCGAGGGCCCACATAAACCTGGAGCCGGCCCTGGGTGTGAAAATCAGGAGGAAAAAATAAGTTTATGTCAGGTTTTTGGTGTTCTCCCTTATTGTTTTCCTCTTTGGAATGTAAAATAATAATTTGTGTTAGGATTGTGCCCCCAGACCTTTGATTTACTTATCTGCACGCGTTTTCCAAAATTCGCATATTCGAAGGGCTCCATTTTTCTACAGTGGGAGTGGTTTTCATGGCCCTGAGAAAAACTAGTGACTACAAGTCCCAGATTTCTTCCAATGTAACATGTGAGCTAATCAGCAGATTTGGCCAAGTCTAAGCAGCAGTGATTATCTCTCCAGGTGGGGAAGCTGCCAGTAACCCTTTAGCTACTGGAACACAGGACATCTAAAGAATTTGAATTAGAGCAGAATGGTCTAAACTTGTCATCTCTGGCATAGCAAAGCAGAGTGAGGGAATCTCTGATCTGTATATCAAATGCACCAGTTGATGTACATTGCTAAGGTAAACACATTGTTAGGGAAAACGGTTTTCTTTTATAACACAAGTTGCAACGAAATAGAAAAAAAAAATGACAGATAAGCCCAGCACATTGAAGACATCAATTCCACCTTCGATGGCAATGACTGAGAGGCTCGAAGTGGTAAGGCTGTAAAAGAGTTGCATGGTTCATTTATTTGTGTACAGTGTCATGAAGAGAATGCCACATGACCTAGTTTGCCTATCAGATGTGACAGTCAACGTTTCAGCATAAACCAATGATTGCATCCTTTAGGAGCGTGACATTGCCATCAAATAATCCACTGAACGAGATGCCAAATTCCCAAAGTCACATTTTTCGAAGCATGGACGGCAGCAGTAGGAAATATGGGAATTAAGGCATTAGAGCAATGACTTCAGACACCGTTGTCATGGGGCTGTCCATGCAGAGACTGACCTTTTTCCTTTGTTAAATGTAGTGAAAAAAAGGGATGGTGGCCAATTACACAAGTAGGAAGAAATCAAAGATCCTCTATCAATGGGGACTGGAATAAGTGACCAAGGGATGTTGTGGGAAATCGCACCTCGTGGCCTCGACCAAGGTCATGGTGTCACCAGGATCACAAGGTACAGACAATTGTCTCCCTTGTAGGAATACTGCCAGCTCTGATATAGGCCCGTCCATTATCGGATTATATCAGGCCAGAAGCCACCCAGGTAGTGTATTATATAGCATGGACAAGTAGGTTTGGGATCAAGATAATACAGCAGTCTAAGGTTAAGGTAAATATTAAATCGCTTTACGAGCGCACAAACTACATACAGACTGAATAGATATACAGACAGGTCAAAAAGGCAAATACAAGTAGGTAAGTTACAATCAGAAATAGCAGAGAAAAATACAATTCTGTGAAACTCACCTGTAGAATTTTGAATATATCCAGTCCAGGTCCTCCCAGAAGTGATGACAGTTGGGTAGTCCGCCACCAGGTGGCGCAGTTACTGCAAGACCCAGAGCTGTAACTCCTCCCGGCCCCCTATAAAATTAGCTGTCTCCATAGAATTCCCAGAGTGACAAAAAGCAGTAATGAGACAGGCCGGGAGGCCAAGAAACCATGTTAACTCACATAGCGTCAGCATGTACTCTCTCCAACAAAAAACTAAGGACAACGGTCCAATATAAAAAGGTAATCACCATAACAGCCAAACAAGAGATGATGAAAAAAGGGCGGGGTGGGACAACCTGGACTGGATATATTCAAAAACAATTCTACAGGTGAGTTTCACAGAATTGTATTTTTCACTATATCCAGTCCAGGTTGTTCCAGAAGTGATGACAGTTGGGACATCCAAAAGCAGTGTCCATTAGGGCGGGTCCCCAGTGCGGAAAAGCATGTAGTTCATCTCACTACTGCCTGAAGCACCTTACGGCCAAAAACAGAATCAGCTGAGGACCCATCATCAACCATGTAAAACTTTGTAAAGGTATGAACAGAAGACCAAGTAGCAGCAGCAAGCTGGTAGTACTTAATGGCTCTGACCACATCCAAGGCATGGAGGGTCCTTTCCTTAGAATTAGCCAGTTCTGGACAAAGGGAAGGCAAAACAACTTCCTCATTGAGATGAGAGAAACGACCTTAGGCAAAAAATCAGGTTTAAAGCTAAAAACCACCTTATCCTTATGCCGCTGAAAATAAGGGGGCTTCATACAAAGTGTGGACAGTTCTGACACACGGCGCACCGAGGTGATAGCTACCAAAAAGACCACCTTTAGGGTCAAGATAGACAACGCAGCGTCGCACAAAGGCTCAAAGGGAGTACCAAATTCAAGTCCCACATCGGTAATAGAGGCTTACGCGGTGGACGTACATGGGTAACTCCTTGGAAAAAAGTCCTGATCAGTCTATGATTGGCAAAGGATCTTTGGAAAAAAATGGCCAAGGCCGAGACCTGACCCTTGAGGGTGCCCAGCGTGTTGTAAAAATTCCAAAATCCTAGAAATAGAAAAAGTGCGACAAGGGAAACTCTTGGATTCACACCAAGAAATGTAGGCATGCCAAACTCTGTAATACTAAATCATGGAAGAAGACTTCTTCCGCGCCTGAATCATGGTCTGAACAACCGTGGTTGACAGCCCTTTTTCCGTTAGGATTGAGGTTTCAATAGCCAGGCCGTCAAAGCCAGCATCTGTAAATTGGGGTGCCGCAGCGACCCCTGAGTGAGAAGCCCTGGATCGTGGGGCATGATGTAGCGATCGACTGACATCTGAACTATGTCCGCGAACCAACTCCGTCTCGGCCAGCGAGGAGCCTCTAGGATGGTTGGTCCCCCCTCCTAGGCTATCTTGCGCAGCACTCGGCCCAGGAGTGGAAAAGGAGGAAATACATGAAGGAGCCTGAACTCCGTCCACGGAATTGCCAGAGCATCTTTGGCAAAGGCCAGAGGATCTCTTGACAGGGAGACGAACCTTGGAAGCTTGTGATTGTGTCTGGACGCAAACAGGTCCATGTCCGGCTGACCCCAGCGGAGACACAGAGCGTGAAAGATCTTGTTGCTGAGAGATGAGAGGTCTACCCCAGGGGTGTAAACCGCTGAGATGCAGGGAACATTCTCCTTTGCCCAAATCAGAATCATCTTGCTCCGAGTCCCGCCCTGGTGATTCCATCCTTGGCCAGAAGGTCCAGACGCTCCCCGAATAACCTGAGCCCTAGGAAGGGGATACTAGTGAGCGACTTCTTGGCCGCAGCGTCAGCCGACCACTGCCGCAGCCAGAGCAAGCGACGAAGCGCAATAAGCAGAGCCTAAGCCCTGGCCCCAAGCCGGACACTATAGTCCATGGCCGAGACTACAAAAGCAATAAAATCCACACAGGCTTTGAGGTCTTTATACTCCCCCACCTGCGAGGGGCGGAGATTTGGCAAAATCAACAAGGCGCCTCACCTTCTTCCTGATGGCCAAAGAGACAATGGCCGCGGCACAGACAGGGCGAAGCCCAGCACTCACAAAAGGTGAATGCATGACAAGCCAGCTGATCCATGCACCTGTCAGCAGGGTCGTACAAGGAAGCAGTATCGGGTGACGGCATAACCGTAGTGTTGGATAACCCCGACACAGGGGCATCCACATCGGGAGGATGGGACCAGAGGCGGACCAGCTCCTCAGGGAAGGGATACCGCCTGTCCAGGCCCTTAGGCACTGATGGCAATTTATTAGGTCTTTCCCATTCCTTAAACACCATATGGGAAAAGTGGGCCTGCTCCGGGAGGACAAGCCTCTGTCTCTCAGGCCGGAATAAATCACCCTGCTTCCTCTTATGCAAAGTCTCAAACACAGAAGACAGCAACTTCTCCGTGTCGTCAGGGAGCCACATATCCTCGTCCGAGGAGGAACCAGGCTCGCTGTCATAGCCAACCGACCGATCCCCTGAGGAAGCAGAGTCCTTAAACAACTCTCCCTCCTCCATGGATTCCCGACCTCCAAAAAGATCATCACCATCGTCAGCAAAATCAGAGTAACCGGGCTCAATGTACCGCTTCTTACTCGTGGCCTTCCCAGTCGCCGTGCAAGATAACCGTCTTTCTATGCTGGCCACTCGGTATGCCAAATCGGCTTGGGACCCCCTGCTGGCTTCCCCCTCGCTGAGGGCTGACTGCAGTAGTGGGGGAGTTGGCGAGGCCGCAGGCAAAGGAGGGCTAGGGGCAGGAACGCCCGCCCTATCATGCTCCAAAAATACACTCCTGCCGCAAGTGACACAAACCATGCTGAGTCCACCCAAAGGTCTGGTACTGCACATGGGGCAGAGCTTAACCCGCCCAGAAGGGGCCCCTAGCTCATTATCCCCAGAAACTTCCATTATGGTGATACAGGTTACAAGGCACTAACGGCCCAAACCTAAGTGACCCCCAATTTAGTCCCTCTTTTTAGAAGCGAAGGATTCATGAGCATTCCACAGCACATGCACATAGAAAAAAAACAACATAGAAAAGAAGAGGGACTCACGGAACCTGACCGGTGGTAGCAGGGTCTGGAAGGCAGGTAACTGAAAACGCAGGCAGTGAATGGTGACTTGAAGCCCGTCTGCCCGTGGGGAACCTCAGCAGGGTCCGCAATTGACAAAAAACGAGGAGCACATAAAATGGCCCGAGCGCAGCACAACGAACCTCGAGGGACGGGCCTCGCTGCCCGCAGCGCCTAAGATGGCGCCGAGAGCACAAGAAGGGAGGGCGGCCCACGGAGGAGCCCCCCCCCCCGGACGCGGAGCACGGTGCGCCCGCACCACACGCTGAGGCCTTGGCCTAGAAGCAGCTCTGACAAACACCGCTCCCGTCCCCCCCACCTCACATCGCTCAAGATGGAGGGGAATGCGAAGAGGCGAGGGAACGAGGGAAGGTGAGTAACATGGGACAGAGCTTTCCAACTGAGGAACTAAAAACTGAGGAACAAAATGAAGTAAAACATGAAGCACAACATATGAATAAAGCTTGTGGGCACAGATAAGGGCATAACCCCGGATATTTTAGGTGGTTCCTCCCCGCCCATAGGCTCACCATCGCCTATGGCCAACTACCCTTCAAGGGAGGGTCTGCGGCCCAGAGCCTAGCTCTGTGAACGCCTGACCCCAGTGTTCTCCCTACCTTCACCTGACCTGTCAGCCGAGGCTGGGAGGCAATAGTGGTAATAGGGGTGCAGCGGCCGACAGGCTTCAAATGCCCCTCTCAGCTGCCGTATCCAGAGAGAGTTCCAGATGATCCTCGCAGCAGTACTGCAAGACAAAATCTGGGAATTCTATGGAGACACCTCATTTTATAGGGGGCCGGGAGGAGTTACAGCTCTTGCAGTAACTGGGCCACCTGGCGGACTACCCAACTGTCATGACTTCTGGGCCGACCTGGACTGGATATAGTGAAAACGTATGTTAGTTACCTTATTGCAGAGAGCGGTTACGCAGTGATGCAGACAGCCACAGGGGGCATGTAGAGCCTTCTGGATCCTAGTTCCCCCCTCCCACATTCGGTGACCCGTAACCTCCAGAAGAGAAACAAAGTGGTCTGGAATCCTCAGACCTTTATACACAGGTGGGGGAAACTCCCCCCTCCCCTGGGAACGAGTCACGATCGCAGTGGTTAGCTTAGTATTAAATGTTTCCTAACTTTCTGTCAGAAAGTCATAGGCACTTGTTGCTGGTGTCAATTGGTCCCACAGGGTCTTGGACACACTTTGAGACCAAACACCACTGTCTTATGTGGCTCCTAACATGAGTTCTTAGAATCTCAGCCTCTGAGTGTCTGGGTACCATGGGAGATCCACATACGCATGCATTATGATTTCAAGGTTCCAATAATGTGTAATATGCATGGGATTTTCATAATTTCAAGTACAATCCTGGAGCCAATATGTCTACAACAAACCAGTCAGGGACTGCTGCAAGGGAGCTAAGGCAAGTTCCATTCTGTTTTGTTTCCCTTTACAGACCCTTTAAGCTACTATGACAGAATTCCTCTCCAATGGAAGACTCAGAATTGCACAAAAAATGGGGGGCATATCACTTTCCTTTCCTTGTTCCTTAGTCGTCAGCAACCCAGCGACTAGTAAGGAGTGCATGCAAAGCACCAGAACCACAAGCGGGGGGGGGGGGGGGGGGGGGGAGGCTGGGTGGGAACTGCTTGTAATTTCTATGGGTCAAATAGCACAAGGTATCCATAAACAATAATAATATGTATTAATTTTACTCACCTAATTCTGTCGAGCGGCCTATCAGCATAGATAGGAGGGGGGGTTTTGGTGAAGTGGGCTGGTAATTCACCATTTGTTTTCTCTATCCATAAACAGGATGTTTGTGGGATGTGGTGTGCTGCGGTTGTACATGTTGGAAGTCCACTTTAGGGTCTCAGTATTTGCTCCTTATAGAATTGTATTAATAAAAAAAAAATGCAAGAAGGATCCTTACCACTGACAAGTGTCCATTTTTAGCTTTGGCTATCAGTAACTCTGAGCCTGGGGTAAAGTCAATGATTCCTTCTTTACCCTGCCCGACTGTAAACTTGATGCTGTGTAAGGAGACATAAGTATAGTAAGATGCTGTGGTTATAGTGACAAATAATACACATAGAAAAAGTTGCACTGTTTTGTTAGAGCAAAAAGTATTAGGCTCCTTTCACATGTATCGATTGCCAGGCTAATACCAAGCTCTTGCAATCGCCAGTGAAACACTGCTCATAGAAATCTATGGGCGATTTCAGATACGGGCGGGGTGATACCACTCACCCTGCAAGCAGTGTTTTTGCAACTGTGGCGATTGTGGTAGCTGTATAGCAAATAGCGATCGCAAGTGCTACTGCCACACCTGTCAGACGCCAGTACACAGGACCGTGGCGTTGGGGCAGCGATTCACACTCCCGCTATGCCTTGCCTCGGTGTAAAAAGAGCCTTATAGCCTAACAACTGTGTAGCTGCTCAACTAGTGTACAAAGTTACTGATTAAGATTCCCACCATGGCAAGCCAAAAGCAATGTCATGGGTATCAACAATTAAAAATACAATTCTGTGATTACTCACCTGTAGAATTGATTTTATTGGTATCCTGCTTGGGTCGCTTCATCCTCATTCTTCACTATTGGGTTATCTGCCACAAGGTGGCGCAGTCGACTGCAAGAAGACTTGTGGCTCCTCCCGGCCCATATAAGGGCAGAAAATTTCCCATAACTCCCAGTGTTGAAAAGCAGTAAAACAGAGAAGCCGGGAGGCCAGAGACCATGTTACTTCACACAGCCCCACTATAAACTCTCTCAACGGTAATCACCATAACAAGGTAAAAGAGGACAACAGAACAAGGGTGGGATGAAGTGACCCGAGCGGGATACCAATAAAATCAATTCTACAGGTGAATAATCACAGAATTGTATTTTTTCGGGTATCCTGCCCGGGTCGTTTCATCTTCATTCTTCACTATTGGGACATCCAAAAGCAGTGTCCAAGAAGAAGGGTGGGATCCCCAGTGAGCAACAGAGCCTAGTTCATGACACTACCGCCTGAAACACTTTGCGACCAAAAACAGCATCAGCTGAGGCCCTAACGTCAACCTTGTAAAACTTAGAAAAAGTATGAACTGAAAACCAAGTAGCGGCCTTACAAACCTGTTCAACTGAAGCCTGGTGCTGAAAAGCCCAAGAGGCACCAATAGCTCTAGTGGAGTGAGCTGTAACACGGAAAGGGGGTTCCTTCCCCTTGGCAGAATATGCTTGAACCACCGCCTGTCTGATCCACTTGCTGATAGTGGATTTGGCTGGAGGCAAGCCCTTCCTAGGTCCGACTTCCGAAATGACTCCGCAGCAACCAAATAGTACTTAAGCGCCCTGACCACATCCAGGGAATGAAGAGTCCATTCCTTAGAATTAGAAGGGGCAGGACACAAGGAAGGCAAGACAATGTCCTCATTGAGATGAAAGGCAGAGACAACTTTGGGCAAGAATTCCGGTTTAAGACGGAAAACCACCTTATCCTGATGCAGCTCAAAATAGGGAGGCTTCATAGAAAACGCCGCCAGCTCAGAGACGCGACGCACCGAGGTGATAGCTACCAAAAAGACCACAAAAGCTACCACCTTCAGTGTCAGAATGGACAGAGCAGAAGGGCTCAAAGGAGGGACCCTGGAGAGCAGAAAGCACCAAGTTCAAATCCCACACCGGTAGCAAAGGCTTACACGGCAGACGTACATGGGTAACTCCTTGGAAAAAAGTCTTGATAAGCCTATGATTGGCGAAGGATCTTTGGAAAAAAAATAGCCAAGGCCGAAACCTGCCCCTTGAGGGTACTCAGTTGTAGACCTGACTCCAGACCATGTTGCAGAAATTCCAAAATCCTGGAAAGGGAAAAAGTGCGACAAGGAAAAGACTTCGACTCACACCAGGCAATGTAAGCGTGCTAGACCCTGTAATAAATCATGGAAGAGGATTTCTTCCGAGCCTGAATCATGGTACAGACGACCAAGGCCGGCAGCCCCTTATCCATCAGAATGGAGGTTTCAGCAGCCAAGCCTTCAAAGCCAGCGTTTGTAAATTGGGATGGCGTAGCAGTCCCTGAGTGAGAAGCCCTGGATCGTCGGGCCGGAGAAAATGATCCACTGACATCTGAACTATGTCCGCGAACCAGAATCTTCTCGGCCAGCGGGGGTCACCAGGATGGTTGGTACCCCTTCCTGGGCTATCTTGCGCAGCACAGGACCCAGCAGAGGAAAGGGTGGAAATGCATAGAGGAGTCTAAACTCTGTCCAAGGAATTGCTAGCGCGTCCGTGGCCAAGGCCAGAGGATCTCTTGACAGAGAGACGAATCTTGGGAGCTTGTGACGGGGCGCAAACAGGTCCACATCCGGCTGACCCCAGCGGCGACAAAGGGCGTGAAAAATCTTGTTGCTGAGAGACCATTCCCCCAGACGAGACGTTCCCCTGCACAGGGAGTCTGCCTCCTGGTTCTCCACCCCTGGGATATAAACCGCGGAGATGTAGGGAACATTCTCCTACGCCCAAGACAAGATCAGGGACACCTCCTTGAGGGCACGTTTGCTCCGAGTCCCGCCCTGATGATTGATGTAGGCGACCGCCGTCTGATTGTCCGAGCGGACCTGGACCGCACGACCCCGTAGGTAGTCAACTGGAAGAGAGCTAACCTGATCGCTTTCAGCTCCAGGAGATTGATAGGCATATGGGCCTCCTGAGGGCCCCACTGACCCTGGAACTTCAGCGATTGCCAAAACCCTCCCCAAACAGTCAGACTGGCGTCCGTGGTGACAATCTACCAGCACAGAGGTAGAAAGGACCTGTCCACTAGAAGATTTCTCGCGTCCAACCACCACGAGAGGGACTGTCTGGCCAGAGGGGACAGAGCAAATTCCTGCTCCAGGGACTCCTGTGTCCGATCCCAAACAATTCAACAATTCAACTGAAGAGGTCTCATGTGGAACTGGGCGAAGGGTACAGCCTCGAAGCAAGACACCATGAGGCCCACCAACTGCATCCCCCAGACGGATGGAGGGGTGGGGGCATGACAGCAAGGTCCGTGCCTGTAGACCCTCCACCTTCTGCTGAGGGAGGAACACCTTGACCTGAGAAGTGTCCAAAGTCATGCCCAGGAAGGACCTCACCAAGGACGGAGTGGTTGAAGACTTGGGATAGTTGATCACCCAACCGAAAGCTTCGAGAGTGGACAATACCTTCTGAGTGTCGCTCTCGGCCTGTTGAAGAGACTGAGCAGCAATCAACAAGTCGTCCAGGTAAGGAAGAATGCGAATGCCCTGGCCCCTCAGGATGGCCATGACACCCGCCAACACCTTGGTGAACACCCGAGGGGCCGAAGAGGGACCGAACGGCAATGCCTCAAACTGGTAGTGTTGATCCTCTAAGGCAAATCTCAGGAACTTCTGATGTCCCTTGAAAATAGGAACGTGCAGATAGGCATCCTTGATGTCCACCGTGGTCATGAAGTCGCCTGGTCGAAGGGAGCTAACCGCCGACCGTAAGGTCTCCATGCGGAAGTGTTTGAACCTGACAAATCTGTTGAGACCCTTCAGGTCCAGGATAGGTCTCAGAGAGCCGTCCTACTTGGGTACCGTGAAAAGATTGGAATAGAACCCCCGACACCATTCCTGAAGAGGCACAGGACAAATCACTCCGGACGACAGAAGTCGTTGGACAGCCAACCTCAGGCCCTGCGCCGTCAAGGGGTTCTGGGAAATCCGGGACCGAAGAAATCTTGGGGGCGGCCAAGCTGCCAGCTCTAACTTGTAGCCGGAGGACACCACCTCCTAAATCCACCGGTCCGAGACGAGCTGTCTCCAGATGTGAGCAAAAAGCAGAAGCCATCCCCCCACCCGGATGGGTGAGGGCGCCTCCTCATGCCTGAGGGGCCTTGGTGGGGGGCTTGGGCCCCCAGGAGAGACCGGGACGACCGCAAGATCTACCTCGTCCCCAGGAGTCCCTGCGACCACGAGGGAAGGAAGAACCGCGTTCCCCTTCGGAAGGGGCGAAAGGAAAAAGAGCCCCAAAAGGGCCGTGATTGTTTCCGGAGCTGAGGGAGCCGGCCATCCTTGGCCAAGAGATCAAGACGCTCCCCAAAGAGACGAAGTCCAATGAAGGGAATCCCGGTGAGGGATTTCTTGGCGGCAGCGTCGGCCGCCCACTGCTGCAGCCAAATAGACCGACGGAGAGCAACCAGCAGGGCCGAAGCCCTACCGCCAAGCCGAACGGCATCGTCCATGGCTGAAAGCACAAAGGCAATAAAGTCAGTACAAACCAAAAGTTCCTTATATTCGTCCGCTCACTTGTGGGATTGGGTGGCCTCAACAAGGCCCTTCAACTTCTTTTTTATGGCAATGGCGACAATGGCGACAATGCAGACCAGCCCCCACAAAAGTGAAAGCATGGCTAGCGAGCTGATCCATGCGGCAATAATCATTATCACGTTAGGTAGTAGTGTCCGGAGACGGCAGAACAGACGTATTGGAGAGCCCCAGGACCGGAGCGTCCACCTCTGGGGGACAAGACCAAAGACGGACCAACTCCTCCGAAAAGGGATACCGCCTGTCCAGCCCCTTAGGCACAGAGGGCAGCTTATTGGGCCTCTCCCATTCCTTAAACACCATCTTGGAAAAATGACCCTGCTCCGGAAACACCAGGAGTTGCCTGTCAGGGCGGAAAAGCTCTCCCTGCTTCTTTTTAGTCGCCTTCAGGGGAACAATGTGCAAGGTCTCGAACACCACAGACAAAAGCCTATACGTGTCATCGGGGAGCCACATGTCCTCGTTCGAGGAGGACCCGGGGTCACTGTCAAAGACGCCCGGGCGGTCCCCGGAGGAGTCGGAATCATGGAATAACTCCCCCTCCTCCACGGAGTCACGGCCTCCAAAAGTCTCATAAGCATCATCATAATCAGCAGAGAGCATAAGCCGGTTCCAAATGCAGTTTCTTACTAGAGGCCTTGACGGCGGGACAATTGCCGCTCAAAGCTGGCCATGCGTAATGCCAGGTCCGAAAGGGACCCCCTGCTGGCCCCCTCCTCGCTGGGGGCTAAATGCAGACGCGGGGGTGTCGGCGATGCCATAGGTAAAAGATGCCATAGGTAAAATGGGGCTGGGGAGAGGGACGCTAGCCCCAGTCTGTTCCGCAATAATGGTCTGGGCGCAGGGAACACAAACCATGCTGTGACCGCTCAAAGGGGATGTACCACACACAAGACGCAGCTGAGACCGCCCCGAAGGGCCCCCAAGCTCGCTATCCCCAGAAGCATCCATATGGTGATTTAGAGAAAAAATAGGAATCCACGGGTAACCGGCGCCAATGGCCCAAACCCGGAATCCCCCCACAAAATCCCTAAAAATGCCCAGAAGGGGGAGCAGGGGAGGGGGGAGGGGGGGGTGGATGGACCGGGAGAAACCACAAGTAAAAGGGCCCGCCTGAAAGACACAAAGAGGGACAAAAATGAGCATCCCACAGCACATACACAGCACCTTACACAATGAAGGAGAATAGAAAAGACCGGACTCACAGACCAGGTGAAGGAGAGCAGCGTAGCAGCAGACTGTAAGGGCAGCAGACCAGGAAGGAGATGGAGCGCAGAGATGTGAAGTCCACTTCCAGCAGGCCGGAGGGCGCCCAAGCTCAGGAAGGACTCCAGCAGTGTGAAGAAAGACGCTTCACATTGGCGCTGAGGGAGAGCATCGCTCACAGCACCTCGAGGGGCGGGCCGTGCGGCGATGACGCGATTCGGGCGCCCGAGGAGGGAAGATGGCAACCGGAGAGGAGGCAGGATTCACCAAGAATGTAGGTATGCAAACTCTATAGCAACCCATGGAAGAAGACTTCTTCCGCACCTGAAGCATGGTCTGAACAACCTTATCCGACCACTCCTTCCCCATGAGGCTAGAAATATTAAGCCAGGCCGTCAAGCCAGAGCCTGTAAATGGGGTGCCGTATCGACCCCAATGTGAGAAAAACCAGGGTCGTCGGGCATGATGTAGCAAACCAATGACATCTGAACTATGTCCGCAACCAACTCCATCTCGGCCAACGAGGAGCCACCCTTCCTGTGCTAACTTGCGCAGCACTCTGCGCAGGAGTAGAAACGGAAGGAATGCATAAAGAAAATTGAACTCCGTCCAAGGAATCGCCAGAGCGTAAGTGCCAATGACCAGATGATTTCTTGAGAGGGAGACGAACTTTGTACCTTTGAGACGAACAAGCTTGTAATTGTGTCTGGACGCAAAAGATCCACGTCCAGCAGACCCCAGCTGAGGCACAGAGCCCGAAAGGTCTCGCTGCTAAGGGTCATCCCCCAGGCGCAAGGAACTCCTGCTCAGGGAGTCTGCCTCATCGTTCTCTACCCTGGGGAAGTAACCGCCGAGAGGGAGAGGGAGAGGGAGGGCGGATGAGGGGGGGGGAGGAGGGAGGGCGGATGAGGGGGGGAGGGGGGGAGGAGGGAGGGCGGATGAGGGGGGGAGGGGGGGAGGAGGGAGGGCGGATGAGGGGGGGAGGAGGGAGGGCGGATGAGGGGGGGAGGGGGGGAGGAGGGAGGGCGGGTGAGGGGGCGAAGCCGGGAGGAAGCACCACACCGTATAAGGGCCCAACAGTACACAATAAGAGAAGGAGCGAGGCATCCCACAGAACATGAGCAGCAAATACAAAAATATATGCGAAGGGACTCACGCGGCCGGCGGAGCACGGCAGGTTTCCGGCAGCAGCAGGCAGCGTAGAATAGGAAAAAGAAAACCACGCTCAGACCAGCCGTCCGCAGCAGCACAGAGGCCGCCGGAGGGGCTCCCCCGCCCCAAACTATCATCACGCCCCAAGGGGGACCTCGGATCTCCGACAGACGCACGAGTCAGAAAGATGGCGGCCGTGTCATCCTGGAGAGGCGGGCCGAAAGGGCACGAGGTATGCACCCGCCCCTCATCCTCCTCAGCCCCGCAGAGCTGCAAAATGGCGGAGGTCCCCGCCGAGAGAAGGAAATACAGCCCTTGGCGGGACCCCCATGCAGAGGACAGCTCGTCCCTGCACCCGGAACGTCGGCAGCCGTAGGGGCATAGCCCCCTGCCAGGACGCCGGCAGCCCCCCCCCTCACAGCGGAATGAGCTCCCTGGAAGAGGGAGAGGAGCAGGAAGTGCCGAAGGAGCGAGGGAGGTAAGTAGCCGAGTGAACACAAAGAACACAAAAACAATAAAGCTTGTGGGGTCATAAGGGGTTCCTCCCCCCCAATAGGCTCACCACAGCCTATGGCCAGCTACCCTTTGGGTGAGGGTCTGCGGCCCAGAGCCTAGCTCTGTGAACGCCTGACCCTCGGCGTTCTCCCTACCTTCACCCGTTTCTTAGCCGAGGCAGAATGGGTCCACGGCAAAGGGTGGTAATAGGGATGCAGTGGCTGACAGGCTTAGGATGCCTCGCTCGCCTGCACAATCCCGAGAGAGTAGATACAGACAATCCTTGCAGTGGAACTGCAAGAAGAATTCAGGGAACTCTATGGAGACAGCTCCTTTTATAGGAGGCCGGGTGGTGTTACAGCTCTATCCTTGCAGTAACTGGCGGATAACCCAACTGTCATTATTTCTGGGACGGTCTGGACTGGATGTAGAGAAAAAAGCATGTGGGATACATTCAGGCATGAGGGATCCTAAGGTGGTTTCTCCCCCCCCCCCCATATAGGCTCACCATAGCCTATGGCCGGCTACCTTTTGGGTACAGGGTCTGCGGCCCAGAGCGTAGCTCTGTGAACACCCGACCCTAGGTGTTCCCCCTACCTTCAACTGAACCGCAGCCGGGGGTGGGAGGCAGGATGGGTACCGGAATAGGCCTGCAGGGCCGACGGGCTTGGGATGCCCCCGCCTGCCTGCGATAATCAAGAGAGAGACAATCTTCTGTCTTCGCAGCCTAGACTGCAAGTCTTCTTGCAGTCGACTGCGCCACCTTGTGGCGGATAACCCAATAGTGAAGAATGAAGATGAAGCGACCCGAGCAGGATACCAGGAAAATAAAGGGGTGTGAATATTTCCCCTCACTTTGTATACAATTACCATTGTTGTATTACTGAACACATTTCATCATACAAAAATAGCAAAATAGAAAAATATAATAAAGAAACCAGTACACACCTGCCCTGATTAATGTTTATATTGTTGATTTTCTCAGAAGTTATGGCAAGTTTTGTCAGCGTTTCAATCACATGATCGCTCTGAAGGACCACATCTCCCTTGGAGGAAAATATAGAGAATACATTACTAAAACTGATCACATCAAAATTAATTAGTTGGATTAGGGTATATTGGAGGGGGAAGGTTAGTCTAAAAGGGGGATTCCAGATTCTCTGATGTGTTGACACCAGGAAACTTTGGGACCTTGCTAACCTTGGATTGGGAGTATTTTGCAGGGCAGTTGTTATAATGAGAGTAGCCATACCAGCATATTTTTTTACATTAAAACATTTATTTGATAACAAGAAAATCGACAAAGAACACCTCAATTTTTTCACATATAGTACAAACACATTTGTTTTTTTCACAAATATTACTGTGATTTTTCGAAAGCGTAAGACAATTTAGCGTATATATATTTATAGCAAGTCCTGTTGCGCTTTCAAGTTTTTGTTATCAGTAGCAGTCATGAAGGACAAAATCTGTGCAGACGTTTCGCTAAATTAAAGCTTCCTCAGTGCACTTTATCTTTTCCAGATGCTCAAGGGTAAATTAAATTCTCATTAGAATGATGATATATGACCTGTATATCTTGTTATAAGTTAGGTGCTGTGTCTCTTCGTGCTGTGTTCCCTTCCTGGCAGCGTGCGCTGACCATAGGCACACGATATAGCTACATAATACACCTCACCCCAAAAACAGAACGGTGACAAAGGAGCTCCACTTCCAGGAAGGGAACACTTAAAGCCATGAAGGGAGACAGCACCTAACCCAGCACGAAGGGAGAGAGCACCTAACTTATAACAAGATATACAGGTCATATATCATTCTAATGAGAATTTAATTTACCCTTGAGCATCTGGAAAAGATAAAGTGCACTGAAAAAGCTTTAATTTAGCGAAACGTCTGCACAGATTTTGTCCTTCCATGACTGCTACTGATAACAAAAACTTGGAAAGCGCAACAGGACTTGCTATAAATATATATATGCTGAACATATTGCAAACTGTCTTAAGTTACGCTTTCGAAAAATCACTGTAATATATGTGAAAAAAACAAATGTACTGTATTGTACTATATGTGAAAAAAATTGAGGTGTTCTTTGTCGATTTTTTTGTTATCAAATAAATATGTTTTAATGTAAAAAAATATGCTGGTATAACTGCCCTGCAAAATACTCCCAATCCAAGGTTAGCAAGGTCCCAAAGTTTCCTAGCATCAACACGTCAGAGAATCGGAAATCCCCCTTTAGACTAACCTTCCCCCCCAATATAGTCGTTGTTCAGGGAGTAGGGGTAACAAAAAAATACCGTTTTGTGAGTACTCACCTTTAAAACGGGTATTATGAGTGTGCCATACACTCCACTTCCTTCATCATTACATCTGGGGGCACTCTCCAGTAGAGGGCGAACTCCTGCAGAGATGAATATGCAAAAAAGAAAGCGCCTCCCGGTCCATATATACCTGGGACCTCCCACCAATTCAAGATGAAGGTTTCAGTAGCCAAGCCGTCAAAGCCAGCGTTTGTAAATTGGGGTAAAACAGATGACCCTGAGATAGCAGGTCCGGCAGCCGGTACTGGTCCATGGCCAGCCTTACATCGTCTGCGTACCAGACCCTTCTTGGCCACCTTGGAGCCACCAGAATCGCTGGCGCCCCTTTTAGAACCAGTTTGCGAACTACCTTGCCCAGCATGGAGACAGGTGGAAACAGGTACAGAAAGCCCAGGTCCTTCTAAGCCAGGGGATCCTGAGACAGAGACACAAAGGCCCTAAGTTTGTGATTGTGCCTCGAGGCAAAGAGATCCACCTCCGGAGTCCCCCACCTGCGGCAAAGATCCAGAAAAACCTCGGGGTTGAGAGACCACTCTCCGTGGCGAGAGGATCCCCTGCTCAGGAAATCCGCCACCGAATTCTCCACTCCCAGAATGTAGACTGCCGAAAGGCAAGGAACATTGCTCTCCGACCAGTGCAGGATCAGAGAGACTTCCCTGAGGGCACTCCTGCTGCGAGTACCTCCTTGGTGATTTATGTAAGCCACCGCCGTACGGTTGTCCTAACGCACCTGGACCGGAAGACCCCGCAACTTTGTGGTCAGCCGAGCCAGAACCAGTCGAATGGCTCTGAGCTCCAATACCTTGATGGGGGTGTGAGCCTCCTGGGGACCCCACACCCCGCTGAACTGATGACTCTTCCAATAACCTCCCCAGCCTGACAGGCCGGCATCCGTGGTAACCGTCTCCCAACAAGGTACCAGAAAAGATCTGCCCATCACCAGATTGCTCGAGTCCAGCCACCGCCGAAGGGACTGCCGAACCCTGGGAGACATCCTGAAAGGTTGATCCAATGACTGTGGGCTCCTGTCCCAATACGTCAATAGGAGAAGTTGAAGAGATCTCATATGAAACTGTGCAAACGGCACTGCCTCGAAGGAGGACACCATCAGACCCACCAGTTTCATCCCCTGTCAGATAGAGGGACAAGGACTGGCCAGAAGAAGACGGATCAGGCCCTGAATCCCCTGCACTTTGGCCTGGGGCAGAAACACCCTGGCCCGACTGGTTTCCAGATTCATGCCCAGAAAGGAAATCACTCGAGATGGGGAGAGAGAAGACTTGCGTGCGGTTGATCACCCACCCGAACCTCTCCAGGGTCGACACCACCTGGTGGGTGTCCATTTCCGCCTGCTGAAGGGAAGAAGCTGAAATCAACAGATCGCCCAGATAAGGCACAATGCGAATGCCCCGAGATCTGAGCAGAGCCATTACGCCCGCCAAAACCTTGGTGAAGACCCTCGGTGCCGAGGTCAGACCGAAGGGAAGAAATACAAACTGATAATGTTAATCCTCCACCACAAACCGGAGAAATCTCTGATATGCCTGAAAAATTGGAACATGCAGATACGCATCCTTGATGTCTGCGGACGTCATAAAATCCCCTTGGCGAAGGGAATTGATAGCCGAGCGCAGAGTCTCCATGCGGAACTTCTTGGCTCTGAGAAACCTGTTGAGAACCTTGAGATCTAAGATGGGTCTCACCGACCCCTCCTTTTTGGGAACCGTGAAAAGGTTGGAGTAGTAACCCCTGCCTCTCTCCAACAGAGGCACCGGGCATATAACCCCCATGTTCAGAAGGTTTTTTACTGCTAACAGGAGCCCCTGTGCAGCCTGAGGGTCCGAGGGCACCCGAGACCTTAAGAATCTTGGGGGCTGCCAGTACTTGAACCCCAGTTTGTACCCGGAGGAGACCACTTCCAAGATCCAATTGTCTGTGACCTCCCGGTATGACAAGGTATGGGTAAAACTAAATATAGGCCAAAACGGAATATAGGCCCAAACGAAATATAGGCCAGGCCCCCCCCCCCCCCCGGAGGGGATTCAGGGACCCGGAAGGGGGGAATCCAGCCAGGAGCGGGCCATAAGTTTAACGGGACGGGGCATCCCACACCAGGATCACCAAAAACCTGGATAACCGCCTACCCCATATTGAGGTCTCAGGGTGGAGCATTGCTCCTGCTGCACCCACAGGGTGCTCCTACCTTTACCAGGACCCGCAGCCTAAGCTGGGAGGCTCAATATGGGGTAATTTAGAAGGGTCCTGGCAGTAATAGGGATAATTAGAAGGTCGGGCGCGAGCCCGGCTTACCTGTAAGTAAAGAAGTCTTCATCTTCTGTCTTGTCGCCTTCCCTGCAGAGAAGGAACTGGGGAATTGGTGGGAGGTCCCAGGTATATATGGACCAGGAGGGGCTTTCTTTTTTGCATATTCATCTCTGCAGGAGTTCGCCCTCTACTGGAGAGTGCCCCCAGATGTAATGATGAAGGAAGTGGAGTGTATGGCACACTTAGAATATAAGGAAGCCAAATGTTTCTTACAGAAGGAGGAGCATAATCACCTCCCCCTTCCCCCCACAGAAAGGATTAGTGTATACACTCATTCACACAGGAGGCAGGAGAAGCAAAGAAAACAAGTTTTTCACACAGGTAATATATTATGTAGCGCAGGCTCCAAAGATGTGTTATGTAATATAAGACCTGTGTCAAACACTTTTTGTTCCTTATTGTTAGGTTAGTCTAGCACACCTTTGTGGCACAGATGGCTTGTGGTATAAAGGCCTGAAAAGAGCATTTACCTCCTACAGAAAAGTAAAGCAGAGCAGTATTATCAGATTCAGATATATATACACACACTATATATATATATATATATATATATATATATATATATATATACACACATATACATATACACACACACATATTATACATATATACACACACATATTATACATATATACACACACATATTATACATATATACACACAATACAATACATATATACACACACATATTATACATATATACACACAATACAATACATATATACACACAATACAATATATATATATATACACAATACAATATATATATATACACATATATACACATATATATATATATATATATATCCTGACTAGTGCCCGGCTGAGCACATATACCCACAGAAGTAGCATGCCTGTAGTTGCACAATTATGATCAAGTTTTCCAATTTAGGTTATTCTCCAGACCTTAAACTCTTACCTTTTGTTTGTTATCTTCACATTTGACATGGATAACAAAAAGGTTGTCACTCAGACTGCTGACCGAAATCCCTGCAACATATAAACAGAACATTGTTTAACTGCAGAGAATATGACAATTACATGGATTTTGGTACTGTAAAATCCTTTTCCTGAAGTACTTTGATGCCTCAGTTCCTTTCAATTATTACATTAGGGTCTTTAGGCAGATTCAACCAGGAAACAGACACTGCAAAAGACCTGCCTCCTGAGCACACAATAAGCATTGGTTTGTAGCAAACATCACTCTGATGCACGTCCAAAAAGGGGGGGGGTTACACTAATTCCTAGGCACCCTGTACCATAGAAGGGGTCCTTGCAAAGCAGAATCTGGAAGGAGAATGTACAGAAAGACAGACCTCCTTGCATTGGAAAATATTGTGGTGGTCACAATCTACGATGTTTGCTAATAAACACCTGGGTGCCAGCTCCCCATTATCCCATAATCAGACATTGGCAAACATCCAGCAGACAAAGCTTGGTCCTCACCCTGAACAAGATTTGGGATGTGACTTTACAGAATGCTCTTGGAATTATGGGTGTCCAAAAAAATACCATTTTGTGAGTACTCACCTGTAAAATGGATATTGTCAGTGTGTCACACACCCCGCTTCCCTTTTAATTCTTACGATCGGGTTACTCCACCAGCAGGTGGCGACGTTGCAGAGAGAAGTCTTGAAAACGAGCCCCTTCCGGCCTATATATACCTGGGACCTCCCACTTAACACCCAGTGAATTTAAACAGCAGTAAGACAAGGTACCAGGAAATCCAATGGCAACCTCAAAATAAAAATAAAGAAAAGCTTCACCATATAGAGGATCCAGGATACCAAAAAAGGGCGGGTGAAGCGGGGTGTGTGACACACTGACAATATCCATTTTACAGGTGAGTACTCACAAAATGGTATTATTCTCAGTGTGTCACACACCCCGCTTCCCCTTTAATTCTTACGATCGGGACATCCAAAAGCAGTGTCCACAAGGGATGGGTATCCGAAGGCAAAATGAAGCATAACTTAAATGACTGCAGTCTGCAGAACCTTGCGGACAAACACAGCATCCGATGAGGCCCGCACATCAACCTTGTAAAACTTAGAAAAAGCATGAACAGAAGACCAGGTTGCAGCCTTACAAACTTGTTCAACAGAAGCTTGGTGCTGAAAAGCCCAAGCCGCTCCAACGGCGCGAGTAGAATGAGCAGCGATACGAAAAGGGGGAACTTTCCCCTTAGCAGAATAGGCCCCAATAATGGCCTGACGTATCCATTTGCTAATGGAAGACTTGGCCGGAGCCAAACCCTTCCTAGGCCCACGGGGCACAACAAAAAAGGCATCAGTCTTAGGAAAAGGAGAAGTAGTAATCAAACAGTACTTAACACAGCGTACTACATCCAAACAATGCAAAACCCTCTCCTTGTCATTCTTAGGCTTAGGACACAAGGAGGGAAGAACAATATCCTGATTCAAAGGAAAAGCAGAAACAATCTTAGGAAGAAAGTCCGGTTTGAAACCAAAGACCACCTTGTCCTGATGCCTCTCAAAGTAGGGCGCCTGAATCGACAAGGCCGCCAACTCCGAGACACGCCGAACCGAAGTGATAGCCACCAAGAAGGCAGTCTTCTGAGTCAAGGTAGACAGAGCAATATCCTGCAAGGGCTCAAAGGGAGGAGCCTGAAGAGCAGAAAGAACCAAGTTCAAGTCCCAAACAGGGAGTAATGGTTTCCTGGGAGGCCGCACATGAGTAACCCCCTGGAAAAAGGATGAAGCGCAAAATGCTTCTGAAAAAAGACAGACAAGGCAGAAACCTGCCCTTTCAAAGTACTCAGCTGGAGACCAGAGTCCAGCCCTGATTGCAAAAACTCCAGAATCCTGGAAACCGAAAAGACCCTACAGGGCAAAGATCTAACCTCACACCAAGCGATATAGGCTTTCCAAGTCCTATAGTAGATGGTAGAAAAAGACCTCTTCCGGGCACAGATCAGAGTCTTAACAACCGAGTCAGAAAGACCCTCCTCCTTCAAGATGAAGGTTTCAGCAGCCAAGCCGTCAAACCCAGCGTTGATAAATTGGGGTAACACAGCCGACCCTGAGTGAGCAGATCGGGCCGAAGAGGCAGAACGATGTGATCCACCGCCAGTCGAACGATGTCTGCGAACCATACTTGCCTTGGCCACCTTGGAGCCACGAGAATGGCGGACACCCTTTCCAGAGCCAGCTTCCGTACCACCCTGCCTAGCATGGGTATCGGAGGAAAAAGGTACAGAAACCCCAGATCCCGCCAGCTCAGGGACATGGCATCCACCGCCAGAGCTAGAGGATCCTGGGAGAGCGACACGAAGGTCGGAAGCCTGCAATTGTGATGAGAGGCAAACAGGTCCACCTCCGGTGTCCCCCACCGGAGACACAGCGACCGAAAAACTTGAGGATGGAGAGCCCATTCTCCCAGACGGGAAGAGCACCTGCTCAACAGATCCACTTCCCTGTTTTCCACACCCGGAATGTAAACTGCCGAGAGACAAGGAACATGGGCTTCCGCTCAGGTCAGGATCAGGGAGACCTCTCTGAGGGCACCCAGACTGCCAGTTCCTCCTTGATGATTGATGTAAGCAACCGCTGTTAGATTGTCCGAACGAACCTGAAGGCCCAGAACATGTTGAGTCAAAAGAACCAGACGGATGGCTCTCAGTTCCAGAACATTGATGGGCAAGTGGGCCTCTCGAGGTCCCCACTGCCCCCGGAACTGAAGATCCTTCCAGAATCCCCCCCATCCCAAAAGACTGGCTTCCGTGGTGACAATTTCCCAGAGAGGAGTCAGAAAAGACCTGTCCCTCAAGAGATTGGTCGAGACCGACCACCATTGAAGGGACTGCCGGACCCGGGAGGACAACTGGAAGGGCCGATCCAACAACCGTGGTCGCCGGTCCCAAGACGCCAACAGATGAAGTTGAAGCGTCCTCGTGTGAAATTGAGCAAAAGGAACTGCCTCGAAAGAGGCAACCATCAACCCTACCAGTCTCATCCCCAGACGGATGGACGGCCGAGGATTGGAAAGAAGGAACCGAGCCAACTCCTGAATCAGACAAATCTTGGACTGAGGCAAGAACACCCTGTGTTGACAAGAATCCAACCGCATTCCCAGAAAGGACACCACCCTGGCCGGAGCGAGGGAGGACTTGGGAAAGTTGATCACCCAACCGAAGCTTTCCAGTGTGGAGACCACCGTCCTGGTGTCCGTCTCCGATTGATTGAGAGAAGGAGCCATGATGAGAAGGTCGTCCAGATAAGGTATGACACGAATGCCCCGAGATCTGAGAATGGCCATCACCCCTGCCAGCACCTTGGTGAACACTCTTGGAGCCGAGGTAAGGCCAAACGGAAGTGCCACGAATTGAAAATGCCGATCCTTCATCACGAACCGAAGAAAAAGTTGATGAGCCTGGCAGATGGGAACATGAAGATAAGCATCCTTGATGTCTATGGACGTCATGAAGTCCCTCTGCCGAAGAGAACCGATGGCCGACAGCAGAGTTTCCATGCGAAACTTCCGAGTACGGATGAACCTGTTGAGGAACTTCAGATCCAGGACGGGGCAAACCGACCCGTCCTTCTTGGGGACTGTGAGAAGATTGGAGTAAAAACCGAGGCCCACCTCCAAGTGCGGCACCGGCCGGATGGCCGCCATTTCCAGAAGATTCCTTACCGACGCCAGGAGCCCCTGTGCGGCCAAAGGATCGGTGGGCACCCGAGACCGGAAAAAACGTGAAGGAGGGCGAGACTCGAACTCCAGCTTGTAACCGGACGACACCACCTCCCGGATCCATCTGTCCGGAACCTCCTGGTCCCAAATCAGGGAGAAGTGTCGCAATCGTCCCCCCACCCGCACGGGTGAGGGCACCCCCTCATTGCTGAGCGGGTTTACCCGCAGGCTTGGGCTTGGCGCCCCAGGACTGGCCGGGACGGCCACGACCCCTCCCCCGGGTCCAACCTGCACCCCTGGTAGCGGGAAAGGAGGCCCCTCTGCCCGCTCTGACTCCCCGAACGGAAGGACTGAAGGAAGTCGCACCCCGAAAGGAACGATGAGGCTTCTTGCGTTGAGGCAACTTATCACCCCTGGTAACTGAATCCAATTTATCGCCAAACAGGCGCAAACCTACAAAAGGAAGAGCTGTAAGCGACTTCTTAGAGTTAAAGTCCGCCGTCCACTGGCGCAGCCACACTGACCAACGAATAGTAACCAACAGCGCCGCTGTCCTGCTACTCATCGCAAGTGCATCGTCCTGGGCGGTCATGACAAAGGAAATAAACGACTCACACTGCTTGAGAGAACTGAACTCATCACAAGTTGGATCAATACCTGCTTATAAATCTCTAATAATGGACCTAACTGCCATCAGAAGAAGCGCCGAAGCACACACCGGCCGCAGTGCTGATCCAGCACTGATAAAACCATGGCGAGCCAATTGATCAATCCGACGATCCTCACCATCCTTAATGGTAGTAGTGTCAGGGGAGTGCAACACAGCCGTGTTAGACAGCCCTAACACAGGGGCATCGACATCAGGGGGAACAGACTAAAGCTTCACCAAATCCTCCGGAAAGGGATAACGTTTATCCCAACTAGGAGGAACTCCAACCAGGCGCGTGGGTTGTTCCCATTCCTTAAAGTGGACCTTCACTCTGAATAAGAGTCTATCTTGTATGTTTCCCACACCCTGTACATACAGATTGTCCACATTAAAAATCATCCTACCTGCATCTACTGCATGTTATGAGCCTTTAAACATCCAAGATGGCGGCTTATGGAAGCTGCCATCTTATCAGGCAGCCTGCAAACAGGAAGTGCCTCCTGACTGTGCTGCTCTGCATTCTGGGACTGCTGACCTTTACCTGACCCCAGCTCTGCTCTGTCTGAGCAAAGCACAGCTATAACCCACCCCCCTGTACCTTATCCCACTCTCCTCTCCTCAGTAAGTCTGATGCTTCTGAGTCAAGATGGCGGCGCCCGTATCCTAAATTCCTGAATAGAGTTGCAGCCCAGTGGGGGAAAGAATAATAAGTTAGTGACTAAAAACGTAAAATATATTAATTTTAGATGCTGGGGAACCGTTTAAGAGTTTGGGCTTTTCATTAAATCACGCTGAAGGTCCGGTTTAAGGACAACCCTCACAAAGTGTTGTTGCCTGGGAAACACCAAACGCGGCTGGGGCACATCAAACAACTCACCCTTTGGCGGGGGGACCACCTCGGGCGGATCCAAAGCCAAAATTTCAAACATTTGAGCCAAAATGGAAGGAGTGTCAAGGGACACCCCCGCAGCCTTATCGCCAGCGGTGCCAACCAATTGCTGGTCTGCAGGCTCATCCGACTCCTCAAGGAGTTCCCCCTCCTCAGCAGGGGGACAATCGGACCAATCCAATACTTCAAACAGAGAAAGGTGCTTCCGCTTAGCCGTAGCCTTCTGAGCTACCGTGGCGGAAACTATTTTCTCGAGGTTGGCCAATCGCGCACACACCTCGGATTGCGAATCCCCCCTTTTAACAATGTCACACGGGGTCCAGAACGGGGGGGGGGGGGGGGGTAGGAGATGACGGAAGTTGCGAAGAGCCAGAAGCCGGAGTGCCGGACTGGCACGCAATATTCTGCTTTGCACATGGAATACATAATATGACATCCCACAACCCCCACACAGCCTGGATAGCCCTGAAGAGCCATTTCCGGTAATGTCGGAAGCCTCCATATGGTGAAATTATGGTATTCGCAACAACCCAGGGATTTATGCATTAAGCAACCCGGGATGCCCCCTTTTATAATTAAAGTCCCGGGAGTGGGAGGATTTTTAAGCCTAGGAGAATCCCAATTTGGAGAATAAGACTAGCCAGGTATATCAGACCGGGAGAGCCACTGCAGTGAGGGAATCCCAGAATCTGTAAGGGAAAAGAGACCACAATCAGTCCCCCAAGAAAATTTGCCAGTATGGGCCACACACATACACCAAACAAAAAGTAATGGTAAAATATATAAACAATATATACAACCCATGAAGAAATATTGTTTTTATTTGTATATGCCTACAGGAGCTATACTAAAGTGCCAGGGAAACTCACAAGCACTACACAGCAACAATGTGAGACTAATCAAACAAACACAGCTTTGAATGACGGCCCCTCCTGAGCCGAGGCAGGGACCGCTAACCTGTTACCGAGAGCCTCCGTGTAGTGGTGGTGCCGCTGAAAACTGAACACAGTATCTCCTGTTGGAAAAGCACTTTCCCCAGCTAAGCCCCAGCACCTGTCTCCGTGATGAGGCAGAGGGAGGAAGGCGGGCCGAGCCCAGCGAGCGATGCGCTCCGGCCACGCCCCCCACCAATGAGTCACACAGCGAGGACCGAAAGGGAGCACGGCCCCGCCCCCAAGACCCGAGCAGCGTGGCCCACCGAATGGCGGCGTGCAAACGGGCACCACAGACGCCCTCAGTCCCCCAAGCCAGCAGGCGGGAAGTAAAAAATAAGTAGAAGGAGCCCCAGCATCCCAGGATACGCGCCCGCACGCCGCGGCGCTGACCCTGCGGCTGCCAGCGCTCCCCAAACACACACATGACATAAGTTAAAAGCACCCCATACAAACCACCCCCCCCAAAGTGAAGGGAGAAGGGACCAAGCGGGAGAAGGTGGCCAAGGGGAACATCGGGACAGGGGCATCCTAAATCCGGATCACCATGCCGGATAGCCGCATTGTCCCACGCGTGGGGACGAGTGGAGGAGATAAGCTCCTAGGCACCATATAGTGCCATCTACCGTTGCCCAGCCAGCAGCCTAGGCTGGGAGGCTTCCGTTATCAATCTAGGCATATTAAACAATTGACGGGGCAGAAATAGACCAAAAAGGGATGCCGGGGTTTGACCCTGGCTACCTGCAAGCAGGAGACTTCTTTCTTCTGTCTTGTCGCATCTTGCAGAGAGAAAACACTGGGTGTTAAGTGGGAGGTCCCAGGTATATATAGGCTGGAAGGGGCTCGTTTTCAAGACTTCTCTCTGCAACGTCGCCACCTGCTGGTGGAGTAACCCGATCGTAAGAATTAAAGGGGAAGCGGGGTGTGTGACACACTGAGAATAAAGGAACTGTTGGGGTTTCTTGTCCACAGGCCACCAAATAGGCTTGTTCTGTTGACATTTCTTTAAGAGGGACTGGCTACCACTACAGGTTAGAGAGAGAAACTGAAGCAGCCTTCGCCCAATCCCATCAGAGGAAAAAGGAGGAGACACCCTTACAGAGGAACGTGGCAGCTGAAATTAACTAGCTGAGCCAATTAGCGAAGACAAATGACCAGAATTAAATTCTGAATGGGTCACAGATAAAGGCCAACAGGATGTGAAAAAAAAAACAAGGATGAAAGAAGGGTACAAGCCATACAGTGGGGGGGGGGGGGGGCAAGGGACTGCGGTGGAAGTAGGAGGTAGGTAGCTCTGGTGGCTTTTGAGTATCCCACAGAAATCCGATTGGCCGGTTCCTCAGTGGCGTTTGATTTGGGAACACAAACCAAGTGATAGGTCATGCAGGTATGCCAAAAAAAAAAATAAGGCAAGGATGAATTCATGACGAGACACTAGACTTATCTGGTCTTGTCCCAGATGTGTGCAAAAGAGGGTTTTTGCAGTGTCCTGGGCCCTGCAGGACATTGAAGGAAGGGTATATGTGCCCCTTAGAATCACATCAACATATATACATCATGTTCGCCTGTGATTGAATGGGCAGGTGCGGTATTTGCATCAAGCACACGGGAGGATTGTAGGACATGTATACCTCCTGGGTGCAGCAACATGGTGACGGATTCCTGTGGCGGGCGTAAGGAGCGGATCATTGATGCAGCGGTTTTCTCACTTATATTTATATTATTTAAATGTTGCAGCCTTTTGTTTTGTTAACCCATGTGGTGCTTTTGGCCTGCTTTAAAAGTGCTTTGAAACTTAAAATACTACAGCAAGGGGATCCCGCACTGTGGCATCTCACACCCCCTGGTCATCATGATCTGAGACACCCAACCAATTCCCTGGGAAAACCTGATAACAGGCAATGAAACATCAACACTCCCATGGCACACATGACCGTTGGTAGGCAATGAAATAAAAGGAAAAGGGTCAAGTACACTGTAAAGCAAGTGAGTGTTTGTACCCCGAGTGTTTATTACATTGCAGACAATTCCCAGCTCGGCCAAATAAGAGCGAATACATTGCCTCAATCAGTTAATGCATGTACAAAGCCAATTCAAGGTTTTAGTTCCAGCATTGGATAACTTTTCCTGTTCCCTGGACATGCATCATTCTCACACTGTCAGCAGTTGGCCCACCACACTGCTTCAACACAACAGGGCAGTGGTGTACAAGCACTTTTGTGGAACTCAAAATGGCAAGGAGCCCGAGAAACCTGCTGCAGAGTAAAGAGCAGACCTGGGCATTGTACAGCCCGCTGGCTGTATACGGCCCTTGATTGGCTCTGACCGGCCCGAGCTGAGCTGGCTGGCGGAGTCCCTCTACTCGTGCTGCCTGCGAGGCGCCCGTCCGTCCCTCTTCGCAGCGGGTCGGCGCCTCCCGCACTGTACACAGGCGATCACTTAAGCAGCAGCTGATCCTCAGGAAGAGAGAACGCGCCAGACCCGACAAGCTGATCGGCTGCTGCTTAAGTGATCGCCTGTGTACAGTGCGGGAGGCGCTGACCCGCTGCGAAAAGGGACGGGCAGGCATCTGACAGTGAAGAAGAGCCCAACCAGGGGAGGAGAAAGAGGTAGGCTCCGGCACCATCATGCCTGGGTGGAGGGGCGGGACTCATAGGTGCCCTGACTGGAAGCCATCCTCGGGCTGCTGCTAAGCTTAAGGGGAAAGAGTAAGGGACGTGGGGCTGCATTTGCTGTGCCCAGTGTGGTGGAAGAGTCAGCTGCTGACATCTGTGGGGCGATATCCCCCCCTTTCTGTGGATCCTACCAACCGCTATCACCCTGCCCCCCAGTTGTCAGCTAAGTGCACATGATCCTCGTCACAAGAGGACTGAATTGAGTTCAGCCTTTTGGCCCGGCCCTCCACAATATTTTTAGTTTCTCATGTGGCCCCATGGAAAAAATAATTGCCCACCCCTGGTAAAGAGGATTTATGCTTTTAAAAAGAATGGCAGAAAGGGATTAAAGTATGTTAAAATATGTATTGATGTATTGTTTCTGCAGCCTGAGTCACTGCGTTGGAGATGGACAGTGATGCTAAAAGCTCACTTTCTTGTGAATCATCATGTGATGACTGGAATGCTAAGGCATCTCAATGCCTAGGAGACTACGTCAAATAAGCTGAACAATAAAATATTTTGTGACTGGACAAATTGGAACACAGTTTACTGATTACACGGCTCAGATGAGGACAGAACAGAAAGGACAATGTCGTCCTACTTTTGAGAACAGACTGACCAAGTTCAACAGCAAAATGAATGACATTGTGCCCAACAAGTGATCCATAAACCTACTTTTACTGGGGTTTGCCAAAGCCAGTTAGCAAACAGCAATTATATGGGTCATTAATTAGGCAGAAATGTTTCTCATTTTCAGATTACCAATAACTAATGCTGTGCAGGACCTCCCATTATGAAAGGTCAAACCCATTCATACCCCCCTTTAGGGGTGGGTAAGCACGGGGTGCAATTGGAATGCCCCCCTGCTCTTGGACCAACACCCATTTTGTAAAAGTTCATCCACTTTTAGCTCTTCAAATGAAAGGAAAACTATGCACTTCACCTATTAATTTTTTTGGGCCTCGGCTTCAAACTTACAGGCGAATGAAACCCCCCCCCTGCAGCCGACTTGGAATCTAAAAGATTCCAGACCTGCTCGCTAGCCTAACCCCCGGGGCATCCTACACCGGATGCCCCGTTGTGTGAACCCCCCTGGGGCGCATGTGATCTAACCTGATCCCGGCGGGTCCTGTAATGCGATCTCCGCATCCACCATTTCTCTGTGGCCGTGTGTGATCCCGCCCCCAGGCTTTCTGAAAGCGCACACCAGAACAGCGTGGCGGGAATGCGGCCAGCCAGCTGCACCTCATCACAGCGGCACTTTTGAGTGCGCCAACAGGCTTTGGGGCGAAGAATGGGTTACCATTCACTTTATAGGGTATAAACACAAAGCTTTATGAAACATTTAGGACTCTTTAAAGTTGTAAGACAACTATTCACACACCTGTCAGATTGCCATAGTCAATCCTTTGCTTCATTTTGGCTTCTTCAACAAGATAGGCAGCAGTCTGAGTGAGCACAAGCTGCCTCCTCCGGGGCTTGTATCCTTTCCTGTCATACTTCACCACAGGCACTGCATACTGCAAGAGAGGGTTTCATGATCAGCTAGCTTCAAAAGCACTGGACCTAAACCAGAATTAACAATGGTACAGTCTGGTCTTCAAAATCAATAAGTGCATTTTCCCAGCAATGACAGATCTTTATTTTTGCAAATTCATTATCATTTTGTATTGCGTTTTAGTTGGCTCCTCCCCATATTGCATAATTAGTCATTTCCATATCATTTCAGCTACAGCTTGGGATTGCTGGTTCTGCGGTTTCCCTGCTAGCGATTCCCTTTTACTACAGCAAGCTGGAGGGACCTGCAAGCAAATCCATGGCTCCTGCTCCTAGCTTACATGGATTATAGCAGAAAAAACCCATTGGGGCTGGCCAAGTCGGCATGCCCTGCTGTGTGAACCCCCCGGGGCACGAATAAACTCTCCACCTTCCTAGCTCCATCGGCATTGTAAAACATCAGACCGGCCGGTTCCCCTGCGTCTTTTGATGGTGCACGTGCTCTCGCCCCCAGCCATTTAGATTGGCAGGTGGCAGGAGCTCATGAGTGCCGTAAACCGAGCTGTTTGCCGAACATGCACAAATGCACAGCAAACCGCTCTCATTGGAGGAGAGAATGCATCGTTGGACTGGGAAAAAAATGAGTTATTACAGGTGAACTGGGGGGGCAAATGTGGATGCCCGGGGGGCAAGAACAAAACCTAGGATAGTCCCAGGTTTTGATCTACTTTAAGCAATAAACCTGATGAGCAATGCTAATAGTCTGCTATGAATATGTTTCTTTGCCACATGCATTTATCTCTAAGGATTATCTGCCTGATTCTCCATCGCTTAGGTGAACATTTTGAGCTTGTCATGGTCGTTTTTTTATTTAGCACACTTTCTGCTTTCCACTTCCGACTAGATGGCAGTCTAGCTGGAGTGTGGCCTGTAATGTCCTGTTGGTGTTGCTTGGTTCAGGATAAACATTTTTCAATGACTAATGGGCAGAGATGTTGAGTGCTAAGCAACTCTCCACCTCAGAGGGTCTCTATTTACCCATGTTGTCTTCCCTTCCCTCCACACTTGAACACTTGCTGAACACAACTGTGTTGCAAGGACCATGATGTAGAGTAGAAATTGGTCACTCTAATTTCTGCTTTGTGCAGCATCGTAAACAGGTCCAGGACTGTCTGTGCCTTAGACATGTATGTTGTACTCCATAACTCTCAAATGCCCCCTGTGATATCTTACCGGAAAATAAATCACATTTACCAGAAACACGTTTACTGCTATCCCATCAGAGCTTAGGAAAAGGTATTAATATTAAATGACTCCCGGGGTGGGGTTCACAGAGCGGGGCATTCCAGTTCCGGATGCCCCCGCAGGAGGAAGTCCTAGTGACTCAGACTTCTGGTTGGGTTTTGGTCCACTTTAGAGTCATTTTGTTGTAAATAATGGGCCTTTATGGAAAATTAATATTGTTACAAATTTTGGTCATTTCTTAAATATAGGGATATACAGCAAAATAGTTCATGGCATGACATCTGTGGGAAGCCACTTAGAATACCAGCAGGCCTAGGGCAGGAATCGTATTCAAAGTAGAAAGTATCAGCATTCTGAGACAATAAAGCAAAAAAAATCCTTTCATTCTAACAAGCAAAGCAGGATGGGGCAAGGTTAGAGGAGCCAGACTAGAAGAACATAAAACTTATGACTAGGGTCATAAAATGAGAAGGAAGACCAGAGATCAAAGGGATGTTGGATATATATCTGGGGGAGAGAAGCAGTTGGAGGGAGGAAGGGGGAAGAGAGAAGAGAGAAAGGAGGAAAGAAGGCTGCCAGCTTGAGAGTCGGCTGGTGAGTTCCCTGGTCAGAATGGTAATTGTACGAGTTGCTGGTCAGGTAATTGCCTTAATCATTGGATATATGTATGCTGGTCTCAGGACTGTATTGTATTTTGTTGTAAGATTAAATTGCATTTTGTGTTATTTTATCAACAATATATCTCTTTATTTACTATTTGTATCAGTGTCCTTCGCATATACCGGAAGTCGGAAGAACCTACAGTCTTTTGCGTGTATTCATTGTGTTATTATTGGACAGATATTGATAATATTTATATAGTTGTTCGCCTATTTTAATCGAGCTGGCAGGATAAATATATATAATATTATTGATATTTTAGTTATTCAGTATTAAATTGTTTACATAAATTGGACGAGCCATTCCGGAGTATTACATTTTACACTGTACTCCCCTTCATTCCCCCCACAGGTGATAGCTGATCGGCCCTCAGACACTTTCCAGATTGGCCGATCCCAGTCCCACACAGCTGTCAACATCGTCCAGCTGGTTGCGTCCAATCGAAGCCAGATGGTCTGCCCCATGCCATGTGTGACAAGCACTATGGCATGCCCCCCTTAATTGCCATAGTTCTTGTGATACTGGATCGGAGCAGTCCATTAGTTGTTGAATGGACGTGAGCGGTTTGAAGAGGGCGGCGGCTGTGTGGTATTGATCAGGCGTTCCAGTAAGTGTATCAGCGCTGTGCTAGCAGTGATTGCCTACAGGGGATTAAACGCAAATATAGAGACCGTGCTACAGCCTGCGATGTCCACGACATACGACATTGGGAATGGTGGGATGTCAGGCTTGCGACCTGCTATTCACAGGAGCGCTGCCATTATTATTAATGATGTTTATTTATATAGCGCCATCATCTTCCGTAGCGCTTTACAAGGTGCAGTTCATAGCAACAGATGGGGTGTGCTGAGGCATGACATGCCCCTCCATTGTAGTCAATGGAGAGGGTGTGGCTGCACCCCTGTGACTGATGGCGGGAGGTAGGAACCTGCGTGGAAGCGTAGGTAAAGGCCTGGGGTGATGCAGAAAGCGAGGGCTGCGGTGTGGGCTCTGATCACGTGAGTTGCTGATCACCAGAAGAGCACCAATCAACTGCGAGGGACAAAAGTATGCTTTTGTTTGGCTGCTGAATTACTTTAAGATTATTACCAAAAATACACCTTTTTATCTGATTATTTTTAGATTTCGAGCATTACATTTTAAACAGCAAATAAAGCGAATGTGCCCATTAGCTAAACAGAAAAAATACCGTTAATGCCTGGCTTTCCAATTGCTGGAGAATTTTTGTGTTGATCTCATCATTACCTGGAAACAACAAAAGGAAAACATCAGAACTAGAGGCACCCTAATAAAACATTTCACAGGGGCCTCTTTCATAGTCACGGTAACATTTTGTTCTTTCTCTAGGCTTAATATCACTGTAGCACAATCTCTGCAGCATTAAAAATTAGACAATTGAAATAAATCAAATGCCTCTGCCATAAAATGAAAAAAAAACCTTTATCATTTCTTTCCACAACCTTCAAAAACATTTAGTCCTATTCAAACAAGGAAAGGATGGATGTGCTATTGCAGGCGAGCACAGCAACATATGCACAGACCTATTAATACATAAATCACATACCAAGTCGAGTGTTAATAAAAAGCCTTGGAACACTCTGGGGGTAATTGTCTTTTTTGTCCTTGAAAATTTCACTTGCAACAACTTTCTGTTCCAGCTTAATAAGAGAAAATAAAGACTGTTTATTATACATTCTGCATATATGAAATTAAACAAAATCAACTAATAGCTGTGGTTACTGCAGAGAATGTCAGAGGGAGAACAGCTCTAAGGATATCTAAACAGTATGATGATCAATGAATGGTAATATATGAAGAAAAAAAATCTTGGTTGATGCATGCGTAGGCCAAAGCATGTGTGGTGCAATTATTCAGCGTCTCACAACATAGAAGGTTGATGGCAGAAGGAGACCACATGGTCCATCTAGTCTGCCCCTTATTTCTGGATAGATGTTTGCTTATCCTAGGCATAAGTGAATTTATTTACTGAGAATTTGGGGGCATTCTGGATGCCCTGCCTTTCCTCCAGACTGAAATTGAATTTTTTACTGTGCCAAAATGATGCCCTCAAGGTGCGGAGCGTATCTGATTTTTCCAAGCTCTACTATGTGGGGGGGGGGGGAGGGGATGTCAGTGGTCTGGGATTTGTAGTCAGAAGCTATACTAAATGGCTTTACTTAAGGCAACTTGTGCAAGAAAGCCACAGGAATACAAGAAATTTTGAAATCTGGTATCACAGGTCTGGCGGCACAATCCAAACACTCCAGAAGAGAAAGACAAGGCAGAACACCAAAAACCCAAACAAAATTAGTTTTCCTTCTAAGTGGACCAAAACTCAACATAGGAAGGCCTGAAATCTATCCTGTTTCGGGATGCCCCACCGTGTTAAACCCCCCTCATCAGGGGACCTGTAAAATTGACCTTTTCCCTGGTCCAACTGCACTACGCTATAGCCTTAGCCAAGTGTGCGCCCACACCAGGTATATCTGAATGATCAGCGCGGGCACCGTTAGAGGCTAGTGGGGACGCAGCCGCTGCAGCGCTCGGCTGCTATTGCCAGACTCTTACCTGAAATTGCTAAGTAGAAAAGAGCGTGCTTATTGGCGGTGCGTGCCACAGGACTGGGGAAAGGCGAGTTCTACTGGGCAACTTGGGGGGTTCACACAACGGGTGCAAAGACCAAAACCCAGATAGTCAAATTCCCAGGTTTTAGTCCACTTTAAAGTTCCGGTAAATTACAAAAAAAAACAATTCATTTGATGGCATGCTGATAACACACTTTCTGACCCCCCCTTGGTGCACACCCCTGCTGCCAGTCACAATGGTAGCAGGCTTCTACAATGATTGGCTGCTGAGAGCGCATATCCTCAGTGTCCGCCATGTGCATGTTGTGGTGTACGCTATGCCTGAATGGGACCAGGCAGGAGCTTCAGATGGGAAATTTACCAGATAACACTGCTGAAGTCCACAGAACAAGGGATTGAGCCTGTGGGCTAGGAGGTAAATTAAGCTTTTTTTTTCCTTTACTGGCCATTCAATTAAAATCTTTCAAATATATATATATGCATTTTTGAAAGTGATTAATGGTATACAGTATATATAGGCTTCCAGTTCTAAGCTAATTGCTCATTATCCTCCCTCTCTAGTGGTGGCTGCATTATCATTTGCTCTGATGAGATCCGGTCATAAACTGGATACAACCAAGAGCCTGCACTATGCTCTCAGACAAATTCAGGCTTGTCTTGTTCCTTGTGACACCAAAAAACTAAAGACGACCAGAATACACAATACAGCTGTTTCAAAGTGTAATGCACAAGCCAATTGCGTGACAAAAAGTGTATAAACTACACAACAAAAAAATTAAATGCCTTTACTCCCAACTCGCCCCAATAATAATGTGTCTATACTAAATAGACAAAACGCAAAGAAAAGACCCTACACCACCAAAATAATAATAGTTTGGTGTGCTGTGCCAACCTGGTGTTTCTACATACAACTGAAGCAAAACATTGCGGTCCCAGCTACCGCAAAGTAGACAAAGAACAAGGTTGGCACCAGTCACCCCACACAATCAACTGTTAATCACATGAATAATATCCAAGAATTTTATTAAATTAAAATAATCACAAAGATAGAATTAAAATGACAATAAGGGCCACAGAAAGGGGCATCCAAATCATAACGATACAACATCAAGACCCCATAATTCATCCAAACATCTAATAGCAGCAAATCTATTGTGACAATCGTCAAATGTAAACAAAGCAAGAAATCAAAAGGCTGTGCTCTAACAAAGTGCTAACAGTGCTATAGTAAAGTACAATAGTGCCAAAATGGAAACCATCCAATAGAAAGAGATGACAAACAAAGAGCAACTATCAGGAGTGAGTTCAAGTTACGAGGTTTTAGGGTAGCCTCAGGTAAGCCTGCTCCCAATTTATCTATTGCATTGTATGTCCCAAAGGGGGCTCTCAGAGATTAGAGTTAGGACTGCACCCCACAGAGGCACCTTGATGCTTGGTGGTGCAGCTTAAGCATACTTCTGCAGATGTGTGTGACCGAGTCCTCTGTTTTTAACCAAGTTTAGAGACAGATTTTTGGTTGGTCTGCAAGATAACAGGGTAGAGTGCTGTGGCTCCTTTAAGACTTTTGAGTTCACCTAAGTGACAGATTTGGTGTCTTCACCATGGGACACAGCAGGGATACCAGATCTTTTCCACTGGATGTTTTTGGATGCCCCTGCCGCGCCCCTAATTGTCATTTTAATTGTTGTTTAAATGTGGTTTGTGATGATTTTAATTTAATACAATTCTTGGATATTATCCATGTGATTAACAGTTGATTGTGTGGGGTGACTGGTGCTGGTACCACAGTGTCTGGTGTTTCGCAATAGTCATGATGTGGGTTGACAGCTGGCAGAGAGCAATGCCCTCAGTATAATCAGGAATGGCATCAGTGTATTACCTGCAGCTTCCATTCAGGGCTGATTCTGCGGCAGTACTTCCACACCATGTTGTTCATGCACATCTCTCGAAGGAGCTCTGATGCCTAGAGAAATCAGAGTACACAATGACTTTCTTTCTATTTAACAATGTGGCTTTTCATAAATAAAGATAAGTAATAAAGATGGTGTACACTGCCAAATCTCACATATGGACTATCACCCGTTTTTTTTCTCTAACAGGTGTTGGTCCTGCTGACACCCTATAAAAACAAGCTGGAGGGGGGGGCATCCAGAATGCTGGAGCACCCTGTACATAACCCCACCCAGGAAGCCCGATATCCTTACCTTCATCTCGAGCCTGTTGCGCATAAAAGGAAACCCATGATTGGTGCCAGGCAGACAATCGCTGGACTCCTTTCCTGCTGCAGGCTCAAGGTGAAGGTAAGAATAATCAGGTGTTCTGGGGGGTTTATGTACAGGGGGCTCCAGCATTCTGGATGCCCCCCCCCCAGGGCTTGTTTTTATGGGCTGTCTGTGGAACACCTGTTAGAGAAAAAAAGGGTTCTGGTCGGATTTAAATAGAAACATAGTAAGGCATTGCTCATTGCCTTCTAAATATCCTCTATAAGCCCATTTGAAAGGCTGCCCCACCCACATTAAAAGGCATTTGTGTCTTAACAATTTAGCATACTTATATTACCTCTAAGAGCAGCGAATGCCCCAGGGTCTACAACAAAGAAAGTGGTTTGAGCCATTACCTACTTATCTAGGTCATGCTCATCTGGTTTGATAAACTACACTGCAACAGAAAGAGGAGCCTGAGCTTCAGGTACAACAAAGTGGCCAGCAAAGCTACCTCCTGGCTCTATCAGAGTAAATGCATAGCTCACCCTAAATATACAATAAACCTGAGGCCAAATGGGACATTAAAGCATAAATTACTATATTCGGGACGCAAGCACCACAAGTCAGGGTCCCCTGAACTCCACACAATGAAGAAGGGTAAATATTTTCAGTCTGGACTCTGAGAAGACGGCTACTAAAAAGACAATTCTGTGATTACTCACCTGTATAATTACTTTTACTCTGCATGGCACGGCCTGCTTCAAGAAATCCTTACGTATAGGATATTCCACCACAAGGTGGCGCAGTGTACTGCAGAAGAGTTGAGGCTCCTCCCGGTACCATATAAAAACAGGATCACCAATAGACCTATCCAGCGTTGACGAGCAATTATTCAAGAACCGGGAGATAATAAAGGTAAAAAAGGTAACAAAACCCCAACTAACTTGGAACAATCACCATAAAGAGGCAACCAAGAATAACGATAACAAGGGTGGGGTGAAGCAGGCCGTGCCATGCATAGTAAAAGCAATTCTACAGGTGAGTACTCACAGAATTGTCTTTTTTCCTATTGCATGACACGGCCTGCTTCAAGAAGTCCTTACGTATGGGACGTCCAACAGCAGTGTCCTTAAAGTAGGGTGGGATCCCCAAAGAGTAACAGGCAGTTCAAACCACTACCGCCTGAAGTACCTTGCGGCCAAAAGCAGCATCAGCCGAGGCCTTAACAACCTTGTAAAACTTGGAAAAGGTATGAACAGAAGACCAAGTTGCGGCCTTACAAACTTGTTCAACAGAAGCTTGGTGCTGAAAAGCCCAAGAAGCACCAATAGCATGAGTGGAATGAGCAGTAACCCTAAAAAGGAGGAACCTTGCCCCTGGCAGAATAGGCCTGCTCCACCGCCTGACGGATCCACTTGATGATAGTGGATTTAGCCAGAGGCAAACCCTTTCTAGGTCCAGCAAGAAGAACAACAAAAAGAGCGTCAGATTTCCTGAAAGACTCAGTAGCAACCAAATAAAACTTCAGAGCCCTGACAACATCCAAAGAATGAAGGGTCCGCTCCGGAAGGGTCCGGAATTAGCAGGGTTAGGACACAAAGAAGGCAAAACAATGTCCTGATTGAGATGAAAAGCAGACACGACCTTAGGCAAGAAATCCGGCTTAAGCTGAAACACCACCTTATCCTGATGCGGCTCAAAATAAGGAGGTTTGATGGAAAGCGCTGCCAGCTCAGAAACTCACCTGACCGAAGTAATAGCCACCAAAAAGGCCACCTTAAGAGTCAGAATGGGCAAAGCAGCCACACGGATAGGCTCAAAGGGAGGACCCTGCAGGGCAGACAACACCAGATTCCAGGTCCCAAACCGGTAGCATAGGCTTGCGTGGCGGACGCACATGAGTAACTCTCTGGAAAAAAGTCTTAACCAACCGGTGGTTGGCAAAGGATCTTTGGAAAAAAATTGCCAGACCCGACACATGTCCCTTGAGGGTACTAGGTTGAAGCCCCGAATCCAAACCATGTTGCAAAAATTCCAGAATCCCGGGGATAGAAAACATCCGACAAGGAAGAGACTTGGACTCACATCAGGCAATGTAGGCATTCCAGACCCTGTAGTAGATAAAGGACGAGGACATCTTCCTAGCCCTAAAGGACGAGGACATCTTCCTAGCCCGAATCGTGGTATCAACAGAAGCCGGCAACCCCCTATTCATCAAGATGGAGGTTTCAGCAGCCAAGTCGTTAAAGCCAGCGTTTGTAAATTGGGATCGCACAGTTGTCCCTGAGTGAGCAGATCTGGATCCTTGGGCAAGACGTACCGATCTACTGCCAACTGCACGACGTCTGTGAACCTCACCCTCCTTGGCCACCAGGATGGCTGGTACCCCCTCCTGGGCAATCTTGCGCAGCACCCTGCCCAGCAAAGGAAAAGGAGGGAACACAGAGAAGCCGAAACTCCGTCCAAGGCATTGCTAGCGCATCCGTGGCGAAGGCCAGAGGATTCTGTTACAGGGAGACAAACCTGGGAAGCTTGTGATTATGTTGGGACACAAACAGGTCCACATCCGGCTGACCCCAGCGGTGACACAGGGAGAGAAATACCTTGTTGCTGAGGGATCATTCCCCCAGCCGAGACGTCCCCCCCTGCTCAGGGAGTCTGCCTCCTGGTTCTGCACCCCCGGAATGTAGACCGCCGAGATGCAAGGGATATTCTCTTCCGCCCAAGACAGTATCAGGGACACTTCCTTGAGGGCTCGCTTGCTCCGAGTCCCTCCCTGATGATTGATGTAGGCAACCGCCGTCTGGTTGTCCGAGCGGATCAGAAACAGCCCCACCCTGAAGGTGTGTGGTCAGCTGAGAAAGAACCAACCTGATCGCCCTCATTTCCAGGACATTGATGGGAGCATGGGCCCCCTGGGGGCCCCACCAACACCGGGAACTTCAAAAACTTCCAAAAGCCCCCCCAACCGGTCAGACTGGCATCTGTGGTGACAGTCTCCCAGCACGGAGGCAGAAAGGTCCTGCCCACTAGAAGGTTCCTCGAGTCCAGCCACCACAAGAGGGACTGTCTGGCCAGAGGGGACAGAGAAAATTCCTGATCCAGGGACACAGGGTCCCGATCCCAAACAGACAAGAGGTGCAACTGAAGAGGTCTCATGTGAAACTGAGCAAAGGGGACCGCCTCGAAGCAGGACACCATCAAGCCCACTAATTGCATCCCTTGCCGGATGGAGGGATGGGGACACAAGAGCAGAGCCCGTGCCTGCTTCTGAAGGCCCTCCACTTTCTGCTGAGGCAGGAATACCTTGACCTAAGAGGTATCCAGAGACATGCCCAGAAAGGACCTCACCAAAGACGGAGACAGTGAAGACTTGGGGTAGTTGATCACGAAGGACTCGGGAGTGGAGGTCACCACCTGAGTATCCTTCTCGGCCTGATGAAAAGACTGAGCCGCAATCACAATGTCATCCAGGAAAGTGAGGATGCGAATGCACTGATTCCGCAGCAGAGCCATCATGCCCGCCAGCACCTTGGTGAACCCCTGAGGCGCCGAGTTGATACCGAACGGTAAAGCCACAAACTGGTAATGCTGATCCTCTAGAGCGAACCTGAGAAATATCTGATGACCTGGAAAATTTGGCACAAGAAGATAGGCATCCTTGATGTCCACCGAGGTCATGAAGTCGCCCAGGCGGAGGGTACTAACAGCCGAGCGTAGCGTCTCCATGCGAAAATGCTTGAACCTGACAACTTGTTGAGACCCTTCAAGTCCAGGATGGTCCTCAAGGACCCGTCTTTTTTGGGGACCGTGAGAAGATTGGAATAGAACCCCTGACCCCGTTCCTGGGAAGGCACCAGGCAAATGACTCCTGACTCCAACAGACGTTGAACCGCAAGTTGAAGACGCAAACCCTGAGCTGACGGAGGGTTTTGAAACATCCGGGACCTGATGAATCTAGGGGGTGGCCAGGCTGCAAACTGTCTTGTAACCGGAGGACACCACCTCCTGAATCCACCAGTCTAAGACGCGGAGCCTCCAGACATGAGCAAAGAGCCGAAGCCGTCCCCCCACCCGGATGGGTGAGGGCGCCTCCTCATGCCTAAGGGGGCTTGGAAGAAGGTTTCAGACCAGACGCAACACAGCCCCCGCAAATGTAAAGGCATGGCAGGCCAGCTGATCCATACGCCGGTCCTCGCTGCCCTCGCTGCCCCGTAGTGTAGTAGTGTCAGGGGAAGGCATGACCGAGGTGTTGGACAGCCCTAGAACGGGAGCGTCCACCTCAGGGGGAGAAGACCATCGCTTGACCAGGTCAGCAGGAAAGGGATACCTCTTATCCAATCCTTTGGGCACCGCGGGCAATCTACTAGGACGTTCCCACTCCTTGAGCACCATATTAGTGAAATGGCCCTGCTGAGGGAACTCCAGACGCTGTTTATCAGGACGAAAGAGCTCACCCTGCTTCCTCTTAGCCACCTCAGGGGGGACAATGTGCAAGATTTTAAAAATGTGAGCCAACAGGCTATCAGTGTCGAGTCGGAGTCCTGGAAAAGCTCTCCCTCCTCTAGGGAGTAACGGCCACCAAAAGGATCAATTCCCTCATCCTCCTCAGCAAAGAGGGAGGGTGTGGGAACCAGGTGCCGCTTCTTGCCAGAGGCCTTACGTGGAACAGGTCTGGCAAGCTGCCTTTCAATGCTGGCCACACGAATTGCCACATCAGATTGTGACCCCATGCTAGTATCCCCCTCACTGGGGGCTAAATGCAGGCGCGGAGGGGTAGGCGATGCCAAAGGGGGCGCAGAACTGGGAAGCGAAGTGGGTAGCCCAGCCTGGGCCGCAACGATACCCTGGGCACACGGCACGCACACCGCGGCACTGTTACTCAAAGGGGATAGCCCACACATGGCACACAGCCGGGATTGCCCCGAAGGACCCCCAAGCACGCTATCCGCAGAAGCCTCCATATGGTGATTAACACAGGCGCAATAGGCCAGCACAGGGTAAGGGCTAATAAAAAGCCACCCGGGATGCCCCCCCCCAAGGGATGCCCCTAGATGGGAAGGGGGAGGGGAGTACAGCCAGGAGAAACCACAGCCCACAGTTGTCCCGCCTGAAAGACATAAATAAAAGGCACATAAACATCCCGCAGTCCAACCCCCAAGTAAACAAAAGACCCCCTGAAACGGATTCCACGGACCAAGTAGATCAAAGGACCACCAAGCAACCAACCGCAGGGAAGAGGGGACCCAGACACGCAGTAGACTAAAAATGGCGCTGGCAAAAGAACCTCAAGGGGCAGGCCGCAGGGAGAACGGCGCGATACGCGTCATCAGCCAGCCCCGCCCCCCCCCCGGAGAAAGCGAAAAAAGGCACTCACGTGACCGCTCCGGCGCCATCGCAATACAAAAAACGCCCCACAGTTAAAGCCGCCCACTGCGGAGCGAAGTACAAAGCAGCAACGGCGGCGGAAATCACTGTTAAAACACCACTCGCCGCTACCACTCGCCCCCCCGAACACACGCTGGGTAGAGGGGGGGGGGGAGGAGAGCGAGCAGGTAGCGGCGGGAGCCCGGCCAGGCATGGGGGGGATCCCATACACAGAGAAACAAGGCACACAGTCCCCAAAAACACTCACCCCATCAGAAGCCAGGACAGGAACTCCGCATCCCTCAGTAGTCTCACCATAAAGCCTATGGCCGGCTACCCTTTGTGGGACAGGGTCTGCAGGGCTTGGAGCAGCGCTTCTTGAGCACCTGACCCTAGTGCTCCTCTACCTTCACCCGATCCGTCAGCCGAGGCTGGGAGGCACAGAGGGTGCGGAAACAAGTGGAAATGGGCCGCAGGCTTGGTTGCCCCGCTCACCTGCGCAATATAAAGAGCCATCTTCTATCTTTGCAGAATCACTGCAGAGGAAACACTGGATAGGTCTATTGGTGATCCTGTTTTTATATGGTACCGGGAGGAGCCCCACCTTGTGGCGGAATATCCCATACGTAAGGACTTCTTGAAGCAGGCCGTTCCATGCAATAGGAAAATGTTTATGGACTAAATGATTCGTGCTTTCTGTAGTCTGCTGCTCGTTTCCCCCCACCCGTGCCCCCTCCTATTCTTGTGCCCTCGACGACCCTCCTATGTGCCAGGTGCCCAATCTCATAGCAGCGCTGTAGTCCCAGCTTAAGTAGCTGCGGAAATCACATATAACTTGTTGGGCACCCAGTTACCTCACAAAACCTGTATAGGAAATGTCAATTTAGCCACTGGAATTTTGTATAATTATATAGGCAATCTTCAGTCTTTCAGTCACTGGGTTACATTTGTTCTCAACCCGATTAGTTCCTTTGAATCAACCTATTTATTAAGAAAGAAATGGCTTTTCATAAGGTCAGAACTTGCCAACAGTCAGCTAAGTACCAGCTTGCGCATTAAGTGTGGCCTATTTGTGTTCTGCAGCTCTTCAGCCTTTTTTGCTTACCTCTCTGAGTGAAGGGGGTGGCACAGGCCATGATTTGTCCAGAACATTATTTGGCATATGGCGAATGAGATTCATTAGGAAAGTGTAGCGGATGTAGTCCAGGAAATATTCATTTTCTGGGCAACGAGGATGATTGCGGTAGATGAAGCCTTTGACGAAGCTGAAAAATCACAAATCAAACACTCTAAGCAATGTACTGTAGATAGTAGTAATAATAATTATTATGTACAAATCCATTTCTTCCCATGTTATCTAGAAACATTTCTATGGGATGATTTGTAACTAAAAATTCAGGCCCACTTACAGGGGGCAACGAACCAAAACCAGGGATAGTCAAAATCCTGGGTTTTGGCCCACTTTAAACTGGCATATTTTAATAACAAATCCAAAAATAAAATAGATGAGAAGTCCAGTTTAACAGCCTACAATGCTCTATCATAGGAAATAACAAGGGTAAAAAATACAATTCTGTGGTCCTCACTTGTAGAATTGATTTCTCTCTTCCACTTCAGGGTCTCACCGAATCAGATACGAATAGGTATACTCTCGTCCACATGGCGGGACTGTAAGATAAAAGGTGTGGTTCCTCCCGGCCTATATATACTACTGGCTGCCCTCCGCAATCCAGTGATTAAAAAGCAGTAGGAACAGCCACCCGTGAGAAGGAAGGCATCCTAAGAGATCCCACATTTAGTTGGAAAACAAGGAGACACGTTAGAATGCCTCTCTTTCATATTTTCCTCTGTTTACTTTCCTTTTTTTTTTTTACTGCTAATACGCAAATATTTACAAATATACAAGGCTTCACTAGAATTATGGCATCTAAGGAATGATTATAGTAGTCTAGCAGATAGGGTGGACGCGACGCCCTGGAGTGGAAGAAGAGAGAAATAAATTTTACAGGTGAGAATCGCAGAATTGTAATTTCTTGCATATATATGAATGGGACCTGCCAAAGCAATGTCCTTCTTCCAGTGTGGGAATCCCAAGTGTCAACCCTATTCCTCTAACCAGAGGAGTAAACCAGTCAGGAAAATATCAAACCTCAGTTGAAGAGCTCATATGACCGCTTGTAATACCTTTCGACCAAAATCGGCGTACACGGAGGCTCTAACATCTACCTTATAAAATGTGGTAAATGTATGAACCAAAGACCAGGTAGCAGCCTTGCAGACCTGCTCTACTGTAGCCTGGTACAGAAAAGCCCAGGAAGCTCAGATAGCCCGGGTAGAATGGGCAGTAACCCGAAAAGGAGGATTTCTCCCTTTGGAGACATAAGACTTAATCACTGCTTTTCTAATCCATCGGCTGATGGCAGACTTAGCTGGTGCTAGACTAGTGGCCCCTTAAATAAATTAAACAGTCTTGCAGTAGGTGAGTATCGGAGAGAATGTTTAAGGGCTCTCACTGCGCCCTGGGAGTTGAGGACTCTCTTTTTGGCTAACCAGAGCAGGACATAAGGAGGGGAAAACCACCTCTTCATTAAAGATGGAAGGGGGAAACCACTTCTTAGGAAGAAAGTCCTATTTAAAACAGAAGACCGCCTTGTCCTTGTGTAGGGCTAGATAAGGAAGCCTAAACAATAATGCTGCTAATCAGAAACCCACCACACAGAGGTAATTGCCACTAGGAAGATTAACTTAAGTGTCATAAACCCTAGTGTAACTTCTGCTAGCGGTTCAAAGCGAAGGACCCTAAAGGGCCAATAAGACTAAATTTAGTCTAAAACAGGCAGAAAAGGCCTTCAGGGAGGATCATGGGTGACCCTCTGCAAATTCTTAGAAGTTTATTTTCAGCAATGAGCTTCTGAAAAAAAGATGGATAAGGCAGAAATTTGTCCTTTGAGGGTACTCAACTGAAGTCCCTCATCGAGACCCTTCTGCAAAAATGATAGGATGCTGGAGACAAAAAAAAAAATGTCCTACAAGCAAAAGCCCTGGATTCGCACCAAGAGATATAGACCCGCCAGCCTCTTTCTGCCAGGATAGCCAGGCCATCAAAGCGGGAACTCGTAAATTAGGGTGCCGTAGAGGTCCCTGTATGAGAGGATCTGGATCATCAGGCAACTGCAGGTGGTTGTCTTTCTACATTCTTGCTTTGTCTGAAAAACAATTTCTCCTTGGCCAATGGGGTGCTACCAGGATGGTTGTGCTTGTGTAGGGCGTTATCAGTAGACTCACTGATGCACGAGATTGGGTGACTGACCTATCACTCAAGGGCCCAGCTTTAGCTTCCCTGCAGTTTGGCCAGCCCCCAGTTAGTCTTTTTTAGTTATTGATCGAAACAGGGCTTAGCACCAGAGGAGAGAGCGGTGTGTTCTGTGTTTTACAAAATGCTTGGACTGCCTCTTTAAACAGGGAAGAAAAAAAAAAAAACAGGTAACAACAACACACATCAAACTCTGTGTATAATGTAACTGTTGTAGTCAACTACTAACCGGCGAATAACCACCACTGCCCACTTCCTCTTAGCAGCTTTTCTCCGGCCTAATGTTCCACGCCACCAGGATTGGATGTGTATAGCTGAAAAAAAAGAACATGCAAAATGTTTTTATTTTTTTAAATTTTGCCTTTGATCAGTTTATATTAGGAAAAATGCTAGATATTGGGTTCCACTAAAATACTTAGATGCACAGAAGGCGAGTAGGACAGTAACCCATTACAAGGTTTTGAGGTTGCAAACCTGTCCTGAACCCCCCCCCCCCCCCCGCCATCCTTACCTAGAACAAAAGCATGGGGGTCACTTTCATCCAATGAGCCATGCTGAGCTTTCCACTTACAGTTTATGGTACTTTTGTAAAAGTTACGTATTAATTGATCTTTTCATTGGATGCGAGCTGGCACCCACTTTCTCTTCAAACTAACTATGCAGGCAACAGCAGTAACCTGGCCATACTCTAAGGACGTATGCTATTGGTGGGTGAGCTGTTTATCCATTCTCTTTTCACAAAACATTAAAGCACACATTGCACATACATTACATATACAGTCTTTAATATAAGTGATGTTTTATTAGAGTGGTAGACAAAACAAATGGTTCACAATATAGAGTAATTGGTCCATCTTTCCTCAAATTAAACAAGACATTAAATACCCCAGAATGCACCTTTGGAACATACCGGAATGTTTCATATGTAAGAACTTCTGGCGCTGACTATAACCCTTCCATCTTGCTTGGAGAAAGGTTGCTAAAGATAGACAAAACGAGGTGATGAATATTGTCAAGTGGTTTAGGGAAAACAAGCTATAGGATCTTATTGGCAAGTTTTGCTTCATTAAGGGTTACAGCAAGAATCCCAGGGACCCTAGATAAATATAATACTAATGAAATAAATGTATCTGCTCTAGGGTCATGCATTGGCACAAAGAACAGAGATACAGCAAATGTAACAGTGACAAACCTATGCTCTGCTTCCTCACTTCCAACGCATCTTCTGTGGCAAAGAGAGTTTTAGGGAATCGAATAAATATCTTTGTCCTGAAAAAATGGGAAAACATGAGAATGACCAACTATAGACTGGTTTAAAGGCAGCCATAGATTACATATAGGGATAATACATTCTTCACATAAATGCAATAAGCAACCTTTCTGATATAGCCAGGGATCAAAATGTTTTTAAATTGTGATCAGACTGCATCAGGTAAATTTGGGATTTCAGTACTCACTCTAAAATCCTTTTCCAGAAGGTTGGTGAGTGGGGAACAAAGAGGATTCAAGTAACCTTTGTATATGATGCATGCAAACCGGAATACACAATGAAAACTCCCCACAAAAACATGTCATGTTTAAAGTGAATGTTCGCTGTTGTGGTAACCTCTTAACGCTGCCTCCCTCAGCACTTACGTTGCCCAGATACAAAGGCTGGTAGAAGTCGCACAAAGTCACCCCCTGCCCTCCTGTTCAACTGAATGTCCGAGTGGGACAGCGCACAGTGTGGGGGATCCCATTTCCTTATCCTGTAGGGGAGCCCAAAAGTATTAAAGTAATTATAGGACTGTAAACCCAAAAAACAACAGGCACCTATCTTCTCTCCCTCATAGCGACTCTGCCACTCCTGGTTTTCGATAAAGAGGGTTGCAGGCCCAGAATTCTTTAGACTATGACCAACCCTCTCTGCCAGTCACTGTGCCTGTGCACAGCCCCCTCCATTCATTTTAATGCCAGGAACAGCCTTGACACGCCCCCTCCAGTGCAATGAATGGGTGGCTCTGTACACATGCAAGTGCCTGTTTGATTTCTTTCCTGGGTTTAGTGACACTTTAAAGTAGTAAAATAAAAACAAAGAACAACGAGTGTCACATAACACCAGCTCACTAATCTCACAGAACAGAGAACCCTGCGGATGACTTGCAAACCTGGCCGGCCACTGCCTTGTCCTTGCGGAGTGAGTCATCTGCAAGGGTGGACTCTTACATTGACCCATAGAACTCTACTACTGCCTTCCTGATACGATGTGGCTTTCATGCAAGGACAATCATTAAACAGGGCATCAGACTTCCTAAATTACTTTTGTCCTGGCCAAGTAAAGATTAATAGAGAATTGTCCAGTATGTAGTCCAGCCACGAAAATCCTAAAAATTAGCTTTTAATTATAAAGTTTAAAATATAGCCCATCCATAGAAAATATTGAAGATCCTTATTCAAATGGCCCCATTGAGGTAGAGAAAAAACAAGCAATCCTGTGTGACGCGTTTCAAGCCGCACGGGGCTCTTAATCATACAATGGATATCAAGTACCGAGGACCTAAGTATATAGGTATACTAATGAATATCAGGTGGTATAAAACTCAATTGAGAAACTCACCTGTAGAAAACCTACACCACGCCCAAGGTGGAAGCCAGAGGCGCCATCGCAAACCGCGTCGCGTCATGGCCGGGGATGATAGGATAGGCATGGGCCAATCCCACACGTGGGTTTCTTTCTAGCTACGCTAAATACGTTTGCTTGGCCGCAAAATGCGTAGGCGTAGGAACGAAGATAGAAAGATCCAAATAAATGGCACTGTGCGGGCATAAATATAAGCGCTTGGAACTAAGATCTATAATTTGGTCCACTCCGTATAATTCCGGCAATTTTTATAACAAGCTACACAACCTGTTTTTTACAAATATAATAGCGAAAGAAATATGTGTGTAAAAGAGGGGATTAAACTCAGTGCCCGCTAATTGAAGCGCGGCAGTATAAAAGTACACTCTACTGTTAAATTAGTATATACTATTGCTCATAATAGTCCAGCATGAAACTAATACTATGGGCGCTGTGTATGAAGGCAGATACCCTTAGCCCGTTCGTATATAGAGCCATTTAGTAACCGATAAATTAAAGATGACTGCTATATAATGCGGACCTAGATTTAAGAATAAAGCCTCAGACATACGTGGTTCTGTGTCTGTTTGCCCTAAGGGGGCTAATCACATTATTCCCGTTCCTTCACTAAAAAACGGAAGTAGCCAGCTGACTCACTCTCATAGCCAAAGAAATATGCTAAAAGAAAACCCGCACGGGCCCCGACTTTTAGTGTCAAATAGGTCCCTCGGCAGATGGATATCCATTGGAGGATTGTTATGAATGCATAACGAAGGTTAAAACCGTATTAAACTGATGATAAAAAGATTATAGATAAAACATAATGAATGTTACCTCTACTACGTATAAGTGGAGAAATCTATACTGATATATAACTGGCCCTAAAACAATAATCCATGGAGCCCCTGACTGAAAATAAGCCGTTTCCAATAATTTTGATTCATATATGACTACAGTCCCGTAAACAGAGAAAGGTCCAGCCTATCATTGAGGCCTTCCGGGAAGCGTGTGCCCAATTTTAAAATCCACCTGGCCTCAACTTTCATTAATTGTTTATGGAGATCGCCTCCTCTAATACTCGGGGACACTTTCTCAATAATAGTCACTCTTAGGCTTGACACCTCTCCATCATGTTGCTTTTGGCAATGTCTTGCTACATTCGACTTAGGTTGCAAAGACTTGCTTTGATATATATGTTCCATAAAACGATGTTTTAGTTTTCTTGTTGTACAGCCTACATATTGGAGGTTACACGTGGTACAGGTAACTAAGTAAACAATCCACTTTGTGTTACAATTAAAAAACTCCTTGATTAGAAATCTTTTTTTTGTAGTACTTGAATCAAAAAATGTACCTTTTTGTATGAACTTGCAACATGAACATTTCGTGTGTCCACACATGTAACACCCCTTGCAGGCCAACCACGTAGAGGAATCTTCTTTAAGCGGGGGTAACAGGGATGGTGATAACTTATTGGCCAAAGTCGGAGCCCTTCTTGCTACTACCCGTACTCCATTTTCCAGCCAGGGATGTAAATCTGGATCCGTATGTAATATAGGGAGATTTCTACTGATAATTTTCTTTATGGCTGGAAACTGTTTGCAGTATGTAGTTACCATTGTTAGTTTATTATCGTTTAATTTCTTCGCTTTGTTTTTTTCTTTAAATAATGACTCCCTGTTAATGGCGAGAACTTTACTCTCTGCATCCTCAATCTTTTTCTTTTTGTAGCCTCTTTGCTCCAATCTTATTTTGATGGTATCAAATTCCCTCATTGTATGGTTTGCAGTATTACAGTTCCTGGCCGCCCGCAAAAATTCCCCATATGGAATTGCATTTTTTACATGCTGGGGATGGCAGCTAGTAGCATACAGTGTTGAATTACCCGCAGTTGGTTTGCGGAAAGTTCTGGTTTTTATGTTTTGCCCCTCTTCCGGGGAAGTTAGAATTAAATCCAAGTACTCAATTTCATTTTTCTGTAATGTTCCGGTAAAGGATAAATTCAGAGTATTAGAATTCAAATATGCTAGAAAATCTTCAAACCTAGCTGCCGGGCCTGTCCATATGCAAATTAGATCGTCGATATAACGCCCATACCAGTACAGGTATTTGTGGAACGGATTGCTTAGGGAAAAGATCTTATCCAATTCCCACCATCCCATGTAAAGATTGGCCAGGGATGGTGAGAATGGAGCTCCCATAGAGGCCCCGCACTTCTGCAAGTAATAGTTCCCTTCAAAATAAAAATAGTTGTGGCTCAATAGGTAATCTATAACCATGCCTATAAAAAGAATTTCATCCTGCTTTAAAGAGGTATACTTGTGTAACATAAACATCGTGGCAGATATGGCTTTCTCATGCGGGATGCTTGAATAGAGAGAAGAAACATCCATGGTAATCCAGCTCCCATGGTCAGGCCATTTTATACGACCGATTGCCTTCAGAACTTCCCTCGTATCTTTAATATATCCCGGGAGGCATTTCACTATAGGTTGTAAAATAGTATCTAACCACTGGCCTAATCTCTCATTAAGGCTGCCTATGCCCGACACTATGGGACGTCCCTTAGGAGGTCTCTCCGGTTTATGTATTTTGGGGAGGTGATGGAAAATGGGGGTCACAGGATGTTCTGTCAACAGATTTTCAGGCTGTACAACAAGAAAACTAAAACATCGTTTTATGGAACATATATATCAAAGCAAGTCTTTGCAACCTAAGTCGAATGTAGCAAGACATTGCCAAAAGCAACATGATGGAGAGGTGTCAAGCCTAAGAGTGACTATTATTGAGAAAGTGTCCCCGAGTATTAGAGGAGGCGATCTCCATAAACAATTAATGAAAGTTGAGGCCAGGTGGATTTTAAAATTGGGCACACGCTTCCCGGAAGGCCTCAATGATAGGCTGGACCTTTCTCTGTTTACGGGACTGTAGTCATATATGAATCAAAATTATTGGAAACGGCTTATTTTCAGTCAGGGGCTCCATGGATTATTGTTTTAGGGCCAGTTATATATCAGTATAGATTTCTCCACTTATACGTAGTAGAGGTAACATTCATTATGTTTTATCTATAATCTTTTTATCATCAGTTTAATACGGTTTTAACCTTCGTTATGCATTCATAACAATCCTCCAATGGATATCCATCTGCCGAGGGACCTATTTGACACTAAAAGTCGGGGCCCGTGCGGGTTTTCTTTTAGCATATTTCTTTGGCTATGAGAGTGAGTCAGCTGGCTACTTCCGTTTTTTAGTGAAGGAACGGGAATAATGTGATTAGCCCCCTTAGGGCAAACAGACACAGAACCACGTATGTCTGAGGCTTTATTCTTAAATCTAGGTCCGCATTATATAGCAGTCATCTTTAATTTATCGGTTACTAAATGGCTCTATATACGAACGGGCTAAGGGTATCTGCCTTCATACACAGCGCCCATAGTATTAGTTTCATGCTGGACTATTATGAGCAATAGTATATACTAATTTAACAGTAGAGTGTACTATTATACAGCCGCGCTTCAATTAGCGGGCACTGAGTTTAATCCCCTCTTTTACACACATATTTCTTTCGCTATTATATTTGTAAAAAACAGGTTGTGTAGCTTGTTATAAAAATTGCCGGAATTATACGGAGTGGACCAAATTATAGATCTTAGTTCCAAGCGCTTATATTTATGCCCGCACAGTGCCATTTATTTGGATCTTTCTATCTTCGTTCCTACGCCTACGCATTTTGCGGCCAAGCAAACGTATTTAGCGTAGCTAGAAAGAAACCCACGTGTGGGATTGGCCCATGCCTATCCTATCATCCCCGGCCATGACGCGACGCGGTTTGCGATGGCGCCTCTGGCTTCCACCTTGGGCGTGGTGTAGGTTTTCTACAGGTGAGTTTCTCAATTGAGTTTTATACCACCTGATATTCATTAGTATACCTATATACTTAGGTCCTCGGTACTTGATATCCATTGTATGATTAAGAGCCCCGTGCGGCTTGAAACGCGTCACACAGGATTGCTTGTTTTTTCTCTACCTCAATGGGGCCATTTGAATAAGGATCTTCAATATTTTCTATGGATGGGCTATATTTTAAACTTTATAATTAAAAGCTAATTTTTAGGATTTTCGTGGCTGGACTACATACTGGACAATTCTCTATTACGACAAGGAGTCATATCTGGGATCTCCTTAGTCCGCGCCACGTTGGATTTATGGTGAGCTGGCTATCCATTTTTCTGCCTTCAAGTAAAGATTAATGACCCTGACCACATCTGAAATGAGCAAACACCTTTTTGGGGGATGGCAATGGTGCTGGGTAAAAAGAAAACCACAATATACTGATTAACATGGGCAGCAGATAGCATCTTAGGGAAAAAGCCAGGCTTCAGACTTTAACCTGCCTTATCATAGTGAAGTACCATGTAGGCAGGACGGATAGTGAGGCAGGCCTCATATTTACTAGTCTTGTCTAACATGGCGATTGGAAAGGACACATTCCTAGATAACATAACAGTCTTATATACACTATATTACACTATATACAAAACATTATCCTGGTAAGGATGACCCATGTGGTTGCATGTAGTATCTTAAGGGTTAAGTACCAGGATTTATGCAGGGAGAGCATTCAACCATAAATGGTGCTGATCAATAAATGATCTAAGTAGATGAATGGTTGCTGTACCTTTAAGATCAGTCTGCGAGGCACTAAGTATGCAGAAAGAGTCCCTCTGTGGGACATACACGCTAGTTGTCCTTATGGATTAAAGTCCAAAGAAGGACTACAGTTGGAGGTCCCGCTGCCGTGGATTGCGCTGGGTCTGCTGACACGTGTTTCGGTGCTTTACACCTTCGTCAGAGCGTTGCTTGGATGCTGGAGAGGAGCGTGGTGCCTGCCTGTCATGGCCAGTGCTGACCTTTAAATAATGCACTAGAGCGCGAATCCCCCCCGGGCCGGCCCTGGTGACGCGGAAATGACGCGAACTCAGTTCGCGTCATTCCGCGTCACATCCGGTGACGCGCGTCCCGGCGCCAACCATCCGGCGGCCGGCACTAGGCCAGTCCCAAGATGGCGACGCGCAGGCGCACGGGGCGCGCGTCACTGCGGAGATCAGCGGAACGATGACAGGTGAGTACGCTGATCGTGGGGGAGTCCTGGAGGCGGGGATTCTTCATCATTGCTGAAAGGAGAAAAAATAAAGCTATGAGCAGGCAATCCATCAGTTGAAAACGAGCATTCAATATTACCCTATATATTGTAATATGAAGGGAAGTGGCACAACATAATCGGGACCAGTTGGTTATAGGTCTGCAGACCTGGAATCCCCGCCTCCAGGACTCCCCCACGATCAGCGTACTCACCTGTCATCGTTCCGCTGATCTCCGCAGTGACGCGCGCCCCGTGCGCCTGCGCGTCGCCATCTTGGGACTGGCCTAGTGCCGGCCGCCGGATGGTTGGCGCCGGGCCGGGACGCGCGTCACCGGATGTGACGCGGAATGATGCGAACTGAGTTCGCGTCATTTCCGCGTCACCAGGGCCGGCCCGGGGGGGGATTCGCGCTCTAGCGCATTATTTAAAGGTCAGCACTGGCCATGACAGGCAGGCACCACGCTCCTCTCCAGCATCCAAGCAACGCTCTGACGAAGGTGTAAAGCACCGAAACACGTGTCAGCAGACCCAGCGCAATCCACGGCAGCGGGACCTCCAACTGTAGTCCTTCTTTGGACTTTAATCCATAAGGACAACTAGCGTGTATGTCCCACAGAGGGACTCTTTCTGCATACTTAGTGCCTCGCAGACTGATCTAAAAAGGTACAGCAACCATTCATCTACTTAGATCATTTATTGATCAGCACCATTTATCGTTGAATGCTCTCCCTGCATAAATCCTGGTACTTAACCCTTAAGATACTACATGCAACCACATGGGTCATCCTTACCAGGATAATGTTTTGTATATAGTGTAATATAGTGTATATAAGAGTGTAATCCCCTGAACTACTGATACTTGGTTCTTATGTGTACTTCACTTCCTGCATTAGATTTTCTTGTGTATAGCAATAAATCATTCTTTATGCAAAAGCTACTTTGATTGTCAAGGTGTGCATTCATAAATTGTTCCAAATAGTATCGGGGTTTCTTCCCCTTTTCTTGAATAGCACCCACCAGCATACTTAACAGCTTGTTTTCACCTATATAGAGTGTGCTTACCAACTATTCTTTGTTTAGATAACATAACATCCACACCCAGGGATTTAAAAGGGAGGCAGCTGCAAGGCCATAAGCACCAATTTCAAATCTCAAGGGAGACCTATTTGGCAAGGTCAGGGAACAACTCTCTTCATAAAGGCCAATAGCTTCTAAAATAGACTGGGCAGGGCCAAAATTTGTCCCTTTAGAGTACTCACAAAGGCGAAGATTCTCTCCTATGTGCCACTAAGCCAGAATGGAGGCTAAATTAAGAGAAGACGGAGCTTTCTTGCACTGGTTTGCACACAACCTATATGCCAAGGTTGCTTGAATCATTTTGGAACCCCTTCCAGGACAAAAATCATTTTGGAACCTTTTCCAGGACAAGAAAATATATGTACAGCATTACAGCTTAGATAAAGCCAAATCTATATTCTTTTAGCAGACAAAAGTTAATTAAATCTGTATACCTGCCCATTTTATACTCCTCCGGTTTATACCCTAGACTCTTGACAAGGACACCCACTCCGTCCATTGCCCGACCATTCCAGTTGGGCCAAGTATCGGGACAAAGAGGCTTGTACCTAAAAATTAAACGAGAATTAGAATGTATCCACTGGCATATAATTTGAAAAAGCTGAGATCTATTATTTTAGTGCCGATATATATATATTTATATATTATATAAATAAATGTAACCTTTGTAAGAAGATTTCATATTTTCGTCTATATGCAAATCCAGCGCGGCGAACTCGCACGTTCTCAATAAGTCCCAAATACTTCACCTGGTGCCTTATGATGACCTCATCAAAACGAGCTAGAAGAGGAAAAGTAAGTCCATGGTGGTGCAGTAACAATCAGACCATTTAAACAATGCAATGCTTTGGGAAATAGCTGGACACCAGAGGAAATGTACAAAGTCTAGAAGCAGCCGCAGATGCTCACCTGGCTGTTTGGCATCATTAGGTTTTATGCACCGAATATAAGAAGGCTCTTTGGACATGAGAATTTCCATCAGCTTTGACAGGCTATTTTTGAACTGTGTAGCTGCCTAAAGAAAAAACAGGAAATAAACACAAAACATTAGTTAAGTTGATCCAAGCCCCTGTGCTTGTCTCGCTTAGGGTAGGAGTGAAAGGGAGTAGAAACTGTTCTAGCTGCATGACCACCATCTTTTTCTTAATGTTTATGGGGAAGGGAGTCATGGCTAAATCCATATACATTTGGTTAACAAGCATATATGTAGATATTATTTATAAAGCACCCCCATATTGCGTGATGCTGTATAAGGCACACATTTTAAGAGTCGAGCAATTAATATCATTAAAGCGGAACAAAACCCTGTGCAGCACAGGGCCTTGCCCCGATGTGTAAAACCCTACCCCAGATCGTCAGTAACTGCTTACCTTTCCCTGGTCCAGCGGTGCATGCGTAGGCTCTCATCCAATCACAGCCATTGGCCGTGTCTATGTCATTCTGGCTCTGATATTTTGCAATGGAGAACGCAAGCAGCCGCATCCCCAGCTTCCTCGCACTCCCCATTGCAGACTATGAGAGTGGTTTGCCAAATAACATTGGCACAGCCCCGATTGGATGTGAGCACGCGCCACTGGACCGGGGAAAAACAGCTGTTACTGCCAATCTGGGGGGTTTCACACAGCGGGGCACAAAGCAAAACCCGAGATAGTCGAAATCCTGAATTTGTCACGCTTTAATTAATTAATTAATTTTTTATGCTCTAATACAGTAAATGATTGTATAGTTCTTCATTTCTTCTTCTTAGGGTTTTGTAGCCAAGACATAGGACTGAACAACCACATGAATAACCACATGTAATGTCCTTTCCAAATCTTGTAATTGCTTGGACAATAGCCAGTATGTATATCAGTATAAATACCATATGATATAACAGACAAAACCACTGTTAGGCATCCTTCACCCTTTACTACTCCACAGTAAATTGCCACTGCAAATGGATCAACAACTATTTTTGCAGGAGAAAATTCAGATGTTAAACAAGCTGACCATACCGTCTCCGGCCTTTTCTTGTCTGTCAGTTCAGATCTGTCAAAGCACTGATGTACAATTGGGTTTCCAGAATCACACATAACCTGTCAAGTAAAAGCAAATTATATTACCGCCTGTACATCATACATATTACTTCATGAATTATAAAATTCACCACCTAGCCTTTAAAGGGGGCTGCTAAATCTGGCTGATCTGGCTGCTAAAATGAAACAGGATTCTGGGGAAGAACAGGACTGTAGCATGGAGTGGCCAAGGCACATCAGGGTTAGCAGAGGGGGAGATTCTGCATTTTAAATTGCGGTGCTTTAGGCTTTGTTGTAGTGCTGCTGCAATTAAAGTAAAATGATGACCCCACGGTCATATCACTTTTAGGGCCTTCAAAAAAACAAAACAATAAAAACAGAAATTTTTTGACTTGGGTCTACTAATGTAGGGGGTGACTCAGTATGTTAAGAAACTAGATAATTATTGTAAAAAAAAGGCAAAATAAAACAGATATATGCACACACTAACAAGCATTAAAGTGCACCTATGCTCAGAGGTAAGTTTATGTCATCAACTTCGAACCCCAGCCTAGTGCGCCAAAACAGCCTGTGTTTTTTTTTTTTTTTTTTACTAAAGACTTTGCCAAAAATTCATAACACAAACTTGATGCAGCCGGTCATGTTGCTTCGGGGCAGAGCAGCCCTGCTCCCAGTTTAGTTGTAATTGAACTAATTAGCATATGTCTGCCATTCACAATACTACTACTTCCTGTTAGCCTTTTTTATCAATATGGGCTTTTATCAAAGGCTTTAGTAAAGAAACAGGCACAGGCCGTTTTGGGGCACTGGACAGGGGATGGAAGGTGATGACAAACTTCCCTCTGAGGCAAACGTAGCAAAGCTCAGACGCACCTATATTTTGCCGATGTTGCAAATACTATGCCACCTATTTGCATGACTGGAGTAGTATGTTATGCTGATTAGAAACAATGGCACCAATAGATTTTCCTGTGACCAGGCAAAGAGTCTAGATTTCCCCAAATAGGGGTAAAGAGGAACTACACATAGGAATTTTACTTTCCCATGTGGTCCTTTTAGGGTTGGTATAACCAATTGGGATGCCCCACTGTGTGTATTACCCCAGGTTGCCCCATACACTCATTTTCCTTTTGCTCCTGTGACGCAGACTCGGGCGAGATCAAGTGCACCGATTGGCTGAGACACACTCAGCCAACCAGCATGCTGGCTTTTACTCCCTTCTGCTCTGCTGATGGCCAAGCCACCTGGGTGGCACTGAGGGGAGCCGAGTGCGCCGCCAGCTGCATACCTTCTAGCTGTGGCATGCTCCTGCCACCCATTCAGAAAGGCTGGCCACACAAATAGAGTTGAGTGGGGATGCGGCCTAAGTGTCGAGACGCAAGGAGAAGGTGAGTGTTGGGGGGGGGGGGAGGGTTTACATAATGGGTCACCCCAATTCAGGATGCCTCAAGGAGTAGAACTTGGATGGCCAAGGAGTCTTTTAGACCCAAAGTTCCTCTTAATAATGCAATGCATTACCTGCAATAGTAGATTCACAGTAACATTAATTGTTGAAGAACATCTGGGGACAAGGCTTCTCGTTATTACATGCGAACAGGGACCTACCAGGAACTTGCACGCCACATACCTATAGATCCATTGTATCCCTTAAAGAACTCCAATAGACATCAATAACTCCAGGTCTGCTCACTGCTGCACATCCCTTAGCTGTAGTTCTAGAGCTACCCATTATTTTACCAAAGCTGGCTGCCGATTCCCTAACCTTAGATGACCACTGTTGGCCACTGAGTGGGTAGATGCACAGAGCTGTGCAAGCCCATCCCACAAACCCGACAGGCAGACAGAAGTCACATGGAGACTGTAAACCAGAAGCTGTTAGCTAAAGAGTAAATGACGTTCTACCCGGTTTGGACCTGCTACTAGGGTATCGCATTAGTCACCTGCAGCAAGGCTGAGCAGACCGGTAGTCATATTTAATGACAGGTCTGATTTAAAGGCCTTCATTCTCGTCCCCGTGCAAGCTTAGCAAACTGCAGCAAAGCTATCTAATGTTATTTCACCACCCTCGGACGGGCAATTCAGCCTTCAGAGCATCCACCTCCTACAAAACAGATATCGTTAGACTTCCTGTGTAGGGTGGAATTTATATAGGATCCCTCCCCTAAATGTGATCTCCTCTGTATGGTGCCCAGCCAGCAGACCCACACGTAACAGAAGAGGTAGACTCCCAGATGTACAGTTAAGAAAAAGGAACACAAATTTAGATACATAATCAGGTTGGCACTTACCTCCTTTAGATTGCGAAACAGCAGATCATTGTTTTTATCAAGAAAGCCTAAAAGGTGAAATTAAAAGCAGCAAGATCAGTTGCATTTTTTATGATTCATATATTATCTATAGCAGCACTGTACAAGTTGATTTCAAACAGGGTGTAACAAATAACATATAGAGTATTACAAATGAGATTTTATAGAAATGCAAAGAAAACATACTATCAAAATTGGAATGAGAATATTTCCAGGATGAGCTTACAATATTAAAGTGCCACTATTATCAAGGCATTATTCATTGTATGGCTGCCAGTAACCAATTTCTTTAAACACTTAAAAAGGATAATAAGTTGCAGCAAGAGGTAGGATCACACCCTTCTTTTGAAAGTCTGAGGAGTGATGAGAAGCTGCAGCAAACCTTGCGGTAACCAGCATCTCATCCAACAGATTTCAGCTGCTGTGGTGTATGCTGCAGCTTCCAGTCCCCTGTTGCACAGTCTGTATTTTAGCTAGGCAACATGTAGCTTACTGAGTAGAGCTAAAGAGACCTTACTTGGAAAAGAAGAACAGCTTCATAATCCAACTGTCTGGCAACACAACTGAAGCACAGAGAGTATATGCTATGAATTCTAAAGTGGCAAGCCGATTGGTCCCTAAAGAATGCTCTATAATCTTCTCACCCCCAACATAACCTTGAACAGTAGGTGCAGGGCAACAAATGAGGTATTCAATACAGACTTCTCTGAAGGGGTCAGGTCTGCTTTGAGGGAAAGCTTTCCATTTATATTACACTTTACCCAACAATTAGGAATTCTCATCTAGTTCATCCTGTAAAGGGGAATTTGACTGAAGAGGTAGGTGTGTGTGTATCCTCTGCTATCCCTCAGCACTGAGACCTGGCAGTGGATTAGATGACTATTAAAGCGGACCTTCAACCTAAATAAGAGTCTATCTTATATGTTTCCCACACCCTGTACATACAGATTGCTCACATTATAAATAATCCTACCTGTATCTACTGTATGTTATGAGCCTTTAAACATCCAAGATGGCGGCTCATGGAGCATCAGACAGCCTGCAAACAGGAAATGTCTTCTGACCGTGTCGTTCTGCATTCTGGGATTGCTGTCCTTTCCCTGACCCCAGCTCTGCTCTGTCGGTGCACAGCTATAACCCGAACCCCTGCACTTTATCATGATCTCCTTTCCTCAGTATGTGTAATGCTTCTGAGTCAAGATGGCGGAGTCCTAGGATAAAAACTCACCTTTTGCTGGTCTTCTGGCGCATGCATGGGCTCTCGGCCAAATGCCTAGGGCAAGTGCGGCCTGCGCAATCGCCATTGGATCAGCTTGGTTTTACAGGGGACTCACAGAGGGGCATCCTGGATCTGTGATGAGTTTTGGTCCACTTTAAGGCAGGGGAAATCTTCTATTTTACTTCATTACCTACTCTGAGTAATGCGAAAGGTCCCTTGTCCAGGCAACTACATAGACCACATAGGCCTAATGCTCCATGTTTTTTTTTTTTCAAACGGACCACCAAAGGCAGAGAAAATTATATGCAGTTTCCAGCCAATGGGTGTGGCTGCTCTCCAGTACAATAGCAGGCAGCGTGTTTATATCAACATACTTTGACATCTAATCACAAAGCCGCAATACACAGGCGACCACAGGGGGCAGTTATAGACCACCAGTCGAGCCCCATGATTGGTGGTCTACTGCTATCAGGGGGGAGTGTCAGAAGTCAATGGCAAGTTTCTGCTGCAGGGTCACAGGAAATGGGAGGACAGATATGATTATGTAAGCATCTGAATCACGGTGACATGAATGTGGGTATATGTGCCAGCTCCACTAGGGCAGGAAACAGACACGTATGACTAAGGGCAGGATGGGTGGGTTACTAAACTGAAATCCTGACAACAGAAAACGTTGAGTCACAGAGCAAATTACCGACTACGCTGTAGTTCACTTCTCCAGCATAATGCAGCAGACGGAATTCATCTCTGCCGAGCACTTTCCGTGTTTTCTGATCTCCAAGTTTGTGTCTGAAAAATAAAAACAGAAGTACATGATGTGCAGGTCATTAAAACCAGAATGAGCAGAATGGAGAGGTTATACTGCGCAACTATACTAAAACTGGACGCTCTAGTCTAGCAAAATAAACATTGTTTGTTCACATTAAACTGGACCAACACAATTGGCACAATTGGAAAAGAAAGGTAGCGGCCATTCTGGAGCTTCCTCTCCCAGCATCTCAGCCATGCTGCTGCCTGGATTGACATAACTGACAATGCACAGTAACAGGAAGCCCAGCAGCACTTTCTGTTTGTGGGTGGCCTGCAAATGCATGAGCTGCCATTTTGTTTCTAAAATTTATCACAGCAGGCATTAGAAAAAGGTACATTTTTATGTACAGCAATCTAAATTGCCCCCGGGAGGGATGCACATGAGCCTTGTTTGTTGTGTTGGTCTGGTTTAAGTCCTCTATCACCATTGTTCCCTCTAAGTTATCTTTTGCTTTCTGTGAAAGAAGATTTATAGAGAGAGAGAGAGAATGACACCCTGTTCTATGTAGATCATAAAGGACGTTTCGTTTGCAACACAACTGTCTACATATTATTGAGCCACGTGCAACGAGACTAGTGAGCATCAAAAGTGCTCCTCTACGGCTAATTATCATATTTCAGAAACTTCCAGAAACCAATCCAACAATCCAAACTAATCCAAATAAATACCACTGTTAAAGCCTTCATACTCCTGATACATTAAGAATCCCATTATCAATATTTAAAGCTGACCTTCACCCTTATATATTTCCCACACCCTGTACATACAGATTGCTCACATCATCCTACCTGCATCTACTGCATGTTATGAGTCTTTAAACATCCAAGATGGAGGCTCATGGAGCAGACAGCCTGCAAACAGGAAGGGTCTTTTTAATGTGTCGCTCTGCATTCTGGGATTGTTGGCCTTTCCTTGACCCCAGCTCTGCTCTGTCTGTGCAAAGCACAGCTATATCCCCAACCCCCTGCACTTTATCCCGCTCTCCTCTCCTCAGTATGTGAGTCAAGATGGCGGCACCCATATCCTAGAGTCCTGAACAGAGTTGCAGCCCAGTGGGGCAAGAATAATTAAGTAAGTGACTAAAAACTAGAAATATAGTATTTTTAGATGCTGGGGAATAGTTTAAGGGTTTGGGCTTTTCATTAAATCATGGTGAAGGTCCGGTTTAATCAATCACAATGTAACTGTCCACTAAACCAAGATTTATTGGCTAGGCCAGACATGCATGCATGCATGCCACTGTTAAAGTTTAGCTGATTTTTTTTTTTGCAGGAAAAAAATGCTCACAAGGATGAGAAGGGGCTTAATTATAGGTGATATGTGCAGAGATTTATATTTGCATATCTGAATATTTATCTGCTTTTGAGATTGACCGGATGTTGCATTAAAACAGATCTCAAGTTGAACATGACTGGAGTTCTTGTAAGCTCTCAGATTCAGCCCTCTTGCTGAATACCATTGCAGAGCAGTACTAGCCTATTACCAGTAAGCCAATCGCAAAACATCAAACCTTTACACAATACCTCTGAAAGCTAGCGCTGCCACCCATGTGCAGAAGTTGCCCGTGTCTTGTTGGGGGGGGCTGGTGGCGGCGGTGTGGAATCGAATCGAATCGAATTGCTGCTCCATGTGAGTATTCAAGCTCAATTTGATGGCCAGGGGTTCAGAAGATGCAAGAGGTTCACTTTGGGATTTCCACCATAGTTCTAGTTATTTCCACTAGTTATTCTCAAAACTGACCAAAAGATTTGTGACCTGGGTACAGCTACATTTCGGTGGAAATGCTGTGAAAAGAAATTTCCCCAGAAGGGGGCGCATGCTTGCTTGTATGGCCTATTACTCCTAATAGTTCAGGAGATTTCAACCTGGGCCATTCCAATTTCACTGATCTCATAAAAGCAAACTACTAAGAAGCAATTGGGCTGCCTAAGCCAATAGTCTCCTAAGTTTGCCTTTAAACCGGACCTTCAGCATCATTTAACCCTTTTGTTGCCAAGCACGTAACACCTACGTGCTGGCTTGGCTGGGCCTTAAGTGCCAAGCCCGTAGGTGTTACGTGCTTGACTTTCCTCGCTTGTAGTTTAAAAAGTAAAAACAACAAATACTCACCTGACCCCTTGTTGGATCCGGCCGGGTCTCCTCTTTAATTTGGTGCCATCCGATCCCCCGTGGGGGGTCGGATGGCTCCAGGAGAGCCCCCGGAATAGGCCGCCCCCTCCCCCCGCTTCTGCAGCAGCAGCTTCTAACTGTAAAAAAAAAAAAAAATAAAAATGACATTCACTTACCTGTGTGTGCGCTGGCTCCCGCTGTCCCTCCTCTTCACCTGGGGGGCCTCCGATCCCCCCCCAGGACTTACCGATCTTCAGGAGAGAGCCTGGGAGGCTCTCTCCTCTCTTCTGCACGATGGCGGCCGCCATCATGCCTCTAAGCCCCGCCCCCTCGGGGGCGGGGCTTATGAAGTCATCCCGGCCCCGATCTCAGGCTTCAGCCTTCTCAGCTTCTCAGATGCCGGTGATCGGCACAGGGGAAGGAGGTGACAGGAGATCCTCTGATCTCCTGCCTTCTCCTTCTCTGGATGCCGATCACCGGCATCTGTCAGCTGAGCGGCGAGGGACAAGAGCTTGCAATCGAAGGTAAGTACAGTAAAAAAAAATTTTTTTTTTTTCTAATAAAATACTTATTATTGTGTGGTGTTTTTTTTTCACATTAACCCTTTGTGAGCTGGTAAGGGGTCCATGAGACCCCTTATACCAGTTCACAAGGCTGGGGGGGTGGCAAGTCACCTGCCCTAGCGGGTGGCTTGCCATTAACCCCCGCACCCCCATTACCTGCCTCCCCAAAGGCCAGGGGGGGGCAGAAGAGCCCGGGCCCACATAGGCTATGTGGGCTCGTAGGCTGCAGGGTGGGGGGGCCACCAAAGCTGGCCCCCCCACTCTGTGCCTACAAGCCCCCATAGCTGGTCCCGGGCTGGTTACTTTGGGTAAGGGGGACCCCACGTCATTTTTTTTTTTGGATTTTGAAGGGTTTTTAACCCTTCAAAATCCAAAAAAAAATGGGGTCCCCCTCCCCGGGAAGGGGGACCCTATGTCATTTTTTTTTTTAATTAACCATTTGTCATCCAGCAGCTATAAAAGGCTTCTGGGCAGGAAAGGGTGTCTACCTATACATATGTGGTATCGCTGTAACCGGGAGAAATTGGGGTTTCTCACGCAATAAGATTTTATTGACAAACTTACATTTTTTATTACAAAAAAACTCTACAAATTGTAAAAAAATGTTTTTTTTTTGTTTTTTTTCACACATTTCACCCAAAAAAATTGAGAATACACCTAAAAAATACAAACAAGACATTTCATGTTAAAGCCCAGACTCTGTTGAAAAAAACAATATATAATTTTCCTGGGAAATCCCTGGAAATCCCTTCAAAAATGACAGTTGAATATGTGTAGCGCAAAATGGTGAAACATCGTCTGGCAACAGGGAGTGGGAAATGCTGCAGGTAGGCTGGCAGCGAAAGGGTTAATGAAAAGCCCAGCATCTAAAATTAATATATCTAACGTTTTTAGTCATTTACTTTTTATTCTTTCCCCCACTAGCCTGCAACTCTGTTCAGCGCTCTAGGATACGGGCACTGCCATCGTAGCTCAGTAGCATCACGTGCTGAGGAGAGGGGTCAAAAGTGCAGTGGGGCGTGGTTATAACTGTGCTTTGCACAGGCAAAGCAGAGCTGGGGAAAAGGTCAGCAATCCCAGAATGCAGAGCAGCACAGTCAGAAGACACTTCCTGTTTGCAGGCAGCCTGATACTCCATGGGCCGCCATCTTGGATGTTTAAAGTCCCAGAAAATGCAGTAGGTGCAGGTAGGATAATTTTTAATGTGATCAATCTGTATGTACAGGGTGTGGGAAACATATAAGATAATCTCTTATTCGGGGTAAAGGTCCGCTTTATTTGGTCACAGAATTGAAAAAACATGTAAATGTGAAATGTTATAAAAAAAGCACAGAGCAAAAGTTCAATCTTTCAAGGAGAATAAAACGATCCCAGTGTGCATGCACAAAGTCCACGATGTGCCCGTCACCCTTTAGAAATATTCTTATCAGATTAATGGAGAATAGTAAGCAGAATGTCTCTACATTCCATTGCTATTTGGACTGCACTGAGTCCACCACTCGGGCAGATTTGGATTGGACCCAGCTCTATATCTTGAAGACATTTACCCTGCAGGAGATTTGACCTTTGTTCTGCTTACTATTCTCCATTAATCTGGTAAGAATATTTCTAAAGGGTGACGGGCACATCGTGGACTTTGTGCATGGATCCAGGAATCGTTCACTGGTGGAAAGATTGAACTTTTGCTCTGTGCTTTTTTATAACATTTATCTAGGGACTTGAGGAATAATTGGTCCAGCACGTTGGAGCATTCTTTCAGCCATTAGGTTGTTATTATAATTTATTAATTTTTATTGTTGAGAACAGGGCGGTGTCTTTTTGTATATTTTTATTTAAATGTGAAATGCATCATATTTTATACTTCCAACGAAAAATACTTCAATGAAATACTCACGTCACAAAGTGTGGGTGGTTTTTCACAGTGTCTTCTAACTTCTCCAGGAATGTTAAATCAGTGGCTTCTCCAGGACGCAGGCATTCCTCATCCTTTATAGAAGAAAACCGTTTATCGAGAGTACCAGGCCCATTATGTACTACTTTAAATTAAAACTAAATATTTCCTCCTGATTAGGTTACTGTTTTGCACCAAAAAGGATGACACACTTACTAGAATAGAAATGATGCCTTTGAACTTCTCTTCAACCAGGTCACATATTATCTTGTTATTAAAATATTGGACTGGCTCCCACTGTTCCATCAAAAAAAAAAAAAAAAAACAGTAAGAAAACATGAAAGCAAATGAGATTATTAGTTTCAGAAACTCCCTAAAGAAGCGCTACTTACCGCAATCCCTTCAGATTCATACTCGTCTTGCTCAGACTTTAGAGTGAGTTCTATAAACAACTGCTGGAGTTTCTCATTGCAGTAATTGATGCAAAACTGTTCAAAGCTATTAAAAAAAAAAATATATATATATATATATAATGGAGGTACTTAACTCATACAGATGGTCGAGCAATTGAGTGTTGCGCTCTCTTTTTATACAGCAAGATAGGAGAACAACAAATATCCATAGTATGTTATGAAAGGTTTTGTGGGGGTGACATGTCTCAGTCCTATTAAAATAGAAGGATCTTCCCTTTCCAGAGCAACATGCTCTGTTCTGAAGCCTGCAGCAAATGGCCCAAAGTCTGTACACACACATTCATTTGTGTCAGACCAATTTGCTATCAGATGACTAGCAATCAACCAAATTGAGAAAGAACCTATTGGATTAGACTAAAATGATCAGATTTATGGTTATTGACCATTTCAGAATAACAAAGTACTAGGGATGTCAGGAAAAAAAAACGATTCTGTCTGGTATCCTCTGCGGCAATCACCGCATCCGTCATCGGACACAGAAGCTGACAATCGGAGGCGAGTAAAGAAAAGAAAAACATTTTTAATAAAGAAATTTTCTGTACGCGTTTATATTTTTTTTATTACTGTTAACCCTTTGTGAACTGGTAAGGAATCTATGTGACCCTTATACCAGTTTACAAGGCTCTGGGTTTGGCAAGTCACCTGCGGCTAGCGGGTGACTTGCTATTAACCCCGAGCCCCCCCAAAGCCCGGGGGGGGGGGGGGTTGGGGCAGACGGCTATGCCAGCTTGTAGCCTGCAGGGCCAGGGGCTGCCAATTCCAAAAAATGGGGCCCCCCAATGTCATTTTTTAAAATTAAAATGCGATTTTTTTTTTTTAATTACAATATATATCGTCTTTGAGACAGAATCGGGATATATATTGTTATCGTCAATCGTGTATCGCATTGCCAGATTCTTGCCAAGTCCCACCCCTACAAAGTCCTGCCTCAATTCACCAATCCAGACCGAGTCTTAGGCTGTCTAACACACATGTGCTCAACCTGTAGCTCTGTGGGGTAAGCGAAATGGGTTAATAGAACTGACATGTGAAGGTAGTTAAGGGGGGTTACAGCAGATTATTGCACAGGGAGCAATATAGAAAGGGAGAATTATTCTTTAATTTGGTAAATAGTTTTTATAATAACTGGGACCTTGCCTTGAAAACGGGCCTTCACCATGATTTAATGAAAAGCCCAAACCCTTAAAAAATTATTCACAGGTATCGAAAATTAATATATTTTAAGTTTTTAGTCACTTACGTATTATTCTTTCCCCCACCGGGCTGCAACTCTGTTCAGGACTCTAGGATAAGGGCGCCGCCATCTTGCCTCAGAAGCATCACATACTGAGGAGAGGAGAGTGGGATAAAGTGCAGGGGGTGGGGTTATAGCTGAGCTTTGCTCAGACAGAGCAGAGTTGGGTCAGGAAAAATACCATTTTGTGAATACTCACCTGTAAAGTGGGTATTATAAGTATGTCACACACCCCGCTTCAAGACATTCATTACACTTGGGTATACTGACCTGTAGATGGCGATCTTGCAGAGATAACAAAAAAAGGTCAGACCCTCCCGGCCCATAAATACCTGGGACCTCCCACTCATTCCCCAGTATAAAGATAGCAGTAAGACCAAGGGACCAGGAAAGCCAATAAAAACTAACAAAGGTTCACCATATAAAGGATCCAGAATACAAAAGGGCAGGGTGAAGCGGGGTGTGTGACATACTTATAATACCCATTTTACAGGTGAGTAATCACAAAATGGTATTATTCTAAGTATGTCACACACCCCGCTTCAAGACATTCATTACACTTGGGACATCCAATAGCAGTGTCCATAAAGGGCGGGGATGCAAAAAACAAGGAACAAACTTAGACCACTGCAGCTTGCAGAACTTTGCGGCCAAAAACAGCATCCGCTGAGGCCCACACATCAACTTTGTAAAACTTACAAACCTGCTCAACAGAAGCCTGACACAGTAATAAAGAATGAATCCCTAAGGGACACCCCCCCCCCCTCTAAGGGTATCCGGGAGAGGGGGAATCCATGCCAGGGTAGGGCCAAGGGACGGGGCATCCCAAACAGGGATCACCAACTCGGATAGCCACCTACCCCTTGTTATGGGGTCTCACGGCTCCTAAGCACCAGGGGTGCCAACTACCTTTGCCCGGACCAGCAGCCTAGGCTGGGAGGCAAGTAACTTAAGAGAAGGGATCCGGGCAGGAATAGAAGAATAAAAAGTGGCTGGGAGTCATCCCGGCTACCTGCAAGGAGGAGACATCATCTTCTGACTTGCTCGCCACTGCAGAGATGGAAGACTGGGGAATGAGTGGGAGGTCCCAGGTATTTATGGGCTGGGAGGGTCTGACCTTTTTTTGTTATCTCTGCAAGATCGCCATCTACAGGTCAGTATACCCAAGTGTAATGAATGTCTTGAAGCGGGGTGTGTGACATACTTAGAATAGGTCAGCAATCCCAGAATGCAGAGCAGCACAGTCAGAAGACACTTCCTGTTTTCAGGCTGCCTGATGACCCATGAGCCGCCATCTTGGAAGTTTACAAGGTTCATAAGGTGCAGTATATGCAGGTAGGATGATTTTTAATGTGAGCAATCTGTATGTGCAGGGTGTGGGAAACAGATAAAATATGCTCTTATTCAGAGTGAAGGTCCGCTTTAATACAACCACCAGCTTCTGCCCTTGAGTGGACAATGGCCAAACACATGTAAAGTCGGTGGTGATGGGTGGGTTATACATTAAAAGCAATGCACACTGGTAAGAACTTGGGTAAGCAAAGAAATCATTTGTATGGTTCCACCTACATAAGGGTAATCCTGTTGTTATTAGTCTGAGTGTGCCATGTAAATACCAGGTTTTATTTGCCTTCGGAGAGAACAAGAGCCCCACTTGCATGCTGCCAAAACGGGAGATAATAATATAATACCCTATTGTCTTCTGCTGTTGAGATCACAGCTATGAATTTTGAAGCCTTAAGCATGGGAACCCCTTTTGGATAACACAATATGGAAAGGCGGGCGGTGCAGTTTCAAATCAATTAAATATTTTACTAACAAACTTCTGCTACTGTATAAAAACACAGTAGCAGAAGTAAATACAGTAAAGTATTTACTTCAGCAAAGTCCAATATGTGGGCTGCACGACCCGCCCACTAAAAAGGGGGTTGGATGAACACCTGTATGGGGTTAAATCGGGGGGGGGGCCTTTTAAGATTTTAAGGCGAGACCTCTCTTAGAACACCATGGAGGGGAAACGGACAGCATTATAGTGAAAGTGGTCCAGAGAATCTCATTGGGACCCAGAGGTGGTGACTTACATCAGCTTTTATTGAAAGCAGAGGCCAAATGGATCTTTAAGATGAAAAGCAGGCTTCCCTTAGGTCTGAATTCAAGGTGGGATATCTCTTTGTTTACAGAATCCTAGTTTATGGATTAATAGTCACCCCTAATAATATATTTATTGCATATATTTATTACATTTATTATGTACATCGTTAATACATTATCTATATATATTTTTAATTGTATTAACTTATGGTACTTCGGTGTATACATTTTCCACATGCTTTTGTATGCTTTTTTAAATATGGTATATGTGTACATTTAATTGAGTACTAATGCAGAGCATGAAGGACTTTTATCCGGTTGCCTTGAGTTGTTGCACCCAGCCTGGCAGGCAGGAAGTTCCAGCATGATGTTCCCTTAACCCTCAAAGGGGCAGGGCTTATCGGCAAAATGGCGGCACCCATCGTGCAGGACAGGGAGAGGGCCTTTCAGGCCCTCTCCTGAAGCTGGAGAGCCGGGGGGGGGGGGGGGGGGGGCGATCGGAGGCCCCCCTGGTGAAGAGGAGACCCAGCGGGAGCAATCGATCACTAAGGTAAGTAAATGTCATTTTTATATATTTTTTTTTTTTAACATGTATTTCGGCGGCTGCTGAAGGGGGGGGGTGGCTATTCCGGGCTCTCCCCTGCACCCGGGGGGGCCTGGGTGGGGGATCGAAGCCCCCCCGGATGAAGAGGAGACCCGGCCGGATAGAACAAGGGGTCAGGTGAGTGTTTTTTTTTTTTTTTTACTTTTACTGTAGCAGGGGGGAAAGTCAAGCACGTAGATTCTACGTGCTTGGCACTTAAGTGGAGTAGAAGCGAGTACGTAGAATTTACGTGCTTGGCACTGAAAGGGTTACAAAACACCTAGCGAGTCCCTCCCTGCCACAGCTTTGCACTTTCAGTTTCATCATCAGTGCCTGCTTTCAAGGGACAGTGCTGTGTTTTTTTTTTTTTTTCCTTCCTGCTTGTGATGTCGGGTGCAGATCTTGGAGGGTAAGTGGCAATATGCTTACATGCTTTTGTACTATGACCATGTGATTATAATTAACCTAAATTGAAGTAACTTTATAGTGAGTGCTTGTTAGAGCTTGTGAAACATTTGAAAAAGGACTCGGTCGCGCCCGAAACGCGTTTGATTTTATCCCTGCATTTGCACGGATGGGCTGCTTTTAATGATTTTTTACAATAAATGGATGTTTTATGGGAGTGCAGAGCGACATCATTATATTTTGAAAGTACTGTATGTAGCATAAAGTGTGCTATGAAGAAAACAGAATGTTTGTTTTACATGTTTTAAATAGATGAGGTTTGGGTTTTAACAACTCAAAAAACAAAAGGAGGAAGAAAAGACGCAATCACCTGTTGTGCTGAAAAACTTCAAACCCATATATATCGAGAAGTCCAATGACAGAGGCATTCACCAGCTTGTACGTTTCTGCGCCCTGTAAAACATCCAGAGTAAGATAACTGAACTTTAGCAGAGTAAGTCTCCTTATGCTGTTTACATATTTTACCAGTAAGTGTCATAACAAGGTCAGATATTATGGGAATGTGGCCTCAGAGACAAGGACCATATGCAGATCATGTAGATTATTACAACTATAAAGATAAATATAGTCACAGTGGGTGAAATGACATTTACAGTAAAAGATGTATAAACCAAAAACCTTTACAGAAACATTTCTAACCTTGTATGACAGGGACTTGTTAATCTTGCCGACAAGCCAAGAGAAGGTGCGACCATAGATTGCTTTGGCCAAGGCATCTCTCGCATAAGCAGCCTGCTCAAGGTTAAGAGGACTGTTCAGCTGAAAAAGTAAAATAAGCAAAAAAAGAAAAGAAAATTTGAAAGTGGGGAACAGATCAGCACAGTTACCAGCACTAGTTAATGCACAAACTATTTTTCAATTTCATTTACATCTGTGACACATCCACCTGTCTATAGCCAGTTTGTTCTACATGAAGTATATGTAACATGTGAAGCTACATTTCACTCATATTTGTTGCATGTCCAGTTGACTGGCGAGTCCCCCTGGGCCCTGTTACCCTCTCCTGGCACTGAGGCAGGGTGGGATTACAAAAAAAACAAAACACTTTACCTTGCCTGCAGTTTTGCACTGTCTCTGCGGCAGCTGCACGGGCCCAGGAGAACGACACCTGGATTACTTCTTTAAAGTAATCCCATACACAGAAAGGACGTTTATGGGGGTTATTTAAGAACGGCTAGTGTAGCGGCATGCAACGTCTGGTGAACGCCTGGCGCTGTACGCAAAACCTCATTTAAGAAAGCGAATCTGGTGAGTGCCTCTAACAGCGCCATGCAGTGTCACATGCAATGTTCCCTCTAAGCTGGAGCAGCGGCTGTGCGTAGTAGCGAGGAAGCTGGGCGATGCCCGATGAAAGATGGGCAATCCGAAAAAAGATAAAAACTGTGGTACTACTAGTACTGGTATCTATTAAAAAAACACATTAAACAAAAAGATATGACATGCTATTTATATCTGAATGGCTGACGATGGGAGCGCGTGCACAGCCCAAAGATGCGGCCACCCCATGTTTACATCTGGGATGCCCCGGGGCCAGGCTGGGAGGGTTTGTTCCACTGTAGATAACCTAATCTTACTGGCACTTAGTTCCCACAGCACATGCATGGGCTGCCGGCTGCTCAAACTGCTGCCGGCTGCTCAAACTGCTGCTCAAATTGCTGCCGGCTGCTCAAACTGCTGCCGGCTGCTCAAATTGCTGCCGGCTGCTCAAACTGCTGCCGGCTGCTCAAACTGCTGCCGGCTGCTCAAACTGCTGCCGGCTGCTCAAACTGCTGCCGGCTGCTCAAACTGCTGCCGGCTGCTCAAACTGCTGCCGGCTGCTCAAACTGCTGCCGGCTGCTCAAACTGCTGCCGGCTGCTCAAACTGCTGCCGGCTGCTCAAACTGCTGCCGGCTGCTCAAACTGCTGCCGGCTGCTCAAACTGCTGCCGGCTGCTCAAACTGCTGCCGGCTGCTCAAACTGCTGCCGGCTGCTCAAACTGCTGCTCAAATTGCTGCCGGCTGCTCAAACTTCTGCCGGCTGCTCAAACTGCTGCCGGCTGCTCAAACTGCTGCCGGCTGCTCAAACTGCTGCCGGCTGCTCAAACTGCTGCCGGCTGCTCAAACTGCTGCTCAAATTGCTGCCGGCTGCTCAAACTGCTGCCGGCTGCTCAAACTTCTGCCGGCTGCTCAAACTGCTGCCGGCTGCTCAAACTTCTGCCGGCTGCTCAAACTTCTGCCGGCTGCTCAAACTTCTGCCGGCTGCTCAAACTGCTGCCGGCTGCTCAAACTGCTGCCGGCTGCTCAAACTGCTGCCGGCTGCTCAAACTGCTGCTCAAATTGCTGCCGGCTGCTCAAACTGCTGCCGGCTGCTCAAATTGCTGCCGGCTGCTCAAACTGCTGCCGGCTGCTCAAACTGCTGCCGGCTGCTCAAACTGCTGCCGGCTGCTCAAACTGCTGCCGGCTGCTCAAACTGCTGCTCAAATTGCTGCCGGCTGCTCAAACTGCTGCCGGCTGCTCAAACTGCTGCCGGCTGCTCAAACTGCTGCCGGCTGCTCAAACTGCTGCCGGCTGCTCAAACTGCTGCCGGCTGCTCAAACTGCTGCCGGCTGCTCAAACTGCTGCCGGCTGCTCAAACTGCTGCCGGCTGCTCAAACTGCTGCCGGCTGCTCAAACTGCTGCCGGCTGCTCAAACTGCTGCCGGCTGCTCAAACTGCTGCCGGCTGCTCAAACTGCTGCCGGCTGCTCAAACTGCTGCCGGCTGCTCAAACTGCTGCCGGCTGCTCAAACTGCTGCCGGCTGCTCAAACTGCTGCCGGCTGCTCAAACTGCTGCCGGCTGCTCAAACTGCTGCCGGCTGCTCAAACTGCTGCCGGCTGCTCAAACTGCTGCCGGCTGCTCAAACTGCTGCCGGCTGCTCAAACTGCTGCCGGCTGCTCAAACTGCTGCCGGCTGCTCAAACTGCTGCCGGCTGCTCAAACTGCTGCCGGCTGCTCAAACTGCTGCCACTGCTCAAACTGCTGCTCAAACTGCTGCCACTGCTCAAACTGCTGCTGGCTGCTCAAACTTCTGCCGGCTGCTCAAACTGCTGCCGGCTGCTCAAACTGCTGCCGGCTGCTCAAACTGCTGCCGGCTGCTCAAACTGCTGCCGGCTGCTCAAACTGCTGCCGGCTGCTCAAACTGCTGCCGGCTGCTCAAACTGCTGCCGGCTGCTCAAACTGCTGCCGGCTGCTCAAACTGCTGCCGGCTGCTCAAACTGCTGCCGGCTGCTCAAACTGCTGCCGGCTGCTCAAACTGCTGCTCAAATTGCTGCCGGCTGCTCAAACTGCTGCCGGCTGCTCAAACTGCTGCCGGCTGCTCAAACTGCTGCCGGCTGCTCAAACTGCTGCCGGCTGCTCAAACTGCTGCCGGCTGCTCAAACTGCTGCCGGCTGCTCAAACTGCTGCCGGCTGCTCAAACTGCTGCCGGCTGCTCAAACTGCTGCCGGCTGCTCAAACTGCTGCCGGCTGCTCAAACTGCTGCCGGCTGCTCAAACTGCTGCCGGCTGCTCAAACTGCTGCCGGCTGCTCAAACTGCTGCCGCTGCTCAAACTGCTGCCGGCTGCTCAAACTGCTGCCGGCTGCTCAAACTGCTGCCGGCTGCTCAAACTGCTGCCGGCTGCTCAAACTGCTGCCGGCTGCTCAAACTGCTGCCGGCTGCTCAAACTGCTGCCACTGCTCAAACTGCTGCCACTGCTCAAACTGCTGCTGGCTGCTCAATGCACAACACTTGCCATCTTCCTGCATAGTGATCATCAGAGAGAAGATGGAATCTGTGTAGAAACCCTGTAGAACAGGGGATGATGGCATCTGGGCCCATGTAGAACACTGTCATCTTCCTCCATGGTGACATATGCTGATCATCTCAGGGACAGATCAGAGGGATGGGTCACAGATAAATGCCACACACAGAGGTAGATGACGGATCGGGGTAGAGGTGGCGGATGACAATGCCTCCTCCCTGCAGAGGGGCCCCGGTGTCCCTCCCAGCAGCAGTAACGGCTGGTCACCATTGAGAGGCTAAAGAGAAAATGAAGGGAGGGGAGGGAGGAGGCAGCAGCCACATCGCCAGGACCAGGCCTGAGCCGCCCGCCCCGTTCTTCACCGCCCCCAGCCCGTGCGCATAGAGAGGAGGGTGGGCACTTACCGGAGGGCGCATCCGAGCACACAGCGTGGAGGGGGGTGAGGCGCACTGCGGGGCCCCTAAGGATGGCTGTCTCTGTGGCCACAGGCCGTCACTCCGAGCCGCTACTCAGCGCCGGCCTCTCTCCCGCCTGTCCCTTCCTCCGGACAGCCGTCCCCGCCCCTGCCGTGCTGTCAACGAAACAGAGCTCGGTGACGCGGTCACGCCCTCAACCCACGCCCACATGTTGCTCCTTCATTCAGATTTAAAAAATACTCACTACCAACGGCGACCATGCACGGACAGCAGGCGGGGCTGCGCGGGGTGGCAGGCGCGGGTGCGCACCTTAGAGGGTACAGTGGTCACATGTATTAATCCAGGCAGCTCCGTGTATAGCGTCGTCGCTCTGGGCTCAGGAGCGCCATGTAGTACCTGTCGCTCTGTAGCGCTCTCCCATACATTTCAATGGGGCTTCATTAGTTGTGTATAAATAGCGTGTCAAATCATTGTGTCACCTCTCCTGGCTGCAAACACACACTTTTATACATTTTTTGGACTATTTTTTTATATTTTTATGCAGAATTGTCATTACAGGTCTGGCACTAAAAGTGTTATTGTCACAGTGTTAAAACAATGTCATTCCATGTGTTTTCACTTTGTTACAGGTGGATATGTGTTCAAAAAAAGACTTTGATCACACAGCGCCTGGCGCTCTATGCTACAGCGCCCAGATTTAGAGCGCCGACGCTGTGTGTGTCTAGTGCTTTGTTAAATAAGGTGTGGAGCGCCGAGTGCCAGACGCACTGATCTGGCGCTACCTGTTGCTACATACACATCATATTCATCAATGCCGGCCATGTTACTATAGCAACCGAGATGCTCTGTTACAGCGCCCGATACCGGCTTACAGAGTCTATTAGGAGTCGCTCTAAGCGGCGCTATACAGACGCTCATCTGGCAATACGTGGCGCTAGTAGTGAATCAGTTGCACGTTACCTTTTATCCCAAGCCCAATGCCCCAAAAGAGCCTGTGTGTTTTTTTCTACTAAAGCCTTAGCCCAATATTCATAAAAACACTAATATGAGGCAGGATGAAGTTCTAATGGTTGCCCGTTTGGCTCCCTGACAGTGCAACAGCACCCCCTGGTGTTCTCCAGCGATGATACATTCAGTCATGAGATGCATGTGGCAGTTTAGCTTTTAGATTTATAGCAGCTGATCAGGCTGACCCTAAATGCTGGACTGCGTGTAACTGTAGCACCAGGGGGCACTGATGCACGACCAGGGAGCCAATCAACGGTCATTCGAACATCATTCTGCTTCCATAAAACACACATTTGCTAAAAATTGAAAATACTAGTTCAGCTCAGCACCTTTAAGACAGTTTTTGGACTTTCCCTTTAAGCTAGCAGAATATATGTGACTTTTTCAGGATAGCCTAATGTTTCAGGTATAGGAGCTAAATGTAAATGAATTTGCATTTACAATTAGAACAGCTCAGGCCATGGTATGGTCTATTGTGAAATGCATTTGCAACTGACTTTGAATAAACACAGATCAAAAGCTTCTCTACATAGCACCAGCTTCTCTGTCCTCCAGGAATAACCAGTATCCTGGACTGTATATCTGCCCATTTTAAATGAAAACACAATTCTAAAGCTCATATAAGTAAAGAACAGCAACACACTACATACACTGAAGAGAAAGGGTAGTGAGTAATCTTGGCTACATTGGCCTTGATTAGGAGTAAAAAGTGCCATTGACTTTCATTGTCTTCCCATCTGGTGATTCACTAACAGTGAAATTCTCAGGCTTTTTTCTCATGAATTGAATTTTTCACTACCACAAATCTTTTTTCAACTTTTAATGAATCAAGGCCAATATCTGCTAAAAGTAAATCCAATTGTAAATCAAACCAGTGTACTTTAAATAGAGTTCAGATACAAATTAAGCAGGATCAAGGTTTACCTCCTCTCCTTTAGCAATGATCTTTTTGTGAATCAATGATTCTCGCAGTACTCCACTGTCTACAGATAAAAGCTGAAAAACAAATCATTCGATACTTAGGGCTTTTTACTACACCAACTGCCTTATACACGCCAACGTAAAACTAAACATTTTATTGTGTTAAATTAGTGGTATTGTACATCAGGAATAGAGAATTTCTCCACATTCTGGCTTAGCATCCAGATAGTAAAACATGTCAAATATGTACCTATAGAATCAGAAGGTAATATATTCTTGCCTCACAACTTGCCTTGGTTACCCCAGCTGTAATTATCTGTTATTATATCCAGATTTTTATTGAAATTAAAGCAGGTTTAAAATATTCAATATAATGTAAAGAAGTTACATCACTGTGTTAATAGTCTGTACAGTTACATTTGTGTCATTATACTAAACATCATAGGTACAACACTGTAATTTTTTGTTTAATATGTTTTTATTGAAGAGAAAAGAATACAATACGAATAGGAAGCACAACCAGCAGATAATACATCAACTGTCCCACTAACCACAGACAATCATAAAGGTCGAATGCAGCGCCTCAAGGGCGCCCCCCCTGCGCTGGACCAGAGCGCGAAGAGGGGGCACCCACAACACACACCCCCGTAACAGCTACCAATTACCCCTTGTATGCAGTCCCCTCCCCCTGCCCCCGGACCACCCACCACCATCCCGGCGCATGACCCGGCCGGTGCCGTGTGGTACCAGGCCGTCCAGAACCCGAAGAGGAGAGAAACGACCACCCAAGGGTCCGTGGCTCTGTATGTGTGCTTTACAGTAAGAAGAGAAGAAGAAGGAACGAACCAAAGAAAAGATAGAAAGAAGGAACTAGGTGAAAGAAAGAAGGAAGTAAAAAAAAAGAAAAGGAAAAGGGGGGCATTAGGGAGGCGAATAGAAGAAAAAACATGTGACAACGGGGGTTAATGGGGGGGGGGTTAGGGCAGGGCAGGGACCCAGGCAGGGCAGGAGGCGCATGGCGAGGGGAGGGGGCTCCACCTGTAATTTTAATGGTCTGTCCAGGCAAATTGAAAGAAAAAACACAGCTGAACCTCCCTAGTTAGTCAGTGTAATTCATACGGGTTCTGGAGAGCTAATTCTGCAGTGTGCAGTCAGCCTTCTGAACGGACAGAAAGCCACCCCTGACAGTGACTGCAATCATTGCAATGGAGGGCCAATACGTAGGCCTGACAGGCCAGCATTACTAGGACTGACGGAAGGGGTGGTTGTGCATTCAAGAGGTTACCATTAAATGGGGAAGGGGCATGCACACCACTTGTCTCGCACTGCCAGACTAAACTTTATCAGCTGTGGAAGACGAAAAGAATAGATTTTATTTGTAAATCCTGGACAGTCATTTAAAATAGGAGCCAAGCCTGCAACTACATTGAGAAGGTCATGGGTTTCATAGTGGGTCACTGAATAGGGATTGGTGAAAAAAAGAAAAAAGGAAAGCCACAGAAAGCCTTGAAGAAACCAGAGAAAACAGGGAAAGTGCACAAAAGGTAAACATCTGTAAAGTGGTGAAAAACAAGGGGGACGAACCAGAAAGGAAAATAAAAGCTAAATGAAAGCTAACAGTAAACGGGTGAAAAATCTTTGGGCTGTGTGCGCGCTCCCATCCCGAGCCATTCAAGATAGGCTGGGGATGCGGCCGCTTGCATTCCCAATTGGCGAAGAGCAGAGCATTTTGGTGATTGACATATGCACACCAAATGGCGCTGATTGGACAAGAGCCAGAGTATGTGCCACAGGACTGTGAAGAGGTGAGAATTTTACTGGAGGATCTGAGGGGTTTCACACAGCTGGGGGCGGAACAAAACTCAGGTCAGTCAAAATCCCAGGTTTTATCTGCTTTTAAAACATCCCACTGTTGAATGTCAGTTCAGACACCTCTCATTAGTCTGGTCTAAGCTGCTGAGCGCCATGCGGAACACATGCTAATCTATGTGCAAATAAAAGTCTTTCTACTAAGTCTGTATTTGTACAGCCCTGGCCACTGTATTGTGCAACCCAGCTACAGCAAGTATACTGAATTCTCAGGTTCAACTAATGTTAGCAGATGACAAGCCCAATATTATCTGCATTATTAGATTACTAATTCAGTTTTCAAAAGTTTCTGGTAATTCTACCATACACCCCAGTGGAAGTACTCTGACAAGTGCAGCACTTCAGGTGAAGAAGATATTGTCAAGGGGGTAATTGCAGAGCACCCCACTGTTCAAGAGGAGTAATGATAAGTAATAAGAATCAAAAGGAAAGGAACACTCGTTTCTTGAGGGAAAGTAGTGGTCATGTCTTCCACAGAAGCATCCTTTTTTGGTGTTTCAAGTAGGGAAAAGTACAATAGTCAGATGAAGTTAATATTAGAGTAGGCCCTTAACCACGGGTAGTTTCTAATAAACACCAAAGCAAAAGGCTAGGATGCAGCCCTACCTGCATACAGAGAAGCCCTCATGTCTAAGGCACTGTCACTGGACACTGATTGGCCATGGCCAGGGGGAAATTCTCCCCACATTTCTATTGGTTGGAGTTGCCCAACATGTGACACAAGGCCTACAAGGACAGAGGCAGGTCTGGCCAAGGAACACACCATTAAGTGTAGCTGACGAAGCAAGCAGATTATGGGATGGATCTTTAAATTAACCGAGAGCCTCACAGGCTTGCAGGGAATAATGTGGGCGAACAAGGTTCCACTTCTAGAATGTTGCTGCAGAAAGAGGCAAATTCAATAGCTATCCGAATGGAATAAGTTACCGGAGCCAGAGAAAACAGGGTAGGAACCAAGGGGCAACTGGTAGAGCCTTTCAGGATGAAGGACCTGCAGCCAGATCCAAGGATTCCTTTGATGGCAACTATGAAATTGGCATTAAAGGGATTCAAAAATCCTCTCCCTACCTTTACCTCAGGCGATGTTGCTGGCTCTGCAAGAGACGCAGTTTAAAGTGTTTTTCCACTGCTGAAGCCACGCCCTTGTGCCCAGACAGTTGGCTGCATCCTCAGAGGAGTGTGCGCTCCTGTGCGCTTGGCACGGGAACACGCACAGCTGCAGTGAAACCAAGGATGCGGTGGCTGGCGAACACAGCTTCGCAGGAGCAGTCGGTAAAGGTGAGTTTAACTGGCAACCCCGGGGCATCCACAAAGCAGAGCATCCCAGTATAGGATGCTCTGGGAGCAGGCCGATGCCAGGCCCTGGAGTCCTTATAGATTCCAGGGCCAACCCGGTTGGGTTTTGAGCTGCTCTAATAGGTCCTGTAGAAAGATTAAGAGAGCTACTGTAGTAGGAAGAGAGGCGACATAAGACTAGCTAAGATTCAGCTACGGGAGACTTATTATTAATAATACTATTAACTGTTCAATGGTTTTGTTTATCATGGCCAAAAAAACTGTATTCTTTCAAAATGAAGCACATTCACATGTTACAATTAAAAAAAAAACTAAACAAAAATGTAAGTTTTAATACAGATCTACTTACTCTGGCAATGTATTTAATCTGATTTTCTGTTGTGACCTGGGCATGTCCATGGTCATCTGTGGCAAACTGCACGTTTCCTAGGTGGAGGACACTGGCAACAATACTTAACAATTCCTGAAACAAAACAAACCCTGTTCATGAGGAATGCATATGCAAAACAAGTGTACACTTGGGGTGTGGCTCACGGCTCATTAGAATACCATAGAATATGTGCTGTATAGAGATAGTGTTCCTCTTACCTCTACATCATCTTCATTGAAGTTTATAATCGACAAAGCTCGTCTAACAATTTTCCAGTCACTTTTATCATTGATGGAGCTCACCCGGGCACACTGACCCTTCAGGAAATTAACACAGAGTCATGGTTACTTAGCTGATCAGTGATACACTAGTGATGCTCTAGTGATACACAAGGAAGCCACTTAAATTACTTGTGCCCTTTAGCATTTATACAACATTAGTTTTCATATTTACAAGCATGTTTTTTTTCAGCAGTATAAAACTATGGCCAACTGATGACATCTAAATAACATGTCTGTTATACAAGCCATATAATATACTGCTTCAGCACCATTTTTGCTTCCTTAGAGCAAAAGTCCTCAGGCTACCCAAGTGGCAGGGGGCACAAGGCAACCCGCTTATCTCAGTTTGTGAAGCCGAGGGCTGTGCTTCCTAGTTCCAGCTAGCGAGTGGCCATGGCCTGTGTACAGCCGGCTCCCATCCCAAACAGGTACCTCTGTACACTGAGAACTTCCATGTACCTTTCTCACCTACTATCCAATGTGCACAGGGCCAATCACTGTCTTCCCTCCAGCTGATGCGCATACCTGTGTCAGGAATTTCTGAATTTCTGAGGCTTGTGCTCCATCCAGCTTTACTAAGTCATCCTGATGTCACTTGGTAAAATTGAATGGAGTATGAGACGCTTATAGGAAGAGAGCCCACGCATGCATTGTGGGATTGCTGGCAGGACAAGTTTACATAGCGATTCAAGGGATGTCACACAGCAGGGCATGCCAAATTAGGAAGCCTCCAGGCATGTGTACACTCACTGCACGGATGGGTTAAATGCGGAGGACGAATTCCTGTGTGTGTGAGCAAGCATACAATGGCCATCTATTAATTAATTAAAATAATAGCAGCTGTTCTTTAAACCATAATAATGGCAGCTGTTCTTTAAACCATCAGAACTACCTTTCTTCCCCAGAAACTCCACCCAGACTACCCACTACTGGAGCATTATTTCACAAGTGCTGTCACTGCTGCAAAACCATGGAAGAGGCAGCAGTAGTAAGTGAAGGTGCTGGTGAGGGTCCTTTCTTCGTGAGGAAAAAAAACAAATTAACCTGAAGATGGCAGCAGTATGCCACTTTGAAACCACTACTTTATTTGGAATAAGGCAGAGGAATACTTATGGCAATTTGGTTACAAATGGCAGAAAAATTTGCAAAATATGGAGGGAAATAAAGTCCCTAATTACTCAATCTACCAAAAGGCAGCAGTTTCCATTGAAGCCACCAATTGTTTGATTGTAAATAGAGTTACCTTTTATTCCACCCATAGGGATTTGTCTTTTCATTTTCGTTCCCCTCCAGTTTCAGCCTATACCTCTACAGATCCAGAAAGCAGAAGAGTGAATAAACGAGCTACAGATATGTTTCTGTGCAAATTGTAGCTTTTCTTTATGAAGACAACTAATAAAGTGGAATTCCAGTGAACGTTTAACCCCACCCAGCCACTAAAGGATGACGGGGTTACAAAGAAAAACCCAGTTAGTTTTACCAGTAACAGTATTCCCAATAGTCCTGTAGGACGGCTAACCACTCACTTCCTCTCCCTAAACAAGAAACCCAAAACTGACAGAGTATTAAAAGTCCAGCCCCTTCCCCTCAGCCCTCAGTGTTTTTAGGCAATCCAGGAAAAATCCAAGACCGGAAGGGGAAAAAAACAGGAAGAATGTAACACCCGCGCAAGTCAGAATAGATATGAAAAATCAGGCTGGGGTGTAGGACGCCGTCCTGGACAACTATTGGAAATACGGTTACTGGTAAGACTGAGGTTTTCCCCAGGTGTCCTCCAGGAGGGCTAACCACAGAGGGCAAGCAAACGCGACTCCTTCCTCAGGGTGGCAAGACTGCCTGAAGAACCATCTTTTCGAAATTCTGCTGGTCGCAATTCCACCTTGTATTATCTCAGGAAGGTGTGTGGTGAAGACTAGGTGGCAGCCGTACATATTTCCTCCAAAGAGATGCCGCCATTATAAGCCCAAGAAGCCAATACTGCCCTAGTGGAATGGGCTCTATACCCAAGGGGGACAGGGCACCCATTGCTTGATAGGCCAGAGCTATAGCATCTCCGATCTATCTTGTTATGGATGCTTTGGATGCCTGCAACCTCTTGCTCTCCCCCCCTCCCAAAGGAGACCAATAAATGACCACTTTCTCCATTCTGCTGCAATCTGTAAATACAGGAGAATCAGTTTTCTGGCATGTAGAAGCTCTAAGGACCTGTCCTGATGTGACTGAGCCAGTTCTATTGCCGGCAACACAACCTCCTGTGGCCTGTGAAATTTTGAGGTCATTTTAGGTAAATATAAGGGATCTGGTCTTAAAAAAAGCCTGTCTGGTAACTTTCTCAGGTAGTGTTCTTTAATAGAAAGGGCATGTAGGTCACTAACCCATCTGGCCGATGTACTTGCTAGGATGGAAGTAATCTTTAAGATTAGCAGCTTTAATGTTGCGGCCTTGTCCAAAAGGGGGTAACGTTAGTCCTTGAAGAACTAAAGACAAAACCCAACTGGCAAACATTTTGGCCTTAAAAGGTTGTTTCCAGCTATGAAAACCTACAGCGGGTACCCGACTTAGCTGAGCCTCTGTAATAAAAAATAGGGTAACACATAGGCACCAGAGGGATCCAGACCTGCCATCAATCCTCAATCCACGAACACCTGGGAGGAAACCCAAAAACACTGAGGGCCAAGGGGAAGGGGTGGGGAGCTAATACTCTGTCAGTTTGAGTTTCCTGTTTAGGGAGAGGAAGTGAGTGACTAGCTGTCCTAGAGGACGCCTGGGGAAAAAAACCTTAACTTATCCATGTGCCAGTGCGGTCCTCCCAAGTCCAGGCAGCAGACGCCGGAAAGGACACAAAGCGACTTCCCCGGGTCCATGCGCACTTCCGATGCCCATTCACTTGAGTGGGCGGGCAGGAGAGCGCATGAAGCCAAGGCTCGGCCAAGATGGTGGTGCCCAGGATCCGGTGTGCTGGGAGAGCGGCGCTCACCCGAGGGTGGCAGTACGAGGTAGACGCTCACTGGAATCCCGGTTTTAATATTTTATGGCAACACATTACATATCTTTGAGGGTTATTTACAACTTTGTCATTTATGAATATGAATGAATCTGGGTCTGACAAATCAAGTTGAACATCATTTTTGCAGTAAACCCACATATTTGCAGACAAACTCGTGGCAGATAATGTATTGTCTCACCTTTATCAGATATTGGTAGCTTTGTGCATTTTTGTCCAGTCCTAACCTACGCAGCAGATCCTCTTCCCCGCCTTCAAGAAGCTGGTAGAATATATGGAAGTTTCTCTCGCCATGGTTCTGATGTACCACACGGGACTTTTCAAGCAGATAGTTCAGAATGTGCCCACCAATCGGTGCTCCCTTTGAAAGAAACCATCGTTAGTCTATTGCAGGCCGTGTTACATCTTTTCATAACAGTTGTGTCACTTTAAGTCCAACAAAGGTGGGGAATGGTTTTGTTTATTCAGGATTCTGGCTTTATAACATGTATTTCACACTTCACATAGCGGGGCACGGACCAAAACCCAGGATAGTCAAAATCCTGGATTTTGGTCCACTTTAAACGGTGCTAACTTGCGCAGAAAAGCAAAAAGAAAATGGTGCTTGACTAAGGGGTTAGTACTGTATATTTATTGGACATTCTGAAGGTTATTACTACGACATGTTGAGGGGCATGTAAATCATAGGTAAAAAGGTAAGGCAAAACAAATTCCCCTTCTGTCAGTAGTGACTAACCAGGAAGCTAATCTAGCAGGATAAAAAGGGCATTACTCCAACTTTAAAAATTGGGACTGGCATGGGAACCCTCTAAGTTACCACCACATGGTCCTAACCACAACAGCTGTCAGTTCAACCAAAATGTTTAGAAGGGAAGATGTGGGGTTTGGACCCAACCCCCACACAAAATATTTATCCAAATCCCTGACCCCGCTTGACTGCCAAAGTTAGCATTACTTGATATTATAAAAATACAAATTTATTCAGAAGATATTAAAATCCAACAGATCATAACATCAAAAAATACATGCGACATGTACATGGCTTGCAGGTTACATAAATAAACTCATATTGCCCTTATGGGCCTTACATTTAATTGTGTGACTCTATTTTCAACATTCGAAGGTGGGCGGACTAGTTTCGCCTTTTGTTGCTTCTTCAGCACCCTCAATTTAAAAAGTCTACGTCTGTCTTTTGTTTTTTACATATAAAGATACGTGGTAAGTATATGTACATCATAATTTGGAGTTTAGGAATAATCAGGAATTTTGTGTGGGGGTGGGTCCAAACCCCACATCTTCCCTGCCTAATTAGTGTGGAAAGTGACTGTTTCGGAGCAGCCTCACTGTCGGCATCCAACCACATATACATTCCCCCCCCTTTTCCCACTTACAATAATCATAGCAAGGTGGGTCATGTTAGATTAAGATTGGGGACTATAAGGGGTACAATCATTTGTGAAGCTGTTCATCACAAACCTTATAATCAAACTGCACATCCATGTATTTTCCAAAGCGGCTAGAGTTGTCATTACGTAAGGTTTTTGCATTACCAAATGCCTAAAAATATAGAAAACATAAGTTACACATCCTGTGAAACAGTTATCATCCATTTATTGCTAAAGACAAAAGTGATCAACGTGATTGCCGGTTACCAGCTACTATAACTACTATTTTAGTGGCTGCTGCTGTTGCTCTTGATTTCCATGGCAATGTGATCATAATAACAGAGGGCCACACCTTCTAATATTGCCAAGAAAAAAGGTTGTTTGTTTTTCTTATCAGTTTCTTACCTCCAGAACAGGATTGGACTGGAGAAGTCGGTCTTTCACAGTTTCTACCTGGTCACTGGCAGGACACGTCACAGCATAGTACTGGAGGATTTTCTTGCTGGCCTCAGTCTTGCCAGCTCCGCTCTCACCAGATATGAGAATACACTGATCCTTTCTTTCTGTTCGCAAGGAGCGGTAAGAGTTGTCTGCTGTGGCATAGCTAGGAGTGAAAAAAAAAAAAAAATGGATTAACAAACAAAAACAAGAAAAAAGTTTTTCAAAGAAAATTGCAACCGTCCCAGCAGCCTGCAGATGATCAGTTATCAGACTTTTTAAATGAACATTGGGTTTCTACATTTGACGGGGCAGAGATAATGTCATTTCATAAAATCGCCAATGGTTATGATCTTTCTGTAATGCCTGGATCAAAATGGTATTAAATGGATTGTTCAAAAAAAAAAAAAAAAAAGGGCTATACTTACCTTCTGTCCAGCACAGCTCCGCCAGGGCTGCATGATCCTGCTTTGGCACTCCCCCTCCATTGCAAGGAATGGAGTGGGCGTGTTACGGCCTAAACCATTCATGACCAAGGAAACAATCTTGGTCCAGAAAGGACAGGTGGGGTGCTCATTCTATGTTCTCGGTGAGTTTAACAGCAGGTCCGGGTGCTGAAGCTGGACTAGACAAAATGGTGAAAACAGCTGTTCTTTTCGTTTTTTTTTTTTTTTTTTGCCTGGATAATTCTTCATACTAAATAAGATGAAAAAACTTGATACAAGGTTACCAAGTAAATTAGACTGAATTGCATCAGCCTTTAAGATAGGCCTGGCAAGGGAGCATGCGTCAACTGGAGGGATGCTGCTGTAGCCCCCCATCCGATCCAGGAGTTTTCCCACATCGGGTCATTCCAAATCAGGAGGCCCAAAAATACCATTTTGTGAATACTCACCTTGTAAAATGGGTATTATAAGTATGTCACACACCCCGCTTCAAGATAATCATTACATGTGGGGTAGTATGGTCTGAAGAGGGCGATCTGCAGAGATGATTGGAGGAAAGAAAGCCCCTCCCAGTCCATAAATACCTGGGACCTCCCACTCATTACCCAGTATAAAGAAAGCAGTAAGGTAAGGGACCAGGAAGAGCCAAATATTAGTCATAACAACGCAAGGTTCACAAAACGATGGATCCAGAATACAAAAGGGCGGGTTGAAGCGGGGTGTGTGACATACTTATAATACCCATTTTACAAGGTGAGTATTCACAAAATGGTATTATTCTAAGTATGTCACACACCCCGCTTCAAGATAATCATTACATGTGGGACATCCAAAAGCAGTGTCCATAAAGGGTGGGGATCCAAAACAAGGCATAAAGCACAACTTAAACTACTGCAGCCTGCAGAACTTTGCGGCCAAAAACAGCATCCGCTGAGGCCCAAACATCACCCTTGTAAAAACTTTGAAAAAGTGTGAACAGAAGACCAGGTAGCGGCCTTGCAAACTTGCTCAACAGAGGCCTGGTGCTGAAAAGCCCAGGAAGCCCCAACCGCACGTAGTAGCATGAGCTGTAACACGAAAGGGAGGATCTCTCCCCTTAGCAGAATAGGCCCCGACAATGGCCTGACGAATCCACCTGCTAATGGTAGACTTTGTGGGTGCTAGACCCTTCTTGGGCCCAAATGGCACCACGAAAAATGCATCAGTCTTGCGAAAGGCAGACGTTACCACCAAATAATACTTCACAACCCGAACTACATCCAAAGAATGCAGGGCCCTCTCCTTGTCATTGCTGGGATTGGGACACAGAGAGGGCAGAACAATATCCTGATTCAAATGAAAGGACGAAACCACCTTAGGAAGGAAGTCCGTCTTAAAACGAAAAAACACTTTGTCCTGATGTCTTTCAAAATATGGGGCTTGAATAGACAGAGCCGCCAACTCAGAAACACGTCTAACGGAAGTGATAGCTACCAAAAAGGCCACCTTCTGCGTAAGGGAAGACAAGGCAATATCATGCAAGGGCACAAAGGGAGGACCCTGAAGAGCAGAAAGAACCAAATTCAAATCCCAAACCGGAATCAGAGCCTTCCTAGGGGGCCGCACGTGCGTAACCCCCTGGAAAAAGGTCTTAACCAGCGGATGAAGCGCAAAAGATCTTTGGAAAAACACCGCCAGGGCAGACACCTGCCCTTTCAGAGTATTAAGTTGGAGCCCTAGATCCAAACCATGTTACAGGAACTCCAGGATTCTAGAAATAGAGAATTCCCTGCAAGGGAAAGCCCTAGTCTCACACCAATCAATATAAGACCTCCAAGTCCTATAGTAAACGGAAGAAGAAAACCTCTTCCTAGCGCTAATAAGAGTCTGAATAACCGCATCAGAAAGACCTTCCTCCTTCAAGATGGAGGTTTCCGCAGCCACGCCGTCAAAGCCAGCGTTGGTAAATTGGGGCAACGTAGATGACCCTGTGTGTGCAGATCCGGCAGCAGGGGCAGAACGAACTGATCTTCTGCTAACCTTACCACGTCTGCGAACCAAACCTGTCTTGGCCACCTTGGAGCCACCAGAATTGCTGACGCTCCTTCCAGAGCCAGCTTGCGCACTACTCTGGCTACCATGGGAAACGGAGGGAACAGATACAGAAACCCCAGATCCCTCCAGTTCAGGGACACGGCGTCCGTCGCGAGAGCCAGTGGGTCCTTCGCCAGAGACACAAAAGCCGGAAGTTTGTGATTGTGACGGGAGGCAAAGAGGTCCACCACCGGTGAACCCCACCTGAGACAAATCGAACGAAACACCTTGGGACTGAGAGGCCACTCCCCCTTGCGGGCTGACCACCTACTCAGAGAGTCCGCCTCCGGGTTCTCTACTCCCGGAATGTGAACTGCCGAGATGCACGGGACGTGGCTCTCCACCCAGTCCAGAATCAACGACACTTCCCTGAGGGCACTCCTGCTTCGAGTCCCTCCCTGGTGATTGATGTAGGCAACCGCCGTCCGATTGTCCGACCGAACCTGGACCGGCAAGCCCTGCAGGAGATGAGTCAAACGAAAAAGAACCATTCTGATGGCTCTCAATTCCAGAATGTTGATAGGCTCGTGGGCTTCCAGGGGTCCCCACAACCCCTGAAATTGCAGATCATTCCAGAAGCCCCCCCATCCTGAGAGGCTGGCATCCGTGGTGACCACCTCCCAATGAGGAGTCTGAAAAGACCTGCCCTTCAACAGATTGGTTGAGTTCAGCCACCACCTGAGTGGTCGGCGAACCCGGGGAGACATCAGAAAGAATTGATCCAGCGACAGAGGAGATCTGTCCCAGACAGACAATAGATGGAGTTGTAGCGTCCTCGTGTGAAACTGGGCAAAGGGGACTGCCTCGAAGGAGGCCACCATCAACCCCACCAGTCTCATTCCTAGTCGAATGGTCGGACGAGGAATGGACATGAGCGACCGAATCAATTCCTGAATCAAAAGAACCTTGGATTGAAGAAGGAACACTCTGGCCTGATCTGTATCCAGAGACATTCCCAGAAAGGATACTATCCTGGACGGGTAAAAGGAGGACTTGGGGTAGTTGATCACCCAGCAGAAGCTCTCCAGAGTGGATATTACCGTCCTGGTGTCCAATTCCGCTTGGCTGAATGATGATGCCATGATGAGGAGATTGTCCAGATATGGCACTATGCGAATTCCCTGCGCTCTAAGAAGAGCCATCACCCCAGCGAGCACCTTGGTGAAAAACCCTTGGAGCTGTGGTGAGACCAAAAGGAAGAGCTACAAACTGAAAGTGCCGATCTTCCACCACAAACCCGAGGAATCTCTGGTGCGCGGGAAAAAATCGGAACATGGAGGAAAGCGTCCTTGATGTCTATGGACGTCATGAAGTCCCCCTGACGGAGAGCGCGGATAGCTGAACGAAGCGATTCCATGCGAAATTTTCGCAGCCTGATAAACCTGTTGAGGATCTTCAGATCCAGGATGGGCCGGATAGAGCCATCCTTTTTGGGGACCGTGAACAGATTTGAGTAAAATCCCCGACCCTGATCTGATAGGGGCACTGGCGAGATGACCTCTATCTCCAGAAGACTTGAAAAACGCCTCCCGAAGCCCCTGTGCGCCAGGGGGCACCCTAGACCTGAAGAAAAGCGGAGGAGGACGGGACTCGAACTCCAACTTGTAGCCGGAAGACACGACTTCCCGGATCCGTTTGTCCGAAACCTCCCGAATCCAGATCAGAGAGAAGTGTCGCAGCCGTCCCCCCCCCCCCCCGCACAGGTGAGGGCGCCCCCTCATTGCTGAGCAGGCTTGTTCGCAGGTTTTGGGTTTTGAACCCCAGTTGTATCCTGAGCGGGCACGTCCTCTGCCCCTATTCCAGGAATCTCCTCTAGTGGAAGGGAAGGCAAAACCTCTTCCTGCTCTGGATCCGCGAAAGGAATGATTGAAAGAAGCCGCCCCGCGAAAGGGACGTTGTTGCTTCTTGCGTTGAGGTAACTTACCCCCCTTAGCTACTGAATCCAATTTTTCTCCAAAAAGCCGTAGCCCCACGAATGGGAGAGACGTCAGCGACTTTTTTGGCCCAAAGTCGGCCGCCCACTGGCGCAACCAAACTGAACGCCTTATAGTCACCATCAGAGCAGAAGCTCTCCAAGGCGGCTAACATGAAAGACAAGAATAACTCACAACGTTTAAGTCCCAGAAATTCGTCACTGTCCGGGTGCAAACCGGAAGATGACAACAAGTCTCTGACCACCGACCTGGTAGCCACCACCAGCAGAGACGAAGCGCAAAAAGGGCCGTATGGCTGCCCCAATACTGGCGAAACCATGACAAGCCATCTGGCCAATTCGTTTATCCCCTCCATCTTTAAGAGCAATCGGGGTTATTCAAAAACGGCTGAATTGGATAACCCCAGAATTGGTGCGTCCACCTCAGGGGGGGACGTCCAGCGCTTAACCGTGTCCGAAGGGAAAGGATATCTTTTATCCCAACTCTGAGGAATGCCTGGGAGCCGAGCCGGCCTCTCCCATTCCTTAGAAATAATCTTATCAAAATGCCTTTGATTAGGGAATTCCAAGCGCGGCTTGGATTCCTCATAAAACTCCCCTTGTTGATGAGGAGCAACCTCTGGAGGAGAAATAGCCAGAACCTCAAACATCTGAGCAAGGACGTTAGGAGTATCCAAAGAACTCCCTGACCCCTTCTCAGAGTCCGCGCCAACAAATAGCTGGTCGTCCGAATAATCCGATTCGTCAAATAGCTCCCCTTCCTCCAGAGGGGAGTAATCTGACCAATCCAGGCGATCCTCATCGTCATATTCAAATGTCGGTGGGACCGGTGACAAATGCTTTCTCTTAGCTGGAGCCTTCTTGGCAACCGCAGAAGAAATAAATGTTTCAATATTAGTCAATCTAGCACACACATCAGATTGCAACTGCCCACCCGTGACAACGTCACACGGGACACGGGCCAAGACGGGGTGGGAAGGGGATGACGCCGGCGGTGCTGACCCAGACGCCTGGGGTTCTGACTGCCGTGTAATAGTCTGCTGTGCACATGGTATACATAGAAATACGTCATCCCCTGTTAGGGATACCCCACAGCCCATGCACTTCCGGGATTGCCCCGAGGGGAGCCCGGTATCTGGGGATGCCTCCATACGGTGAACTTATATGTAGTCGCAATGACCGAGGGAATTACGCTAGTAAGCAACCCGGGATGCCCTTATAATTGTCCCAAGTGGGAGGATTTTAACATGGAATTTAACCCAGGGACCCAAGGACCGGAAGAAGACCCAAGGACCGGAAGAAGACCCAACCTGGGATGCCCTTATAATTGTCCCAAGTGGGAGGATTTTAACATGGAATTTAACCCAGGGACCCAAGGACCGGAAGAAGACCCCTTAAAACCTAAGGCGTTCTACCTGAAAGACTGCCGGATATAAAGGGTTACATATAAGTATATATATATATATATATATATATATATATATATATATATATATATATATATATATATATATATATATATATATAGAAATATAGAACTATAGGGGGCCCATAGGGCCACTCACTGTGCCTTCCTGCGTGAGGTAAATGGCGTCCACCACACACGCAGCTCACAGAGGCAGAGAGGATCCTGTGGGCGTGGCCAGCGCGGAGCGCGCGATATGCGTAGCTCCGCCCCCTTACAGAGTGGAAAGCGGGCTCCGCAGTGGGTCTGCCTAACAGGGGCGGGCCGTGGCGTCCCGCTCAACAGCCCGGCCCCGCCCCTAATGGCAAAATGTGTGAGGTAAATTACCTCAGAAAAACACTATAGCGCACACATATACCGGCGCCATGGCAAGAACACACAAAGACCCCAGGGATGTAATGGGTGCAATCGCCCGGCCCCGCCCACTGTGCCAGCGCGTGAGGGGAGATCTCCCCTCACAAGATTAAGGGAACCGCCAGCGCAAATAACCGCGCCGCGGCCATTGCGGTAGTCACCGCAACAAAAAACAGTAAAGCCAGGGGGACAAGCCAGCGCCAACAGCCGGCCCCACCCCCCAACTACAACTTCTGAGGAGAAAAGTTCTCCTCAGCTCTGGCGCCAGTAGCAGCAAGCGCCGCTGTCAAAGTGAAACAATGCTCAATAAATAAATCCTAACTCTGAGGTAAAAAAAAAGGTGGTCCCCGACATTTTATCCCCACCACCACAGGAGAAGGGCATCAGGAAAGGGGGGCCAAGGGGCAGGGCATCCCAAACCGGGGTCACCAGCCCGGATAACCGCCTACCCTCTGGTACAGGGTCTCGCGGTGGAGCATGGCTCCAGAGCACTAAAAGTGCCATTCTACCCTCACCCGGGATACAGCCTAGACTGGGAGGCATGTGTATTGGGACTTATAAAAAACATAACCGGGTGGAAATAGAGAGAAAAGCGGGCCGGGAATAAACCCGGCTACCTGAAATCCCCCTGTGCAAGGAGGAGACATCATCTTCTGACTTGCTCGCCGTCTGCAGAGATGGAAAACTGGGTAATGAGTGGGAGGTCCCAGGTATTTATGGACTGGGAGGGGCTTTCTTTCCTCCAATCATCTCTGCAGATCGCCCTCTTCAGACCATACTACCCCACATGTAATGATTATCTTGAAGCGGGGTGTGTGACATACTTAGAATAAGAGAGAGACTACTGGCTCTAGAGTCTTATACACTCTAATCATTGTTGTTCTGTTGGGGGGACCCCCAAAAGGGAGCAGGAACAGCATAAAGTGAATTAAAGCGGCAGCAACATAGTACTGCTGAAGCACCAGTTAGTACAGCTGTGCATCTCCCGCATTTGCTCCACAAGTCCATTCATAGTCAGAGTTTGGAATGACCAAAGGCCAGCTGTGCAATGAAGGCATGTAGGTTACCCTCAAGAGTACCAGTAACCACATTAGGTCATGGTTTCCTACACTATATAGTTTTCATAGAAAAAGCTACAAAACACACATATACAGTTTCTTATCAGTGAGGAACAGGTTTTAGTTATCAGCATTTTCACTTTGAGGATACACTGTATTTCCTTTCTGTGCCCCACAGATGATCGCTCCTAATCCAAAGCTCTGCCTCCAAAGCTCTGACTCCTATTCTTATTGTTGCGATTGTACATCACCAGGTCTTTACATGCCCCACATCCCACACATCTGTGCGGAACAAAAAGGGGAGTATAGCTTTTTGCCTAGTAAAAAGATCCTCAAAGTGCAAATCCTGATAACCTTTAACATGTTCCTCTCAGACAAGAAAGCTGTACAGGACAAACCTCTTCAATAAAAAAAGTCCCTGGGCAGCCTCAGGCAAGTTCTGTTCTAAAATTATCTTTTTTCTGTTCTCAACATGAGGGGCTCTCACCATCTAAAGTAGGTCTGCGCAACATTTCTGGAGTCGTCATGCGACAGTTAAATTGATTAAATATTAACCAGTGCAAGACACTTCCACCTTGTAAAAGAAGAATGAGAGTGAAATGTCTGATAGACACGCCAGCAAGCCGCAAGTCAGGTCACGCTGCTCACTGCTTCATTCTTTGGGCTACATAAACATAAAGTGATACGAGACTATACCCTGTATTTTTTATGAACAAGAGTGTCACTTTGCTGGACTGCACATTTCCCACAGCAGCTTAAAGAGGAACGTTGCAGTCTTTTAGGCTCCAGGGCCATTTGAGCTCCACTCCTGAATTGAGACGCTGTGTAAAACCCCTCCTGAAGCCCAGATACACTCACCTTCTTAGACAGCCTATACCGCGTCTCTGCGCCACATCCCCGATCAGCTTTAGCCCTGTGCACACCCGCTCCCGGCCTTCGAGTGCACATTCAGCGGCGGATGCCGCTGGCGCATATTCGGCTCACTTTGGCCCCGCTCACATACTTAGTCTCTAGACTGCTTAGCCATCAGTGGAGCCGAAGGGAGCAGAGTGAAAGCGAGTCTGCCGATTGGCTGAGTGGGCCGCTCAGCCTATCACCATGCTCGTTCTTGACAGGATCTGTGCTGTGGGAGCGAAAGGAAGGTGAGGTGGGAGGAGGAATACACAGCTGGGGGCTATTCAGGATGCCGCCACTTAGAGGAACACCCCCCCCTCCAAGAGTCAAAATTGGCCACGGAAGGTCCTAGTGCGGGGTACACTAAGCCAATGCCACCACTGGTAAAGAGATAAAGAGATGCAGTATAGAGGTATATACTTATTTCTTGTGGAACTCTGTTCTTATGGAAGAACGGACAGTGGCAACAAACAAGGGTGGCAAGGGAACCTCCGCCAATAGGTCATATGTCGCACTGTAATATGCATTTTTCAATTTACAGTTCTCAGTGAGTAAAAAGCAGGTACCTTTATTCTAAGGCTTACCAGTGATAGAGGGGCTTCTTTAGCATTCTTTAGGGTCCATGTGCCCCAGGACTCTTAACAAAGCCCTATTCAACCTGCCTAAATAGTCATAGAAGGTAACATGTATTATGCTTTATATAAATATACAAGTTTCAGCACTTTAGGGTCCAGGCAACAAAAAAATACCATTTTGTGAATACTCACCTGTAAAATGGGTATTATAAGTATGTCACACACCCAGCTTCAAGACATTCAATACATGTGGGTATACTGACCTGTAGGTGACGATCCTGCAGAGATGTCAACAAAAAATGTAAGACCCACCCGGCCCATAAACACCTGGGACCTCCCACTCACCCCCCAGTATAAAGATAGCAGTAAGAGAAAGGGACCAGGAAAGCCAATTAAAACTAACAAAGATTCACCATATAAAGGATCTAGAATACAAAAGGGTAGGGTGAAGCGGGGTGTGTGACATACTTATAATACCCATTTTACAGGCGAGTATTCACAAAATGGTATTATTCTAAGTATGTCACACACCCCGCTTCAAGACATTCATTACATGTGGGACATCCAATAGCAGTGTCCAAAAAGGGCGGGGATCCAAAAAACAAGGCAACAAGGCACAAACTTAAACCACTGCAGCTTGCAGAACTTTGCGGCCAAAAACAGCATCCGCTGAGGCCTGAACATCAACCTTGTAAAACTTAGAAAAAGCGTGAACCAAAGACCAAGTATCAGCCTTACAAACCTGCTCAACAGAAGCCTGGTGCTGGAAGGCCCAGGACGCCCCAACAGCCCAAGTAGAATGAGCAGTAACACGAAAAGGGGGAGTCTTCCCCTTAGCAGAATAGGCCCCAACAATGGCCTGGCGAATCCATTTACTAATGGAAGACTTGGCAGGGGACAAACCCTTCCCAGAGGGCACCACAAAAAGAGCGTCAGTCCTACGAAAAGGAGAAGTAGCCACCAAATAGTACTTCACACAGCGAACCACATCCAAAGAATGCAAAACCCTCTCCTCGTCATTGCTAGGCTTAGGACACAAGGAGGGTAGAACAATATCCTGATTAAGATGAAAAGCAGAGACCACCTTAGGAAGGAAATCTGGCTTGAAGCGGAAAACAACCTTGTCCTGATGCCTCTCAAAGTAAGGGGCCTTAATGGACAAGGCTGCCAACTCCGAAACATGCCGAACAAAAGTGATGGCAACCAGAAAAACAACCTTCTGAGTAAGCATAGAAAGTGCAATATCCTGCAAAGGTTCAAAAGGAGGACCCTGCAAGGCAGACAAAACCAAATTCAAATCCCAAACTGGGAGCAAAAGCTTCCTAGGAGGCCGCACATGCGTAACCCCCTGGAAAAAAAGTCTTAACCAGAGGATGAAGAGCAAAAGACTTTTGAAAGAAAACCGCCAGGGCAGAAACATGCCCTTTCAGCGTACTAAGCTGCAAACCTAGGTCCAGACCATGTTGCAGAAATTCCAAGATCCTAGGGATAGAAAACGCCCTGCAAGGCAAGGCCCTGACCTCACACCAATCAATATAAGACCTCCAAGTCCTATAATAGATGGCAGAGGAAGACTGCTTCCTACCCCTAACCAGAGTCTGAATGACAGCATCAGAAAGACCTTCCTCCTACAAGATGGAGGTTTCAGCAACCACGCCGTCAAAGCCAGCGTTGGTAAACTGGGGTAGAACAGTGGACCCTGAGTGAGTAGATCCAGCAGAAGGGGCAGAACTAACTGATCCTCTGCCAACCTTACCATGTCTGCGAACCAAACCTTGGCCACCAGGATTGCTGACACGCCCTCCAGGGCCAGCTTGCGCACCACTTTGCCCACCATGGGAAACGGATGGGTATAGAAACCCCAGATCCCTCCAGTTCAGATACATGGCATCCACTGCCAGAGCCAGCGGATCCCGCGAGAGAGACACAAATGCCGGAAGCTTGTGATTGTGACGGGAGGCAAAGAGGTCCACTTCCAGAGTCCCCCACCGGTGGCAAAGCGACCGAAACACCTTGGGTCAGAGCGACCATTCCCCCCCCGGCGAGATGACCCCCTGCTCAGCGAGTCCGCCTCCGTGTTCTCCACTCCCGGAATGTACACTGCCGAGATGCATGGGACATTGCCCTCTGCCCAATCCAGGATCAAAGACACTTCCCTGAGGGCACGCCTGCTGCGAGTCCCTCCCTGGTGATTGATGTAGGCGACTGCCGTCAGATTGTCCGACCGAACTTGAACCGGTAGTCCCCGTAACTGATGAGTCAAGTGAGAGCCTCTCAGCTCCAGAACATTGATGGGATCGTGAGCCTCCTGAGGCCCCCACAGCCCCCGAAACTGAAGATCCTTCCAAAATCCCCCCCAACCTGACAGGCTGGCATCCGTGGTGACAGTCTCCCAACGAGGGGTCAGAAAGGACCTGCCCCTCGTCAGATTGCTCGGTTTCAGCCACCACTGAAGGGAACGCCGCACCCGGGGGGACATCAGAAAGGACTGATCCAATGACAGCGGGGACCTGTCCCAGGCCGCCAAGAGATGGAGCTGGAGCGTCCTTGTGTGAAACTGGGCAAAGGGAACCGCCTCGAACGACGCCACCATCAATCCCACCAGTCGCATCCCTAGCCGGATGGACGGACGGGGGATGGATAGGAGACGCTGAGTCAATTCCTGAATCAGAAGAACCTTGGCTCGGGGGAGAAACACCCTGGCCTGAGAAGTATCCAGAGACATTCCCAGGAACTCCACCACCCTGGAGGGAGGCAGGACTTGGGATAGTTGATCGCCTAACCGAAACTCTACAGAGTAGGCACCACGTTCCTGTTATCCAGCTGCGCCTGACTGAGGGAAGACGCCATGATGAGAAGATCGTCCAGATAGGGCACGATGCGGATACCCCTGGCTCTGAGGATGGCCATCACTCCTGCCAACACCTTGGTAAAAACCCTTGGAGCCGAGGTAAGGCCAAAAGGAAGAGCCACAAACTGAAAATGCCGATTGTCCACGACAAACCTGAGGAATCTCTGGTGTGCCGGAAATATTGGAATATGCAGGTAAGCATCCTTGATGTCTATGGACGTCATGAAGTCCCCCTGACGAAGTGAGTGTATGGCTGAGCGCAGAGTTTCCATACGGAACTTCCGGGGACGAACGAACCTGTTGAGCAGCTTCAGATCCAGAATGGGAAGAACGGATCCGTCCTTCTTGGGCACCGTGAACAAAGTGGAATAGAAGCCCAGGCCCCAATCGGAGCGAGGCACCGGACAGATGACAGTCATGTCCAAGAGACTTGCTACTGCCGCCCGAAGCCCCTGAGCGGCCAGAGGATCTGACGGCACCCGAGAACTGAAGAATCTGGGAGGGGGCCGGAACTCCAGCTTGTAACCGGAAGACACCACTTCCTGAATCCCCCTGTCCGAGACCTCTTGGACCCAGACCTGGGAGAAGAGTTGCAGCCGTCCCCCCACCCGCAAGGGTGAGGGCGCCCCCTCATTGCTGAGCCGGCTTGGCAGCGGTTCCAACTGTGTCCTGGACGGGCCCGACCCCTGCCCCTGGTCCAGGAATCACCTCTGGACGAGGGGAAAGCCGAACCCCCTGCCGACTCTAGCCCCACGAAAGGACTGAGAGAAGGAGGCCACCCCCCGAAAGGGGCAACGCTGCTTTTTACGCTGAGGTAACTTACCTCCCTTTGCCACCAAATTCAATCGCTCTCCAAAGAGCCGCAACCCCACAAAGGGAAGGGCAGTAAGCGACTTTTTGGACACAAAATCAGCCACCCACTGGCGTAACCAAACCGACCGGCGGATAGCCACAAGCAGGGCCGCAGCTCTGCTACACATCACCAATGTGTCGCCCAAGGTGGACAGCACAAAGGACAAAAATAACTCACAGCGCTTAAGGTCAGCAAACTCCTCACTAGCCGGATCAAGCCCGGAAGAGGTCAACAGTCACAGTCCTCTAACAACCGACCTGGCAGCTACCAATAAAAGCACAGAAGCACAAACCGGCCGCAAGGCCGATCCAACACTGGCAAAACCATGACAAGCCATCTGGTCAATGCGTTTATCCTCGCCATCCTTGAGAGTAGTGCACTCTGGAGAATGGAGGACTGAGGAGCTGGACAACCCCAAAACAGGAGCATCCACCTCGGGGGGGGGGGGGGGGGGGAACGGGGGACCAGTGCCTCACTGCGTCCGCCGGAAAGGGATATTCTTTGTCCCAACCCGGAGGGACACCCGGAAGCCGAGTCGGCCTCTCCCATTCCTTGAAAATGATACCATCAAAATGCTTTTGATAAAGGAAATTCCAAGCGCGGCCTGGTCACCTCAAAGAACTCCCCCTTCAGCGGAGGAGCCGCCTCAGGGGGAGAAATAGCCAGGACCTCAAACATATGAGCCAGGACCCTAGGGGTATCCAAGGAATCCCCCTGGCACCGCTCGGTATCAGCACCCACAAACTGTTGGTCATCGGAGCCCTCAGACTCCTCCTACAACTCCCCTTCCTCACGCGGGGAACAATCAGACCAATCCAGGGCGTCAAACTCCTCTGTATCAAAGGCCTGCGTGGCTGAATACAAATGTTTTTCGCTTTGCCGTGGCCTTTTTAGCAACGGCACTGGAAAACAATTTTTCAAGATTGGCCAATCTGGCACACACCTCAGATTGCGACTCCCCACCAATGACCACATCACATGTACGTGTCAAGCGCGGGGGAGACGGAGAGGAGACTGGCGGAGCAGGGGGAGACGGAGAGGAGACTGGCGGAGCAGGGGGAGACGGAGAGGAGACTGGCGGAGCAGAAACAGACGCCTGAGATCCGGTCTGCCGCGTAATGGACCGTTGCGCACAGGGTACACAAAGAAATACATCATCCCCCAAAAGGGATACCCCACACCCCAAACACAGCCTGGATTGCCCCGAGGGGGGTACAAGCCCAGTATCTGGGGAAGCCTCCATATGGCGATTTTTTAATATAATAAATATATATATATAGCTCCGAGGGAATTACGCAGTAATGCAACCCGGGATGCCCCTTTAAGTCCCGAGTGGGAGGAACTTTAAGGCAACTAAATTTAGCCAGGGACCCTAGGACCGGGAGAACCCCCCTTTAATAGGATCAATGGTCCACCTGGAACACACAAAACACACAATCAGACCACGCTAGCAAATGACCTTACAGAGTTAATAACAGCATTGCCCGGCAACCCCAGTGAGGGGCATAACCAATAAATAAAAATGATGGGCCACAGGCTACTCACCCGACCTTCACCCCTCTGGAGCCCGCTGGCAGCAGGGGACGGGAGATGCGTAGTGTGCAGAGGAAGAGGGAGGGCGGGCCGGCGCGGTTCGTCCCTCCCCTGTCACTCCCGGCCAGAAGCCGGGACCTGAAAACGGCGCCCGCAGCACGGGGTGACTTTCACTAGGTGACTAATCACAGACCTGCCACTGCCACTTCCTCCGATAGCCCGGAAAGCCTTGACACTACAAGTCTGTGTGGAGGCCTGGCCCCAAATTCAGTCTTTGGGTTCAGGAGGTAGTCTCTTCAGGCACAAACACCTGGCACATGGCGCTTCCATAGACGAGCAAAGAAATGAAGCTTTCAGCCCACTCGTCAGGGTTAGGGTGTCCCCTCATCACTTTAGGATTTTGACTTTACCCCCCAAAAATCTCTCTTCTTTTGCGGATAGCAATTCTTAGTTGCATTAGACGTAGATAGCACTGTGGGAAACATAGAACTGGAACTAAAAAAATGCATTCCTCCAACTGTGCTAACCTCTTGCAAAGGTTGGGCCAGACTGCAACGGAACCTCTGGTGGAATCATAATCAGGAGTACTATTTTAAGACAGGTGCAGATACTTTACTGCTGTGGTCACCATTACAGGCAGGTGGCTGTACTGGTCCCCTGGCTGAAGGCTGAAGAGCGAGATTCCAGTCTGCTGCTCCTGCCGCAGGATGGAGATCCTCCTTAGTTTCCTTGTGGTGAGTGTTAATTTGGTCCCGTACCACAAGAGGACATTGGATGGTGCAGAAGACTGAGTTGCAGCCACACAGCCCTCCCAGCGCCTACAGCATTTTTTAAAAATTAACTAGAAACATACAAGCCAGGAAGCTGCCTGGCAAGAAGCCCAGGCTTCTTGTAAAAAAAAAGCACACATACACAAAAACATAAAATAAAAAATAAGAAGAAAATAGAGAAGGCCGATATGGGGGGGAATAGGGAGGAGTTATTGGGGATCCATAAGAAAGCACCAAGGTATATTCAGCAGGGCCACCATTCCCTACGATTGGGTTTTGCGTACAAGGAATACCATCAACCCTTGCAATGCCGGCCATAAAAAAATGGCTAAAAACCGCCTGTGCCCCCGAGAAACCAGATGCAACCTTCACTGCCTAAGCCCTGAACAGTCGATATTGGTTTAACAGTGTTCAGAAGGGCATTAGAGGTAGGTCCAAAACATTGAAGAAGGTCTGGAAGACCAACAGGGTTAGAGTTCCTGCTTCCTGCATAAGAACTGTAAAAGAATTCCCAGGGGGGAAAAACAAAAACACAAAAAATACAATCTTTGGCACACCTTCACAATCCGAGTCCAAATGCAAGAATGAACTGTTGTGGGAGGCGCAGACTGGGAGGGCCACACCTTTTTATCTTGTAATCCCCACTTATGGTCAATTGTTAACCCATAATAATACTAGAGTTTCATGGCACATTTCTGCTTTGCCCATCACCGACAGGTTAGGCTACATCTCTACAAAACATCATTAAGCCCAGATTACTTACATATGAGGAGACACTTCATAAAAACTGACTCCACGATATCTCTCCATGTGTTGCTTGCTATAGATCTCCAGTTCTTTGTAAGGATTCACCGATACCAAGACTGACCCTATGTATGTCTGTAGAGGAGATAGAACCATCTTAAAATTTGTAGCACAGTACAATGTACTGAATACAGACATGCTGAAACAAATCAAAGCTTCTAATACACAGGTTTTTAGGATTCAGAATGCAAAAAATACTAATTGATAACAGGATATGCAAGGGCCCTGCCATTGCAATCTTGCAATATAAAGGATAAGGGAGACACAAGAGGGTGGGTCCTGGGCAGTATGTAAACCTGTGTGGTAACAGGTTTCATGGAGGGTGCTATGATAGTGAAGTGAACTGCTTAAAGGAGCAGTATCGCGAAATTTGCATTAAAAAAGATAAATAATTAAATAGGCACACAATAGCTTCTAACATGTGTATAAATAATCTGGAGATAGAAAAAAGGAAAAAATATCTGCCTTACTTTTAAATTGTATAATTACAATGGCTCAGTCCATTTGCTGAATAGGGGGATCTGCTGGGTTGTATTTAGTGAGCTGCTTCATTTAGCCCACTGGTCCCCTAGCAACACTTTACCTCAGAGGCTGACACTGTAATCAGTGGTAACGGCTGTGTGTGTGTGTGAGTTGCTGCTTTTGTTATGAGACCAGGTGACTCAAATGTGTAAAATCTATACAAAATAAACTAAACTGACTGAAAACGACTGAAATTCTTCTTTGAATAACTGTGCAGGAAAATCTAAAGGTATTAAAGTGGAACAAAACCCTGAGTTGCCGACCCTGAAGTCTATAAGACCCGGCCATTGAACCTTGCCCCTTGGGCATTCTAAATCAGGATGCCCACTGTGTGAAACGACCCCTGGATAACCACAGATCCCCCCATTTTTCTGGCGCGCTCACGCAGATAGTCGTTTAGACAGGCCGAGCGGCCAGGAAGGTTACTGCTCAGGCTCCCCATCTGCGTGCAAACAGAGCTGATTGGATGAGAGCCTGCGCATGCGCTGTGGGACAGGGAAAGGTACGTTTTCACAGGCGAACTTGGGGATTTCACATACCAAGTCGGGATGCCCCTAGGGGCACAAAACAAAACTCCAGATAGTGAAAATCCTGGGTTGGGCTTTGCTCAAAACACACAAAACTGAAAGAAAGATCATATGGAAAAATGTGTTGAGAAAAGAGAGAGAAGATGGTAAACTGAAAGATTCTGCAGCAGAGCCAACATGAAGGGAAAACTGTCAAAATCAGCTAAATGACTTCTAGAGCTTTTCTCTCTGTTTTAGATATATAAGTTCTGGCCAGGCTATGTTGCAATGTTGTTATCTTATGCTGGACGGCTGCCAGCACTGAACAGCTGATACTTTGATACATTGTTTCACCCCTCTCCTCAGCATGGAACAGGCCAGAGTGTCGGGCTCCGACACTCAGAAGACATAAACATGAGCTATTAGTCACCAGCTGCTCAACACAGACATCATTTTTTTCTAAATTTGTAATTCTAACTCCAACACTTACCTACATTCAAAGTACCATTTAAATATAAGTCACCAAGAAAAATTTGCGATACTGCTCCTTTAAGCTAGATAACATGCACATCTATATAGATGAGCTTTGAGGGAATAGTGTAGCTTAGGGCATCCTTTGAACATGCAGCTAACCTAGAATAATAGTGCAAACCTTTTTATATTTATTTTATGAAATTTCCCACTTTCTTACCAGAGACTGCTGTGCGTTTTGGGAAATATATACCAACAGAAAGGTGAAACATTTTACCTCATTAAGCTACAGTTCAGTGGACACAAATTAGAAACCACAGGAGGGAGCAGGGAGTTCTGATGTGTGTGGCATATCCAGAACCATATCAAAGACTCTGGTGGCAAAGTGCGCCAGAGTAAGCACCTCTTCCTATCAGGGGGACAGGGTGTATTAGTCCAGACAAACTGGTGCAATTTTGCATAATTATTTAGCCTGGGTAGGGGATGAGCTCAGGGCATTAATATAAGGGGAAAGAATCTGTGGGCTGGAAGTTTTAATGGGCCAGTTGTAGTGCAGTGTAGTGTGCAGTATTTTTGCAAGCAATTAAATAGTTAAAGTGGACCAACACCCAGGATTTTGACTATCCTGGGTTTTGGTCCACTTCGGCGGGGCACCCCTCTCCCCACTCCCACGTGACCGCTGCTGCCAATCCCCGCCGACGGACAAGCGGGAGGCAGCGACGGACAAGAGAGCGCGCCCGCCGCCGCCTCCCGCGAGTCACTCTTACAGGGCGCGCGTCCATTCACAAACGGCCGGCGCGGGTGCGTGCCCTGTAAGAGTGACACGCGGGAGGCGGTGGCGGGCGCTGCTAGATCGAGGATCAGGTAGGGATTTAGGGGTTTCTGGGGGGTTTCACACAGCAGGCCACCCCTGATCGGGGTGCCCCGCAGTCAGGGGGCTGATCGGTCCAGGAATCGTATAGATTCCCGGGCCGATCACGGGGGGGTGTTGGTCCACTTTAAATGCAAAACTAAAAGCCAAACCTTAAAGTGGTTGTTCAGCCAAAAATAAGTGCTACTTACCTTTGTCCAGAGCAGTTCAGCCGCCCCAATCAAGAGCACCATCAGTCCTCTCTGGGTCAAGATGGCGACCACAAACGTGTTGGGTTTGAGCACACACACCAGGTTTTTTTTTTTCCCTCTACTGTTCCACCCTCCCCTCCAACTTGGCTTTATGCCTTAATAGTAACAGCACCATCCTGTTGGGAAAGGGTTTTATTCTTTCCAGGAAGTTTCTGAGCATTGGACCGAGAGTAGACTGCTGTACTTTAAAGTGGACCAAAACCCACTACGATCTTTTAAATTTCCGGGCCGTCTGATTCCCTCCCCCCCGGGGCATCCAAAATCGGGATGCCCTGCTGTGACACCCCCCCCCCCCCCAGGTCGCCCCATACACTTACCGTCTTTTCCGATCCAACGGCGCATGCGAGAGCAGCGACCACATCCCCGCTATCCCTCAAGCAGGGAGCGTGCCCGCTACAGGCATTTGTGAATTGCCGCCACGGGCACACGTCATGTTAGAGGGCAGCAGGGGATGCGGTCATCAGCGGGCTTGGACTGGACGAGCGGCCACGCATGCGCAGTAGGACCAGGAAGAGGCGAGTTGCATTCGGCAATCTGGGGGGGTTTCACACAGAGGTGCATCCCCGTTCGGGGTGCCGCCAGCACAAAGACCAAAACCCAGGATATTCAAAATCCTGGGTTTTGGCCCACATTAAGATTTGGCTTTTCAGTCCACTAAAGTGGAACAAAACCCAGGAATCGGGACATTCCTGGATTTTGCTTTGTTCCACGAGGGCATCTCGATTGGGGATTCCCCGCTGTGTGAAACCCCCCAGAAAGCTCCAAACAACTCATCTCTTCTGCGTTCCACTGGCACATGTGTGGGTGCTCATAAGAGCCAATTGCTGTGTTTACCTCTTTTTGCAAATGGCTCTTATTGACTTAAAGTGGACCAAACCCAGGATTTTGACTATCCTGGGTCTTGGTCCACTTCGGTGGGGCACCCCCGATCGGGGTGCCCCGCTGTGTGAAACCCCCCCGATCATCCGGAAAACTCACCGCTCCCAGCGCCGACGGACAAGCAGTTTTACAGTCGCGGACAAGCGGCTCCTCCGCCGCCGCCTCCTGCGCGTCACACTTGACGCGCGGGCACGTCTAGAGGGGCGCGAGGCCCCGAAGACAAGGTAAGGGGATTTGGGGGGGTTTCACCCCGCGGGACATCCTGATCTCGGATGTCCCGCGGGGAGGGAGGTGATCGGCCCGGGAATCTTATAGATTCCCGGGCCGATCACCGGAGGGTGATGGTCCACATGTGCTGCTGCATCCTCGGCCTCGTGCACGCTCCTGTCCAAGCCTATCTGAAATGCTGGGACAGAAGCACGTGCACAACGTAGGGGATGCAGCAACGCAGACTTGCTGTTCAAAGCAATGTGAGTAGTCTGCCAAATAACGTAGTCATAGCAGACGGCTCTCATTGGACGAGAGGCCGCAGATGCGCTGTGGGACCAAGGAATAATAAGCGATTCCGATAGACCAGTGGGGGTTTCACAAAGTGGGGCATCCCGAACCGGGTTACCCGAGGAGAGCCATCATCCGGCCCTGGAATCTTTCCAGGCTGGCCGTTGGTGGGTTTTGTTCCTCATTAACTGCAAGTTTCCCTTTTCCAGTATAAAGATCTATAAATTTGTAAAATAAATGATTTAAAGTGAGCTGGTCAAAAAGTCCACCAACTATCCCCACTGTCCAGGGAATCTTGATTTAGGATTTCCCACAACCTAAAAGGTTAAGAACAAGCTTGATTTGGGCAAAATAACTTATCAAGCTTCATGTGACCAACCTAATGGGAGTTCTTCAGAAGTATTCACTAAAAACAAGCAAACTATTGGCAGGGTGGGGATGCAAAAGCAGAGCAGAAGTGCAGACATGGCTTTCGCTGGAAAAAGGGGTGCAGGGGTTTTAGGCTTGTTTAAAGTGGTCCTTCACTCTGAATAAGAGTCTACCTTATATGTTTCCCACACCCTGTACATACAGATTACTCACATTAAAAATCATCCTACCTGTATCTACTGCATGTTACAAGCCTTTAAACATCCAGGATGGCGGCTCATGTACCATCAGGCAGCCTGCAAACAGGAAGTGCCTTCTGACTGTGCTGCTCTGCATTCTGGGATTGCTGACCTTTTGCTAACCCCAGCTCTGCTCTGTCTGAGCAAAGCACAGCTATAACCTGCCCCCTGTACTTTATCCCACTCTCCTCTCCTCAGTAAGTGTGATTCTTCTGAGTCAAGATGGCCGCGCCCGTATCCTAAAGTCCCGAACAGAGTTGCAGCCCAGTGGGGGAAAGAATACAGCCCATAAGGGACTAAAAACTTAATATATATTAATTTTAGATGCTGGGAAATCGTTTTATAAGGGCTTGGGCTTTTCAATAAATCATGGTGAAGGTCCGGTTTAAGATAAAAAACAAATCAGGGTGTCCCTGGGGTTGAGAGAGTGGGAGCAGACTGGATGTCTACTTTAAAGTGGACCAACACCCAGGATTTTGACTATCCTGGGTCTTGGTCCACTTCGGTGGGGCACCCCCGATCGGGGTGCCCCGCTGTGTGAAACCCCCCCGAACCCCCCTCTGTCCGCGGCGACGGACAAGCCGCGGACAAGCGGCTCCTCCGCCGCCGCCTCCCGCGCGTCCCTGTTGACGCGCGCGTGCCCGCGCCGGCCATTCACAGACGGCCGGCGCGGGCGTGCGCACGTCTAGAGGGGCGCGAGGGAGGCGGCGGCGAAACTAAGGTAAGAAGTTTGGGGTGTTTGGGGGGGTTTCACCCCGCGGGACATCCCGATCTCGGATGTCCCGCGGGGAGGGAGGTGATCGGCCCGGGAATCTTATAGATTCCCGGGCCGATCACCGGTGGGTGTTGGTCCACTTTAACCAACATGTTTTAAGTAGAGTAAGCTTAGTATGCAATAAATGACTAAAAAAAAAGAGACAAAAACAGTTGCTAATCCTCCCCTCCCTGCACAACCCATTAACTTGAATGGGTGCTGATCCACACTCACAGGACCCTATGAAGGGAGTGGGACATTGCCTGCTGCTGGATCAAGGAAGAAAGCAGTTACACAAATTCTTAGCTGTGGGGACTGGGAGGCACTAAAACTTTATAGCCAGTCAAAGCTTTATTTAAGAATAAACTTCACTTCCTGTTGTCACAATGGAGGAATAAAATGGACATATAACAGAGACACTGTTGTGGCGAGAAGAAAAAGTCAAGTGAGGTTGGATTTATGTCTCTTTAGGTTTTGGTGCTGATCTATGGATCAATCTTGGCGAAAAGATACACAAAGATAGAAATCACCTCAGTAAATATAAACTTTAGCTCTTGCCCACTCTGTTCCATACTAAAGTTTTCTCAGGATTTTTTCTTTTAATTAATTTTACATTACTTGGGGAAAGGCTATTGCAGAAAAACACCTAAATATATGTCTTAAGATATCTAAATAGCAATAAAATTTGTTATAGTGGCCTAAGGTATAAAACAGAAAACGCAATCAGCCCAGGCATTTCAGAAGATTGCGTTCGCTGTAGCACCTCCACTTACCAGACCAACACCCGTTTTTACTTTAACGGGTGTTGGTCCCGCTGTCTGGTGATCAAAAGAAGCTTGTGGAGCATCCAGAATGCTGGAGCCCCCCCTCGCAACAAACTGCACACAAAGCTTCTAATACTCAGAGTCCCGTGGGCCGCAGTCACGCCCTATACCCCGGCAGGACCTGCCCACGTGACTGCCAATCGCGGGACTCCGTTCCCGTAAAAACGCGTGTTGGTCCCGTTTATAGTAGACTAAAATTCTAAATAGACTTTTGGTCCATAATCCTAAGCCCTAAACTTGTAAATGCTGTGCTTCAAAGTCCCCTATTTCCAGGTTCCTACAGCAAATAAATGCATCCATAACAAAAGCAACCGCATCTTTCCTCTCAGCCCACCCAGCAGTCACAGGATTGATGCGGGAAGGAGATAATGAAGCACAGCATTTGGCGTCTGTTACCAGATTTATAAACAGAGGGCATCCCAAATCGGGGTGAAATAGGACCTACTGTTAAGTAGCCATAACTCTTCTGGCAGCTTCTAGTGGAGACTGGATAGCTCAGTTGTTAAAGCATCAGACTTGTAATCTGTGGGTCCAGGTTCAAGCCCCACTCTGTATGATGGGGTACCAGGGAACCATTTCCTAACCTCCATCATCTGAAGCTTCGCCAGGAAAAGCTATCTCTCCAACAGCGATGGCACATGGGGGGGATGCAATGCCTAGCAACTGGAGAAAATAGAGGGTCACAGCAGAAGCTGGAGGCACAGCGTTTGTGAGGCAATGCCTTTTCGAGCACATGTGCAACATTCCCCACAATTTTCCTATTTGTGGCACAGCAGTGTTTGGTGTTGTGTACTGAGTTCTTCTAAAAAGGAGTTTAATTAAAATTTCATTTAGCAACCGCCTGCTGGGATTTTAAGCTGAGTCAGGATCCTGCATGCACTCTGTTCCTCCCAAGCGAGACAGTGGTGGAGGATGCACCCAACCTAATGGAAAACAACTCTACAAAAGGACATTTTCTGAAACACAGTGTTTTTCTAATTCGTTTCTAAAAGTAATTCCTTGCCCATCCTGGCTCCTGTTACTATAGCCAGTAATTCTCCTACCTGAATCAGGTAAGAGACCATGTTACCAGTTCACCAATCTTCCTGGCAGCTCTAATGGCTTCTATTATGCCGCTTGGAAAGTCGCCAGATCGCTCGATCCAGTCTAGCGCACTCAGGACTCAACCCTACCTGCGTGTTGGACATATGTCCCCTGGCCCTCAGTCACCCGCTATGAGGCCAGGCCTAGGCAAGCCCCCTCTTGCCATGAATGGAGCGGGCTGCAACACTGTGACTAAAGGCTGGGGGTGGGTAGGCGAGGTTGAGGCCCGATGGTGCTGGACTGCATCAAGCAATCAGGAGAGTTTCCAAGTACAAGAAAAGCAATGATCGGTTGCGGGCATTAAAGGTGAGCATAGCTTCTTTTGTTTTTATGTCTGGACAATCACTTTAAAGGTGGGTGGATTGCCGCTTTAAGGAAACATTTACCATCTGTGGTGACCCCTGACTTTCTGCAGAGAAAGTGAGAGGGGTAAATACAACTGATAGGGTACAGTGAAATTGGGTGATTGCACCGAGAGCGAAATTGGCAAATAGAGGTGGAAGTTTGGAGGAAGACTGTGACATTGATTGATTTTTGGAAACATTGTTAAGATGGGGAACTGGTGGGGGCTATAAATATATTCAGCCATAAATATAAGCCACTCTGCATGTGCAGTGGTAGCATGTGGGGATAGTCAAAATTCTAGGTATTGTTTTGCTTTAAAGGTACAGTCTAGGCAAAATATTTAATGCTACAGCTTTTTTTGCTTAACTCGTTTTTGTTGTCAGAGGCAGTATTTCAATTAATAGCACTTACATTTTCTGAGCAGCCCAAATGAACTCCCTCCTCCCGAGTTCTTCATGCAGCATCCCCTCAAGAAATAACACTTGTCTGGGATATTCAGAGGCTGAGAGCTGCACTGGGCACTGTGTGGTCAGCATTAAGAAGAGAGTTCACGGGTGCTTTATCAGGAAATGCAAAGCAAGGCTGAATGAAAGACAGCCCCTGGCAACCAGCACGAGATGGTGAGCAACTGATACCTTTGTCTGGACTGTCCCTTTAATGTCCTTACTGTAATGACAAAATACAATTCTGTGATTACTCACCTGTAGAATTGGTATTATGAGTATACAGTACGTCCTGCTCCAAATCTAATACTTATAGTTGGGATATACTCCGCCAGATGGCGCTGGACTGCAGAGACATCGAAAATAGGCTCCTCCCGGCCCCTCAAATACCCAGGGACCTCCCACAAATCCCCAGCATTGAAAAGCAGTTAATGAGAAGCCGGGAGAATTAAACAATCCAAACTATCAACTATAACAATGATAACAATCACCATACAGGGGATCCAAGAAAATGCAAACCAAGGGTGGGTTGGAGCAGGACGTACTGTATACTCATAATACCAATTCTACAGGTGAGTAATCACAGAATTGTATTATTCTTAGTATACAGTACGTCCTGCTCCAAATCTAATACTTACAGTTGGGACATCCAATAGCAGTGTCCATAAAGTAGGGTGGAATCCCCAAAGTTAACAGCAGACAGTTTAAACCACTGCCGCCTGCAGAACCTTTCGGCCAAAAACAGCATCAGCTGAGGCCCTAACATCAACCTTGTAAAACTTTGAAAAGGTATGAAAAGAAGACCAAGTAGCGGCCTTGCAAACTTGCTCAACAGAAGCCTGGTGCTGAAAAGCCCAAGAGGCACCAATAGCACGAGTGGAATGGGCAATAAGGCGGAAGGGAGGATTCTTCCTCTTAGCAGAGTAGGCCTGAATCACAGCCTGACGAATCCACCTGCTGATAGTAGACTTGGCAGGAGCCAAACCCTTCCTAGGACCAGAAGGGAACACAAAAAGAGCATCAGTTTTCCTGAAAGGTGCAGTAGCCACCAGCTATTACTTCAGACACCTAACAACATCCAAAGAGTGCAAAACTCTCTCCTTAGCATTGCTAGGATTAGGGCACAAAGAAGGAAGAACAATATCCTGATTCAAATGAAAAGCAGACACTACCTTAGGCAGAAAGTCAGGTTTGAAACGAAACACCACCTTGTCCTGGTGTCTCTCATAGTAGGGGGGCTGAATGGACAGCGCCGCCAACTCAGACACACGCCTGACAGAAGTGACAGGCACCAGAAATACAACCTTGAGCGTAAGAATGGCCAAGGCAGCATCCTGCACAGGTTCAAAGGGAGCACCCTGCAAGGCTGACAGAACCAAGTTCAGATCCCAAACAGGCACCATAGGCTTACATGAGTGACCCCCTGGAAAAAAGTCCTGATCAGAGGGTGCTGTGCAAAGGACTTCTGGAAGAAAATAGCCAGGGCAGAAACCTGACCCTTCAGAGTACTGAGTTGGAGCCCCATCTCCAACCCATGCTGCAGGAACTCCAGAATCCTGGGAATAGAGAACACACGACAGGGAAGAGACTTAGACTCACACCAGTCAATGTAGGCACGCCAAACCCTGTAGTAAATGGAAGAGAAAGACTTCTTCCTAGCTTTAATCAAAGTATCCACAACCGAGGAAGACAGCCCCTTCTCCATCAAGATGGAGGTTTCAGCATCCAAGCCGTCAAAGCCAGAGTTTGTAAATTGGGATGGCGTAGTGAGCCCTGAGTGATCAGATCTGGCACCAAGGGCAGAGTGTACTGATCTACTGCCAGCTGCACCACGTCTGTGAACCGAAACTCTTCTTGGCCACCTGGGGGCCACCAGAATTGCTGGCACCCCTTCCAGAGCAATCTTGCGCAGAACCCTGCCCAGCAGGGGAATTGGAGGGAAGACATACAGGAACTGAAAGTCCTTCCATGACCTTGCTAGCGCATCCGGGGTCAGGGCCAGAGGATCCTTGGATAGAGAGACAAAAGCTGGGAGCTTGTGATTGTGGCGGGACGCAAACAGATCCACATCTGGTTGGCCCCAACGGTGACACAAAGATTGAAACCCCCTGCTGCATAGGGACCATTCTCCCTGGCGAGAGGTCCCCCTGCACAGAGAGTCCGCCAGGTGATTTTCCACCCACGGGATGTACACAGCTGAAATGCAGTGGACATTGGCCTCCGCCCAAGTCAGGATCAGAGACGCTTCCTGGAGGGCCCCCTTGCTCCGGGTCCCTCCCTGATGATTGATGTAGGCAACTGCCTTCTGGTTGTCCGAGCGCACCTGAACAGGCAAGCCCCGAAGAGGAGGAGTCAACTGAGCCAGAACTAACCTGATCGCTCGCAGCTCCAAGACATTGATAGGTGTGTGGTCCTCCTGAGGGCCCCACCTCCTCTAGAACCGCAGGTACTTCCAGAAACCCCCCCAACCTGACAGACTGGCATCCTTGGAGACCGTCTCCCAGGAAGGGGCAAGAAAGAGTCTGCCCCCCAACAGGTTCCTTGAGTCCATCCACCACAAGAGGGAACTCCTGACCAGGGGGAGAGCACACAGACCCTGTCCAGGGACGCTGGGTCCTTGTCCCATACAGACAGTAGGTGAAGTTGCAGAGGCCTCAAGTGGAACTGAGCATAAGTTCCACTTGAGCATAAGGGATCGCATCGAAGCACGCCACCATCAGGCCCACCAGCTGCATCCCCTGCCTGATGGAGGGATGGGGACAAGCTAGGAGGGACTGAGCCTGTGCAATCAGACTGTCCACCTTCTGCTGAGGAAGGAAGATCCTTGCCTGAACTGTATCCAGATTCATTCTTAGGAATGGAGTTACCAAGAAGGGGACAGTGAGGACTTGGGGTGGTTGATCACCCATCCAAATGACTCCAGAGTGGACACCACCAGCTGAGTATCCAACTCTGCCTGATGTAGAGACTGGGAAGTGATGAGGATGTCGTCCAGATAGGGAAGCGCGCGGACGCCCTGACATCTGAGCAGAGACATCACGCCAGCCAGCACCTTGGTGAACACCCTGGGAGCTGAAGTGAGGCCGACGGGCAAGGCCACAAATTGGTAGTGTTGATCCATCAGATCGATCCTGAGGAACCTTTGATGACCTGGGAACACAGGAATATGAAGGTAAGCATCTTTGATGTCCACAGACGTGAGTGAAGTGCTGCAGCCGTCCCCCCACCTGGATGGGTGAGGGCGCCCCATCATGCCTGAGGGGGCTTGGGAGAGCATTTAGCTTTGGGACCCCAGGAGGAGCCAGGACGTCCACGTCCTCTGCCTCTACCCCAGAAATCTCCCCGGGCCCCAGGGAAAGAAACCCCACTTCCCTGTCTTCCACCACGGTAAGGGGAGAAGGAATCCGGACCCCGAAAGGCCGAGATTGCCGCCCACGCTGGGGTAACCTGCCTCCCTTAGCAAAAAGGTCCAGGCGGTCCACAAACAGGCGCAGTCCTTTAAAGGGGAAACAAGTGAGGGCCTTCTTGGCAGCATTGTCAGAAGCCCACTGGCGCAGCCAAACCGAGCGGCGTATAGCCACCACAAGGGAGAAGTTCTGGCACACATTCTGATGATGTCATCCCGATAGGACAAAATTTACACAAATACCGTTTTGTGATTACTCACCTTTTAAACGGATATGTTATAAGTGTGAAATACACTCCGCTTCAATTCTTCATGACAGTTGGGTTATTCTCCAGTAGAGGGCGAACTTCTGCAGAGATGAATGCAAAAAAGGAGCTCCTCCCAGTCCATAAATACCTGGGACCTCCCACCAATTCCCCAGTGTAAGATAGCAGTAAGGGGACCAGGAAGAACCAAATATAACAATACTAACAACAAAGAAACAATGGTTCACCATATAAAGGATCCAGAATAACAAAAAGGGTGGGTGAAGCGGAGTGTATGTCACACTTATAATATCCGTTTTAAAGGTGAGTAATCACAAAACGGCATTATTCCAAGTGTGACATACACTCCGCTTCAATTCTTCATGACAGTTGGGACATCCAATAGCAGTGCCCGTCATGGGTGGGAACCATAAACAGTAAAGAACGCACCAACTTAAACCACTGCAGCTTGCAGAACCTTGCGGCCAAAAACAGCATCCGCTGAAGCCCGCACATCAACCTTGTAAAACTTGGAAAAAGTATGAACGGAAGACCAAGTAGTAGCCTTACAAACTTGTTCAACAGAAGCCTGGTGCTGAAAAGCCCAGGACGCACCAACAGCACGAGTAGAATGCGCAGTGACCCTAAAAGGGGGAGTCCTCCCCTTAGCAGAATAGGCCCCAACAATGGCCTGACGAATCCATTTGCTAATGGTAGACTTGGCGGGCGCCAAACCTTTCCTGGGCCCACAGAGCACCACGAAAAAGGCATCCGTCTTGCGGAAGGAAGAAGTAGTCACCAAATAGTACTTAACACAGCGAACCACATCCAAATTGTGCAAAACCCTCTCCTTGTCATTGCTAGGCTTAGGACACAAGGAAGGGAGAACAATATCCTGATTAAGATGGAAAGCAGAAACCACCTTAGGAAGGAAATCTGGCTTAAAGCGAAAGACCACCTTGTCCTGGTGTCTTTCAAAGTAAGGGGCCTGAATCGACAGAGCCGCCAACTCAGAAACACGCCGAACAGAGGTAATAGCCACCAAGAAAGCAACCTCTTGAGTGAGAACAGAAAGAGCAATATCCTGTAACGGCTCAAAAGGAGGACCCTGGAGAGCCGAAAGAACCAAATTCAAATCCCAAACAGGAACCATAGCCTTCCGAGGGGGTCAAACATGAGTGACCCCCTGGAAAAAAGACTTAACCAGCGGGTGTAAGGCAAAAGATCTTTGGAAGAATACAGACAGAGCAGAGACCTGCCCTTTCAAGGTACTAAGCTGGAGCCCAAGATCCAGACCGTGCTGAAGAAACTCCAAAATCCTAGGGATTGAAAACACCCTGCAAGGCAAGGCCCTAGCCTCACACCAGTCAATATAGGACCGACAAGTCCTATAGTAAATGCTAGAAGAGGACCGCTTCCTAGCTCTAATCAAGGTCTGAACCACAGCCTCAGACAAACCTTCCTCCTTTAAAATGAAGGTTTCAGCAGCCAAGCCGTCAATGCCAGCGTTTGTAAATTGGGGTAACGTAGTTGACCCTGAGATAACAGATCCGGAAACATGGGAAGCCGGTACTGATCTACTGCCAGCCTTACAACATCTGCGTACCAAACCCTTCTTGGCCACCTTGGAGCCACCAGCATTGCTGGTGCCTCTTCTAGAACCAGTTTGCGAACTACCTTGCCCAGCATGGAGAAGGGAGGAAACAGGTACAGAAACCCCAGATCCTTCCAAGCAAGGGACAAGGCATCCACTGCCAGAGCTAGAGGATCCTGAAATAGAGACACAAAGGCCGGAAGTTTGTGACGGTGCCGTGGAGCAAAGAGATCCACCTCCGGAGTCCCCCACTTGCGACAAAGAACCCGAAAAACCCCGGGGTTGAGGGACCACTCTCCTTGGCGAGAGAACCCCCTGCTCAGGGAATCCGCCTCCGTGTTCTCCACTCCCGGAATGTAGATTGCCGAAATGCAAGGAACATTGCTCTCCACCCAATGCAGGATCAGAGAGACTTCCCCGAGGGCACTCCTGCTGCGAGTCCCCCCTTGGTGATTGATGTAGGCTACCGCCGTCCGATTGTCTGAACGAATCTGAACCGGAAGACCCTGTAAGTGCGACGTCAGCCATGACAGAACAAGCTGGATGGCTCTGAGCTCCAAAACATTGATGGTGTTGTGAGCCTCCCGCTGAACTGATGACTTTTCCAGAAACCTCCCCAGCCTGACAGGCTGGCATCCGTGGTAACCGTCTCCCAGCGAGGAACCAGAAAGGATCTGCCCCTCAACAGGTTGCTCGACTCCAGCCACCACCGAAGAGACTGCCGAACCCCAGGAGACATCCTGAACGGTTGATCCAATGACAGCGGACACCTGTCCCAATGCGTCAATAGATGAAGTTGAAGAGATCTCATGTGAAACTGCACAAACGGGACCGCCTCGAAGGAGGCCACCATCAGCCCCACCAGTTTCATCCCCTGCCGGATAGAGGGGCAAGAATCGGCCAGAAGAAGGCGGATCAGATCCTGAATCCCCTGCACCTTGGTCTGGGGTAGAAACACTCTGGCCTGAATGGTATCCAGATTCATGCCCAGAAATGAAATCTCCCGTGATGGCGAGAGAGAGGACTTGGGCGGTTGATCACCCACCCGAACCTCTCCAGGGTCGACACCACCTGGTGGATGTCCAGCTCCACCTGACGGAGGGAAGAAGCTGAAATCAATAGGTCGTCCAGATACGGCACAATGCAAATTCCCTGAGCTCTGAATAGGGCCATTATGCCCGCCAGAACCGTGGTGAAGACCCTCGGCGCTGAGGTCAACCCGAAGGGAAGGGCTACAAACTGAAAATGTTGATCGTCCACCTCGAACCCGAGGAATCTCTGATGCGCTGGAAAAATTGGAACATGCAATTACGCATCTTTGATGTCTATGGATGTCATGAAATCCCCTTGACGAAGGGAACTGATGGCCGAGCGCAGAGTCTCCATACGGAACTTCTTGAACCTGACGAATCTGTTGAGGACCTTGAGGTCCAAAATGGATCTTACAGAACCTTCCGTCTTGGGAACCGTGAAAAGGTTGGAGTAGAAACCCCTGCCTCTCTCCGACGGAGGCCCCGGGCATACAACTCCCATGTCCAGAAGGTTTTTCACTGCTAACAGGAGCCCCTGTGCCGCCTGAGGGTCCGCAGGCACCCGAGACCTTAAAAATCTTGGAGGAGGCCAGTATTTGAACTCCAGTTTGTACCCGGAGGAGACCACTTCCAAGATCCAATTGTTTGTGACCTCCCGAGCCCAGACCTGGAAGAAGAGCCACAGCCGTCCCCCCACCCAAGCGGGTGAGGGCACCCCTTCATTTCTGAGCTGGTTTACCCGCAGGCTTGGGTTTGGAACCCCAGGCAAAGGCGGGACAGACCCGACCTCTGCCCATGTTCCAGGAAGAGCCTCTGACACCCGAGAAGGCCAAATCTCTACCAGCTCTGGCACCTCGAAAGGAAGGATTGAAAGAGCCTGCCCCCCGAAAGGGACGGCGCAGTTTCTTCCGCTGAGGTAACTTACCTCCCTTTGCCACAGCATCCAACTTATCTCCAAACAGCCTCGTACCCAAGAAGGGAAGAGCTGTGAGCGATTTCTTGGCCGCAAAGTCCGCAGTCCACTGACTGAGCCATACCGAGCGGCGCATGGCCACCAATAAGGCTGAAGTCCTACACATAACAATAGTGTCTTCCATAGCAGCCAAGACAAAATCCCTGAACAATTCAAATCTTTTAAGCGTAGTGAACTCAGCGCTGGCCGGATCAAGGTGAGCGTCATTTAACCAGTCCCTAATCAGAGACCTAGCACCCACCGCCACTAGCGCAGATGCACAAACAGGCCGCAAGGCCGAACCAACACTGGCAAAGGCATGACATGCCATCTGATCAAGGTGCCTATCCTCACCATCCTTTAGGGAAGTGGCGTCTGGGGTGTGAAGCACGGAAGAGTTGGTCAACCCCAAAACTGGCACATCGACCTCGGGAGGAGAAGCCCAGCGCTTAACCACTTCCACCGGGAAAGGATACTTCTTATCCCATCCCTGAGGAACACCCGGAAGCCGACTAGGTTTCTCCCATTCCCTAAGGATCAGTGCATCAAAATGACCCTAGGTAGGGAACTCCAAATGAGGCTTGTGGGCCCCAAATAATTCCCCCTTCTTGAGAGGAGGCGCCTCAGGTGGCGCAATATCTAAAACTTCCAAGAGATGTGACAAAACCGTGGCCGTGTCCACAGCATCCCCCAGCGCCTGCCCAACATCAGTCTCGCCAACAGCCTCTGACTCCTCATACAATTCCCCCTCCTCTAGCGGGGAATAAGCTTACATATCAAAAGAATCATCATCAACATCCCAAATCGCCTGGACCGACAACAAATGTCTCTTTTTAGCCTGGGCCTTCTTGCCCACCGCGCTAACCATAAATTTCTCGATGCTGGCCAACCTAGCACAAACATCGGAGTGCGACTCCCCGCTAGCACCAATGTCACTTGGGGTGCGGATAAGGTGGGGAGGGGGAAGGCGATGAAGCAGGTGGCGCCGACCCAGAAGGCTGGGCCCCAGACTGCCGCGATATGGCCTTTTGTGCACATGGTATACAAATAAGCACATTCTCACCCATAAGGGATGCCCCACAACCCACACATGGCCGGGATTGTCCCAGAGGGAGCCCGAGCCCGGTATCCTGCGGAGCCTCCATATGGTGATTTTTGTGGTCAGTCACAAGACCGCAGGGAGTTTAAGCAATAAGCAACCTGGGATGCCCCTTAAAAGTCCCAGTGGGAGGATTTGTGGTGATCTATATTAAGGCTAGTGACCCCAGGACTAGGAGGAACCCCTTAACATGCACATAAACGATGCAATATGAAACATACAATGAAGCATCCAAGTCAAAAATTGCCTCACAAAACATTATATATATCACATATATAATAAAATATCCATGCACACACAAGCGAAAAAACAGGAGGCCCCCGCATAAGCTAAGGAAGTGGCCAACAGGCCCTTACCGGCCAGGAGCACCCAGGATCCCGCAGCAGCACCAAGATGGCCCCCGGAGAAGAGCCTCGTGAGAAGAGGAGGAAGAGGGGGGGGGCAGGCCAGCGCAGAACGCGCGCCACCAGACCACGCCTCCCTCCCAGCAACGCGAATCTCAGCCATGGGCTGGCCCGCAGCATCGCGCCAAACGAGGGGGCGGGGCCACCGCGGCCACGCTGAGAGCCCGGCCCGCCCCCTCCCCGAACAAGCCTGAGGGGGAGAAGCTCCCCAGGCTTGAGTGAAGGAGGCCAGCATCGTTATGGCCCTGAGTATAATGCAAACATCCTGTCAGCACCCAACACAAGTAAACACACACACACAGTGTCATACACACATAAAAACAAACAGGGTATACAGGCCGACCCCCCCCCCCCCCCAGAGGGAAGTAAGGGACCTGGAAGGGGGGAATCCCAGCCAGAATCTGGCCAAAGGAATGACAGGGACAGGGCATCCCACACCGGGATCACCAAACCCAGGCAACCGCCTACCCCTTGTAATGAGGTCTCACGGCGGAGCAATGCTCCTTGCGCACCCATAAGGTGCTACCTACCTTACCAGGACCCGCAGCCAAGGCAGGGAGGCTCACATAGGGATAATATAGGAAAGGTCCTGGCAGCAATAGGGGCAAAAAATGGCCGGGCGCAAACCCGGCTTACCTGCAAGTAAGAGAAGTCTTCATCTTCTGTCTTGCTCGCCTTCCTGCAGAGAAGAAACTGGGGAATTGGTGGGAGGTCCCAGGTATTTATGGACTGGGAGGAGCTCCTTTTTTGCATTCATCTCTGCAGAAGATCGCCCTCTACTGGAGAATAACCCAACTGTCATGAAGAATTGAAGCGGAGTGTATGTCACACTTGGAATAACATCACAACTGGAGAGTGCATTAAACACCTCACAAGGCAAATCATCAGGGGCACTATCAAGCATATTTCTGATAAGGGTTCTAGTGGCCACAGCAGTAATGGCAGAGGCACAGACCGGGCGTAGCGCCATCCTTGCACATGCAAAGGCGTGGGATGCCAGCTGATCAACACGCCGGCCTTCAGCATCCCGCAGGGTAGTAGAATCAGGGAAATGCATGACAGAGGTGTTAGATAGCCCTAGGATCGGGGCATCTCACCTCGGGGGGATGGATGACCAACATTTAACCACCTCAGCAGGAAAGGGATACTTCCTATCCCAACTCCTTGGAACCCCGGGAAGTTTACTGGGGCGCTCCCATTCCTTGAGCACAAGGTTATGGAAATGTGCCTGCTCTGAAAATTCCAAACGTGATTTTGCTGTATGGAAAAAGCTCCCCTCTTTGCCTGGGAGCCTCAACAGGGAGAGAGATAGACAGAACCTCAAAAATCTGGGTCAATAATCTCTCATCAGGGGCCCAGGGATCAGAGCCAGAATCGTCAGGACCCCTCGGACTCTCATCAGATGAGGCAGAATCAGAAAAGAGCTCCCCTTCCTCAGACAGGGTATAGCCACACAGATTCAAAAACTCCTCAGTTCCCATAGGGAAAACAGTAACATTAGGCGTCAAGTGCCGCTTCTTAGCAGGGGCCTTACGCGCTAAGGACTTCGCAATCAACTGTTCAACAGTAGCCAGTCTAGAAGACACATCAGGCTGAGAATCCCCACTAGTATGCAACTCAGTAGGAGAGAGGTTTAAGCTTGGGGGAGTAGGTGAAGTGAAACGAGGTGCAGCCACTGGCAGGCCAGATTGCAATGCAAGCACCTGCTCAGCACAGGGTACACAGACCCGCGCCTTGTCAGCGTCAGCATGAGGCTGCCCACACGCTACACACAGCCGGTCTTGTCCCGAAGGGACCCCGGTCACATTATCCTGGGATGCCTCCATATGGTGATTATAGCGACGCTATACGCCGATAGGGAATAACGCTATGTAGCAACCCTGGATGCCCCAATAACCCGCTAGGGAAGTGGGAGTATAATTTTTACAAGGCCTACAATATACTAAAACAGGGCCGGGAGAAGCCAAGAAGGGTTCGTCCCGCCTGAAAGACATAAGCCGACAAGACCTTAAGTACATCATAACCAAGGTGAAGGAAATAAAGCCGCCCGCGAGGGCACTTACGGACCGCAGTAGGTAGGAGTCCGTCGCGCATAGGCCAACCAAGCAGGAAGATGGCGTCGGTATACCTCGAGGGGCGGGCCAGTAACAGCGATGACGCGGAACGCGCCAAAGACGGGCCCCACCCCCCCGAAGAGCGCGAAGCCAATGATGGCGCGCCAGCGCCTGAGGTAATGCCGCCGCCAAGCGCAGAACCAAGTCAGCACACGGCGGCAAATTTAAAGGCAGTAAAGACAAGTCAGCGCGGCGACTGACAGGAATGAAGGCATGTGAAAAGAGAAAGCACAGACTGCATAACATACATATCTATACACATACACCCCCCCCTTTTCCCCCGAAGACTACAAGGAGGATGAGGGAGGACGGCGGCCACTTAAATAGGGCCCACCGATAGGCAGGGACAGGGGGCAATAGTGCGGGAGGGGCATCCCATAGAGGCTCACCATAAGCCTGAACCGCCTACCCTTTGGTGGGGGATTGCGGTGGAGCAGCGCTCCTAAGCACCAACAGCGGTGCTGCCTACCTTCACCCGACCAGCGCAGCCAAGGCTGGGAGGCATATTACTAGTGGAACAGGTGGGAATAGTCCTACAGGGCCGCGGGTTAATAACCCCGCTCACCTGCGAGTAGAGAGCCAATTTCTCGTCCTTCGCAGCCATGCTGCAGAGAAATTCTGGGGAGTTGTGGGAGGTCCCTGGGTATTTGAGGGGCCGGGAGGAGCCTATTTTCGATGTCTCTGCAGTCCAGCGCCATCTGGCGGAGTATATCCCAACTGTAAGTATTAGATTTGGAGCAGGTCGTACTGTATACTAAGAATATTAGGCTTCTTGGAACAGCACTTACACAGACCCCGTAATGCAAGGTTATTGTTTTGTATATATATTATACAGCCTATGCTGGCGAATACAATGACTTACATAAATAAGATTCTCTTTGAACCGCTTGCGCAGGTTTTCTATGAAGGCAGCTTCGCTGGTGTAGTTCTCTAATAGGACAAAGTCCTGGACACCAACCCGGTCCCGGGCTGTTAAGGCACTCTCCATGGTAATCCGGATCCCGTCAATCGCCGGAGCCTGAAAGAACAAAAATAAAATCATAAATAAAAAGGCTGTGACAAAGTCTGATGATTTGCTTGAGGAACTAAATCAAGTGGATTATGAAAGTAAAGCAGCTATCTTTTACTACAAGAAGTAGGCCAAAGCTACTAGTTACTAGAATTGTAAAGAAAAAAAAAAGCTGCCAAATAAAAAAAACAAACAGTATAAAAGTTTAAAGTTTAGTCTACCACGCTTACAATATTTTTCTTGAATACTTTTGGAGACAGAGCACCTCCTTCTTGCATGAGGTTTGTGTGCTCCGTATTCAAGGAGGTTAGGCACCAATTTGAGCTGGTCTAGATTCCCGGGCCGATCACCTCACTCCCCGCGGGACATCCGAGATCGGGATGTCCCGCGAGGTGAAACCCCCCCAAACCCCAAACTCACAGACGGCCGCCGCCGCCTCCCTCGCGCCCCTCTAGACGTGCGCGTGCCCGCGCCGGCCGTCTGTGAATGGCCGGTGCGGGCACGCGCGCGTCAAGACTGGCGCGCGTCAAGACTGACGCGCGGGAGGTGGCGGCGGAGGAGCCGATTGTCCGCGGCTTGTCCGTCGGCGTGGGGAGAGGTGAGTTTTTCGGGGGGGTTTCACACAGCGGGGCACCCCGATCGGGGGTGCCCCACCGAAGTGGACCAAGACCCAGGATAGTCAAAATCCTGGGTGTTGGCCCACTTGAAGCCTGTGCCATGTGCCCCTTCTCCAATTCCTGCAGCATGCTGTAGCAGGTCTCCCATTTTTCCCTAACAAATTTCAATGTGCATTCCCCCATATGTGGTCACACAGCCACACATCCCACAGCTCTCCTGATGTGAATGGGCCCAGTGAGCCAGGCAGGTGCGACTACTCATACTGGGAGCAATGAGAGACAGGGGTGGCCATGCTACCACATTTGGAGTGTGGGTGTGGAAAAATGGAAGAAAGCGAAACTTTGGAAACCTGCTACATAATCTACAGCACATTCGGGGGGGGGGGGGGGGGGCTCCACAATGTGCCCCCCTGCACATTACTCCCCAGAACACCTGCAATTTCTGCATGTCCCTTGATCCTCAGCAGGGAATGCAGCCCCACAGCAGCTAATTTCGGTGCTGCATTCCCGGCCAAGGGACAGGTAATATTTGCTATCCTATTGCGGACCAGTACCCATTAGCGGCAAACAGGTGTTGGCCCACTGTAATACATGTAGGGCATTTCAGCCACAACACATTTATCACCAATCAAACAGGAAATTAAAACTAATTGCCAACTGTAAAACTTCATGGCCAAAACTGGTTTCCACAGATGTCTATACATAAGGTTTATAAAAACCCAGTGGGTGCGCAGGGTGCAGCTCTACACACAGTGCTATCACCTGGGGAAAATGGACCAGGACCTGAAAAGAAGGAGACCTTTGTTCCACATTGACTTTAACCCTTTAACCGCCAGCCTACCTTGAGATTTTGTCACCCTTTGTTGCCAGATTATTTTGCACTATTTTGCGCTCTCCATGTTCAACTGTGATTTTTGAAGGGATTTCCAGGGATTTCCCAGGAAAGCGATATATTGTTTTTTTCAGCAGAGCCTGGGCTTTAACATGAAATGTTTTGTTTGTCATTTTATAAGTGTATTCTCAATATTTTTGGGTGAAAATTGTGCAAAAAAAAAAAACAATTTTTTACAATTTGTAGTGTTTTTTGTAATAAAAAATGGAAGTTTGTCAATAAAATCTTATTGCGTGTGAAACCCCAATTTCTCCCGGTTACAGCGGTACCACATATGTATAGGTAGACACCCTTTCCTGCCCAGGAGACTCCCCCAAACTGAACACACATTAGGAGATTTTCAGATAAAATACAACTATACTATGCAATATGTGCACCTTGCAGTTTTTCAAGAAAAACAACCCTTTACATTTGAAATACCCCCCACAAACTATATATTCCCTAGAAGTACACACCTCAGGCTTTCTAGGCGTACCAGGCTTGTTGACATGGGTGCAGTTTTCTGGAAGTAATCCCTCAATGTATTCTTTGGTTGCACAGGGTTTCCCTAAAAATGAATAAAAAAGCAGAATCAAAACCACATTTTCCTAAAAAAAACTATATGCAAACCAGAAAAACACTGAAAATCTGAAAAAGCAACATTCCCCAAACAGAAGGATACCCAACATGCATAGGTTCTGTCAAGGAAAGAGTTGCCAAACACACCAAAGTAAAGCATGCGCATAACGGTAAATTTACTTCAAAATTTCAGCTCTGCAGACAAAGTGCACACCTTGTGCTTTTTCTACCAAACCAACCCTTTAAATTTGGAATATCGCCCATAAACCATATATTTCCTGAAAGTACACATGTTAAGCTTTCTAAGCGTACCCAGCTTGCTGTAGTGGGCTCATCTTTCTGGAAGTAATATCTCGAAGAATTCTTAGGTTGCACAGGGTTTTACAAAACAAATGTATAAAAAAGCAGAATAAAAAACACCTTTTCCTAAAATATCAATATGCAAATAAGAAAAAACAAGCTAAATCTGAAAGCGCAAGGTCCCACGAGCAGAACAATACCCAACATGTATAGGTACCTGTAACCTTTTGACTGCCAGTCTACTTGAGATTTTGTCACCCTCTGCTGCTCTTACGTGATGTTTAACTGTGATTTTTGCAGGAATTTCCAAGAAAATGGCATATTTTCTTTTTGTGGCAGAGTTTAGGCTTTAACATGAAATGTCTTGTTTGTATTTTTTTCTATTTTTTTAATATTTTTAAATAAATAAGTAAAAAAAAAATAAAAAATATATATGTTTTTTAAATTGTCTCCTTTATTTTAACAAAAACATTTATTTTGTTAAAGAAAACCATATTGCATGTGAAAGCCCCATTTCTCCCGATTACAATGATACCACATATGTATCGGTAGCCGTTCCTGTCCAGGTGATCCCCTAAACTGAAAAGAGCACTTTATAACATTTACAAATAAAATACAACTACTATCCACATAATAAAGGGTTAAATAAAAAATTGGTGTGGGGTCCCCCTTCACAGGGGGGGGGGGGACACCATTTCTTGGGGGAATTTTAAGGTTTTTTTTGGGAGGCAGGTAATGGGGGGTCTCGGGGTTAATGGGAAGTCACGTCACCCACTAGCCGCAGGTGACTTGCCAGACCCAGAGCCTTGTGAACTGGTATAAGGGGTCTCATAGATCCCTTACCAGTTCACAAAGGGTTAAAAGTAAAAAAACACACACAGAGACACACTTTAAAAATAACTTTATTAAAAAATATATATTTTTTTAAATTATTTTTTTTAATACTTACCTCCCATCCATCCCTGTGTCCCACGCTGATCACTTAGGCTTCTGCTCTCCTGCTGCTGCTGGAAGCATTTTATACCTACTGGGTTACAGGTAACATAGGGTTAATTAAAAAAAAAAAAATGACAGGGTTCCCCCTCCCAGGGAGGGGACCCCATTTTTTGAGGGATTTTTAAGGGTTAAAACCCAGCGTGTGACCAGCTATGGGGGCTTGTAGAACAGGGCGCAGGGGCCAGCTTTAGTGGCCTCTGGCCCTGCCGGCTACAAGCCGTCATAGCCTAGGGCCACGGCTCGTCTGCCACCCCCCCTGGGCTTTGGTGAGGCAGGTAATTTGGGGGGCCAGGGGTTAATGGCAAGTCACCCGCTAGCCGCAGGTGACTTGCCAGACCCCCGAGCCTTGTGAACTGGTATAGGGGTCACATGGACCCCTTACCAGTTCACAAAGGGTTAAAAGTAAAAAAACACACCCACACACTTGTTAAAAATATCTTTATTTAAAAAAAAAAAAATTTTTACTTTACTCACCTCCGATCTTCATCTCCTGTGTCCCGCGGCGATCAGATGCAGGTGACGGCTGGGCAGAGGAGGGGGGAGGCAGGCGATCGGATGATCTGACAGCTGAACCGCCGAGTGCCCCGACGACACCCGGCGGTGACGTAATCGGCCACGCCCCCGAAGGGGCGGGGCTAGAAGCCAAGATGGCGGCCGCCATCGGAGGGAGGTTATGCCCCCTCCAGAAGACGGAAGAGCGGGGGGGGGGGGGGGTGATCGGATACCCCCAACCCCCCCCCCCCCCCCCCATGAAGAGGAGAGCCCGCGGGAGCCGGCGGGGACAAAGGTAGGTAACTGTCTTTTTTTTATTTTTTATTTTTTTGCAGGAAACCGGCGGCTGCTGAAACAGGGAGGGGCCCTATTTTGGGCACTCCCCTGCAGCCGGAGGAGCCCCAATCGGCGATCGGAGCCCCTCTGGCTGAAGAGGAGACCCGGCCGGATCGAACGAGGGGTCAGGTGTCTTTTTTTTTTTACTTTTTATGTTATTACTGGGGAAAGTCAGGCACGTAAATTTTAGGTGGCTGACGTTTTACGGTTGGAGAGGCAGCCACGTAAAATTTACGTGGCTGGCAATAGAAGTGTTAAAGGGACTCTAAACCCAACAGCAATAATTTGCCAGCAAACAGCTCACCTGATGTCTATCCCATGTGCCTCCCCTCCATTCCCTGCAGTGCTAGATATAAGCCATAGCAGGGCTACAAAGTCTACTCTTTTTTGAATTCCTCCAAGACCACGCAAAAAAGTTGGAGCACTGAGCACGAACAAGCACAGCAAGCTATAATTGTCCCACAGCTTTCTCTGACCATAGCAGAGCATGCTCAAGACTCATAAATCTGAATGTGTTAAATCTCTGTGTGCGCTGCTGTGAGGGGAAGAGCGAGCATCCCCTGAGCTCTCTGCTGAAATATTCTCAGTTCAACCCATATTTCTCCTCCCAACGGCAGCCCTAATTCTTCCTATTGCAAAGGAAGTCTTCATCAAAAACAAACCCTCAATTTTGCATCAGCCACCTCTGAACCAGAATTATAATAAATGGCAAGCACATATCCACAGCTTCCACATTCACTCAAGTTACCTATAAATCAGTAATATTAGTAATTTAATATTAACTCATTAATATTTGAGTATATAAACACCTTTTCCTCCGAACCATTTTACACTGGTACTGCACCTTTGTGTTCCAGTTTGAAAGTGTGTGTGTGTTCTGTGTACCAGGTTGGATCAAGGCCGATCTCTGCTCAGTTCATTCATCTCCATACACCTCCACTCAGATCAAAGGCAGAAGTGCAGCTCCTAGGTTAAGATACAGTGTTGTACCTCCCCATGGCCCCCCTGATCTGAGGTCTGTCAAGACATTTTCCCTTTAAACACTTTTATTCTTTCTTGAGCACAGACAGGCTCACCATCACAAATTTAATAGCAACCCACTAAACTAGTTCTTACATGTAAACAGGCTGTGGGGTCAAGGGCCCACTTTATCAATGTGCTTTGCTATCTTATACGTGGAGGGTTCAGACAATATATATGCCCCGAGTACTACTAAAAGACTTTAACAGCAGCACTAGTAGAATTTACAGCATGATTGCTAGGACCCAGGCTCTTAAAACACCTGAACTATTTGCATGTGATGTTTGCATGTAGGATTTACAATAAAGTGGATGCAAACATATTTTACCAAAGCCCTCAATACATATATAGAGCAACCAAAGCAAAGTAAAAGGCTGTCCACAGACAGACATACACAATGTGCTGCTGAAAACACATTACAGACACGCCATGCTGCAGGCTACAGGTCTGAGCTCCCCCACCAGACTCTTTATAAAAGGGAAATGTCAGCATGGAGGAATGTAGATGAGCTCAGAGACTTGTGACATCACCATGTCTCCTTCCCAGCAGCTCTAGGTCTTCCTCCTGTCAGCGGAGAAATATCCATTCTGGGGGATTCCATGTTTCTGGTGAAAGACCTCCTCCGCATGTGGCAATGTCACATCTATTAATTTATCCAGTACTGATAGATCAATGTCAAATTAACACAAGATAACAAATTCCTAATTTAATATATTTTCCTCAGTGGGGAAATTACACCTTAAATTGGACCAAAAGTCTAAAAAGACTTGTGGTTCGACGTGCAGGGTCTTAAGGGGATAGCCTGTGTTATAGTAAAGAGAGTGTTCAATATCTCACCTCTTTCTGGGTTGCAGTTTTATTTTTGGCGGCTTAGAACTGTATATTCGGCATCCCTTTTGATGTTAATTGTGAGGGTTGGCTTGCCTACGAAGTAAACCTGAGGCATCCCTCTACCCATGCCTGGTCTGTTTGCGACTGCAGAAAAAAACAATCACAACCACCAGACTTAGCACGTCTAAAATGATGCCAGGGATGACTACCCCTACACATATAATCTGTTCTGCATTAGAGATACACACCCTTTCCTAGCGGCGTGCTTCATTACATAGGGGACAGAATAGAGCTGCACACATTGCAGCAGACACATATGCTCCAATAGGAGACATGTTTCACTGCAGTGCACAATTATAGGGAGCTCCAAGGCCTGTTTTGGATTCCTATGGGCATTCTAAATCATTTTTGACCATAGATCTCCTTATAAGCAGCCTCTCAGCCAAACAGACACTAAAGTGATTCCCAAACCTTTCCCACCTGCAGGCGCATCATGTTCGCCCTGAAATTGCCTTGGTGTGAAAGTATCCTTATGGTGGAATGACAGCAGTAGCCTTTTTTCTTCGGCTTTTAAAGTCATGCAAATAAAATAAACAGGGATTACAGTTTTAGAAGCCAAGACCCAACAACAGGTCTAGGGGGTCTCCTTGGCTAAACACCTCCCCTCTGGTCAGCCACAACAATCTCCTGTATTCTTCTGAACGGTGCCAAGTGAATGCATAAAAAGCCATGCCCCTTTGTAGTCTGCCCAGGACAAACCCACCTTTTTCCATAACTAAAATAGTCGAAAAAGAAATGCAATTCCCCACACAGCAGCCACTTCCAAGTACAAATGCACTTTCTGCACCTAGCTAGCGCACATATTACTGAGCCCCTACATTATTAAGACTCAATTTATGCGTGTGACACGCCATCATTTGGCTTGACAATAGTGTTAAAGGCCCGGGGTCCCAGAAGGCAGCACGAGCTTCATCTTAACAATGGCTATATACAGTACTGATGTATAGTCGATGGGCTTTAGAAATGTAGCTGCAACAATTATCTTATCTGAACAAATGTTCCTCTCCATAAGGCAAATTTTTTGTTCTCAGTAGACGAGACAAGACAGGCAAAAGATCTTGGGCACGATATTGAAGTCTTGCTCTAAAAAGCCCCATGAACGCATGCTTTCAGAAATCCATGGCCCCATCTGTCTGGCAGATAGCCCACAAAACTGGAACAGATCGGGCTCTCATTTAGGGCAGGATTTGCTACCTCTGAAAAATCCATTTCCACAACTTTGTATGCCTAGTAAAGGAAAGGAAGGAGAATCCTAAAATCTCTTCCCTAATTTATATGCACAAGACCAGCGCAAGGAAAACCAGCATTTCAAGTTTTTTTTCAATGCTTAAAGGCTGGGTCATGCCCCCCCATTATTGGCCATGTACCCTATTTTTCTCAAAGTGTGTTTACATTGCATTGTGTACAGAAAGAAAGCTCCATTGGTATATCCGGTTTTAGTATTTATTAATCTAATTGACACTGAATTAGTTAAAACAAAATTATAGTTAAAGGGAAAACCCTGTGTTCCTGGCATCCTGCAGCTTTTATCCTCCAATATGATTACACCTTGTGGGAGAGGCCGAGATCCGAATGTATGGGTATAGTAATAATTCTTTATAAATGGGATAACTCACTAAAGTCCTCACTAAATTGGTACTTTAGTTACAAATAAAATGGCATCCTAGACAGGGAATCATAGTAGCAACCCTGTGGCCCTTATTTATTTGCGCCTGGTCACATTTAGTTTAAAGCGGACTTTAAGAGTCTATCTTATCTGTTTCCCACACCCTGTACATACAGATTGCTCACATTAAAAATCATCCTTCCTGCATCTACTGCATGTTATGAGCCTTTAAACATCCAAGATGGCAGCTCATGGGACATCAGGCAGCCTGAAAACAGGAAGTGCCTTCTAACTGTGCTGCTCTGCATTCTGGGATTGCTGACCTTTTTCCTGACCCCAGCACTGCTCTGTCTGAGCAAAGCACAGATATAACCCGCCCCCCTGTACTTTAGTCAAGATGGCGGCGCCCGTATCCTGAACAGAGTTGCATCCCAGTGGGGGAAAGAATAATAAGTGACTAAAACTTAAAATATATTAATTTTAGATGCTGGGGAATAATTTTATAAGGGTTTGGGCTTTTCAATAAATCATGGTGAAGGTCCTGTTTAATTACAAATACATATTAATTCATAATTCAGCACTTCCTTTCCAAGTAACTAGACACTCTTTCCAAAATTAAATGACCAGGTGCTGCAACCTTGTAAGGGGCTTCCACATCTTAAACCCCAAGCAAACACTGTATATTATCCATAAAGGTGCGCACTCATTTACCAACTTAGAAATAAAGTAACTACAATAATATCAAAAAAGAATATAATTCATTTATTAAACACCATATTGTAAAGACAAGACAATCCTTAGACCAACATATAATTAAAAACAAAGTCCATGCATCATCACAGTGCAATTTCAGGTATGCTTTAAGGTGCAGCTAAAATGACATCCTGAATTCATAAGCGCTATATTTCATTTACAATATATAGCTAAAGTGCTTGTGTGCAAAGGAAATAGCAATATCATATCATCTCAATTGCAAGATATAAAGATTGTAACAACAGTTTACTATATTGCACAAGCCCAGCAGCAATACATTGTATCACCATTACTATCACATTTTACTAAGTCAGCAAACAAGTTGATATAATAGCACATGCATATTATGCAACGGACTCACAGACAAACAAACAATGAAGTTCATACTTATAAATGAAATCCATGGTATACAGACATAACCTGACGGCCGTTTTGGGCGATCCTCGCCCTTTCTCAAAGGTATGCATCCTAGCCCTATCTGCGCGCTCTTTATACTGTTACCCAGCCTCGCTCCCAGGCGCCACGTGACTCAAAGTGACGCGGCCGCACGGCCGCGCCTCTGTGACTCACAGCCCGCCTACGTCAGTCCCGGCATGAGCGCCAACCAAGTGCGTAAGTAAGCTAAACAAAGCCAACCACACCATGGAGGCGCGCACGGGGCCGGCGCCGGCGGGAATCGTCAATAACATCAATTTATAAACTTATTACAACCAAAAATGGTATAGTATATTCAAAAATGACGATCTTGAGAGAAGCTTCAATCCATAATCATAAGGCAGGGTCACTAGTCAAAGTAGACCAATGTCTATTAATGATGTGCTTAATATGTTGGTTATGTACACTATAAGTTATCACTGCAGGAATCCGATCAGATCTTTTTTTGGGATTATACTTAAGTAGCGATTCCCTTTGTACTCCCAGAGCTTTAAGCTTCGCTTCTTCAACCACTCTCTCGGGGTAACCCCTAGTTCTAAAATCCCTAGCCATTGTCTCAGCCTGCTCTAAAAATGTCCGGTCATTGTCAATAATTCTCCTTAATCTCAAAAACTGACTGTAGGGAATGCTTTTTTTCTGTGCTGTTGGATGAAAGCTTTTATAATGAAGATAGGTATTCCTATCATTGATTTTCATATGAGCTGAGTTAGGGTCCACTTGAGGATAGTGTGTGAAGGGTTGAAATGTTATTTTGAGATTAGGACCATATTGTAAGCGTGACTTGATGTCTCACAATAAGATTTAATGAGAATATAATTAAGATCCATGATTGTTTGTTGTTTATTAATTATATGTATATATTATATGTTTGGATATGTAGGTACGCAAGACTAAACAGCCAGCTCCCCAGAAATTGATTATGGATTGAAGCTTCTCTCAAGATCGTCATTTTTGAATATACTATACCATTTTTGGTTGTAATAAGTTTATAAATTGATGTTATTGACGATTCCCGCCGGCGCCGGCCCCGTGCGCGCCTCCATGGTGTGGTTGGCTTTGTTTAGCTTACTTACGCACTTGGTTGGCGCTCATGCCGGGACTGACGTAGGCGGGCTGTGAGTCACAGAGGCGCGGCCGTGCGGCCGCGTCACTTTGAGTCACGTGGCGCCTGGGAGCGAGGCTGGGTAACAGTATAAAGAGCGCGCAGATAGGGCTAGGATGCATACCTTTGAGAAAGGGCGAGGATCGCCCAAAACGGCCGTCAGGTTATGTCTGTATACCATGGATTTCGTTTATAAGTATGAACTTCATTGTTTGTTTGTCTGTGAGTCCGTTGCATAATATGCATGTGCTATTATATCAACTTGTTTGCTGACTTAGTAAAATGTGATAGTAATGGTGATACAATGTATTGCTGCTGGGCTTGTGCAATATAGTAAACTGTTGTTACAATCTTTATATCTTGCAATTGAGATGATATGATATTGCTATTTCCTTTGCACACAAGCACTTTAGCTATATATTGTAAATGAAATATAGCGCTTATGAATTCAGGATGTCATTTTAGCTGCACCTTAAAGCATACCTGAAATTGCACTGTGATGATGCATGGACTTTGTTTTTAATTATATGTTGGTCTAAGGATTGTCTTGTCTTTACAATATGGTGTTTAATAAATGAATTATATTCTTTTTTGATATTATTGTAGTTACTTTATTTCTAAGTTGGTAAATGAGTGCGCACCTTTATGGATAATATACAGAAGGTCCTGTTTAAGCCTCCACCACTTTAGCCCGCCTCACTCTTTTCTCCCTCACCTCTGCTCTCCTGACCTATGCACACTTCTTTCCACCTCACCTCTGCCAATTTATTTATACCTTACTTAACCTTTACACGCCTCACCTCTTCCCACCTAAACTCAGCCCATCATCTTTTAATCCTCTCCTCTGCCTCATCTTTCTACCTCACCTCTACCCCCCTCTTACCACTTCTTTTCACTTCACTTCTTCCCACCTTACCTTTGATCACCTCACCGTTTCCCACCCATTCCTGCCCACTTCTGCATATACATAAAAACATATATAATGCTTTCCTGCTGTTAACTGCTGCATTTTCTGTGCTTACATTTTATTGCGGCCTCTAATAGGACATTGTGGCCATTAGACAAAAGAAGGTTGTGCATCCCTGATATACAAGATCTATACGCTCTCCATATGCATTCAGAAATCAAATGAACCAATACATTTAAAAGATAACCAAGGTGACACCCCCATTAAAAGTCCCTAAGAAAATGTGACAAGCAAGCACCCCAAGGATTAAAGCAGGGTACCCAGGTAGAGATAGGTGTATCAATTTATATTACTAAGTATGTCAAAAGTGTACTGCATACAAATAAAGTTTCCCTTTTGGAATGCAAATATACATAAAAAAGAAACAAACACCACTTTTCTTTCATAAAAGCCTCCCCCCATTAGGTTATCACTAGAGAGGACTAGGAACAGCTCAGTAAAATCTTGAGCAATGGAGGAGCATTTACCTCAGGCTCCACAGTGACAATGATTTGTATTTGAGTAGCAGATGAGGGACCCGTAGTTTCATCTTCATCCTCGGATGTGGGAGAAGATGAAGATAAGTCTTCGTGCTGAGGGAGATGATAGTCTTTTGGGATCAATGAAGCTCCTTTCTCCCGCACCAGTGACCAAAATCCTTTGGCATCCATGTCTTCCCCTTTGCTACTGTAGTGTTTGTCACTAACAATACTGTGAACTGAGCAATATTTCCACAAGGTTACCTAAATTCCTCAGGGGACCATTACAGCATGACCAGAGGGATCTTGCTCATCTCAGAATATGCAACGCTCTTTCATCAGAAACACTGACATGTTTATTTCTAAGATTACAGAAAACTGTAACAAGACAAAAAGAAGCCTCTACGAAGGCACAAAATAAAGAAGATGATTTTACAGATACCGATATATCCTCTACAAGAGGTAATTTGTTGTATCGTGTCATTGAGAACAGCAGCAAAGCTATAATACTTAGTCCACTTTGTCAGATATGAGGTTACGATGTAACATCTGATGAAGAGGACATACCACAGAAAGATCTAATTCGTGTACATACAAAAAGGCATTTCCCAACATTTTCCTGATATCAAACCCCATTCCTATTCTCTAATTATGTCATGTAACACACAATATAGGCTTTCCAGAGGGCGTATGTCTGCTGCAATGAGGCCTCCCACAGGCCCAGCTGTGTGAGGTCCTCTGCCAGCAATGGCAATATCCCAAGATGATGGATCTTTAACCCTTTAACTGCCAGCCTACCTTGAGATTTTGTCACCCTTTGTTGCCAGATTATTTTGCCCTATTTTGCGCTCCCCATGTTCAACTGTGATTTTTGAAGGGATTTCCAGGGATTTCCCAGGAAAGTGATATATTGTTTTTTTCAGCGGAGCCTGGGCTTTAACATGAAATGTCTTGTTTGTCATTTTCTAAGTGTATTCTCAATATTTTTGGGTGAAAATTGTGCAAAAAAATAAAAAAAAAACTATTTTTTACAATTTGTAGTGTTTTTTTGTAATAAAAAATGTAAGTTTGTCAATAAAATCTTATTGCGTGTGAAACCCCAATTTCTCCCGGTTACAGCGGTACCACATATGTATAGGTAGACACCCTTTCCTGCCCAGGAGACTCCCCCAAATTGAAACAACGCTTTAGGGGATTTTCAGATAAAATACAACTATGCTATGCAATATGCGCACCTTGCAGTTTTTCAAGAAAAACAACCCTTTACATTTGAAATACCCCCAACAAACTATATATTCTCTGGAAGTACACACCTCAGGCTTTCTAGGCGTACCAGGCTTGTTGATGTGGCCATAGTTTTCTGAAAGTAATCCCTCAGTGGATTCTTTGGTTGCAGAGTTTCCCTAAAAAAAGGATAAAAAAGCAGAATCAAAGCCACATTTTCCTAAAAAAAACCTATATGCAAACCAGAAAAAAACAGAAAATCTGAAAAAGCAACATCCCCTGAACAGAACGATACCCAACATGCATAGGTTCTGTCAAGGAAAGAGTTGCCAAACACCCCAAAGTAAAGCATGCGCATAGCGGTAGTTTTACTTCAGATTTTCAGCTCTGCAGACAAAGTGCGCACCTTGTGCTTTTTCTACCAAAACAACCCTTTACATTTGGAATATCCCCCATAAACCATATATTCCCTGAAAGTACACATGTTAAGCTTTCTAAGCGTACCCAGCTTGTTGTAGTGGGCTCATCTTTCTGGAAGCAATATCTCGAAGAATTCTTAGGTTGCACAGGGTTTCCCTAAAAATGAATAAAAAAGCAGAATCAAAACCACATTTTCCTAAAAAAAACCTATATGCAAACCAGAAAAAAAACAGAAAATCTGAAAAAGCAACATCCCCCGAACAGAACGATACCCAACATGCATAGGTTCTGTCAAGGAAAGAGTTGCCAAACACACCAAAGTAAAGCATGCGCATAGCGGTAGTTTTACTTCAGATTTTTAGCTCTGCAGACAAAGTGCGCACCTTGTGCTTTTTCTACCAAAACAACCCTTTACATTTGGAATATCCCCCATAAACCATATATTCCCTGAAAGTACACATGTTAAGCTTTCTAAGCGTACCCAGCTTGTTGTAGTGGGCTCATCTTTCTGGAAGTAATATCTCGAAGAATTCTTAGGTTGCACAGGGTTTTACAAAAAAATGTATAAAAAAGCAGAATAAAAAACACCTTTTCTTAAAATATCAATATGCAAATAAGAAAAAACAAGCTAAATCTGAAAGCGCAAGGTCCCCCGAGCAGAACAATACCCAACATGCATAGGTACCTGTAACCTTTTGACTGCCAGTCTACTTGAGATTTTGTCACCCTCTCCTGACAGGATATTTTTCACCATTTTGCGTGATGTTTAACTGTGATTTTTGCAGGAATTTCCAAGAAAATTGCATATTTTCTTTTTGTGGCAGAGTTTAGGCTTTAACATGAAATGTCTTGTTTGTATTTTTTCTACTTTTTTAAATATTTTTAAAAAAATTAAAAAATTAAAAAATAAAAAAATATATATTTTTTAAATTGTCTCCTTTATTTTAAACAAAAACATTTATTTTATTAAAGAAAACCATATTGCATGTGAAAGCCCCATTTCTCCCGATTACAATGATACCACATATGTATCGGTAGCCCCCCGTTCCTGTCCAGGTGATCCCATAAACTGAAAAGAGCACTTTATAACATTTACAAATAAAATACAACTACTATCCACATAATAAAGGGTTAAATAAAAAAAAATTGGTGTGGGGTCCCCCTTCACGGGGGGGGGGGGGGGTCCACCATTTCTTGGGGGAATTTTAAGGTTTTTTTGGGAGGCAGGTAATGGGGGGTCTCTGGGTTAATGGCAAGCCACCCGCTAGCGCAGGTGACTTGCCAGCCCCCCGAGCCCTGTGAACTGGTATAAGGGGTCACATGGACCCCTTACCAGTTCACAAAGGGTTAAAAGTAAAAAAAAACACACAGAGACACTTATTTAAAAATATTTTTATTAAAAAAAAATAAATGTTTTTTAATATTTTTTTTTAATACTTACCTCCGATCCATCCATGTGTCCCACGCTGATCACTTAGGCTTCTGCTCTCCTGCTGCTGCTGGAAGCCTTTTATACCTACTGGGTTACAGGTAAGAAAGGGTTAATTTAAAAAAAAAAATGACATAGGGTCCCCCCTCGAAGGGAGGGGGACCCCATTTTTTTTTTGGATTTTTAAGGGTTAAAACCCTTAAAAATCCCCCCAAAAAATGGCGTGAGGTCCCCCCTACCCAGCGTAACCAGCCTGTGGCCCTAGGCTATGGCGGCTTGTAGCCGCAGGGCCAGGGGCCAGCTTTAGTGGCCCCTGGCCCTGCGGCTACAAGCCGTCATAGCCTAGGGCCACGGCTCTTCTGCCCCCCCCTGGGCTTTGGGGAGGCAGGTAATTTGGGGGGCCAGGGGTTAATGGCAAGCCACCCGCTAGCGCAGGTGACTTGCCAGACCCCCGAGCCCTGTGAACTGGTATAAGGGGTCACATGGACCCCTTACCAGTTCACAAAGGGTTAAAAGTAAAAAAAAAACACACAGAGACACTTATTTAAAAATATTTTTATTAAAAAAAAATAAATGTTTTTTAATATTTTTTTTTTAATACTTACCTCCGATCCATCCATGTGTCCCACGCTGATCACTTAGGCTTCTGCTCTCCTGCTGCTGCTGGAAGCCTTTTATACCTACTGGGTTACAGGTAAGAAAGGGTTAATTTAAAAAAAAAAATGACATAGGGTCCCCCCTCGAAGGGAGGGGGACCCCATTTTTTTTTTGGATTTTTAAGGGTTAAAACCCTTAAAAATCCAAAAAAAAAATGGCGTGAGGTCCCCCCTACCCAGCGTAACCAGCCTGTGACCAGCTATGGGGGCTTGTAGAACAGGGCGCAGGGGCCAGCTTTAGTGGCCCCTGGCCCTGCGGCTACAAGCAGCCATAGCCTAGGGCCACGGCTCTTCTGCCCCCCCCTGGGCTTTGGGGAGGCAGGTAATTTGGGGGGCCAGGGGTTAATGGCAAGCCACCCGCTAGTGCAGGTGACTTGCCAGACCCCCGAGCCCTGTGAACTGGTATAAGGGGTCACATGGACCCCTTACCAGTTCACAAAGGGTTAAAGTAAAAAAAAAGACAAGACACTTTTTTTTTTAAACACTTTATTAAAAAAAAAAACTTTTTTTACTTTACTCACCTCCGATCTTCATTTCCTGTGTCCCGCGGCGATCTGCTGTCAGTGACGGCTGGGCAGAGGAGGGGGGAGGCAGGCGATCGGAGGATCGCCTACCTCCCTCCTCCTCTGTCCAGCCGTCACCGGCATCTGAAGGCTGAACTGCCGGGTGCCCCGATGACACCCGGCGGTGACGTCATCGGCCCCGCCCCCGGAGGGGCGGGGCCAGAATCCAAGATGGCGGCCGCCATCGAAGGAGGTAAAGGGAGGAGGGCTGTTATGCCCTCCTCCAGAAGACGGAAGACCCGGGGGGGGGGTGATCGGAGCCCCCCCCCATGAAGAGGAGAGGCGGCGGGAGCCGGCGGGAGCGGAGGTGAGTAAATGTCATTTTTTTTTTTTTTGCAGGCAAATGCCGGCGGCTGCTGAAACGGGGGGGGGGGCACCCTATTCCGGGCCCTCCCCTGCAGCCGGAGGACCCCCAATCGCCGATCGGAGCCCCTCTGGCTGAAGAGGAGACCCGGATGAATCAAACAAGGGGTCAGGTAAGTGATATTTTTTTATACTTTTTATTTTATTTATGGGGAAAGTCCCCATAAATTTTACGTGGCTGGCGTTTAACGGTTGGAGAGGCAGCCACGTAAAATTTACGTGGCTGGCAATAGAAGGGTTAAAGCAGGCTTCACATGAAAGCTATACCCAAAGTAGACCTGTAAAACACCTGTGGTGTTTCCCTCCTGCTATCCACCTCACAGGAGTGCAGTCTTCCCACTTTTCACCCACCAGTGAGAAGCTACAGATATAATTCTATGGTACTACTGCTCTCTGTTCAATGCACTGGTTAGTGGTTCTCAACCTTTAATGCAAATGTAACTTACAGTAGATGACTGCTGTAGCAATGACACCGGGGATAACAAGTTTAAGTCTTATGGGGCCTGGCGAGCGGCAGATAATACTGTTCCATAACCTTCCAAAAGTAGTCAAGTCACATATCCAGCCATAAAAATTGTAACCTTTTATTAAGGCCGCCATCTGGCCCCATACAGCAGCAATGTCTGGGCCCCACTCATAGCCAATGTGTGATGGTTCGACCCCTAGTTTAAACTGAGCCTGTGGCCCAAATGCAACAAAGCTTAACTCAAAATCCTGACAGGCCAAATAGAAAACAAATACTTAAGGGACTAGGACTATCAGATTATATGTTATAGGGGCCCAGACAATATAGGCCCCTCTATAACCTATATGTGATGGAGGGGTCTTAGTTTAAACTGGAGTCAGGCTCACCTTATTATTCAGGCCATAAAAGAAAATTGGACTAGGGGCCCAGCCATCACATTATAGGTCATGAAGGGGCGAAACACAATATAAGATTTATAGAGACTGCCCCCCTCTCTAACCTATGTGTGATGGCTTGAATTAGGTCCCAAGGCAAATCAGCCTAGAAAAAGGGGGGGCAGACATCTTCATTTATTAACGCCAGTAGCAATGTGCCACCCTGCGGCTCTCAGGTCAGGGTGGCCAATAGGGCCATCTTCACAACTGGGATCCATACTGGAGTCTTGGCATTCCTGCCCTGATGGGTGCCCTCCCATTTATGAACGGCTTCATTAAAAGGAGCACAATGATAAAATGGCCCAATGATATAAATCCATATAAATATGCTGGATGGTGGGAGGAGGGGTCACTTATACACCCAGCACCAAGAAATATCCAGCCAGGCTTGTTTCTTTTATTTTATTGGAAGGAAGATGAAATCATAAGTGACAGACTATGTCCCCCCTTATATACCCAAACCTGTCAGCATGAATTGTATTCCTCCCAGGAGAAGAAAATCACAAGCTTGGTGGGAGTTTTATTTAGTTTGGGTGTAAAGGAGCCCCTCCTCATTAGCCGATGTTCTTATATTTATTTTTATCATTACACAATTTTGTGATACGCCTCCTTTAAATACAACAGAAGAAAAATGCATAAACCAAATATCTCGCAACTTGCCTCATACCTTAAAATTAGGTTAAAAATAAAAAAACCTTGGAAGGACCATTTTTTCTTTACTGGTCCAGAGGCCAAGAGCACATGTGGTAGGACATTTACTAAGCGCTTGCCCAGAATTTACTTGGCTTTTTACCATTTTTTCAGGGAAGCAGACCCAGTCTAAAAAGATGGCTTCCACCTACGTCCACAGTCTCTTTTCTGAACCCTTCAGTAGCTTCTACATTCAGTTCACATGCAATGAAGGTGAACACTTAAAGTGGACCAACACCCAGGATTTTGACTATCCTGGGTATTGGTCCACTTCTCCAGGGCACCCGATCGGGAGTGCCCCGCTATGTGAAACCCCCCAGATCTCCGAATAAAACTCACCTCACCCCGCTCCTATGGCGCATGCACGGCCGCTCATCCAATCAGCGTGCTCGGAGACGCTGAGCTATGCGCGTCTAAGAGCAGTCCTAGCTCAGCGGCTCCGAGCACACTGGCGGCCGCATCTCGCGCTTCCCTCTAACAGGGAGCGCGCCCGCCCCGGGCCATTTGTGACGCGCCATGCTAGAGAGAAGCGCGAGATGCGGCCGTGGCCTGCGCATGCGCCATTGGATCGGGATGCAGGTAAGGTGAATGGGCGGTTTCACACAGCGGGGCATCCCGATGTTGGATGCCCCTCGGGGAGGGATTGGATCTATAAGATTTCTGGGCTGATCATGCAGGGTGTTGGTCCACTTTAAAGCAGACCTAAAGTTAAACAGTTCAGGTGTGCCTAACTTCTCCACTGTGAGGGCATGCCGATTTGGGCATCCAGTTTAACAGCAATAGAAAGCCTAATTTCGGAAAAAATTACCCCCCACACCCCAAACGAATATGAAGAGTTTAAAAAGGGATACTCTAGTCAAATCAGCTCCTCATTCACATGTTTGGCAGCAAATGGTAGCCAATCATGTAACTAAGAGCACCTATTCAGGTTTGATGTGTGATTTTAAATGTACTTTTACAGAGTCACATTGTGAAAAGGTTCAAAACCTAAATTGTGCGTTTTTTTTTTCTGGTCTTATTTGGCAGATTCACCGCCAATCACAGCCAGGACAACTCCCACCGCCAACAGGTCACCAGCTGGATATGATCCTTTTCTATCACTGGCAGCCACACTCATCCAATGGGACACACTGGCTGTTAAAGTTACCTAAAGGTACATTTCTACAGATCTAATTACATTTACATAAATAAAAATTTGGGGAGCTATGTAACTGCAGGAAAGTAAGTGAATCTGCATTCCTTCCAGGCATCATATTTAATATATCACCACAGGTTTGACTGAATAAAAGCAAGAATACTAACCATAAAAGTCCCACTGTGCTGTCAGCTTGGATGGCAACAACATGCTCCTGGGCTGACTGCGGCACGTATAAGATTGAGCGGCCTGACTTTGCACACTTCTGCTGCTATCAGTAAGGGAGGAAGCATGGTGAATGGAAGAAAGGGTGGAGGTCAGCACCAGAGCAGACAGAGCAGGAACAAGCAAGCTGCAGCCAGTGGGGCTACATAAGGTTTATCCTGTGGCTGATAAAGTAAGTATCTTGAATGTGTGGGCTCTCCTCTAATCTGTGTTCTATGCTGTGTACATTAACGAGCAGCATAAAATGCAAATGATTGAGAAAAATTGAGGCATCCATTTAGCCTCTCCAATCCGGACAGGCATCTCTGTAGGTTGTGTGTGCCTGTGCCAGCCATTATTGCCCACAGGTATGCAGGGGATGCCTCAGCGAGAAAAGCAGGTAAGGTCTTACTGATGACTCAGCCAGGGGGGTCCTACAGCAACGCATCCTAAATGGGGATGCCACGGGGAGAAGGAATCAGGAGGCCCTGGAGTCTAATAGATTTTAGGGCCATCAAATATGGCTTTTGGTCCACATTAAAGCAGGACAAAACCTGGGATTTTAACCGTCCTGGGTTTTGTTCACTTTTTGGGGGGGGTCATCCCGATTTGGACTCTCCCGCCCCAGCCTATCTGAATGACTGGGGGCGCGAACACAGCCCAAAGTAGCTGAAGATGCAACCGCCCTTTATTTGTACTGGCAACGGAGCCAGAAAAAAAAACTAAAACTTGGGGGGGTGGCTACATCCCAGGGGGAAGGCCAGCGGATGGCCATTGGGTTTTGCCATCTTCCTAAAATGAAATGTAATCAGCTGAGAGAAAAATGTGAAGACATATACAGACTGCTTTCCTGCATCCCTGTAACTACAGATATTAGCAACATTCCAGCCACGTTGTAGAAAACAGTATAGGCACGTGGAATGGTGGCAGGTCGGGGTGATAAAGGTTTGTACCTTTCATCAAATACAACTTTGCATTTCCTAAAATATCTGTATCTTGTCACACTAAGAACAGTGTAAAAAAAAAAAAAAACATACAAAGCAACCATAAAAAGCGTTGGTTGTCCCCCTGGTCTATACAGGAGAAAGAGGGGCCATATATTCTTAGTCTGGCCTGTATATTGCTGGGCACAGTAGTGTCACTAGTTTCTACACTTGTTTTTATGCTGCCAGTATATTTTCACCAGCAGCCAAATGCCAGAGAAAAAGCAATTCCTTAATCATGACTGTGCTTCTGAGGGTGTGTCCTGGTCTCTCACCAGATTCCAAAAAACTGCGTATTGGTAATACACTCAGTGTGTGTGTGAGTGTATTAGGGTCATGAGTAAGTAAGTTAAGTGATAGTCTCCAATTAATTTGAAAAATTAGAATTTTTATAATTCAAAATAAAAACAGGGTAAACCAGTTACATTAAAGAGGACCAAAACCCACTGAACTCGTGAAATAAATTTAGCCAAAGCACCTGCCTATACTACCTTCTTCTGGAGTTAAACTAGAAATGGATATTTTCACTTTTCAAATCATTTTGGAACGCAGATTTTTTTGCTGTTCCTCTCTGTAAGATGACAGGTGATCAGTCATGGCATAGTTGTGCCACACACAGCACTGGCAATGGATGGAGGAGGCGGAGTTGGAATTAGAGCGATGCAGGAGCAGTGAAAATTGGCAAATGTTAAACTTCATAGTGGGAGCAATTCAGGAGATGCTAGTTAAAAATATGGGTTTTGGTCCACTTTAAGTATGTGTGGTTTAATCTGCTCTACCGCAGCATGTCTAACTATATCCGTGCAAACTGGATGGAGAAAAGGGGTGCAGTTTTCTCCCCTCACCCCAAATAAACTACATCAACTACTGTAAAATAAGACAAGTCATATTAATTTTTTCTCCAAAAATAGGTGCTAGGGTTTATTTTCAGGGGATGTCTTACAGCCAGCTGGCAAGATGGTGGCAGCAGTAAATGCACAGAGCTGGCTGGCAGCGGGGGGATGCGGCTATGTGCCCGGCATGGTGGCAGGCTGGGGTAGAGCCAGCAAGATCAGACATTTCACTCCCAACAGACAAGCTTACCTGTGGTACACGATGTGCCCTCAACCCTCCTTTACAGCTGTGATTTGTCATCACCCACCTTTACATCCGCTCCTGTCTCTCTGCTGAAGCCTGGCAGCTGGATTATGAATTGTAACTAGTGCTTATTTTCAGGGTAGGGCTATATTTCACGCATTAGCAAAAAATGGTAAAAAATCTTACTAGGGCTTAACTTTGGGGTAGGTCTTATTATCAACAACCAGGGATGAGGCATGAACACTAATAAAAATAACACACAAAGAGGTAGCACTAAAATTCCCATAATGACTTGATACTGTACATTGGAAAACAAGTTGGCTATGCAACATGGCGAGCCAGGAGCAGACGTTGCTCTGCATTTTGTGGCCAAACAGGCAAAGCAAACAGGAGATAAGCTAAGCAAGCTCACCGCAGCTGGGTACTTCATTGTTTGTGTCCGGGACTCCCAATTTTCAGGAAATAGCTTTGTGCAGAGCTGCAGCCTAGTTTCCAGGTGTACACTTTCCTTCATCAAATCCTGTAACACTGCATCTGAACGACTAAAAGTTGCCACGCAGACCTAAATCATTCTGAAGTCCTCTGGCTTCACGATCCAAGAGACTTTATTGCATTGCTACAGCAGAAAATCCTGGGCAGATCCGTCGCCCTGTATGACTATGTGAAAAGGGGCTGATCACATACAGGCAGCGTTATGTTCCCAGAGGTGGGGGGGGGGAGGTTGGGAATGAGAAAAAATGAGCCTCCAGACTAATTTCAGGCATTGGCAGGGAAAGGCAGGAATGAAAAGGAGGGAGGGGAAAAAGGGCTGAGAATCTTGGGCTACAGCCCAAAACTAATAAACACAACACACAAGGCAGAGATTGAGAGCTTGTGATTGGTTGGAGTCGCACTCCCCCACTTTCAGCATGCTGATGCACATTTCTCTGTTGTGGAGGGCTGGGGCTAAAACACATCACACAGGAGCCATGCGAGTCCGCAATTCAGGTGAGACGGGAGAAGAACCCGATTATCCTTATACAAATAAGCAGGTAAAAAGGTCAGGATTTCTAGGAGAGTGAAATTGATAGTTATGGGTTCATTACGAGATTAGCAGATCAGGCGAGACCTACCAGGCCAACTGTTACTGTGAAGAGCTGTGTATGTCCATAGCAATATTAGCGCGTTATACATTTGGAAACCGCTTCATTGCGTGAAATCCGAAGTCAAAAAGAATTCCCCACTGAGTGAAAGCCCCCAGGTCGCCCTGTACACTTACCTTGCTTCCCGGTCCAACGGCGTGAGCCGCGGACACATCCCCGCTATCCCTCTAGCAGGGCACATGGCCGCGCCAGGTATTTGTGAATGGCCAGCGTGGGCACGCTCCCTGTTAAAGGGAAGCGGGGGATGTGGTCGCCAGCACGCTCGGAGCCACTGGCCTTAGATGCTGCTTAGACGTGACATCAGTTGCTCAGCTGATTGGATGAGCGGCCACGCATGTGCTGTAGGACCGGGAAGAGGCAAGTTGCGCTCGGCGATCTGGGAGTTTCACGCAGCGGGGCACCCCTTATCTGGATGCTCTGAGGGAAAGGACCAAAACCCAGGATAGTCAAAATCCTGGGTTTTGGTCCACTTTAACAGAACCCGATTTCCATCCCTCCAGGTTGTGATAGTGTGACTTCTGTGTATCAGGAGGCTGGAAAGCCAGTAAAAAGTATAGGCCTCTGCATTTAACACCTTCCCCTTTATCCCCCTCCTCCACATGCACTGTCTGCATTTAACCCCTTGCATTCTCTCTCTCTCTCCTCTGCACACGGTTTGTATGTAACCCCTCGCACCCTCACCCCCACACTCACGCTGTCTGCATTTAAACCTCTTGCATCCCCCCCTGCAAGTGAGGTGTAAGCAGAAGTGCCTAGGGCAGCCTAGTAACCAAATACAGCCCTGCCTACACCCTCCATTTACTACATATGGAGGCAGAGGTGTAGTTACTAGTTATACGGTAGAGCCCTGCTAATACTCGACATTATAGCTTTAACATTTATTCCTATTCCACTGAGCCTTATAGATAGCTAGTCAAACTGGACACAATTTGGCTACTCGGATGAAACTACAGATACAAATGCTACTTTATTGGTTTTATAAGGCAGGGAGACCCGTAGACAGGGGCTGTATTTGCCACTAGAGGTCCAATTACTTAAAGGGGGTGGGCATCAGCTAGGTCATTTTTCCTCCTCCCAAAGCAGGCCTGCCAGGATTTTCCCTGACCCAGTGCCAGCTATCAACATGGCCAGCAGAATCTTTGTTGCATATTTTGCCCCAGAGTTCTGCTGACACAACACAGAGAGAGCAAGGACTGTCCCCAGCCATCAGGCAGAGCTTGGAAGCTATACACAACAGGATGGGGACTACTTCTTGACTTACTGTGTGGGGTCCAGAGATACAAGGATGCCAGCTGGGCAAACTTTCCGTGTTGTTCCTTAATGGGCAATGGAGAAGGGCAATTATTTGACCTTCCTGGATGGAGAGTTGGTTATTCGAGGTCGGTTGGGAGGGGTAGTATTTGAGGATTCTGAATGTTGACCAGGATTGGGGGGTTATACATTCGGTTTTCCTAGATGAGTCATTCAACATTTGAATCAGATTGGTGTTGGGGGAGAGAGGGGGGATGTGAATTTAAAGCAGACCTTCACCCTGGATAAGAGTCTATTTTTGCCCACATCCCACCTGCACCTATTGTGTTTTTTTTAACCTGTTAACATCCAAGATGGCGGCCCATGGAGTTTCAGGCTGCCTGGAGACAGGAACCGTCTTCTGAACAAGCTGCTCTGCATTCTGGGATTGATGTCCTTATCCTAAACTCCGCTCTGAACACAGCTTTAACCAGCCCCCCTGCACTTGCCCACCCCCTTTCCTTCCCTATGTATGTGATGCTTCTGAGGCAAGATGGCGGCGCCCATATTCTAGACTCCTGAACAGAGTTGCAGCGGGGGGGATGAGGAGAATAAGTAAGCGACTAAAAACATTAAGGCATAACCAGAAATCCTATGCTCACCTGATCACGCAACCTGCCGCCCAGAGGCCAGCTCCATTCTTGAAGGAAGAGCAGCCTTCCCAAAGATGGACGTTCACTCCCTTGCATGAACACTCCATCATACATTGCACATGCCCCCCCTATTGTAGATCATGGAGGGGGGAGTGCAGAGAGACCACCTTGAAGGAGGCAGCCATTATGTGAATGGAGACTCTGCAAGTGGTGCGTTTTGACACACTGGAGCAAGAGCTGCGAAAGACAGTATAGATTTTTTTTTTTTATTGTTTATGCCTGAACAGACCCTTTAATGTACCTGTGCTGATGGTGAAGGGGGTGGTAATTTATGTACGTCTTTCATATTTTATCAATTTAATGTTTATAGGTGGGAGACGGATGGGGCAAGAAGTGGGCTCTGGAAGCAAAGCTGCTGCCCTACCACTGCCATGGAAATGAGCAAAGCATGAGAACCCAAAGTAACCAAACTGCTATAGCACCAACATACATCACAGGCTGTGAACCACTAAAACTACCTAGGGCCTCATGCCTGTAGGGTGGGGTGACCACATTCAGCACCAGTCATTCCCAAACTGTAATAAATATTTAAACCAACCATGTGACACAATTTAGGCTGTAAAATGACTGTTACAGTGGCATTGCCAAAAGAAGAAAATCATTGCTTTGGGCACCTAAGGTGACTTATTGTTAACCAGACGTGTTGCTCAGATTACGACTTAAAATTCCACTATCGCAAACATACAGTGACTTGGTTGGTTGGTGGAGACCTAAAGAAAATTCATGGGCATCAACAGGATTAATAGCAGAGACATTCACAGTACGGCTGGTGCTTTCACCTTCCTATGAAGGTCTGAAATTGGGCTAACTGCGGCCCATCTGTACCAACTGCCACTGGGGGGAGCAGTGCACGTACCGCCAGTAACCAATACGGTTGTCCAGATGTGATAAGAACACAGACATGTTAGTTTTTATGTACCATTTTCCTCTTCCCAGCAGGTCATTAGCTGCTGGGAATCCCAATCTGGGATGCCCGGGTGATGCTGCAGCAGTCACCTGGGTCTGCTTCTCAGGGGCAAGGCAATGAAACCCTCCAGCATCCTGGATGCCTGTCATATTGCCGCAGAGACCAACACCTGCACCCCAGCGAGTGTTGGTCCGCTTTAAATGTTGGAAAAGTAAAGGGCCATCAAACTAACAACTAAACTATTAACCATATTAATGTATTGTTCTTCTGTAAATCTGGGAATTTGAACCCCTTGGTTTTGATGCACTTAACAGGGGCACGTCTATTTGTGAAATACTCCAGCTGTAGTCCCCTTGATCTTGCGATTCCATGGCACTTGTTTTGGCTTATGGCGGCATCCCTGGTCTGCATGCTCACTGCGCCAGCAAACTTGAACTGCTACCAGCAGCATGCTGTTGGGGGGTCTGCGCCTTGAGATTGCTGTATTGAGGGGCGTATGGGTAAACCGGGGGATTCCACACGAGGGGGGGGGCAAGCTCTCATCTGGGCCTAGTGTCCAAATTGAGCTCAGCGCCACGGGAGGTGGGGGTAACATTTACACCAACCTTAAAATGTAAAATAGACCAAAACCCAGGATTAATAATCACCCTGGTTTTGGTCTGCTTAACAGGGGCGTGCCTATGCTGGGCATTCAGATCGCCAAAAAAAGGTACAGTTCATGTCGATCCCAGGGGGTTCATACAGCGGGCATTCAGAATTGGGATGTCCTGTGGGGACACAAGCAGGCGGCCCCGGAATCTGTTAGACTCCAGCGTCGGGCCGCACAAATGTTGGTATGCTTTTAAGGGGCCCCAAAATATATTTCCTCTGGTGGGCCCCAGGTACTCCATTCTGACCTGGGAGAGAGAACTTGATAAGCGCTGCAGGGAGGGATGAGTTCATGCCCCGCCCCCCCCCACCCTAGTACATCGGGCGATGCCAAAGGCTCAGCTGTGCCAGCTGACACGTCAAGCCTGCTGTCGGCATCCCTGGGTTACCTCTAGTCTGATGCACGCACCCACCCCCAGCCTTTCTGGATGCAATGTGTCTCAGCTAAGGAGAGTTTATGGATGCAGCCCATGGACCACAAAAAAAAGAAACACAGTAAGAGCCCTAGGAAAGGTGAGTTATGCAGGTGACCCCAAGGTTTTCAGACAGCGAGGCATCCCGAATAGAGCTGGCAAAAAGGGGTTTTGATGCGCTTTAAAAAGGTAATAAGGCTGCAAGCAGCTCACCTGATGCCAGTCTCATGTAGTGCATAGAAGCTGTAGCAGGGCTTTAAAGATTGCCTTTCCTTTAACAAACAAAACCCACACGGCATGGCCCTGGAATCTAAAAGATTTCAGAGCGGGTCACTGGCCTGCCCCCAGGGCATCCCACATCACGCTGTTCTTCTGTGTGATACCCCCCCCCCGGGATTCATAACACTCGCCTGATGATGTAAACATCCAGCAGCTCCATTCTCGGGCTTTGAGCGCACTCCTGCCCCCCCGCCATTCAGATAGACTGGGGGCAGACTGGGGGCATGCATATGCGCGACAAATGGCTCTGATCGGACGGGAGCCTGTGCAATGTAGGACCGGGAAGACGCGAGTTGTTTTGGACAATTTTGGGGGGTGGGGCATTCCAGCTCGGGACTCACTCACCTGCAGCAATCTGAGCACAGCACATGCTCAATTCTTAAAGCTGCACCACAACTTGCCATTCAAAGCTCAACCACCCCCAGAAATTGATGTGAAGCCAGGTGTTTCGCTTAGAATAGACAAATCTGCTGCTGAAATAGCTCATTTTAAACTGTTCCCAATGGAGATAAGAGTGAAGAAATGAGCGCATGCCCAGGCAGACTTTAAAGTGAACCAAAACCCACGCCCGATGGACCTGAAATCTATAAGATTCCAGGGCCACTAGATTTTCTCCCCATGAGTGCCCAAGCCAGACATTTGTGAATGGCCGATGTGGGCATGCTCCCTGTTAGAGGATAGTGGAGGGTGCGGCCACCCGTGCGCTCGGATCAATTCCCCTTAGATGAAGTAGCGGGAGTGTATCTGAGCACGCTGTGGGACTGGGGAGGGGTAAGTCAGATTGGGAGAACTGTGGGGTTTCACACAGTTTTGGTCCTTGCCCCCCGGGGCATCCAAGGATCAAAATCCAGGATAGTCAAAATAATGGGTTTTATTCCACTTTAAGAGGACCATAACCCAGCTCAATCAATTTCTTCCCCCTGGGGCATCCAAAATCAGGATACCCCGCTGTGTGAAACCCCCCAGGTCGCCCCGTTCACTCACGTTTGTTCCCACTTTAACGGCGCGTGCGTGGGCAGCGGACGCATCCCCTCTATCCCTCTAGCAGGAAGCGTTCCCGCGCAAACCACTTGTGAATGGCTAGTGCGGGCACGCTCCCTGTTAGAGGAGAGTGGGGGATGCGGCCACCGCCATGCTCAGAGAGACCCTGGACTTAGACGCCATCATAGATGGCATGATGTCAGCGGCTCCAAGCCGAGCAGCCGCGCATGCGCCGTAGGACCAGGAACAGTTTCTTTGGGTGATTTCGCGGGTTTCACATAGAGGGGCTCCCCTGATCGAAGTGCCCCGGGGGTAAGGACCAAAATCCAGGATAGTCAAAATCCCGGGTTCTGGTCCACTTTAAGTTCATTTTAAACTTTAGGTCAACTTTAAATAAGCACAGCGGCATGACATGCCAACTGTCTAATCCTGCAACCTTGTGACTGCACGTCCGCAGAACCCTAATGGACAAAAATAATCAACAGGCTACAGGATAGCAACACAGGTAGACAAGCTTTTGGCTTCTATGTCTTTTAGGATGCCACAAACCAGGACCCTCCCTGACAATTTTGTTTAGGTCTACTTTTACAGATCCCTACATGTTTAGCAGGGTATTGTAAGTTGGACTAGGTCTAATGTGAGCATCCCTAAGAGAATGTGTACACATAAAGCAAGAGTTTTACCCTACCCAAAGTCATGCAACACATTGTCATTAGGTGCACCACTGGGCAATAGTCCCCCCCTTGTATATACACACCTACACTCAAGGAGCAGTGCTAATGGCCTCTGAATGCAGAGGTCAGGTTCTTGGCTTATGAATATTAATGCAGCCTAGCAGTACAACCTCAGAATGAGAAGGCAGCTTTTCAGGCGGCAGTGTGAGCATGCATCTCTCTCTGCTCAGCACCTCCACTTCCTTTTATGGGGAAAATATGTTTGCACTGGAAAAAGTTAGTGCGGCTCTGTGGCTACAGCAGAGAGCGCAGAGTGGAAAGATCTGCCTCCAGCGGCTGCATGTTCACATACATCAGGGTAAAGATTTGGGAAGATATTCTTCCACCTGTAAAAATAGACCATGAACAAGGCATTTGTAAAGGCGAAAGCAATAGAAAGGGGGGTGCTGTCACCCTTCACATGATTCATTCTCCATACAGGCTTATACAGGCACATTAAACTTCAGACACACTGCTCAAAACATATAGTAATGGTTTAACTTGCTAATGAGGCTCAAATCTAAGCAAAAGCTTTTTTTATTTTTACATGGTGATAAAAGTAAACAAGGTAAATGGGCAGCACTGGTGGTGAGACCAGTTTCTCTCTTACACGCTCAGCTTTTATTTATTTTTTCTTTAAAGGTGACCTCTAATCCACGATGCCACTGGTTCTACTGCAGTACTCAGGGATGTTTGGGGGGGTGCACCAACAGCCGGGGCCCAAAGAATCAGGAAACATGTTTTATTGTTAAAATAATACACCATTGCTACAAGGCCTGTGGCCTACATATTTTGGTAAAATGTATAATGTGTCCCTTCCTTGGGGGAATTTCTTGTCTCTAGGGGGTTCTTGGCATAAAAAGTTTGAACCACTGCACTATGCCAGGCTTTTAGATTGCAGCATCCCCTCACTCCAGGGGCATCATAATTTGGGATGTAGAAGAGTCTCTATAGAAAGTCTGACAATTTGACATCTCCAGTCCCGGTCCACAGGTCGTTGTGTTGTTCACATACCGCGTGTTATATCTGTGAAAAAAAAAACCGATTGGCTAAAGATGATGGCACGAGCATGCAGATGTAGTAGCTATGACTGGAAAGAGATGGGTGATTATTTTGTCAAATTTTACAGCCATCCTAAGGCCAATCTAACAAAGAAGCACTGATATGCCAGGTGGGTGGGGGAGAAAGTGGGTTTATGGTATGTTTTGCCCTAAACTGGAACACCGACCATTCTGAAAAATATTAAGGCTGTTCCCTGCCCAGGGGATCATCCTGATTGCCAGTGCCCCCCGTGCAGTAATGCTCGTGAATATGAGAAATCTTAATTTCCAAACTGCTGGCCAAGTGAAAATGAGACCTGTTATTGGGCGTGCTATAACCAGATACACAGAGGAGGCAACCACTGCAGCCAATCGTGGCCACTGACAATCGGGATGCCTCCCATGGGCAGGGGAATACCACATAACAGCAAAGTAACATAGTATGTAAGGCTGAATAAAGACTTTAGTCCATGCAGTTCAGCCTGTTTGTCTCCTTGCAGTGGTCTAGTAGCCATAGCTGGAAATGTTATTACATGCCAGGAAGTCATCCAGGCCACTTTTGAACGTTTTAACTGTCATTACTACCCCCTCTGGCAGCAAGTTCCGTAGTCTCACTGCTTTTACAGAGAAGAATCCCCTTCAATTTCGGAGGATAAAGCACCTTTCCTCTAACCTTAGTGGATGCCCTCAGGTTATGGTTACACTGTGGGAGGAGATCTTTGTATTGACCACAAATATATGTATACATAATTATTAGATCACCCTCAGGCATCTTTTTTTCTAAACTAAATAAACCTAACTTTGACAATCTTTCAGGGTACTCTAGTCCCTGCACTATTAACTTAGTTGTCCTCTTTTGAACACGCTCCAGTTCTGATATGAATCAATTTTACTGTACACACTGCTGCAAGCAGCATTACTGGTCTAAAAGTCCAATCCACTCTCTGGGCAACAAATCCAAATCTGCAAAATAAAAAAATAGGGGCAACAGGGTGGTGACTGCATCCCCAAATGTATCTCGGAGGTCAGTACCCTAATATTAATTTCATATGCCTAATCGGATAACTGGGAAACTTCTCTTCATTAAAATGTATGCATAGAGAGTCCTAAAGCAATAGGGAGAATGGATGGAAAGGCACAGTCCTGTTAGAAACCACCATGTCCCAATAAAGTTGTAAATGCAAAGAAAAAATATCTCCCCAAACAAACATAAAAATACACACAGCACGACAAAGAAAAGCAACAGTAAATCCCACAACCCAAATTATGAATTTCACAAAACGAGAAAAAAGTTTTTGAACTACAGGAAAAAACAGACAGTTCAACAGACTGAAAGCCCATGCAGATCCCAGGAAAAAAACAAGAACTATAACAAGATACATTATCGTGATGAAATATACAACTTCATCACTTCCATACCATAGAGGCAGGGGAGGCAGCGGCTACCAGGCCCATGGGAGAAAATACCATTTTGTGAGTACTCACCTGTAAAATGGGTATTACGAGTATGTCACACACCCCGCTTCCAACATTCATGACACTTGGGAAACTGGCCTGTAGAGGGTGATCTTGCAGAGATGACATGAAAAAAAGGTAGCCCCTCCTGGTCCATAAGTACCTGGGACCTCCCACTATTCCCCAGTCCTTAAGAAAGCAGTGAGAAACCAGGAAGAGCCAATTATATAGTAAAATTGAAAATAACAAGAACACCATATAAAGGATCCCAGAACAAAAAGGGCGGGGGAAGCGGGGTGTGTGACATACTCGTAATACCCATTTTACAGGTGAGTACTCACAAAATGGTATTATTCTAAGTATGTCACACACCCCGCTTCCAACATTAATGACACTTGGGACATCCAATAGCAGTGTCAATAATGGGTGGGGATCCAACAAGGAAATAAGGCATAACTTAAAATTACTGCAGCTTGCAGAACCTTGCGGCCAAAAGCAGCATCCGCTGAGGCCCGCACATCAACCTTGTAAAACTTAGAAAAAGTATGCACCGAAGACCAAGTAGCAGCCTTACAAACTTGTTCAACAGAAGCCTGGTGCTGAAAAGCCCAAGACGCTCCAACAGCACGAGCAGAATGAGCAGTAACACGAAAAGGGGGTACTTTCCCCTTAGCAGAATAGGCCCCAATAATGGCCTGACGTATCCATTTACTAATGGAAGACTTGGCGGGCGCCAAACCCTTCCTAGGCCCAGAAGGCACAACAAAAAATGCATCCGTCCTACGGAAGGCCGAAGTAGTAACCAAATAATATTTAACGCAAGGAACTACATCCAAAAAATGTAAAACACTTTCCTTGTCATTACTAGGATTAGGGCACAGTGAAGAAGAACTATATCCTGATTTAGGTGGAAAGCAGACACCACCTTAGGAACGTAATCCGGTTTAAAACGGAAAACCACCTTGTCCTGATGCCTCTCAAAGTAAGGAGCCTGGATTGACAGGGCCGCCAATTCTGAAACCCGACGGACAGAGGTAATGGCAACCAAAAAGCAACCTTCTGAGTAAGAATATGAAGAGGAACATCCTGCAATGGCTCAAAAGGAGCAGCCTGCTTAACAGAAAGCACCAAGTTCAGATCCCAAACTGGAAGTAAGGACTTTCTAGGAGGCCGCACATGCGTGACACCCTGGAAAAAAGCCTTAACCAAAGGATGAAGAGAAAAAGATCTTTGAAAGAAAATAGCCAAAGCAGAAACCTGCCCTTTCAAAGTACTAATCTGGAACCCAAAATCCCGACCACGTTGCAGAAACTCCAAAACCCAAGGGATGGAAAATACCCTGCAGGGCAAGGCCCTAGACTCACACCAATCAATATAGGACCTCCAAGTCCTGTAGTAAACAACAGAGGAAGATTTCTTCCTAGCTCTAACAAGAGTCTGAATGACAGCGTCAGAAAGACCTTCCTCCTTTAAGATGGAGATTTCAGCAGCCACGCCGTCAAAGCCAGCGTTGGTAAATTGGGGTAACAGAGTTGACCCTGAGCGATGAGATCTGGAAGAAGAGGCAGATGGAACTGATCCACTGCCAGCCTTGTGACATCTGCAAACCACAGGCGTCTGGGCCACCTTGGAGCCACCAGAATTGCTGGCGCCCCTTCCAGAACTAACTTGTGCACCACCTTGCTTATCATGGCGAAAGGGGGAAAAAGATACAGGAACCCCAGATCCTTCCAGGCCAGAGACATGGCATCCACTGCCACTGCCAGAGGATCCTGGGATAGAGACACAAAGGCTGGAAGCTTGTGGTTGTGACGAGAAGCAAACAGGTCCAACCGCGGAGTCCCCCACTTGTGACAAAGGAACTGAAAGACCCTGGGATTGAGAGACCTCTCCCCCTGGCGAGCGCATCCTCTGCTCAGGGAGTCTGCTTCCATGTTCTCTACTCCCGGAATGTAAACTGCCGATATGCAGGGAACATTGATCTCTGCGCAGTGGAGGATCAAAGACACTTCCCGGAGGGCACCCCAACTGAGAGTCCCTCCCTGGTGATTGATGTATGCAACCGCTGTTCGATTGTCTGACCGAATCTGAAGCGGCAGACCCTTCAAGAAATGGGTCAGTCGAAGTAGAACTAAACGAATGGCCCGTAGCTCCAATAGATTGATTGGAGAGTGAGCCACCTGAGGCGCCCACAACCCCTGGAACCGATGTTCCCTCAAGATGCCCCACCAGGCTGGCGTCCGTGGTGACCAATTCCCAACAGGGGGTCAGAAATGACTTGCCCTTCTTTAGATTGCTCGAAATCAACCACCACTGAAGGGACTGCAGAACGTGGGGAGACAACAGACAAATCTGATACAAAGACAGTGGACACTTGTCCCACTTTGCCAAGAGGAAGAGTTGAAGCGTCCTCATGTGAAACTGAGCAAAAGGAACCACTTCGAATGTGGCCACCATCAGCCCCACTAGTCTCATCCCCAAGCGGATAGACTGACAAGGGTTGGACAAGAACAGACGAATCAGATCCTGAATCAGAACGATTTTGGACTGAGGAAGAAATACCCTGGCCTGAAAGGTATCCAGTATCAGGCCCAAAAAGGGAATCTCCCTCGCTGGACAAAGAGAGGACTTGGAATGGTTTATCACCCAACAGAACCTCTCTAGCGTAGCCACTACCGTCCTGGTGTCCAATTCCGCCTGATTGAAAGAAGAGGCTGTGATGAGAAGGTCGTCCAAAAATGGCACAATGCGAATGCCCTGGACCCTGAGAATAGCCATCACTCCTGCCAACATCTTGGTAAAAACCCTTGGAGATGAAGTGAGACCAAATGGAAGGGCCACAAACTGAAAATGCTGGTCTTCTACTGTGAACCTGAGAAATCTCTAGTGGGCGGAAAAAATAGGAATGTGCAGATAAGCATCCTTGAGGTCTATGGACATCATAAAGTCCCCCTGACGGAGAGCGTCGACCGTTGACCGCAATGATTCCATGCGGAACCTTCTGAAGCGGATAAAATGATTGAGTCGCCTCAGGTCTAGAATAGGCCGAACAGAGCCATCCTTCTTGGGTCCCGTGAATAGGTTGGAGTAAAACCCCCAACCCCTTTCCGCTGGAGGCACTAGGCAGATGACAGCCATGTCTAATAGGTTCGCCACTGCTGCCCAGAGACCCTGCGCGATCACCGGATCCGAGGGCATCCGGGACCTGAAAAATCTGGGAGGAGGCCGGAACTCGAATTTCCGTTTGTAACCGGAGGACACAACTTCCAGAATCCATCTGTCTGATACCTCTTGGACCCAAGCCTGGAAGAAGAACTGCAGCCGTCCCCCCACCGGAAAGGGTGAGGGCGCCTCCTCATTGCTGGGCAGGCTTGGAAGCAGGCTTAGGCTTGGACCCCTGAACGGCCACGTCCTCTTCCTCTGTTCCACGCTGTCCCCCTAGAGACTGAAAAGGCCGATCCTCTACCAGGTCTGGACCCACGAAAGGAAGAGTTAAAGGAAGCCAGTCCCCGAAAGGAACGACGTTGTCTCTTACGCTGAGGCAATTTCCCTCCTTTAATGACAGAATCCAATTTTTAACCAAAGAGGCGCAAACCCACGAAGTGCTGTAAGCGACTTTTTGGCCACAATATCAGCCGCCCACTGGCGCAACCATATAGACTGCCGAATAGCAATTAACAAGGCGGAAGTTCTGCTGCACATGGCCAAGGTATCATCCAAAGCAGAAAGTACAAAAGACACAAATAATTCATATTGCTTGAGGGCGACAAACTCATCAGAGGCTGGATCAAGCCCTGAGGTATTCAATAGGTCTCTAACAACAGACCTAATAGCAACTGCCATAAGTACCTAAGCACCCACAGGCCGCAAGGCCGAACCAACACTAGCAAAAGCGTGGCATGCCATTTGATCAATACGCTTGTCCTCCCCATCCTTAAGGGTAGTGGATTCAGGAGAATGCAGCACAGAGGAATTGGACAAATTGAGCACAGGGGCATCCACCTCAGGAGGGGATGACCAACACTTAACTGTGTCTGCTGGAAAAGGATACTTTTTATTCCAGCCTAAAGGAATGCCAGGAAGCCGTGCAGGCTTCTCCCATTCCTTAAGAATGATATCCTCAAAATGTTGCTGGTTAGGAAACTAAACGAGGCTTGGAGGCTCCAAAGAACTCCCCTTTTTGAGGAGGGGCTGCTTCTGGTGATGTGATAGCCAAAACCTCAAACAATTGAGCAAGAGCTTTAGGGGTGTCAAAAACATCCCCCTCTCCTTGTTCAACGTCAGTACCCACAAATTGCTGAGCATCAGAAATATCAGATTCCTCACAAAATTCCCCTTCTTCCGACCAATCAAACTCGCAACTGTCAAACTCACTTGCCGGAACGGCTGGAGCCAAAGGTTTTCTTTTAGCTGAGGCCTTTTCGGCCACAGAGCTAGACATTAATTTTTCAATGTGAGCCAACCTGGCACATACATCAGAAAGCGACTCTCCACCCATGCCAACATCATTGGGGGAATGGACAAGACAAGGTGGTGTAGGAGAAGAGACAGGAGCCGCAGATCCTGAGGCTTGGGCCCCTGACTGCTGCATTATAGTCAACTGTGCACAAGAAATGCAAAGAAATGCATTATCCCCAACAACGGATGCCCCACATCCTAAACACTGCCGAGTCTGTCCCGAGGGAACTGAAAGCCCAATATCCTGAGATGCCTCCATATGGTGTCTGTTTAGATACTTATTTATAGTCGCCAAGTATGTGGGATTTATGCAATAGCTACCCGGGATGCCCCTTTAAGAATCCCTAGTGGGAGGATTTGATTAAGGACCAGGAGAAACCCCTTAACTGAAGAGTTTCCACCCGGAATAAGAAATAAAAGTAAACCTATGCACCAATACAATAGAGCAAAATAGCAATAAAACATCCCTTTAGCCAAGCTAAAGGGTACTCACGAGACCAGCGACAGGACTCAGCGCGCAGCGAGAGCAAATCACGTGGGCAAGAGCGAAAAATGCCCGATAAATGCGACGCCGACTAGCTCCGCCCATCACGTACACAATCTGAGCAGAGCTGAAGGAATCAGAGGGGCGAGCCAGACAGAGCCCGTACAGACTCTAAATAGAGCGAGGCCAGACGCCGCACGCCAAACCCCGCCCACATCCGGGACCCACACGCTGCTCCGAAAAAGGGAGGGAAATTCAAATTCCTCATCAAAAATGAAGACAACAAACAGGTATGCCAAATGCTGCAAACTCAAAAATAAAAGGAAAATCTTAATTTCCCCCTTTTTATAATATATATATATATATATATATATATATATATATATATATATATGCATAGGACATAATAGCAACACTCCCTTCCAATAGTAGCACCCCTCCCCCCTCCTTTTCACCCCTGCAGGGCCAGGAGACAAAGGGGAGAGGTACAGGAAAGCCCATAAGGCACAGGGAGATTTAATGGGACGGGGCATCCCATTCCGGGGAACACCAACCCCTTATTTGAGGTCTCACGGGGGGAGCAAGGTCCCATGCACACCCGAGGGTGCATCTGCCCTTGCCTGAGCCATTCAGCCAAGGCTGGGAGGCATATAGTAAGCATTACAAATAAGGGAGTTCAGGCAGAAATAGAAAAAAAGGGCAGGGAGTTATCCCGGCTACCTGCAGAAAGGAGAGTCATCTTCTGAATGCTTCGCCGACTGCAGAGACGAAAAGACTGGGGAATAGTGGGAGGTCCCAGGTACTTATAGACCAGGAGGGGCTACCTTTTTTTCATGTCATCTCTGCAAGATCGCCCTCTACAGGCCGGTTTCCCAAGTGTCATGAATGTTGGAAGCGGGATGTGTGACATACTAGGAATAGAAGCCCCATGCAATCTGCCTACGCTATGCCAGTATGCAGTGTTGGCACGCTGTATGCTGGGAGCACCAGAGCTGTAGATTCTGCGAGGCAGAACTAAGATGCCAGTGCATTTACCCACAGCGTTCTGTGCATAGCGCGCTTGAGGAGATGAGATGCTGACACCATAGTTCCGTTGGTGGCCCCTGGTGTTCCCTGCATACCGCACAGCTCCAAGAAAAAATGGACCTCACACTGCTTAGAATTATAAAAAGACCACAGACATTTGGGATGCCCGCAAGTGTGTGAACCCCCAGGATCATCGAAAATTCTATTCCATTTCCTGTGCCCATGGCACATACACAGACCCTCCTGCAATCAGCATTCAACAAACAATGCTGAGTGAATTGACCTTTGTACACCTCCCTCTGGCTGTACACAAAATGCCCGGCAAGGGTGTGCACATCATATGGAGTAGTGCAAGAAATGCCACAGGAGGCCCGCACATGCACTAGGAGATCAGGGATGAAGGTACAATTATGGGGGATCCCTGGGGGTTTCACAGAGTGGGGATTTTCAAATTGGGATGCCTCCTTGGGAGTCTTTTCAACTTTAGGGCCATGTGTCATGGGTTTTGGTCCACTTTAATGCTGGGGGTAAGCCCCTTTTTTGGAGGGGCTCACCATGTATTTTGCTATGGGGCATTGTGAAATCTATGTACACCTCTGCTACCGTGGCTAGTTACTTGCATAATGTAATCCTAGAAATGGACTCAAAAGATAAACTGGTGCCAGGCCTACCGTGCAAGAAGTCTCTGTTCATTGGTGTTCATGAAAGTGCCCCTCAGGCTGTCAGGGTTGTGAGAGTGTGGTGTGCCCGCCAGAGGCAGAGTGAACCACATTCTCTCGCTCCACGTGCCACCTCGAATCCATGTGGAGCGTCTGTACAACTGTGCCAAGCTGACCTCCTGCACTCTCTAGGGGTTAGCACAGCAGTTAGTACCAGTGCCAAGTAGCAAGGATATTAGTCCAGTGGCAATCAATTCAGTGGTGATGAAGGCATTTGAGGGACTGATCATGGATTCCCCAAAGTTGGCAACTAAATATTGTTTATATTTATTGTTTATTTATAGAGCACAGTCATCATGATGCTGTACAGAAATAGAGTAGAATAAATAATATCCTTAAAACACACAGGTATTAATAACAGAACACACAAGGATTAACGGTTCTGACCTTGCAAGTTTACAATCAAAATAAATAAATATATACACACACACGCACACTGGAATGGACATCTCCCCCCACCATATTATTTTAGGAAAGCTGTAGTTAAAGTGTAGGTAAAATAGAAAAGGCACATGCCAACACTATGCTTAGCAGCCAGATGCAATGTTGCTAAAAAGTGCGAGTGCTACTAGGTTTGTTTTAAACCATGACCTGCAGATGTTTAGTGCAGACTTTTGACATTGGAGTTGCCCTCATGGCGAATAGCACTCCGTCCATGCTCCAGCACTGGAGGAAACAGGATATCCTCCCTTCTCAGTGAACACAATTCCAGGGGATGGTATCTAATCTCAGGAATTTACTATATAAGGCCAGGTCAGGCATAAATGGTTTGCAAGCTGGTTCCGAAAGAATGTCCAAAACAGAGGCACAAGGGACAAGTTAGACCAAAGGCCACACTGTGCACCAACCAGATTCTGCTCAGAACAAAAAATAAATGAGACACATTTGAGCCCTGTGAGTAACACGTGCCTGCTTCCAATCCACAGGAAGTGACCACAATTCCCCCCTGCCAGTCTCCCTAATGCCACTGGACAATCACGGAGTGGTTCCACAACACTTTATGTTCTTCGGTGCTTTTCTTTTTGACCATACATTGAATATATTAGAAAGTGGCTCAATTCCCTAGTGTATGATTGGTTCCAACTTTAACAGATTGAGTGATTGCGTTCATTGTAGACAGCCACAGACTTCACTGCCACAATCCAGACATTCTGAATGTATTTGAAGTGATTCAGCAGGGAAATAAAAACCTGCGCCAATGGTCACTGCAGGTTCAACACTGCACAAATCACCTGATTGGAGCCCTGATTAACAAAGCTTAAAAAAAAACCCATCTTACTGTATTTTGGATTTTTAAAGACAGCCACAGGGGCAACATTAAAGTTAAAGGAGATTTGCCACCCTGATGCCATCTTTCATTAAAAAAGAAAGTGGCAAGCTTTCAAATTGCAGAATAGGAAATCAGATCACATCAACACGGGAGTCCTGAGTAAATCAGAAGCTATATCTTCAAGAAGCTACATCACTACCTAGTGAGCAACAAGTCCTAAGCCTATAATGTGTCTTAGTAGTACTTTCCCCCAGAGGCTTTTCCAATGGGCTTTCCATCACAGCAAAGGAAGCAGTAGGACCAGAGACAAGAAGGTTGATTAAGTGTTAACCAATGCAGTACCACAGGATGAATACAGCTTTTCTGTGACATTTTGTTTTGCCAGGAGTTTAAGCCCACACCGCCAAGTACTCTGCCAAGTATAAAAAGTTAAAGGAAAATACTTTCCAAGCACACCGAAGAATTGGGCCAAATGATAAAGCCAATGACAGATCCTACTTGCTCACTTATTCCATGCTTACGTGATGTTTCTGCAATTTTATGCCCTACAATGCTGAAGCCAACAGGAAACGTGCAGTGTACTTCCTCCGAGAGCTATCAGCCCAGCTCCAAATGTTTGGCATCCATTTGCTGCTTTCCTGGCTAGCCGGGGCAATTGGAATTACTAGAGCTCTCAGCTGCAACAACAAAACAGGCTTCAAGAGTGAGCTTCTTTTTCTCCCATCAAGGTATGGAGTGCCCTGGGAGTTCAACATTATTCTTTCATCCACTCAGATGGAAAATATGTTGGCTTTTCATAATAATAATAATAAAAAAAAAAATTAAACAATAGAAAGGATTGTAGCCAGGCTTAAAAAATTAGGCACTGACCAAATATAACTTTTGTTAAGCATAAATGTATAATCAAAGCTTAAAAAAACTAATCTTACTGTATTATGGATTTTTAAAGACTGCCACAGGGACAAAATTAAGGGAGATCTGCAAAGAACGGGGCTCCGGTGTCCTTGCACACTGACCCACCACTCACAACACTTAACGTGCCTGTGCCCAGTGATGTTCTTTCTTTGAAATTTAGCAGCCATGCAAAGGCAGCATCTGCCACATCCTCTCCATTGCAATGAGTAAAAGGGGTTTCGCACAGTGACTGGTGAGAGCAGGACCTTTAGTAAGCGTTGGTTGCAGCCCAAAAAAATACCATTCTGTGATTACTCACCTGTAAAATGGGTATTATACGTAATGTCACACAACCCGCTTCCAATATTCGTGACATATGGGTTATGTCCAGTAGAGGCCGAACTTCTGCAGAGATGACAGGAAAAAAAGGAGCCCCTCCCGGTCCATAAATACCTGGGACCTCCCACACATTCCCCAGTATAGGAAAGCAGTAAGAGGACCAGGAAAAGTCAAATACAAAAAATTCCAATAAAAGGTTCACCATATAAAGGATCCAGAATACAATAAGGGCGGGGTGAAGCAGGGTGTGTGACATACTTATAATACCCCTTTTACAGGTGAGTAATCACAAAATGGTATTATTCCAAGTATGTCACACACCCCGCTTCCAATATTCATGACATATGGGACATCCAATAGCAGTGTCCAACATGGGTGGGGATCCCAAAAAAAGCAATAATGCACAAATTTAAACCACTGCAGCTTGCAGAACCTTGCGGCCAAAAACAGCATCCGCTGAGGCCCGCACATCAACCTTATAAAACTTGCAAAAGTATGAACAGAAGACCAAGTAGCAGCCTTACAAACTTGTGAAACAGAGACCTGATGCTGAAAAGTCCAGGAAGCCCCAACAGCACGAGTAGAATGAGCAGTGATCTGAAAAGGGGGAACCCTCCCCTTGGCAGTATAGGCCCCAACAATGGCCTGACGTATCCATTTACTAATGGTAGACTTGGCAGGCGCCAAACCTTTCCTGGGCCCGGAGGGCACCACGAACAAAACGTCCGTCTTACGAAAGGAAGAAGTAGCCACCAAATAGTACTTCACACAACGAATCACATCCAAAGAATGCAGGACCCTCTCCTTGTCATTGCTAGGCTTAGGACACAAGGAAGGGAGAACCACATCCTGATTGAGATGGAAGGCAGAAACCACCTTAGGAAGGAAATCTGGCTAAAAACGAAAAACCACCTTGTCCTGGTGTCTCTCAAAGTAAGGGGCTTGAATGGAAAGAGCTGCCAACTCAGACACGTCGAACAGAGGTAATAGCCACCAAAAAGGCAATCTTTTGTGTAAGCATAGAACGTGCAACATCCTGCATCGGCTCAAAGGGAGGCCCCTGGAGGGCCGACAGAACCAAATTCAAATCCCAAATGGGCAACAAGGGCTTTCTAGGGGGCCGCACATGAGTGACCCCCTGGAAAAAAGTCCTAACCAAGGGATGCAGAGCAAAGGACCTTTGAAAGAAACCCGCCGGGGCAGAAACCTGCCCTTTCAAGGTACTAAGCTGGAGCCCCAGATCCAGACCGTGTTGAAGAAAATCCAAAATCCTAGGAATCGAAAACACCCTGCAAGGCAATGTCCTAGCCTCACAACAGTCAATATAGGACCTCCAAGTCCTGTAGTAGATGTTAGAGGAAGATCTCTTCCTAGCCCTAACAAGTGTCTGAATCACAGCATCAGACAAACCTTCTTCTTTTAAGATGGAGGTTTCAGCAGCCACGCCGTCAAAGGCAGCGTTTGGAAATTGGGGTAACAAAGTTGACCTTGAGTGATCAGATCCGTTAACAGGGGCAACCTGTACTGATCTACCGCCAGCCGTACGACGTCCGCGAACCAAACCTGTCTTGGCCACCAGAATCGCTGGCGCACCCTCTTGAGCCAGCTTGCGCACCACCTTGCCCACCATGGAGAAGGGGGGAAACAGGTACAGAAACCCCAGATCCCTCCAGGCAAGAGACAAGGCGTCCACTTCCAGGGCCAGAGGATCCTGAGACAGACACAAATGCCGGAAGCTTGTGATTGTGACGTGAGGCAAAAATATCCACCTCCGGAATCCCCCACTTGTGACAGAGGGACCGGAACACATTGTGGTTGAGCGACCATTCCCCTCGGCGAGAGAATCCCCTGCTCAGAGAGTCCGCCTCAGTGTTCTCCACACCAGGAATGTACACCGCTGAAATGCATGGAACATTGCTCTCCGCCCATGCAAGAATCAGAGAAACTTCCCTGAGGGCACTCCTGCTGCGAGTTCCTCCTTGGTGATTTATGTAAGCGACCGCAGTCAGATTGTCTGATCGAACCTGAACCGGTAGACCCTGGAGGTGATGCGTCAAGCGTGACAGCACCAACCGAATAGCTCTCAGCTCCAAGACATTGATGGGGGTGTGGGCCTCCCGAGGACCCCACAGCCCCTGCAACTGATGTTCCTTCCAGAAACCCCCCCAGCCAGACAGGCTGGCATCCGTGGTGACCGTCTCCCAACAAGGGGTCAGAAAAGACCTTCCCTTCATAAGATTCCTTGGTTCCAGCCACCACTGAAGAGACTGCCGAACCAGGGGAGACATCAGAAATGACTGATCCAATGACAGCGGACATCTGTCCCAAGCCAACAGTAAATGGAGCTGGAGCGACCTCATGTGGAACTGAGCAAAGGAAACGGCCTCGAAGGAAGCCATCAATCCCACCAGTCTCATCCCTAACCGGATAGACGAGCGAGGGTTGGACAGGAGAAGACGTATCAGATCTTGAACCATCTGCACCTTCGACTGAGGTAGGAACACCCTGGTCTGAACGGTATCCAGATTCATGCCCAGAAACGAAATCCCCCTTGACGGGGATAGAGAAGACTTGGGATGATTGATCACCCAGCTGAACCTCTCCAGCGTCGTCACCACCGTCCTGGTGTCTAGCTCCACCTGTCAGAGAGGATGCCGTAATGAGGAGGTCGTCCAGATACGGCACAATGCGAATGCCCTGGGCTCTGAGGAGAGCCATTATGCCCGCCAGCACCTTGGTGAACACCCTTGGTGCCGAGGTCAGCCCGAAAGGGAGGGCAACAAACTGAAAATGCTGATCTCCCACCACAAACCTGAGAAATCTCTGGTGTCCTGGGAAGATTGGTACATGAAGGTAAGCATCCTTGATGTCTATGGACGTCATGAAGTCCCCCTGGCAAAGAAAAAGGATGGCTGAGCGCAACGTCTCCATGCGGAACTTCTTGGTTCCAAGGCGAGAGGATCCCCTGCTCAGGGAATCCACCTCCGTGTTCTCCACTCCCGGAATGTAGACAGCCGAAATGCAAGGAACATTGCTCTCCACCCAGTGCAGGATCAGAGAGACTTCCCTGAGGGCACTCCTGCTGCGAGTCCCTCCTTGGCGATTGATGTAAGCTACCGCCGTTCGGTTGTCTGAACGAACCTGAACCAGCAGACCCTGTAAAATGTGAGGTCAGCCGTGCCAGAACCAGTCGGATGGCTCTGAGCTCCAAGACATTGATGGGGGTGTGAGCCTCCTGAGGACCCCTCATCCCCACTGAACTGATGACTTTTCCAATAACCTCCCCAGCCCGACAGGCTGGCATCCGTGGTAACAGTCTCCCAACAAGGGACCAGAAAAGATCTGCCCTTCAACAGGTTGCTCGACTCCAGCCACCACCGAAGAGACTGCCGAACCCTGGGAGACATCCTGAAAGGTTGATCCAATGACTGCGGACACCTGTCCCAATGTGTCAATAGATGAAGTTGAAGAGATCTCATGTGAAACTGTGCAAACGGTACCGCCTCGAAGGAGGACACCATCAAGCCCACCAGTTTCATCCCCTGTCGGATAGAGGGACAAGGACTGGCCCAAAAGAAGGCTGATCAGATCCAGAATCCCCTGCACCTTGGCCTGGGGTAGAAACACTCTGGCCTGAATGGTATCCAGATTCATGCCCAGGAATGAAATCACTCGTGATGGGGAGAGAGAGGACTTGGGGCGGTTGATCACCTACCCGAACCTCTCCAGAGTCGACACCACCTGGTGGGTGTCCAGCTCCGCCTGACGTAGGGAAGAAGCTGAGATCAAAAGATCGTCCAGATAAGGTACAATGCGAATGCCCTGACCTCTGAGCAGGGCCATGACACCCGCCAGGACCTTGGTGAAGACCCTCGGAGCCGAGGTCAGTCCGAAGGGAAGGGCCACAAACTGAAAATGTTGATCCTCCACTACAAACCTGAGGAATCTCTGATGTGCTGGAAAGATTGGAACATGCAGATACGCATCCTTGATGTCTATGGATGTCATAAAATCCCCTTGGCGAAGGGAATTGATGGCCGAGCGCAGAGTCTCCATACGGAACTTCTTGGCTCTGATAAACCTGTTGAGGACCTTGAAATCTAGAATGGGTCTCACCGAACCCTCCTTTTTGGGAACCGTGAAAATGTTGGAGTAGTAACCCCTGCCTCTCTCCGACGGAGGCACCGGGCATATAACTCCCATGTCCAGAAGGTTTTTCACTGCTAACAGGAGCCCCTGTGTAGCCTGAGGTTCCGAGGGCACCCGGGACCTGACGAATCTTGGAAGCGGCCAGTACTCGAACTCCAGTTTTTACCCAGAGGAGACAACTTCCAATTGTCTGTGACCTCCCGGGCCCAGACCTGGAAGAAGAGCTGCAGCCGCCCCCCCCACCCTTGCGGGTGAGGGCGCCCCTTCATTGCTGAGCCGGTTTAACGGCAGGCTTGGGCTTGGAACCCCAGGCAGCCGCGGGACGTGCCCGACCTCTGCCCCTGTTCCAGGACGAGCCCCTGACACCCGAGAAGGCCAAACCCCTAGCCGCTCTGGCCCCTTGAAAGGAAGGAGTGAACGAGCCAGCCCCCTGAAAGGGACGGCGCCGTTTCTTCCGCTGAGGTAACTTACCTCCTTTAGCAACAGCATCCAATTTATCTCCAAACAGCCACGTACCCAAAAAGGGAAGAGCTATAAGCGACTTCTTGGCCCCAAAGTCTGCCGCTCACTGGCGGAGCCAGACCGATCTGCGCATAGCCACCAATAAGGCTGAAGTCCTACTACACATGACAATAGAATCTTCCATAGCAGCCAAGACAAAATCCATGAACAATTCACATCTCTTAAGGGTAGCGAACTCATCGCTAGCCGGATCAAACTGAGCGTCATTCAGCCAGTCCCTGATAAGAGACCTGGTAGCAAGCGACACTAGGGCAGATGAGCAGACAGGCCGCAGGGCCGAGCCCATGCTGGCAAATGCGTGGCACGCCATCTGATCAAGGCGCTTATCCTCGCCATCCTTAAGGGAAGTGGCGTCAGAGGTGTTCAGCACAGAAGAGTTGGTCAAACCTAAAACTGGCGCGTCGAGCTCTGGAGGAGAAGACCAGCGCTTAACCGCCTCCACCGGGAAAGGATACTTCTTATCCCATCCCTGAGGAGCACCAGGAAGCCGACTGGGCCTCTCCCATTCTCTAAGGATCAAAGTGACCCTGGGTAGGGAATTCCAGACGGGGCTTGCGGACCCCAAAAAATTCCCCCTTCTTGAGAGGAGGCGCCTCAGGCGGGTCAATATCCAAAACCTCCAATAGATGTGACAAACAGTGGCCGTATCTACGGCATCCCCCAGCGCCTGCCCGACATCAGCATCACCAGACTGTACATAATCAGCCTCTGTTTCCTCATACAATTCCCCCTCCTCTAACGGGGAATAATCCGACAAATCAATGGCATCGTCGTCAACATCCCACAAAGGCTGGGCCAACGACAAATGTCTCTTTTTAGCCTGGGCCTTCTTGCCCACCGTGCTAGCAATACATTTCTCGATGCTGGCCAACCTAGCACAAACATCGGAGTGCGACTCCCCGCTGACACCACTGTCACTTGGGGTACGGATAAGGCGGGGAGGGGAAGGCGATGAAGCGGGAGGAGCCGACCCAGAAGGCTGGGTACCCGACTGCCGTGTCATGGCCTTTTGCGCACATGGTATACAGATCAGCACATTCTCCCCCGTAAGGGATACCCCACACATGGCCGGGATTGTCCCAGAGGGAGCCCGAGCCCAGTATCCTGTGGAGCCTCCATATGGTGATTTTTGTGGTCAGTAGCAAGACCGTAGGGAATTTACGCAAAAAGCAACCCGGGATGCCCCTTAAAAATCCCAGTGGGAGGATTTAAGGTGATCAATTATACACTAGGGACCCAGGAGGAACCCCTTAATATGCACAATTATGAAGCAATCTGCAACACACAACCAGGCATATCAGTTACTTTACAGCATAAACATATATCAATATACCAAAATACATAATTGACAAAACAAGCATGATCATTCAAGGACATAAGTCTGCACCGAAGGGGGCCCCTTTCTGGCGGGGGGGCCCCCTTCAGGCAAATAGCTAAGGCAGTGGCCACCAGGCCCTTACCATCCCCCAGAATCGGCAGCAGCAGCAATGCAGCAAGATGGCCCCCGTCTCTGAGGAGAAGCAGGAAGGGGGGTGGGCCATCGCCGAAGGCGCGCTCTCCAGGCCCTACCCCCCTCCCAGCAGCGCAGATCTGGCCAGAGGGAGGCCCCACAGAAAACACGCCGAACGAGGGGGCGGGGCTACCGCGGCCGCGCCGAGCGCCCGGCCCCGCCCCCTTTCTAAACACAGCCTGAGGGAGAGATGCTCCCCAGGCTGAGAGGAAGAAACCCCAGCAGGCTAGGCCAACGTAAGAGTTACTATCTTACCGCAGTTCACCCTCAGAGGGCTGCTCGTCAAATACTCCTCGTCCTCTTCTTCCCCAAAGGAGGCAAACATATCCTCTTCCTCCGCCACAGGTTCCAAATGCTTTCTTTTATAGGCGGCCTTCCTTGGTAATACAAGAGACAACTGCCTTTCCAGATTATCCAATCTGTGAGCAAATTCTGTCTGCACCTCACTGCCTTCTCCCCCTTTAGGGGAAACAGGAGATGGATGAGCCGTAATGCTCTCTCCAGCATTAGCCGGGCTAAATACCCGGTCAGCCGTTCTGTTATGATCTAGGCCAATCTTCACGGCGCAGGCGGAACATACCGTTCCAAAACCGCCAGGGGATCCTGCCTGCATAAGGGGCAGATCCTACTCTGTTCAAGAGAGATGCCCGTATCGCTATCCCCTGATGCCTCCCTCATGGTGTTTATTATTAGTTTTTTTATTTATTTATTTTTTTTTTCTTTTAATATTGGCCAACTGACCCAAAAGGGCCCGAGCCTAAACCAATCCCCCAAAAAAAGGGACCGGGAGGAACCGCAACCCTGCTTTCTATCCTTCTTCCAATTCTAGAAATAAAAGAGGAGAAAAGGATTTAATACTCATATTTTACCCCCTTTTTTTATTTTTTTTTTTTTTTTTTTAAACCATTCCAAGAAATTAAAACCAATAAAGATCAAAAAGATCATAAAGATACTACCATTAATAATGGGTAATAAAAAAAATAGTAAAATTAATAAATAATAATAATAATAATAATAATAATAAATGATCATTAATAACATCTACATATTTAATATTCAATATCCATATATATAAAAATCTTATATTATTTCAAAATAATATTTAAAAATATTTTAAATATTTAATAACAATCATAATTGTAATCCAACTGAAGACTGATAATTACATATATTAATTAATAGGCCAAAAAAGAAAGTGAACAAGACGATCCACTCACCACTGCCGTATGACTTCACCCTGATTAGGAGATAAGACCATGCACTTACACCAATGCCATAACATAACCTAATCATATAAACACAAACAGCCTCATAGCTCGGGCCGCTGCCTGCGCCGCCCCCCATCTTAACGACTATAAAAGTTCAATAGTAGCCAAGGCCACAGGAATGACCGCTAACCCAACCCCCCAACAACCGCCGTTGTGCCGCCGCCTGACTATTACATGATCGCAAAGCCCGGTCTGAGCGGCGCCGCCGGGAGGACACAAGCCGGCCTTCTCCCCCTTTCAAGTGCTGTTTGAGGTGGGGGGGTTTGGAGGAGCAAAGGCGCTCATGGACCCGGCTCCTGCAGCTGGCCAGGCGCACCACAATAGCAAGCCTGCGCCCCCGACAACCGCCGCAGCCTCGTGTCTGTCTTACCTGGCTCCAGAAGAGAACCAGCCACATGCGATCTCCTTCCACCAAGTGAAGGAGTACTGAAGGAAATACAACCACGTAACATCGCCCCCTGCGTGACGTCAGCCCTGCTCCTTAAAGGCATACACACACAAAAATAAAAAGGCATTTCCCTCTTTTTTTTTCCTTTTTTTTTTTTTTTTAATTCCATGTCATCCTTGCGCAGGGCTGCCCTTCTCGATATTGCCCAATCTTAGCATATGTGCCGCCGAAGCAAGCACCTTTTTTCTTTTTTTCTTATATGAAACAAGCCTGCCTAACTGGAAGAAGGAAGGGTTGGGTAAAAATAAAAAAATATTCCTCAGCAGGTACACCAGAGAAAAACCTGCGGCTGACTTGCTTTCTGCAGCCCAGAGCTTATACTCTAAGCGCCCCAAGACCCCGGCGCTTCCACCTTACCTTCACGGACCCCAAACCAGCCAACACTGCAGAGGCATAAACTTGGGTCTTGAAGGATCCGTGGGAATAAAGCTATGCAGAGAGCCGACAGGGTTCAGTCCCCCGCTTGCTGCCAAAACCTTGAGAGCGAATTCCTGAATCTTCATCAGTCATCTTGCCACTGCAAGAAAGAAACACTGATCTGATTAGGGGCTGCTACTTATGGGCCGGGAGGGCAGCACCTGTTTTCTTTCTTGCAGTCACGTGATCAGCAAGGAGGAGGGAAACCCAAGAGTAAGGAGTGCCTGGAATGGATTGGAAGAAAAAACCTAAGTTACTTAACTGGTAACTTTTCTAAACATCCGAACAGGTTGCATACCACTGATATATTAAGCCACTGTCCCAAGGTAGGAACACATGACCACCAGAATACAAAAAAGGTTTAGCTCCTCCTCCAGACACCAGTAGTTTAAGAGATCTGAAAAACAAAGACAGACAAAGCACCAACTGGTAAATTAGTAACATATAAAATAACATAGCCTGAAGGAGGGAAGCCTGTATTCCGCCCTTTCGGATGTTTGGAAAAGAAGTTACCCGGTAACTAACTTACGTTTTCTCAAAACATCGTTAGGGCAGCATACCATTGAGAGGATAAGCGAGACACTACCTCTACTGGGTGGGAAAGGCTGCCTGTAACAAACTCCTGCCAAAGGACTGCTCTTACTTACAATGATTAATAAACGTTTTAGCTGAAGACCAGGTTGCTGCTCTACAAATCGGTTTTATAGAGACACCAGCTTGCTCCGCCCAAGATGTAGAAATACTTCTTGTTGAATCAGCTGTAATGCGCCCTGGAGAAGGAGATCTGTTGTAAGTAAAACGGATAGTGCTCTTCATTCATTGGGCCAATCTAGTGCTGACCCTTCCTGTGACCCAAGAACGAATAAGCTATGGGCCTTCCTCCAATCCTTTGTTTGTTGAAGGTATTCCAGCAAACAGGCCCTGACATCCAAAGACTTATCTTCAGAACCCATGGAGGAATTGCTATCACCGGCAGATGGAAGGATAATCTCTTTAAAGTCGGAAGAGATCTTAGGAAAGTAGCAAAGATCCACCTGTAATATTAAACAATCCTGGATAACTTAAAGAAAGAGGTGACGGCAGGATAGAGCCTGGATATGACGGATTTTGAGGGCTGAAGTTATTGCCACCAAAAAAAGTGCCTTCCAATTTAAAAAAATTAATACAAGATGTTTTCAGAGTTGAAAACCATAGTCTTTTCGGCCACCATGGGGCCAGCAATAGAATCGTGGCTGACTGCTTGGATATTTTGTCTAAAACCTGAGGGAGGATCCGAACTGGAGGATAATCGTAAGCCAGACTGAAACACCACTGGTGAGCCAGGGTGTCTATTGCTAGAGCTTGATTGGAGGGATCGAGGGAGAAGAACTTCCTCATCTTGTTGTTTCGACTGGAGACGAAAAGAACCACTGTGTCTGGAGTTCCTCTCAGGACACAAATCTTATTTAATACCTCCTGGTTCAGTGACCATTAATCTTCCGATGGAGAGCGACTCAAAATCTGCCACCTGATTTCGGCAACCTTTTAGGTTGATAGAGATAAAAGGTGCAGTTCTGACCAGATCGAAATTTCCTTGGTTGCAGGATGGATGACAATGTCCCTCCCTGATGATTAGACTTAGGGGTGCAACTCCTATTCTCAATACCCATAGAAAGATGAACCATATGCAAGAGATATGGTAGAAAATAGGAATTTCACTGGTGAAACTGAATCAGAACCCGAACAGGGGCCCTCATCCCCCTCAGAAAGGGAGGTATCAAAGACCTCTGACTCCTGCCTTAAAAAAAAAAAAAAAAAAAAAAAGAGGGGGGGTCTAGGGGATGCCCAACAAACTTCTTATTCGTACAGGAATCTAGTAGCTTGATTTCACATATCAGGCATCTCCTACTTTTATCCTTACACTTGGACACTTCCTTAGAGGGCTTGGTCTAAAATACAAACAGAGAAGTAGACCATAAAACTGTAAGAGCGTTGCAATCAGGGTGGAATCACCCCCTGCAGCAGACCCTCCCCCTTCCATCAGGCTAAAAAAAACAAAAAAAAAAAAAAAAAAGAAGTGCGTGCATACCGCAGCCTGACCTTCCGCAAGCTCCACAGACCCGCACAAGTGGGCGAAAAACATAATGCAGCCTGCATCATACATTCTGCCAGAGCCTCATAAGCCGCCATAGGGTATCGGAGGAGGTGGTGGTAATGGAAGGGAAACTGGAAATCCCCCATGACAATATCCACAATGCCTCAGACCATTCGCACACTTGGTCTGAGGCTAGTGCTGAAAAATCGCAAAATCGATTACAATCAGAAAAGAATGGGTCCAAGAAATATCTGTTGATGAACACAGAACCCCCACTGACATACAAATCATATGTTCGTCCATTCATGCAATGAGAGGTTAGAAATACTCGACAGCAGGACAATGAAGGAAAAGCAAGCCGGTACTTTATTTAATTTTTTTTTTTTTTTAAATTGTGATAAAATGGAGGCAACTAATTAATTTGAGAAAAACAACAGTCTCCACCTTGTAAACAATGAACAGAGAGGAGAGCGATAAGAGGACTCTTGTGTATAAAAGGCAAGCTGGTACAGACCCACAAACCTCAGCAGCAGCCCATGTGCTGCATTCCACATGCAGTTGTTATGTATGGTGCCCACAGGGACTCTAATGAGTAGTTGTGATCATGGCACAAACCGTGAAGGCTGCATCTAGCACAAACTAAGCTCCGCTAACTATGAAGATCTGAAGGGGGGGGGGGGGGGGTCAATGACAAAGACAGCCTTGTTTTCACAAGCCTAGCTATTATGCACCAAGAAGTCACTAGATCAGACATGATGCCATCCTAGAGACATCCAAAGACACCTCTTATGCACCAAATAAGAGCCCTATACTTACAGCAGAATAAGCAGCCAGATGCCAGTGTTTAAACTACATCTATAGCCACATCAAGAACAGCAATCTGTTACTGTCAATATCATAGACATCCGTAATCCCTAAACAGTTATGGTTCCTTGGGGACATTCCAATTTAGGAATCCCTTGCCCCAGCTGCACAGTTTCCAAGCTGCCTTCTGGCACCGTTTTCCCATCTGCCCCCACCCCCGCATCCACTTTCTGTGCCGCAGTGGTGGATTGCTTGCTAAGAGAGCTAGGTGGGTAGCTAATGCCAGACTAGAATGGATCAGCTGTGGTAGACAAAAGTTAAAGTGGAACAAAACCCCTCAAGGCTCTGGACTTCCCATGGGGCATCCCAGATCGGGGTGCCCCACTGTGTGAACCCCCCCAGGGTGCATCAACACTTCCCGGCTTCTGGGCTCCCTCGCTGATGTAAACACTGACTGCTGCATCCCCTGCATCTGTGGGCTTTGTGCAGGCCACCATCGCTCCCAATTGTCATAAACAAGAGCTATTTCCCCGAACATTTAATATGCATCAAACCGCTCTGACTGCCCAGTAACACGTAGGACTGGTAATAGGCGAGTTGTTCTGGGTGATCTGGGGGGGGGGGGGGGTTCCTACTGAGGGACATCCCAATTTGGGATCCCTGGGTCCCTGGCAGACTGCCTCTGGAACCAGGGAATGGGTCAACCCCATCAGACCCATAGTGACCCAGTCTACTTACCTAAGCCTGTGATTCAGGAGCTGGTGGTCTGGCTCCTGCACCAGAAAGGAACACTGGTGTTCCAGAACTGGTGTCTGGAGAAGCTAAAGCTTTTGAGTATTCTCATGCGTTCATACATTAAGGCGGAGCCAGACACTGACTGCCACATCCCCTGCATCTTTGGGCTTTGTGCATGCTACCACGCCCGGGGGATGCGGCCGCTCTCGCTCCCATTGTCATAAACAAGAGCCATTTCCTGAACATTTAATATGCATCAAACCACTCTGACTGGCCAAGAACATGTAGGACTGGGAATAGGCGAGTTGTTCTGGGTGATCTGGGGGGGTGGGGTTTCCTTCTAAGGGAAATCCCAATTTTTGATGTCTCCAGAGTGAGAGAGGACAAAATTTAGGTCAAAATCCTGGGTTTTTTTTTTTGCCAGAATTGTCGCTTGAGTCAACAATTTCTACAGAGGGTCTATGGACACAGATTGTACACATGTATTGAAATGGTTATCATGGGGTGTTTTCGGAGGACGTTAATAAAGATGAATTCTACAAGACGTCACTTCTAGCTGCAGCAACGGGGCACCCCTACTCAGTAAGTATGCTGATACTCACCAGCTCCAGAGAGCACCAAAAAAGTCAACCAAATTAGGACTCACATGGTGTGGCACTAGGGGGTCAACAAGACTTTACCGCTTATTCAAAAGCTTTGCAAGGGCGTGCAAAATTACAATTCTGTGATTACTCACCTGTAGAATTGGTATTATATGTATACAGCACGTCCTGTTCCAGAAATAATTCCTTACGTTTGGGTTATACATCCACAAGATGGCGCTGGACTGCAGAGACAAAAAAAGTGGCTCCTCCCGGCCCCTTATATCCCAGAGACCTCACACAAATTCCCCAGTATTGAAAAGCAGTTAACAAGAAGCCGGGAGAACTATAACCAGATCAAAAAAGAACAATCACCATACAGAGGTAACAGAATAATGAAAACAAGGGTGGGGTGGAACAGGATGTGCTGTATACATATAATACCAATTCTACAGGTGAGTAATCACAGAATTGTATTATTCTAAGTATACAGCACGTCCTGTTCCAGAGATGATTCCTTACGTTTGGGACATCCAATAGCAGTGTCCGTAAGGTAGGGTGGGATCCCCAAAAAGTAACAGCAGACAGTTTAAACCACTGCCGCCTGCAAAACCTTGCGGCAAAAGCAGCATCAGCCGAGGCCCTAACATCAACCTTGTGAAACTTAGAAAAGGTATGAACAGAAGACCAAGTAGCGGCCTTGCAAACTTGTTCAACAGAAGCCTGGTGCTGAAAAGCCCAAGATGCACCAATAGCACGAGTAGAATGAGCAGTAGGGCGGAAGGGAGGTTCCTTCCCCTTAGCAGAATAGGCCTGAATCACAGCCTGACGAATCCACTTGCCGATAGTGGACTTAGCTGGAGCCAGACCTTTCTTAGGTCCAGACGGGAGCACAAAAAGATCATCAGTCTTCCTGAAGGACTCAGTAGCCACCAAATAGAACTTCAGAGTCCTGACCACGTCCAAAGAGTGTAAAACCCTCTCCTTAGGGTTACTAAGATTAGGGCATAGAGAAGGCAAAACAATGTCCTGATTGAGATGAAAAGCAGAAACAACTTTAGGCAGAAAATCTGGCTTAAAACGAAACACCACCTTGTCCTGTTGTCTCTCAAAGTAAGGGGGCTTGATGGAAAGCGCCGCCAACTCAGAAACACGCCTAACAGAAGCAATAGCCACCAAAAAGACTACCTTAAGCGTAAGAATGGACAAAGGAGCCCCCTGCAAAGGCTCAAAGGGAGAGCCCTGCAAGGCAGATAAGACCAAGTTCAAGTCCCAGACCGGCAACATAGGCTTACGTGCCGGACGCACGTGAGAAACCCCCTGGAAGAAGGTCTTGACCAGATGATGCTGAGCAAAAGATCTCTGGAAGAAAATAGCCAAGGCAGAAACATGACCCTTCAGAGTACTGAGTTGAAGACCCAGATCCAAACCATGTTGCAGAAATTCCAGAATCCTAGGAATGGAAAACACACGACAGGGAAGCGACTTAGACTCACACCAGTCAATGTAAGTACGGCAAATCCTATAGTAGATAGGAGGACTTTTTCCTAGCCCTAATCATGGTATGAGCAACAGAAGCAGGCAGCCCCTTTTCCATCAAGATGGAGGTTTCAGCAGCCAGGCAGTCAAAGCCAGCGTTTGAAAATTGGGGTAGCGTAGCCACCCCTGAGTGAGCAGATCTGGAACCCTGGGCAGGGCGAACTGATCTACTGCCAACTGCACAATGTCTGCGACCACACACTTCTTGGCCAACAGGGAGCCACCAGGATGGCTGAGCTATCTTGCACAGCACCCTGCCCAGCACAGGAAACGGAGGGAACACATAGAGGAGCTGAAAGCTCTTCCAAGACATCGCTAAGGCATCCATGGCTAAGGCCAGAGGGTCCTGGGACAGAGAGACAAAGGCTGGAAGCTTGTGATGGGACGCAAACAGATCCACATCCGGCAGACCCCAAACGGAGACACAGGGAACGAAACACCCTGCTGCTGAGGGACCACTCTCCCAGGCGAGAAATCCCCCTGCTGAGGGAGTCTGCCTCCAGATTCTCCACTCCCGGGATGTACACCACCGAGATGCAAGGAACATTCTCCTCCGCCCAGGACAGAATCGGGGACACTTCCTTGAGGGCCCTCTTGCTCCGGGTCCCTCCCTGATGATTGATGTAGGCAACCGCCGTCTGGTTGTCCGAGCGGATCTGAACAGCCCGACCCCGAAGGTGAGGGGTTAAGTGGACGATAACCAACCTGATCGCCCTCAACTCCAGAATGTTGATAGGGGTGTGGGCCTCCCGAGGGACCCACTGACCCTGAAATTGCAGGGATTTCAAAAAGCCCCCCGCAACCTGTCAGACTGGTATCAGTGGTGACTGTCTCCCAGTAAGGGGCAAGAAAGGATCTGCCCATCAACAGGTTTCTTGAGTCCAGCCACCACGAGAGAGACCGCCTGGCCAGAGGGGACAGAACAAAAACCTGATCCAGGGATACAGGGTCCCGATTCCATACTGACAAGAGATGAAGTTGAAGAGGTCTCATGTGGAACTGAGCATAAGGAACCGCCTCAAAGCAAGACACCATCAGGCCCACCAGCTGCATTCCCTGCCTGATGGACGGATGGGCAAGGAGCTGTGCTTGCGCTTGAAGATTCTCCACCTTCTGCTGAGGAAGAAAGATTCTGACCTGAGAAGTATCCAGAGTCATACCCAGGAAGGACTTCACCATGGAAGGAGCCAGGGAGGATTTGGGGTGGTTGATCACCCAGCCGAATGACTCCAGAGTGGACACCACCCGCTGGGTATCCAGCTCTGCCTGCTGGAGAGACTGAGAAGTGATGAGAACATCGTCCAAATAGGGAAGAATGCGAATGCCCTGAGATCTCAGCAGAGCCATCACACCTACCAGCACCTTGGTGAATACCCTGGGAGCCGAGGTGAGACCAAAGGGCAAGGCCATGAATTGGTAGTGCTGATCCTCCAGAGCAAACCTGAGGAATCTCGGATGACCTGGAAAGATAGGTATGTGAAGGTAAGCATCCTTTAGGTCTACAGAGGTCATGAAATCCCCTGGGCGTAGTGAATTCACAGCAGAGCTCAGAGTCTCCATGTGAAAGTGCCTGAACCTGACAAATTGTTGAGGCGCTTTAAATCCAGGATGGGTCTGATGGACCCGTCTTTTTTGGGGACAGTGAAAACATTGGAATAGTAACCCTTGCCCCGCTCCCTTAAGGGAACCCGGCAAATGACCCCCAAATCTAGCAGGTTTTGGACAGCCAGGGAGAGACCCTGAGCTGACAGGGAGTTTTGAGGAATCCGGGATCTGATAAATCTTGGAGGGGGGACAGGCAGCAAACTCCACAACTTGTAACCGGAGGACACTACCTCCTGAATCCACCGGTCTGAGACATGACGCCTCCAGACGTGAGCGAAGCACTGAAGCCGCCCCCCCCCACCCGGATGGGTGAGGGCGCCCCTTCATGCCTGGGGGGCTTGGGGGAGGACTTAGCCTTGGGACCCCAGGAGGGACCGGAGCGGCCACGTCCTCTGCCCCAAAAAATCTCTGCGGGTCCCAGCAAAGGAAGCTCCCCGTCCCAATCTGGATCCACGAAAGGAGGGGGAAATGCACCTGAACCCCTAAAGGGCCGGGACTGCTTTTTACGCTGAGGTAACTTTCCTCCCTTGTCAAACAAATCCAAACGTTCCCCAAAAAGGTGCAGCCCCTTAAAGGAAAAAGCAATGAGAGCCTTTTTGGCAGCGCTGTCAGCTGCCCACTGGCGTAGCCAGACCAAGCGGCGTATAGCCACTGACAAGGCCGAGGCCCTGCCACACATTCTAATGGTATCATCCAGAGCAGAAAGGACATATGCAACAAAAGTCTCACAGCTCACAAGAGCTGAATATTCTTCACCACTAGCATCCTCAGGGGCACCATCTAAGATACCCTTAAGCAGGCCCTGGATAGCAACAGCAGTAATGGCAGAGGCACAGACCGAGCGCAGCGCGGTCCCCACACAAGCAAAGGCATGGGAAACCAGTTGGTCCCCGCGCCTGTCCTCCCCATCCTTCAGGGTAGTAGTGTCAGGGGAATGCATGACAGATGTGTTGGATAACCCCAGAATTGGTGCATCCACTATGGGAGGACATGACCAACGCTTAACCACCTCAGCGGGAAAGGGATACCTACTATCTCAATTCTTTGGTACCCCGGGAAGCCGACTAGGCCGTTCCCACTCTTTAGACACAAGATTATTTGCTCAGGAAACTCCCAGCGTGGTTTAACAGTATGAAACAGCTCCCCCTGCTGCCTTGGGACCGCAGCAGGAGGGGAAATACAAAGCACCTCAAATCTGAGCCAACAGCCTATCAGTGTCACCTGAGGACCATGGCTCAGATCCAGAACCGGCAGCATAACCCTTAGGCTGTTCCTCAGATGAATCTATATCAGAAAATAATTTCCCCTTCTAGGGGGGTATAACCGGTAACGTCAAAAAATTCCTCAGCCTCCATAGGAAAGAGGGTAACACCGGGTGCTAAATGCCGCCGCTTAGCAGGAGCCTTACGCTGACCAGACCCAGCCATACGCCTTTCAATGCTGGCCACCCGAGTAGCCAAATCAGGTTGAGAATCCCCACTAGTATTAACATCACTGGGGGTCAGATGTAAGCGTGGGGGGGGGGGGTAGGTGAGCCCATGGGCGCAGGCCCAGCCACCAGTAACCCAGATATCAGGTCAAGCGTCTGCCGGGCGCAGGGAGCACAAACCCCGACATCGTCACTTATAGGGGCCACCCCACATGCAGTACACAGCCGGGCTTGTCCCGAAGGAACCCCAGGCACATTATCCTGTGAAGCCTCCATATGGTGATTATTGTGGCCCAACAGGCCAATCGGGATTGACGCTTAATAAGCTACCCGGGATGCCCCAATAGCCCGCTAGGGAAGTGGGAGACAATAAATGACAATAGCCCTCCAATAAGGAGTGACGCTAAATAGAGGGGATAGGACCGGGAGAAACCACTTAAAAGTTTGACTCGCCTGCAAGACACATATAAAAAATCCCGTAAGCAATGCAATAGAATAAAAGTAAAAATAAACCAGCCCGCAGGGGCACTTACGGGCCGAGAAGGGAGACACCAGACACGCAGCAAGGCAGCCTCAAAATGGCTCCCGCATATACCTTGAGGGGCGGGCCGCGGAGACAGTGATGCAAAAAGCGTCATCCGCATGGCCTGCCCCCCCCCCCCCCCCCCCGAGAACTAGCCCGGGAAGCGAGGGGGACACGGACACCTAAGGGAGCCTAACCGGGGAACGGGAGGTGAGGGGCAATATGCGAGAGAGGCATCCCATTAGGCTCACTACAAGCCTGTACCGCTTACCCTTTGGCGGGGGCCTGCGGTTGGAGCAGCGCTCCTTAGCACCTACAGCGGTGCTGCCTACTTGCACCCGACCAGCGCAGCCTAAGCTGGGAGGCAGTAACAGGAACGGGTGGGAACAGTCCTACAGGGCCGCAGGCTAATAAGCCCCGCTCACCTGCGATTAGAAAGAGCCATCTTCACGTCATCGCAGTCCAGACTGCAGAGAAGAACTGGGGAATTTGTGGGAGGTCCCTGGTATATAAGGGGCCGGGAGGAGCCACTTTTCTGTCTCTGCAGTCCAGCGCCATCTTGTGGATGTATAACCCAAACGGAAGGAATTATCTCTGAAACAGGACATGCTGTATACTTAGAATAGCTATACTTGGCTTATGTCTAGCAGGCTCAATCGTTTGGATTCTTGGGGGTGAACTGGCCTGCTCTTGTGCAGTCCACTTTGGGCAGAAGTTCCCAATGCACTGTTAAAAATTGGTGAAGTGGTGTCCCTCTATGCTGCCAAACATTCTCACCTTCTTCCTCGATCCCACATTACATCCCTGGGTGCTGCGACTATGTTTAGCTTTAGGGCCAGCCAAAAGTGATTTGGTCCAATTGATGTGATAGATACCACACTCAAGTTTACCCACATGTTTGATCGTTCAGGAAATCCGCATTAAGAATACTGGTAGCTGGCTAACTCAAGTTCTTGTTTTTTCTTAAGCCTATTAGTCTTGAGCTAAGGGGGTTGTAGAAGGTGACAAAGGATTTTCCTGAGCTAGAACCTGACCACTAACTGCTGAGAAAAGAATTACAAGGGAGTCAATTTGTTTTATAATATAATAACGCCACTTCATAAAATAACAGTAAAAGGACAAATTAAAAACAATTCTTTATCAGGAAGTACATAAAATCCACCAATTAACATGCTGTCCATGGCAGAAGCAACACAAATGTGTCCCCCATAAAACCTCCAATTGGTCAGAAAGTCACTTACAGAAGCGATTTCCTTAGAAAGGTTATAAAGAAAACCCCCATATGATTAACAGGGAAAAAAGACTGACATGAGCCGACTACACAGTTTTAAACTTCAATAAACAATGGCAAATATACCAAATATTTCAAATACATTCCTGACACGGTCCTACTATGGGAATTAACGGCACAATTGAGATTTATATAACAGTCTTTCAGCATACGTAAACCTACAGCATCATTTAATGAAAAGCCCAAACCCTTAATCTATTGCCCAGCATCTAAAATATATTTAAAGTTTTTAGTCACTTATTATTCTTTGCCCCACTGGGCTGCTACTCTGTTCAGGACTCTAGGATACGGGCACCACCATCTTGACTCAGAAGCATCACATACTGGTGAGAAGAGAGTGGGATAAAGTACAGGGAGCAGGTTATAGCTGTGCTTTGCACAGATATAGCAGAGCTGGGGTCAGGGAAATCAGCAATCCCAGAATGCAGAGCGGCACAGTCAGAAGACACTTCTTGTTTGCAGGTTGCCTGATGCTCCATGAGCCGCCATCTTGGATGTTTAAAGGCTCATAACATGCAGTAGATGCAGGTAGGATGATTTTTAATGTGAGCAATCTGCTTGTACAGGGTGTGGGAAACATAAGATATGCTCTTATTCAGGGTGAAGGTCCGCGTTAATATATATTTATATAATCGTATTAATGTAATAAAAATTCTTTAAAAAGACTTCTTGGAAGGGCACTTTTCCCCCAGGCACAAGCTATGTCCTGCCTTGCTGCTAGTAGGACGCAAGTCTAGACTGGGATTTAGTGATCCCCTCCCCACTGATGTCCTCGATGATTCAGGTGCCTGGCCGACTGAGGTGAGAATTTCTTTTGACTTGTCTGACTCAGAGCTGTAACTGGGGTGGGGGTCTGCCAGACTGCCTGTTATGGAGGGGTTGGGAGTATTCTGCATGCTGTATTATATCGGGATATCAGGGTAGGGGAGGGACGACTTTGCACGCTGTTTGTCACAGGGGGCCCTGACACAAACACTGCCTGAGGGCTTGGGTGTATTCTGTCCACTGCCTGTTATCTGTTATGGGGGGGGGGGGGGGATTTTGCACACTGCTTGTTACTGAAGATTGGGGGCATTTCTGGATATAGCATGTTTTATGGGACTAGGTTAGATCCTACACACGGTATGTTATGAGGCCATTTTTTTTGGGGGGGGGGGCGGTTCTGCCATGTTCTGTTATAAGGTTCTTGGGGAGAGGGGTATATTAGCACACCATTTCAATTTTTATTTCCCCTAATTTTTCCTCCATCAAACTCTAGGTGCGTCTTATGGTGCGAACAATGCAGTATTTATAAGAAAAGGAAAACCCAAGTATATGTGTGCGTCTGCTTCTATTTTTCTGTATTTATGCTGATTGAAAGCTTTCTTACTATATAAATACAGCACCATAAGAATAGGCACCTGCAAGGCATCATACTAACATACTTGAATGATAAATGTACTCATTCATTATTTAAAGGCTTTCCCTTGAAGCTAAAGAGGTGTTTGGGGAAAGCAGTTTTAATTATTAAAGTAACACTTGGGCATTGTATATCTAGACTTTAGAAATTGCTTTTGCCTGCTGCTGATTAACTTGTACACAATGGACTAGAATTATAACTCCCAGCAGCTGCTTGAGGTACTAAAATAACAGGCAGCCAATAGCATAAAGACAGGGAAGAGAGTGGCGGGGTCGACCTACTGCTGGACATTAGAAACTCAAAATGCCAGCATTAAAGTGGACCAAAACACAGGATTTTGACTATCCTGGGTTTAGGTCCACTCCCCCGGGGCACCCCGATCGGGAGTGTCCCACTGTGTGAAAACTCCCCTATCGCCGCAGCCAACTCACCTCACCGCGGTCCTACGGCACATGCGTGGCCGCTCCTACAATCAGTGCGCTCGGAGCCGCTGAGCTATGGGTGTGATGTCTAAGACATCCCCACCTGATTGATGTTGAGCAGACTGAGTCTAAATAGCTACCAGAAAGCATGCTATCAGCAATTGCGCTGTGTTCCAGCAGTAGCCACTGTGTGCGAAACTGCAGCAAGTTAGAGGACCCCCCCCCCCCCCAGCCATCCACTTCTCCCCTTGTTATAAGCCGGGTTTGGGGATTTAAATAATAAAACCCCTCACCTATTCATTCAGACTTGGACCCCCGGTACTTATTTAGAGGTTCAGATCGATATAAAAGCCTTATAAACTAGCTTATCTTTGCCCAATGAAGATGCCTGTTGAGCTTGGCCACCCTCTGCCTTCCCCCAACCCTACTTATCCATCACCCTTCAACCATCCTTTCTCACTCTCATCTGTAATACAAAATGGACTCCCTCTTTAGTATTGTATACTAATATTGATGGCAAATGTGTACTTTTACCCCTCAAAAACAACAAAAAAGTTCTGGTGCTGTAATCTGGCAACTAAGGGTATCCAACTTCATGTAACACAGAACAGCAGCAACCCCCATCTGATGGTCACTTGAACCCAGTGTTCAGTAGTTTTACCTTCAGGTTGCCAGACAGAAGCAGTTGTGTTGTAGATGGTTTTTATTTATTTGATTTCCTTTCAGTTCACACTGAAATAGACTCTGACCAAACACTAGCTACCCATATCTTGAATAATGATGGCCTGTATTTACAGGAGGGAACTTTTAAATGCTTTTGGCTGACATCTTGCAAGTCATGCAAAGACTTTAGCAGTACTCCGTTTCTAGTGAGGATGGTACAGGGCAGTTACAGTCACTGGCCCACCACTGGTATCAGGGTAATGTGGATGGGGCACAGCAAGGCTGTATCTTCGTCCATGGTCCACCTTAATATTGCTCCTTATACCAGCCATGAAGAGTAAACCTAGCAGAAACAAAGTCTGACCAAGGACCTGACACAACCATCTGGAACAATTTTATGTTCAGGAATTGTTGCTAGGACACTATTTATCAAATTAAAAAACATGGAGTAAGAGGCTCTGGTGTCCTATGCCATAATCTGCAGTAATACAATGCCAAAAATCAACACATCAGAAGTGGACTAATCACCAGAAGTTTGACTGTCCTAGCGATTGGGGCACCCTGATTAGGGATGCTCCACTGTTTGAACCCCCCCCCCCCCCCAGATTGCATAGGGCCCAGGGGCAGCCGCATGTGCAACCCTCTGAATGGCTGGGCGGGGGGAGTGCGCACAGATGCAGGGATGCGGTCGCAGCGAGGTACCAGCGGACAGGTAATGTGACTGTATGCGTTCCGGGGGGGGGGGGGGGGGGGGATGCCTGTTACTGTGACTCCAGGGCCAGAGCGACCGGTCCATTTGAATATCATATTAATCAGAATGAGAGACCTTATACACACAAAGTCCCAGCAAGACAAACAAACTTTTTCTCTGTGGCATTGTGGATGTTGGACACATCACAGATCAGCCTCCCTGGGGAAGTAGTAAATGGATTTATCTAGTGATAAATCTAGCGCATAAAATCTTATTGACATTTGTCAGAAGAGGTAACCAATCCAAAATGACTTGATTCTTTATGGGCGATTCCTAAAACAAAACAAGTAAGGTATAGGAGGAGGTGCTGAGGACAGTATTTTCCAGGTTAGCTGCAGCGAAGAGCTCCCACCAAAAGCAACCCAGAGAAACAGGGCAAAAAATACAGTATATATATTTTTTAGTACAGTACACTAGGTAAAACTGAATGTCTAGATTATTCATAGCTGCATGGGTAAAAGGAGAGAGGGTCAGAGTCCAGGAGATTTTTCTTTTTCCCTCAAATGAAAGGTGTGTTCTTCTCAGCTATAATCAATATCTCAAGGTTTATATTTAATTATACAGTAAGTGAGGATAGCACTTACTTTGTTGCGTCTGCTGCTCAGAAAGCCATATATGCTGCTGGCAGGTCGGGGGGGGGGGGGGGGCGGAGCCAGACCAACACACAGTAAAAGGCAGAGTCATGTACCGCATGTGTTTATGGCAGACACAGCAGTACCACAAAAGAAATCCAGCACCTCTATGGGCCGTTTCTGCAGAACAAAAGAGAATGCATCCACAAAAAGTCCTGCCTACTGCGTCCGGGCCGCGCAAACGCACCCTATTAAATTCTATGGTCCTGTAAACGTATATTCATATTTCACGGGGTAGCCCATACATTGCCTGCCACCCCATAGATTTTAATGGAGATTCAATAGTCAGGAAGGCAGGGCATAGGTCTCGGAAACAAGAATGCAAACGGAATTCCTACCGTAAACACATAAAACACATGCCAGATAGGTGTGAACGTAGCCTTATACCCAAGGTTGTTTTCTACAAACATTAACAAATGTTTCTGTGTATTCTGTAAAACACTTTGGAGTAATATATCTGCATGTGTGTCAGTAACATAAATAAACACACACAAAAGCGAAACATTGGATCCAAAACCCCAGCTATCCCCTTTACCCATGCTTTCATTCTGTACACCTGTCCACAGAAGCAACTGCAATAACTCTCTAATGATATTTCCCTAAGTGTCTCGGCCATCACTTGTCAGCACCACAACCTCAGCTGCTACATAGGCCCCACCTGTTAAAGATCAGCTCCATCCTTACTAAAGTTTTCCTCTCTCCATTCGCTGATGACCCAAGACCAGACCGACCGGCTTTTTCTTTATACTCACCTGTCCACTCATCCACAATCTGTGGCCAGCCATTGTAGCAGCTACCTATTTGCACATCCCTTGTACCACCAGTATGCAGAGCCCCTTAGAAAGAAATTGTAGGAAAAAAAAAATAAAAAAAATTCTGTCTATTAAAGGCATTACATGAACACATCTGCAGGTTTGACAGTGGGGGAATGCTACATTGGCCGGCAAATAGAAAAAAATACAATGCGGCTGGGGAGAAAATGGTGCTCATTCTGTTTCTGGGTTTCGGCTTCACGGCCGAACCCGGAGAGGACGTCAGATGCCGGGTCACTAACCACACCTCCGAAAGTCAACATTTTTGGAGGGAAAGTACACAAAACAAAAGTAAAAATATATAAAAATATGAAAGCGTCCCACCCATAACTAACAGTAGTTAGGGATTTAAAGAGATACAGCACAACTAGTGCACGTGTAACCGACTTACCGACTGTAGAATACCCACAACTGACTCAGTTGCTGAGACTTAAAGGAGAAGTAGCACAACTAGTCCTCATGTAAACTATGAGGGAAAAATAGCCTTGGCTGTATCCGGATCTCAGAAGGAACTCCTCTGGTATAATGTCCGGGAAAGTTAGCTACTCCAGAACTCTGGCGGTCGGAAAATAAAAAGCTAAAACAACAAACTGTCTAAAGTCTAACACCAGGTATACTCTGTCCAAAGGTTTCCCAGGGAGGAAACACAAAGAACCGAGGAGGGGAGTAAGGGGTGGGGCTTTTAACCTCTGTTCCTGTTTTGCGTTTCCTCCCAGGGGGTGGGGCATAATATCTCCACGTGGTCAAGCTAAAGGAGGACTTGGAAAAATACAATTCTGTGATTACTCACCTGTAGAATTGGTATTATGAGTATACAGTACGTCCTGCTCCAAATCTAATACTTACACTTGGGATATACTCCGCCAGATGGCGCTGGACTGCAGACATCGAAAATAGGCTCCTCCCGGCCCCTCAAATACCCGGGGACCTCCCACAAATCCCCAGCATTGAAAAGCAGTTAATGAGAAGCCGGGAGAATTAAACAATCCAAACTATCAACTATAACAATGATAACAATCACAATACAGGGGATCCAAGAAAATGCAAACCAAGGGTGGGTTGGAGCAGGACGTACTGTATACTCATAATACCAATAATACCAATTCTACAGGTGAGTAATCACAGAATTGTATTAATCTTAGTATACAGTACGTCCTGCTCCAAATCTAATACTTACAGTTGGGACATCCAATAGCAGTGTCCATAAAGTAGGGTGGGATCCCCAAGAAAAATCAGCAGCAGACAGTTTAAACCACTGCCACCTGCAGAACCTTTCGGCCAAAAGCAGCATCAGCTGAGGCCCTAACATCAACCTTGTAAAACTTTGAAAAGGTATGAACAGAAGACCAAGTAGCGGCCTTGCAAACTTGTTCAACAGAAGCCTGGTGCTGAAAAGCCCAAGAGGCCCCAATAGCACGAGTGGAATGAGCAGCAAGGCGGAAGGGAGGATTCTTCCCCTTAGCAGAGTAGGCCTGAATCACAGCCTGACGAATCCACTTGCTGATAGTAGACTTGGCAGGAGCCAAACCCTTCCTAGGACCAGAAGGGACCACAAAAAGAGCATCAGTTTTCCTGAAAGGTGCAGTAGCCACCAGATAGTACTTCAGACACCTAACCACATCCAAAGAGCGCAAAACCCTCTCCTTAGCATTGCTAGGATTAGGGCACAAAGAAGGAAGAACAATATCCTGATTCAAATGAAAGACAGACACTACCTTAGGCAGAAAGTCAGGTTTGAAATGAAACACCACCTTGTCCTGGTGTCTCTCATAGTAGGGGGGCTGAATGGACAGCGCCGCCAATTCAGACACACGCCTGACAGAAGTGATAGCCACCAGAAATACAACCTTGAGCGTAAGAATGGCCAAGGCAGCCTCCTGCACAGGTTCAAAGGGAGCATCCTGCAAGGCTGACAGAACCAAGTTCAGATCCCAAACAGGCACCATAGGCTTACATGAGTGACCCCCTGGAAAAAAGTCCTGATCAGAGGGTGCTGAGCAAAGGACTTCTGGAAGAAAATTGCCAGGGCAGAAACCTGACCCTTCAGAGTACTGAGCTGGAGTCCCATCTCCAACCCATGCTGCAGGAACTCCAGAATCCTGGGAATAGAGAACACACGACAGGGAAGAGACTTAGACTCACACCAGTCAATGTAGGCACGCCAAACCCTGTAATAAATAGAAGAAAAAGACTTCTTCCTAGCTTTAATCAAAGTATCCACAACCGAGGAAGACAGCCCCTGCTCCATCAAGATGGAGGTTTCAGCAGCCAAGCCGTCAAAGCCAGAGTTTGTAAATTAGGATGGCATAGTGAACCCTGAGTGAGCAGATCTGGCACCAAGGGCAGAGCGTACTGATCTACTGCCAGCTGCACCACGTCTGCGACCCACACTCTTCTTGGCCACCTGGGGGCCACCAGAATTGCTGGCACCCCTTCCAGAGCAATCTTGCGCAGAACCCTGCCCAGCAGGGGGATTGGAGGGAAGACATACAGGAACTGAAAATCCTGCCATGACATTGCTAGCGCATCCGAGGTCAAGGCCAGAGGATCCTGGGACAGAGAGACAAAAGCTGGGAGCTTGTGATTCTGGCGGGACGCAAACATATCCACATCTGGTTGGCCCCAACGGTGACACAGATTGAAACACCCTGCTTCATAGGGACCATTCTCCCTCGTGAGAGGTCCCCCTGCTCAGAGAGTCCGCCAGGCGATTTTCCACCCCCGGGATGTACACAGCTGATATGCAGGGGACATTGGCCTCCGTCCAAGTCAAAATCAGAGACGCTTCCTGGAGGGCCCCCTTGCTCCGGGTCCCTCCCTGATGATTGATGTAGGCAACTGCCGTCTGGTTGTCCGAGCGCACCTGAACAGGCAGGTCCCGAAGGTGAGTAATCAAGTGAGCCAGAACTAACCTGATCGCCCGCAGTTCCAAGACATTGATAGGTGTGTGGGCCTCCTGAGGGCCCCACCTCCCCTGGAACCGCAAGGACTTCCAGAAACTCCCCCAACCTGACAGACTGGCATCCATGGTGACAGTCTCCCAGGAAGGGGCAAGAAAGGATCTGTCCCCCAACAGGTTCCTTGAGTCCAAGCATCTTTGATGTCCACAGAAGTCATGAAATCCTGTCCCTGACAAACTTGTTGAGGATCTTCAATTCCAGGATGGGCCTGACTGAACGATCTTTTTTGGGTACTGTGAATAGGTTGGAATAAAAGCCCTTGCCTTTTTCTCTTAAGGGGACCTGGCAGATGACCCCCAGCTCCAGGAGGCCTTGCACTGCTTGCACTAGCTCCTGAGCTGACACAGGGTCCTGAGGAATCCGGGATCTGATGAATCTTGGAGGGGGACAGGCAGCAAACTCCAACTTGTAACCGGAGGACACTACCTCCTGAATCCACCAGTCTGGAGACATGAAGCCTCCAGACGTGAGCGAAGTGCTGCAGCCGTCCCCCCACTCGGATGGGTGAGGGCGCCCCATCATGCCTGAGGGGGCTTGGGGGAGGATTTTGCTTTGGGACCCCAGGAGGAGCCAGGACGTCCACGTCCTCTGCCCCTACCCCATAAATCTCCCCGGGCCCCAGGAAAGGAAACCCCCCTTCCCTGTCTGGCACCACGGTAAGGGGAGGAGAAGGAACTCCGACCCCGAAAGGGCCGAGATTGCCGCCTGCGCTGGGGTAACCTGCCTCCCTTAGTAAAAAGGTCCAGGCGGTCCCCAAACAGGCGCAGTCCTTTAAAGGGAAACCCAGTGAGGGCCTTCTTGGCAGCGTTGTCAGCAGCCCACTGGCGCAGCCAAACCGAGCGGCGTATAGCCACCACGAGGGCAGAAGTTCTGGCACACATTCTGATGGTGTCATCCAATGCTGAGAGGACAAAATTTACAAAAAAAAACATCACAACTGGAGAGTGCATTAAACACCTCACAAGGCAATTCATCAGGGGCACTATCCAGCATATTTCTGATAAGGGTTCTAGTGGCCACAGCAGTAATGGCAGAGGCACAGACCGGGCGCAGCGCCGTCCCCGCACATGCAAAGGCGTGGGATGCCAGCTGGTCAATGCGCCGGTCCTCAGCATCCCGCAGGGTAGTGGAGTCAGGGGAATGCATGACAGAGGTGTTAGATAGCCCTAGGATTGGGGCATCCACCTCGGGGGGGGGGGGGGATGACCAACATTTAACCACCTCAGCAGGAAAGGGATACTTCCTATCCCAACTTTTTGGAACCCCGGGAAGTTTACTGGGGCACTCCCATTCCTTGAGCGCAAGGTTATGGAAATGTGCCTGCTCGGGAAATTCCAAACGTGATTTTGCTGTATGGAAAAGCTCCCCTCTTTGCCTGGGAGCCGCAACAGGGAGAGAGATGGACAGAACCTCAAAAGTCTGGGTCAATAATCTGTCAGTGTCATCCGGGGCCCAGGCGTCAGAGCCGGAATCGTGACCCCTTGGTCTCTCATCAGATGAGACTGAATCAGAAAAGAGCTCCCCTTCATCAGACGGGGTATAGCCACAAAGATTCCAAAACTCCTCAGTTCCCATAGGGAAAACAGTGACATTAGGCATCAAGTGCCGCTTCTTAGCAGGGGCCTTACGCGCTAAGGACATAGCAATCAACTGCTCAACAGTAGCCAGTCTAAAAGACACATCAGGCTGAGAATCCCCACTAGTATGCAACTCAGTAGGAGTGAGGTTTAAGCTTGGGGGAGTAGGCGAAGTGAAACGAGGTGCAGCCACTGGCAGGCCAGATTGCAATGCAAGCACCTGCTCAGCACAGGGTACACAGACCCGCGCCTTGTCAGCGTCAGCATGAGGCTGCCCACACGCTACACACAGCCGGTCTTGTCCCGAAGGGACCCCGGTCACATTATCCTGGGATGCCTCCATATGGTGGATTATAGCGGCGCTATACGCCGATAGGGAATAATGCTATATAGCAACCCTGGATGCCCCAATAACCCGCTAGGGAAGTGGGAGTATTATTTTTACAAGGCCTACAAGTTATATACTAATACAGGGCCGGGAGAAGCCAAAAGGGTTCGCCCCGCCTGAAAGACATAAGCAGAAAAGACCTGTAAGCACACAGTATACAAAAGTGAAAGATATAAAGCCGCCCGCGCGGGCTCTTACGGACCGCGGTAGGTAGGGGTCCGTCGTGCATGGGCCAACCAACAGGTTAAATAATGGCGTCGGTATACCTCGAGGGGCGGGCCGGTATCAGCGATGACGCTGAGCGCACCATAAACGGGCCCCACCCCCCCCGAAGAGCGCGAAGCCAGAACGAGCAAGCAGCCAATGACGGCGCATCAGCGCCTGAGGTAATGCCGCCGCCAAGCACGGAACCAAGTCAGCGCGCGGGGGCGGCGGCAATTTAAAAAAGACAGTAAAGGCAAGTCAGCGCGGCGGCACACACCCCCCCTCTTTTCCCCCAAAGGCTACAAGGAGAATGAGGGAGGACAGCGGCCACTTAAACAGGGCCCACCGATAGGCAGGGGCAAGGGGCAATAGTGCGGGAGGGGCATCCCATAGAGGCTCACCATAAGCCTGAACCGCCTACCCTTTGGTGGGGGATTGCGGTGGAGCAGCGCTCCTAAGCACCTAACCACGGTGCTGCCTACCTTCACCCGACCAGCGCAGCCAAGGCTGGGAGGCATATTACTAGTGGAACGGGTGGGAATTGTCCTACAGGGCCGCGGGCCAATAGCCCCGCTCACCTGCGAGTAGAGAGCCAATTTCTCGTCCTTCGCAGCCAGACTGCAGAGAAATTCTGAGGATTTGTGGGAGGTCCCCGGGTATTTGAGGGGCCGGGAGGAGTCTATTTTTGATGTCTCTGCAGTCCAGCGCCATCTGGCGGAGTATATCCCAAGTGTAAGTATTAGATTTGGAGCAGGACGTACTGTACCCTATGTAATCTACCTTTACATAGTTCTGCCAAAGCAGACCCATTAAAATGATAATGGACTATAGAGGTGGTTTTTTTTTATAATATTTTTCTCAGACCTCTACGGCACTAATAAAATAACTTACAGAGAGATAGGGTGTTGCTTGAGCGCTTTTATCCTGGCTGTTTTCAAATCCAACATGTGACCTAAAAGTCCCCTTAAATTCCCTGTCCAACTAAACACTAACTTTCTCCCACCTCATCCCCTTGGGAACAGTAAATAATAAGCCATGTCTAAGCATCTCTGATTGTATGTAAATACCTAATGTATTCTAAGAGAAACTGATTTCTTTGCTTCAGTTTCTGGGTTTTGTGACTAAGCTGGGAAAAGCGAGTTATGGTGCTTCAACAACCACTCATGGGGCCTCCCGATTTGGGATGCCACTCTAGTAGAAGTGCTCAAGAAACTGAAAATCAGGCATGGAGCAGAAAGGAAACAGTTGCACCATGCAGTAATGCACATTTGCTATTAAAGGAGGTTCAGCTCACATCAGATCTGCTAAACGTGTCTAATGCAGGGCACACTAATGGCATTGAGGGGTGGATTTTTATTCATCATCTTCTATTGCACTGTACAATGTGGAATGAAGCTGGATTGAGGGTTGTGGGGCACTCAAGCTTTCAGGGCAAGTGTGGTGTATATTGCATGGAGGGCATTCATACTGAAGTACACTAGGTGAGAGGGTCTACAATCTAAATATTTTTAGTTTCTGTATTATGTTTAGTCTCCCAGAATCAGTACCATTGCAAAGAGTTTAGGTCTGCTTAACATTAAAAAAGGCATAATGAACTAGATTTTTCCAAGCTATTTAAATCCAAATTAAATAACAGTAACATTTTTTTCCCAAGTAACTTAATATTTTGCTGTACTGGACAAAGACTTTTTAATATGCAGAAGAGGATTTATAGGGTTAGGTTTAGCTACTCTAAATGAAACCCAGCAGACCCTCTCCACCCATTCTGTAGAACAAAAAACTGTAGTTTAAGGCAAGCAATGGCACAACACATAAAAGAAATTCATATAAACTCTACCATTTATCTGTTAGAACCTCCACATGCCTCTGAAAATGGGAAGGGCAGATAAAGCTTGTGGTTGCCCAACAAATTATCAGAGGTTGGAAAATTCCACTTGCAAAATATTTCTGAAGCAACGTGGTTTTAAAGAGTTCATCCATCTGCTCAAAGGGGATCCTCCTGCGAAAATGCCATTGGCGTGCTAATCAGGAGCACGCTGCAGAGAGGGCTCTTGGCATAGCAAGCATTCCTGACACACTCGGCCCTCAGAAAGCGCCTGGGTGTGAGATGACGAAATGCAAATTCCAGCCCGGGGAACGCCAACAGGTCCAGAGATAAACAGGACGGCATCACACCACCAAGACCACAAATTTCTATCAAACTTGTCACAAAGGCTACATTTATGTCATGCCGACCGGCGGTGGCACTATGTAACATCAGGCAGCTTGTAAACTTTCACTTACTACACTACAAGAGATAAGGGGGGGCCTGCATTTATAGAAGAGGCTAGGCCTGCTTAGAGAAAATACTAATTTATTAATGGATGCAAAGGTTTGCTTTTTTTATATGAAACTTATATAACAGTTACACAAAAGAGATCTACAGAGCAGCTTAAAATTAAAACACTTTAAAAACATACTAGAGTGGACCAAAACCTTTTGTGGCTAGCCTTGGATCCTAAAAGACTCCAGGGAAGGTCGACTGCTCATCTCTGGGAGCATCCTAAAGCCCAAATATTAAAGTGGACGTTCAGCCAGCCCTGTTCCGCCAGGGCAGGGGGGTTACATGGAGACTGGGCATCCAATTTAAGGCTTAGTTTACACACCTTAATGGGCAGCCTGGAGTTTTGATTGCTATGCCTTCAAGAAGGTCCAGCGCTTCTACTCTTATTTTTGACAGCGATAGAATGCTCCAAATGTGGTCAATCCAGGTCTATCTAGAGTTGACTAACGCTGAATGAACTTATTATTCAGTTGTTGTCTGATGGCCAGGCTGGATAGAAGGCTTGTTCACACTGGCAGCAATCGAAAACACTGGGCAGGTTGCCTACATGCACTGCAGGAGTTGGATTGAGGAAAGCGCAATTAGATAATTTGAGCCGCTCCAACTTGAGGGAAAAACCTGTATTCCCTGGGAGAAATGTAGATGGGTTAAATCTGTTCTAACTTAGGTGTGGACCTAGGTGGAGAAGAGATTAGTGTAGGTGCCCTGTGGATAAAAAGGCAGGTTAAAAGGGAGAGTAAATAATGGGTTAATGTTCTCCGCAATCCTGTGAGGAAAAATAGGTTAGTGTATATACATAAAAGTATGAATAAACAATTGCAATAGTATTACCAAAGTGAAGTTTTGTTTGAGGGGGTGCTTCCACCTTTTAATTAAGTCAGAAACAACTAGGTATAATTGCCTCTGACTAATTAGGCCTCAAAAATTGTTGGAATTTTTAATCTTGCTGTCTGAGGGATTTTTCCTCTCAGGTAGCGTTATATAGATTGGTCAGTGTTGATTACACTATTGGCCCTGTATTCTGAGTTCTTTGAGCTGGTTTGTGGTGTATGATTCCTTGTTCAGGGTGAGTTGAGTTTCTAGCGGGTTGGAGCAATGTGGTTGGTGGAACCTAGATGGTTTAGAGCAGGGGTACTCAACTACTTTCAGTGGAGGTCCACTTACCAGGGTCTACCGTGGAATGAAGGTCCGACCTGCACACCGACAGTAAAGAACCCTGGTCCCCTAGCAATAAGGCCAATTTGGTGTGAGGGAGTCGGGGGGGGGGGGCGGGGTAAGTAAGAGTGCATGTCACGGGCTGGGAGAAGGGTTAGTGGAGGGTGCAGATCAGCTGCTGGGGGGGTAGGTGAGGGTCAGTGGATGTGTAGAAGGGTTAGGTGAGGGGTGCAAGTCAGCAGCTGGGAAGGAGGAGGTAGGTGGGGTGCAGGTCAGTGGCTGGGAAGGAGGGGGTAGGTGGGGGTGCAGGTCAGTGGCTGGGAAGGAGGGGGTAGGTGGGGGTGCAGGTCAGTGGCTGGAAAGGAGGGGGTAGGTGCGGTTGCAGGTCAGTGGCTGGGAAGGAGGGGGTAGGTGGGGGTGCAGGTCAGTGGCTGGGAAGGAGGGGGTAGGTGGGGGTGCAGGTCAGTAGCTGGCTGACGCAGTATGCCTCTCAGCCGGGGTTGCAGCTGTGGCCTGCACACCTGCCGTGGGATCAATTGGGGATCCCTGGGGATGCACAGAGTCTCAGAGACAGGCCTAGGTCCTGATTTGGGATGCCCCAGGGATGAGGAATTATGCCTTCCTGGGAGGCTGACTTTTCTATTGAAGGTGGAGCAAAAGTTTTAAAACAGCACGGGCCTGTCCGGCACAGGAAGGGTCATTGCTCAGGTCTCCCTTCCCAGCATGTTGTTGGCTGAAAAGCTTGCACTCTACACAGCATGGGGTCAGGCCCTTATAGGAACTGTCGGCCAATGAAGTTTGAGAACCCGCTCTGTTGCTGGAGGATTAGGGAAATCACCCGATGCAGATGAACCATGTAAAGGTGGGCATTATGCCCCAATTTGGGCTTCCTAGTTTTCTATTTACAGGGGTATCCCAAATATGGATGTCATAAGAGGGGTATCCCAAATATGGATGTCATAAGAGGGGTATCCCAAATATGGATGTCATAAGAGGGGTATCCCAAATATGGATGTCATAAGAGGGGTATCCCAAATATGGATGTCATAAGAGGGGTATCCCAAATATGGATGTCCAAGGCAAAGGGACATAATTCATGTTTGGAGGTCCTCCTTTAATAATTAAAGTTTCTTCTATTCCCGGTGTCAGCTGATCTCAGTACAGGCTCCATTATAAGGAGTGACCAGGCCGGTGACAGGTCCTCTTTACTCCAACACTGAATGTCAGTAGCAGCGCAGGGTTAGGTGAGTAGCAGACAGATTACATAGCATGTGAGGGTCAGTACCGGGGGCAGCTGGACGATTAGTTGCCCCAGTTATTATACCCCACCCGGTGTTACCTGCACAGCGTCCCAGAGCGGAGATGCAGCCGTACACAGGGCAGCACCATGACATCGGAGACCCGGACTGTACCACTGCTCCGGCAGAGGAGGGGGAGACAGAGCGCCGTGCACTGCTAACCCCGCCCCCAGCTCAGTGTAGCCGCCGGGCCGCGGAAACCCCTCTACCTATACAGTATTCATTCTTCCAGCACACCCCTCCTCCAGGCAAGGGTTTGGTACATTCCACTTCCACTGTTACCACATGTGCAGCCAAATGTCCTTGCCGGCAAAAGCGTCACAGAGCTTCTCCTCCCTCTTCATCTCCACTCCTCCCCCCCCCACCACCTACGAGGTCCGAGCCGCTTCCACCTTCCCCGGCCTGGCCACGCCCATGTGCCCGCCCCCAGCTCTGACAGCCCCGGCCGGCAATTGTCACCGGCACCGCCGGATCCCGGGCTGGCAGCGGTCTGGACAAATGGCGGTCCGGACAAAAGTCCGCCATTTGAGTACCCCTGGTTTAGAGGTTGTGGGTCAGCGCTGAAATGAAATAAGCGGTGTTCCTGAGGTCCAGCTAGGCGGTGTGAGTTGAGGTAGATGATTGTTTTGGATGGATGGAGATGATTATGTCATCAGAAAGGGTTCTTGGTGGTTAGTGCAGATTAATTAGTTGAGGTCTGCTTTAATGTTCTGATTTTAGATGTGTTGTGAGGCTTGTAACCGTTGTGGGGGAAATGTGAAAACTTGCAATTAAAAAGGTAAAACGAATATAAGGAGATTGTATGACTTACAGTTTCGGTAAGTTGATTAAAATTGATGCAACAATTAGTACAGTATATGCTCGGTGTTTTTCATCTGTGTTTTTTATTCTCCGCCTGGATTGGCTGTGGTTTTACTTATATCCTTTTAATTAATGGTAAACGAATTCAAGGAAATTGTATGAATTGCAGTTTCAGTAAGTTGATCAAAATTGCTAGGACAAATAGTACAGTTGATGCTCGGTGATAGATACTCCCCACCACAGCCTGGATGGGCTGTGGTATTAGTTGTAGTGCAGAGGGTGCAGGTGAAAAAACGAAAAAGCCGGTTATTGCAGAGGGGGCAGACAGGAGCAGTGCTGAGGTTTCCTCTGGGCTGGAGAAGTGTAGGTTACGTTTGTCTGGCTGCCTTGGGTAGTCAGATATGAGCTGGCGACCGTAGGCAAGGCGGCGGACAGGCAGGCGGAGAGGAGAGCCGGTTCGCGGCTGGGTTTAAAATTGAAGCCGCAAAGGCGGCTGGAAAGTTGCAAAGTTCTTGCCTGATTTAAGTCTTTGAAAAGCTTTTGTAAAATCAATAGAAAATCGGTTCACCGATGGCCGTTTCGTCTATGACGTTGTCAAGGTGCCCAGCGTTTTTATTGGTTGTTTGTTGCTGAAAGGGTTACTGGGAGAAGTAGTTTCAGTCAGTAGTTTTTTCAGAGCGTGTGCGCTGGATACATTGTAATTGGTTGGTTACTTTCTGTTAACTAGGCGTACTGCCAAGATTGTGAAAAAATATAAAAAGTAACATTTGGACTAGGTGATTGACATTTTGCGTTTTTTTCCCTAGCCTGAGCTGAGGAGGCTCTAATATAACACTTTGTAATACATTGGCGTGCTGCCAAGGTTTGTTCAAGATACAAAGGTAACACTTGGGCTGGGTGATTGACAGAGTGCGGTTTTCTCTCAGTCTGAGCTCTGGAGGCTCCAGACTGATACTTTGTAATGAGTTGGCGTGCTGCCCAGACTTGTGTTTGTTACAGTTGTAACAAGTTGGCTGGGTGATTGGCATTTATGAGGTTTTCTCATGCTTGAGCTGAGGAAGCTTTGAAAACTATGTCAAAGATTGGCTTGCTGGCAAAATTAGAAATATATAAATAATTAAATAAACAAACGTAGTAGATGAGCTGGCTGGGTGAAATATCTTTTTTTTTTTGTTTTTGGCTTTTTTTTAATCTGCCTGAGCGGATCTTTTGTGTTGGTTTGAATGGCTGATTTCAGAGTTCAGCTGTGACACTGGTAGAGTCATATAAGACAGAGAGAGACATATAGGAGGGAAGGATGTAAGTTCTGGCTCATTGAAAGAATCACCCCCAGCTGGAGGGGCTCGGACCTACTAAGAGAACTATCAAAGAGAGAAACCTATTGGATCTTTGACCTCAGACCTAAACTGCTTTCTAGAAAATAAATAACCCTGTGGGTATCTAACACTAATCTAAATTACATCCTTCCCTCCTATATGTCTCGATCTATCTTATATGGTTCTACCAGTGGCACAGCTGAACTCTGAAATCAGCCATTCAAACCAACACAAAAGATCTGCTCAGGCAGATTAAAAAAAAAAAAAAAAAAAATACAATTCTGTGATTTCTCACCTGTAGAATTGGTATTATGAGTATACAGTACATCCTGCTCCAAATCTAATACTTACAGTTGGGATATACTCCACCAGATGGCGCTGGACTGCAGAGACATCGAAAATAGGCTCCTCCCGGCCCCTCAAATACCCAGGGACCTCTCACAAATCCCCAGCATTGAAAAGCAGTTAATGAGAAGCCGGGAGAATTAAACAATCCAAACTATCAACTATGACAATGGTAACAATCACCATACAGGGGATCCAAGAAAATGCAAACCAAGGGTGGGTTGGAGCAGGATGTACTGTATACTCAATATACCAATTCTACAGGTGAGTAATCACAGAATTGTATTATTCTTAGTATACAGTACATCCTGCTCCAAATCTAATACTTACAGTTGGGACATCCAATAGCAGTGTCCATAAAGTAGGGTGGGATCCCCAAGAAAAATCAGCAGCAGGCAGTTTAAACCACTGCCGCCTGCAGAACCTTTCGGCCAAAAACAGCATCAGCTGAGGCCCTAACATCAACCTTGTAAAACTTTGAAAAGGTATGAACAGAAGACCAAGTAGCGGCCTTGCAAACTTGTTCAACAGAAGCCTGGTGCTGAAAAGCCCAAGAGGCCCCAATAGCACGAGTGGAATGAGCAGTAAGGCGGAAGGTTGGATTCTTCCCCTTAGTAGAGTAGGCATGAATCACAGCCTGACGAATCCACTTGCCGATAGTAGACTTGGCAGGAGCCAAACCCTTCCTAGGACCAGAAGGGACCACAAAAAGAGCATCAGTTTTCCTGAAAGGTGCAGTAGCCACCAGATAGTACTTCAGACACCTAACCACATCCAAAGAGTGCAAAACCCTCTCCTTAGCATTGCTAGGATTAGGGCACAAAGAAGGAAGAACAATATCCTGATTCAAATGAAAGGCAGACACTACCTTAGGCAGAAAGTCAGGTTTGAAACGAAACACCACCTTGTCCTGGTGCCTCTCATAGTAGGGGGGATGAACGGACAGCGCCGCCAACTCAGACACACGCCTGACCGTAGTGATAGCCACCAGAAATACAACCTTGAGCGTAAGAATGGATCCTGCACAGGTTCAAAGGGAGCACCCTGCAAGGCTGACAGAACCAAGTTCAAATCCCCAAAAGGCACCATAGGTTTACGTGGGGGATGCACATGAGTGACCCCCTGGAAAAAAGTCCTGATCAGAGGGTGCTGAGCAAAGGACTTCTGGAAGAAAATAGCCAGGGCAGAAACCTGACCCTTCAGAGTACTGAGTTGGAGCCCCATCTCCAACCCATGCTGCAGGAACTCCAGAATCCTGGGAATAGAGAAAACACGACAGGGAAGAGACTGAGACTCACACCAGTCAATGCAGGCACGCCAAACCCTGTAATAAATGGAAGAGGAAGACTTCTTCCTAGCTTTAATCAAAGTATCCACAACTGAGGAAGACAGCCCCTTCTCCATCAAGATGGAGGTTTCAGCAGCCAAGCCATCAAAGCCAGAGTTTGTAAATTGGGATGGCGTAGTGAGCCCTGAGTGATCAGATCTGGCACCAAGGGCAGAGCGTACTGATCTACTGCCAGCTGTACCACGTCTGCGAACCACACTCTTCTTGGCCACCTGGGGGCCACCAGAATTGCTGGCACCCCTTCCAGAGCAATCTTGCGCAGAACCCTGCCCAGCAGGGGGATTGGAGGGAAGACATACAGGAACTGAAAGTCCTGCCATGACATTGCTAGCGCATCCGAGGTCAGGGCCAGAGGATCCCTGGACAGAGAGACAAAAGCTGGAAGCTTGTGATTGTGGCGGGACGCAAACAGATCCACATCTGGTTGGCCCCAACGGTGACACAGAGATTGAAACACCCTGCTGCATAGGGACCATTCTCCCTGACGTTCCCCCTGCTCAGAGAGTCCACCAGGCGATTTTCCACCCCCGGGATGTACACAGCTGAAATGCAGGGGACATTGGCCTCCGCCCAAGTCAGGATCAGAGACGCTTCCTGGAGGGCCCCCTTGCTCCGGGTCCCTCTCTGATGATTGATGTAGGCAACTGCCTTCTGGTTGTCCGAGCGCACCTGAACAGGCAACTGCCTTCTGGTTGTCCGAGCGCACCTGAACAGGAGGCAGGCCCCGAAGCGGAGTAGTCAAGCGAGCCAGAACTAACCTGATCGCCCGCAGCTCCAAGACATTGATAGGTGGGACTTCCAGAAACCCCCCCAACCTGACAAGACTGGCATCCGTGGTGACCGTCTCCCAGGAAAGGGCAAGAAAGGATCTGCCCCCCAACAGGATCCTTGAGTCCATCCACCACAAGAGGGACCTCCTGACCGGGGGGGGGGGGGGGGCACAGACCCTGTCCAGGGACGCTGGGACCTTGTCCCATACAGACAATAGGTGAAGTTGCAGAGGCCTCAAGTGGAACTGAGCATAAGGGAATGCTTAAGGGACCCCGGTCACATTATCCTGGGATGCCTCCATATGGTGATTATAGCGGCGCTATACGCCGATAGGGAATAACGCTATATAGCAACCCTGGATGCCCCAATAACCCGCTAGGGAAGTGGGAGTATAATTTTATAAGGCCTATAAGTAATATATTAAAAACAGAGCCAGGAAGGGTTCGTCCCGCCTGAAAGACATAAGCAGACAAGACCTTAAGTACATCGTAACCAAAGTGAAGGAAATAAGGCCGCCCGCGAGGGCGGTAGGTAGTAGTCCATCGCGTATAGGCCAACCAAGCAGGAAAGATGCCGTCGGTATACCTCGAGAGGCGGGCCAGTAACAGCGATGACGCGGAACGCGCCAAAGATGGGCCCCACCCCCCCGAAGAGCGTGAAGCCAGAACGGCAAGCAGCCAATGATGCCGCACCAGCGCCTGAGGTAATGCCGTCGCCAAGCGCGGAGCCAAGTCAGCGTGCGGCGGCGGCAAATTTAAAATGCAGTAAAGACAAGTCAGCACGGCAGATGACACAAGAATAAAGGCATGTAAAAAAACACAGAATGCATAACATACCTATCTAGACACATACACCCCCCCCACCTCTTTTCCCCCCGAAGACTACAAGGAGGATGAGGGAGGACGGCGGCCACTTAAATAGGGCCCACCGATAGGTAGCGGCAAGCGGCAATAGTGCGGGAGGGGCATCCCATAGAGGCTCACCATAAGCCTGAACTGCCTACCCTTTGGTGGGAGATTGCGGTGGAGCAGCGCTCCTAAGCACTTAACAGCGGTGCTGCCTACCCTCACCCGACCAGCGCAGCCAAGGCTGGGAGGCATATTACTAGTGGAACGGGTGGGAATAGTCCTACAGGGCCGCAGGCCAATAGCCCCGCTCACCTGAGAGTAGAGAGCCATTTTCTCGAGGTCCCTGGGTATTTGAGGGGCCGGGAGGAGCCCATTTTCGATGTCTCTGCAGTCCAGCGCCATCTGGCGGAGTATATCCCAACTGTAAGTATTAGATTTGGAGCAGGACGTACTGTATACTAAGAATAAAACAGATATTTCACCCAGCCAGCTCATCTACTACATTTATTTATTTAATTATTTATATATTTTTAATTTTGCCAGCAAGTCAATCTTTGACATAGTTTTCAAAGCTTCCTCAGCTCAAGCAAGAGAAAACCTCATAAATGCCAATCACCCAGCCAACTTGTTACAACTGTAATAAACACAAGTCTGGGCAGCACGCCAACTCATTACAAAGTATCAGTCTGGAGCCTCCAATGTATTACAAAGTGTTATACTAAAACCTCCTCAGCTCAGGCTAGGGGAAAAAAAAAAAAAAAAAAAAAAAAAAAAAAACGCAAAATGTCAATCACCTAGCCCAAATGTTACTTTTTATATCTTTTCACAATCTTGGCAGTAAGCCTAGTTAACAGAAAGTAAGCAACCAATTACAATGTATCCAGCGCACAGGCTCTGAAAAAACAACCGCCCCCGATCACCTTTAACAACGTCATAGACGAAACGGCCGTCGGTGAACCGATTTTCTATTGATTTTACAAAAGCTTTTCAAAGACTTAAATCAGGCAAGAACTTTGCTACTTTCCGGCCGCCTTTGCGGCTTCAATTTTAAACCCAGCCGCGAACCGGCTCTCCTCTCCGCCTGCCTGTCCGTCGCCTTGCCTACGGTCGCCAGCTCATATCTGACTACCCAAGGCAGCCAGACAAATGTAACCTACACTTCTCCAGCCCAGAGGAAACCTCAGCACTGCTCCTGCCTGCCCCCTCTGCAATAACCGGCTTTTCCGTTTTTTCACCTGCACCCTCTGCACTACAGCTAATACCACAGCCCATCCAGGCTGTGGTGGTGAGTAACTATCACCGAGTATCAACTGTACTATTTTTCCTAGCAATTTTGATCAACTTACTGAAACTGCAATTCATACAATTTCCATGAATTTGTTTACCATTAATTAAAAGGATATAAGTAAAACCACAGCCAATCCAGGCTGTGGCGGGGAATAAAAAACACAGATGAAAAACACCGAGCATATACTGTACTAATTGTTGCATCAATTTTAATCAACTTACCGAAACTGTAAGTCATACAATCTCCTTATATTCGTTTTACCTTTAATTACAAGTTTTCACATTTCCCCCACAACGGTTACAAGCCTCACAACACATCTAAAATCAGAACATTAAAGCAGACCTCAACTAATTAATCTGCACTAACCACCAGAACCCTTTCTGATGACATAATCATCTCCATCCATCCAAAACAATCATCTACCTCAACTCACACCGCCTAGCTGGACCTCAGGAACACCGCTTATTTCATTTCAGCGCCGACCCACAACCTCTAAACCATCTAGGTTCCACCAACCACATTGCTCCAACCTGCTAGCAACTCAACTCACCCTGAACAAGGAATCATACACCACAAACCAGCTCAAAGAACTCAAAATACAAGGCCAATAGTGTAATCAACACTGACCAATCTGTATAACGCTACCTGAGAGGAAAAGTCCCTCAGACAGCAAGATTAAATATTCCAACAATTTTTCAGGCCAAATTAGTCAGCGGCAATGATACCTGGTTGTTTCTGATTTAATTAAAAGGTGGAAACACCCCCTCAAACAAAACGTCACTTTGGTAATACTATTGCATTTGTTTATTCATACTTTTATGTATATACACTAACCTATTTTTCCTCACAGGATTGCGGAGAACATTAACCCATTATTTACTCTCCCTTTTAACCTGCCTTTTTATCCACAGCGCACCTACACTAACCCCCTGCCTGCATGCACTGCCATAAGAAATGGCTGATAAAATCCTGTGGCATTTATTATCGGTGTCTTTCACACTGTACACAGATGTAATTTGGCCCCATAAACAGTGGTTTGGTAATGTATTTAGTCTCTGTTTTAACATGCTGGAAGTGCCGGCAGTGGGAAGAATCACCAGCATTGTAGTAACAATGCTCTGTGGGCGTTCATAGATTTCAAAAACAGAAGGATCTATCTCCATGCTTGCTAACATGCCTAAAGTTCACCACTTATAGCTCAGCTACACCCACATCTAAACTAAAGATTTGTACTGATTTGCCACCACGATTCAGTAGCATACAATTAAAATGGGTTTTTTATGTACAGTAAAAAATCTTGGGGTCAATGCTTCTCTCCTATGGGAGGGTGTTGTGCATACACCGTAAAGCCCCACTAGAAAATACTGAGCCTCAATTAGGGGCGCGAACAATATATGATGAGGTGGTATAGGTCCATTTATGCTTGCCCTACAAAAACACACAGTCTCCCTCCGGTAAAGGTCTTGTCTCATTCGTGAAAAATGAAAGTCTTTACAATTATGGAGTTGGTTGCTGTTCTCTTACCATTGAAGTGGACCAATAAATATGGCCTTTTTAATCTGCAGCCAAATTCCTCAATAAGGCTACAAATAACACCTGTCTGGATGCATTTGCATCTTGTGTTTTGTGTTTCTTGGCTTCCGGACAGGGTCTGTTTTTTGGGATAAAAAACATGCGTTTGAAATAGTGCTGCGCATATGCATTTGCACCCGAGGTTACAAAATCATTGTTTCCAGTTCCTATGCCAAGCCTTCCTTTTCTATCCCATTAAAGTCTATGGTGCCGCAAATACAAAACACATGCAGTACCACATGAAATGTAAATATGCATTCACATTTGCGGAAACCAAAGACTATTTGGATGCAGTTGCATCCTGGATGCAGCAGGCAGGACTTTTTGCAGATGCCGCACCAAAGAGGTGTGAAAGGGGCCAGAGAGGAACCATTGTGTAATTTATGTTTGTGCTCTATAAATTAATGTATTTTTTATGGGCCCACACAAAGCCAGACATAAAAGGACACATCGAATGCCTCTTGCCAGTGTGTGTCCTTTACAAGACAAGGGAAAAATCAGTTAAAGGAAGGAGGGGTGCTTACCAGATAAGGATCAATCGCATATATGTTCTTTTAAAATATATTCCTAAAGGGGGAAGTCCAAGCTTTTTTGTAACACCCCCCCCCCCCCGCCTGTGACCTGAGTGACAGGACAATCACCCAATCGCAGGAGCAGTGTGGCCATGGATTAGACAACTGACCTGTCATTCATGGTCCCACCTTCATCTTCTGTGCAGTGAGATTTTTTTTAATGTTATTGCCCCAACTAGGGTTGGGGTTACAGAATGCTTGAACTTACACCAGCCTTTAGTCACATGACCACAGTAGCAGCATCATCTATCGGCATTGGCATGAGGGTACAGCAACAGTAGAATTCCTACATGTGGCTGTATTGTGCTGAACAGTCCGTTAATCGTCAGCAGATGGGCAGGACTTGTAGAGATCTGAAAGTACATATGACTGTATTACTGCAAGGTGCAGTAAGTAGTGGTGAGCGAGGGAAACCACTCCATGTCCCTCCCCTTCAGTGATGTCAGTCACATGGGGGGGGGGGGGGGGGGAGGATTCCACCTCTGTGGTGTAAAGCATCGAGCTGTGTGATGGAGCAGAATTCCTCCGCGGTGGCCAGAAAGGATGTGTCATGCTCAGCATTATGAGCATGCTCTGCAATGGTCAGAGACAGCTGTGTGTCAACTGTGGCTTTCTGTGCTTGCTCACACGGAGAGCACCAAGGGACAGGGTAGCTGTAGGACCACTTTTTTGTGTGGTCCCGTAGGAATTAAATTAAAAAAAAAGGGCAAACCTTGGAGCCCTGCTACTGCTTCTATCCTGCACTGCAGGTAATGGAAAGGATGCACATCAGGCATCAGGTCAGTTGCTTGCTGGCTAATTTGTAGCTGTTGGCTTTAGAGTCCCCTTTAATCAGATAAAGGCAACGGGAAATTGGGATACCCCCTACACCAGAGACATCCATTTTGTGAAAAATCAGAGTTGTTCCGGTTTAACTAAGCTCTTAATATCCCAAATGTCCGAAACATGAGCAGTGTTCCAGCCGCAGGAAACAGATTTTATCACAGCCAGAATAGGTCATCTAGCAATTTGCATTTCTGGACAAGCTCCATGATTGCACCACAGCATATATAACCCCTTGGGAGGAAGGGTGAAGCTTTTTAAACACTATATTTCTCCTTCCTGTCCCAAGAGACAGGAATTATCTACTTCACATTGTCATCACTAAATCATAGAATGTCATCACTCTAAAGCATGGATGCACAATGGATGTGTGGCCCACACTGCCCTTGCTTGCGGCCCCCAGCAACCCTAAGGAGTTAGTGGGCAGAGCTTTCCTTGCAGTGCAGGCGGCTGAACACTAGAGTGGGTCACCAAAAAACTATGTAGAGGTCCCCTATGCCTACCTCTTTCCTCCTTACCTGTGTTTATTTTCTCTGTGTGGTGTTTTTTTTTTTTTACCATTAACCCTTTGTGAACTGGTAAGGGATCTATGTGACCCCTAAACCAGTTCACAAGGCTCTGGGTCTGACAAGTCACCAGCGGCTACCTGCCTCCCCAAAGGCCTGGGGGGGGGGGCAGAAGAGCCCGTGGCCATTAGGCTATGCCACCAACGGCCCCTGCCCCCTGTTCTACAAGCCCCCCATAGCTGGTCCTGGGTTGGTTATGCTGGGTAAGCGGGACCTCATGCCATTTTTTGGGGGGGGATTTTAAACCCTTAAAATTCCCCAAAGAATGCCCCCCTCCCAGTAATTTAATAAGAAAAAAATTGCAATGTATTGTCTTTGAGACAGAATCGGGATATATTGTATCGTGATACGTAACGTATCGCGATACGTAACGTATCGCCAGATTCTTGCCAATTCACACCCCTACTATCCACACCTGCTGAATGCCACAGACCGAAGCAGTAGTAATCCTCTACAGTCAGTACTGCAGTGAATCTTCTGTATCTGGAGTAAGGGGAGTCTAGGAATTTTTACTCCTCTTCCTACACCAATCCATTTAATTTCATTGGAAATTAGTTACCATTATCTTTATTTTCTTAAGCAGAACCACACATATTTACAGTTCCAACTAAAATATAAGCACCACATGCTTGTTTACCAGGTTTACTTCTCAGTAGAATGTCGTGGCAGCTCACATTGAATGTTGGGCCCCTCCTCACCTACAGCACTCAGGCCTATCCACCAATATAGGGTCACAATGCTGATGGGTAGATGCCCCGAAAGGTTCATCATGTGCAAACAGAGTGTCCCCAGACTGTACACAACAATGCCATCCATCTACCCATGTGGATATTAATAAAACTAGATCTGTCAGCCAGCGCAAAGGGACCGTGTGCACATTTTGCAATCTAAGAATCTCAACAATTCATTTTCTATTTACAGAACCAAGGTGAAGGTAAAATAGTGACACTTCTATATAATCAAGGTTTTAAACCAGGTAGTATAACTTCTTTTAATGCAGAAAAAAAAAAGAATCATTTTAAACACTGGATTAGAGTTCACCATCGCATAGCTATACAGCTCCACAGAGTTATGGTGGCAGAAGTACAGGACTTGCAATTTCAAAAAGCAACTACTAGAAGGGTTTTTAGGATCCCACAACCACAGCAGCTTTCACTTCCTAGTACATACCTATTAACTAATCGGCCAACCCATCTACGACCTAAAAATTGTGGTAATGGTTTTCTCCGCTTTCACTTCCTGGAACTTGTTACATAGAAAATATATACTATAATTCAATTATCCTGGTTAAATAAACAAACATCTTCACTTTTACATCGATTCAAAATTTGCTAATCCAAAGGGGCAATTTGTTTCCAGAACACACTAAATCACTACTTCCACTCAAACCAACCAGATAGGACAGTCTCTCAGAACAAGCAGAATTGGAAACGGGGCAGCTCTGGAAAGTTCCTCTTGCTGTCCGGCAAGACCGAGTACATGGGAATTATCTGCCCACAATTCCTGCACCTATTGTGGATCTTCTTTGTACAGCTAACAAACAGCAGCCTGCATAGGCTAAATAGCTTCTAACCTTGGCGGCTTGTCTTAAAGTAGAGCAACACTCACTTTACATGGGTGTTAGCCCACACCACCACCAGGCCAAATATCTGCTTGCCTGCCTGGCTCTCCCTTGGCAACACATGACTCTGTGATTGGCTGCCGGAGGACATGTGATTCGGGCTTCCCCACAATTCTGCCACACGGCGTGGGCTTCCTTTCCATGGACAAAATCACGGAGCTGAACTTCAAGAGGGGAGCAACAGGGCAGGTAAGCAGATCTTGGACCGTCGATGTAAGTGCAGGCATTCACTGATGGACCACTTTATAGCAGACCTACAGACAAAATAACTTTGCTCTTTCAACAATCACAACTACTAAGGCATCCAGATATGGGATCGCTCACGGTTGAAATTCCTTAGTAAGCCGAAATTAGGCATGGAGCACTTGGCAGGGACAGGATATAGCTGCACACTCCAGTGTAGCAGCTCTTAATGAAGTGGTGTACCTCAATTAACTGTCACCCATCGAATGGTGCTCTGCTACGAAGGATCATTCTAATTTAGGGATCTAAAATGGAGGAAGATTAGGGTTTCTGTACGCCAGGATAATACCATTTTGTGAATACTCACCTGTAAAATGGGTATTGTAAGTATGTCACACACCCCACTTCAATCATTAATTATTACACTTGGGTAACTCCACCAGCAGGTGGCGACGTGCAGAGAAGTCATGAAAAACAAGCCCCTCCTGGTCTATACATTCCTGGCACCTCTCACTCATTCCCCAGTATTCAAACAGCAGTAAAGACAAGGTACCAGGAAAAAAACCCTCAAACTGTAAACGAAAACTTCACCCTATAAAGAAACCGGGATACCAAAAGGGCGGGTGAAGTGGGGTGTGTGACATACTTACAATACCCATTTTACAGGTGAGTATTCACAAAATGGTATTATTCTAAGTATGTCACACACCCCACTTCAATCATTAATTATTACACTTGGGACATCCAACAGCAGTGTCCAAAAAGGGCGGGTATCCAACCAGGCAATAATGCAGAAAACTCAAACCACTGCAGCCTGCAGAACCTTGCGGCCAAAAAACAGCATCCGCTGAAGCCCGCACATCAACCTTATAAAACTTGGAAAAAGTGTGAACCGAAGACCAAGTAGCAGCCTTACAAACTTGTTCAACAGAAGCCTGGTGCTGAAAAGCCCAGGACGCACCAACCGCACGAGTAGAATGAGCATTGACCCGAAAAGGAGGATCCTTCCCCTTGGCAGAGTAGGCCCCAACAATCGCCTGACGAATCCATTTACTAATGCAAGACTTAGCCGGAGCCAAACCCTTCCTAGCCCCACAGGGCACCACAAAAAAAGGCACCAGTCTTACGAAAAGAAGACATAACACGCAAGTAGTACCTGACACAACGTACCACATCCAAACAATGCAACGCCCTCTCCTTGTCATTCCCAGGTCTAGGGCACAAGGAGGGAAGAACAATGTCCTGATTCAGATGAAAAGCAGAAACCACCGCAGATGTAAAACCCCCTGGAAAAAAGTCTTGACCAAAGAATGAAAAGCAAAAGACCTCTGAAAAAAGATAGACAAGGCCGAAACCTGCCCCTTCAAGGTACTAAGCTGCAGACCAGAGTCCAGCCCAGATAGAAGAAATGCCAAAATCCTAGAGATAGAAAAGACCCGGCAGGGCAAAGATCTCGCCTCAATCAATATAAGATCTCCAAGCCCTAAAATAGATGGAAGAAGAAGATCTCTTCCTGGCACTCATAAGAGTCCGAATGACCGAATCCGAAAGGCCTTCCTCCTTCAAGATGGAGGTTTCAGCAGCCAAGCCGTCAAAGCCAACGTTTGTTAAACTGGGGTAACACAGTAGACCCTGAGTGAGAAGATCCGGCCGAAGAGGCAGCTCGAACTGATCCACCGCCAGACGAACGATGTCCGCGAACCACACCCGCCTTGGCCACCTTGGGGTCACGAGAATGGCGGGAACTCCTTCCAGAACCAGCTTTCGCAGAACCCTGTCTAGCATGGGGATCGGAGGAAACAGATAAAGAAACCCCAGGTCCCTCCAGCTCAGAGCCATGGCATCCGCCGCCAGAGCCAGAGGACCCTGAGATAGCGACACGAATGTCGGAAGCTTGTGATTGTGACGAGAGGCAAACAGATCCACCTCCGGCGTCCCCCACCGAAGACACATTGACCGAAACACCTGGGGATGGAGAGACCATTCCCCCCGGCGGGACGAACACCGGCTCAGAAAGTCCGCCTCCGTGTTCTCCACTCCTGGAATGCAAACTGCCGAGATGCAAGGGACATGAGTCTCTGCCCAAACTAGAATCAGAGAAACCTCTCGATGGGCACCCAGACTGCGAGCCCCTCCTTGGTGATTGATGTAAGCAACCGCCGTCTGATTGTCCGATCGAACCTGAACCGGCAGGCCCTGTAAATGATGCGTCAAGTGAGACAGAACCAACCTGATGGCTCGCAACTCCAGAACATTGATGGGCAAGTGAGCTTCCTGAGGGTCCCACTGCCCCCTGAAGATCCTTCCAGAAACCTCCCCATCCTGACAAACTGGCATCCGTGGTGACAGCTTCCCAAAGCGAGGTCAGAAACGACCTGCCCTTCAGAAGATTGTCCGAGACCATCCACCACAGAAGAGACTGCCGAACCCGAGGGGACATCCGGAAGGACCGATCCAACGACCGCGGTCGCCGGTCCCAAGACGCCAAAAGATGAAGCTGAAGCGTCCTCGTGTGAAACTGCGCGAAGGGAACTGCCTCGAACGAGGCCACCATCAACCCCACCAGTCTCATCCCTAGCCGAATGGACGGGCAATGATTGGAAAGAAGAAGCTGAGCCAATTCCTGAATCAAAAGAACCTTGGCCTGAGGGAGAAAAACTCTGTGCTGGCAAGAGTCCAAGGACATCCCCAGAAAGGTCACCACCCTGGCCGGAACCAGAGAGGACTTGGGGAAATTGATCACCCAGCCGAACCTCTCCAGCATAGACACCACCATGCTGGTGTCCCCTTCCGCTTGACTGAAGGAAGGTGCCATGATGAGAAGATCGTCCAGGTAAGGCCCAAAGCGAATCCCCTGAGCTCTGAGCAGGGCCATCACTCCCGCCAACACCTTGGTGAACACTCTCGGGGCCGAGGTGAGGCCAAATGGAAGAGCTACAAACTGGAAATGCCGATCCTTCACCACAAAGCGAAGAAACCTCTGATGAGCCGGAAAAATCGGAATGTGAAGGTAAGCATCCTTGATGTCTATGGACGTCATAAAGTCCCCCTGCCGAAGCGAACCGATCGCAGACCGCAGGGTTTCCATGCGGAACTTCCGGGGACGAATAAACCGGTTGAGAAACTTCAAATCCAGGATGGGACGGAACGACCCATCCTTTTTTGGGTACAGTGAAGAGATTGGAATAATACCCGCGCCCCACCTCCGAAAGAGGGACCGGGCAGATGACTGCCAAGTCCAGAAGATTCCTTACCGCCGCCAGGAGCCCCTGCGCAGCCAACGGATCTGAAGGTACCCGAGACCTGAAAAACCTTGAAGGAGGGCGGGACTCGAACTCCAGCTTGTAACCGGCCGACACCACCTCCCGGATCCACCTGTCCGAGACCTCCTGGCCCCAAACCCGGGAGAAGAGTCGCAACCGTCCCCCCACCCGTACGGGTGAGGGCGCCCCCTCATTGCTGAGCAGACTTGGCAGCTGACTTGGAGCCCCAGGCGTGAACGGGACGGCCACGGCCTCTACCCCTATTCCAACCTGCGCCCCTGGAAGCCGAGAAGCCCGCACCCCTGCCGGCTCTGGCTCCCCGAAAGGACAGATTGAAGGGGGCCGCCCCCCGAAAGGAACGGCGAAATTTCTTGCGCAGAGGAAACTTACCTCCCTTGGCAACAGAATCCAGCTTTTCGCCGAAAAGCATCAAACCCAAAAAGGAACGAGCCGTGAGCAATCTTTTAGAATTAAAGTCAGCCGTCCACTGTCTCAACCAAACGGAGCGGCGAATAGCCACCAACAGAGCAGAAGCCCTGCCACACATCAACATGGCATCATCCTGAGTGGTCAGAACAAACGACAAAAAAGAGTCACAACGCTTAAGCGCAAGAAACTCATCACCAGAGGGATCAAGATCCCACATAAATCCCTGACCAATCCGGCGATCCTCGCCGTCCTTGAGAGAAGTAGTGTCGGGAGAATGAACAACCGCCGTATTAGACAGTCCCAAGACCGGAGCATCCACCTCGGGAGGTACAGACCAACGCGTCATCAAGTCCGCCGGAAAAGGATATTTCTTATCCCAGCTAGGCGATACCCCAACGAGCTGTGTAGGTTGCTCCCATTGCTTAAGGACAACGTCCTCAAAATGCTGTTGACTGGGAAACTCCAAGCGCTGCTTGGATCCCCCAAAAAGCTGGCCCTTGGGCCGAGGAGCAGCCTCGGGAGGGTCCAAATCCAAAACCTCAAACATTTGGGCCAAAATGGAAGACGAATCAGGAGCAGGACCAACCTGGTCCCCCTCAACACCCAGCACTTGCTGGCCCTCTGAATCATCCAAATCCTCAACAAGCTCACCCTCTTCAAGGGGACGATCTGACCAAACCAGGTCCTCAACAACCTCCTCATCAGAGTCCGGCGGAGGCGGAGATAGGTGTTTACGCTTAGCCGGAGCCTTCCGAGCGGACATAGCGGAAAAAACTTTCTCGAGGTTGGCCAAACGGGCGCACACCTCAGATTGCGAATCCCCACCCATGACAATGTCACACGGGGTCCGGAAACAGGCGAGGAGGCGAGGGAGATGGCGCGGACGAAGAAGTACCAGGCACCGGGGTGCCGGACTGGCGCTCAATGTTCCGCTGTACACATGGAATACATAGAATGACATCATCCCCCGGGAGCGGAGTCCCACAACCCCCACACAGCCTGGGTTGTCCCGAAGGACCGTTTCCGGTATCTGTGGCAGCCTCCATTGGTGAAATTTATGGTATTCGCAGAACCCAGGGATTTACGCAATAAGCGACCCGGGATGCCCCTCTCGGATTTCAATAGAATATATATCTATATATGAAATATTAAAGTAGCCCTGACCAGGGAAGCTATCCCAAGGGACACTAAGCCAACCCCACTAGCCAGGTATATAAGACCGGGAGAGCCCTTGTATGGTGGAATCCCGGAATCTGGAAAAGAAAAGGCCACAATCAATCCAGGCACACATAACTACAAAAACATAGAACTACATATGACTAGGTATAAACACTTCCAGCCAGCATACCCAAAAGTCTTGCTGAATCCCCCTGCCGTTGCCCCCACGGGAGGAGGGGGGAAGGGAGGAAGGCACAGACCAGTATATAATTCAGAGACAAATGGCCCAAAGTTAGTACCCAAAAAGGATAACTACTGCCCCCTGAACTGAACGCTCCCTTTAAAACCGCGTTCAGGCATAACAGTAATAATAAAAGTAAGATCACACAGCCGTGCCAGGAGGACACAATTCATTGAGGGATTACCTCCAGATGCGCCACCTCAACGCCGCAGCCTACCTTAACCGCAAGAAATGGCGCCAACCATAGGAAAACGGAGACGGAGACTGAAAACGAGGCGGAGACGAGGGGCGGGCCCGCGGGATGCGCGGGACCGCTGTAGCCCCGCCCCTCCCTAGCCGCCAGACACAGCGCGGGCCCGCCCACCTAACAGCCCAGCGAGCGGCGTGCGCCGCAAGCAAAGGCGCCAGCAGAGGCCGTCGGGCGGACCGGCGGCACGCAAGCCGCCCGGTCCCGCCCGCCTAAATAAACTGCCAGCGGGGCGCCGAATGTCCATGGCGCCCTGGCACCCAGGCGGGCCCGCGGCGCAACGCGCCGCCCGGCCCCGCAGAACAAGGATGGGCGCCCTAACATGGCGCCCGCCTACCGCACCGGGTGGCGGGCCGGCGGAATTCCCGCCCGACGCGTCCCCACATGTAAAAACACTGGCCCCACACAAGAGCTCCAAGGCCCCCAAAGGAACCTACAATAAAGCATATGCAGACTGCCAACGCCGCACAGGCCGCCTGTCCTTGCTCCACTGCACACGCACACACAGTGAAACCACACACACACACATTCGTAAGAATGAAAGAGGCCAGAGAAAAAACCTAAAGGGGGGCATAAGGGCTGGGGCATCCCACGTCCGGATCACCACTATGCCCCATTATATGGGGACGAGCGGAGGAGCTAATCTCCTAGGCACCTAAAGTGCCATCTACCCTTACCCGGCCTACAGCCTAAGCTGGGAGGCTGCCAGTTACATGTGAGAATTGAAACAAACGGAGCCGGGCAGAAATAGACCATGGGGGGGCCGGGGTGATAGCCCGGCTACCTGCAAGCAGGAGAATTCTTTCTTCTGTCTTGTCGCCACCTTGCAGAGAAGAAAAACTGGGGAATGAGTGAGAGGTGCCAGGAATGTATAGACCAGGAGGGGCTTGTTTTTCATGACTTCTCTGCACGTCGCCACCTGCTGGTGGAGTTACCCAAGTGTAATAATTAATGATTGAAGTGGGGTGTGTGACATACTTAGAATATTCCTTGACACAGAGCTGCAAGGGAGGGTGTACGTCTGCTTTAAAATGAACCTACAGCCTCCCTGACAAGTTTATTTCCTTTAAAAGGAGGCAGGAGCTGCTGCAGTGTGTGCTGCAAATGCTAGTCCCTTGCTTACATGGGAAAAGGGAAGCTTCTCCTGCAGAACAAGGAATAGAAATGTGGTACTTTAGAGACAAAGGCAGCACACCTGGACACCACAGGACCCGATCTCAGGAGCACACATTGCCAAAAGCGGCTGCAGTATTTCTTTGGAGCCTAGCCTGGCCAGGTTTATATTCCATTTCAATTTATGTCCCAGGGTGACACTGTACAGTTAAAGGCGCACTCTCAGAATGCATGTGATCTAGCAATCCAACTGCAATGGAGACCCCAGTTACTACAAATCAGGACAGCTTGGACAGCAGAGCAGTTTTTCCGATGTAGCCCATCCAACTTTGTTCCCATAGTACTGGCAGCTCCTACCAGTTTTTTTTTTTTTTTTGTATAATCAAGCTTTATTGTTTTTTTTTTTTTTTTTTTTTTAAACAGTAGTAACAACAGGGAAAAAATGCGTACAGTTGTAGGCAAGAGATCAGAACAAACAAATACAGAAGGGTATTCGAGGATATTAGAAGTACTTCAATAGCCATAGACAGGTATTCATACAGATAAACAGTGTCAATAACATTCTTTCGTGTCATTAAACATTCTAATCATGCCTATACACGTAGAGGTTCAGTGTTTACATTTAGGGAAAGGGGTTTAATGGCTGTCTCACGGAGGCCTGACGTCCCCTTGTTTATTTTCCATGGCAACGTTGCTTGGACCGGTGTAACCGCTACTTCTCCCAGATGTGTTTACATCTGTGCGGGCCGTATTAGCAAGCCACACAGATCCGATTCTGGTCAGAAGGAGGGGGAATTACGTATTGGGACATAGCAACGGCCAACGCGTTTGTGGATATTGGCCCTGTATTCGGCGATGAAGTACGGGAAGTATAAAGAGGGAGTGGGGGGGGGGGGTACTTATAGGGTGCGGGGTAGCGGGCCTCCTCTTCCGCTTAGGCCTCCGAGTAACCTGCCGATCTGACGTGTGTCACACTCAACCAGGATTTCCCTGTCGAGTTCCCCAGCGTCCAGTGGGCTAGACAAGACCCGACAAACGTGTGTCGCGATATATTATCCAGCCCGTCCAGGTGGCCAGGAACCGATCCATGGCATCCCCCCTGGAAGCCGCCATCTCCTCCATACTACGAATCACTTCTAGTTCCTGCACCCACTCCAACAGCGTTGGAGGAACTTGTGACTTCCAGCGTCTCGGGATAATGGATCTCATTGCTGTTATAAAATGCCTCAAAATTCCCTTCTTAATGTCAGAGACTGGACCAGGGATAAGTGAGAGCAGCGCCACCTGTGGTGTATTGTGTACCTTGGTCCCGGTGATGTCTTCATATATGGCAAAGATTTGTTCCCAAAGGGCCTTAACAACCGGGCATCCCCACCAGATATGGGACATGTTGCCCACCTCCTTCTGGCATCTCCAGCACCTATCTGAGTGTGAGGCTGCAAATCGATGGATGTCCTCCGGGCATTTGTACCACCTGGCTAGGACCTTATAGTTCCTCTCTTGGGCAGCGCCTGCCACAGACATGCCACGGGTACCCAGGAATATCTTGGCAAGATCGCTATCAGGGATTTGGATATTCAATTCCTTTTCCCATTTCTCTATATATTTAGGGCGAGATGAGTTGAGTGACCTATTTACAAGTGAGTAGATGAATGAAATGACCCGGGTGGGGGGGGCGTCCCGGATGATCAGGGACTCTAGTTCCGTAGGTGGGGCTCGGGAGATTTCCAGCAGATTGTTGGAAGTTACGTATGTACTCAACTGCCTGTGGAGGAGCCACGAGACATGCCCCCCTCCCGCCTCCTCCCTCAAATCAGCCAATGAAGGAATTGTCCCTGATTTAAGTATGTGTCCAATCGTGGTATTGTCAGAGGCTTTCCAAGTGAGGAAGCTCTTAACCCGTATTCCAGGTTCAAATGCTGGGTTGTCGAACAATGGAGTGAGAGGGCCCGGCCTGCGCACCAGCTTGTGCTTATCCTGCAGAGGGTCCCAAATCTCCAAGAAGTGTTTCATCAGGAGAGGCATGGGCTCTTTTTGAGACTTGGCGAGGGGGCCGGCCCACGCCAGGGAGGTGGGGTTAAGTGGGGATAATGATTTTTCAAGCTGAACCCATAGTTTCTCATGTCCCCTATGAAACCAATCTATCATCCGCTGAAGAATCGCGGCTGTGTGATAGCCCTTTAGGTCCGGGAGTCCCACCCCCCCATCAGACCTATTTTTTGTGAGGGTAGAAAGTTTAATTCTTGGTTTAGTGACCCCCCAGACAAATTTGGAAAATGCTGACCTCAGCTTACGGAAGAATCCACTAGGGATTTTGATTGGGACTGTTTGGAATATGTACAAAAGTTTGGGGAGCGTGTCCATTTTTAGGCTGTTAATTCTCCCAAACCACGAGATCGGCTTCTTTGTATAGGAGCCGAGGTCAGATAGGACTTTAGTAAGAAGTGGCGCATAATTTAATTCATACAATTTAGTAAGATCGGCTGGGATTTGCACGCCTAAGTATTTAATAGCCTGAGGCCTCCACCTAAAAGGGAAGTTGCTCTCCAGGTGCTTAACAGCTTGTGCTGGAAGGGAGATATTAAGAGCCTCACACTTCGAGTAATTAACCTTGAAATTGCTTACTCTACCAAATCGCTGGAACTCTTTCAGAACTGATGGGAAGGAGATGTGTGCAGAGGTTAGGTGTAGCAGTAAATCATCAGCGAATAAAGAAGTTTTGTAGTGGTGGTTCGCTATTTGGATCCCCTTAATGTCTGGGTTGTCCCGTATGGCTCTGGCCAGATGCTCCATCGTGAGAACATAGAGGAGGGGGGAAAGCGGGCACCCCTGTCGCGTACCATTACTTATAGGGAAGGGGGTAGAGAGAAGCCCGTTAGCTCTAACTCTGGCTGATGGGGACGTATAAAGTGCAAGGATTTTGGAAAGGAGGCCAGGTCCAACACCAATCTGACGGAGAGAAGCCCTTAGGAAGTCCCAGTTGACTCTGTCAAATGCCTTCTCCGCATCACACGAGAGAAGGCATGCAGGTTCCCCCGCAGCAGTAACATAAGATATAAGGTCGAGAAGCTTATTGGTGTTGTCCCTGGCCTCCCTCCCCGGGACAAACCCCACCTGGTCCAGATGAATCAGGGTCGGGAGTAGCGGCTGCAGTCTCATGGCGATGATCTTGGCGTAGAGCTTAAGATCTATATTAATTAAAGATATCGGTCTATAATTGCTACATATAGTGGCGTCTTTGCCCGGTTTGGGAATGACCGCTATCGTTGCCTCTAGTGCCTGTTTGGGAAAGGGGCATTGCTCACCTATGGCGTTAAAAGTTTTCGTCAATAGTGGCGTCAGGCGAGTGCCAAAGAGTTTGTAGAACTTGGGCGTAAACCCGTCTGGGCCTGGACATTTACCCACTGGCGACTCTTTGATTGCCTTAGCTACCTCCTGCTCCGTGAAGGGTCTCTCCAGAAGCTCCGCCTCTTCCCTAGGAATAGTGGGGAGAGGGGCGCTGTCTATGTAAGCGTCTATTTCTTCTGGGGATGCCTGGGTGCGTACAGCGGAGTCGGGGGAGCTATGTATGTTATAAAGTGAGGCATAGAAACTCCTAAATGTGTCTGCCACTTCGGAAGGAGTCTGAGCCAGCCCACCGTCCTGTTTTTTGAGAACCGGGATGTAAGTTGCCGTCGGCCGAGGATGAAGCATCCTAGCCAGCACACGGCCACATTTATTTGCCGACTCATAGAGGAGGGCATTACCCCTGGCTCTATAGCGCAAATATGATTGATTGTAAAGCTTTTGCAGCTTCTCCCTGGCGCTTTGCAGTTCCAGCAACTTGGTATTTACAGGCTTGTTTTTATGTTCCCTTTCAAGTGTGTGGATCAGGTCTCGCGTCTTGATTATGAGTGAGGCCCTCTCCCGCTTAAGTCTGGCCCCATGTCTAATAAGTTCCCCCCTGAGGACACACTTAAGGGCCTCCCATTGATAGGGTAGTGGGGTGGGGTCATCCCTGTGGTCCTCAAGAAAGTGTTCAATCGTCGAGTCAATTGCGGCGGAGCATACCTTGTCGCCCAGTAGGTCGTCGTTCAGCCGCCACGTCCAACCCGGGGGGGAGGGACCAGGGAGATGAAGAGAGATAAAGACTGGGGCATGGTCAGACCATAGTATAGAGCCAATCCAGGCCCTGGGGTTCCAATCCAGGGCGTGGTGGCTGAGCAGTAAGTAGTCTATTCTGCTGTATGTGTTGGCCGTGTGGGAGTAGAATGTATAGTCTCTCTTGGTGCCATTGAGAGTCCTCCAGGTGTCAATCAGTTGGAGGCTCGTCAAGGACTTTTTCAGCTTGTTAGTTTTGCTAAGAGACAACCACGCTCTCCCTGATGAAGTGTCAATGTCTGGGTTAAACGGGGTGTTAAAATCCCCGCCCACAATAATTATCCCCTCTGCGAAGTCTTCTAACTGCTTTAGCGTCCGAACACAAAAGTTTATCTGGTCGGAGTTTGGAGCATATATGTTGGCTAATGTGTACATCTTACCAAACAGCTTAACTTTGATGAAGATGAACCGGCCTGAGGGGTCCATCTTAGTCTCTACTATTTCATGTGGAAGTGATTTGTGGAATGCCACCGACACCCCTTTAGTCTTAGAATCAGGGTTGGGGCAGTGGTGCCAGGCCGGGTAGTATTTGTTTCCAATTTTGGGGACATGGTCGGCCCTGAAGTGTGTCTCCTGAAACATGATAATTTTAACCTTTTGTTTGTGAAGGTCATAAAGGACCTTAGACCTTTTTTCTGGTATATTGAGGCCCTTCACATTAAAGGAACAGACAACCACCTCTGCCATATTGAGCAGGTCAGACCCGCTCCCCGCAGGTGAGGGTAGGGGGGGGGGAAAGGAGGTTTAAGTTAGAGTATAGCCGGGAGGTTTGGGAGGGGTTATAGAGATTAGCAGGTAGAACTATACAAATTACAGAAGATAACAACAAGGGGGATGTTCTAAATGTAACTAGTTACTCTCTTCGCTCTCCAAACTAGAGGAGAAGGAAGACTGGCCTATATTGGGGGTTGGAAAGCTATAACCGCGGAGCAAAGGATGCGCTCTCTTTACTTGTAAGTAATGCACCCGCTGGAACTGGGAGGGGACGAAACCCCGCGTGCTTTACAACAGGCTACCGACCATAGGGGTCTGGTCACCATATATCCATATTTGAATGCTGTAACATCAGACACAGAACACAACATCTGTCACATATACAGCCCCCGGGTCAGCAGCCAACAGTGAACTTAACCTGGGTCAGTCATTTAAAACAGTTAAAACAGTTAAAACAGTTGAAACATAAGTATTGACATTAACCCATAGCTGTATACTCAGGATCCGTCCCGGGCCCACCCAGACCGGCATGCGCCCGCCGACCCCGCTCCGGGTCCAAGCCCAAGGGCACCTGAGTCTAAAAGAGGTCCCTGATGATTCACAGAGCAGGGTCGGGGGAGCCCACCAGCCCGAGCGACCCACACAGGAGGGAGAACCATGTCCAACATGGGCAGGTTGTCTATGAAACGAGGAGAACACTTTTTATACGAGTCAGTCCGCTTACATAAGCGATGGTGGATTCTGGCGGGTTAGTTAGTCCCGTTGGATACGAGCCTGGCGCCCCCTCCGTTGATTATCTGGTCTGCGTGGGCTACGTGGGCGACCACCGTCCCGCATCGGGATCCTCGGCCTTTCTTCTCTCACGCCAAGGTCTGGGGACAACCAGTCCTCGACAGGGAAGGCTGGGAGGTCTAGAAAGCCAAAGAGATCCGGGAGCTGGGAGGGAGAGCGCAACACATATGAGCGCCCATGCTTTGTCACCACCAGATGAAACGGGTGGCCCCACCTATAAGTGGCACCCACCTCTTTGATTTTTTCGAGTAAAGGTTTAAGTGACCGTCTCATCTGGAGGGTTCTTCTGGCCAGGTCAGGCAGGAGTAGAATTGTGGCGCCATGAAACTTCAGAGGCCCTCTCTCCCATGCTTTTTGCAGGATCTCTTCCTTGATTTTATAATAATGGATGCGGCAGACTATGTCCCTAGGCCTAGCCTGACTTGGTGAGCGCTGGCCCGGAGCCCTATGGATCCTGTCGATCTCGATGTGCTCATCACTTTGCCGGCCTAGAAGCTCATTGAATAGGTGCCTAGCAATTTCCTCTAATCTGTTGTTCTCAGGCGACTCTGGAAGCCCGCGAATACGAACATTATTCCTCCTTCCCCTGTTTTCCATGTCGTCAAGGTGCAATAGCATTCTGGTGGTTTGTTGAGACGAGTCGTTCTGCGCTCTTTGTAGTGCTACATTCGCCCTCTCAAGAGCCTCTAAACGCTGGATTGTAGATGTTTGGTCCTGTTCCAGGGCCTGTACTCGGTCTGCGACCTCCGACACGGACTTGGTTACTTCCTCCAGCTCCCTCCTAAACAGGGTCTCCATCCTATTAGTGTAGTTTTCAAAGTCCTTTCTTGAGGGCAAGAATTTCAGAAGAATATCTAGATTATATTGTGCAGTGGGGATGCCCCCCAGGTCAGCTTCTGTATGAGGTGTTGGTGGGTTAGGCCAGTATGCACATCCAGTAGGTCCCGCAACGGGGGACTCCATGGCGGGCGGCGGACTCAGTCCCGAACATAAGGGGGGGGTCTCAGGCTGCGTCCGACCCATTTTCAGCCGGTGCAACCCATTTCCAGCCATCCCGGCGCCGTCTTGCATCTGGGAGTTAGATGGGCCCAACCGTGGCGCACGCAGGTACAAAGCGCTAGTGAGAGTCGCCTCAGAGGTTGCGTCGCCTTTCATTCCCCCAGGTGTAGTGGGGTGTATAGCGCCATCTGGGTGGGTATCATTAACCAAGCAAGGCGCTTGTTGTAATGAGCCGTCTATGTGCGACCCGCTGCCCTCTGGTGAAGGTGAGGTAGCGACAGGGCATTGCCATTCCGCCACACGGGGGGGGAGATCCCCGGGGTCATCCAGCCAGTCACTGTCCCTGCCCGGCTGCCAAGGTTCGTCTCCGCTCTGTGGGTTAGAGGGGGAGCTCATCAGGCTGTCAGTTACTTCTTGGGGACCATATTGGGGCCGGTTGGTGGGGCTGCTATAGCTTTGGCCAATAATATTAGTGCATGAGCTTCCGGAGGGATGGGGATGTCTCTGGGAGCATGTGCTGGTGTGCTGACTGTTTTGTGACATGGCGACAGCGCACTCTTTATATACAGGGTGGCCTGGACAGTAAGTGCTGCTGCTGCTGCTTTGTGTGATTGTCTCCCCGGCAGCTGCCTGCTGTGCACCTCCGGGCCGCAGCTCCTCGCACACCTCCTCCAGCACGCTGGCAGCAAGGGCAGGTCCTCGCCGTCCGCCCCGTCCCCCACCGCCCGGGAATGACACACAGTGTCCCTCTGCCTCTGCAGCCGGCAGCAGCCCAGGCAGCGTCTCGCTTCGCTCCTCACCTCTCGCCGTCGCGGACGTCACGGGCGGTTCTTTCCCCACAGGGACAGATGGCGGCTTCAGGCTGCTTACCCCCCGGCTCTCCTCCTCCCCGCCGTCCCGAGGCCCACCAACCTCCACTCCAGGTAAGGTCTTCGCGGTCACCTCGGTCGGGTCCCGTCGGCCCAGGGCAGCCACAGTGTCAGCGTCTCCTCCCCCGCCCGGCGCGGGACTCTTCACTCCACCGCCATCATCACGCGCCATATTGCGGTCCATCTTCCTCCGTCCACTTGCCTCTCCTGGGTGAAAGTATGCGGGGATTTTTGCGGCCCCGGTGCTCCCAGGTGTCACCCTACTTCTCCTCCTCTTAGACATGGGTCGGTGTGGGTCCAAATCAGCGGGTTAGGTGCTGGTTTCAGCTTAGAATGCGCAGAGCTCCTACAAATGCTTCCTCACGCGGCCATAGCGTAACCACGCCCCCCCAGCTCCTACCAGTTTTGTTTTTTTTCCATATGGCTCATTTACAGGCTGCCAAGCATATAGCAACCATACAATGTATTTCAAAGAATATAGACAAATGGCCCCACAGCATTCCCTCTGTGCAATGGCTGCATGACGACTGGGGGGCAATGTTGACAGTACAACAATGATCATCACTGTTTGTCAGAGATGTTTACAGCAGCAACCGAGAGGGGCAAATATGTGTTTTCTCCACTAAGTTAAGGTTAAAGGGGAACTATACTTAAAAGTCACTCTGCTGCTTCAGGCATTCAGATTTACTCCATTCGCAAAAAACCCTTGTGAAAAAGCTAAAAAATGGGCACTGTGAAGATTGTAAATCACACTGGCACTCAGAGGAGGGCAGCGGCAGACCTATAATAAATATTACTTTAGATCAGCGATACTCAACTGGTGGACCAGGGTTCGAATGCAGACCTCGGAACTGACAGCCCTGCACTCAGTTGCTCCTGCATTGCTGTGCTCAGAGCTGCCCCCTTGATCAATGATGTAGTGCTTAGTCTCCCTGCCAGTGTCAGGGCTCCCTGGCACCTAGCATTGCAATATGAAATACTGCACTGGTGGGAAGGGGCATTGCAAGGTACACACAAACTTTGCTTTTCAGTCTCAAGGCCCCATCCAACCCTTTCCACCCTTCCCAGCTCAGCCCCATCTATCCCTGCTTTGCTCCATCCAGCCCAGTCTCTCTGCCCTATCCATCAGTGTCCCCCCATTTTTGCCCATCCAATCCCTTTCCCCTCGGCTCTATCCCATCCAACCCAGTCTTTCTGCCCCACCGATTCCGGTCCTCCCAGTTTTCCCATGCGTTACTCTCTTTCAGCTCTAGCCATCTACCCCCCTCCCAGTGTGCTGATTTCTAACTATCCACCCCCCGCGACAGACCCTTTCCCGGACCTTCATCTCTCACTGCATGCCTTTAAATAGACTTTTACAAGAAGTGGTTGAGTAGCCCTGCTTTAGGTCTATTTAAACAATTGCCCCTGGGGCATTCTGATTTGGGATGTCGCTACAGTTCAAGACCCTTAGAGTAAAAAAATAAATAAATATATATTTTTTCGGACATTGGGAGATTTTTGATGGCAGACAAGAAATAGCTGTGAACTTCAGTAATGCAGATCTCCTACTTCTGGAGCAGGAGGAGTGGCTGCAGTACCTGATTGCTGCCTTTTCCATCCCCCATAAGGGGCACTGCTAGGATAAGGTTGGAAGGAAGGGTGTAGGTCCACTTTGAGGCCTGACTAAAGTAAAAAGGCAAGCAGCAGAAATTCAGGTTCTTAGGGTGGAGGTCCGCTTTGAAGTGGACCAACAACCTGTGTGACCAGGGTAAAATCCCCCATGAGGGGTTTCCAAACATGCATTATGCCTGGCATACAGCACACACACTGATAGAAAGAAAGCCTACACATTGCATTGTGGGACTATCAGAAATTGACAGAGGGGCATCGCGATTTGGAATTTGGGATGGTCAAAATCACAGGTTTTGGTCCACTATAAAGATCTGAAGTCTAAAACATTCTTATCCAGAGCCACTTGTGTCCCAATCCTTGCCCCACTGTGTGAAACCCCCCTGATCCTGCACAGCGATCACATCCCCCGGCTCACCTCGAACTATGCACATACCCACATCAGGCCTTTTTAAATTGACAGCAAAGGGCACACCGACAGCTAGAAAGTTTGCGTTGTGTGCCCAGCTAAATTTGTCTGCTTAGCCACTATGCGGCTAGCAGAGCTGGCCAAAATTGAGCAGGCCGATTAGCTGAGTGGGCCCTCAGCCAATCAGCGTGCTCGGTTTTAATGCACCAATAAGAATGCCAGAAAGTTTTTATGGCGAACTGTGGGGATACACGCAAGGACCGGCATTAGGATCACACTCTTGTAACCCTTCTGTCTGGAGACAATGGCCTTGATTCTATAAAAAGGTAGAAAAAAATTCTCATGGTAGTAAAAAATTCAATTCATGAGAAAAAAGCCTGAGAATGTCACTGTTACTGAATCACCAGATAAAAAGACAATGAAAGTCAATGGCAGATTTTACTACAGTGTAGAAAGGAGTAAACAGTTCTCCACTTTTCTTAGGAGTAAAAAAGTGCCATTGACTTTCATTGTTTTTTCTTAGCTGGTGATTCAACAACAGTGAAATTCTCAGGCTTTTTTCTCATGAATTGAATCTTTTACTACCATGAGAATTGTTTTCTACCTTTATTGAATCGAGGCCTTTGACTGTAAGGTAAGCAACTGAAGGATGAACTTTACTTATAGGGGAAGCCTGTGCCTTAAAGTGGACCTTCAGCATAATTTCATGAAAAGCCCAAACCCTTAAAACTATTCCCCCATCATCTAAAATGTATATTTTACATTTTTAGTCATTTTTTATTCTTTCCTCCGCTGGGCTGCAACTTCATTCAGGACTCTAGGATATGGGTGCCGCCATCTTGCCTCAGAAGCATCAATTACTGAGAGGAGAGCGGGGTAAAACTTAGAGGGGTGGGTTATAGCTATGCTTTGAAAAGAGAGAGCAAATCTGGGGTCAGGAAAAGGACAGCAATCCCAGAATGCAGAGAGGGATAGTCAGAAGACACTTCCTGTCTGCTGGCAGCCCGAGACTCCATGGGACGCCATCTTGGATGTTTAAAGGCTCAGAAAATGCACTAGGTGCAGGTAGGATGATTTTTCATGTGGGCAATGTGTATGTACAAGTTGGAGGAAACACAGAAGCTAGGCTTCTCCTTCCGAAAGGTCCAATCTAAATTGGACCAAAACCCAGGTTTTTGATTATCCTGGGTTTTGGTCCATGCTCGCAGGCAACCCCAATGCCCCACTTTGTGAAACCCCCACAGGTCACCCACTTTAACTCATATTTCCCAGGTCCTACGCAGCCTCGGTCCAATTAGCGCACAGCTTATGAATTCCTGCTACCCCCAGGGAGCCGGGCTGCACCGGCCATTCACAAATGCCTGGCATGGTATAGCAGGGAGCCGGGCTGCACCGGCCATTCACAAATGCCTGGCATGGTATAGCAGGGAGCCGGGCTGCACCGGCCATTCACAAATGCCTGGCATGGTATAGCAGGGAGCAGCAACTGCTAGCGCATGCGCCGTTGGATGGGGGGGGGAAGGCGAGTTTAACAGGCACCCTGGGGGGTTTCGCACAGCGGGGCATCCTAAATCTGGATGCCTGTAGGGGGGAAGGGAGTCCAATTTAAACCAACAGTGGCATCTAAAAGAATGAGTTGGGTTTTTTTATGCAATATGATAACATTTTGTCAAACGCAAAATTATGAGGAAGCTTTCAAATCCAATGTATGCATTTGCCTGGGGTTCATAAGGCAGTAGAATGACATTAATTTATGTCAGCGAGACAGGTGGTGCAGCAACCCACGTCATTCCTAGGAACGCTTCAACTTCCACGCCATCAGCAGCTCATGGTAGGTGAAGAAAATGAACAGAGCCAGTTACAGGGTTGAACAGTGGCATGTGGCAAGCTCATGCCGCACTCCAATTGCAGAAATACCTCTCCTCTTATTTGTTTCTAGCGCTTACAAGGAATTTTGGGAACTCCAGTCAATCCCGTGTTGAAAAAAGCCAGATGCACAGCCTGGTAGCTGAATGCATCATCCTTTAGAAACTTATGAGAAGAGCTTCTGAATACAAGGGGGATATATAAGATTTATATTATATGATGATGCCTACCTAATTACTACAGGTTCACAAACCTTTCTAATATAAAAATGTTTAGGACTAAGGATTTCGGTTCAATTTCATTTGGAGTGTTTGGTCTGTTTATTACCAAGTCCTCCCTGGCAGCTCATCATATCTAACCTTACACCACACACCATCTGTAAGCCCTGAATTCTACAGATACTCACCTCTTCCTAACAGATCGCGATTTCCCATGAGACAGGAAACAGTTGCAGACAGTAGGAGGTTTATAGCCCAGCATTGCAGTGTCCATCTCTTTCCTGATGCCTTCATACAGAGCTCTATGCAATTTTGTGGGTTGCCTAGAGATGTTAAAAAGGAAATTCAAGGACTGGCCAGATACAACAGTAACTAGAAGATCTGTTCACCTCACCGCTTACCTGCCCCAGTTTTCGTTGGGCGTGGCCTGGGTACGGCAGACTCCCATGGAAAACTATGGCCTCTTATGTACTCCATTAAAGAGGGACAACACACAGAATTTTCACTTTTTGGGGTGGTGTTCCTCAGTGGGGGCATCCCATATTGGTCACCCACCTTTCTGTTTCTCCAACAGCGCTGGGCGAGTACAGAGATTTGCTGAGCGACCCGCTCAACCAGCGCACTCACGTTCATTCAGCTCCTTTCAGCACCAATGAAGACTAAGCTGAGCAGCGCCAAAGGCCGCATCCCCCGCTCGCCTCCTAGCCGTCGCATGCCCGCATCGTCCATTCAGAAAGGAGGGGCGTGGGTGCATGCATGGCTAGAGGCAAGCCAGGTTGCTGCTCAGAGACACAGCGAGGGCTCCAGAGCAAGGTGAGGGAAACAGGGACATTCTACACAGCGTGCATCCTAATTCGTTATGCCCCAAGGAGTGGAACTCAGGTGGCCCTGGATACTTTTAGACTCCAGGGCCTCCGATGTTCCTCTTTAATGCCCTGTACAGATGCTCCCATGGTTCTCCTTTAAATCAGATCAAAATATTACCTGGTCCCATACCGAAATCCGTCGCCAGGAGAAACTGTGCTCATCTTCCACTTGGAAAGTTGAAAAAAAAAATCCCTGGTTTTCTTTATTTTAACTGGCAAATAAATTTAATCTTTTGTGGTAGGCTACCTGAGCAGGGAGGTTGGATTTAATACTTTGTATACAAAGTATGTTACAGAATTATTTCTATAAAAAACTGACAGTACAATGACTGGGTACCTCTGCAAGCATCACAATGATGCTGTTATAGATTATATATATCCATCTATTATTTACATATAGGATTCACTTAGTGATATTTGTGACAGAAGAATGCAAGCCTCAGAGCACACAAAGAAATATAAATAAAAAATCAATTTTTTAACTTTTGCTTTATAAGAAGGCATAAAACCTTTTACAAATGTAAACACACAGAAATCTTGAAAGAACAGCAAAAGGTTAAAAAGTAAACCCGATCCAGTACTACAATCATCGAAGTGATCAAAGCTAGTCGCAGTTAGGGATGCCGGTGCTACCAGATACCTAGGAATGCAGCCAGTAGTTAATAAGGTATTTAAGACAATGTTTGTACATTATCCAGGCAGCAAATCAAAACCCAAGGACAGCTGTTACGGAGGCTACAATAGCTCTTCTATTGCCATTTCACAACTCTCCAGTGCAGCAATGGTGGCAAAAAATACAATTCTGTGATTACTCACCTGTAGAATTGGTATTATATGTATACAGCACGTCCTGTTCCAGAGATAATTCCTTACGTTTGGTTATACATCCACAAGATAGCGCTGGACTGCAGAGACAGAAATGTGGCTCCTCCCGGCCCCTTATATACCAGGGACCTCCCACAAATTCCCCAGTACTGAAAAGCAGTTAACAAGAAGCCGGGAGAACTATAACCACATCAAAAAAGAACAACCACCATACAGAGGTAACAGAATAATGAAAAACAAGGGTGGGGTGGAACAGGACGTGCTGTATACATATAATACCAATTCTACATGTGAGTAATTCTAAGTATACAGCACGTCCTGTTCCAGAGAGAATTCCTTACATTTGGGACATCCAATAGCAGTGTCCGTAAGGTAGGGTGGGATCCCCAAAAAGTAACAGCAGACAGTTTAAACCACTGCCGCCTGCAGAACTTTGCGGCCAAAAGCAGCATCAGCTGAGGCCCTAACATCAACCTTGTAAAACTTTGAAAAGGTAGGAAAAGAAGACCAAGTAGCGGCCTTGCAAACTTGTTCAACAGAAGCCTGGTGCTGAAAAGCCCAAGATGCACCAATAGCACGAGTAGAATGAGCAGTAAGGCGGAAGGGAGGCTCCTTCCCCTTAGCAGAGTAGGCCTGTATCACAGCCTGACGGATCCACTTGCTGATAGTAGACTTAGCTGGAGCCAGGCCCTTCTTAGGTCCGGACAGAAGCACAAAAAGAGCATCAGTCTTCCTGAAGGATTCAGTAGCCACCAAATAGAACTTCAGAGTCCTGACCACGTCCAAAGAGTGTAAAACCCTAGTAAAACTACTAGGATTAGGACATAGAGAAGGCAAAACAATGTCCTGATTGAGATGAAAAGCAGAAACAACTTTAGGTAGAAAATCTGGCTTAAAACGAAACACCACCTTGTCCTGTTGTCTCTCAAAGTAAGGGGGCTTGATGGAAAGCACCGCCAACTCAGAAACACGCCTAACAGAAGTAATAGCCACCAAAGACTACCTTAAGCGTAAGAATGGACAAAGGGGCCCCCTGCAAAGGCTCAAAGGGAGACCCCTGCAAGGCAGATAAGACCAAGTTCAAGTCCCAGACTGGTAACATAGGCTTACGTGGGGGAAACACGTGAGAAACCCCCTGGAAAAAGGTCTTGACCAAGGGATGCTGAGCAAAGGATCTTTGGAAGAAAATGGCCAAAGCAGAAACATGACCCTTCAGAGCACTGAGTTGAAGACCCAGATCCAAACCATGTTGCAGAAATTCCAGAATCCTAGGAATGGAAAACACACGACAGGGAAGCGACTTAGACTCACACCAATCAATGTAAGTACGCCAAATCCTATAGTAGATAGGAGGACTTTTTCCTAGCCCTAATCATGGTATGAACAGAAGCCGGCAACCCCTTTTCCATCAAGATGGAGGTTTCAGCAGCCAGGCCGTCAAAGCCAGCGTTTGTAAATTGGTAGCGTAGCTGCCCCTGAGTGAGCAGATCTGGAACCCTGGGCAGGGCGTACTGACCTACTGCCAACTGCACGATGTCTGCGAACCACACTCTTCTTGGCCAACAGGGGGCCACCAGGATGGCTGGCAGCCCTTCCTGAGCTATCTTGCGCAACACCCTGCCCAGCAGAGGAAACGGAGGGAACACAGAGGAGCTGAAAGCTCTTCCAAGACATTGCTAAGGCATCCATGGCTAAGGTCAGAGGGTCCTGGGACCGAGAGACAAAGGCTGGAAGCTTGTGATTGTGACGGGACGCAAACAGATCCACATCTGGAAGACCCCAACGGAGACACAGGGAACGAAACACCCTGCTGCCGAGGGACCACTCTCCCAGGCGAGAAGTCCCCCTGCTGAGGGAGTCTGCCTCCAGATTCTCCACTCCCAGGATGTACACCGCCGAGATGCAGGGAACATTCTCCTCCGCCCAGGACAGAATCAGGGATACTTCCTGGAGGGCCCTTGCTCCGGGTCGCTCCCTGATGATTGATGTAGGCAACTGCTGTCTGGTTGTCCGAGCGGATCTAAACAGGCCGACCCCAAAGGTGAGGGGTTAAGTGGACGAGAACCAACCTGATCGCCCTCAACTCCAGAACGTTGATAGGGGTGTGGGCCTCCTGAGGGCCCCACTGACCCTGGAATTGCAGGGACTTCCAAAAGCCCCCCCAACCTGTCAGACTGGCATCCGTGGTGACCATCTCCCAGTAAGGGGCCAGAAAGGATCTGCCCATCAATAGGTTCCTTGAGTCCAGCCACCACGAGAGGGACCGCCTCGCCCGAGGGGACAGAACAAACACCTGATCCAGGGACACAGGGTCCCGATCCCATACTGACAAGAGGTGAAGTTGAAGAGGTCTCATGTGAAACTGAGCATAAGGAACCGCCTCAAAGCAAGACACCATCAGGCCCACCAGCTGCATTCCCTGCCTGATGGACGGATGGGCAAGAGACAGAAGGAGCTGTACTTGCGCTTGAAGATTCTCCACCTTCTGCTGAGGAAGAAAGATTCTGACCTGAGAAGTATCCAGAGTCATACCCAGGAAGGACTTCACCATGGAAGGAGCCAGGGAGGATTTGGGGTGGTTGATCACCCAGCCGAATGACTCCAGAGTGGACACCACCCGCTGGGTATCCAGCTCTGCCTGCTGGAGAGACTGAGAAGTGATGAGAACATCGTCCAAATAGGGAAGAATGCGAATGCCCTGAGATCTCAGCAGAGCCATTACACCTGCCAGCACCTTGGTGAATACCCTGGGAGCCGAGGAGAGACCAAAGGGCAAGGCCATGAATTGGTAGTGCTAATCCTCCAGAGCGAACCTGAGGAATCTCTGATGACCTGGAAAGATAGGTATGTGAAGGTAAGCATCCTTGATGTCTACAGAGGTCATGAAATCCCCCGGGCGTAGTGAATTCACAGCAGAGCGCAGAGTCTCCATGCGAAAGTGCCTGAACCTGACAAATTGTTGAGGCGCTTTAAATTCAGGATGGGTCTGATGGACCCGTCTTTTTTGGGGACAGTGAAAAGATTGGTATAGTAACCCTTGCCCCGCTCCCTTAAGGGAACCCGGCAAATGACCCCCAAATCTAGCAGGTTTTGGATAGCCAGGGAGAGACCCTGAGCTGACGGAGTTTGGAGGAATCCAGGATCTGATGAATCTTGGGGGCGGCCAGGCTGCAAACTCTATCTTGCAACCGGAGGACACTACCTCCTGAATCCACCAGTCTGAGACATGACTCCTCCAGACGTGAGCGAAGCGCCGAAGCCGTCCTCCCACCCGGATGGGTGAGGGCGCCCCTTCATGCCTGAGGGGGCTTGGGGGAGGACTTAGCCTTGGGACCCCAGGAGGGACCGGAGCGGCCACGTCCTCTGCCCCTGCCCCAAAAATCTCCACGGGCCCCAGCAAAGGAAGCTCCCCGTCCCATTCTGGATCCACGAAAGGAGGAGGAAAATGCACCGGAACCCCTAAAGGGCCGGGACTGCTTTTTACGCTGAGGTAATTTTCCTCCCTTGGCAAACAAATCCAAACGTTTCCCCAAAAAGGCGCAGCCCCTTAAAGGGAAAAGCAATGAGAGCCTTTTTGGCAGTGTTGTCAGCTGCCCACTGGCGTAGCCAGACCAAGCGGCATATAGCCACTGACAAGGCCGAGGCCCTGCCACACATTCTATCTGGTATCATCCAGAGCAGAAAGGACATATGCAACAAAAGTCTCACAGCTCACAAGAGCTGAATATTCTTCACCACTAGCATCCTCAGGGGCACCATCTAAGATACCCTTGAGCAGGCTCTGGATAGCAACAGCAGTAATGGCAGAGGCACAGGACGAGGCCATGTGCCTGTCCTCCCCATCCTTCAGGGTAGTAGTGTCAGGGGCATGCATGACAGATGTGTTGGATAACCCCAGAATTGGTGCATCCACTTCGGGAGGACATGACCAACGCTTAACCACCTCAGCGGGAAAGGGATACCTACTATCTCAATTCTTTGGTACCCCGGGAAGCCGGCTAGGCCGTTCCCACTCTTTAGACACAAGATTATTAAAGTGAGTTTGCTCAGGAAACTCCCAGTGTGGTTTAACAGTATGAAACAGCTCCCCCTGCTGCCTTGGGACTGCAGCAGGAGGGGAAATACAAAGCACCTCAAATATCTGAGCCAACAGCCTATCAGTGTCACCTGAGGACCATGGTTCAGATCCAGAACCGGCAGCATAACCTTTAGGCTGCTCCTCAGATGAATCTGAAACAGAAAATAATTCCCCCTCTTCTAGGGGGGTATAACCGGTAACATCAAAAAATTCCTCAGCCTCCATAGGAAAGAGGGTAACACCGGGAGCTAAATGCTGCCGCTTAGCAGGAGCCTTACGCGGAGCAGACCCAGCCATAAGCCTTTCAATGCTGGCCCCCCGAGTAGCCAAATCAGGTTGAGAATCCCCACTAGTATTCACATCACTGGGGGTCAGATGTAAGTGTGGGGGGTAGGTGATCCCATGGGCGCAGGCCCAGCCACAGGTAACCCAGATATCAGGGCAAGCGCCTGCCGGGCGCAGGGAGCACAAACCCTGACATCGTCACTTATAGGGGCCACCCCACACGCAGTACACAGCCGGGCTTGTCCCGAAGGAAACCCGGGCACATTATTATGTGATGCCTCCATATGGTGATTATTGTGGCACAACAGGCCAATAGGGATTGACGCTTAATAAGCTGCCCCAATAGCCCGCCAGGGAAGTGGGAGACAATAGATGACAATAGCCCTCCAATAAGGAGGTAACGCTAAATAGGGGGATAGGACCGGGAGAAACCACTTAAAAAGTTTGACCCGCCTGCAAGACACAAATAAAAGATCCCGTAAGCAATGCAATGGAATAACAATGAAACTAAGTCAGTCCGCAGGGGCACTTATGGACAGAGAAGGGAGACGCCAGACACGCATCAAAATGGTGCCCGCATATACCTCGAGGGGCGGCCCGCGGAGACAGTGGCGCAAAAGGCGCCATCCACAAGGCCCGCCCATCCCAAAGAGAGCGAAAACTCGCCCACCTCACAAGGGCAGCCAATGACGGCGCAGCAGTGCCTGAGGCGGTGTCGCCGCCGTCCGGAGCGTTGTGCAAGCGCGCGGCGGCGGAAATAGCTAAACAACACAGCGAAAGTCACAATAAAGCGTATATCTACCAACTAGACAGTATACATACACCAACCCCCCCCCCCCCAGAACTAGCACGGGAAAACAAGGGGGACACGGACCACCTAAGGGAGCCTAACCGGGGAACGGGAGGTGAGGGACAATATGCGGGAGGGGCATCCCAAAAGGCTCACCACAAGCCTGTACAGCTTACCCTTTGGTGGGGGCCTGCGGTTGGAGCAGCGCTCCTTAGCACCTACAGCGGTGCTGCCTACCTTCACCCGACCAGCACAGCCTAAGCTGGGAGGCAGTAAACAGGAACGGGTGGAAATAGTCCTACAGGGCCGCAGGCTAATAAGCCCCGCTCACCTGCGATTAGAAAGAGCCATCTTCACGTCATCGCAGTTCAGACTGCAGAGAAGATCTGGGGAATTTGTGGGAGGTCCCCGGTATATAAGGGGCCGGGAGGAACCACTTTTCTGTCTCTGCAGTCCAGCGCCATCTCTGGAACAGGACGTGCTGTATACTTAGACTAAAGTCCTGCTTGCTGCACCCAGGACGCAACTACTGACATACCAGCCTCATAGTCTATTGTGTGCAACACAAACCCATGTAAAAGCTTTTCCATAAATGTGTGTCTGTGCATTTTTAATTTAAATAATTAAATATTAATGATGTGGGGTACCCACTCCAAGGCTACCAGCCGGCACAACAGATATTGTGGCTAGGGTTCCCTTGGCTCTGTGGCTAGGGTTCCCTTGGCTCGGAGGATGAACAGCCAGCCTCTGGCCATGCCATAACCCCAGCCCCTATGCATTTCAGTAACATTAAAACCTATTCACCTCTGCCATCTTCATCCAGCGGTGGGCAGTATCCTCCTACTTCCATGTGCCTCTGCCCCCATGGGCACCTGTTCAAAATGACTGCTCTGCCAGTGTATGGATGTAAGGTAGACAAGGGTGCCCCCTCATTACAAGCCAGTATCTTGCCAGGCTCTGAGCACTACCAGCAGAAGGGAGGGATATATACCCTAGGGTGTGGCTTCTTCCATCCCTACAACATTACCAGCCAGGGGGTTATGAAGAGCCCAGTGCCCAACTGCACTAGCCCAGTGCTCGGAGGAACACTGGATCGAAGCCAAAGGGCATAGAGCCAAAAGTCAATTTAGACAGCAGGGCCCACGCTAGGAAAAATGTATTCCATTATCAACCTGTATTTGTTGGATTTTCATCACATATGCCTGGCAATAACCTGACTATTATAAAATTTTTTTTACCCTATCTGTATTTCCTACATTGCATGTCAAGTTAGAGGGCACCTAACAATAAAAATTACCAATGTCAGTACTAATGATGACTTAGAGAATCATTAATACAGCACCTATTTTTATGGGTGCCAAATTTAAGGACAGAAAGCCATTTTCAGCTGCAAACATTTATCTGAAATGCAGACAGCAATCGAAGAATCATAGTAAATAAATGTTAGAGGTAATTTTTCACAAAGCATGTGGAAAAATTATTGTACGTTGTTTGGGGGCATCATTTTGTGGTTTGCCCAGAGCACTAGGATCAAAAGGTCCTAGGACTTTTTGCACCACTACCAATGAATGTAGGACATGAAATCTTTCCAGCAGGAATTATACTAGCCGCTCCTACACAACAGAATTCTCACATGTGGTAATGGCATTTTTCAGAAACAGCACATATCGCTTACTCCTGATAAATACTCCAGATTAATACTCCAGAGTACATAGGTAGGAAGGATCTAGGTGGAGCAGCAAAATTTCCTGGAAAAAAGTCCAGTTCAATTAACCTTACTACTGAGAGTAAAAGCTAAAGAGGTGGTGGTGCCAAGTTCAAGATTAAAAAAAAAAAAAAAAACGTGTAGATCTGGTGTGCTTTAATCTTTCCTGGAATGTCCTACTATGTTCAAAAGACAAATGTATTCTTAAGGGGTTCTATACCCATGCTGCTTGCATTGCACTAACCATATATTGCTCAGTAGGTTTTCATGCACAGAACCATTTTCAAGATCACACTTCTGACATAAAGTGGACCAAAACCCACCTATCCAGATTTGGGATGCCCCGCTGTGTAAAAATCCCCAGGTTTCCCAGTAAACTCACCTTCTTCCCAATCCAACGGCTGCTGTCTGCGATACCTTGGGCAGGGCTAAAGCCGAGGCTTAGACACTTTGATGTTCGTGCAATCAAGCTCACTGTTTGGCCGCGAGGCCGCACATGTGCCGTAGGACTGGGGGAAGGTAAGTTTTAGTGGGCATCCTGGAGGGTTTCACACAGGGGGTCATCCCGCATCGGAGTGTCCCAGGGGCAAGGACCAAAATCCAGGATAGTCAAAATCCAGGGCTTTGGTCCACTTTAAAGCAGACTAACCCACAGTCCCCGGCCCTAGAGTCAAGAGCCGAGAGAAAGCCTTCGACTGAGGCATTTGTGATGTCAAAAATAATCCCCTCATCTAATTCTTCTTCTTAGTCACCCCCCCTCCTCCCAACATTATTTTTCTGAAGCAAACACCACGGTCCTGCATGTATATTTTTCACTAAGACAGTAGGAAAAGGGTACAAAGCAAGAACTAATATGCCACCCATCTCCTACAGATTAAGCACTTATTCGTTTTGTTTCAATTGTGAACACATTTGTTGTGAAGTAATTTATGACCCAGTTTCTACATGAACCCTCTGAATATGTAATATGTTGCCACTATATAAATAAAGATCTAAAATATTATTATTAACCAGTGAGAAGTGTGCATAGAGAGGAAAATTGTAATCTGCAGCCCAGTAGGTCTCAGGACAGCTAGTGAGGAATAGGGCTCTACAAGCCATCAGTTTGACAGCTACATTTTCATGTTTCAGGTTTACCATAATAAGCCATGGACAGACATCATAGCAACAGTAACCATATGGACTAATGTGAGAAGTAGGCCGACACTACAGTATGTACCCACCAGCAGATGCAGCAAGAGATAAATAAACCACCACTTAAGGAGCACCATTGTGAAAAAAATGGCCCAATTATAACAATCCATATAAATATGCTGGATGGCAGGAGTTGGAGGTCACTAATACACCCGACATCAAGAAATCTCCAGCCAGGACTTTGCCTTTATTTATTGGAAGGAAGAGTTGGTCAGGGTGACAGGCTCGGTCACCTCCGATACACTGAAACCTGCCACCCCTGGATTATATTCTAACCAGGAGTAAAAAACACAAGCTTGGCAGGCGTTTTAATCGGGTGTGTAAGTGAGCTCATCTCTCATTGGTCAATGTGTATATATGGATTTTAATATTACACAGTTTTGTCCAAACCCCTTTGCCAGGGCGCATCAAGGATGTAGGACACCCCATGTGTTAAATTTGCCTAGTTCCAGATCCCGCAGTGGACAAATGCAGCAAGAAGCATATCACTCTGCATTGCTGCAGCATGCGCCCTAAGCCAGTCAGGCATAGAGAGGGTTTATTCTGCTGTTGGCTTTATTCAGAATGCCCCACTGTGTGAAACTCCCCAGAGACAGCTCTCATTGGAGGAGAGTCTGGGCATGCGACATAGGTGCGAGAAAGAGGCGAGTGAATAGCTACATTCTGGGAGCATCCTAATTTGGAATGCCCTAGGTGGAACAGAACAAAACCCAGGAAAGTCAAAATACAGGGTTAAGTTCCGCTTACATTTTTGGTATTGTGCTACACATCTGGAAATGTAACTCTTGCTAGGTGCCCACAAGATTAATACTCAGGATTTCTTTCAGCTGACTAAACTATTCTCAGTTGTTTGCTTGCATGTAGACAGCTTCTTGTCTGACCTTACAAAATATTCCCATTCAGTAATAATGTAATTTCATTTTAACAGATGACAGAAGTTATTGACCTGACTTGAGCAATCGCATTAGCAAGAATTCATACAGCAATTAAAAAAAAAAAAAAGTCGCAGATAATGAATATTGCGGCTGAAGTAAAGTATGGGTTAGCATGCCAAGAAGAAAAAGAGACACAGGCTGCATTAAAGATTGTGGCAGATAAAACATTCAGTCATATGCACAAAATATAGGCATGAACATAATGAAAGTAAATATCAATAGTGGTCACAAATTCTGCAGATGGCAACTGGAACAAGTTAAAGACCCCAAGTCTGGCACAAATACTGCCTTCAGAGCATCACAATTTTAGATGCCCGCAGTGTAATAACGGTTCTACAAAAGTAGGCCAGAGAATAGTTCAAAAAATTGCTACTTCTATGGAGGGATGCAAATTCTCTGATGCATATTAGAGGTCCATGTGAAACAGAAGGGTCAGAGTATCCTAGGACATTCTTTTTTTGTTGTTTTCCAGTGCACAGTATGCCAAACTGGGATGCCCCCCATAGGTAGCATGTGCACCAGACCTAAAGTCACTCAGAACATGTGCCAGACATAAAGACATATGCACAAGCCCAGTCACATGCAATCCCATAGTTATTACCTTCTTGGTACCTGGATTCAGCCACTATAGCTCAGGCAGTCAACCACACTTGCCAGTTGGACAGTTGCCCAGCGATCACACATATAACACCACATCATATAATGCCTGAACAAGGCATTCAGTCTATACCCACAGAGGCCTCTCCAGCCTTATAGACAAGCCTGCAGAGACACCCTCTGTAGACTATGTATATGGGTAGAGAAGGATCTCTGTAGGCTTATGTATGTGGGATGATAAAAAAAAAGGCCCCCGTAATAGGCTTCCAGGTGTCTCTGCCAGTTGTGGGCCATTAAACAATGCAGGCCTCGCCATCCATATACATAGGACCACAGAGGCTTTCGACTTCATCCTATATAGAGATATAATAAAAATACAATTGGTTTAAGACTTCCCAAATTCTCTATATATGCATGGAAGCATTACAAAACACTCTAGGAATGATACCTTGCATTAAATTGCCAGTCTGTAAGATACCAATATATTGTGACTAAAAGTACTTCTTCGAGGTGCTGGGAAGAGTCTTACTATTCTTTGGGACTTCTGGTTTAATGGCTGTGCTTTTGTCCTGGGGGGAGGGGGGGGGGGGGGCAGCGAAGTTCAGGGACACAATGAAGTTTCTGTTCAGACACATTAACTTACCCCCTTGAGTACAGTGTCCAAATGACCCATTTCAGAGCATCTCGAGATACCCAATAATATGGAACTACCTTATGTATTCCAAGCTAGGCTACTTTCTTTGCCTCAATATCTGGCTCATAGCTGAGCTGGGAAAGGCAAGACATCTTGAGCATGCTCTGCTGTGGTCAGAGCCAGCTGCAGAACCACTGACCTGCTGTGCTCACTGAATCTGAAAACACCAAAAGAGACTCTTAGACCACTTTTTTGCATGGTCCTGGAAAAATAAAATTTAAAGTTGAGTTTATGGGACACCCACCCACCCTGGAGTCTATGAGACTTAGGGCAGGCTTACTCCCTCCCCCCGGGGCATCCAGATTCGAGAAACTCCACTGTGTAAACCCCCCCCCCCGGGTCACACAGTAAACTCACCTTCTCCCCGATCCAACAGAGCGTGCACAAGCAGCATGCCCTGCCTGTTGTACCTTTAGCCGGGCGCAGGAACGCACTGTTAGAGGATAGCAGGGATGCGGTGTGCTCAGCTGCAATTGGATAGACTTGGCTGGAGTCATAGACAATTTAAAAACAGAACAAAACCCCAAACTAGCACCCCTTGAATTGCTCCCCCCACGAATAGTACTTTTGACTATTTTTACTGCTCCTGCATCACTCTAATCCCAGATAATGGAACATGTTTTAGCTGTAAAGCTCTGCCTCCTCCATTCATGGACACTGCTGTGTGTGGCAATGATGTCATTGCCATACCTATGCAATGACTAATCACCTGCAATCCTACAGAGAGGGAGAGCGAAAAAACTGTGTTCCAGGCTGATAAGCAAAAATACAATTCTGTGATTACTCACCTGTAGAATTGGTATTATGAGTATACAGTACGTCCTGCTCCAAATCTAATACTTACAGTTGGGATATACTCCGCCAGATGGCGCTGGACTGCAGAGACATCGAAAATAGGCTCTTCCCGGACCCTCAAATACCCGGGGACCTCCCACAAATCCCCAGCATTGAAAAGCAGTTAATGAAAAACCGGGAGAAATAAACAATCCAAACTATCAACTATTACAATGATAACAATCACCATACAGGGGATCCAAGATAATGCAAACCAAGGGTGGGTTGGACGTACTGTATACTCATAATACCAATTCTACAGGTGAGTAATCACAGAATTGTATTATTCTTAGTATACAGTACGTCCTGCTCCAAATCTAATACTTACACGTGGGACATCCAATATCAGTGTCCATAAAGTAGGGTGGGATCCCCAAGAAAAATCAGCAGCAGAGACAGTTTAAACCACTGCCGCCTACAGAACCTTTCGGCCAAAAGCAGCATCAGCTGAGGCCCTAACATCAACCTTGTAAAACTTTGAAAAGGTATGAACAGAAGACCAAGTAGCGGCCTTGCAAACTTGTTCAACAGAAGCCTGGTGCTGAAAAGCCCAATAGCACGAGTGGAATGAGCAGTAAGGCGGAAGGGAGGATTCTTCCCCTTAGCAGAGTAGGCCTGAATCACAGCCTGACGAATCCACTTGCCGATAGTAGACTTGGCAGGAGCCAAACCCTTCCTAGGACCAGAAGGGACCAAAAAAAGAGCATCAGTTTTCCTGAAAGGTGCAGTAGCCACCAGATATTACTTCAGACACCTAACAACATCCAAAGAGTGCAAAACCCTCTCCTTAGCATTGCTAGGATTAGGGCACAAAGGAGGAAGAACAATATCCTGATTCAAATGAAAGGCAGACACTACCTTAAAACGTTTAAAACGAAACACGACCTTGTCCTGGTGTCTCTCATAGTAGGGGGGCTGAATGGAAAGCGCCGCCAATTCAGACACACGCCTGACAGAAGAGATAGCCACCAGAAATACAACCTTGAGCGTAAGAATGGCCAAGGCAGCATCCTGCACAGGTTCAAAGGGAGCACCCTGCAAGGCTGATAGAACCAAGTTCAGATCCCAAACAGGCACCAAAGGCTTACGTGGACGTAAGACGTACGCACATGAGTGACCCCCTGGAAAAAAGTCCTGATCAGAGGGTGCCGAGCAAAGGACTTCTGGAAGAAAATAGCCAGGGCAGAAACATGACCCTTCAGAGTACTGAGCTGGAGCCCCATCTCCAACCCATGCTGCAGGAACTCCAGAATCCTGGGAATAGAGAACACACGACAGGGAAGAGACTTAGACTCACACCAGTCAATGTAGGCACGCCAAACCCTGTAATAAATGGAAGAGGAAGACTTCTTCCTAGCTTTAATCAAAGTATCCACAACTGAGAAAAGACAGCCCCTTCTCCATCAAGATGGAGGTTTCAGCAGCCAAGCCGTCAAAGCCAGAGTTTGTAAATTGGGATGGCGTAGTGAGCCCTGAGTGAGCAGATCTGGCACCAAGGGCAGAGCATACTGATCTACTGCCAGCTGCACCACGTCTGCGAACCACACTCTTCTTGGCCACGTGGGGGCCACCAGAATTGCTGGCACCCCTTCCAGAGCAATCTTGCACAGAACCCTGCCCAGCAGGGGGATTGGAGGGAAGACATACAGGAACTGAAAGTCCTGCCATGACATTGCTAGCGCATCCGAGGTCAAGGCCAGAGGATCCTGGGACAGAGAGACAAAAGCTGGGAGCTTGTGATTGTGGCGGGATGCTAACAGATCCACATCTGGTTGGCCCCAACGGTGACACAGAGATTGAAACACCCTGCTGCATAGGGACCATTCTCCCTGGCGAGAGGTCCCCCTGCTCAGAGAGTCAGCCAGGCGATTTTCCACCCCCGGGATGTACACAGCTGATATGCAGGGGACATTCTGATCCTGACTTGGGCGGAGGCCAGACGCTTCCTGGAGGGCCCCCTTGCTCCGGGTCCCTCCCTGATGATTGATGTAAGCAACTGCCGTCTGGTTGTCTGAGCGCACCTGAACAGGCAGGCCCCGAAGGTGAGTAATCAAGTGAGCCAGAACTAGCCTGATCGCCCGCAGTTCCAAGACATTGATAGGTGTGTGGGCCTCCTGAGGGCCCCACCTCCCCTGGAACCACAGGGACTTCCAGAACCCCCCCCCCATCTGAAAGACTGCCATCCGTGGTGACCGTCTCCAAGGAAGGGGTAAGAAAGGATCTGCCCCCCAACAGGTTCCTTGAGCCCATCCACCACGAGAGGGACCTCCTGACCAGGGGGGAGAGCACACAGACCCTGTCCAGGGACGCTGGGTCCTTGTCCCATACAGACAATAGGTGAAGTTGCAGAGGCCTCAAGTGGAACTGAGCAGAAGGGACTGCTTCGAAGCATGCCACCATCAGGCCCACCAGCTGCATCCCCTGCCTGATGGAGGGATGGGGACAAGCTAGGAGGGACTGAGCTTGTGCAATCAGACTGTCCACCTTCTGTTGAGGATGTAAGATCCTTGTCTGAACTGTATCCAGATTCATTCCTAGGAATGGAATTACCCAGGAAGGGGACAGTGAGGACTTGGGGTGGTTGATCACCCATCCAAATGACTCCAGAGTGGACACCACCAGATGAGTATCCAACTCTGCCTGATGTAGAGATTGGGAAGTGATGAGAATGTCGTCCAGATAAGGAAGCACGCGGACACCCGACATCTGAGCAGAGACATCACGCCAGCCAGCACCTTGGTGAACACCCTGGGCGCTGAAGTGAGGCCGAAGGGCAAGGCCACAAACTGGTAGTGTTAATCCATCAGAGCGAACCTGAGGAACCTTTGATGATCTGGGAACACAGGAATATGAAGGTAAGCATCTTTGATGTCCACAGAAGTCATGAAATCCCCTTGGTGCAGGGAACTGATGGCAGAGCGCAGAGTTTCCATGAGAAAGCGCCTGCCCCTGACAAACTCGTTGAAGATCTTTAAGTCCAGGATGGGCCTGACTGAACAATCTTTTTTGGGTACTGTGAATAGGTTGGAATAAAAGCCCTTGCCTTTTTCTCTTAAGGGGACCTGGCAGATGACCCCCAGCTCCAGGAGGCCTTGCACTGCTTGCACTAGCTCCTGAGCTGTCACAGGGTCCTGAGGAATCCGGGATCTGATGAATCTTGGAGGGGGATCGGCAGCAAACTCCAACTTGTAACCGGAGGACACTACCTCCTGAATCCACCGGTCTGAGACATGAAGCCTCCAGACGTGAGCGAAGTGCTGCAACCGTCCCCCCACTCGGATGGGTGAGGGCGCCCCATCATGCCTGAGGGGGCTTGGGAGAGGATTTTGCTTTGGGACCCCAGGAGGAGCCAAGACGTCCACGTCCTCTGCCCCTACCCCAGAAATCTCCCCGGGACCCAGGAAAGGAAACCCCCCTTCCCTGTCTGGCACCACGGTAAGGGGAGAAGGAACCCTGACCCCGAAAGGGCCAAGACTGCCGCCTGTGCTGGGGTAACCTGCCTCCCTTAGCAAAAAGGTCCAGGCGGTCCCCAAACAGGCGTAGTCCTTTTAAGGGAAACCCAGTGAGGGCCTTCTTGGCAGCGTTGTCAGCAGCCCACTGGTGCAGCCAAACCGAGCAGCGTATAGCCACCACGAGGGCAGAAGTTCTGGCACACATTCTGATGGTGTCATCCAATGGCGAGAGGACAAAATTTACAAAAACATCACAACTGGAGAGTGCATTAAACACCTCACAAGGCAAATCATCAGGGGCACTATCAAGCATATTTCTGATAAGGGTTCTAGTGGCCACAGCAGTAATGGCAGAGGCACAGACCGGGTGCAGCGCTGTCCCCGCACATGCAAAGGCGTGGCATGCCAGCTGGTCAATGCGCCAGTCCCCAGCATCCCGCAGGGTAGTGGAGTCAGGGGAATGCATGACAGAGGTGTTAGATAGCCCTAGGATCGGGGCATCCACCTCGGGGGGGGGGGGGGGATGACCAACATTTAACCACCCAAAAAGACAGTAAAGGCAAGTCAGCACGGCGGCTGACACAAGACTAAACAGAATAAAAGGAGAGTGTAAAACACAGTATGCATAGCATACACATTTACAGCCCCCCCCCCCCCCCCCCAAAGGCTACAAGGAGCGAGGACGGCAGCCACTTAAACAGGGCCCACCGATGGGCTGGGGCAAGGGGCACTAGTGCAGGAGGGGCATCCCATAGAAGATCACCATAAGCCTGAACCGCCTACCCTTTGGTGGGGGATTGCGGTGGAGCAGCGCTCCTAAGCACCCAACAGCGGTGCTGCCTACCTTCACCCGACCAGCACAGCCGAGGCTGGGAGGCATATTACTAGTGGAACAGGTGGGAATAGTCCTACATGGCCGCAGGCTAATAACCCCGCTCACCTGCGAGTAGAGAGCCAATTTCTCGTCCTTTGCAGCCAGACTGCAGAGAAATTCTGGGGATTTGTGGGAGGTCCCCGGGTATTTGAGGGGCCGGGAAGAGCCTATTTTCGATGTCTCTGCAGTCGAGCGCCATCTGGCGGAGTATATCCCACGTGTAAGTATTAGATTTGGAGCAGGACGTACTGTATACTAAGAATAGTATCCATTTCTAGTTCTATACTCTAAGAATAGAGTATCAGCAGGGGCACTGCTCAAAAGTATTTCACAAGTTTAGTGGGTTTTGGTCCTCTAAGTCCGTGCAGTCAAGCGCACTAATTGGATGAGAGGCCACGCATGCACCATGGTGAAGGTGAATTTGTGGGTGACCTGGAGGGTTTTACACAGCAGGGTATCCCGCATTGGGGTGCCTCAGGGCCAAGGAACAAAACAACGGGATAGTAAAAATACTGGCTTTTGGATTACTTTAAATGTTTGGATGAGCTTGTGTCAAGTGTGAAAACAGTAGAAAGACTAGAGGGGAGGTTTGCTGAGTCCTATGGAACTAAAGTTCCATGCTGGCAAGTATACAGAGACTTTGATGTAGAACACTTGCAGTTTTTGTCAGCAGAAGCAGTATACGTGCAGCATGGTCGTCGTAACTGTCAAACAACAGTGCGAGCTGTGATGTAGTTAGAAGAGATAATGATGCGCCGTTTGGCCCAGGCTGTTTTCAGGACAGCAGAGGACAGCCAGCGACAGGCACAGCTGCTGCACTATTTCGGGAAATGAAAATAACAGGCGGGGCCCACGCCGACCGGCCCGCATACCACCAGGCCACCATGTGCCAGTGTGGGAAGGGGGAAAAAAATCAGAGACACAATGATGTATGGCCGACTTCTTGCCGACTGCAAGGAGAGGACAGAGAACTTATTTTTCCAGGGAAGGACCTATTACACAATGCACTGTCACTCCTGTTTCAATAAACATGATTTTACTTGCTTCACGTCACTTTACAGAGCTGATACACAAAGTATTAAAGGGACTTTCTGTAATTTTGATCCCTGGGGGTCGTGTGAGTCAGCCCAGTCACTGCTCTATCAGATCCGAGCTGAGAGTATTCTCCCAACCAGTCCCAGAACGCATCTAAGTGTACACATCAGTTGTCCATGCTTATGTGATTCGCCCCAATCAATCAATGCAGCCAATCAATGGAGGATCCTGCTTCTCCATATGACTGAGGCAAGCACCATGACTGGGCATGAATGCATGTCTGCCAGTACTCAGACTGACCGTGCAAAAAATAGACTCTTGAGATATCGAGGCAGTGTTTTTTTTTCCCTTATGTCCAGACAGAGACTTAAAGTGGACCAACACCCTCCCATGATCGGCCCGGGAATCTATAAGATTCCCGGACCGATCAGACCCCTGACTGCGGGGCACCCCGATCGGGGGTGCCCCGTTGTGTGAAACCCCCCCAGAAACCCCTACCTTATCCACGCCCGCCGCCTCCCGCGCATCCCTCTAGCAGGACGCGCACCCGCGCCGGCCGTTTGTGAATGGCCGGCGCGGGCGCGCGCCCTGTAAGAGTGACGCGCGGGAGGCGGCGGCGGGCACACTCTCTTGTCCGTCGCTGCCTCCCGCTTGTCCGTCGGCGGGGATTGGCAGCGGCGGTCACGTGGGAGCGAGGAGAGGAGAGTTTTTCGGGGATTCTGGGGGGTTTCACACAGCGGGGCACCCCGATCGGTCGATAGTCAAAATCCTAGGTGTTGGTCCACTTTAAAGGGCCAGTCCAACCAAGCTGCAAGTTTTAAAAGCCGTACCTGGCCCAGCAAGCCGATGCATCCAAGCAGCCAATCGCAGCACCGGGCGCTGCCATCACTTTATGGCCACACTATACTCAGCTGTCTGTTCACTTGAATTGGCGGGTATCTGGATTTCGGATGCCCCAGGAGCAGGCTAGCAGCTGGCCCTGGAGTTTTCAGAACCACATATAAATGTAGCTTTCCTAGTAAGTTTAAAAAAATGGTAATCATACATGGATTTTATATTCTCTCAATCAAAAGTCCTTCTTAAAAAAAAAAAAATTAGAAAAAGTGCTAAGCAGCAGGATACTTTGTTGGGTGATAATTAGTTCTCCGATTTTCCCGGTCCCTTATGCTAGGTATCTTCACGCTGCCCCAAGACCCTTAGTTCCAAGGTTATAAGATTGCCCAGAAAGTAAAAAAAGTCTATTCTCTTTCGGTCCCCCACGCAGGCCCTTCCCCTAGCTTCTCCATGCATACCTACCAATAGCAGGAGCAAGCAATTCATATATAGAGCCTTGTTTATGCCCCATATGCTAACTTAATTTACTGCAATGGATGGTGCATGCCAAAGAAGGTCCGACACACCACGCCTCAGTAGGCCCCTCTGTTGTAATGAATGGCGTAAGTATGTTAAGGGGTGTAAAGCCATGCTGATGGACGCCGCCATATCTGCCCAACGATGGAGAATAGGCTCTCATTCTACCTCATTGGTAAGTATGAAGATGCCAATGCTGCACGCAGGAGGACAAAAGGAGAGTATAGACTTTTTAATGTTATAATGGTGAGAAAAAGCACAAGGTTACCATGTGTTATTACTAATTATTATCCATTTAAACAAAAGAGTGTGTTGAACAGGTGGCACATTCCCATCCCTTCAGGTAGGCATTTTATAAACAAGTGTTGTGCCATGCAACCAGAGCAGACAACCTGCACCTTCTGTGCCCACCGAGCAATACTGTATAATGTAAACCCATCGGAACCTTCAAGCAAAAAAAAAAAAAAAAAAAAAATTACACAGGATGGCAGGCACAAATCTGACCCACTGCACCTACAGATACAAATCACATTACTGCCTCACAATCCTACAAGTGTGGGGAGGAATAACTGATGTAACATTATCAGTTAGGTTATGCTGCAAAAAGTAGTTCCTTCAAAGCCATTAGCTCCCATAATTCTGATAAAGGGGTGAGTTTTTTTTGTCTCTATAGGCAACAGTATGGAAATACAAGACTTGGCATCATCACTTGGCATCATCCCGCTGGTGGTCATCAGAAGTGACATTTTAGTGGGAAAGTGATATAGGAGAGCACAGGAGCCTCAGATGGTTCTGTCCTGGAGTCTCATGGAGGAGGATCATGAGTGACACTTTCGCCATCCAAACACTGCAGAGACTGTCTGATAAATAAGGTCACTCTGTAGCCTTCGAACACACATGTAAACTGGTCAGTGCAACTGGGTGGCGTTCCCCACTGGAGAGGAGCAATCACCTGGATAGTGAGATGCCTGGTTAAAGCAGACCTTAAACCTCCCTAAAAAGCTCTATGCCAGGAAGGATCCTAACTCACAATGACACTAAACTAACCCCCACCCCATAACCCCCACCCCATTCCCACTATCAGTAATCCCTGCATTAGAAACATACTTGCCCTTACTAAGCAGAAATCCATTTGACATGGGACAGGAAACCATTGATAAGATAATTGGCGGCAGACACTCAAAAGAGTACCACAACCAGCCCGGGGTGTGTGCTGTCCGTATCGGTGCAGACAGTGCAAAAATAGGCAAGAGTCTACCAGCAGGGATTGATTTACATCTTTACAAGTCTGTTTTTCAATCAATCACCTTTTAAAAAGGAAGAAAATAAGAACAAGGATGAACTGCATGGCTGTGTCCAAAGACTACAGGAATGAGTCACTCAACAAACCTGCTTCTACAACTGCAATGTCATGCATCAAAGCATGAAGGAGCAAAAAAAAAAAAAAAAAAAGCACTATTCTCTATAGTGTCATTTAAATGCAGTTAAGCAAGTCCACATCAAAGTGGTGCCAAAGTCATAGCCACTAAATCCTTTAGACAGGCAGTTTGGCACTCATGTCTCGTAGTGAATCGTTCTACACCAGGCAAATAAAGTTACAGGGCGGCGAGTCTTTTTGCTTAAATTGTACCGATACCCGGGCAGGAAGTTTATGTAGTCCCCTTCTTTCTGCAGCCCAGTGGCCCAAAACTGTGAAACCCCCCAGGTCGCTCATACACTTACCTTCTTTTCCGGTCCAACGGTGCATGTGCAAACGGTGGCCGCATCCCCGCTATCCCTCTAGCAGGGTGTGTGCCCTCGCCAGGCATTTGAGAATGGCTGGTGCCCCATGCTCCCTGTTAGGGCAGCGGGGGATGCGGCCATCAGCACGAGCACGCTGATTGGACAAGCAGCCGCACATGAGCCGTAGGACCGGAAAGAGGCGAGTTTGTTTTGGCGACCTGGGGGGATTTCCCACGATCGGGGTTACCTCGGGGGCAAGGACCAAAACCCAGGTTAGTCAAAATCCTGGGTTTTGGTCCACTTTAACCAGGGCTGTGGAGTCGGTAGATAAATGTTCCGACTCCTCAGTTTTTTGTACTTCCGACTCGGACTCCCCAACTCCGACTCCTCTGTATTAATATGTGAATGTATTTTATACATTCCTTGAAGGAAAGAAAGGCAACATACATGTCATTACTTCTAGCAGAGAGAGGTAGTTGGGCAGAAGCTGCCTTCTCCTTTCTGTGAGCTGATCTTCTGCTGAAGATAGGGCAGTGGGAGGATCCAGAAAGGGGCCTTTATTATAAAACATGATTTCCCTAGTAGAATCCCATAGTCAAGTTTAAGCTAACAATCGAAGTTTACAAGTTTTTATAGCCTTTTGCTGAATGACAGCAGTTTTTCCAATGGTACAGCTTCAGTCTTGAACTATTGATCCTCCATTCCCTTCACTTATACAAGTGTCTCTAGTCCTGCAAAAAACATATTTACTTAATCCCTTATCAGTGAGAGGCTAGGTTACCCATGGGTTCCCTGTAACAGCAGAACACAACACTATGCAAAGTATTACCGCTTCTAATTGTGCGTTGTGTGCCATATAGTGAAGCACATGAAAAGCATGCTTCTTCACGGTCACTTAACGTGTTCGTTTTGCGGTTACGTGAGGCACTGCATGCATTGGTCTTTATTCTTACAATAGAGAAGTCATTAATTATACCTTTTTGTGAATTGGGACATTTAAACTTGCTAAATCAAAATTTAGTAGGAGTCGGTGCATTGTTTGCCGACTCCAGGTACCCAAAATTTCCTCCGACTCCGACTACACAGCCCTGCTTTAAACTGGACCTGCACTCTTCCTGTGACATGTCAGGCTGCATGTGAAGGGTGTTTAAACAATAACTTATATGATTAATATGTAAAAGTGGTTAAACAACATTAGACCTAAAAGAAGAACATATATGAGCACAAGTGAGTTTGATTCAAAAGAGGAGCTGGATGTGCAAGATCCCCATGACATACACCACAGCCCTATCTGACCAAGACAAGAAGAGACCTCTAACATAGGAATTTCATAAAACCTGATTTACCACCCACTGTAAACTACCATCAGATTAAAATAAAGAAAACAGATTTAAAGCCAGATATTTTATGGACAGACTTCAATGTGTGTGGTAAGTAATATCCACGGTGCACACCCATGCAGCACACCCAGGGGTGTAACTTAGATAACATCCACGTTCTCTCACTCATACTGCTATGTGTGTGGGCACCTACAGACTGCCACTCACAAAGTGTCAACCAATAAACACAAAATCCACCTACATGCCCGATGCACAACCATAAAATAATAGTTCTAACAAAAATTTATTGTTTTGATTTATGATGAGCATAGACCTTACAATTAGATTGTATATTCCAACTGCCTAAAGCTGAACTAAAAAAATACTTTAGGTCCGCTTATAGCCCCACCCTTCGGGCCATGCAGTTAACAACTGTTTGCAACTCTAAGTTATAAAAGAAAATGTTTTTTTCTGGCAACAATGTGTTTAAGTTAGAAACGCATATCAACTAGTGTGTTTGGTGTACACTACAGAGACTTTCTGATTCTGGTTTGTTAATCACCTGATTGGCCAAGAGAGACAATGGTCTACATTCCTGAGCTCACAGGTTTAAAGGGCCACTCCAGCCCCTTTCTTGCAAATAAACCTAAGACCTGTCCCCTCCAAATAGCAATTATGCTGATCTAATTAAAAAAACAAAAAAACAAAAAGACACTTACCTTCACTCCGAATCAGGAAAATGGCAACGGGTATTCGGTGCCGCAGCTGTGACTTCAGGGGCTGGATTTGGGGTGAAGGCGAGTGTTTTTTTCTTTTATTAGACCAGCATAATCGCTATTTGGAGGGGGCAGGACAGGACTTTATTTTAAAGGAAGGGGTTGGAGTGCCCGTTTAACCCCTCCTGCTCTAATTCAACCTGTTCCATTAGCTAAACGGGGGACTGTCGGTGTTCTCACCTGGGGAGGTCATTACCGCTGCTTGATTTTGCCAAAGCGGCTAATAAGCTCATTTGTAGGCAGTAGTTTTACAGAACAACTGGTATATAAGAAACCTGGAAGCAGCATGCCGATGAGTAAATCACAGGTATGGGGAGAAACCCTAAAACAAATGTTTTTTACATTCCAAAAAAGGAGAAGACAGAGCAAAAGTAACAAAGTAACAAAATCCCAGTGAATGAAAAAATAAATAAATAAAAAAAAGCTCTGACCAGAATCAGATTTCTGACCAAATCCGAAGACAAACACATCTGAGATTCATTGAAGATTTTTTCTATTTTAGATTGTAAACTCTCACTATCCTTCTGTGCTCCTGTTTCATTTTGTATTTGTAATACTTCTATCACACTTGACTCATACAGTGCGTAAGATAAGTACGGCATATTATCGTCACATTTCTGTCACATTTGGCTCATAATACCCTGTGTATTATAAATTACCCTCCTGTAATTTCTACCTTGTACAGCTCCAAAGATATTGGCACATAAAAATAGATTATAATTGAAATGCAATGACGAAACCATACAATGCAAAAGAAAGCCATTCATAAATGGCTGCATAAATGGTTCTATAAAGATTGCAAAATCCTTTCCAAAACTATACACTACAGGAGCCTGTTTTACATACAGTATAATACGAAAAGCTTTAATAAGATCCCCTGAATCAGGGGTTCCCAACCTTTTTTTTCCGCATCAAGTACCATTTTCCATATTGCAATTATATCAAGTACCACCTGGGTGGTGCATGCGAGTTGAGTCACCTAAACACGTGGTAAAACACACACAAAATAGTCATTTTACAGTGAATGAAATGCACACAGTAATAGCTTCCATACCCTTTTGGAGCAGTATTGTACTTTCGTACTGTAAAGCACAGGTTTAGGGTACAGGTCAGTCGGCAGCATTGTTGTGTACCACCTGACAAGTTCTCAAGTACCACTTGTTTGAGCCCCTGCTAGTTTGCAAGCTCGGAGGGGCTGGGCCGTCTCCCCTAATGTACTACAGTACCAATGTGTTTGTGTTGCATTTCTGTCACGTCTGACCCATAATGTGTTTTATATGTGTATCACTTGCTTTGCTTTCCTGTCATTTTTAACCTTGTACTACACCATGGAACCATAACAATATATAATGATTGTACAACCAGATTACAGTGTATAGTAAAGGTTTACTATTTAGTACGATCTTCTAGTTTAAAGAGACATTCTTGGCAAATGGATGTTGTTGCGGTGGCAGGGAGGCATCCGGTTTGCAGATGCCCCATGTGCATCAATGGCGACAAATGGAAATTTTTGGAACAATGGGCGGCGATTTAAAGGAGCATGCTTTCAGCTTGCTTCATGCTAGCTGTCAGGGTCGGCATCTTTCATTTACAAGCACATTGCTTTCCCTGATAAACCCCATAGAGCTTGCTCTCTTCCACCGAGTTATTTTTCAAGTTCCCAAAAATTGACATCTGAAGGGACCCTCACACTGAAACATGCATGAATGAGTCATCTGCTGCCGAGGAGGTCCTGCAGAAGGGACAAGGTTCAATGGATGTTAGTAAGAAATATAAAGCAGGCTGGATGAAAGACAGCCAGTACAAGGGAGAGCAGAAAGCAGGATAATTAAACCCGTTGCTTTAATATCCCTTTAAAAGCGTAAAATACTGCATTGGGATCCAGGGCCAGCTCTAGGTTTGTGGGGGCCCTTAGGCAAGACAGTCTTAGTGGTCCCCAAAGTAGTGAGTCACACAGTGTCACCTTTCAGCTCTGCTGCCACAAATGGATCATCTGCTGCTGATCGTCCTCCAGTCCCTATTGCCATCCTGTCCTTATTGCCTTACCTATAGCTGCCAATCATCATCTAGTCCTTACTGCATTCTCTACTGCCACCAAGCACCCTTCAGTCCTTACTGCTTGCTCTGCCGCCACTAAAGACTCCCATCATTGCTGTCAGCTGTCACCTGGTTCTTGCCACCTTCTCCATTTGTTGTTGATCATCCCCTGTTGCTGAGACCAGCCATGAGCAGGTCTGCACACAACGCTTGGCATTTGGTGGTTCAGGTCCACTGTAAAATAATACCATGGCCAAGTGTGAGCTTAAGTGGGCCCTGGCAATCACCCAGGTTTGGCCTGTGCTGGCTCCGGCCCTGTTGTGATCTAATATCATTTAGATTGTAAGCTCCAAAGGGAAGGGGCCCTCAATCTTATTATTCTCCTGTATCAATCAACGCATCATCTGACCCATCATACCCTGTGTATTATTTGTTTTTACCCTATCTGAAATTTCTACCATGTACAGCGGCCAGGGCAGTTTTGGGGTTGCTGGTCTCATACAGTGGGCCCTCCCCAGGCCACATTAGGTTTTGTTCCGCTCTAAATATCAATGACTAACCGTAACAGTAAGGAAATCATAAAAGAGACCCACAAATAAAAGCGACACGGGTTACATTAATGGAACATCCAGGGTCTAAGTTGCATTCCTTGGGGCATCATGAATCAGGATACCCTGCTGTGTGAACCCCCCCCCCCCCCCGGTCCCCTGTTTCACTCACCTTTTCTCTGAGCCCTCGTTGCATCTCGGCAGCACTCCCCCACCTCTAGCTATGTTTGTGCCCAGCCTGAGTGGGTGGCCGGGGCACGCCACGGCTAGGAGGTAAGCGGGAGATGCAGCTCAAACCAGCACCGTGGAAGCAACTGGAAGGTGAGTGGATCAGGCAGACCTGGGGGGGAATATACACAGCCGGGCAATCCCAATTCAGGATGCCAAACAGAGGAACAACACATGGGAAAGCAGTAAACATTTTTCATTTAATGCTTGAAAACCCTCTGTCCAACTCAGCTCATCCTGTCTTTCACTAGTTTACTTAGGCATGCAGGGTGGGAGGGGGGGGGGGGGGACTGCAACGGGGCCCAGGAGGTCCCATCATTGTTACTCCACCACTTCATTTATCAGATTTGTGCGCACCTGAAATTACGTTGTGGAACAACAAGCAACAATTTCAGTCTTAGTTGTCTAGTTGTATCCAATTGAGTTAAAGTGGACCAAACCCACGGCGATTCCCTCCCCCCCTAGGGCATCCAAAATCGGGGTGCCCCGCTGAAATCCTCCAGGTCATCCATACACTTACCTTCTTTTCCAGTCCAACGACACGTGCACGAGCCGCATCCCTGCTATCCCTCTAGCAGGGCGCGTGCCCGTACCAGCCATTTGTCAGTGGCCGGCACTGACATGCTCCCTGTTAGCGGTTAGCAGGGGATTTACCTATCAGCGTGCTCGGAGCTACTCGCCACGAGGAAGGGACGTTAGCGCACTGATTGGATTAGCGGCCGCACTTGCACTGTAGCACAGGGAAGAGGTGAGTTTGTTTAGGCGACCTGGGGGGGGTTTCACACAGCGGGACACCCCGATTGGTGCAAGGACCAAAACCCAGGATAGTCAAAATCCGGGGTTTTGGTCCACTTTAAAATAACTGGAAAAATGTCACTGTATGGGCCGGGACAGGGCCCCATTTAATGTTAGTAACAGGTCACATTTAGTTCCGCACTGCAGTGATCACAGATAATGGAAGGACATTACAATGGATGAATAAGTGGTGGCGGGCTCTGCATATGGCACCATTGCATTGCATGTGTATTAGCTCCAATGTGATAGTACAATGTCATTACCACATGACTGGGAAGTGCTATTCATATTGCTGTAGGTTGAGGAGCTTGGGCTACATAGGTTCTGTTATAGACAGGAAGGTGTGATGAGGGAGCAGCGAGGAGCCCGGTGACAGGAATGGTAGTAGCAGCACGCGTTGCCTGAGGCACTACAAGTCCCAGAAGCCACACCCCCGCCATGCTGTGAGGTAAAAGTTGCGCTCGCCGCCCCCCCCTAGCGTGGAGGGGGGCTCCACTCACCAGAAATGTCGGTCCCTGCGCACTGTGTCCCCAGTTCCCCGGCATCTCACCTGAACGCCGCACACTGAGCGCCTCCAACGGGACTCTCTCACTCTTCTTCCCGGGACGGTCCCGGCCTGTCAGGAAGACGCATGCGCGCTTGGGCGTGCCTAGGAGTGGTGTGGGAGGGAGAGCGCCGCACGCCCCGCCCCTTTGTGACCCCTGTGTCAGGCAGTGAGAGTGTGGAGAGCGGGCTGTGTTTTCCCGTACACCGCTCCTGCTGCTGCTGCCGCCTCACCCCACTGACCCGCCATCCTCCCCAAATACTTTCCATGGCGTGTAATAAAGGATTGTATCTGGCTGAGATAACCGCGTCCTTCAGCAGAATGGGAAAAGGACTGGAGATGCTGACCCGAGCAGCCAATCAGGCGCCAGGGAAAAGGAACCAGTTACTTCATTGGCTGCTGGAATTAACCCTTTCAGCTTTTTTTTATAAACTAGCCCCAAAGTGTGATCTGCTGTGCTGGCGATCACATGATGCCCCTGATTGGAATACAAGGGACAGTCCAGGCAAAGGGTTAAATATCATATGCTTTCTGCTGCTGTGAAGAGGAACAAAACTCCCCATTTGGGATGCCTCGCTGTATAAAATACTCCAGAAAAGCCTGTTCAATCATTTTTCTGGGAATCCCATGGCGCATGTGCGGGCCCCCAATCAATCACCGGTTTATTCTCCATTTGGTTTCCACTCGCTCTATGTGCCTTAGCTGGAGGTGAGTGGGATTGCCAGAGAGGTGAGCTTACAGACGGGCAACAAAAATGGTGAAAGGACCTAAACTTAAAGTGGTCCCACGCCCGTTTTCTAATGAATGAGTGCAGGACGGCACTGTAACAGGCTCAGGGGGACATCCAGATTGCTGGAGCCCCCTACAACACCCCCAAACTTTACCACGGGTGAAATGCTGTCCTCCGATTGGCTGCCGTCATGGGTCGACCTTGGCCAGAACTACCTACATGATTGCAGTTGGAGGATCAAGGTGAAGGTAAGGATTTCAGGGTGTTGCTGAGATCATTGCGCCAGAGGGCTCCAGCAATATAGATGCCCCCCGGAGCCTGTCACAGCGCCACCCTGCCCCTGTTCATTAGAAAACTGATGTGGGTCCGCTTTAAAGGGAACATAACTCTGAGTAGCCCACCCTGGGATCTCTTAAACCGGACCTGTTATTGAAAAGCCCAAACCCCTAAAAAATGATTCCCCAGCATCTAAAATTAATATATTTTACGTTTTTAGTCACTTATTCTTTCCCCCACTGGGCTGCAACTCTATTAAGGACTTTATGATATGGGCGCCGCCATCTTGACTCAGAATCATCACACTTACTGAGGAGAGGAGAGAGGGATAAAGTACAGGGGGTGGGGTTATAGCTGTGCTTTGCTCAGACAGAGCAGAACTGAGGTCAGAAAAAGGTCAGCAGTCCCAGAATGCAGAGCAGTACAGTCAGAAGGCACTTCCTGTTTACAGGATGTTCCATGAGCCGCCATCTTGGTTGTTTAAAGGCTCAAAACATGCAGTAAATGCAGGTAGGATGATTTGATCTGTATGTACAGGGTGTGGGAAACATATAAGACAGACTCTTATTCAGAGTGAAGGACCGCTTTAAAGTGGACCAAAACCCACGACGATCGGCCGGGGATTCTATAATATAGATTCCCAGGCCGATCAATCCCCACCGGGCAACCAAAGTTGGGATGCCCGCTATGTGAAACCCCCCAGGTCGTCCCATTCACTTACATCGCTTCCCGGTCCAATGGCGCATGCTCGAGTCAGAGCCGCATCCCACTATCCCATTTGCAGGGTGAGACAATTGTGAATGGCTGGTGCAGGTACGCTCCCAGTTAGAGGGAAACGGAGGATGCGCCGTCAGGGCGCTCTGATCCGCTGCTCTTAGATGCGCCGAGGGACTGGGAAGAGGTGAATTGGTCTCGGTGTCCTGGGGGGTTTCATGCAGCGGGGAACCCCAGATTTGGGTGCCCCGGGGGAAAGGACCAAAACCCAGGATAGTACAAATCCTGGGTTTTGGTCCACTTTAAGATTAAGATGACCTTACCTTGGGGCATCCCATTTGCACTGTGTGAAACCCCCCCAGATCACCCATCATAATCTTCCCGGTCCAACAGTGCATGCGCAGGTTCTTGTCCAATCAGAGCCATTTGTCGTGACAATATCATTCTGCAAACAGCTCTGATTGTTTTCAATGTGGAGCGCAAGCGGCTGCATCCCCTACATCTTGCGGCTGTGCTTGTGTTCCCGCCCCAGCCATTCAGATAATGCGCTGCTGGGCATGTAGCCACTTGCACTCTCCATTGAGGCAAATCAGAGCGGTTTGCTGAATGACATAGCCCTGGCAAACAATTCTGATTGCATGAGAGCCTGCGCATGTGCCATTGGACTGGGAAGAGGTGAGTTATTATGGGAGATCTGGGAGTTTCACACAGCAGGGCATCACAAAACAGGATGCATCTGGGGCATTGAACTTTAAAGCAGATCTAAACATTTGTGGGCTGGTCCTGGAATGTAAAAGACTCTAGGACCAGCTCCTGGGGCATCCTATACTCACCATTTACAGCAGCTCCACAGCGCTGTGTATGCCGGTGGCCCCATCCCCAGCTTCCCTGCATCTGTGCGCTCTCCAGCGCCCAGCTGTTCATATAGGGAGCGGGTGCGTGAGACCGCACACTCCACAGGGGAACCAGGGCAGCTAGCCAGCTGGCGCACTCAAAATTGCCTTGGGGGTGTGGCCACGGTGGTGGAAAAAAACATTTTTTATTTTTTGGGAAACCCAGGAGCAAGTTACTCTGACTGGTGGGAGGCAGGGCAGTTGGTATATTTTTTTATGTGCTTTAAAGTGGACCAACACCCAGGATTTTGACTATCCTGGGCCTTGGTCCACTTCGGTGGGGCACCCCCGATCGGGGTGCCCCGCTGTGTGAACCCCCCCCCGAACCCCCCGAACAACTCACCTCTCCCCGCTCCCAGCGCCGACGGACAAGCCGCGGACAAGCGGCTCCTCCGCCGCCGCCTCCCGCGCGTCCCTCTTGATGCGCGCGTGCCTGCGCCGGCCATTCATAGACGGCCGGCGCGGGCGCGCGCACATCTAGAGGGGCGCGAGGGAGGCGGCGGCCGAAGATAAGGTAAGGAGTTTGGGGTGTTTGGGGGGATCGGCCGATCACCCGTGGGTGTTGGTCCACTTTAAAACTCAAGATAGACTTAAGTAATTAATTTGTACAGTCTGGAGTAAAGAAAGGAAAGAGGACTGGGACTGAGAGGAACAACACCCGGGAATTTCCTCTCTGAGGTGGGGCTGTGTGTATTCCCCTGGGCTTCCTGACGTTCCCGCTGCACAAGTGAGGCTGAAACCAAGAGCGCTGATTGGCTAAGTGGCCTGCTCAGCCGATCAGCACACTCGATTTCACTTGGCTCCCTTCGGCTCCTCTAGCTGCTGAGATAACCCCGAAGGAAATCGAGAGGGGACCAGAGCACCACGGCACACATCCCCTACTCATGTGCCCGTGCCACAAATTCAGAAAGGCCTGTCGCTGGTACGTACACAGCTAGAGGTGAGCAGGTAAGTAAAACAGATGAACTGCAGGGTTTCACACAGGGAGGAGTGGGACACGGATGGATGTCTTTTAGACTCCAGTGTTCCTCTTTAAATATGTGAAAGGCTTGAATAAGGATCAGGAGGGAAGTGTTTTTCAGAAGAAACTTAAAGTGGACCAAACTCGCTCCCAACGCTGGGCACTGCCATCTTTCTACCAATTATGCCACAGAGCATGCATTCCCTAATATCTGGGCAGCCCTTCCCATAGAGTTGGCCCCACCGATTGATTTCGGCCGAGGTGTTTTTTTTTAAATTTAAAGTGGACTCCCGGGCCGATAGATTCCCTCCCGCCTGGGGCATCTGTGTGAAATCCCCCAGGTTTCCCCATTCACTTACCTTGCTTCCCAGTCCAACGACGCATGTGCAAGCCGCACCCCACTATCCCTCTAACAGGGCATGCCTCCGCACCAGGCATTTGTGAATGGCCGGCACAGGCACGCTCCCTGTTAGAGGGAAGTGGGGGAAGAGCACTCAGAGCCGCTGGCCTTAGACGAAGGCTTAGATGGCGTGAGGTCAGCGGGTCAGAGAGCACTGATTGGATGAGCCGCTGCGCATGCGCCATAGGACTGGGAAGGAGTGAGTTGTGCTTGGCGATCTGGGGGGTTTCAGACACTGAATGGGGTGCCCTGGGGGAAAGGACCAAAATCCAGAATAGTCAAAATCCTGGGTTTTGGTCCACTTTAACCCCTCCTCACCCTGCCTGGCAGGGCACGGGGGACCTTAAAAACATGCCGTCTGGCTGGACTGGACCTTTAATATGCACAGCAATCTGTTCTGATTGGAGGAGAGCCCGCACGTGCACCGAGAATCAAGGTGAGTACATGGGGCGATCCTGGGGGTTTTACACAAAGGGACATCCCAAATCAAAATGCCCTTGTAGATTCGACCAATATCCATGTGGGTAAAACACGTGTACACATGTGGGTACACTAAAGTTGCCTCCTCTGGTGATAAATAAAAAATGAAACATCTGATCCCTGTACCCAGCTCCAGGGCCGGATTATGAGAGGGGCGCAAGGGGCGTTAGCCCCGGGGCCTCCACCACTTGCCCTGCAAAGGGGGCCTCCACCAACCTTTGGGTTATGGTCTGGTCCAGGAGGCTTTTCAGTCTTTGGTCTGATGGGCCGAGGGGCCGGCAATAAAGCTATCCGTGGCAGTGGGGGCCCCCTGCGCCTGAGCAAGCTTTTTTTTTGTTCTTGCAAACCCACGGGGCAGGACGGAGAGTCTAGAGCAGCAAAGCCGTCGCCAGCAACGCTACAGTGATGGGTGCAGAGCTGTCACAGCACATAAGCCACCAAGCACAGCCGCTGGCAGCTCAATGCAGGGAATTGTATTCTGCTGGACCAGCTGGGCGACTACACTACCCCCCACCCAGAATGGCAAAGCAGGAGTTCCCAAGCAGCACAAGGGACTCGATCTGACCTTCCAGTAAGTAGGCGGGTGCCAGACAACCACCAATCAGGTACTTGGCTGGACTATTATTTTAAAGTTAAAAAATCCTGTATCTGGGGCCCCCACCAGATTTTGTGCCCAAGGGCCTCCACCACACTTAATCCGGCTCTGCCCAGCTCGTACATACGGGGCTCCGTGTGATGGCTGTAGCAAAGCTGCACAGATCTGGAATGCCTCATGGGAGATGCACGCACAGCCAGGGTTACACTGGCCATAGGGAGCATAGGGAGTCCCAGTTGGACACACTGCTTTGGGAACAACTTGCCTGGCACCTCACCCACACCCTGTGCCAGAATGTATTCAATCCCCTTTTCCTCAGCTCCTGGCTCTCCCAGGTCTGCCACATTGACTAAGCTACTGCTAGTTATAGACATGCAATCTATGGGAATAAGACCAATAACTACACTGTATAATGTTATGGCATTTTATAAATAAATAATAATAATATTACAAATTCAGGATGGGAGTTACTATATCCAAGTTTCCTGGGGACCTGTTGTCATCATCTCCCAAATTTAAAGGAGGACCAAAACCTTATAGATATATATGTGGCCTCAGATGCACTCTTTCTCAAAGTGGCTCAAAACCCAGCTTGAACGGCGCATGTGCGGGCTGTGGTCGCATCCCCATTATCCCTCTAGCAGGAGGTGTGCCTGCGCCAGCCATTTGTGATTGCCCGGCGCTGGCACGCTCCGTGTTAGAGGGAAGCGGGGGATGTGGCCGAAAGCACGATTGAAGCCGTTGGGCTCTGAGCGCATGGATTGGACCACCAGCAGCACATGTGCCATAGGACCAGGAAGAGGTTTCTTTGGGCAATCTGGGTGGTTTCACACAGCAGGGTACGCCCAATCCTGGGTTTTGGTCCACTTTAAATGCTCATACTGGGGTTCACTTGGTTTCACATTGCAGGGCATAACGAATCAGGATTCCGAATCAGGAAGTTTTAACCTGCACCCCTTAAAGACTGTAGTCTGGGCTTCAGTCCACTGGCAAAAATGACTTCAGGTCTGCTCTACCCTGTGGCGGAGGGGTCTCCTAATTTGGGATGCCCTGTCAATGCCTCCTGTGAGTGACTTCTTTGGAGCAGTCTCGCTCATGATTGCAGGTGACCAGTTGGGTTCATAAGACGGGCTTGCATGCAGTGCAAGTCCACCTAGAGAACCCCAGCGATCGCTGGCATCCATATGATGCAGCCACCAGTGAGAAAACACAAATGCAGCTTAATCTTTCTGTTTTTACTCTGCCTGAAGTCAGGGAAACTGTGACTGTAATGGCTCATTTTCACAGAACAATAAGCGAATGAATAATTGCTAAACCGAATGCAATCAAGCGATAATTGATCTGTGCAAATGCCGGCTGCAATCAAATGATCAACCAGAATTCGCCCGTTTGTCGAGTGTATCTTTTTGGCTGACATAAAATTTCTCGATCGTCGCATTGGCATGTGGAAACCGAAATTGACTATACAAATATCTTAAATGTGATGTTAATTACGTTTTAACGAATATTTGGCGAAAAATTGTCTGTGGCTGAATTCAAGTCATCCGCTCGCCTAAAAGTTGTATGATGCTTCGCTCGCTCAACTAACGATCATTTAATCTGCTTGTGGAAATGGGCCTCAAAGCATATGACCGGAGTAAAAAGCACATATATAACAAAGGTTAGGTAGACATCTATGAACGTAACCAGTGACTCCACATTGTGTACTTTTCTACCTATCAGTCTCACAGTTACTGGTGCAGTATGTTTGAGCAGTGGTTGGCATTACTTCCGATCCTACATTTCATCCTCCCCTCAAAGGCATTGTTGTCACATTACTGGGATGCATCTCCCATAGAAGTTAATCTGAGCATGCAGGGCACAGTAATCTCTTCCTGCATCACATCAGTCTGCCTTACCAGACTGGCCGTGGATGACATAGGATCAGAGGCCAAATAAGTTAGTGACCTGCCTAATCCATGAGGAATTTAGGTAAGAAAATCTGCTTGGAGTTGAGCTTTAAATAAAACTTAGACGCTGATTGGTTAGTATCTTTGTGATAAATCTGCCCCACAGATTCGTGTGAAGAATGTGCTATGCATGCTCTTCTCTTATGATGACTGGATTTAATTCTGATAAATTGAAAATTTTCTTTCAAAATAAGGTATGAGTAATAAGTGGAAGGTCAGTCTCGGCTCCCCGCCCCTGCTCTGCCCCTCCTCTGGCACTGAGACAGGATGAGTCAGAATGAGGGGGTGACAGAATAAAAACTCTTACTTTGCCCAGAACCCACACCACCGTTCCCATGGGCACAGATGGCTGTTGCACAGACCCTGCGTCCCCTACTCTGTGCGCGCTCCGTCTGCCCATTCAGGTGGTGGCCAGGACTCAAAGCGCTGGGGAACGGAGAGGTAATGTTTGTTTCTCTTTGTTACCCCCGTCCATCCTGCCTCAGCACCAGGGGAGGGAGGCAGGGCAGGAGTGCTGACCCATGACTGGACTTTATAGCAATCCAACATTCATTTTATGAAAAATTTGTTAAAGGGGAGCAAAACCCAGGGCAGCTGGCAAACCCCTGGGGTCCTCCTGAATGTGTCCACTGTGTGAAACCCCCCAGATGGCTCTCGCCCAGTCAGAGAGGATTGCTGTGTCTGTCATCTGTCACACAGCTCTGATTATTTACAATGGGGAACAAGAGCAGCCGCATCCTCTGGATCCCCAAGCTGTGTGTGCTTTCCCGTCCCAGCCATTCAGATAGGCAGGGCGAGGGTTTGCACGCCGTTGGGGATGCGCTTGCTTGCGCTCCCCATTGAAGTCTATCAGAGATGTTTGCCGAATGACATAGTAATTTGGCAGATGACCTATGCATGTGCCATTGGACCAGGAGGATGTGATCCTTTCTAGGCAATCTGGGGGGTTCACACAGCGGGGCATCCCAACAAAACCCAGCATAGTCTAAATTCTGCTTTAATTGCATCTGATCACAGTGTGGAAGGGGGGTTCTTGATTGGTAATGATCCACTGCACATGAGCCCCAGTACTGTAGGGGCAGATAATGTGGCAGGATTGGGTATGGACCCCAACAGCCTGGGGTTTCTTGTCTGGGGGGTACAGTGGGGCCAGATGCAGCAGGGCTGGAGACTAGAGAAGCAGGGATTGAATAGAAGATGTTGCATTCTCCTCCTAGTTCTCCCTACAGACAGTCTGCCCCTGTGAAACCAGGTGGCCCATTGCAAGGTATCGGCACTGTGGTGACCAGGTTAGGGAAGCTGGGAGGCAGCTGTGGGTCACCGGCTTTTGGGGTGGCAGGCTGAAGCCTAGGTTCCGGACAGATGTTAAAGTCCGTAGGCCCAGATGGTATGAGGGCCCTGTGTCGTGAAGCCAGGAGGGTTTGGTGGCACCGGTTACCCTACCAACCAGGGGTCCCAGGAGATCCCTTGCTAGGTGTTGGGTAGCAATAACAGGCAGGGGCCAGGTTAGGATCAACGGAACTTTTACTGGCAGTCTAGATGGTACAGTGACAGTACAGATCGGGGGCTCAGGAGCGATCCTGTGGTGTGGGAGACTAGAGGACTTGCTGAGACTTATAGTGCTATCTAGGCTGAATAGCTTACTTGCAAGATTGAAGATGGGTTCTGCGACCTTGGAGATTAGAGTTGAATTGAAGATAGGCTCTGTGACCTGGAATATGAAAGATGATGCTGTAGATTTATCAGCGGACTTGGTAAGCATTAGTCTGGCCCTTTCTCCACACTAGCCACATGAGACAAGCCAGCAGCACAAGCACAGACCTTCTTCCTTCAGAGAGCAAAGCTATTCTGACTAGAAAATGGAGGAGAGGGAAGGCTTAGGTGCTCAGCAGTCCTGATAGGCTCACCACTTGTCACATGACCCTTCCCTAGCAAGTTAGTTCCAGCAATAGGGAGTTATGAAGTTTATGGAACTGCACAATGTGAATACATTAACTCTTTGAGTGCAAACTACATAAATTCACATAGGAAACATGGTATTACATGAAAACAGGATATAAAAGGTTATTATACAGGAACAGGGTATATATTATACTGTATGAACACAGATATATTATACCATATTAGCTACGCAATATAACAGACCCCAAAGTCACAGGGACAGCCGAATGTCGAGGGGACACATATAGAACAGTATTGCAAATGCTGTACTGGGACATTGCAGCACCACCACTTCTGAATGTACACCCCCCCAGCTTCATACTTACCGATCCAGCCATGCCGCTGGTTTCTCTAATGGAGAAGCGCTTTCCTCGCACACATGCATCCCATGTTTCCAGGCGTGCATGCACGCCTCCCTCGTTGACTCCTACATCTTCAGCAGTTACAAGTGTGGGTCCCATCAGGGCTGTGTAGGCCCCTGCCTCGGAAAGAGATGGAAGCAATGTGGAAAAGTGAGATGAAGAAATTGTGTAAAAAAAAAAATTTAAAACGAAAAGGATGATGGGAGGGAAAATCAAAAAACAAGACAGATGTATGTAGAAGGGGTGAAAAGGTGTGATGAGAGAGAGATAGATGATAAAAGAGGGGAAAAGGGACAGAGTAAAGCAAGAAGCAAAAAGTAGAGAGACCTGCTGAGCCAGGTAAGAGCTTTATAAAAGTTATCCGCTAATATTGGGATGGCGCTGTGCTGACACACAGGTTGTATACCCCAAAACTGGCTATGTACTTATCTATGGAGCTCGTGCACCACAATTCCCATTGGTCATGGTGGGTCATGCGTCCCCACTACAGCATAAGAGTGAGCTGGTATTGGGCCCTCTCAGTACTGGACATCAACAATGCTGCAGTGGGTAAAAAGGGTGGGGCTCATTTTTGTATAAGTTGCAGACAATCTTTCAAGCCCATCTGTTTTATTTTGGATAGGGTTATGTAGAGCAAGAAACTATGTAATTATTTTTTACATGAGCTATCTGAGAGGGCCTAAAAAACATTTTCAGCCTAAAATAAAAAAATCTTTATACTTACAATGTGTCCCACGCAGACTGCCAGCGATACTCCGATCTAACCTGAAAGCTCGTGCTGCACACTCGCGTTTCTCTTCCTGGGGGCGAAGACGCCCGCCAGGCGCCTCCTGCCCCACCACTAACAGCTGTTTAGTTGGAGCTCTGCAGGCTCTGCCAACTCACATGCTGTCCATTCAGTGCAATGGATCCTCTCCTCCATTGCACTGAATGGATGCCGCTGTTTGACTGATTCAAGGGGTGGGATGGCATGCGAGGCACCTGGATTGTTTACAATTGGGAGCGTACGTTGATGCATCTCCTGCAGCGTGCACATGCTCCCATCCCAGCCATTCAGATATGCTGGGATGGGAGAATTCAGCTCCCCATTAATTTCATTCAGAGCCTTTTGCCGAATGACACAGTAAATGCAAAGGGCTCGTACTGAACCAGGGTTTGCTTCTATGGAGTGGTGAAAGGTGAGTTGTAGTGGGCTTTATGGAGGGTTTCACAAAGAGGTACACAGAACAAAAACCCAGGAAAGCCGCTTTGAATGAGCGTTTGTGTGCAGTAGGATAGAGATGCTACCCCATTGTTCTGAGGCATGTCTTTCTCAGTTTGGTGTGGGCAATTTATAGAAAAACTCTAAGCTGTGCTGCTGCCTTCACCCTTCCATGTGTGGTGAGAATCACACAGGCACTGCAGCCCAGCAGGGAACTTGTTATCAAGATATACTGGGGTTTGGCCCTGCAAAAGGGGGCAAAACCCCAAGGTACCCGACCCGCCAGTGATTATTAGTAGGTTTTATTGTTGATTGGTTTGAGAAATGGAACCCTGTTAGGGAATAAGGCTGGTTGCCTGGGTGGTCCCTACAATTGAGATTCTATTGATTGGGCCTGCCACTCCTATGCAGGTAACCTTTATGGCAATGTAATTCACTTTCACATTATTTCTTTTTGTGTAATGTTATAATATATTTTTTCTGTATTATTCATGTTAGATTATGTCTGTCCAATTGGGCACTGAGGAAGCCGAATACGGCGAAACTAGTCTGCCCGACAAGACACTGCATTATTTGACTAACTTCTCTCAAGTAACATTGGGAGTTTTTTGGATCTATGGAATTGTGTATCATGTTTTTAAGATAAAACTTTTTGTGTATAGATATACACCAGCATTTTAATGTGTACTCTCTAATAAAATGTTCTGTTAATTTTTATCCATGTGATGTTTTGCATATTACGGCACGGTTGGCCTATCTTGGCGAGTCCCATTTTGCTGGACCAGGGAGAAGGTCCAAAACTCCCTTGCCCAATCAATAGAATCTCAACTTGTTATCAATCTAGCCAGCTATAGAATGATTTTATCTCCTTCTAACATTCCCCTCGATTCAAAGAGCAAAAGTTAATTGATTTCGGATCGAGAATCGTAAGTTTGGGTGGGTGTTAGTCATTTTTTCCTGTTTTTTTGGCCATTTCCGACTCACACGAGCCTACGTACGAATGCGTATATGCTCTTACGATCATCGCAAGTTCGTTCCTAAATTTTAGGATCAAAACGTAAAACTTAGGATCAAATCCTAAAACTTAGGATCAAATCCTAAAACTTAGGATCAAAACGTAAAACTTAGGATAATCGGATGTGTTTAGGCGTGATTCAGAGAACAGTTTTCCTACCTCTAAATACGTTCTAAAAGAAAGCCACTGCCGACACCTTTTAGCAGTCGGATTGCTGTTCTTGAACAGGTTTTTTGGCTATGTGGAGGAGTCTGCGCGTCTTGAGCTCCAATGAACTGCATGTATCAGCATGGCCGAGGCCATAAATTGTATAGCAATGCATACCTGATTCATGTATGCCTTATAAAAGCATTTTATTGTGGACCTTAATTAGTCCTTTGCATGCAAACCTTTATTTTGCAATACATCCATATATTTGCGTTAATTAAAGAAACTTATGTCCTTTGTTATTTATTTTTAAATTGATGTACTAGAATAATATTTTTAGATTGAATTTATTGGTGTAGTTGTTTACCTTTGCTTTGTTTAATTATTTAAGCTCATCTTTGGTCAGATGCATCACACTTACTGAGGAGAGGAGAGCGGGATAAAGTGCAGGATGTGGGTTACTGCTGTATTTTGCACAGACACAGCAGAGCTGGGGGCACGGAAAGGTCAGAAATCAAAGAATGCAGAGCAACACAGTCACAAGGCCCTTTCTGTTTGCAGGCTGCCCGATAATACCTGACCCGCCATCTTGGCTGTTTCTAGACTCATAACATGCTGAAGTTGCTGGGTGTTTTTTAATTTTTGAGAGCAATCTGTATGTAGAGGGTGTGGGTAACCACACACAAAATTTTAAGTTGTACCATTTGAAGCCAAAATATTAAAATTAAATCCACAAGTAAAAAATGCAAGTTAACTAAAAATTAAACAAAGTAAGATTTACTTATGCAAATGCATTCATTAATGGTTGGTTACTACAAAATGAATGAAATAAAGAAAAATAAAAGACCAAATATTTAGAATGCACTTTAATGAGGTAAGTTTGTAGTGCGCAGGCGAAAGATCAGAAGGATTTACGTCCAGACAAAAAAGGAAAAAGGGCAAAACCAATGTTGCAACCTGAGAAATGAAACGGAAAATTCAGGATGGAAACTGACATAGGTCTGATTCCCGAACTGCCATACGAACGGACGTACATTTTAGGATAGAGACTTATTTGCTTATAGAATCACTCGCAAGTTCATACGAACGCACGAGCGTACGGGAAAAATAGGATGATCGGCACCAAAATCCAAGCTGTTACATGTTTCTTTGAATCGACCCTATTCTGTGTGGAAACAGATACCATATATCTCTCTGATTGGATCTGCTAAAGCTCCCAGCTCTTCTTCACTGTGTCTTTGTACTGGCAAAAGCTCTATCCCTTCATCCCCCCATTCATGTGTAAGCAGGGCTCTCAGGTGTATAGCAAGATGGTGACTCCCATGCAGTCCAGAAATGCAGCATCTGCATGGGTTTAAGACCTCCCAAACAGCATACTATTTGAGCAATTTACTAAACTTTATTTTTTTGACTGGAGGTCTGGTTTTTAAAAGTCCCTCCTTTAAAAAAAAATATAATTTACATCATCCAAAGCATACAAATGTAACTGGAGTTTGACCTTTAAAGGCTGCGGCTATCTGGGGGGGGGGGGGTTCACACAGGGGGGAACCCCCGATCGGGGTGTCCCTGGGAAAGGACCAAAACCCAGGAATTTGACTGAATGTCCACTTTAACATTTGCATAATGACCTAAAATTCTCCATCTTTGTTGCTATCTGTCTGTGATCAGTTCTATGCCGCCTCTAGGTTTCCAGCATTCCTTCATGCTTCATGTAAAGCTGCTGTGAAGTCTATGCAGACAGGGAGGGTTAAGTGCTTAAGTTGTTACATTTGGCCAATGAAATATTGAAAGTCCAACCACTGTGCTGCCCCCATCACCGCTAACAGTTTTTAAAAATCTATCTCTACTCTGCTTACAATCAAAGTGGCAGCATTAAATTATCGTTATCCCTTTTCCGCTAGCATAGTTATTTCTGCTCTTATTTTATAGCCTCTAGTCATGAGAGTCACTATAGTTACAGAATAAGCAAGAATAAACCCAAATAATGTAGTTGTACTGGCTAATTGTGTGAGACATGCAATAAAACAAATAAAGGCTGGGTTTCAGCTACCCTGGAAATATAAGGAAATGAAAAGTTGGCCAATAAAAAGTTTGCATTAAGGAGTATCTCTGGGATAAAAGCAAACCATAATCACCAATCCATGTCTGCCTTGAACCTTCACCACCCCGGTTTCTAAATTCCATTAGGTGGGGAGGGGGGGCATCATCCCACCAGTTTTCAGGATTTAGTAGTGTGGATCACCTATCCTCGATCCAACAACCCATGGGCAGGCTCTTTCTCAGTTGGAGCCCTTTGCCATGTTTACAATCTTCAGCAAAAGGCTCTGATTGCCCTGAATGGGGGGCTACACACAACGGGGCATCCCAATTTTGGATGCCCCACTGTGTGATTTCCACCCCGGGTTTTGGTTTGCTTTAAGGCAGACCAAAACTCTAGAGTTTTGGTCCACATAGCATGATCCTTAGTGGTGGTGACTAGTTACAATTAGCAGAACACTTTGTCCTTGCTAAATGCCACAGATTACTGATATAGTCACAGAGGGGCACACTGTGGGGCATCCAAATGGAGTATGCTTTGAAGTCAAAAACTCTATAGAACTTTGGCTCACATTAAAGTGGACTAAAACCCAGGATTTTGACTATCCGGGGTTTTGGTTCTTGCCCCCGGGACACCCTGATCGGGGATGCCTCGCTGTGTGAAACCCCCCAAGTCGCCGAAACCAACTCACCTCTTCCCGGTCCTACGCCACATGCGTGGCCGCTTGTCCAATCAGCGCGCCTGTTGCCATCTGCATCCCCCGCTACCCTCTAACAAGTTTCAACAGACAGAACATGGTCATGCTAAGCTATCTTGGTCAGGGATTCATTGTGCGTCTGCCCCCACAGTGACAGAGGAGCACGCCTCTCTCCATTCCTTGTAGTAGGAGCATACCAAGCAATGCCTTGGCCTGCCCCATCATCACCAGGTACCAGGGTGCACCAGCACACCAATTAGGTAGGGTGAATATTAGATTGCTTGACTGTTGCAAAGTAGCTGCGAAAGAACAAAATATGTATTAATCTGTTGATCCTAAATGTTAAACACAAAGGAACATCCCACATCGGTCTCCACTGTGGATTGCTGGGCTTACTCATGCTGAGATCGCTGATTGACAGGGGCGGCCAGGAAACCACCTCTGGAGGTGGTCCTGGAAGAAAGAAACTTAGAGACAATGTTTGGAGACCTGCTACAGCATCTACAGTACACTGCAGGAAATGGAGTAGAGGCACAAATGACAGGCTTCACAAAACTTCTAAGAAACTTCAGGACCGTCCGTATAAGTGCCCCTGATTTAGGTTGCACCACTGTGTGAACTCCCTGCAGTGGCCCACATCCCTTATCTTTCCTCAAGTCCCTCACCATTATTGGGGGCCACATCCCTGGCATCCCTGCAGCTAAGACACATTCCCGTGCCCAGCCATTCAGATAGGCTGGGCACAAGAGTGTGCGCACTCTGCAGGGAAACCAGGGATGTGGCTGCTGCTGCTCCCAATGCCAATGCTTGGTTCTAACCAATGCTTTATGCAATGCATTAGTATGCACTGCATTGAATGGATGAGAGCCAGGTGGCGTGAGTTGAGAAGCGTTGAGTGGCCGATCTGGGGGGGGGGGGGGGTTCACACAGCAGGGCATCGCAAATCGGGAAGGTCTTATCACCAGGATAGTGAAAATGCTAGTGATATGTCCACTGTTACCGGATACTTACTAGTTACTAGCTATCTACTATGATCAAGCGTCAGCACCCGCATGTTTAAGCTGCACCGATTTATAGCGGCGCTGTAGGTAAAAATCCCATAGACCACAATGGGCAGAACTGTATTGAAGTATTTTTTGCTTATAAATAATTTCTAAAAAAAAATGTATTTGTACAGAACTTGATTTGGTGACTTGTCACAAGATGTCACCAAATGTCATGTTATTCATTTATAGTAAAATCTTTTTTCTTGCCTGTTTTTTGTTAACAATTGGGTTGATTCAAAGAAACATGTAACAGCTTGGATTTGGGTCACGATCATCCTATTTTTCACGTCCGCTCGTGCGTTCGTATGAACTTGCGAGTGATTCTATAAGCAAATACGTTTCTATCCTAAAATATACGTCCGTTCGTATGTTATCTCCCGAACTTGCCTCAGTCAGTTGGCAACCGTAAAAATCACGTTCATGTGCTCACCTGTTGCGGCGGCAGCCTGTTTTTTCTGCTGCTTCCATCGTCCACCTCTTCCAATTACTTGCGTTTGCCTCTGGTTTTCATTGGTTTTTGGCCTCTTAGATTCGTGCGTTCGTATGTTTATAAGATCTTGCGCATGCGCACCCTCAACCAGAAACTTACCTAAACCCCTTAGCGCCTGCATCCAACTTCATTTCTCGGTCCATAAAACTTACCTAAACCTCTTAGCGCCTGCATCCTTCTTCATTTCTCGGTCCCTAAAACTGACCTAAACCTCTTAGCGCCTGCATCCAACTTCAATTCTCGGTCCCTAAAACTGACCTAAACCTCTTCGCGCCTGCATCCTTCTTCATTTCTCTGTCCCTAAAACTTACCCAAACCCCTTAGCGCCTGCATCCAACTTCATTTCTCGGTCCATAAAACTTACCTAAACCTCTTAGCGCTTGCATCCAACTTCATTTCTCGGTCCCTAAAACTTACCTAAACCCCTTAGCGCCTGCATCCTTCTTCATTTCTCGGTCCCTAAAACTTACCTAAACCCCTTAGCGCCTGCATCCAACTTCATTTCTCGGTCCCTAAAACTTACCTAAACCTCTTAGCGCTTGCATCCAACTTCATTTCTCGGTCCATAACACTTACCTAAACCCCTTAGCGCTTGCATCCAACTTCATTTCTCGGTCCCTAAAACTTACCTAAACCCCTTAGCGCCTGCATCCAACTTCATTTCTCGGTCCATAAAACTTACCTAAACCTCTTAGCGCTTGCATCCAACTTCATTTCTCGGTCCCTAAAACTTACCTAAACCCCTTAGCGCCTGCATCCAACTTCATTTCTCGGTCCATAAAACTTACCTAAACCTCTTAGCGCCTGCATCCTTCTTCATTTCTCGGTCCCTAAAACTGACCTAAACCTCTTAGCGCCTGCATCCAACTTCAATTCTCGGTCCCTAAAACTGACCTAAACCTCTTAGCGCTTGCATCCAACTTCATTTCTCGGTCCCTAAAACTTACCTAAACCCCTTAGCGCCTGCATCCAACTTCATTTCTCGGTCCATAAAACTTACCTAAACCTCTTAGCGCCTGCATCCTTCTTCATTTCTCGGTCCCTAAAACTGACCTAAACCTCTTAGCGCCTGCATCCAACTTCAATTCTCGGTCCCTAAAACTGACCTAAACCTCTTCGCGCCTGCATCCTTCTTCATTTCTCTGTCCCTAAAACTTACCCAAACCCCTTAGCGCCTGCATCCAACTTCAATTCTCGGTCCCTAAAACTTACCTAAACCTCTTCGCGCCTGCATCCTTCTTCATTTCTCTGTCCCTAAAACTTACCCAAACCCCTTAGCGCCTGCATCCAACTTCAATTCTCGGTCCCTAAAACTTACCTAAACCCCTTAGCGCTTGCATCCAACTTCAATTCTCGGTCCCTAAAACTTACCTAAACCCGTTAGCGCTTGCATCCAACTTCATTTCTCGGTCCCTAAAACTTACCCAAACCCCTTAGCGCTTGCATCCTTCTTCATTTCTCGGTCCATAAAACGTAAGAAAACCACATAATGTACATATGTCTATATGTTTCTAAGCGTGTTTTTTCTGGTTTGTGTAATTGTTTTTTGGTGTGCATATTAGAAAAGACACATTTATGAAGGCTTAAAATATAATTTATTTAAATTATTTTGTTTGTTTTGTTTTTAGTAATTTTCCAAACATATTTGTTTTTTTTTTTTGTTTTGTTTAAAACATAGTATAACTTTTTTTTTTTGGTTAAACACATATAAAATTTTTTTTTTGTTTTTTTTAAAAAACATAGTTGTTTTTTTGTTTTTAAAAACATAAAACATGTTTAAAACTTTTAAAATTGTAAAAACAAGTTAAACAAAGTAGCCAGGACCAAGGGCACTATTCATCATCCTCTTCTTCATCTGTTGGCCCCAACGTCGCCTGTATGGCCAGCAGCTCGGCCACCAACTCCTGGATTCTTTTTTTTTTCTCTGCATTGGTTTTTGGGATAATCCCTGTAAGCAATAGAGAAATAAACATAAATAGGAGTACCAGACCGGTTGGTATGCTGGAAATAGATTTGGGGTTAATCAAATACATGTAAATGCATGACATATGTCATTCTTCCAAGGGATAAAGTTAATGCATTTCCCACAGGTAAGTGTTTAAACTCCTTAAACCGGACCTTCAACATTATTTAATGAAAAGCAATAACTATTCCCAAATGATTAGGCACCAGATCAAAGTACATTTTGGAGGTTTTTTGATTACAGCGCCGCCATCTGGACTCTGAAGCATAACACTTAATGAGGAGTGGAGAGTTGGCTAAAGTAAAGGGGAGTAGCTTACAGTGGTGCGTTGGGAATCCAGAGCATAGCTGGGTTGAGGGAAAGGTCATCAGTCCCACAATGCATGGCAGCACCTTACTTTTTTAGATCTGTATCCCATGCTGCCTGTAAATATTGCGCATTCCATATTCCGCAATATTGGATGTTTTCAGGCTCCTAACATGCATTAGATGGCTGAAGGCTGTTTTTCTATGTTTCTAATCTGTAGCTACAGTGTGTTGCCTAATTATTAGCTATGTTCTTAATACGAGTTAGGGTCCGCTTTAAGCTAACGAAGTGGCCACATGAAAGTGTTAACTACACATTGGCTACGCCTTTAGTTATGTGTGTGTTATTAGCTAACAAAACATTAATATGAATAATGGCATGGAGACTTACGGAGTTGGTGGCCGACAGATGGCTGGTTGGGGCCAACAGGCTGCCCTTGGTCCTGGCTATGCTGTGAAGAAGTCCCTGGAGAAACATGTGACATTTGGTTAGTAGTTGTATAGAGTCACTATTCCAAACAGATCTGGCTCACAGGCTGGCTGACATCACTCACCTTCGTCAGGATCTCCTTCCAGCATCTCTGCTGCCTCCTCCTCCACTATCTCACCCGCTCCAGAAGATTCTACAAATACATAATAAAGGAGAACTTAGTTTTTGGCCTGCCATGTATATCTTTGTGCCTATACATGAAGATTGACATACCAGAGCCTTCCCCATGCCTGGCCGGGCATGACTCCACGCCCACGCGGTTGCGCCCCTCCTCTGTGGTAAGGTCCAGGGGCTGGTCTGAGGAGGCCACAGAGGAGGGGTAGGTCCGTCGCCCGGGAGATCCACCACCTTCACTCACAGATGCAGACTCATGCAGCACTGGTCGGCCTGTACGCCTCCGGGTGCGGCAAATTCTGAAATCCATTTCCAACACTACCAAAGAAAAGTCATTATAAATAAAGGCATAACTTATACATTTGGAACATATACCATGCAATTGCTTTGTACTTACTTGGGAAATGGATCCCAAAAAACCTCCGCACCCGGGGCATGTGCAGACGTTTCAGGTCCGACCAATGCTGCATTATCTGGGTGTGAGTGAAGGTGGTGCTGGTCACACGGTGTATTTCCGCGATGATCTCCCGGGCGATGTCCCTTTTTTCGCACACATTGGGCGCGAAGTCATACCGGCGCTGAAGCATGATCTGAAAAACATAATGGACACAGAGCTTTTACTTTTACACACAGACCCATATGTGTTGCATCACAAGTTGAGAATTTCATGTCATTAACACACACATTTAGAGTGGCAGCCATTTTTGGGGAGTGCCTTAAAGCGGACGTTGACTGTGAATGAGAGTCTGGTCTTATGTTATATGTATCACACACCATGTACATACAGATAATAGCCAACATCAAAAATCAGGCCACCTGCATCTATGGCATGTTAGGATGGTTTAAACATCCAAGATGTAGGCTTATGCTTAGGCTTTTGGACCACGTGTGTGGCTTCCCGTTGTGTTTTTATGGCTTAGGAAAACAGTGTTCCTCAAACATCCGCATCAAGGTCCGAGACAGGCCAGGTTTGCCAGCTAGCCCCGCTACTCCACAGGTTAATTAACTGTTGCTAAGCCTGAGCAATTGCCCTAATTAGGACATCAGCATAGACAGGTGAAAACGTGGCCAGGCTCGGCCCTTGAGGATGAAGTGTGAGGAGCCAGTTATTAAACATTAAGAGACCCCAAACTAGTTCCAAACGCATCATTTACATTTAGGCCATCATTGACTATTAGATTAAAATGCACAGGCAGCCACTTACCAGCATGAGGATCTCTTCCTGTTGACGGGTGAAGATAGTGGGCGCCATCTTTATGCTTCTTCAAGGCAGCAGATAAGTGAAACCCCAGCGGTTTCCTGGTTCCGCTCGAACGTACGTTCGTGCGAGCGCGTAGTCGTGCGCATAGGCGTCACACGCTGGGCTCATTATTTAAAGGTCCCTGCACCCAAAGCTCATTCTCTTTGAGCATTTGTGGAAGATGGCACCTAAAAAGGCAATCTCCAAGCGACCCCAGCAAAGCCAGACCGCGGAGGGCCCAACAACCAGGTCCCAGCAAGGTAGGATAAAGCTGCGATCCAAGACTACTACCTCTGCCCCACCAAGGGACACTGGACCCTCTGGCAGCCAAAAAAGGGGCCCCAAGGCACGTGCCCCTGCCGCCAAAAAACAGGCAACAGCAGCACCCACCACCTCTGCCCCCAGAAGAGGCCGCCCAAGGGAGCCCACACCGGCCATGGGTTCAAGTAGGGCAGTTCGGCCACCCAGGCCCCGCAGCAGGGCCCGAACGCCATCCAGGGCCAGAAGCCCAGCCAGGGCCCGAACCCCATCCAGGGCCAGAAGCCCAGCCAGGGCCCGAAGAACCCCATCCAGGGCCAGAAGCCCAGCCAGGGCCCGCCGAACCCCATCCAGGGCCAGAAGCCCAGCCAGGGCCCGAAGAACCCCATCCAGGGCCAGAAGCCCAGCCAGGGCCCGCCGAACCCCATCCAGGGCCAGAAGCCCAGCCAGGGCCCGCCGAACCCCATCCAGGGCCAGAAGCCCAGCCAGGGCCCGCCGAACCCCATCCAGGGCCAGAAGCCCAGCCAGGGCCCGAAGAACCCCATCCAGGGCCAGAAGCCCAGCCAGGGCCCGCCGAACCCCATCCAGGGCCAGAAGCCCAGCCAGGGCCCGCCGAACCCCATCCAGGGCCAGAAGCCCAGCCAGGGCCCGAAGAACCCCATCCAGGGCCAGAAGCCCAGCCAGGGCCCGAAGAACCCCATCCAGGGCCAGAAGCCCAGCCAGGGCCCGCCGAACCCCATCCAGGGCCAGAAGCCCAGCCAGGGCCCGCCGAACCCCATCCAGGGCCAGAAGCCCAGCCAGGGCCCGCAGAACCCCATCCAGGGCCAGAAGCCCAGCCAGGGCCCGAAGAACCCCATCCAGGGCCAGAACCCCAGCAAGGGCCCGCAGCAGGGCCAGAAGCCCCTACACGGCCCGCAGCAGGGCCAGAAGCCCACGACCTGCCACCAGCCGGGAACAGAGCCCCCGACCTGGCACCAGCCGGGAACATAGCCCCCCAAGAGGGCCCAGAATGTCCACCATGACCACATCTACACCTGGAAGTTCGGTGGCCAGCCACGCAAGAACACCCAGTCCCTTGGCCAGTCCAGTCCAGTCATTGGGAAGCCAACAATCCGGCCATTCCCCTACCCAGCCCCAGGCCATAATGTCACCACATGTGTCTGCACACATGGAGGAGCAGCCAAGCCAACCATCTGGCCGCACATTGCGCCACGGCCAGTTGAGTGGGAGATTCTCCCATGACCAAAATATGGCATTGGCTAGTGGCCTTACATTATACTATGACGAGCTCTATGGGAGCAAATCAAAACACACCATAAAGCAGCGCAAGATGGAATTGTTTGAAACCATCCTACGACAAGTAAATGCAGCGGGGGAAGAGAGGAAAGATGTGTCCCAAATTCAGAAGAAAATCTCGGATCTGAAGTATGCTGTACGGCAAAAAGAAATTAAAAGGCATAATTACAGGTAAATAAATGATGTCTCCAAATATAAGGTTTAGGATGTACTGTATGCACCTTTTCTGAGTACCAAACGATTTTCTCTTTTCAGCCTGAAAACTGGAGGTGGCTTTCCTACAAAATTGGAGTTTACCCCTGCTGAGGAGATTGTGCTGGGACTTCTCCATCCGGTCGCGGTCGGTGGACATGCTGGTCTAAGGGACACAGACTCACCGACCCGTACCCACGGTGAGTACTCTTAAATCTGCATGTTTGCCTGTTTGCTAAATAATCTAAAGTTCACTAGTAACAAGATGACGGGATGGCCCTATGGTTTGCCTTGCTTGGCCTCGCACTACTGTGCCTGTTTGTGTCCTCTTTTGGTCCCTGTGAATCACACATTTAGGACCACATCCATTATGGCAAAGATCTAATTTCCAATTGTATTGGTCAAGTCATGAAGTTTCTCCTGAAAAGTGATATATTTTGAATCAATCACAAAACACACATCATTATGGATGGGTTGCCTATTTGTTGTGTGAGTTGTGTTTGAGTTAACAATTTAATTACCCACCCCCAAACATATCTGACCTAGAGCAGCGAGACTCAACTGGCGGGCCGGGGTCCCAATGCGGACCTTGGCACCAGATTCCAGGACCCCTGCCCAGACAGCCCTGCACTCAGTTACTTCTGTGTTGACGTGCTCAGAGCTGCCCCCTTGATCGGCGATGTAGTGGTTGTTCTCCTGCCCAATGTCATGGCTCCCTGAAACATAGCATTGCAATATGAAGTACTGCACAGGAAGTGGCATTGCAAGGTACACAGTAACTTGGTACATCTTTCTCTTGGCACAATCGTGTCCCGCTGCCCCTGCTCTGCCCCATCTGCCACAGTCCCCCCATGCCCCCCCCCCCACATAAGCCCCATACATTTGTAACAGATTTGCTCCATCCATCCCATCACCATCAATTCGTGAACTCCCCCCTTTAGCCATCCAATCCCTGTCCCCTCAGCTCTGCCCCATCCAGCCCAGCAAGGGCAAGCAGCCTTTATTAGTTTGCACTTTGAAATCTCAAGCCCCTCCACCAGTGTGTTTATTTCTAACTAGACACCCCCTGCGTCAGCCCCATGGCCAGACATTCACCTCTCACCACATACCTTTAAATGGACCTTTACAAGAATTGTTTGAGTACCCCGGACCTAGCGAATGGTAGTCTTAATCCAAAAATGTGCGTTGCAAGTTGTATGCTGACTGGGTACACTTCCTGACTTAGAACTGAGGTCAGTTAGCAGTTTTCGCGAGGCATTGCACCTATCTAAACTTGCGTGTCTTTTAACAAATGTCCCCATTGCTGTAGAGTTGCTTAATATTACAAATAGTGGTTTATTTGATTACCTATCCAAAAAATGGTTATGTGTGTGTTTACCTTGTTTGTTTTTCTCTTCTTCAGCCCAGCATGATCCCTCAGCAAGGGTAAACTCACCCCCCAGTTTGGTTATGCCTACCAGGTCCGTACAGCATAGGAGCCCAGATCCGAGATTTCCGGTAAGTTAATTTAGTACCATAAATACTACCAAGTGCTTAAGCATGTGTTAAACTGTGGGAATCCCAAATTTGGACGCCAACTTACACTTTTTTTTTTATATGTCCCTACAGACCCGCACACTCATGGAAGAGATCCAGGAAATGGAGGAAGATGATGTCTCCATGCAGGGCACGTCGGATGACCTCCCCCTGGGTCCCAATTTGGAACTGCTCCATAATGTTTCTCTGGCCAATCCTCAGCAGCAGAGTGAATCTCCATCCATTGTGCATGCACATGGGGAGACTGACACAACAGTCCCCAGTGTTCACTCTGCTGCTGAGGATTTGCAAAGCAGGCCTGTTGCTGTTGAGGGGACGACACCACGCGGCAGGGCACGCCCAAGAGCCAGGGTAATTGTGCGGCGGACTCCATTACGCCGCCCCACAATTTCCCAGGGGAGGCAGAGTGCCCTGCTTCAATTATGGACCCAAGAAAGGGACTCTTATGAGGCACAGCTCGCTACAGAGCGTGAGGAAAGGCATGCCGACATGGTGAACATCAATACCAGCTTACAGGGCATCCTCGCGGAGTTGCGTACCCTCAACAGCAACGTGGTAACTGCAAGTAATGGCATCCAGTCAGCCATGGCTGAGATGACCAATATGCAGAGAAACATTGTGGAGCAGTTTCAAATTCACAATGCTGCCATGGCCCAGGCTAGGTCCCATTCACATGGACCTCCACCTGGACCTCCACCTGGGTATTATGGGCAGCCACCCTATTAAGCCATGGTTGTGTGGGACATCTTTTCTCTTAACCCCCACTGTATTTACTTGTCCTTTGAGGTTTCAAACAATCCATTTTGTGTTGCTCATGCAGGTTGTGTTTTGTATTTGCTCCCATATAGCTCCTTAGAGTAATGCTTAAGGCCACTAGCCAATGCCATAGGTCTATGTGGAGTGTATCTGGCCACTTATGGCTTTAAATATGTATTTGGTTGGTGCTCCTCCTGTTTGCAGACATGTTTGTGTGACATTATGGCCATGCCCAAATATCCCTGGGCCCAGGCAATATTAATGACTGGACTAGGCTGGCCTTTGGACTGGGTGTCCTTGTTTGGTTGTGCCACTCACTTCCAGGTGTAGATGTGCTCGATGTTTTTTTTGTTATGTCATCCATTTGTAACCACAGATGTATGTGGAATGTTTTCTGTTAAGCACAATAATTTTAACTTTCCTAAGTAAAAAAATCTTCGCACTTACAATACTTGTGGCGTTTTTAGTGGGAACACATTTTAAACAGCTTGGGCTAAACCAGATAATTTGGGTTTTAAGAGGTGTAACAATGCAAATATCAAGCTAAGGAAACTACATGAAATACATTAGGCAACAATTAAGGTAAAAATGTTTTACTTTGAGGTAATGCCACATTACGGCAAAACAACATATTTAACAAAAAGGCTAACACAGACACACAGAATGTTGATACACGAAATAAAATTAACTAAAATGCTGCAAGATCAAGTTTGCTCTAACTGATTGGGCAGACTCACTGGGTGGCCCAACAAAATTCTCTCCATCATCCTCTAGGGCTGTAGAGGGCAGGCTATCCACATAACGTGGGACACGTTCCAGTATCGCAAAATTGTGCAAAACAGCACATGCCATGATTATGTCGATCACTTTTTTTGGATCATATTGCAGGGCGCCCCCAGTATGGTCCAAGCAACGAAAACGGGTCTTCAACAGCCCAAAGGCCCTCTCCACAACAGCCCTGGTCTTGCGGTGCGCACGGTTGTACGCTTCCTGAGAGGCATCCTGGGGCCGCAGCACAGGCGTCATGAGCCAGGGTAGAAGTGGGTACCCGGAATCACCTTAAACAGACAATTAAATGTAATCAAAATTAAAAAGGCAACACAACAAACACAAAGAATTTTACATATATCATAATGATGTAAGGTAAAGGGCCAAAAAAAACACCCAGGGCACATTAGCAAAATAACTATTGCCACTAATGTAGTACATAATTAAAAATGGCACTTCAATATACCAATTAATTAACAAACATCTGCACGGCCAAGGGTAGTTGGAATTTAAATATATTTTTAGGTTTCTGACATGTTACAATTAGGATGCTGCTGAGGGGCTATCAACATTTATATGAAAACTACAATGTATGCAGTTTAAGTCCACTTTGCCATTTAAAGACCAATACTACAAAAGGAGCAAAAGCTCACAGATCCTTGGGTATAAACTCCCAACCAATATATTTAGGGACATGGAACTTACGGACATCCTAACTAAAGGGAAAACATTCTGAAGGACAAAGCGAGGCAAGCATTTTGGTTTGGAGTTCATAATATATGACCCAACAAAAAGGCAGTTTCTGGCTTATGTAAAGAATTCAAATACAAAAATATCAACAAATACAAGATTAATCCCACATTTAAAAGCACACAAATAGGACACACTTACCAAGCAGCCATGCACCCGAAAATTCACCTGCCTCAAATCTCCTAAACAACCCAGATCGCCTGAGGATATACGAGTCGTGCGACGATCCTGGGTAGCCGGCAAGGACACTCATAAAACGCATGTCCGGACCAACCACGGCCTGGACATTAAGGGAGTGTCCCATTTTTCGATTCCTTAAGGCAAAAACATACAAAAAGGGTAATTGATATTTGAAAAAAAAAAATTAAAAAAAAAAATACATGTCTGCACTCTATTGGGAAAGACTAATGAAAAGCCTAGATAAAGCAGCTACACAAATGAGGGATAAACAAATATGCTGCCGCAAAGGAAAACAGGTTACATTACACGTTGGCCAACATAATAACCAATCTCAATACCTATATATATACTCGTCGGCAGCCCTAGGTACGAGTGCCACATGTGTGCAGTCAATAGCACCAATAACGTTGGGCATGTCGGCCACATTATAAAACCCAAGCTTAATGGCGTTTCTGGCTGCCATATCATCCGGAAAATAAATATATTTTGGAGTTATGGCAGCCATGCCTTCCAAAAATTTAGATAGTGCGCGGCTCAGCGTAGGCTGTGACATCCCCACGGAGAGGGCACCCAGCCTCTGGAACGAGCCGTTCGCCAAAAATTGCAGGCAGCCAAGCATCTTGGTCATACCTGAAATTGCATGCCCCTTCCTTGTGGTGCGGGCTAACCATGGCCGCAGCTCACTATATAATTTATGGAGGGAAGCGCGATTAAGCCTGGTCAGCTCGAACAGCTCAACATCATTCATGCTATCGATGTTCATGCGACGACGCAGGGGCAATCTGCTCTCAGACATCTCGATCAACTCAATGCCAAAAAGCATAAGCCCTTGATGTGCCACAAACTCGCTCCTCTCCATCCTACTCCCGAGGCCAAATAGCTGCCGGCAAACATTTCGTAAAGCAGCTCTTTAATGGGCTTCAAAACAATTAGCAATCACCTCTCTGAATTGGTCGCAAGCCCATGTGAAGGACGTAAAAAATAGGATCGGACTCAAATAATACGATTTGGACGGGAAAAACACACGAACTAACGCAAAATATACGATTCTCGTACGAAATGCGTATGTTCATACGTACGAAATACGTATAGTCTATGCGCGAACGATCGTGCGAATACGAAATGGGCAAAAAAACAAGAAAAAATGACAAACACCCACCCAAACTTACGATTCTCGATACGAAATCAATTAACTTTTGCTCTTTGAATCGAGGGGAATGTGTACCTTGTAGCACAACAAAAACAAGCAGCCTAAATGCACTCTAAAATGTGTTTCTTTGGTTCACATCAATGATATCATGTGACTGTAATGAAGATAAGCAGACCAGCAGCTGTTAAATATAGCGCCAATCTTTTCTGTGTGTCAAAAATTACTAAATCTGGTGTGCAGTGCCCATAAACAGGCGCTGACACAGACTGGCCAATGCCTAGTGCGCCAATTCAAGCTACTTATTTAAAGAGCACCAAAACCCAGCCTGGAGTCTTTGAGATTCCAGGGCATGCGTACTCACTCCGATCTGGGGTGCCCCACTGTGTGAAACCCCCCAGGTAGCCCGAAAACGTTCTCGGTCCAACGGTGCGAGCGTGAGCAGCGGCCACATCCCTGCTCTTCCTTTAGCAGGGTGCGTGCCCGTGCCAGGCATTTGTGAATGTCCAGTGCAGGCACGCTCCCTGTTAGAGGGTAGCGGGGGATGCGGCTGCCAGCGTGCTTGGATCCGCTCGTATTAGACGAGCTCCTGAACGAAGGGGCTTGAGTGGATCCAAGAGCACTGACTGAACGAACGGCCGCACATGCGTCGTAGAACCAGGAAGAGGTGAGTTTGTTTGGGCGACCGGGGGATTTTCACACAGCGGGAGGGGCAAGGACCAAAACCCAGGATCGTCAAAATCCTGGGTTTTGGTCCACTTTAACATCTGGTGCTCCCAGGTGCACAAATATACTTTCAAAAGGGTCAAAGGCACAAAAAGTTGCACTTGATAAATAAGAATCTAATCAAGTAAATAGTTCTATATTGACTATAAAAATGTCCTAAACCCGTCGTCTGTTCTTACAAAAATAATTTTCGATTTTTGAAATTTCAGCCCTAGATTGTTGAAGCTATTCATGTCCTGCTCAAAGTCGTCTCCACCCTTCCTGAACTTCAGAGTGCAAAATGCCTGTGTAAGCCATAACTCATATCTTGTGAAATGCCTATATACATTTCAGAATTTACAACTACATCTTTCATCAGTATATCAACTTTTAAAACCCTTAGTTTTATTTCGTCCTTTGTACTGTTTCACATAGCATTACCAAAAGAGTTATTTGGAATAGACATTTCATGATCCTTTTCATTATACTTACAGAACATCTGTAACCCGATAACATAAAAAAAAAACACAATCAAGTCTACACATGACTTATAATGGTTGTATAAACTACAAAACTTCTGAACACGCAAACAACCAGGATGATCAAACGATCTGATAAAAGATCACCTAAGATAAGAGGACTTAACTCACAAATGCCTTATCTAAAGAACAAGAAACTGTTACTTACAGTACCTAAAACATTTAGCATAGACATGTCAAGTGATTAATAATATATCAGAATAAACATTCTTACATGTTTGCAGTTAGAACACATGAACTCCCCATCATGGTTGACCAAGCGGATGATTTCCCCAGTGGGCACGCATTCAATCTTGAGCTCCATATTGTTTCATGAATGGAGATAAGAACGTTTCTGATATCCAGAAAATACGTAGTCCCACTTTTGAGGTTTACTGTTGTCTGTCCACAAGCACACTGTGCTGTGCAGGCTGCTAGCTGAGTTTGAGGGAAGTTAAGGAAGGACTGGTAACTTCATTTGTCGAAGAACGTTATTTTAAGTGGATAATCCGGAATAATATGTTTATACAAAGCCAAGGTGAGAACGCTGACAATGGAAGTTCACGAGCAAGCGCCTTCCAGGAGGTCACTGTTGGTTCCTATGAACGTCAGGGCTTCCAGAAGCCACTAATTTATGCCCCCGTGAGTATAGTGAACTGCATAAAAGTTCAACAGGCTCCTTAGGGGCACCACAGGAGTTCAGATTGCATTGGATGCTAATATAGAATGTTTGGCATATGTCCATAGAATTGAATTGTTAAACAGAGAACACTTACACACCAGACTGCTGGCTTGTGTACGGTAAAAAGTTTACAGTGTACAATAAGCTTCTACTAATATCCTATATTTAGAAATATTTAAGCTAAGAGAAAAGTCCTACTGGAAATCTAGAACAAAACATTCAGTGTTTATTATCCTGTGGTTTCCTGTTGAAGAAGATCCTGAATTTAACTGTTAACCAAAAGTATGCCGCACTACCACATCAAGTTAACTGTAGCACAAGGAAATATAGGAAACAAGAAAAAATGTATGTCCCAATCAGTGAACTGCACTAAATATTAGCAAATTGTATTAGTCTCACATAAAAAATACTCCCATGAGAAATTTATAAAAATATGGAGCCTGTGGGTGGAATATGCCTTCCGGGACCTAGGCAATGCCCTGTTGCAGTGAGGGGTGGCTCTAATACCCAACTATCTATCCCCCCTCCTTTTTCCCTTTTTTTAATTTTTTTGCCCCCTTTTTTCACCCCCCTTTACCCAGCCAGCTCCTATTTCCCCTTTAACCTACCCATTGGTCCAATATTATGGCTATTACGCAATAGTCAGCATTAGAAACGTCTCTCCTACACCAGCGTCCAAAAGAAATACGACACTTTAGAATGAACTGCTAACATGTCTGTATGTATGAAAAGCAATAACTTGTAACTTTATTGTAATGTACCAAATTATTACTGTATTGTACTGAATTGTACTGTATCAAATTATTACAAAATACAAAAGATTGAAACAGAAAAAAATACTAGGAGACTAGACAGGTTAAACATTGTTTCAAGGCCACATTCAAGGGGGCAGTGGCCTCGAAACGTTGGTACAGTGGTCACCTTCTTTGGTTCATGTGGGTTTTGTGATAATCTATTCTTTTTATGTTATAGCGGTATATGGTGGGCTATGATTACCTACTCTGTGTACTTAAATGGCATATCCTGATTACTGAGCACATGACCTGATTGTGCTCTCAGTTATTTCCTATATGGTCCATATGGATATGATGATACTGATTCTGAGAATTTAATTTTGACTGCATTACATTATGTTACATACAATTGAGCATTTTTTTCCTTTACTGCACATGCATTTAGTCTATTGATACATTTATAGACCTACTTTAGTATAAGGTTACTGAAAAAAGACAGCAAAGAGCCCTAAAGGTGAAGAGGAAACCTGGCGCGGACACTGAACACCCTGCTGGACTGGAGGAAAATGGCGTCCGGCGTATCGGCGAACCAATATGTAGTGAAATTTAAATTATTAAAATGCATATGTGTTGTGTTTTTTTTAACTACTACTTGGGGTGAACTGGTAAGGGACCCTTATATCAGTTCACAGGGTTGGGGGCCATCATGTTACCTGCCCATCAGACCCATACTGAAGGACATAGGGGCTGGTAAACCAGCAGGCCAGGAGCCAGCCAGACATTTTCTGAGCCCTGGGTTACCAAAAACGTATAAAATGTAGAAATGTATAATATTGGTTTAAAAAACACCGCCTTTCATTTTCAGTGAAAAAAAAAACATTCTGACAATTGCAGCATGGCTTTTTTCAGTAATATAAGTTACAACTTGTATACAGTGATTTAGTGAACTGTCATGTGGGTTGTAAAATCTTGTACGGAAGTGAGAATTCTTGCATGCTTCAAGCACATGTGGGATTTTCCTGCATGTGTCTCTGAATCATGCAAGAAAGAGAGAAATCGCACGCAAGCGAGATAGATCTTGCACAGAGCCAAGAAAATCTCGATCCATACTGAATCATCCCTAAAGTCAGCAAAGTGGAACATTTAAAGTGGGTCAAAACTAGGGATGAGCGAATCGATCCGGACGAACCCGGATTCGTTCCGAATTTCATGAAAAATTTGATTCTGAACGAATCCGAATTTCTCCGGGATTCGATCGATCGAAGTTTTCCTTTAAACTCCATTTATTTCAATTACAGGCATTCTAAAATGGTGGAAGCACATGTCCGGACATATCCCCTGGGGCAAGGTATCATGGGTAAGTCACATGCAGCCTATCAGCAGCCAGGAAGCCCGGTGACGTCACCGTGCTATATAAAGCGGCGGCCATCTTCCTTGTGCGCATTTCAGCGTTCTATTGCGGCCAGAGCACAGCTCGTTACAGACAGGGACAGAGAGTTAGAGATAGATAGGGAGAGTCAGAGAGGCAGACAGAGAGGTAGACAGAGCCAGGGAAAGATAGGGAAAAACCGGAACGATCCAGCCAGGGACAGCTTAGAAGTGACAGTGAAAATTTCTTTTTTTCATTAGCCAGATTAGTTTTCAATTCAATTTCAGTTCTTTGTGCTGTAAATCTACCTTGCCACTGTGCATGCCATGTATGCAGTGGCTAATTTAACCCTATCTGTTACACACAAGCATTTATCATAATATAACTGGATTAGTTTTAATATTTTTTGGTCTGCCTTTAACCAAAAAAACACCAGCCCACCTGGGTGTCACGCTCCGGGTACTACAGCAATCCACTTAGATAACTCCAGCCCTCTCGGTAAGACCTCAACCCCCAATCTCCGCAGCCAGCTTCACCTATAGGAGCCTCTGCTTGCCGGGACGCAGAACACGCCTGCCCGGGATCAGTTGCCCCCAGGACTTCAATGGCTCAAAGATTGGAGTCTTACTGTTCAGAGGCCTGGAGAACCCGTGGCTGGAAGTGGTACTGAGTAGCCCAATCGCTGAGCGTATAACGGAAGTCCAAACAGGCTTAGGGTCAGCAACGGAAGTTCTGAGATGGCAGCGGTACAATAGGGTTGGACAATTCGTGGTCGAGGATCAAGCAGAGGTCGGCAACAGGAGATCAGATCGGGGATGGTCAAACACAGGCGAAGGTCGGCAACAGGAACGCAGATCGGGGATAGTCAAGACAGGCGGTGGTTCGGCAACGGGAGTTCAGAATATTCACAAGAGACAAGCAACTACTAGGTACAAGGCACTATCACAGGTGCTGAGCAACTGACAGGGTGAACCTTATATAGGGACAGACATGATGGGAGGTGAGTGTATGATTGGTGCAACTACAATCTTAACACACATTGGGCCAGAACCTAAAAAGGGCGTGTAGCCCAGAACCTCTCTCTTGGGCTCATTGGCCCAAACAAGGAGGGGGGGGCGTAAGCCCCCACAGAACCTAGGGCTCATTGGCCCTTTAATCCGAACCAGGGGGCATGCCAGAGCCCCCTGGCTAATCTACAGCCTCCGGCGGGCGCGCTGAGCACTGTGGGTGGAATATGCCTTCCGGGACCTAGGCAATGCCCTGTTGCAGTGAGGGGTGGCTCTAATACCCAACTATCTATCCCCCCTCCTTTTTCCCTTTTTTTAATTTTTTTGCCCCCTTTTTTCACCCCCCTTTACCCAGCCAGCTCCTATTTCCCCTTTAACCTACCCATTGGTCCAATATTATGGCTATTACGCAATAGTCAGCATTAGAAACGTCTCTCCTACACCAGCGTCCAAAAGAAATACGACACTTTAGAATGAACTGCTAACATGTCTGTATGTATGAAAAGCGTCACCGTGCTATATAAAGCGGCGGCCATCTTCCTTGTGCGCATTTCAGCGTTCTATTGCGGCCAGAGCACAGCTCGTTACAGACAGGGACAGAGAGTTAGAGATAGATAGGGAGAGTCAGAGAGGCAGACAGAGAGGTAGACAGAGCCAGGGAAAGATAGGGAAAAACCGGAACGATCCAGCCAGGGACAGCTTAGAAGTGACAGTGAAAATTTCTTTTTTTCATTAGCCAGATTAGTTTTCAATTCAATTTCAGTTCTTTGTGCTGTAAATCTACCTTGCCACTGTGCATGGCATGTATGCAGTGGCTAATTTAACCCTATCTGTTACACACAAGCATTTATCATAATATAACTGGATTAGTTTTAATATTTTTTGGTCTGCCTTTAACCAAAAAAACACCAGCCCACCTGGGTGTCACGCTCCGGGTACTACAGCAATCCACTTAGATAACTCCAGCCCTCTCGGTAAGACCTCAACCCCCAATCTCCGCAGCCAGCTTCACCTATAGGAGCCCCCGCTTGCCGGGACGCAGAACACGCCTGCCCGGGATCAGTTGCCCCCAGGACTTCAATGGCTCAAAGATTGGAGTCTTACTGTTCAGAGGCCTGGAGAACCCGTGGCTGGAAGTGGTACTGAGTAGCCCAATCGCTGAGCGTATAACGGAAGTCCAAACAGGCTTAGGGTCAGCAACGGAAGTTCTGAGATGGCAGCGGTACAATAGGGTTGGACAATTCGTGGTCGAGGATCAAGCAGAGGTCGGCAACAGGAGATCAGATCGGGGATGGTCAAACACAGGCGAAGGTCGGCAACAGGAACGCAGATCGGGGATAGTCAAGACAGGCGGTGGTTCGGCAACGGGAGTTCAGAATATTCACAAGAGACAAGCAACTACTAGGTACAAGGCACTATCACAGGCGCTGAGCAACTGACAGGGTGAACCTTATATAGGGACAGACATGATGGGAGGTGAGTGTATGATTGGTGCAACTACAATCTTAACACACATTGGGCCAGAACCTAAAAAGGGCGTGTAGCCCAGAACCTCTCTCTTGGGCTCATTGGCCCAAACAAGGAGGGGGGGGCGTAAGCCCCCACAGAACCTAGGGCTCATTGGCCCTTTAATCCGAACCAGGGGGCATGCCAGAGCCCCCTGGCTAATCTACAGCCTCCGGCGGGCGCGCTGAGCACAGCGCCGCCGGAGGGAAAACAGGTCTCGGGCACGCGCGCGCGCCCGGGAACTGATGACGCGCGCGCGAGGAGGGAGAGAGGCCGTGCTCGGCGCCGCCTGAGCAGACACCGCACGGCGCGGCCGCCGGGCCGGAGCTGCTGGGGCCGGCCGGCCGCCGACAACGCTGGACCGGGGCCCAGGTAAGTGCCGATTGGTGACACTGGGTATCCCAAACCTGCACTTAGCAGCCTATCTGTTATACTAAATACGCTTGTTGAACCTCCTCAGCTTAATCAAAGTATTGCATTTTGAATTGGTTTTTGGTCTGCCTTTAACAAAAAAAACACCAGGCCGCAGGGCATCCCAAACATGCACTTAGCAGCCTGTTATACTAAATACGCTTGTTCATCCTTCCTCAGCTTAATCAAAGTATTGCATTTTGAATTGGTTTTTGGTCTGCCTTTAACAAAAAAAACACCAGGCCGCAGGGCATCCCAAGCCTGCACTTAGCAGCCTATCTGTTATACTAAATACACTTGTTCATCCTTCCTCAGCTTAATCAAAATATTGCATTTTGAATTGGTTTTTGGTCTGCCTTTAACAAAAAAAACACCAGGCCGCAGGGCATCCCAAACATGCACTTAGCAGCCTATCTGTTATACTAAATACGCTTGTTCATCCTTCCTCAGCTTAATCAAAGTATTGCATTTTGAATTGGTTTTTGGTCTGCTGCCAAAACACTAGGCCGCAGGGTATCTCATATTGCCAATTATCATAGTATCTGGTGCAGAGAAGCAGTCCCTCACTTTATTTAGCTTCTTCTTTTTAAAGTAAACACATTTTTTATCGTACCTATTGCGCATTTCAAATACATAAAAATGCCAGGCAGACAAATGCAAGGATGTTCAAAGAGGAGTGGCAGAGGCCAAGATTCAGCAGGCAGAGGTCGCAGCAGAATAGGAGCGAGTGGTAGCAGGAGTCACGGTGAGAGACCTGATCTGCCAGTATCTGCTAGCGGTCGAGTCTCCACCAGTAACGCATCTGCCGTGGTAGATTGGTTAACGCGCTCATCAACATCATCACAAGTTACATCTGACACCCCCAGTCTAGGGTCGGTAGGTTCCTCTGACACAACCCTGAGTTGGCATGCCCCGAGAACAGTCCCTGTCCTCCCATTGCCTCTGTCCTACGCCGTTCCCTCCCCCAGCGACGTATCCTATGCTTTGGGTTCAGCTCCACTCTTTAGTGAGGAGGACGATCAGATAGAGGACAGTCAGCAGCTACTGCCCAGCCAAGAAATGGAGGTGGCTTCTTTAGCTAGGCAGACAAATAGTGATGTGGACAGTATCGAGGGTGTTGCGAGCGTTCCAGCTCGTGAGCCAGACACTCTTGAGGAAACCGAGAACATCAGTGACGTGCAGCCACAACTCGGTGATGATGATGATGATGAAGCCGATCGCACTTGGGAGCCGGGTGATGAAGGGGCTTCATCATCATCATCAGGAGAAGAAGGGCGCAGGTTGCCCTGGAGTCAGCAGCTGAGGCAGCAAGGTGTTAGCAGCATGGTTGGCAGTCAGCATGGGAGCACAATTGTAAAGCCTGGAGCCAAACGGGGCCGGGGCCAGGGTAGAGCACCTGCTGCGCGGCAGGCTACCTTATCGGGAGGTAGTGGAGCAGGGGTTCCTGGAGTTGGCGACAGTAGCAGTGAGTCAGCGCGGCCTGTTGGTGGGAAAAGTAGCTACTCGGCAGTGTGGCAGTTTTTCCTGAAGCATCCGCAGGAGGGTAACATGGCCACATGCAAGATATGTAGGCAGAAGGTGAAGCGTGGCCAGGGGCCAAATGTTGGCACCACGGCCCTGCGTCAACATATGATGCGTCACCATAAAGCGGCCTGGGAGAACCGAGGCTCCGAAGAGGTGGTCCAGCCTGCTTCCTCACCAAGTGGCACGCCGCTCCCAAGGCTCCAGCACCTCAGCCGAAGGCAGCTGTGCGTCATACCCATCCTCTGTCACTCCTGCTCCTCCTCCTCCTCCAAGTCATGCATCCCGCCAGCAATCCATCAGCGAAGCCATGTCCAAGAGACAGCAGTATGCGCCCACTCATCCTACGGCGCAGAAGCTGAATGTGCTCCTGTCCAAGTTGCTGGTGCTGCAGTCGCTCCCTTTTCAGGTGGTGGACTCTGCACCTTTCAGAGAACTGATGGCTTGTGCCGAGCCGAGGTGGAGAGTCCCAAGCCGTCATTTCTTTGCCAAGAAGGCAGTACCAGCGCTGCACACTTTTGTTGAACAGAAGGTGGGCCAGTCCTTGAGCCTGTCCGTGTGTAGCAAAGTGCCTGGCAGCGCCGACGTCTGGAGCTGTAACTACGGTCAGGGACGGTACATGTTGTTTACGGCCCACTGGGTGAATGTGGTCCCTTTGCAGCAGCAGCAGCAACTTGGACAGGTCACGCCACTTCGGCCTCCGCGCTCCCTGTCCGTTGGGCCTGTGACACCGTGCGACTCGGCCTCCTCATCCTCCGCCATCTCCTCTGTAGGCTCAAGTCTCAGTGCCCCTCTAGTCTACCATGTGTGCAGGGCATGGAGGTGTTACGCTGTGCTTCACATGGTTTGTCTTGGCGAACGGAGTCACACAGGGGAGGAACTGCTTAAATTTATTCATCAGGAAATCCAAACATGGCTTACTCCAAGAAAACTTAAAATGGGAATCATGGTTACCGACAATGGGAAGAACATTTTGTCTGCGCTGCGCCAAGGAAGCCTGACCCATGCCCCTGCATGGCTCACGTCTTCAATCTGGTTGTCAAGCGGTTTCTGAAGTGTTCCCCCCATCTGCAAGACATCCTAACAACTTCAAGAAAACTTTGCATGCACTTCAGCCACTCATACACCGCCAAACACACCCTTCTTGAGCTACAGCGTCAGAACGGTAGCCCCCAACATAGTCTGATTTGCGATGTTTCCACCCGTTGGAATTCCACCCTTCACATGTTGGACCGATTATATGAACAGAGAAAAGCCATCACGGATTTCCGGATGATCCAAGTGGATAGGGGGACTCCCCTGTGTAACTTCAATGTCAACCAGTGTCAGCTCATACGTGACACCTGCCGTTTGCTCAGGCCCTTTGAGGAAGCCACTTTATTTGTCAGTCGGCAGGATTACGGGATGAACAACGTGATTCCACTGCTTCATGTACTGCAGCACATGTTGGAAACCATGGCTGGTCAGGGCACTGGAGACATGGCGTCTACATCTTACGGCCACATGAACCCCATTGGAGCTGAACTGGAGGAGGAAGAAGAGGAGGAGTGGCCCAGTGAAGCACAGTTTAGGCTTGGCGAAATGGCTGGTTTATCTAGACAGCGGACAGGAGAGGAGGAGCAGGAGCAGCCAGAGGAGCTAGAGGGTTTTGAGGAAGGCGAGACAGAGGACCCGGACACACCATGGCAGTATGCAGTGGAGATGGAGACAGGTAATCCCTCCGAGTCACTTGCGCAAATGGCAGGAAGCATGCTCACGTGCTTGCGTAGTGACCCCAGAATTGTTTCCATTTGTCGCCGGGATGACTTCTGGCTGTCCACCTTATTGGACCCTCGCTTCCGGCACAAAATGGGGGCATTTTTTAAACCCGCCGAGAGGGAGGACAAACTGAACTACTACAAAGACATTCTGCGTAGTCAGTTGGTTGATGCCTATCTGCGCCATGGTCCATACTCTCGCAGGTCTGACTCGGGGGGACCTCTGCGCTCACCTTCCACTGCCGTGGCTGCTGGGGGGGTCGGCAGGAGCAGCAGCAGCAGCTCCATCAGCAGCAGCCTCAGTCTTCAGTTGCTAATGAGTAGCTTTCTACACCCGCATAGTGAGGCTACTCATGAGCAGCAGGAAGACCTGGAGCAGGACCTCAACCAGCAGGTCATGTCATACCTTGACATGACCATTTTTACACTTTCCAAATGGTGCAAAACATATTTATGTCTTTAGACCAATTTTTGGGCTCCTGCTGATGCCAACTTCAGGGTGTGCCTTCCAGACAATTTTTGGGCTCCTGCTGATGCCAACTTCAGGGTGTGCCTTTCAGCCAATTTTTGGCCTCCTGCTGCTGCTGCCAACTCCAGGGTGTCTTTCAAGCAATGTTTGGGCTCCTGCTTATGCTGCTGCCAACTCCAAGGTGTGCCTTCCAGCTAATGTTTGTGCTCCTGCTGCTGCCAACTTCAGGGTGCCTTCCAGCCAATTTCTGGGTTCCTGCTGCTGCTGCCAACTCCAGGGTGTATCAGTCAATTTTTGGGCTCCTGCTGTGGCTGCTGCCAACTCCAGTGTCTCTTTAAAGCAATGTTTGGGCTCCTGCTGCTGCTTGCAACTCCAGGGTGTGATTCATCCAACCTTTGGGCTCCTGCAGCCAACTCCAGTGTCTCTTTAAAGTTATGTTTGTGCTCCTGCTGCTGCTTGCAACTCCAGGGTGTGATTCAGCAAATTTTTGGGCTCCTGCAGCCAACGCCAGTGTCTCTTTAAAGCAATGTTTGTGCTCCTGCAGCTGCTGCTGCTTGCAACTCCAGGGTGTAATTCAGCTAATTTTTGGGCTCCTGCTGCCAACTCCAGTGTCTCTTTCAAGCTATGTTTGGGCTCCTGCTGCTGCTTGCAACTCCAGGGTGTCATTCAGCCAATTTTTGGGCTCCTGCTGCCAACTCCAGTGTGTCTTTCAAGCTATGTTTGGGCTCCTGCTGCTTGCAACTCCAGGATGTGATTCATCCAATTTTTGGGCTCCTGCTGCCAACTCCAGTGTCTCTTTCAAGCTATGTTTGGGCACCTGCTGCTGCTGCTTGCAACTCCAGGGTGTGATTCATCCAATTTTTGGGCTCCTGCTGCCAACTCCAGTGTCTCTTTCAAGCTATGTTTGGGCTCCTGCTGCTGCTTGCAACTCCAGGGTGTGATTCATCCAATTTTTGGGCTCCTGCTGCCAACTCCAGTGTCTTTTTAAAGCAATGTTTGGGCTCCTGCTGCTGCTTGCAACTCCAGGGTGTGATTCATCCAACTTTTGGCCTCCTGCAGCCAACTCCAGTGTCTCTTTTAAGCTATGTTTGGGCTCCTGCTGCTGCTGCTTGCAACTCCAGGGTGTGATTCATCCAATTTTTGGCCTCCTGCAGCCAACTCCAGTGTCTCTTTTAAATAATGTTTTTGCTCCTGCTGCTGCTTGCAACTCCAGGGTGTGATTCATCCAATTTTTGGGCTCCTGCTGCCAACTCCAGTGTCTCTTTAAAGTAATGTTTGGGCTCCTGCTGCTGCTTGCAACTCCAGGGTGTGATTCATTCAATTTTTGGCCTCCTGCAGCCAACTCCAGTGTCTCTTTCAAGATATGTTTGGGCTCCTGCTGATGAACCCCGTTGGAGCTGAACTGGAGGAGGAAGAGGAGGAGGAGTGGCCCAGTGAAGCACAGTTTAGGCTTGGCGAAATGGCTGGTTTATCTAGTCAGCGGACAGGAGAGGAGGAGCAGGAGCAGCCAGAGGAGCTAGAGGGTTTTGAGGAAGGCGAGACAGAGGACCCGGACACACCGTGGCAGTATGCAGTGGAGATGGAGACAGGTAATCCCTCTGAGTCACTTGGCAAATGGCAGGAAGCATGCTCACGTGCTTGCGTAGTGACCCCAGAATTGTTTCCATTTGTCGCCGGGATGACTTCTGGCTGTCCACCTTATTGGACCCTCGCTTCCGGCACAAAATGGGGGCATTTTTTAAACCCGCCGAGAGGGAGGACAAACTGAACTACTACAAAGACATTCTGCGTAGTCAGTTGGCTGATGCCTATCTGCGCCATGGTCCATACTCTCACAGGTCTGACTCGGGGGGACCTCTGCGCTCACCTTCCACTGCCATGGCTGCTGGGGGGGTTGGCAGGAGCAGCAGCAGCAGCTCCATCAGCAGCAGCCTCAGTCTTCAGTTGCTAATGAGTAGCTTTCTACACCCGCATAGTGAGGCTACTCATGAGCAGCAGGAAGACCTGGAGCAGGACCTCAACCAGCAGGTCATGTCATACCTTGACATGACCATTTTTACACTTTCCAAATGGTGCAAAACATATTTATGTCTTTAGACCAATTTTTGGGCTCCTGCTGATGCCAACTTCAGGGTGTGCCTTCCAGCCAATTTTTGGACTCCTGCTGATGCCAACTTCAGAGTGTGCCTTCCAGCCAATTTTTGGGCTCCTGCTGATGCCAACTTCAGCGTGTGCCTTTCAGCCAATTTTTGGCCTCCTGCTGCTGCTGCCAACTCCAGGGTGTATTTCAAGCAATGTTTGGGCTCCTGCTTATGCTGCTGCCAACTCCAGGGTGTGCCTTCCAGCTAATGTTTGTGCTCCTGCTGCTGCCAACTTCAGGGTGCCTTCCAGCCAATTTCTGGGTTCCTGCTGCTGCTGCTGCCAACTCCAGGGTGTGTCAGTCAATTTTTGGGCTCCTGTTGCGGCTGCTGCCAACTCCAGTGTCTCTTTAAAGCAATGTTTGGGCTCCTGCTGCTGCTTGCAACTCCAGGGTGTGATTCATCCAACTTTTGGGCTCCTGCAGCCAACTCCAGTGTCTCTTTAAAGTAATGTTTGTGCTCCTGCTGCTGCTTGCAACTCCAGGGTGTAATTCAGCAAATTTTTGGGCTCCTGCTGCCAACTCCAGTGTCTCTTTCAAGCTATAATTGGGCTCATGCTGCTGCTTGCAACTCCAGGTTGTCATTCAGCCAATTTTTGGGCTCCTGCTGCCAACTCCAGTGTCTCTTTCAAGCTATGTTTGGGCTGCTGCTGCTGCTTGCAACTCCAGGATGTGATTCATCCAATTTTTGGGCTCCTGCTGCCAACTCCAGTGTCTCTTTCAAGCTATGTTTGGGCACCTGCTGCTGCTGCTTGCAACTCCAGGGTGTGATTCATCCAATTTTTGGGCTCCTGCTGCCAACTCCAGTGTCTCTTTAAAGCAATGTTTGGGCTCCTGCTGCTGCCTGAAACTCCAGGGTGTGATTCATCCAATTTTTGGGCTCCTGCTGCCAACTCCAGTGTCTCTTTAAAGCAATGTTTGGGCTCATGCTGCTGCTTGCAACTCCAGGGTGTGATTCATCCAACTTTTGGCCTCCTGCAGCCAACTCCAGTGTCTCTTTTAAGCTATGTTTGGGCTCCTGCTGCTGCTGCTTGCAACTCCAGGGTGTGATTCATCCAATTTTTGGCCTCCTGCAGCCAACGCCAGTGTCTCTTTAAAGTAATGTTTTTGCTCCTGCTGCTGCTTGCAACTCCAGGGTGTGATTCATCCAATTTTTGGGCTCCTGCTGCCAACTCCAGTGTCTCTTTAAAGTAATGTTTGGGCTCCTGCTGCTGCTTGCAACTCCAGGGTGCGATTCATCCCATTTTTGGCCTCCTGCAGCCAACTCCAGTGTCTCTTTCAAGATATGTTTGGGCTCCTGCTGCTTGCGACTCCAGGGTGTCATTCAACCAATTTTTGGGCTCCTGCTGCCAACTCCAGTGTCTCTTTCAAGCTATGTTTGGGCTGCTGCTGCTGCTGCTTGCAACTCCAGGGTGTGATTCAGCCAATTTTTGGGCTCCTGCTGCCAACTCCAGTGTCTCTTTCAGCCAATGTTGGGCTCCTGCTGCTGCTTGCAACTCCAGGGCGTGATTCATCCAATTCTTGGGCTCCTGCTGCCAACTCCAGTGTCTCTTTAGAGCAATGTTTGGGCTCCTGCTGCTGCTTGCAACTCCAGGGAGTGATTCATCCAATTTTTGGGCTCCTGAAGCCAACTCCAGTGTGTCTTTCAAGCTATGTTTGGGCTGCTGCTGCTGCTGCTTGCAACTCCAGGGTGTGATTCATCCAATTTTTGGGCTCCTGCTGCCTACTCCAGTGTCTCTTTCAGCCAATGTTTGGGCTCCTGCTGCTGCTTGCAACTCCAGGGAGTGATTCATCCAATTTTTGGGCTCCTGCTGCCAACTCCAGTGTCTCTTTCAGCCAATGTTTGGGCTCCTGCTGCTGCTGCTTGCAACTCCAGGGTGTGATTCATCCAATTTTTGGGCTCCTGCTGCCAACTCCAGTGTCTCTTTCAACCAATGTTTGGGCGGCTGCTTATGCTTGCAACTCCAGGGTGTGATTCATCCAATTTTTGGCCTCCTGCAGCCAACTCCAGTGTCTCTTTCAAGCTATGTTTGGGCTCTTGCTGCTGCTGCTTGCAACTCCAGGGTGTGATTCATCCAATTTTTGGCCTCCTGCAGCCAACTCCAGTGTCTCTTTCAACCAATGTTTGGGCGGCTGCTGCTGCTTGCAACTCCAGGGTGTGATTCAGTTAATTTCTGGGCTCCTGCTGCTGCCAGCTCCAGGGTGTGTTTTTCAGGCACTATAGGGGCCCCTCATAGTGATGCCACCTCAACTCTCTGCAATTGTGCCGCTTTGCGATTCTATTAGCGATGCCTCCGATCTGCATGTGATAATTATTTACAGTATTATTTCACTAACCCTGCACGCGTCCTATGCGTGTTACAGCAAGGCAGAATGGTTTACAACCCTATTGAGGCTCTAGGAGGCTCAGAAATAGCAGGTTTCAATAGCGATTCGTCGTGAATAAATTCGGGTCGAAACGATTTTTGTCGGAAAATTCGGCGAATCAGTCGAATCAAATTTTTCAAAAGTTCGCTCATCTCTAGTCAAAACCCCTGCAACCTGACCCTGGAATCTTTTTCTAAATTGGATGCCCTACTGTGTGAAAACCCTCCAGAATCACATTGCAGCACCCACCGGGATCATGTAAGATTATCGACAGGTTCCACGATGCGACTCCGCAGGTGACCACATCCCTGGCTTTTGTGAGCCCGTGTGACCAGCCTATCAGAATGGCTGGGCATGGAAGCACACACCCGAACGGACCAGCCGGCTGCACCCTTGTCACAGCGGCACTTTCGAAAAACCAGCTAACATCAGCATCAGGCAAGCCCTTGAACAATGAGTGGTAGACCCAAAATTGGGTTTCCATCCACTTTAAAGTGGACCAACACCCACGGGTGATCGGCCCGGGAATCTATAAGATTCCCGGGTCGATCACCTCCCTCCCCGCGGGACATCCGAGATCGGGATTTCCCGCGGGGTGAAACCCCCCCAAACACCCCAAACTCCTTACCTTATCTTCGGCGGCGGCCGACCGCCGCCGCCTCCCTCGCGCCCCTCTAGACGTGCGCGCGCCCGCGCCGGCCGTCTGTGAATGGCTGGCGCGGGCACGCGCGCGTCAAGAGTGACGCGCGGGAGGCGGCGGCGGAGGAGCCGCTTGTCCGCAGCTTGTCCGTCGGCGCTGGGAGCGGGAAGAGGTGAGTTTTTTGGGGGGTTCGGGGGGTTTCACACAGCGGGGCACCCCGATCGGGGGTGCCCCACCGAAGTGGACCAAGACCCAGGATAGTCAAAATCCTGGGTGTTGGTCCACTTTAAGCAACCCCAGAGTTTTTGGGGGAACAGTGGGACACTTTTTTTTACTCACTTTTTTGTGACTAAACACTTTTTCAGCACCATATTTAGCTGTGATTTTTTTTAAAACATTTGCACAGCTAAATATGATGCTGAATTGCACCGAGGGAAGAACTCATGAGAAAAAGTATTCTTCTGTATTATGTGATTAAAAGAAAAGTGCACTTTCAATGGCATTTTTAAAGGGTATATTATTGTCTGTCAACAGGTGCTAAGCTTGGCTAGCAATTTTTTTTTTTAAATTCTGTTTTACAGAAACATTTTCCACTACCTGCAATCTGTTGTGGTTGTCAACTGGACACCAAGTCTGTACACCAAGAAGAGAGACTTAAAGTGGAACAAAACCCATGAATTTGACTTTCCCAGGTATAGTTCTGCTTCCCCGAATTGGGATGCCTCGCTGTATGAAACCCCCCAGATAGCCGCTATTCATTTACCTTTCTTTGGCCCAAGGACGCATGCGTGGGCTCTCGTCCAATTAGAGCAACTATGTCATTTGGCAAACAGCTCTATTTGACTTCAACTGGACCTTCAGCATCATTTAATGAAATCCCCAAAGCCTTAAAAAATCTATTTCCCAGCATCTAAAATTAATATATTTTAAGTTTGTTAGTCACTTACATATTATTCTTCCCCCCACTTGGCTTCAACTCTGTTCAGGACTCCGGAATATGGGCGCTGCCATCTTGCCTCGGAAGCATCACATATTTTTGAAAAAATGTGTGTTTTACGAATACATTTTCCACTACCTGCAATCTGTGAGGGGTGAAAAGTACAGGGGGCGGTTTATAGCTGTCCTTTGAAAGAGAGCAGAGCTGGGGTCAGGAAAAGCACAGCAATCCCAGAATGCAGAACTGCACAGTCAGAAGACACCTCCTGTCTGCAGGCAGCCTGAGACTCCATGTGCCGCCATCTTGGATGTCAACAGGCTAAAAAAATGCAATAGATGCAGGTAGGATGATTTTTGATGTGGACAATTTGTATGTTTGGAGTGGGGGGAACATACAAGATAGGCTCTTCATACACTCTTCAGGGTGAAGGTCCAGTTTCAATGGGAAGCGCAAGCTGGAGCATCCCCCTCTCCCACCCCAGCCAATATGAATGGTCGGGTCAGAGTGTGCGCACAGCCCGAGGTTGCAGGGGATGCAGCAGCTTGTGCTCCCTATTGAAAACAATAAGAGCCGTTGGCCGAGCGCCGAATGACAAAGTCAGGGCAAATGGCTCTTATTTGACGAGAGCACGCAAATGTGTAGTTGGACTGGGAAACGGTGAGTGATTATCAGTGTTCCACACAGCAGGGCCAGGGGAAAGCCAGCGGCTGGCCCTGGAATCTTTTTGGAAAAGCCAAAAACGGGCTTATTCATGCTTACAAATGGCAAGCAGCAGTGTTCTGTGTGTACAGGTCTCACTTCTCCTTCTTGTAGATCTTGGTGCACAGACTTGGTATAAGGTTGATAATAACAACAGACTACAGGAAATAAATACTGCTTCCATAACATCCCTTCGGCACCCAATAACATATACTTTAAAAAATGTAGTCTTTCCCTTTGAAGTTACTTTTATTTTTCTATATTAAAGCATATACAGTAATCTAATGGCCCTTACAACAGTTGTATGGAAAGACAAGCACACTGTAGAGGTTAACCCGGGTGACAGCCAAATAAACTGGCCAGTATGTTTTTTCAGTGTGGAAGGAAACCAGACCACCCAGAGGAAGGACCCAAGCAAAGCAAACACACCCTCCATGCAGAAGGTGTTCCTCCCAGAAATTGAACCTAGTAACACTTTGCTGCATATTTGTTAACCTATTGTATCTGCCAAGTTACATTTTTTTGTAGTAGATACATATCAACTTTCCGAGGCAGCCAGAATATTTGAAAGGCTTTACTATGAGTCAGTTTGACCATGAAAGAAACATTCCGCTAATATTAACTTTTTTATACTTCATGCTTTAAAGGCTGAATTTTATCTTTAGTAGAACAAAATGACTTTTGTTAGGTAAAAAGTACATTTATCAATACATTTCTATAAATCAAATAAAAAATGAAAAAATGTAACGTATAAGGTTTTGAGGGGACAAAGGGAGTTATGTTCCTTAAGCCTCAGCACCTTTAAAGCGAACCCCCTCTGGCAATCTATAAAGAATCTTTTTCTAAAACAGGTGTTGGTCCCACTATCTGTTCATCACAACAAGCTCGGGGGAGCATCCAGAATGCTGGAGCCCCCCTCGCAGATAACCCCCAAGAACGCTCGTAATACTCACCTTTATTATGAATCCCGCAATTGTCTGCCGAGCGGTCATGTGGGCCATAGTCACGTCCTCTGCGCCTGCCACCGGCACCACCTGCCCACATGACCGCCCAGTGGCCAATCGCGGGACTCCTTTCCCGGCGCTGGCTCGTAATAAAGGTCAGTACCAACAAAACGCACTGTAAAGTTTGTCCCCAGTAGTGATTTCTTGTAACTGTAATGAGGATATGCCGACCAGCAACAAAAAAATACAGTGCCAAGGAATTCAAGGAGGAAAAAAAATCATAAATATGTGGATTGCTGGAATAATGGCAGTACAAAGTGATGCTCACTGGCGCTGGGATAATCGGCAGCCAGGTCCAACATGCGCTGACATTGGCTGGCTAATACCTAGGGCAACAATCAAAGCGTTCTGTGCAGCGACTGCTAGCAAAGGCGAAAATGCTGGTGCTCCGAAGCTGGTGCTATAGCCACAAGAATGATGCTAAATAAGGCCCTTATTTTTGTTTTAGGCCCTTTTGTGGATTCCTGGTCATGCATCAGTCTTTGCAGCCTCAGACACCATGCTTTGTGCACATGAGTCCTGGATGGCAGCCATGTTTTGGGACTGTCCAGATTGTCTTATGAGGCTAAGAGGGTCTAAACTATAGGTGAAGCTTTTAATTATAGAGTGAGGTTAAAAAGGAACTATAGACAGTTAATCACATGACCATCGAAAACTCATAAATTCAGCTTCATCACCAGCAGTCACGTGAGTAACTGTCATTTGGTGCCATACACCATAAATGAGGAAGTGGTGACTTGCCTTTAGTTCCTCTTTAGGACTGAACAGGCAGAGCCTGGGGCCTCATAGGAAGACCCATCCTTTTCCGAGCGCCCCCCATACACACACGCACACACACACACACACACACACACACACTAGGACACTCTCTTGGCAGGATCTGTCATACAGCCTTGTGTGCGCCATTGCCAGCAGTGCATTCCTCATATTCCAAAGCTCGCCCATCGGGGTGTGCCAGCTGTGTGGTTATATCTAGGTCATTCCTATAGATGGACACATGAAGCTTAGAGAGTTTCGGCTATAGGAGACAAAAGAGAATCCTGCCCATCGAATGTCCTGGATCTTGCCTTCAGGGGAAAAATTATATTGTAACAATTGTAAAAACGATTTCACAATGAGTATACATAGTGTAAGCATAGGTGTCTTTACCTTCATTTCATCACCGTGTCCCGGAGTGCAGAGTACCTTCTACTGCATTTGTCAGGAGAGCCACCATAAAGTCAATCCAGCAGTGAGCAGTGAAGAACGTGGCAATATATCCAGAAAAAAAGACCCCAAGCTGAATTGCTTATTTCTGAAGAAATGTAAACCACATAGGTAACTGTGCAGCCATAGCCAGAGGAGTAGCTAGGCTTTCTGGCACCCGGGGCAAAGATTCAAAATGGCGCCCCCCACCTGTCCCCCTTTGGCGCCTCCTTGACATGCTGCACCCAGTGTCCCCGCTGCTTCCCCCTAACTACGCCCCTGGCCATAGCTATTCTGTCTGGAGAAGGGAACTTTTTTACATTTTGTATAATCTCCAATGCAATGTTCTCCTCCACAGTGTAAGAACCCGGGTTCTGCCGATGCCCGACTGGTGGCTGACATTATTTATCATCCCGTCTGCACTTCCATCAGCCACCAGCGGGTGTCAGCAGAGCCCTGGCTGCTCTCTCTCCCTATCTTCTGCTGCACCTGGTGTGAGGGCTATTTAAACCGGACCTTCACTATGATTTATTGAAAAACCCAAACCCTGAAAAAAACATTCCCCTGCATCTAAAATTAAGAAATTTTAATTTTTTAGTCACTTACTCATTATTTTTTCCCCCACTGGGCTGCAACTCTGTTAAGGACTTTAGGATACGGGTGCCGCCATCTTGATTCATAAGCATCACACTTACTGAGGAGAGGAGATTGGGATAAAGTACAGGGGGGGCGGGTTATAGCTGTGCTTTGCTCAGACAGAGCAGAGCTGGGGTCAGGAAAAGGTCAGCAATCCCAGAATGCAGAGCAGCACAGTCAGAAGGCACTTCCTGTTTGCAGGCTGCCTGATGTTCCATGAGCCGCCATCTTGGATGTTTAAAGGCTCATAACATGCAGTAGGTGCAGGTATGATGATTTTTTAATGTGGGCAATCGGTATTTACAGGGTGTGGGAAACATATAAGATAGGCTTTTATTCAGAGTGAAGGACTGCTTTAAGTGGATCTGCCCTCCACCTGGTGCAGCAGGATTTAGTTTTGTTTTGATTGTGCTCTGTATCTGAACCTGAACCTGAGTCTGTACCTACACCTACACTTACTGGAGTGTGGAGATTGCTGGCATCAGTCATAGGCCCTTGGGTGAGTGCACCAGCACCTTAGGGTTTCTGTTATTAGTTATTTTGTTAGTTAGCCTTGTTTTTGTCCCTTATTTTTGTATCTGAATCAAAGATCTTTTTGTTTCCTTTTCCTTTAATAAACCCTTGTTGGAACATTTTCTTTGTTGTATCTTTGCTTTGGCCAAACTTTCTGCTCCCCTGGTGGAGAGTTCATATTGGAGAGCTCTCCAGCCTGACAGTAAGAAAATGAAAGTGGACATACAGTACAGACCCGGGATCCTCAGCTCCACATATTGACTAAAACATAAAAGAATTTCCATTTGCAATAGTTTGCACATATTTTGCATAGTGTTGTGTCATACTTTGGGTATGTGCACATAGCTTTGATAAGCTCCGTTTCACCATTGAGTAATGTGTACTTTACAGGACTTTACAGAATGTGGTGGCTCAGTTGAAGGGCATGACATGCTCCAGCTTGTTTCATTCTCTTATCAAAATTCAATTGTTTAGAAAGGAAACACAATTCCTGCAAGTTTTATGCTGCCTTTCAATATAAATGAGGTTCAAGGAAAACTAAAATGTGCTTTAATTAGGTAAGCAAACAAGATGAAATAATATAATAACAGGAGGAACTAATATAATTACAAGATTTACAAATATAATCAAATATATGCTCTTAAACATTGCTAATGCTTTTTACCCCCCAGGCAATGACATTTGTAAACATGTTGTCAGGGTTTGGCTTGAAATATCTTTACTGTTTAATTACATAGAGCACAATCATATTCTGCGGTAAGTTAGTAATTACAGGAGGGTAAGGCAAGCAATATTCTTATAATGTGCATGGTATTATGAGTTGGATGTGATAGATATAGGACAATGAATGCTTACGCGGTCTTACAGTCATACCTCCTGGCTCTAAGAGGCCGATTCATTAATCGGTGCTTCATTAATCGGTATTCGCTGTGCTTGGCCGTGAATGCAAGCCGTGAATGCAAGCAATATTCTTATAATGTGCAAGGTATTATGAGTTGGATGTGATAGATATAGGACAATGAATGCTTACGCGGTCTTACAGTCATACCTCCTGGCTCTAAGAGGCCGATTCATTAATAGCGGCAGGTAGCGACAGATGAGCGACAGTAGCGGTATTTTCACAGCGCCCGCTAGTATTCGCTGTGCTTGGCCGTTGTTCGGTTGTTGACAGCGACTCAGTCGGTGTGCGGTAATGTTGAATACGGGGTTAGGAGTCGCTGTTTGACAGGTTCCGCGCTGTATGGGAGCGCATGACAGCGAATGGCCATAGCGAATGGCTCCCAGCATATTCATTAACAAATCACGCTCAAAAAATTCTTGCGCAGTGAAATGCTTGTTTAAACCCCAGAGCGCTGGCGGCGATGGGTTAAAAGTAGTTTTTTTAACCCCCAAACAACCATATTTTTGGGGAAAAAAAAACAAGTTTTTCAAAACATTTTGTAATATGAATACATTAATATCAGACCTGTAATATCAATTCTGCAGATTTTTTTTTTTTTTTACCTTAAAAAAAATATCTAACATTGCAGAAGTGGTCACAGAATTTTTGACATTTAAAAAAAAAATAAAAAAATAAAAAAAACATTAATAGCAATTAATTAAGAATATTTAAAGGTTGCTCCATTGAAATGCATTGGAGAGCGCCAGGTAGCGAGAGGTGATACCTGTCGCTGTTCAAGGTCGCTCGCTGGCGCTGTGGGGTGAGGCTGGAATAATGATGAATGATTCGCTATCTGGCGCTCTGTCAGTCGCTAAGCAGGATCGGCTTGATAAATGTGTGATTGCGGAGGGGAGCCGGCGTTCTCGTGGCGGTGACCGTCATTACCGTTCGCTCACCATTCGCTACCTGGCGCTATCCCTTGTTAAATAAGGGCCTATAACTTGCGATACTGCACTAGCATGTCACCTCTGGATCACAGACAGCAAAAACAGGTATTCCAGTTAATAGGTTAATCGAGGGCCTAAAGTGGACCAAAACCTGGGATTTTCACTATCGCAGGTTTTGGTCCGCCCCCCCCCACCAGTGGCCTGGTTCTCTTACCTTTCCAATGAGCCCATGACACAGCAGTGCCGTGCCGGCTCTCATCCAATCAGCTTCTCCAGCCGCACACATGATTGGCACGTGGCATCAGTCACATCCTTCGGTTGTGCATGAGTGATGCCACTGGTGGCTGCGCATGCTCCATGGGCTCATTGGCAGGTGACTTGGGGGTCCCAAATTGGGAAGCCCCAGGGAAAGAGAATCAGGCACCACTTTTAGTGCACTTAGACTCCAGGGCCACTTTTGGTGCACTTTAAAATGTACCTTATGAAAAGACCAGAGCCAGCCAATTTGGGATGCCCTATTGTGTGAGCCCCCCAGATGACCCGCAAACCCCTTACCCTCCTGCCGATCCCTCACTGCAGTAAGGGGCTGTGACCACATCCCTGTCATCCCTGCAGCTGTGTGCACTCCCGTGCAGAGCCATTCAGATAAACTGCACAGGGAAACTGGGGATGTGACTGCCCCGACTCCCTTTGGAAATGCTCAGTCAAAACTATTTATTTATGCTGTGCATTAGTATGCATAGCATAATGTGCTGATTGGCTGCGTCTTGGGAATGGGAGTTATCTGTGGGGTTTCACACAGCAGGGCATCCCAAATTGGGATACCCCAGGGACATGCACCCATCACCAGGATAGTGAAAATACTGGTGATTGGTCCAGACAAATTTGAAGCCAGCTACTTTGGTTAAGAAGACAAGGTTTATCAGTGCCATGGAATACAATGGCGCTTTATAATTAAACAATAATAATATTATTAGATAACAGGTCCTCTCCGCTGAACAACTTTCTTCCCCATTTCCTGCATTTAGGTTAGCTGCTGAGTAGAACTTCTTCCCTTAGATCCTCCACCGAAAGGTGCGCAAACAAGGCCCTATTTCGTCTTCTGAGGAAGGTCCTCTCCTGGATATATTTAGGATATACCAAGTTATGGAAAGGTATGCTAAAGTAACCAATAACAATTCTAAATAAACATCTTCTCCCCATTACTTGGTAAATACTGACATCTACTTCGAAATACATGCTACTATAGTTCTAAGTGAATAATTCCTAAAACTATCAATATACAATATCAGGGTAGAGGCAAAATGACTCACTCCCCCTACTCGCCCCCCCTATAATACATGGGGTCAGCTGGGACAGAAGTGCAACAGATACACATGGATGCAGGAGTACATTATGTCAGAGGGCAGAGGTGTAGATAGACTTTCTGACACCCGGGGCAAAGATTCGAAATGGCGCCCCCTCTTTCATGACAGTGTCTATTTTGGAGAATAGAGGTCAAATAATTGCCGCCAGGAACAGCTGCATGACAGGAGAGAATCTAGGACTTGCCATGGCTTCTTATAGCTGCAGCTGGACCAGGGCACCACAAGGAAGATTGCATCAGTAAGGCAAGGTAAGTATTTTTTCCAGATTCTCAACATTGCTCGGGGGGGAGCGAACAAGGTGGGGAAGGTTGCCTAGGAAAGGCTGGAGGCCTAAAGCAGCCCCCAGAAAATCTAACAAGCCTCAGCCCTAAATGAATCTTACCTACCCCTCCAGTGAACACCAAGATAGGCTTTCCTATTGGATGGAGTGACTTGAAGATAGTGGGCTCGATTCAACAAAGGTCGAAAATGGATTTTCCGTGTGTTTTGTGCTTAAAAAGTTGCGATTTTGCTATATTTTTTTTACGAGTGATTCAGCTACCTGGAACCATTGTAAAACACGAGTCACTTGAATTAAATTTGAGTGCGATTGTAAAAGTGCGAATTAAATTAGTGGATCGAAAAATTTACTACTGCATTTTACAATTCAAAAATTTTACTACTGATTCAGGTGGACTTGATGAGCCACACACATGATATAAATTAGAGTGTTTCACACTAGTTTTTTGATGCAGCTTTCAGCAGGAGAAAACTCATTTTACTCTAATGGTAGTAAAAAATTCAATTCATAAGAAAAAAGCCTGAGAATTCCACTGTTTGTGAATCACTAGTTAGGAAGACAATGAAAGTCAATGGCACTTTTTTACTCCTGAAAAAAATACTGAACTTTTTTCCCTTTTTTACTAGTAGTAAAAAGTTCCATTGACTTTCAGTGTCTTCCTATCTGGTGATTTGGTAACAGTGAAATTCTCAGAGGCCGATTCATTAATAGCGGCAGGTAGCGACAGTTGAGCGACTGTAGCAGTATTTTCACAGTGCCCGCTAGTAGTCGCTGTGCTTGGCCGTTGTTCGGTTGTTGATAGCGACTGAGTCGGTGTGCAGTAATGTTGAATACGGGGTGACGAGTCGCTATTTGACAGGTTCCGCGATGTATGGGTGTGCATGATAGCGACTGGTCAGAGCGACCGGCTCCCACCATATTCATCAAAAAATCACGCTCAAAATATCCTCGCGCTGTGAAATGCATGTTTAAAACCCAGAGCACTGGCGGCGATGTGTTAAAAGTAGTTTTTTAACCCCCAAACCACCATATTTTTGGAAACCAAAAATACATTTTTTTTGAGAATTTAGTAATATGAATACAATAATATTAGACCTGTAATATCAAATCTGCACACATTTTTTTTTTTTTTTTTTACCTTAAAAAAATTATCTAACATGGCAGAAGTGGTCACAGAATTTTTCACATTAAAAAAAAAAAAAAAAAACACTAATAACAATTATGAATATTTAAAGATTGTTCCATTGAAATGCATTGGAGAGCGCCAGGTAGCGAGAGGTCATACCTGTCGCTGTTCAAGGTCGGACGCTGGCGCTGTGGGCTGAGGCTGGAATAATGATGAATGAGTGGCTATCTGGCGCTATCTCAGTCGCTAAGCCAGATCGGCTTGATAAATGTGTGACTGTGATGGGGAGCCGGCGTTCTCATGGCGGTGCCCATCATTACCGGTCGCTCACCAGTCGCTACCTGTCGCTATTCCTTCATAAATAAGGGCCTCAGGCTTTTTTCTCATGAATTAAATTTTTTACTACCATGAGAATTTTTTTCAATGATCTGTGAATCGAGGCCATTGACTTCGAACATATTGCAGATGATGTGGCGCAGAGAAGGCGCACACTACCCATTCCCATACTTTCGGACACGTTTGGAAGTGGATCAGCTGCCATATCAAGCACTTTTCTAGCTTACTAGGCTAAATCGTGCAGCTTTGGAATCCATATTTGGCACCATTAACTGGTAGAAGACCTTTGGGTTTTTACATTGCGGTGCACCAAAACCCAGGATAGTCAAAATCCTGGCTTTTGGTCCACGTTATATTGTAAGCATAAGAATGGCGTACCATGAGATTAAAGCTAGCAAAGAGCTGCACCCTGCACCCAAGGACACGTGGTGCTATGTGAGCAAGCTTTGTAAAGAAAACAATGGCCACATTTCTGCATTAAAGGAAACATTTTTAATACAGGTCCCTGGCAATCCAACCAACCTCCCCCCAAAAAAAACTATATATATGCCTCTTACAAATACTACTGTTTAATTAGTACTTCCACTACAGCATACCTTGCCTCTTTATTGCATGTATCCACAATGTTAGCCATGTACATACAGCTACACAGGTAACTTAAAAAGTTGAAAAAAAAATTATGCATTTGCATTTACCCATTAAAAAGCCTTACAACACCATGCAACAATCAGAAAACAATACTAAACAATAGAAAAAAAATTCGATTCGAGTACATTTTCCAATAATTTTCGCTTGCGACAGCCTTTTTACGAGCATTTTGAAAATTTTACGAGTGATTAGAAAATTTTACGATTGCATTTTCGAGTGCAAGTATTTAATTCAACCCCTTTTTTGAATCACTCGAAAAAGTTAAAACTTTGTGCATGCGATCTGATTTTTCGAGTGACATGAATTTATTTCTACCTTTGTTGAATCGAGCCCAGTATTTCTGCAATGTCTTGGGTGGCATGAGGAGGTGTGTAAGGTCTATATAGGATCCCTGTGGGTCAGGACCCTTTAGGTTTACTTCAAAGCAGACTCTTACTCCTTAGATTTGTTCTCCCACCTGCCTGTAAGGCCCAACACTGAAGAGTCACTTGCCCCTTTCTTGTGTTCTTCAAACTGATATAACATTGTGACATTAATACTTTAATACCAGACTTGTAATGACAATTCTGCATAAAAATATAAAAAATATAAAACGTTTTCAAAAAGGACTTTTTCTAGGCCAGGAGAGGTGACACAATTATTTGAGAGAAAAAAAAATAACCCTGTTTAAACAGAAGAAAAGGAACATCCATTGAAATGTATGAGAGAGCGACAGGTAGCGACAGGTAATACCTGGCGCTCTGGAAGCTAGAGCGCCAGCGCTATACGCTGAGCCGCCTGAAATGATGAATCAGGCTCTACATGGCGCTGTTAGAGTCGCTCACCAGATTCGCCTTCCTAAATGTGGTTTTGCGTACAGTACACTACGAGGCACTACCTGCCGCTATCCCTTAATGAATAACCCCCACAATCTCAGTGCAGGGACTCCACCACTTTGTCTGCCACTTGTTACACACTCTGTTCTGCTGACTGCTCTGTGAATACCCAACTTTACTCCCTTTTTATTAATAAAATCAGGTTTTTGTGTTAATACACGATTGGAGGCATTTTTCTTCTTCTTTTCATGCTGCTACCTATATGGTGGATGCCGATTAAAACGCTGTGGAACAAGGGGGGGGGGGACCCCTTTGGCCGCTCCCCTGCATATATGAGTGCCTGCATCAGGCCCATCTTAATGAGTGGCTGGAATGGCTCTCAGTGCATCAGCTGCAGGAATGCCACCAGGGACATCACATGCACTGTGGGATTGCCAGAATGGCGCATTTTTATGGCACACTGCGGGATTTCACAAAGCAATGCATGCCTAATTGGCTTGTCCCCGGCTGAGGGAGAGCACCAGCCTCAGAGCCTTTTAAACTCTCGGACCATTTCAAGAGAAACTTTGGAGGCCCTGGAGACTTTTAGGCCACCCGAGTCCCACTCCTTGGGGCATCTTGAATTTGGGATGCCCCGCTGCGTGAAATGGGGAACCGGGGGGATACACACAGTGGAGCATCCCAAATCAGGATGCCTTGTCTGCGAGGAACAATACCCAGGAGAGTGAAATTTATATTAGACCACTATCTATGCTCATAAACTGAACATTGTGGAAAACAACATAAATACGAAAAATAAGACATAGGTGAATAGTGTAAATGTATACTTAACAGGTAGAAAATATGTCATATGTATTCACATATATACAAATATCCCTAAACATGGTGGTAATTAAAGGGAGGATTTGGGCTGGGACAGATGAGAGCAAGACATGAACTCAATGAGCAAAGTGCTACCGCTTCAATAAAAATGAGAACTATATGTGTTACTTAAACAGTCCCTAGAGTTATTTGCGTTCCTTTGCAGTATTTTCCCATAAGGTTAAATATAACTTACGTTCAGAGCTGGCTGCACTCTGTTTACCCTGGAATAAATTGGTCAGCCACACAGAGAGAGTTATGTTTAGTGTCAGGCTGGCATGTCTTGGATACAACTGACTCTGGGGACCCACCTTACATCATTATCCCGGGTTTCCTCCTGCCCAGTGCATTCCGATTTGGGATGCCCGGTTGCTTTGTGAAATCCCCAAGATCGCCGTAAAATCACCTGTCCACCAATCCCATGGTACATGCATGTTCCAACTAGCAAATCAGAGGTTTGCATTCCATTTAGCCTTTTCTGAATGGAGAGCGAGCTGCTGGCAGTGCTCTGGCTTCTTCGCATACTTGCGCCAGCCAGTCAGAAATGCTTCAGATAAAGACGAGTAGGGGGTGCAACTATGGCCCACACATGCTCTGCGGGATTACAGGATATCCAGAGGGTTTCATACAGCAGGGCATCCCAAATTAGGATGCCTCACAAAGAGGCTTAAAAAACGTAAACAGTATTACTCTATGTCGAGTTTTGTTTTTCCCAGGTGCAATGATAAGCTATTGAGAAAAAAACAGCAATGGGAAGCAATTGATATCTGGTAAGCACCTGTGTGTGGTAAAGGACACATAGGAAGCTTTTTTTGGGTAGACATGGCGATAAATCTGTTTCTAATTAAATAACTGAGACTCTGGGCCTTATTTCAAAAGTGAGCCATTTAGTGTCATTCTGCTGGCATATTGCCCATCTATTGGCCAGGAGAATGACGCTACAAGTCACAGCACCCAATGGCAGGCCTGTTTCAGTGCCTGTTGGACCCAGGATTTTCACTATCCTGGGTGTTGGTCCACTTCCGCGGGGTGAAACCCCCAGAAAGCCCCAAAAACTCACCTGACCCCGCTCCCACATGACTCGCTCCACCAATCAACGCCGACGGACAAGCGAGGTCCGCCGACGATCGGGGTGCCCCGCAGGCAGGGATCTGATCGGCCCAGGAATCTTATAGATTCCCGGGCCGATCAGCGGTGGGTGTTGGTCCACTTTAATAGTGAGGTAAGCATCTCAGGCAGCCGGATTGCCCGGGGTTTGGAGAGGCAGGACTAATGAATAGCTAGGAAATAAAATAGATCCGATCTCTGGGGAGCAGCGTCATTTATCACTATAACATCTACTCAAAACATTGCATGATGGGTAAAGGCATCTAAGCACACCAGGAGAATTGTAACAGCAATACCTAGCTATTCCAGTACAGGCAAGCTCAGGAAATGTAGCAGTTATATAAGCAAAATGGTAGAATCACAGACCTGTAATGCCTGATGCTTTTGCCTTCCTGCAAAAGATAAAAAAACAAGCTTGGTCCAAATTTTTTTCGATGCAGTAACCTCTCCTCTTCCCATCAAGCATATCTATGCACATTTGTATTATTAGACCATTTTGTATGACGGGGTCCTTTAAGGTTGCCAAAAGAAAATGTTAACCATACAGTTTTTTTTTATAACTGTATCCGGATTTAATAACTGGATCCAATTTATCAACTAAAAAAATGGTAACGCCAATGTGCCCGCTGGTTAGCTTTTTTTTTAACAGTAGCGGCAAAAATGATGCAGCGCCGGGTGCTCTGGTTTTTGCAGCGCCAGATGAAACCTGGCGCTGTTGCTCAAGATCCCATAGAGCACAATCGGCAGAACTGGATTTAAGTGTTGAAAGCTTATAATTAATATTAAACACAGTTATTTGTACAGAACTTTCATTGTGACTTGTCAATAATTGAAACGCAGAACCAAGATGGGCCAAAATGATTTTTGGGGGGGGGCTATTAAAATTGATTTAAATTAAATGGCTCATTTTACTTAACAATGTGTAATTAGGACTCCAACGGGAACGCAGCCTAAATGTAATGTAAAGTTTGTCCCCTTTGTCTCTATCAGAAATTTCTTGTAATTGTAATGAAAAAACGCTGCTCAGTGCCGGAAAAATACAGCGGCAAAGATTTCAAGGAGGAAAAAAAACGAATATGCTGTTTAGCCGCCGGAAAACAGCAGTACAAAGTGGCGCTCACTGGCGCTGGGATAATCATCAGCTGGTACAACAGGCGCTGACATAGTCTGGCCAATACCTAGTACAACAATCAAGGATAACCTGTTAGCGTTCTGTGTAGCGACTGCTAGCGCCAATGTAGACCACAGCACAGCGCCAGATAGGAAAAATATGCCTGCGCTCTGGAACTGGCGCTATAGCCACAAAACAGATGGGAACAGGCGCACATCACAAATTAGGCCCTTAGTTACTTTGTATAAAGGTTGGCAGCCAGGAACAGCAGAAATGTAGTCAAATGTTTTGTGCTCAGCGGGCACATTTATACAAAAGAGCTAGTGTCTGCAGATGAATTAACTACACATCTCAAAATTAAACAGAATTATTCAACATGTACAACTATTTCATTTACATAACACCCAACAAATATTAGCAACAGTGGATTGACATAAATTGGGTAAGAGACAAGTCAGAATAAATACAAATATGCATTTGCAAAATGTTTCGTTTCTAAAACGTGGTGCCAAGGATGGTCCCTGCATGGTAGTCCAATGATTATTCAGCATTCCTTTCAACTGGAAATGAAATATTTTTCTTTTGCTTATAATGTTCATCTGGGGATGCACAATAGTATCTCTGGTTACTAAACCAGCATGATGAATCATGATGAATCCTGCTGTGTTTGCTGTGAAATGTCTCATGTCTATGGGTACAGATCCATCCATGCTCCCTATTCTTTACTGAAGGAAGTAAGGGGGCTGGGCTCAGTACACTCTGGGCAAATATTACCTAGAAATATTAACCTTTCTGGAGTCCCAGGGAGGACAATGTTCCTCTTCAAAACGTTTTGGGATACCCCACTGTGGGAAATCCCTTGGATTTCCTACTGTTTGCACCTCGCCAGTCATCCGAGGGCACATGTGCAAGACATGGCAACATCCTTGGTACCAGTGCGGGGACTTCTGAATGGCTGACTTGTGTATGCAGAAAAGTGGGCAGCGGCTCCCATTTAGTTTCACTATGCCATCCTGATATCAAAGTATGAATGGAGCACAAGCTGCTGGATTTCTCCCAAATTGGATGCACCACTGGGGCGAAACAATGCTCAGGATATTGAACATTCCTGGTATAGTCCCTCTTTAGGGTAAAAGACCTGGTCAGTAACGTGGAGGCTAATTCACTACTAGCGCCACGTATTGCCAGATGAGCGTCTGTATAGCGGTGCTTAGAGCGACCACTAGTAGACGCTGTAAGCAGGTGTCAGGCACTGTAACATAGCATTGCTGACGCTGTAGTAACCTGGCGGGCATTGATGAATGTGATGTGTTGGGCGCTCTAACAACAGTATAACGTATAGCGAACGAGAGGTAGCGCCGCTCAGTGCGTCCGGCACACAACACCATACACCAAAAACTACACACACGTGTGTGATTAAAGTCTGTTTTTGAACACATATACACCAGTAACAAAGCGAAAACACATGGAATGACATTGTTTTAACACTATGACATTAACACTTTAGTGCCAGACATGTAAATAAAATTCTGCATAAAAATATTAAAAGTCAAAAAAGTTTCTAAAAGTGTTTGTTTGCAGTCAGGATAGGTCACACAATGATTTGAGCAAAAAAAAATAAAAAATTGCCAAAAATTGAAATGTATAGGAGAGCGCTACAGAGCAACAGGTACTACATGGCGCTCTGGAACCTAGAGCACCAGCACTATACACTGAGCCGCCTGAATTAACACATGTGATGCTACATGGTGATGATACAGTCGCTCACCAGATTCGCTTTCTTAAATGTGGTTTTGCGTACAGCGCCCGGCGTTCACCAGATGCTGCCTGCCGCTACGAAGCACTACCTGGCGCTATCCCTTCTTAAATAACCCTTTTAAATGTGTTGATTGTTTGCTTTTACCCCAAAGGCTGATGGACAGACACTCATTTAGCTGTACTGCCACTTCAAACTGCCAAATGCCTCTGAATTGAATTTCTTGTACATACTTGCTGGTAACTAAAAAAAAGTATAGCTACAATGACATATAAAGGAGCAGGTTCTAACTAGTATAGCACCAAAATATATTTTTAAGTGTTTTTGAAGAGTTGTGTAATCAGATGACCCCGGGAATTTTACACTCACTATTTAATATTCGTGCCCATGCCAGAACCTTTGTAGCTTATGTTTGCCTACATACCCCAGTACCATGTACCATTTATAGGTAACCCCCAATGGAATTACAAAACCTATTCCATGTGGCCTCACGCTAAGGCCCTTATTTAACAAGGGATAGCAACAGGTAGCGACTGGTGAGCGGCCGGTAATGACGGGCCCCGCCACGAGAACGCCGGCTCCGCACCACAATCACACATTTATCAAGCCAATCCTGCTTAGCGACTGAGATAGCGCCATATAGCGACTCATTCATCATTATTCCAGCCTCAGCCCACAGCGCCAGCGTCCGACCTTGAACAGCGACAGGTATGACCTCTCGCTACCTGGCGCTCTCCAATGCATTTCAATGGAACAATTTTTAAATATTCATAATTAATTAGTAATTTTTTTTTTTTTTTTTTGTAAATGTGAAAAATTCTGTGACCACTTCTGCCATTTTAAATAATTTTTTTAAGGTAAAAAAAAATAAAAAAAAATGTACAGAATTGATATTACAGGTCTGATATTAATGTATTCATATTACAAAATTATTTTAAAAACTACTTTTAACCCATCGCCGCCAGCTCTCCCATACAGCGCGGAACCTGTCAAATAGTGACTCCTCACCCAATATTCAACATTACGGCAAACCGACTGAGTCGCTATCAACTACCGAACAACGGCCAAGCACAGCGGCTACTAGCGGGCACTCTGAAAATGCCGCTACTGTCGCTCATCTGTCGCTACCTGCCGCTATTAATGAATTGGCCTCCCCGACTGACCAGTTGCTTTGTACTGCCCTTCATGGTTGTGGGAAAGTTGGGTTTGGCAGGACCCCATCAGAAACGCTTTACCTGAACATGCAAAACCCATGGCTGTATAGTAAATCCACCAGGATTTGTTTGTAGAAATGAGAGTAGGTGCTTTCTGGAAGGGGCCAAATGAGAGACAAAATCTAAATACTTATAGAGGACCAAAATCTGATTTTCAGAGATGCCAGACAAGGGGTTCACAGGGTAGTATATGGCATATAGGGGGTATATAGGGGGTTTACACTGCAGGCATTCCAAATGGGAATGACTTAAAGGGGAAGGGCAAACAGGGGGGCTGTAATTTGTTGTTTCTAGGGATACTAGGGATAAACACAGAGGGTGTACTTTACTTTATATCATTTATAGTCCAATCATGAGTGCGGCTAAGCTCCCATTCAGCTTCTTTATCTGTACATTAATATGTGCTGCCATAGAAGTTGATAGGAGCAGAGCAGCACCTGCCCCGTGGGAATGCTGGAGAGGTGGGTTTTCACACAGCTTGGGGCATCCATTGAGGGTCCACTATAATATTAATGGTATTGAATTATGACTGGTGGACATGGGCTCGTGGATTGAGGTGAGTACAGGGCAAACTAGGATGGGTTAACTGGGTTAAAATGTTAGGTTTTGGTCTGCTTTAAATACAGCACATTGAGCTATCAATATGGCAAACATGAAAATCATATATTGAATAGCATTGGAATAAAACATTTCCATTGGGAACACATTTTCACATCACTGTACCTGGTTAGTGGCGGGAAGAGATAAAGAGAAAAATAATATTTTTTTTATTTTTTTTTTATTTTTTGGCAGAACTTTTGATGTCCTATGAAATGATATGTATAATACGCCTAATCTATAAAATGATTACTGACTATCCACCAACAGTGCGCTGAAGATTTGGTGGCGACCTCTGTAATGTGAAGGCATGGCAGCGTAGTTGCACTTATTTCGGGGCACTTGGGGCAAATTCCCTTGTGATACTGATTAATAGCAATGTATTTCATCCCAGTGACACCATTACATCTGAGAGAGGAAGTGCTGAGGGTGCAGACAATAGTCCTTATCTGCCAGTATTTTTAAGATTCCAAGCTATTTCCTGTTTCCAGAAATAACTGTTTATCACACACAGTGGGCAAGATTATAAATGTCCAGGCCACTGGCTATATAGGGAAAGTGGAAGCCAGTGAAATGTTTTTGATAAGACAACTTCCTTTTCAAGCAGAAAAATGACATAACATTTACGTCTCTCAAGTCACTACTATGCTAAAAGGAAAACTACACCCATGAAAATGGGTTTAAAAAGCATGATCCTTCAAAACTGTTTATTCAACCCAAGGTCATATCTAGCACGCTTACATTCCAAATGTTCAGTGTTTAAAATATATATAAAAATATATATACAACATATTTATAAAAATGAGTAAAATGTATTTTACTAGGCTGCAGCAAATGATACAGAGTATGTAGATTTAGGGTGTGTCTTTGTTGAGATGGAATCACTGTACATGGCGACGTTGTGCCATACAATATTTAGATTTTTTTTGTAAGGAAAGGTTTAGCTCGGGATCTGCCAGATTGTAATTTAGAGGGTAAACGGGGATCGTTTGGGAAGACAGTGTTTTGTCCTTGGGGACTAGGGGTGCCATCTGCTCAGCTCTGCCAGATGTATTTCTTAAAGTGGACCAACACCCAGGATTTTCACTATCCTGGGTTTTGGTCCACTTCCGCGGGGCACCCCGCTGCGTGAAACCCCCGAGAATGCCATAAAAAACTCACCTCACCCCACTCCTACGGCACATGCGCGAGCGTTCGTCCAATCAGAGCGCTCAAGGGACGGACAACCACAGCGGCTCCGAGCACGCTGGAGGCCGCATCTCGCGCTTCCCTCTAACAGGGAGGTGCGCCCCCTGCTAGAGAGAAGCGCGAGATGCCCGCACATGTTGTTCAGGAAAAGCACACATATGGAGAGTGAAGAGTCTTACACATGCGCATCAACCTCTACTGCTCAACCAAGTGTTAGTGCTTATCTTGAGGCTGGTTTCACACTATTCCGTGGAGCGCTCGCTGGCTGTGCCGTCAGGACGCTGCAGGCAGGGATTCATCAGAGCACTCTGAGTGCTCCACAAATGCCCGATTGACATGTGAAAGTGCCCATTACAGATTACTATGGGCAGCTTTTCACAGGCAGATGTGGGGTGCTCACCCGAAAGCAAAAGCTTATGCCAGCACTGAAGAAGTTTGTCGACTGGTTGCTGATTCTTTATCCAGCCGATTGGCCTGAGAATATAACTGACCTAATGAGATGCCAAACCATCAAAAGGGGCCCTAAGCAAGTAAAGCCAGGTGAATTTCCACTCTCAGAATTTTCAGATGGTACAAAGTGGTGTTTCTGATTATTACAGGTCAATTGGGCACTGGAAAAAATGTTGCTGATTTACTCAGTGCTTGAAGAATCCATATATTTTTTATTCCGTAGATTTGTTTGACTAAGATGCTAAATCTGTATTCTCAAGTGTATGTGGATTCAAAAACTGGACGCATATTGGTGGCAAGGGATCCTTACATTGCCATATGTACATTGTCTGATTATACCAGATGGAAAAAGCAAGAGGCAAGCAAACCAGAAAGAACCATTTGTAGCAGAGTATGAGTGCTGGGTGCAGTGGAGACAAATCCAGATAGACATTTGTGGTGTAACAGGAACTGGCTTTACTGGAGCATGAATGCAATTGAAGGCCACCGTTCATGGTGGATAGGATAGACACAAAAAAGAAGTCATAGAGATCACCTCAATGTACAGAAAACACCACATGCAGCAGAGAATGCACAACAGAGACTACACAGATATATGTAACAGCGTCATCTACTGTCATAAATCTAAACAGCATTAGCCTAGCAATATAGATTAGAGATGAGCGAACTTTTGAAAAATTCGATTCGACTGATTCGCCGAATTTTCCGACAAAAATCGTTTCGACCCGAATAAATTCGCGACGAATCGCTATTAAAAACGGCTATTTCTGAGCCTCCTACAGCCTCAATAGGGTTGTAAACCATTCAGCCTTGCTGTAACACGCACAGGATGCGTGCTGGGTTAGTTAAATAATACTTTGAAGAAATATCACATGCAGATCAGAGGCATCGCTAATAGAATCGCAGAGCGGCACAATTGCAGAGAGTTGAAGTGGCATCACTATGAGGGGCAGAAGGAGCCCAAATATACACTGGAGTTGGCCTCAGGAGCCCAAAAATTGGATGAATCACACCCTGGAGTTGGCAGGAGTTGGCAGCAGCAGCAGCAGGAGCCCAAATATACACTGGAGTTGGCTTCAGGAGCCCAAAAATTGGATGAATCACACCCTGGAGTTGGCAGGAGTTGGCAGCAGCAGCAGCAGGAGCCCAAATATACACTGGAGTTGGCTTCAGGAGCCCAAAAATTGGATGAATCACACCCTGGAGTTGGCAGGAGTTGACAGCAGCAGCAGCAGGAGCCCAAATATACACTGGAGTTGGCTTCAGGAGCCCAAAAATTGGATGAATCACACCCTGGAGTTGGCAGGAGTTGACAGTAGCAGCAGCAGGAGCCCAAATATACACTGGAGTTGGCCTCAGGAGCCCAAAAATTGGATGAATCACACCCTGGAGTTGGCAGAAGTTGGCAGCAGCAGCAGCAGGAGCCCAAATATACACTGGAGTTGGCTTCAGGAGCCCAAAAATTGGATGAATCACACCCTGGAGTTGGCAGGAGTTGACAGTAGCAGCAGCAGGAGCCCAAATATACACTGGAGTTGGCTTCAGGAGCCCAAAAATTGGATGAATCACACCCTGGAGTTGGCAGGAGTTGACAGTAGCAGCAGCAGGAGCCCAAATATACACTGGAGTTGGCCTCAGGAGCCCAAAAATTGGATGAATCACACCCTGGAGTTGGCAGGAGTTGACAGTAGCAGCAGCAGGAGCCCAAATATACACTGGAGTTGGCCTCAGGAGCCCAAAAATTGGATGAATCACACCCTGGAGTTGGCAGGAGTTGACAGTAGCAGCAGCAGGAGCCCAAATATACACTGGAGTTGGCCTCAGGAGCCCAAAAATTGGATGAATCACACCCTGGAGTTGGCAGAAGTTGGCAGCAGCAGCAGCAGGAGCCCAAATATACACTGGAGTTGGCTTCAGGAGCCCAAAAATTGGATGAATCACACCCTGGAGTTGGCAGGAGTTGACAGTAGCAGCAGCAGGAGCCCAAATATACACTGGAGTTGGCCTCAGGAGCCCAAAAATTGGATGAATCACACCCTGGAGTTGGCAGGAGTTGACAGTAGCAGCAGCAGGAGCCCAAATATACACTGGAGTTGGCCTCAGGAGCCCAAAAATTGGATGAATCACACCCTGGAGTTGGCAGGAGTTGGCAGCAGCAGCAGCAGGAGCCCAAATATACACTGGAGTTGGCTTCAGGAGCCCAAAAATTGGATGAATCACACCCTGGAGTTGGCAGAAGTTGGCAGCAGCAGCAGCAGGAGCCCAAATATACACTGGAGTTGGCTTCAGGAGCCCAAAAATTGGATGAATCACACCCTGGAGTTGGCAGGAGTTGGCAGCAGCAGCAGCAGGAGCCCAAATATACACTGGAGTTGGCTTCAGGAGCCCAAAAATTGGATGAATCACACCCTGGAGTTGGCAGGAGTTGACAGCAGCAGCAGCAGGAGCCCAAATATACACTGGAGTTGGCTTCAGGAGCCCAAAAATTGGATGAATCACACCCTGGAGTTGGCAGGAGTTGACAGCAGCAGCAGCAGGAGCCCAAATATACACTGGAGTTGGCTTCAGGAGCCCAAAAATTGGATGAATCACACCCTGGAGTTGGCAGAAGTTGGCAGCAGCAGCAGCAGGAGCCCAAATATACACTGGAGTTGGCTTCAGGAGCCCAAAAATTGGATGAATCACACCCTGGAGTTGGCAGGAGTTGACAGTAGCAGCAGCAGGAGCCCAAATATACACTGGAGTTGGCCTCAGGAGCCCAAAAATTGGATGAATCACACCCTGGAGTTGGCAGGAGTTGACAGTAGCAGCAGCAGGAGCCCAAATATACACTGGAGTTGGCTTCAGGAGCCCAAAAATTGGATGAATCACACCCTGGAGTTGGCAGAAGTTGACAGTAGCAGCAGCAGGAGCCCAAATATACACTGGAGTTGGCCTCAGGAGCCCAAAAATTGGATGAATCACACCCTGGAGTTGGCAGAAGTTGACAGCAGCAGCAGCAGGAGCCCAAATATACACTGGAGTTGGCTTCAGGAGCCCAAAAATTGGATGAATCACACCCTGGAGTTGGCAGAAGTTGGCAGCAGCAGCAGCAGGAGCCCAAATATACACTGGAGTTGGCTTCAGGAGCCCAAAAATTGGATGAATCACACCCTGGAGTTGGCAGGAGTTGACAGTAGCAGCAGCAGGAGCCCAAATATACACTGGAGTTGGCCTCAGGAGCCCAAAAATTGGATGAATCACACCCTGGAGTTGGCAGGAGTTGACAGTAGCAGCAGCAGGAGCCCAAATATACACTGGAGTTGGCCTCAGGAGCCCAAAAATTGGATGAATCACACCCTGGAGTTGGCAGGAGTTGACAGTAGCAGCAGCAGGAGCCCAAATATACACTGGAGTTGGCTTCAGGAGCCCAAAAATTGGATGAATCACACCCTGGAGTTGGCAGAAGTTGACAGTAGCAGCAGCAGGAGCCCAAATATACACTGGAGTTGGCCTCAGGAGCCCAAAAATTGGATGAATCACACCCTGGAGTTGGCAGAAGTTGGCAGCAGCAGCAGCAGGAGCCCAAATATACACTGGAGTTGGCCTCAGGAGCCCAAAAATTGGATGAATCACACCCTGGAGTTGGCAGGAGTTGGCAGCAGCAGCAGCAGGAGCCCAAATATACACTGGAGTTGGCTTCAGGAGCCCAAAAATTGGATGAATCACACCCTGGAGTTGGCAGAAGTTGGCAGCAGCAGCAGCAGGAGCCCAAATATACACTGGAGTTGGCCTCAGGAGCCCAAAAATTGGATGAATCACACCCTGGAGTTGGCAGGAGTTGACAGTAGCAGCAGCAGGAGCCCAAATATACACTGGAGTTGGCCTCAGGAGCCCAAAAATTGGATGAATCACACCCTGGAGTTGGCAGGAGTTGACAGTAGCAGCAGCAGGAGCCCAAATATACACTGGAGTTGGCTTCAGGAGCCCAAAAATTGGATGAATCACACCCTGGAGTTGGCAGAAGTTGACAGTAGCAGCAGCAGGAGCCCAAATATACACTGGAGTTGGCCTCAGGAGCCCAAAAATTGGATGAATCACACCCTGGAGTTGGCAGAAGTTGGCAGCAGCAGCAGCAGGAGCCCAAATATACACTGGAGTTGGCCTCAGGAGCCCAAAAATTGGATGAATCACACCCTGGAGTTGGCAGGAGTTGGCAGCAGCAGCAGGAGCCCAAATATACACTGGAGTTGGCTTCAGGAGCCCAAAAATTGGATGAATCACACCCTGGAGTTGGCAGAAGTTGGCAGCAGCAGCAGCAGGAGCCCAAATATACACTGGAGTTGGCTTCAGGAGCCCAAAAATTGGATGAATCACACCCTGGAGTTGGCAGGAGTTGACAGTAGCAGCAGCAGGAGCCCAAATATACACTGGAGTTGGCCTCAGGAGCCCAAAAATTGGATGAATCACACCCTGGAGTTGGCAGAAGTTGGCAGCAGCAGCAGCAGGAGCCCAAATATACACTGGAGTTGGCTTCAGGAGCCCAAAAATTGGATGAATCACACCCTGGAGTTGGCAGGAGTTGACAGCAGCAGCAGCAGGAGCCCAAATATACACTGGAGTTGGCTTCAGGAGCCCAAAAATTGGATGAATCACACCCTGGAGTTGGCAGGAGTTGACAGTAGCAGCAGCAGGAGCCCAAATATACACTGGAGTTGGCTTCAGGAGCCCAAAAATTGGATGAATCACACCCTGGAGTTGGCAGAAGTTGGCAGCAGCAGCAGCAGGAGCCCAAATATACACTGGAGTTGGCTTCAGGAGCCCAAAAATTGGATGAATCACACCCTGGAGTTGGCAGGAGTTGACAGTAGCAGCAGCAGGAGCCCAAATATACACTGGAGTTGGCCTCAGGAGCCCAAAAATTGGATGAATCACACCCTGGAGTTGGCAGGAGTTGACAGTAGCAGCAGCAGGAGCCCAAATATACACTGGAGTTGGCCTCAGGAGCCCAAAAATTGGATGAATCACACCCTGGAGTTGGCAGAAGTTGGCAGCAGCAGCAGCAGGAGCCCAAATATACACTGGAGTTGGCCTCAGGAGCCCAAAAATTGGATGAATCACACCCTGGAGTTGGCAGGAGTTGACAGTAGCAGCAGCAGGAGCCCAAAAAATGGCCTAAAGACATAAATATGTTTTGCACCATTTGGAAAGTGTAAAACGTGGCACCATGCTGAATCTAGTCGCATGCATCAGGCATTGGTGGGTGGAAATCCTGGCTGATCCATCCCTGATTCATTTTGACAAAGGTGAGTCTCTCCACATTTTTAGTTGACAGACGAGTTCTCCTCGCCGTAACTATGGCCCCCGCCGCACTAAACACCCGCTCAGATGGCACGCTACTTGCCGGGCAGGACAGCTTTTCCAGGGCAAACTCTGCTAGTTGCGGCCACAAATCAAGTTTGGCTGCCCAGAAGTCCAGCGGATCCTCAAGGTGTGTTGGCATGGTCATGTCAAAGTATGACATGACCTGCTGGTTCAGGTCCTGCTCCAGGTCTTCCTGCTGCTCATGAGTAGCCTCACTATGCGGGTGTAGAAAGCTACTCATTAGCGACTGAAGACTGAGGCTGCTGCTGCTGATGGAGCTTCTGCTGCTGCTGCTGCCAACCCCCCCAGCGGCCATGGCAGTGGAAGGTGAGCGCAGAGGTCCCCTCGAGTCAGACCTGCGAGAGTATGGACCATGGCGCAGATAGGCATCGGCCAACTGCCTACGTAGAATGTCTTTGTAGTAGTTGAGTTTGTCCTCCCTCTCGGTGGGTTTAAAAAATGCCCCCATTTTGTGCCGGAAGCGAGGGTCCAATAAGGTGGACAGCCAGAAGTCATCCCGCCGACAGATGGAAACAATTCTGGGGTCACTACGCAAGCACGTGAGCATGCTTCGTGCCATTTGCGCAAGTGACTCGGATGGACTACCTGTCTCCATCTCCACTGCATACTGCCACGGTGTGCCCGGGTCCTCTGTCTCTCCTTCCTCAAAAACCTCTAGCTCCTCTGGCTGCTCCTGCTCCTCCTCTCCTGTCCGCTGACTAGATAAACCAGCCATTTCGCCAAGCCTAAACTGTGTTTCGCTGGGCAACTCCTCCTCCTCCTCTTCCTCCTCCTCCTCCTCCAGTTCAGCTCCAAGGGGGTTCATGTGGCCGTAAGATGTAAACGCCATGTCTCCAGTGCCCTGACCAGCCATGGTTTCCAACATGTGCTGTAGTACATGAAGCAGTGGAATCACGTCGTTCATCCCGTAATCCTGCCGACTGACAAATAAAGTGGCTTCCTCAAAGGGCCTGAGCAAACGGCAGGTGTCACGTATGAGCTGCCACTGGTTGACATTGAAGTTACACAGGGGAGTCCCCCTATCTGCTTGGATCATCAGGAAATCCGTGATGGCTTTTCTCTGTTCATATAATCGGTCCAACATGTGAAGGGTGGAATTCCAACGGGTGGAAACATCGCAAATCAGACTATGTTGGGGGATACCATTCTGACGCTGTAGCTCAAGAAGGGTGTGTTTGGCGGTGTAGGAGTGGCTGAAGTGCATGCAAAGTTTCCGTGAAGTTGTTAGGATGTCCTGCAGATGGGGGGAACACTTCAGAAACCGCTTGACAACCAGATTGAAGACGTGAGCCATGCAGGGGGCATGGGTCAGGCTTCCTTGGCGCAGCGCAGACAAAATGTTCTTCCCATTGTCGGTAACCATGATTCCCATTTTAAGTTTTCTCGGAGTAAGCCATGTTTGGATTTCCTGATGAATACATTTAAGCAGTTCCTCCCCTGTGTGACTCCGTTCGCCAAGACAAACCATGTGAAGCACTGCGTGACACCTCCGTGCCCTGCACACATGGTAGACTGGAGGGGCACTGAGACTTGAGCCTACAGTGGAGGGTGAGGAGATGGCGGAGGATGAGGAGGCCGAGTCGCACGGTGTCACAGGCCCAATGGGCAGAGAGCGCGGAGGCCGAAGCGGCGTGACCTGTCCAAGTTGCTGCTGCAAAGGGACCACATTCACCCAGTGGGCCGTAAACGACATGTACTGCCCCTGACCGTAGTTACAGCTCCAGATGTCGGCGCTGCCATGTATTTTGCTACACACCGACAGGCTCAAGGACTGGCCCACCTTCTGTTCAACAAAAGTGTGCAGCGCTGGTACTGCCTTCTTGGCAAAGAAATGACGGCTTGGGACTCTCCACCTCGGCTCGGCACAAGCCATCAGTTCTCTGAAAGGTGCAGATTCCACCACCTGAAAAGGGAGCGACTGCAGCACCAGCAACTTGGACAGGAGCACATTCAGCTTCTGCGCCGTAGGATGAGTGGGCGCATACTGCTGTCTCTTGGACATGGCTTCGCTGATGGATTGCTGGCGGGATGCATGACTTGGAGGAGGAGGAGGAGGAGCAGGAGCGACAGAGGATGGGTGTGACGCACAGCTGCCTTCGGCTGAGGTGCTGGAGCCTTGGCTGGCAGAAATTGGGAGCTCACTTGGTGAGGAAGCAGACTGGACCACCCCTTGGGAGCCTCGGTTCTCCCAGGTCGTTTTATGGTGACGCATCATATGTTGACGCAGGGCCGTGGTGCCAACATTTGGACCCTGGCCACGCTTCACCTTTTGCCTACATATCTTGCATGTGGCCATGTTACCCTCCTGCGGATGCCTCAGGAAAAACTGCCACACTGCCGAGTAGCTACTTTTCCCACCCCCTGGCCTCACTGATTCACTGCTGCTGTTGCCAACTCCAGGAACCCCTGCTCCACTACCTCCCGATAAGGTAGACTGCCGCACAGCAGGTGCTCTACCCCGGCCCCGGCCCCGGCCGGCTCCAGCCTTTGGAATTGTGCCCCCATGCTGACTGCTACCACCTTGCTGCCTCAGCTGCTGACTCCGGGGCAACCTGCGCCCCTCTTCTCCTGATGATGACGATGAAGCCCCTTCATCACCCGGCTCCCAAGTGCGATCGGCTTCATCGTCATCATCATCATCATCACCGGGTTGTGGCTGTACGTCACTGATGTTCGTGGATTCGTCAACAGTGTCTGGCGCAGGAGCTGGAACGCTCGCAGCACCCACGACACTGTCCACATCACTATTTGTCTGCCTAGCTAAAGAAGCCACCTCCATTTCTTGGCTGGGCAGTAGCTGCTGACTGTCCTCCTGTATCTGATCGTCCTCCTCACTAAAGAGTGGAGCTGAACCCAAAGCATAGGATACGTCGCTGGGGGAGGGAACGGCGTAGGACAGAGGAAATGGGAGGACAGGGACTGCTCTCGGGGCATGCCAACTCAGGGTTGTGTCAGAGGAACCTACCGACCCTAGACTGGGGGTCTCAGATGTAAGTTGTGATGATGTTGTTGATGAGCGCGTCAGCCAATCTACCACGGCAGATGCGTTACTGGTGGAGACCCGACCGCTAGCAGATACTGGCAGATTAGGTCTCTCAGCGTGACTCCTGCTGCTACTGGCCCCCAGTCTGATGCGAGCTCTGCCTGCGGAATCTTGGCCTCTGCCACTCCTCTTTTCACTTCCAGGCACTTGTCTGCCCGACATAGTCTAACTGGCGTGGTAGTAGGTGATATTTTAAGAACCCCCAGGCAGCAGTGGGTCTATATAAAACAGAATATAATGCACACCAAAAGTGAGCAGTAACACTCAGCCTCCAACAGGCCTGCTTAGTGTAAATAAGAGAGCTGCTTAGTGTAAATAAAGAGGGGTATGCTATGTTACAGAATGGGATGCCTCAACAGAAGTGCACCTGGCAGGCAGCAGTAAGCCTATGCCCAGCAAAAGTGTCTTATAATATAAATATGATAAGAGCAAATGCTTATATGGTCTTAAACAGAGGCTGCTTTAGTCACAGAATGGGATGCCCTGGGCAGGAATGGACCTGGCAGGGTCCAGTAGGGCTTTGGCCAGCAAAAGTGTCTTTATCAGGCTAATTTCAAATATGATAAGAGCAAATGCTTATATGGTCTTAAACAGAGGCTGCTTTAGTCACAGAATGGGATGCCCCGGGCAGGAATCGAGCTGGCAGGGTCCAGTAGTGCTTTGGCCAGCAAAAGTGTCTTTATCAGGCCTAATTTCAAATATGATAAGAGCAAATGCTTATATGGTCTTAAACAGAGGCTGCTTTAGTCACAGAATGGGATGCCCTGGGCAGGAATGGACCTGGCAGGGTCCAGTAGGGCTTTGGCCAGCAAAAGTGTCTTTATCAGGCTAATTTCAAATATGATAAGAGCAAATGCTTATATGGTCTTAAACAGAGGCTGCTTTAGTCACAGAATGGGATGCCCTGGGCAGGAATCGACCTGGCAGGGTCCAGTAGGGCTTTGGCCAGCAAAAGTGTCTTTATCAGGCCTAATTTCAAATATGATAAGAGCAAATGCTTATATGGTCTTAAACAGAGGCTGCTGTAGTCACAGAATGGGATGCCCCGGGCAGGAATCGAGCTGGCAGGGTCCAGTAGTGCTTTGGCCAGCAAAAGTGTCTTTATCAGGCCTAATTTCAAATATGATAAGAGCAAATGCTTATATGGTCTTAAACAGAGGCTGCTTTAGTCACAGAATGGGATGCCCTGGGCAGGAATCGACCTGGCAGGGTCCAGTAGGGCTTTGGCCAGCAAAAGTGTCTTTATCAGGCTAATTTCAAATATGATAAGAGCAAATGCTTATATGGTCTTAAACAGAGGCTGCTGTAGTCACAGAATGGGATGCCCCGGGCAGGAATCGAGCTGGCAGGGTCCAGTAGGGCTTTGGCCAGCAAAAGTGTCTTTATCAGGCCTAATTTCAAATATGATAAGAGCAAATGCTTATATGGTCTTAAACAGAGGCTGCTTTAGTCACAGAATGGGATGCCCTGGGCAGGAATCGACCTGGCAGGGTCCAGTAGGGCTTTGGCCAGCAAAAGTGTCTTTATCAGGCTAATTTCAAATATGATAAGAGCAAATGCTTATATGGTCTTAAACAGAGGCTGCTTTAGTCACAGAATGGGATGCCCCGGGCAGGAATCGAGCTGGCAGGGTCCAGTAGTGCTTTGGCCAGCAAAAGTGTCTTTATCAGGCTAATTTCAAATATGATAAGAGCAAATGCTTATATGGTCTTAAACAGAGGCTGCTGTAGTCACAGAATGGGATGCCCCGGGCAGGAATCGAGCTGGCAGGGTCCAGTAGGGCTTTGGCCAGCAAAAGTGTCTTTATCAGGCCTAATTTCAAATATGATAAGAGCAAATGCTTATATGGTCTTAAACAGAGGCTGCTTTAGTCACAGAATGGGATGCCCTGGGCAGGAATCGACCTGGCAGGGTCCAGTAGGGCTTTGGCCAGCAAAAGTGTCTTTATCAGGCTAATTTCAAATATGATAAGAGCAAATGCTTATATGGTCTTAAACAGAGGCTGCTTTAGTCACAGAATGGGATGCCCTGGGCAGGAATCGACCTGGCAGGGTCCAGTAGGGCTTTGGCCAGCAAAAGTGTCTTTATCAGGCCTAATTTCAAATATGATAAGAGCAAATGCTTATATGGTCTTAAACAGAGGCTGCTTTAGTCACAGAATGGGATGCCCCGGGCAGGAATCGAGCTGGCAGGGTCCAGTAGTGCTTTGGCCAGCAAAAGTGTCTTTATCAGGCCTAATTTCAAATATGATAAGAGCAAATGCTTATATGGTCTTAAACAGAGGCTGCTTTAGTCACAGAATGGGATGCCCTGGGCAGGAATCGACCTGGCAGGGTCCAGTAGGGCTTTGGCCAGCAAAAGTGTCTTTATCAGGCTAATTTCAAATATGATAAGAGCAAATGCTTATATGGTCTTAAACAGAGGCTGCTTTAGTCACAGAATGGGATGCCCCGGGCAGGAATCAAGCTGGCAGGGTCCAGTAGTGCTTTGGCCAGCAAAAGTGTCTTTATCAGGCTAATTTCAAATATGATAAGAGCAAATGCTTATATGGTCTTAAACAGAGGCTGCTGTAGTCACAGAATGGGATGCCCCGGGCAGGAATCGAGCTGGCAGGGTCCAGTAGGGCTTTGGCCAGCAAAAGTGTCTTTATCAGGCCTAATTTCAAATATGATAAGAGCAAATGCTTATATGGTCTTAAACAGAGGCTGCTTTAGTCACAGAATGGGATGCCCTGGGCAGGAATCGACCTGGCAGGGTCCAGTAGGGCTTTGGCCAGCAAAAGTGTCTTTATCAGGCTAATTTCAAATATGATAAGAGCAAATGCTTATATGGTCTTAAACAGAGGCTGCTTTAGTCACAGAATGGGATGCCCCGGGCAGGAATCGAGCTGGCAGGGTCCAGTAGTGCTTTGGCCAGCAAAAGTGTCTTTATCAGGCTAATTTCAAATATGATAAGAGCAAATGCTTATATGGTCTTAAACAGAGGCTGCTGTAGTCACAGAATGGGATGCCCCGGGCAGGAATCGAGCTGGCAGGGTCCAGTAGTGCTTTGGCCAGCAAAAGTGTCTTTATCAGGCCTAATTTCAAATATGATAAGAGCAAATGCTTATATGGTCTTAAACAGAGGCTGCTTTAGTCACAGAATGGGATGCCCCGGGCAGGAATCGAGCTGGCAGGGTCCAGTAGTGCTTTGGCCAGCAAAAGTGTCTTTATCAGGCTAATTTCAAATATGATAAGAGCAAATGCTTATATGGTCTTAAACAGAGGCTGCTGTAGTCACAGAATGGGATGCCCCGGGCAGGAATCGAGCTGGCAGGGTCCAGTAGGGCTTTGGCCAGCAAAAGTGTCTTTATCAGGCCTAATTTCAAATATGATAAGAGCAAATGCTTATATGGTCTTAAACAGAGGCTGCTTTAGTCACAGAATGGGATGCCCTGGGCAGGAATCGACCTGGCAGGGTCCAGTAGGGCTTTGGCCAGCAAAAGTGTCTTTATCAGGCTAATTTCAAATATGATAAGAGCAAATGCTTATATGGTCTTAAACAGAGGCTGCTTTAGTCACAGAATGGGATGCCCCGGGCAGGAATCGAGCTGGCAGGGTCCAGTAGTGCTTTGGCCAGCAAAAGTGTCTTTATCAGGCTAATTTCAAATATGATAAGAGCAAATGCTTATATGGTCTTAAACAGAGGCTGCTGTAGTCACAGAATGGGATGCCCCGGGCAGGAATCGAGCTGGCAGGGTCCAGTAGTGCTTTGGCCAGCAAAAGTGTCTTTATCAGGCCTAATTTCAAATATGATAAGAGCAAATGCTTATATGGTCTTAAACAGAGGCTGCTTTAGTCACAGAATGGGATGCCCCGGGCAGGAATCGAGCTGGCAGGGTCCAGTAGTGCTTTGGCCAGCAAAAGTGTCTTTATCAGGCTAATTTCAAATATGATAAGAGCAAATGCTTATATGGTCTTAAACAGAGGCTGCTGTAGTCACAGAATGGGATGCCCCGGGCAGGAATCGAGCTGGCAGGGTCCAGTAGGGCTTTGGCCAGCAAAAGTGTCTTTATCAGGCCTAATTTCAAATATGATAAGAGCAAATGCTTATATGGTCTTAAACAGAGGCTGCTTTAGTCACAGAATGGGATGCCCTGGGCAGGAATCGACCTGGCAGGGTCCAGTAGGGCTTTGGCCAGCAAAAGTGTCTTTATCAGGCTAATTTCAAATATGATAAGAGCAAATGCTTATATGGTCTTAAACAGAGGCTGCTTTAGTCACAGAATGGGATGCCCCGGGCAGGAATCGAGCTGGCAGGGTCCAGTAGTGCTTTGGCCAGCAAAAGTGTCTTTATCAGGCTAATTTCAAATATGATAAGAGCAAATGCTTATATGGTCTTAAACAGAGGCTGCTGTAGTCACAGAATGGGATGCCCCGGGCAGGAATCGAGCTGGCAGGGTCCAGTAGTGCTTTGGCCAGCAAAAGTGTCTTTATCAGGCCTAATTTCAAATATGATAAGAGCAAATGCTTATATGGTCTTAAACAGAGGCTGCTTTAGTCACAGAATGGGATGCCCCGGGCAGGAATCGAGCTGGCAGGGTCCAGTAGTGCTTTGGCCAGCAAAAGTGTCTTTATCAGGCTAATTTCAAATATGATAAGAGCAAATGCTTATATGGTCTTAAACAGAGGCTGCTGTAGTCACAGAATGGGATGCCCCGGGCAGGAATCGAGCTGGCAGGGTCCAGTAGGGCTTTGGCCAGCAAAAGTGTCTTTATCAGGCCTAATTTCAAATATGATAAGAGCAAATGCTTATATGGTCTTAAACAGAGGCTGCTTTAGTCACAGAATGGGATGCCCTGGGCAGGAATCGACCTGGCAGGGTCCAGTAGGGCTTTGGCCAGCAAAAGTGTCTTTATCAGGCTAATTTCAAATATGATAAGAGCAAATGCTTATATGGTCTTAAACAGAGGCTGCTGTAGTCACAGAATGGGATGCCCCGGGCAGGAATCGAGCTGGCAGGGTCCAGTAGTGCTTTGGCCAGCAAAAGTGTCTTTATCAGGCCTAATTTCAAATATGATAAGAGCAAATGCTTATATGGTCTTAAACAGAGGCTGCTTTAGTCACAGAATGGGATGCCCTGGGCAGGAATCGACCTGGCAGGGTCCAGTAGGGCTTTGGCCAGCAAAAGTGTCTTTATCAGGCTAATTTCAAATATGATAAGAGCAAATGCTTATATGGTCTTAAACAGAGGCTGCTGTAGTCACAGAATGGGATGCCCCGGGCAGGAATCGAGCTGGCAGGGTCCAGTAGGGCTTTGGCCAGCAAAAGTGTCTTTATCAGGCCTAATTTCAAATATGATAAGAGCAAATGCTTATATGGTCTTAAACAGAGGCTGCTTTAGTCACAGAATGGGATGCCCTGGGCAGGAATCGACCTGGCAGGGTCCAGTAGGGCTTTGGCCAGCAAAAGTGTCTTTATCAGGCTAATTTCAAATATGATAAGAGCAAATGCTTATATGGTCTTAAACAGAGGCTGCTTTAGTCACAGAATGGGATGCCCCGGGCAGGAATCGAGCTGGCAGGGTCCAGTAGTGCTTTGGCCAGCAAAAGTGTCTTTATCAGGCTAATTTCAAATATGATAAGAGCAAATGCTTATATGGTCTTAAACAGAGGCTGCTGTAGTCACAGAATGGGATGCCCCGGGCAGGAATCGAGCTGGCAGGGTCCAGTAGGGCTTTGGCCAGCAAAAGTGTCTTTATCAGGCCTAATTTCAAATATGATAAGAGCAAATGCTTATATGGTCTTAAACAGAGGCTGCTTTAGTCACAGAATGGGATGCCCTGGGCAGGAATCGACCTGGCAGGGTCCAGTAGGGCTTTGGCCAGCAAAAGTGTCTTTATCAGGCTAATTTCAAATATGATAAGAGCAAATGCTTATATGGTCTTAAACAGAGGCTGCTTTAGTCACAGAATGGGATGCCCTGGGCAGGAATCGACCTGGCAGGGTCCAGTAGGGCTTTGGCCAGCAAAAGTGTCTTTATCAGGCCTAATTTCAAATATGATAAGAGCAAATGCTTATATGGTCTTAAACAGAGGCTGCTTTAGTCACAGAATGGGATGCCCCGGGCAGGAATCGAGCTGGCAGGGTCCAGTAGTGCTTTGGCCAGCAAAAGTGTCTTTATCAGGCCTAATTTCAAATATGATAAGAGCAAATGCTTATATGGTCTTAAACAGAGGCTGCTTTAGTCACAGAATGGGATGCCCTGGGCAGGAATCGACCTGGCAGGGTCCAGTAGGGCTTTGGCCAGCAAAAGTGTCTTTATCAGGCTAATTTCAAATATGATAAGAGCAAATGCTTATATGGTCTTAAACAGAGGCTGCTTTAGTCACAGAATGGGATGCCCCGGGCAGGAATCGAGCTGGCAGGGTCCAGTAGTGCTTTGGCCAGCAAAAGTGTCTTTATCAGGCTAATTTCAAATATGATAAGAGCAAATGCTTATATGGTCTTAAACAGAGGCTGCTGTAGTCACAGAATGGGATGCCCCGGGCAGGAATCGAGCTGGCAGGGTCCAGTAGGGCTTTGGCCAGCAAAAGTGTCTTTATCAGGCCTAATTTCAAATATGATAAGAGCAAATGCTTATATGGTCTTAAACAGAGGCTGCTTTAGTCACAGAATGGGATGCCCTGGGCAGGAATCGACCTGGCAGGGTCCAGTAGGGCTTTGGCCAGCAAAAGTGTCTTTATCAGGCTAATTTCAAATATGATAAGAGCAAATGCTTATATGGTCTTAAACAGAGGCTGCTTTAGTCACAGAATGGGATGCCCCGGGCAGGAATCGAGCTGGCAGGGTCCAGTAGTGCTTTGGCCAGCAAAAGTGTCTTTATCAGGCTAATTTCAAATATGATAAGAGCAAATGCTTATATGGTCTTAAACAGAGGCTGCTGTAGTCACAGAATGGGATGCCCCGGGCAGGAATCGAGCTGGCAGGGTCCAGTAGTGCTTTGGCCAGCAAAAGTGTCTTTATCAGGCCTAATTTCAAATATGATAAGAGCAAATGCTTATATGGTCTTAAACAGAGGCTGCTTTAGTCACAGAATGGGATGCCCCGGGCAGGAATCGAGCTGGCAGGGTCCAGTAGTGCTTTGGCCAGCAAAAGTGTCTTTATCAGGCTAATTTCAAATATGATAAGAGCAAATGCTTATATGGTCTTAAACAGAGGCTGCTGTAGTCACAGAATGGGATGCCCCGGGCAGGAATCGAGCTGGCAGGGTCCAGTAGGGCTTTGGCCAGCAAAAGTGTCTTTATCAGGCCTAATTTCAAATATGATAAGAGCAAATGCTTATATGGTCTTAAACAGAGGCTGCTTTAGTCACAGAATGGGATGCCCTGGGCAGGAATCGACCTGGCAGGGTCCAGTAGGGCTTTGGCCAGCAAAAGTGTCTTTATCAGGCTAATTTCAAATATGATAAGAGCAAATGCTTATATGGTCTTAAACAGAGGCTGCTTTAGTCACAGAATGGGATGCCCCGGGCAGGAATCGAGCTGGCAGGGTCCAGTAGTGCTTTGGCCAGCAAAAGTGTCTTTATCAGGCTAATTTCAAATATGATAAGAGCAAATGCTTATATGGTCTTAAACAGAGGCTGCTGTAGTCACAGAATGGGATGCCCCGGGCAGGAATCGAGCTGGCAGGGTCCAGTAGTGCTTTGGCCAGCAAAAGTGTCTTTATCAGGCCTAATTTCAAATATGATATGAGCAAATGCTTATATGGTCTTAAACAGAGGCTGCTTTAGTCACAGAATGGGATGCCCCGGGCAGGAATCGAGCTGGCAGGGTCCAGTAGTGCTTTGGCCAGCAAAAGTGTCTTTATCAGGCTAATTTCAAATATGATAAGAGCAAATGCTTATATGGTCTTAAACAGAGGCTGCTGTAGTCACAGAATGGGATGCCCCGGGCAGGAATCGAGCTGGCAGGGTCCAGTAGGGCTTTGGCCAGCAAAAGTGTCTTTATCAGGCCTAATTTCAAATATGATAAGAGCAAATGCTTATATGGTCTTAAACAGAGGCTGCTTTAGTCACAGAATGGGATGCCCTGGGCAGGAATCGACCTGGCAGGGTCCAGTAGGGCTTTGGCCAGCAAAAGTGTCTTTATCAGGCTAATTTCAAATATGATAAGAGCAAATGCTTATATGGTCTTAAACAGAGGCTGCTTTAGTCACAGAATGGGATGCCCCGGGCAGGAATCGAGCTGGCAGGGTCCAGTAGTGCTTTGGCCAGCAAAAGTGTCTTTATCAGGCTAATTTCAAATATGATAAGAGCAAATGCTTATATGGTCTTAAACAGAGGCTGCTGTAGTCACAGAATGGGATGCCCCGGGCAGGAATCGAGCTGGCAGGGTCCAGTAGTGCTTTGGCCAGCAAAAGTGTCTTTATCAGGCCTAATTTCAAATATGATAAGAGCAAATGCTTATATGGTCTTAAACAGAGGCTGCTTTAGTCACAGAATGGGATGCCCCGGGCAGGAATCGAGCTGGCAGGGTCCAGTAGTGCTTTGGCCAGCAAAAGTGTCTTTATCAGGCTAATTTCAAATATGATAAGAGCAAATGCTTATATGGTCTTAAACAGAGGCTGCTGTAGTCACAGAATGGGATGCCCCGGGCAGGAATCGAGCTGGCAGGGTCCAGTAGGGCTTTGGCCAGCAAAAGTGTCTTTATCAGGCCTAATTTCAAATATGATAAGAGCAAATGCTTATATGGTCTTAAACAGAGGCTGCTTTAGTCACAGAATGGGATGCCCTGGGCAGGAATCGACCTGGCAGGGTCCAGTAGGGCTTTGGCCAGCAAAAGTGTCTTTATCAGGCTAATTTCAAATATGATAAGAGCAAATGCTTATATGGTCTTAAACAGAGGCTGCTGTAGTCACAGAATGGGATGCCCCGGGCAGGAATCGAGCTGGCAGGGTCCAGTAGGGCTTTGGCCAGCAAAAGTGTCTTTATCAGGCCTAATTTCAAATATGATAAGAGCAAATGCTTATATGGTCTTAAACAGAGGCTGCTTTAGTCACAGAATGGGATGCCCTGGGCAGGAATCGACCTGGCAGGGTCCAGTAGGGCTTTGGCCAGCAAAAGTGTCTTTATCAGGCTAATTTCAAATATGATAAGAGCAAATGCTTATATGGTCTTAAACAGAGGCTGCTTTAGTCACAGAATGGGATGCCCCGGGCAGGAATCGAGCTGGCAGGGTCCAGTAGTGCTTTGGCCAGCAAAAGTGTCTTTATCAGGCTAATTTCAAATATGATAAGAGCAAATGCTTATATGGTCTTAAACAGAGGCTGCTGTAGTCACAGAATGGGATGCCCCGGGCAGGAATCGAGCTGGCAGGGTCCAGTAGGGCTTTGGCCAGCAAAAGTGTCTTTATCAGGCCTAATTTCAAATATGATAAGAGCAAATGCTTATATGGTCTTAAACAGAGGCTGCTTTAGTCACAGAATGGGATGCCCTGGGCAGGAATCGACCTGGCAGGGTCCAGTAGGGCTTTGGCCAGCAAAAGTGTCTTTATCAGGCTAATTTCAAATATGATAAGAGCAAATGCTTATATGGTCTTAAACAGAGGCTGCTTTAGTCACAGAATGGGATGCCCTGGGCAGGAATCGACCTGGCAGGGTCCAGTAGGGCTTTGGCCAGCAAAAGTGTCTTTATCAGGCCTAATTTCAAATATGATAAGAGCAAATGCTTATATGGTCTTAAACAGAGGCTGCTTTAGTCACAGAATGGGATGCCCCGGGCAGGAATCGAGCTGGCAGGGTCCAGTAGTGCTTTGGCCAGCAAAAGTGTCTTTATCAGGCCTAATTTCAAATATGATAAGAGCAAATGCTTATATGGTCTTAAACAGAGGCTGCTTTAGTCACAGAATGGGATGCCCTGGGCAGGAATCGACCTGGCAGGGTCCAGTAGGGCTTTGGCCAGCAAAAGTGTCTTTATCAGGCTAATTTCAAATATGATAAGAGCAAATGCTTATATGGTCTTAAACAGAGGCTGCTTTAGTCACAGAATGGGATGCCCCGGGCAGGAATCGAGCTGGCAGGGTCCAGTAGTGCTTTGGCCAGCAAAAGTGTCTTTATCAGGCTAATTTCAAATATGATAAGAGCAAATGCTTATATGGTCTTAAACAGAGGCTGCTGTAGTCACAGAATGGGATGCCCCGGGCAGGAATCGAGCTGGCAGGGTCCAGTAGGGCTTTGGCCAGCAAAAGTGTCTTTATCAGGCCTAATTTCAAATATGATAAGAGCAAATGCTTATATGGTCTTAAACAGAGGCTGCTTTAGTCACAGAATGGGATGCCCTGGGCAGGAATCGACCTGGCAGGGTCCAGTAGGGCTTTGGCCAGCAAAAGTGTCTTTATCAGGCTAATTTCAAATATGATAAGAGCAAATGCTTATATGGTCTTAAACAGAGGCTGCTTTAGTCACAGAATGGGATGCCCCGGGCAGGAATCGAGCTGGCAGGGTCCAGTAGTGCTTTGGCCAGCAAAAGTGTCTTTATCAGGCTAATTTCAAATATGATAAGAGCAAATGCTTATATGGTCTTAAACAGAGGCTGCTGTAGTCACAGAATGGGATGCCCCGGGCAGGAATCGAGCTGGCAGGGTCCAGTAGTGCTTTGGCCAGCAAAAGTGTCTTTATCAGGCCTAATTTCAAATATGATAAGAGCAAATGCTTATATGGTCTTAAACAGAGGCTGCTTTAGTCACAGAATGGGATGCCCCGGGCAGGAATCGAGCTGGCAGGGTCCAGTAGTGCTTTGGCCAGCAAAAGTGTCTTTATCAGGCTAATTTCAAATATGATAAGAGCAAATGCTTATATGGTCTTAAACAGAGGCTGCTGTAGTCACAGAATGGGATGCCCCGGGCAGGAATCGAGCTGGCAGGGTCCAGTAGGGCTTTGGCCAGCAAAAGTGTCTTTATCAGGCCTAATTTCAAATATGATAAGAGCAAATGCTTATATGGTCTTAAACAGAGGCTGCTTTAGTCACAGAATGGGATGCCCTGGGCAGGAATCGACCTGGCAGGGTCCAGTAGGGCTTTGGCCAGCAAAAGTGTCTTTATCAGGCTAATTTCAAATATGATAAGAGCAAATGCTTATATGGTCTTAAACAGAGGCTGCTTTAGTCACAGAATGGGATGCCCCGGGCAGGAATCGAGCTGGCAGGGTCCAGTAGTGCTTTGGCCAGCAAAAGTGTCTTTATCAGGCTAATTTCAAATATGATAAGAGCAAATGCTTATATGGTCTTAAACAGAGGCTGCTGTAGTCACAGAATGGGATGCCCCGGGCAGGAATCGAGCTGGCAGGGTCCAGTAGTGCTTTGGCCAGCAAAAGTGTCTTTATCAGGCCTAATTTCAAATATGATAAGAGCAAATGCTTATATGGTCTTAAACAGAGGCTGCTTTAGTCACAGAATGGGATGCCCCGGGCAGGAATCGAGCTGGCAGGGTCCAGTAGGGCTTTGGCCAGCAAAAGTGTCTTTATCAGGCTAATTTCAAATATGATAAGAGCAAATGCTTATATGGTCTTAAACAGAGGCTGCTTTAGTCACAGAATGGGATGCCCCGGGCAGGAATCGAGCTGGCAGGGTCCAGTAGTGCTTTGGCCAGCAAAAGTGTCTTTATCAGGCTAATTTCAAATATGATAAGAGCAAATGCTTATATGGTCTTAAACAGAGGCTGCTGTAGTCACAGAATGGGATGCCCCGGGCAGGAATCGAGCTGGCAGGGTCCAGTAGGGCTTTGGCCAGCAAAAGTGTCTTTATCAGGCCTAATTTCAAATATGATAAGAGCAAATGCTTATATGGTCTTAAACAGAGGCTGCTTTAGTCACAGAATGGGATGCCCTGGGCAGGAATCGACCTGGCAGGGTCCAGTAGGGCTTTGGCCAGCAAAAGTGTCTTTATCAGGCTAATTTCAAATATGATAAGAGCAAATGCTTATATGGTCTTAAACAGAGGCTGCTTTAGTCACAGAATGGGATGCCCCGGGCAGGAATCGAGCTGGCAGGGTCCAGTAGTGCTTTGGCCAGCAAAAGTGTCTTTATCAGGCTAATTTCAAATATGATAAGAGCAAATGCTTATATGGTCTTAAACAGAGGCTGCTGTAGTCACAGAATGGGATGCCCCGGGCAGGAATCGAGCTGGCAGGGTCCAGTAGTGCTTTGGCCAGCAAAAGTGTCTTTATCAGGCCTAATTTCAAATATGATAAGAGCAAATGCTTATATGGTCTTAAACAGAGGCTGCTTTAGTCACAGAATGGGATGCCCCGGGCAGGAATCGAGCTGGCAGGGTCCAGTAGTGCTTTGGCCAGCAAAAGTGTCTTTATCAGGCTAATTTCAAATATGATAAGAGCAAATGCTTATATGGTCTTAAACAGAGGCTGCTGTAGTCACAGAATGGGATGCCCCGGGCAGGAATCGAGCTGGCAGGGTCCAGTAGGGCTTTGGCCAGCAAAAGTGTCTTTATCAGGCCTAATTTCAAATATGATAAGAGCAAATGCTTATATGGTCTTAAACAGAGGCTGCTTTAGTCACAGAATGGGATGCCCTGGGCAGGAATCGACCTGGCAGGGTCCAGTAGGGCTTTGGCCAGCAAAAGTGTCTTTATCAGGCTAATTTCAAATATGATAAGAGCAAATGCTTATATGGTCTTAAACAGAGGCTGCTGTAGTCACAGAATGGGATGCCCCGGGCAGGAATCGAGCTGGCAGGGTCCAGTAGGGCTTTGGCCAGCAAAAGTGTCTTTATCAGGCCTAATTTCAAATATGATAAGAGCAAATGCTTATATGGTCTTAAACAGAGGCTGCTTTAGTCACAGAATGGGATGCCCTGGGCAGGAATCGACCTGGCAGGGTCCAGTAGGGCTTTGGCCAGCAAAAGTGTCTTTATCAGGCTAATTTCAAATATGATAAGAGCAAATGCTTATATGGTCTTAAACAGAGGCTGCTTTAGTCACAGAATGGGATGCCCCGGGCAGGAATCGAGCTGGCAGGGTCCAGTAGTGCTTTGGCCAGCAAAAGTGTCTTTGTCAGGCTAATTTCAAATATGATAAGAGCAAATGCTTATATGGTCTTAAACAGAGGCTGCTGTAGTCACAGAATGGGATGCCCCGGGCAGGAATCGAGCTGGCAGGGTCCAGTAGGGCTTTGGCCAGCAAAAGTGTCTTTATCAGGCCTAATTTCAAATATGATAAGAGCAAATGCTTATATGGTCTTAAACAGAGGCTGCTTTAGTCACAGAATGGGATGCCCTGGGCAGGAATCGACCTGGCAGGGTCCAGTAGGGCTTTGGCCAGCAAAAGTGTCTTTATCAGGCTAATTTCAAATATGATAAGAGCAAATGCTTATATGGTCTTAAACAGAGGCTGCTTTAGTCACAGAATGGGATGCCCTGGGCAGGAATCGACCTGGCAGGGTCCAGTAGGGCTTTGGCCAGCAAAAGTGTCTTTATCAGGCCTAATTTCAAATATGATAAGAGCAAATGCTTATATGGTCTTAAACAGAGGCTGCTTTAGTCACAGAATGGGATGCCCCGGGCAGGAATCGAGCTGGCAGGGTCCAGTAGTGCTTTGGCCAGCAAAAGTGTCTTTATCAGGCCTAATTTCAAATATGATAAGAGCAAATGCTTATATGGTCTTAAACAGAGGCTGCTTTAGTCACAGAATGGGATGCCCTGGGCAGGAATCGACCTGGCAGGGTCCAGTAGGGCTTTGGCCAGCAAAAGTGTCTTTATCAGGCTAATTTCAAATATGATAAGAGCAAATGCTTATATGGTCTTAAACAGAGGCTGCTTTAGTCACAGAATGGGATGCCCCGGGCAGGAATCGAGCTGGCAGGGTCCAGTAGTGCTTTGGCCAGCAAAAGTGTCTTTATCAGGCTAATTTCAAATATGATAAGAGCAAATGCTTATATGGTCTTAAACAGAGGCTGCTGTAGTCACAGAATGGGATGCCCCGGGCAGGAATCGAGCTGGCAGGGTCCAGTAGGGCTTTGGCCAGCAAAAGTGTCTTTATCAGGCCTAATTTCAAATATGATAAGAGCAAATGCTTATATGGTCTTAAACAGAGGCTGCTTTAGTCACAGAATGGGATGCCCTGGGCAGGAATCGACCTGGCAGGGTCCAGTAGGGCTTTGGCCAGCAAAAGTGTCTTTATCAGGCTAATTTCAAATATGATAAGAGCAAATGCTTATATGGTCTTAAACAGAGGCTGCTTTAGTCACAGAATGGGATGCCCCGGGCAGGAATCGAGCTGGCAGGGTCCAGTAGTGCTTTGGCCAGCAAAAGTGTCTTTATCAGGCTAATTTCAAATATGATAAGAGCAAATGCTTATATGGTCTTAAACAGAGGCTGCTGTAGTCACAGAATGGGATGCCCCGGGCAGGAATCGAGCTGGCAGGGTCCAGTAGTGCTTTGGCCAGCAAAAGTGTCTTTATCAGGCCTAATTTCAAATATGATAAGAGCAAATGCTTATATGGTCTTAAACAGAGGCTGCTTTAGTCACAGAATGGGATGCCCCGGGCAGGAATCGAGCTGGCAGGGTCCAGTAGTGCTTTGGCCAGCAAAAGTGTCTTTATCAGGCTAATTTCAAATATGATAAGAGCAAATGCTTATATGGTCTTAAACAGAGGCTGCTGTAGTCACAGAATGGGATGCCCCGGGCAGGAATCGAGCTGGCAGGGTCCAGTAGGGCTTTGGCCAGCAAAAGTGTCTTTATCAGGCCTAATTTCAAATATGATAAGAGCAAATGCTTATATGGTCTTAAACAGAGGCTGCTTTAGTCACAGAATGGGATGCCCTGGGCAGGAATCGACCTGGCAGGGTCCAGTAGGGCTTTGGCCAGCAAAAGTGTCTTTATCAGGCTAATTTCAAATATGATAAGAGCAAATGCTTATATGGTCTTAAACAGAGGCTGCTTTAGTCACAGAATGGGATGCCCCGGGCAGGAATCGAGCTGGCAGGGTCCAGTAGTGCTTTGGCCAGCAAAAGTGTCTTTATCAGGCTAATTTCAAATATGATAAGAGCAAATGCTTATATGGTCTTAAACAGAGGCTGCTGTAGTCACAGAATGGGATGCCCCGGGCAGGAATCGAGCTGGCAGGGTCCAGTAGTGCTTTGGCCAGCAAAAGTGTCTTTATCAGGCCTAATTTCAAATATGATAAGAGCAAATGCTTATATGGTCTTAAACAGAGGCTGCTTTAGTCACAGAATGGGATGCCCCGGGCAGGAATCGAGCTGGCAGGGTCCAGTAGGGCTTTGGCCAGCAAAAGTGTCTTTATCAGGCTAATTTCAAATATGATAAGAGCAAATGCTTATATGGTCTTAAACAGAGGCTGCTTTAGTCACAGAATGGGATGCCCCGGGCAGGAATGGAGCTGGCAGGGTCCAGTAGTGCTTTGGCCAGCAAAAGTGTCTTTATCAGGCTAATTTCAAATATGATAAGAGCAAATGCTTATATGGTCTTAAACAGAGGCTGCTGTAGTCACAGAATGGGATGCCCCGGGCAGGAATCGAGCTGGCAGGGTCCAGTAGGGCTTTGGCCAGCAAAAGTGTCTTTATCAGGCCTAATTTCAAATATGATAAGAGCAAATGCTTATATGGTCTTAAACAGAGGCTGCTTTAGTCACAGAATGGGATGCCCTGGGCAGGAATCGACCTGGCAGGGTCCAGTAGGGCTTTGGCCAGCAAAAGTGTCTTTATCAGGCTAATTTCAAATATGATAAGAGCAAATGCTTATATGGTCTTAAACAGAGGCTGCTTTAGTCACAGAATGGGATGCCCCGGGCAGGAATCGAGCTGGCAGGGTCCAGTAGTGCTTTGGCCAGCAAAAGTGTCTTTATCAGGCTAATTTCAAATATGATAAGAGCAAATGCTTATATGGTCTTAAACAGAGGCTGCTGTAGTCACAGAATGGGATGCCCCGGGCAGGAATCGAGCTGGCAGGGTCCAGTAGTGCTTTGGCCAGCAAAAGTGTCTTTATCAGGCCTAATTTCAAATATGATAAGAGCAAATGCTTATATGGTCTTAAACAGAGGCTGCTTTAGTCACAGAATGGGATGCCCCGGGCAGGAATCGAGCTGGCAGGGTCCAGTAGTGCTTTGGCCAGCAAAAGTGTCTTTATCAGGCTAATTTCAAATATGATAAGAGCAAATGCTTATATGGTCTTAAACAGAGGCTGCTGTAGTCACAGAATGGGATGCCCCGGGCAGGAATCGAGCTGGCAGGGTCCAGTAGGGCTTTGGCCAGCAAAAGTGTCTTTATCAGGCCTAATTTCAAATATGATAAGAGCAAATGCTTATATGGTCTTAAACAGAGGCTGCTTTAGTCACAGAATGGGATGCCCTGGGCAGGAATCGACCTGGCAGGGTCCAGTAGGGCTTTGGCCAGCAAAAGTGTCTTTATCAGGCTAATTTCAAATATGATAAGAGCAAATGCTTATATGGTCTTAAACAGAGGCTGCTGTAGTCACAGAATGGGATGCCCCGGGCAGGAATCGAGCTGGCAGGGTCCAGTAGGGCTTTGGCCAGCAAAAGTGTCTTTATCAGGCCTAATTTCAAATATGATAAGAGCAAATGCTTATATGGTCTTAAACAGAGGCTGCTTTAGTCACAGAATGGGATGCCCTGGGCAGGAATCGACCTGGCAGGGTCCAGTAGGGCTTTGGCCAGCAAAAGTGTCTTTATCAGGCTAATTTCAAATATGATAAGAGCAAATGCTTATATGGTCTTAAACAGAGGCTGCTTTAGTCACAGAATGGGATGCCCCGGGCAGGAATCGAGCTGGCAGGGTCCAGTAGTGCTTTGGCCAGCAAAAGTGTCTTTGTCAGGCTAATTTCAAATATGATAAGAGCAAATGCTTATATGGTCTTAAACAGAGGCTGCTGTAGTCACAGAATGGGATGCCCCGGGCAGGAATCGAGCTGGCAGGGTCCAGTAGTGCTTTGGCCAGCAAAAGTGTCTTTATCAGGCCTAATTTCAAATATGATAAGAGCAAATGCTTATATGGTCTTAAACAGAGGCTGCTTTAGTCACAGAATGGGATGCCTCACAGCAGACTTAAGATCAGTTCAGTATATATGCACAGTTAGTTACTATAAGCAGCCTGAAAACGCTAACAAAGGCTGGATGAAAAAAAAAAAATCTCCCTGTCAGCCAGCTCCGTTTTTCCTACCTTTCCCTGGCTTTCTGTCTGTCTCCTGTCTGTCTCCTGCCTGTCTCCTGCCTGTCTCCAGCCTGTCCCTGTCTGTCCCTGTCTCCAGCCTGTCTAACTGCCTCAGCTACACAGCGTTCTGTCTGTCTGTCACGAATGCAATAGAGAAATGAGGAAAAGCAAGATGGCCGCCGTTAAATACCGCTGTGTGACGTCACCGGGCTTGCTGGCTGCTGATAGGCTGCATGTGACTGCCCCAGCTTGCACTGGCGCGGGATACATGTCCAGACATGTCCCGTCCGCCATCTTAGAATGCCTGTAATGTAAATGAATGGATGTTAAAGGAAAACTTCGAGTGATCGAATCGCGGGGAAATTCGGATTCGATCCGAATCGAATTTTTCCTGAAATTCGGATCGAATCCAGGTTCGTCCGGATCGATTCGCTCATCCCTAATATAGATGCAGATCACATACAGGGACAAGCTGTTGCACAGTATCTCCAACACCAATGACAAAGCTTTGAATCCACAACTTAAAGCGGACCAAAAGTCACTGAGCTTGTGAAATACATTTGGCCAAAGCCCGTGCTGATATTCCCTTCTCAGGGTGTAGAACTAGAAATGGATATTTTTGTTCTTCGAATCATCCTGGAACACTTTTTTTGCTGCCCCTCTCTGTAAGATGGCAGGTGATCAGTAATTGCATAATCTAATAATCTAATTCAAGATTATGGCGCCTGTTTTAGCTGTAAAGTTCCGCCTCCTCCATTTATTGCCACTGTTGTGTGTAGCCATGATGTCATTGCCACACCTATGTAATGAATGATCACCTGCCATCTTACAGAGAGGGACTGCCAAAAAAAATCAGTGTTCCAGGATGAACTGAAAAGCAGAAATATCCATTTCTAGTTCTACACCTCGGCAGGGGCTTTTGCCAAATGTATTTCACAAGTTCAGTGGGTTTTGGTCCACTTTAAGGCATGAAACTCATACAGGTTTGCACAAAAGAAAGGTTAAAAATAAAGAAATCCAGATGTGGTCACACAGTGACCAACCCAGAGAGACAAGGGCTTTAATTGCTGTCCAAGATGTATCAAGGAAATATATAGGTAAGGAGTCACCTATTATTGTGTAGTTTTTATAATAATTTTATCAATAGATGTCGAAAGAAATTTGGTCCAGTGTGATTCAAAGTTGCATGTATAAAAAATCCATAAAGTTGCATGACTATTATATTTGACAGCAGCTAAGGGAGTAAATTCTATTTCAAGGTGCCGCAGACTTTGGGACAGGTGAACAGAAAAAATAAAAACTGGGACTGTTACAGTTAAACTTGTTGCATATGCACAAAGAATAAACAGGGCCCAGATCTGCGATAAACTGCCAAGAGAAGAACATAGACAAGGGAGAAGGGCGGGGGAGCTGCCGCTATGGATGACTTTGAAGCAGATATGGCTCTGTTCCCAGGCATTGTATGAGAAGAAAACAGGCAACTAGAAAATAAAACATGACACGTGTGACCAGCTTAAAAATGATAAGAAGATTATTCTTTAGTACATAAACACATGCCTAGCTCCAAAAAAGAACCTCACTTTTGTTACAGTATTGTGGATTCTGGTGGGGTTTTTTTAGGAAATATTGTAGGGACCGGGACTGTACGGTAGAGGTTCTGACTTCCTGTATTGGGAGATAGGGATACAGTATTTCAGAAATATCAAGGACATATTAGCATCTACATAGGCTAAGGAGAAGCTGGTCATTATATATATACCGGTATGTAGTGTATACGTGATATATGTAGTGTACGAGTGTATACGTGATATTTCCAAATTGCTAACAGATGAGGGTATATATAAAATCTTGCACCCCTGAACTCACCTCTCCCATGCTCCTCTTCTGGATTCTGATCCACGTGACTGCTGGTGGTCAATTGCTGTCCCTGACAGGGCCATAGCCATTGACCACCAGCAGTGACGTGCGTCGTGAACCAGCCACCAATGGAACCAGTTCCAGTTTCCAAAGCCTTGGTTGTCTGGTTTGCAGGGGACAATTTTGATGCCCCACCAGACACAGTAGTAGCACGCCACTAGGAAACGGAAGGTGGACCAAAAGTCGAAATGTCCTAATCCCTAGGAGGAATCCAGATTTGGAATGCCCCACACCCTTGTGCCCGAGCACACTGTTTTCAGGATCCTGTGCGGCCTGGGCGATCTACTTCGGGTTGCATGTCCTGGCCAGCAGACATTCATGTGTGCTGGATGGGCAGCATGCACCGAGTAGATCACTCTGCTGATTGTTGGTGTGAGCGCCGTAGGATCCTGGGACCATTGGTGCATTATAGGGCAATCCAATTTGGGATGCAATTTTGGGGGGGTTCAGATGGATCTAGAATCTTTTAGACTATAGCCCTAGTCTACTTTAGTTAGAAATGCATAGGGACCCTTGATGTGGATATATTCAGGGCCGGATTCTGAGGGGACGCAGGACGCATGCGCCCCAGGGCCTCCACCATTGCCCTTCACCATCCTTTGGGTTATAGTCTGGTCCAGGAGGCCTTTCTCTGGTCTGACGGGCCATGGGGCCAGCAACAAAACTATTGGCGGCAGTACCCCCCCCCGGTGCCCTTTTTTGGGGGGTTTTTGAAAACCTGCAACCAAAGCCACCACTGGGCAGGACACAGACAAAGCCGACGTCGGCAACAGTGATGGGTGAGTGCAGAACTGTCAGGTGTGGCTGCTCACTGCACATAAGCCATAAGCCTGGCAGCTCAGGGAACGGTTTTCTGCTGGACCAGCAGGAGTTTCCGAGCAGCACGCACCCGCACAAGGGTGGCACAAGGGACTTGATCTGACGTTCCAATAAGTAGGCGGATGCCAGGAAACCACCAATCATTTACTTGGCTGGACTATACTGTACTGTAAATACTGTATCTGGGGCCTCCACCAGATTTTGTGCCCAGGGGCCTCCACCACACTTAATCCGGCCCTGTATATATTCAGATTTAATTTACAGGGCTCATGCGAGGGTCAGGGCTTGGTGCAAGCAGCATGAATCAATGAAGTCGCCCTGTCATGTGACAACAGTCCAAGCTGAAGTAAATGGAGAATTGTCGCTATATTGCTGGCATGTATATACTGTGGTGAGGTGTATGGGAAAGTAATGAATGGTATCTATTTTTCTCCTGCTATGCTCTATCAGGCACAATCCATGCCGGGTTTTCAGGACCCAGTTCACATTCCCCAGTCCTCCACAAATTTGTTCTCTGATCTCAGGCCTCGCACAGGTGATGAGGCTGATTGCAGGGGAAGCCTAAATAAAAGGAGCCGCTGAGCCTGTCAGTTGGCTGTTGATCAGCCTGGAGGAAGGAGCCCAGGCCGTACTGCTCAATGTGAATAACACAACTGTATGCAGCTGAAGGACTTTGTTTGTGTCCCTGCACTTGGACTTCTGGATGAGCAGCGTGGGCTTGTATGCCCTGTAAGTGGACTTGATATAACCTGGAATGGCAGTTTGCTGGACTTTGAAACCTTGGACTTTCACAGAGCTGGTGAAGTAACCGCTTGATATACTGCGTTTTGTGCTGCAACTGTCTCTGATGTAAGAGATCTGTTTTTTTTTTGCTGGTGAATATTAGTTTTTTTTTTCAATAAAACTGCCTTTGTTTTTGAAGAACTGTCATCCGTGTCACTGCCGTTTGCCCCAATCCCTGACAATTCATATTTGCAAAAATACACATATGGAATGTTTGTCTCCTTGGACAGATTTTCTCAGCAGTTTCCAGCACTTAGTATGTGACTAAACTGTAGTTTGCCTAGGTGTGGATTAGATTGTGAGCTCTTAGGTAGCATGAAAAACACTGCATGCCATTAATGTTCTATAAACCTGTAGGTGAATGATAGGAAAGTAGGTCTGCAGAAGCCAAACAGGCATTCTAACATACTACAAGATTTTTTTGTAAAGTAATTTTTTTTCTTTGGTTGGAATGATTGCCACATGAATTTCCTACTCACATTACCATGTCTTTAAAAATATAAATGAAAGGAAGCCAAGGAATGGAAACATCAATTAGTTAGACAATACTGGTCACCAAACAACAAACGGTTGCTTGATGATATTAAAAGTGGCTGGAATGAGCTAAAGTTTTCCATGGGAAAATACTTTACCATCCTCCCAAGTATGAAGTCTCAGGACACACCTAGAAAGAGGGGCCCGCTGCAGGAGCAGCACTGACCTCTAGTGGTCACAATGACACATGACCATGCAGGCACAAATCCCTGCCCATGCTCCCCCTCTTATAGTACACAATGGGATTATGTAGATTTAGATTTTTCCTAACATTTAAAAAAACTGCAATGCAGCTATAAATCATCACATTTAGCATATACTTATTGAAAATAGCCAAGCAGGGCTGGATTAGTGGGGTGAAGGCCCCTGGCCAGAAAGCCTGGTACAGGCCGCCATACTGTAATTTTTCTCTTGAATCCCTGTCCAAACAGGAAAATGTAAAAATCTTTAATCACCTTTTGTCGCCCGCAACTCTTCTGTCCACTCTGGTGTTTTAGATCAAGCACCCCACCCAAATTCATTTGAAGAGTGTGTGCAGCCCCCAGAACTCTAATATACATAAAAAGGTATCCATCCTGTTTGTCATTGTTTTCCTGCTTCAACCACACTGCCGCCTTCAGTGCAGGGAGGGCAGAGGCCATCTTCCTGTAGCCTATAAACCATAGGCAAATACAGACTCTATGTTCAGACATGGAGGCTGCCATCTTGCCATAGCCCATAAATGTTGGCAGTTTCACATGGTGCCTTGTGTAAATGCTGCAAGAATTTCCTACATTTTTGGTACTAGTGGTGGAGAACCGGGGAGGCCGATTCATTAATAGCGGCAGGTAGTGACAGTTGAGCGACTGTAGCAGTATTTTCACAGCGCCCGCTAGTAGTCGCTGTGCTTGGCCATTTGGTTGTTGATAGCGACTGAGTCGGTGTGCAGTAATGTTGAATACGGGGTGACGAGTCGCTATTTGACAGGTTCCGCGCTGTATGGGTGCGCATGATAGCGACTGGTCAGAGCGACCGGCTCCCACCATATTCATCAAAAAATCACGCTCAAAATATTCTTGCGCTGTGAAATGCATGTTTAAACCCCAGAGCGCTGGCAGCGATGTGTTAAAAGTCGTTTTTTAATCCCCAAACCACCATATTTTCGGAAACCAAAAATAAATGTTTTTTTTTTTTAAGAATTTAGTAATATAATACAATAATATCAGACCTGTAATATCAATTCTGCACAATTTTTTTATTTTTTTTTACCTTAAAAAAATTATCTAACATGGCAGAAGTGGTCACAGAATTTTTCAAAAAAAAAAACAAAACAAAAAAAAAATTAATAACAATTAATTATGAATATTTAAAGATTGTTCCATTGAAATGCATTGGAGAGCGCCAGGTAGCGAGAGGTCATACCTGTCGCTGTTCAAGGTCGGACGCTGGCGCTGTGGGCTGAGGCTGGAATAATGATGAATGAGTGGCTATCTGGCGCTATCTCAGTCGCTAAGCCGGATCAGCTTGATAAATGTGTGATTGTGGTGGGGAGCTGGGGAGCCGGCGTTCTCATGGCGGTGCCCGTCATTACCGGTCGCTCACCAGTCGCTACCTGTCGCTATTCCTTCATAAATAAGGGCCTAAGTCAGAGTGGCAAGCGAGCTGAATAGAACCAAGTGCGTCACTTAGTGTATGCCCATTCACTTCTGGCTTTTGGGCCTACCTGCACCAGCCATTCACAAAGGCCTAGTAAGTTTACTGGGTGATTGCTGTGGTTTCATAAAGCGGGGCATCACAAATCGGGATGCTCCAGGGAGAGGCAATCAAGCGGGTCCTGGAGTCTTTTAGATTTCAGGGCCAGTAATACCACAGATGTTCCTCAGGCTTAGGGCTTCCTTCACAGCTTCACAGCCTGAATCAGGCTTGGCTCCGACTTGAGTTATCTCACAGCACCCAGGGGGTTTCCTCACTTCCAGTATTCACCCTCTTTGTTAGCCTGATGCTCTCCTCCATTTCCCCTCCATCACTCTTCTCCCACTTTCCCTTCATTTGTTTTGGTGGTTGCCTGAATGCAAAGGCACCCGGATGTTCTTCGCTTCTGGGCCTCTTCTGCGGCCGCCACTACACAACCTGTCAGACTGGTGGCTAGCATTGATAGGCATGCCTGCTGGCTGCGCCGATAGGTTGCTTGCGGTGGCGCTCCCACATGACAGCCAACAGCCGATCGGAGCGGCTACCAAACAAGCCTATTAGCGGTGGCCTCCAGTCTGATAGGCTGTGCTGCGGCGGCCGCAGAAGAGGTCCAGAAGCAGTATGCGAACAAAAAAAGCATGCAGGGAGGCACTCTCAACTACTAAATTGATCAAAAAAAACATTTTTATTAATTACATATTTATAATCACTACATACAATACACTCAACATATTCAAATCCCTTAAAAACACATAGATGGGACAATAACACACAGGACAAACCAACATAAAGGTGTGTAGGCGATGGGAAGAGTCTCACCACACTAATTGATATCAAATGCCTAAATATATATGTGCTAAATCATTCAACAAAGTGTTCCAACAGTGCAACTAAACATGTGCAAATCCTGCATATGATCCGGATCACTACAAAATCTATACATTTATAAAGTGCTAGTGCTACTAGTCAAACAATCAATTAAGAATTAATATTTCCAACCATAACAACTCATGAACATATCAATCTACTCAATTCACCAATGAAAATATAATCACCTGTAATTAGGGCATCCCACCGTTCTGGGCACGTGTACACTCACTGCACGGATGGGTTAAATGTGGAAGATGAATTCCTATGTGTGTGCAAGCATACAGTGGCGATCTATGCATTATTTATTATTATTATATTATTAGGCATCCCAAAGGGGAACCACTGACGTATATCACAATACCAATCAAAAAAAAATCAAAAAAAAAAATACCACAAATCTGTCACAAAAAAAATCACCAGAAATAAAGCCAAGGTATCATGAAAATAACATGTGTGAAGTATCCCCACCGCCTACCACACCAGGAGCCACGCGTTCCGTGGGCACATCACCCACTTCATCAGAAGCGGTATGCGGATGACCGGTTTCTCGAGATGCGCAGCGAGGGTCCTGCTGCCCCACTGCTAACTAGTAATGTGGAACTATAGTCATTTTTGACTGGAGTTCCACTTTAATGAGAACTTCTTGCTAAGTTGCTTAGTTTTTTATTAAGGCCATATTTCCATGGACTAAAAATAGCTGCAGCCAAAAGTCTGTGACTCACAAAATGGATACAGCTGTCGGAGTGACATTGGGTGAGTAACTGAAGTGCTATGCCCCACTGCCATTCCGTATATTTCTCAGGACAATCTGACGGGGCCACAGAGACGTCGCTAAGCAGCAGGAGAATACAAGAGGCAACACCACAGGAATGCTGGGAGTAAGCTGAGCTACTGGGGATATCCCTCATTCTCAACCAGAAACCAATAACAATCCTTTTGGAAGATACTCCTTCTTTATTTTAAACACAGAAAGTAAAAAGCAGTACCAGATGCTCCACTTCTTCTTGTTCAGTGGTTTGGTCCTAGATACACTTAGTTACATAGTTAATACAGTTGAAAAAAGACATATGTCCATCAAGTTCAACCAAGGGTGTTGGGGCAGGGGAAGTTACTTTTTATTTTAATTTTGTTTTTTTACTGATAACAGATAATAGTACCTGTTAATGTTATTTTCTTCTAAATAAGCATCTAATCTTTTTTTGAAGCTGTCAGCGGTTGATGCTGTAGCAAGCTTTTGTGGGAGGCTATTCCACAGATTTACAGTTCTTATGGTAAAAAATGATTTTCTTCTCTGGAGACTGAATTTCTTTTTTTCCAGTGGAACAGAGTGCCCCCTTGTCTTTAGAGAGGATTTTACCTGAAATAGTGTTTCCCCATATGTTTTTGTATTGCCTGTTTATATATTTATACAAGTTAATCATGTCCCCCCTCAGTCGTCTCCTCTCAAGACTAAACAGATTTAATTCTTGTAATCTTTCCTTATAACCAAGATCCTTCATTCCTCTTATTAGTTTGGTGGCTCTCCTCTGCACCCTTTCCATAGTCAGAGCGTCCTTTCTATGAATGGGCACCCAGAACTGGACGGCATATTCCAGGTGAGGGCGCACCAGTGCCTTGTAAAGAGGCAAAATTACATCCCTACATGATAGTATCTTGGTTGCCTTAGAAGCAGCTTGACATTGCATGCTGTTATTTAGCCTGTGATCTACCAGTACCCGCTTAACTACAGATTCTCCCAAGGACATATGTGGCCTTCAGGTTATTAGACCCCAAGTGCATGACTTTACATTTCTCTACATTGAACTTCATTTGCCAAGTGGATGCCCAGACACTCAAAGTGTCCAAGTCAACTTGAAGCTTGTAAGCATCTTCAATCCACTCGATTTTAAAGAAGGCCAAAACCAGATAAAGGGTTGCCCACGCCCATCACCTACCCTTCTCCGTCTAAGTATCTTGGACAATTACAACAGCTGGTTTTTACCACCATGGCAACGGCCATCGGCATCTTGTTCCTTCCTGATGGGGCATCATGATTTGGGGTGCCCCGCTGTGTGCATTCCCAGGATCGCCACTGGCTGCATTCCCAATCACCTCTAGCTGTGGGCGTGCAGGATTCCGAAAATAGGCGAGAATGGCGCACACACAAGGGAGTTTCCAAATTAATTTATTCATCAGGCCCCCGATGCAACAGTCTAAGAGGTACACTTTACATGTTTTATAGATTGTCTTGGGTTGGTGATGCTTTTCAGATAGTAGATGCAAGTCTCCATCTATATGGACAGCAGTACCATCTAGTGGTGAATTACATTACTTACAAGCTTTAAAATGTGCCTTTATCATATTTTCTTTGCTGTATTATTTTATTTGCTTAAGCACCACTTACTGTACATCCCTGCATGGAGGGGGCATGCCGATTGCTGATGTCCCCTGGTGCATGCACAGTTGCCAGCCCCTGATCACCTTACCTGCTCCCCATCGAAATCCAGCCTCGTGATTGGCCAATTGTTAAAGTGATTGACTACACAATAAAAAGAAAAATGTGTTCTCACCTTTTGTCCTCCGCAGCTGAAAAGTCCAAATCCAGCGATCAGCAACTCACCTGGATCGCTCCCCACACTCCCTGGAGCCTGAACAGCAGCCGGCAGTGCTTATGTGTCCAGCTTGCGCCCTCCACCATCAGTCACAGAGGGGGTTACAATTGAGGGGGGTGTTTCAGGTTGTGGCACACCCCCTCCATTGCAGTTAATTGGGAGGGCGTGGCAGTGCTCCTGAGACTGGTGGAGGGTCACAAGCACAACATCATCAATCACAACCCCATGTTTGGGCTCGGAACCAGCGATCAGGTGAATTGCTGATTGTTGCACTTGAACCAATCAGTTGTGCGGCACAAAAGGGGAGTACCCTTTTGTTTTTTATGGGTGGCCAATCACTATAAAGGCCATCTTTTGGCAAACAAAAGAATTCACAAACTTTTCTAATAGGGGAGATGGGCTTTGTGTGTTGCTCCCCTGTACATAAAGTGAGTCTGAGCCTCTGCACTGGCAGCATGTAAAGGATGTACTTTCTAATGTGGAGCCTGACTGGCTGGTAGTGCACCATAAACCATGAGCTTCAAAGTGAATTGTGCTGCTAAAAGATTATATGAAAATCAATTTTGGTTTCCTACGCTATCGAGGTTTAAAGAGGAACCACTGGAATAAGAACCCATGGCAGTCCTAGGGCCACATCCTACGGACCCTGGGCATCCTGAAATAGGATGCCCATCCAAGGTGAAGTTCCTTGAAATGGCTTAAGTCAGCACCACTATCCACACTTCTAGGTAGTACAGAGAGGCCCAACAGTAAAGTTGGTGGCTAATGGGGTTTGCTGGATGGAAAGAAAATACTAACCTTTTTTGGTCACTGACGACCACACGGGACATTTGGTGTGGCTGTCACAAATGGAGTTTAAACAATATCCCACAAAATCACCTTAATGGGTACTAAATTGATTATAAAAAATTTCATCTTTTTTCTATGCACATAGAATCTATATACATACATTTAAAAACACATTTACATTGATTCCAATATCCAAATAATTAAAAACTTAAAGGAACACTCCAGCCCCTTTTGTAAAAAAAATAACATACCCCCGCCTGGCCCCTCCTATTAGCAATACTGCATTTGTAATAAAAGGGAAAAAAAGACCTTCACTCTGAAAACAGACTTCATTGCTTTTCTTTTTCTATTCTTTTATCATACTTCCTTTTTTTTATTAATCGTGTTGTATCGCTAATAGAAGAGGGTAGGGCAGGGGGTATGTTATTTTTTTTACAAAGGGGCTGGAGTGGCCCTTTAAATACAATGTAAGTGAAAATCAATACTCATTATTATATAAAGTGCTAAAGCATGCCCGTGCCATACTGTCTGCAAAGTCCCCTAACATACTACATATGCATCAACAATAAAAGCTAGGGACCCTATCTCTCAATATCAAAAAGGATTTTTTATAGAACTGAAAGTGGACATCTGCTGCAGGGGTGGCCTCTCCATAGAGTAGTTCTAGTCTTTTAATGATATCATCTACAGTTGCCCTTTGTGACCAAGGTTGCCCTAGCACCTCCCTCCAAAGACTGCAGTACAAGATCTACTTGATGGCCTTTTTGAACTTGATAAAACTTTGCTGTGCTCTGAAGCCGTTTGGCCCAGTCTGTCATAGATATATTATGACCATTAATGTGCCAAATGACTGTCCCCATGGGTACAATAACGAGCTAACACCAGTTCTCCTACGGCTCTTTGTGTTGTCACAGCACAGTGATTCTATCCTGTCGACTACACCAAAAATGTAGTTTTGGCAGTTATAGACCTGCTAGAGCAGGACAGATCCACTGTCACGACTCGCTTACCTGCGCCCCGTTCCAGCGGTGTCTCCGCCGTCCCGCTGGTTCGTCGGCCGCGCGGGCCGGCTGCTGGCGCTGCTGCGAGCGCGCCCTCCTCCGCCTCCTCAGTGAGCCCTAGGCAGTTGTTGGGCTATACGCCCTGGTCCAATCACGTTCTGTATCCTAATGTGCACCAATCACACACCCATTTCCCCCATCCCCAATCATATCTGTTCCTATAATGGTCAGTTACTCAGCGCCTGTGATAGCACCTTGTTCCTAGTTTGTCTTTGTATTATACTCTGATTGATCTTCGTTACCGACCCCTGCCTGAACCGACCATTCTCTGTCTGAACTCCGTTGCCGACCCCTGCCTGAAACCAACCATTCTCTGCCTGATCTCCGTTGCCAACCCCTGCTTCATACCCCGACCTCGAGCTGCCTCATCCTACTGTACCGCTGCAATCTCTGATTACCCGGTGTTGACCTCTGGCCTGTCTTTGGACTTCCTGCTAACTCGCTCCAACAACTGGACTTGCTCTGATTCCGCTCCTAGTTATTGGTTCTTCAAACCTCCAACCAGTAGGCTCCCATCCTTTGAGCCATTGAAGTCTTGGGGGCAACCGAGGCGTATACTGCGTCCCAGCAAGCGGGGGCTCCTACAGGTGAAGCTGGCTGCGGAGATTGGGGGTTGAGGGCTTACCTGGAGGGCTGGAGTTACCTGAGCGTGACAGAGTACCCTGAGCGTGACATTATCAAAGACCAAACCATAGATGACCTGGTACAGCAAGTGCAGGTCATGGCCACTGCTATTAATCAGCTTGCTCAAAGAGTGGCCACTCAAGAAACCAGGCAGATTCCAGCATCTTCTGTACCACCTCATGTGTCGGAGCCGAAAGTCCCGCTACCGGAGAAATTTAATCGAGACCGTTCCAAGTTCTCCAACTTCAAGAATTCCTGCGAGCTTTATTTCAAATTGAGGCCCGTATCTCCTGGCACCGAGACCCAGCGGGTGGGTTTGGTAATCTCCCTGTTACAAGGAGACCCTCAGTCTTGAGCATTTAGTTTGCCCCCCAATGATGCCGCCCTGCACTCGGTTACGGCCTTTTTCCCTGCTATGGGCGTATTATATGCTGACCCGGACCAACAGTCTACAGCCGAGAACAGGCTTCGGGCCCTGAAGCAAGGGCGGAACACGGCGGAGGATTATAGCACTGAGTTCCACTGTTGGGTGATAGAGTCCAGGTGGAATGACCCTGCCCTGTGTAGCCAATACCAAATGGGCCTGTCAGAGGGTATCAAAGATGCGCTTGTGAATTTCCCTTCACCGTCAGACTTAGACCAGCTAATGCAGGTCACCATTAAGATTGACCGACGCCTTAGGGAGAGAGCTAGGGCTCCTACGTCTTTCAAGCCCTTCCAAAGCCCTAACCCACCATCTTCCCTTAGGGAAAATACACCTTCTTCCTCTCAGGAGGAACCTATGCAGGTTGGGAGAACTTGCCTTAACCAGGATGAGAAGCAGCGAAGACACTCCATGGGGTTATGTTTATACTGTGGGGACCCAGGACATTTTGCTAGATCCTGCCCTAACAAGGGGAACTCGGCTGGAAACTTTCAAGCCTAGATCAGGGGGAGAGTGCTGATCTAGGTGAGTCTGTTTACTACTCTCACTTGAATAAGATGTTAATCCCTGTAGACCTTTCCTGGGGCACCTCCAAGGAGTCAGTTTCCGCTTTTGTGGATAGTGGAGCTGCGGGCAACTTCTTGGATCGGAGCATGATCTCCATCTTGGGAATTCCACTGGTACCCCTGGGGAGATCTCTGCAGGTCCTGGCCATTATTGGGAAGGCCATTCCGGGGGATTACGGTCAATACTAAAACCCCACCTCTTAAACTAGTCGTCGGGTCCTCCCACTCAGAATTCATTGAGTTCTTCGTCTTTGATTGCCCCAAAACTCCGGTGGTTTTGGTATAGCCTTGGTTAAAACTCCACAACCCCATTTTAGACTGGCAGGCTGGGGAATTAGTAAAATGGAGTAACTACTGTATGCATCATTGTTTTTCCACTGCCCTCAGAAGTTTCCAGATGTTGCCCCCAAGGGTTACCTAAGCCGTACGTTGATTGGGCAGACGTCTTTTCCGAACGTTCAGCCGACACTCTTCCCCCATATAGTGCCTATGACTGTCCCATTGACCTGCTCCCTGGGACTATTCCTCCTAGAGGGAAAATTTACAACCTTACCCAGCCTGAGGAGCAAGCAATGAGGGATTACATCTCTGAAAATCTGAGTAAGGTGTTTATCCGCCCCTCAACGTCGCCTGCGGGGGCTGGGTTCTTTTTTGTGGAAAAAAAAGATGGCGGTTTGAGGCCTTGTATAGACTACAGGACCCTGAACAAAATCACTGTAAAAAAACGGTACCCCCTTCCTTTGATTGGGGATTTATTTAATCAGGTTGTTGGCGCTCTGATTTTTTCCAAGTTAGATTTAAAAGGGGCCTACAGCTTGATTCGTATTCGGCAAGGGGATCATTGGAAGATGACATTTAACGTAAAGGACGGCCATTATGAATATCTGGTCATGCCCTTTGGCCTTTGTAATGCTCCAGCCGTCTTCCAAGACTTCGTAAATGATGTTTTTCGGGATAATTTAGGTAGATTCGTGGTCATTTACTTAGACGATATCCTTGTTTTTTCTAATTCTTTGTCTGAGCATAGACATCATGTAAAATTGGTTCTTCAAAAATGAAGAGAAAATAATTTGTATGCCAAAATTTCTAAATGCATGTTCGAGGTCACCACTGTTCCCTTCTTGGGGTATGTCATTTCTAACCAGGGTCTGGAGATGGATGCGGAGAAGGTTTCGGCAGTGCGGGATTGGGTTCAACCCAAAACATTGAAAGAGTTACAGCGTTTCTTAGGCTTTGCAAATTTCTATCGACGCTTTATAAGGGGCTTTTCCCATGTTGTGGCACCTCTTACTAACTTTACTCGTAAGGGCGCCTTTACTGAAAACTGGTCACCGTCCGTCAATGAGGCCTTCCTGACTTTGAAACAGGCTTTTTCCTCGGCGCCTGTTTTAGTTCACCCTGACGTAGACAAGCCTTTTATCATTGAAGTAGATGCTTCTGAGTTGGGTGTGGGGGCAGTTTTATCGCAATACTCTGGTCGTCCTGGTCGTCCTGAGCATATGCATCCTTGCGCCTACTTCTCGCAGAACTACGATATGGGAATTGTTGGCGGTAAAACTGGCCTTTGACGAATGGCGTCACTGGCTGGAGGGTTCATGAGGGATCACGGTCTATACCGATCATAAAAACCTTGAGTACATCAGTTCAGCTAAAAGACTAAACTCTCGCCAGGCGCGTTGGGCATTATTTTTCTCGTGGTTCAATTTCATAATCACATTTAAGCTGGGAGTTAAAAATACTAAGGCAGACGCCCTGTCCCGCATGTTCGGGGAATGTAAAGACAGGAGTGATATGGGTGAACCAATTTTGCCACTAGGTTGTGTGGTGGGGGCATTGCTTCCTGATCTATCTAATACTTTGGCGCCATTCCAGAATGAATCTCCTGTGGTTGTACCTTTGGGATGTCAGTTTGTTCCACCGCACCTGCGTTCCGATGTTATCCGCAAATTTCATGATGCAAAGACTGCCGGTCACCTGGGAAATCGGAAAACGTTTACTTTAGCCCGACGCCATGTATGGTGGCCTACTATGCAGAGCGATATATCTACCTTTATCGATGCATGTTCTGTGTGTGCGAAGTTAAGGAGTACACAAAGCCCCTTGTGGGTGTTTGGTTCCATTAGAGATTCCTAAAGAGCCATGGACTCATATCTCTATGGACTTTATAGTTGATTTGCCACAATCACATGGGAACACTGTGGTTTGGGTGGCCGTGGACCGTTTTAGTAAGATGGCACATTTCATTCCTTTACCTAAACTCGCGTCGGCTCCTGAGCTCTCGCGACCATTTATTTTGCATATTTTCCGTATCCGTGGCATACCGCCTTATATAATTTCCGATTGGGGTGTACAATTTACTTCGCGTTTCTGGAAGAACTTCTGTTCGCGGTTGGGGATTCAGATATCTTTGTCGTCTGCGTACCATCCTCAAACCAATGGGCAGACTGAAAGAACCAAAGTCTTGAACAGTACTTACGGTGTTACATTTCTGACGCTCAAGAACAGTGGTCAGAATTCATTGACTTTGCAGAATTTGCGTACAATAATGCACCGAGTGAGAGTACCAAAGTGTCCCCATTTTTCTGCAATTTGGCGAAAAATCCCAGAGGTTCTCAGGGTCACCTTCCGATTTACCGGCATTGGAAGAATGGCTCCAAGAGCGGAAAAACATCTGAGCCCGCGTCCAAGAGACTTTGAAAAAGACTGTCTTAAGATACAAAAAATTCGCTGATTGCCGCAGGTCTCGAGAACCCGCACTTCAGGTTGGGGACCTTGTTTGGGTGTCTACTAAAAATATTTCTCTCCGGCAACCTTCCAGTAAGTTGGGACCCAAGTTTATTGGACCTTTCCCTATTACTCAGAAGTTGAGCAATGTAACCTTTAAGGTCCAACTTCCTCTAACCATGAGAATCCCAAACTCCTTTCATGTGTCGCTGCTAAAACCAGCTAAGAATACTCCACTTCCATCCTCGTCACCGATCCTAGTTAATAACGAACCGGAATATGAAGTGAACAAGATTCTATACTGAGGAGAGATGTTGAGTTGCAGCAAAAGATGTGCACGCTAGGGCTCTTGTTAAAAAATTCCATCGTGACAATCCAGAGAAACCTGGTAAGTGTCTGGAGGGGGGGGGGGGGGGGGTAGTGTCACGACTCGCTTACCTGCGCCATGTTCCAGCAGTGTCTCCGCCGCCCCGCTGGTTCGTCGGTTCGTCGGCCGCGCCGGCCGGCTGCCCGCGCTGCTGCGAGCGCACCCTTCTCCGCCTCCTCCTCCTCTGCCGGTGTCCCCGGCAGTAGTTCACGTGCTTGTGTGCGTCCTATGTATGCCCTCCGGCGACGCTGCTGTCAGCGTGGCCGCCGGAGGAAAAACAGTTAAAGGGCCAATGAGCCCAGGTCGGGTGGGGGGAGTAAACTTTAGGAAGGACAGGGCCAATGAGCCCTAGGGAGGGCTATACACCCTGGTCCAATCACGTTCTGTATCCTAATGTGCACCAATCACACACCCATTTCCCCCATCCCCAATCATATCTGTTCCTATAAAGGTTTTACCCCGTCAGTTACTCAGCATCTGTGATAGCGCCTTGTTCCTACTTTGTCTTTGTATTATACTCTGATTGATCTTCGTTACCGACCCCTGCCTGAACCGACCATTCTCTGTCTGAACTCCGTTCCCGACCCCTGCCTGAAACCGACCATTCTCTGCCTGATCTCCGTTGCCGACCCCTGCCTGAAACCGACCATTCTCTGCCTGATCTCCGTTGCCGACCCCTGCTTCGTACCCCGACCTCGAGCTGCCTCATCCTACTGTACTGCTGCAATATCTGATTGCCTGGTGTTGACCTTTAGCCTGTCTTTGGACTTCCTGCTAACTCGCTCCAGCAATTGGACTCGCTCTAATTCCGTTATTGGTTCTTCAGACCTCCAACCAGTAAGCTCCCATCCTTTGAGCCATTGAAGTCCTGGGGGCAACTGATCCCGGGCAGGCGTGTACTGCGTCCCGGCAAGCGGGGGCTCCTACAGGTGAAGCTGGCTGCGGAGATTGGGGGTTGAGGGCTTGCCTGGAGTTACCTGAGCGTGACATTAGAGTACCCTGAGCATGACATCCACACAGAACACAGACAATATTAATTAAACAATAAAAATAATATTATATTTTTAATACAGCAAAGGCTTACATTACTTGCGATACCATCACATGTCATTCTATTAAACCTACATTTTCTTCTAAATAAGCTGTCAGCTGTTGATGCTGTGAAGCTTCTGTGGGAGCTATTCCACAGATTTATAGTTTTGGTAAAAAATGGTTGTCGCCTCCAGAGATTGAATTTCTTTTTTTCCTCGAAAGGAGTCCCCCCTTGTCTTTAGAAAAGAATTTAACTGAAATAGTGTTTCCCCATATTTTTGGTATTGGCCATTTATATATTTATACCCGTTAAGCATGTTCCCCCTCATTCATCTCCTCTCAAGACTAAACAGGTTTAATTCTCGTAATCTTTCCTCATAACCAAGATTCTTCATTTCTCTTATTAGTTTGGTGGCTCTCCTCTCCACCCTTTCCATAGTCCGAGTGTCCTTTCTATGAACGGGTGCCAGGTGAGGGCGCACCAGTGTCTTGTAAAGAGGCAAAATTACATCCCTATACCGTGATTCCATGCTCCTTAAATACATGCAGAAAAATCTCTCATAGGCTCCACAATTGAGACTGGGTTGTCTCACCACATTGCTTCACCACCATTTACAGAACAAAAGCAGGCTTTTCTATCCACTGATGAGCAAGGCCCAGCTACCTGTGCCACTGAGACAAAGCAGGCAAACCCTGGCCTGGAGGGAGGGGAACGGCAGGTCCCGCTACCACCCTTCCTGCCTTTCCATAGAAATCCAGGCCCCAGTAAGAATGAAAGAAAATGCTTTAGTGATCTAAAGCACTAAAGTGAACAATCTCCTGGATCTCTCATTTCACCCAGGCTAGCATTCTGGGAGAGTATAGCCCGCTGCATGCCTACATATCCCACCCCCTTCTCTTGATCCAAGGGCTCCTAAACCAGAATCTGAAGCATCCATACCAAGAACACTTTCTTGAAATCAGGAGCGACCAGCACTGGCTGTTGGCACAGCCTAGACTTTAGATCCTGGAAGTCTTTCTCTGCTTCTGGGATCCACTTTATCATCACAGACTTCCCACCTTTGGTTAAATCTGTCAAAGGGGCTGCAATTGGGGCACAGTTCGTTACAAACTTGTGAGAGTACCCAGCAATGCCTGGGAAGGCTCTGATTTGTTTCTTAGTCAGCGGCATAGGCCAGTTCTGTATTGCCTCAACTTTGTTTACCTGGGGCTGCCAATGATGTACCCCAGGTATTTGACCTTCTCAAGGCCCATGAGAAGGCCCATGGTGAGAGCTGCATCACTGATGGCATCTAGTACCGCCAGTACCTTACAGAGGTAACTTTCCCAATCTGAGATGAAAATGACCACATGATTCAAGTAGGCAGCTTCATATTCCTGATGTGGTCACAAGATCCGGTCCCTCAACCTCTGAAAGGTGGCAGGGGCACCATACAGTCCAAATAGCATTACCAGATCACAAAACAAGCCAACTGGGACTGAAAAGACAGAATTCCCCCTTGTTTTCCTCTGTCGGGGGGTCTGCCAGTAACCCTTAGTGAGATCCAAAGTTGTAATAACATTCGCCCCACCCAACTTTTCAATCAGTTCATCCACTCTAGGCATGGGGTAGGCGTAAAATTTTGAAACCTCATTTAACTTTCTGAAGTCATTACAGAACCTCCAAGTACCATTAGTTGTGGGGACCAGGGCAATTGGGCTTACCCATTCACTTTGGGATTCCTCAATTACCCCCAGTACTAACATCCGTTTAACCTCTGCTGAAACAGCCTCTCCGCGAGCCTCTGGTATTCTGTATGGCTTAAGGTTCTCTAAGTCTCTATGTGATGCTTAATGAGGCGAGTACGCCCGGGTAGATCAGAAAACATACATCTATTTTGCTGCAGAAACTCTTTAGCTTCCTTTTTCGGTCCTATTTTAACAGGAGGGATTGCTGGCATATTACATTTCTCTGCATTAGAGGCCTCCAGCGACTCCCTCTTTTTCCAAGGTTTGAGCAAGTTTACATGATAGATTTGAAAAGACTTCCTTCTGTCAGGTTGATGCACCTTGTAATTTACTTTACTCACTCTCTTGACAATTTCATGTAGGCCTTGCCACTTTGCCAAGAAATGACTCTCTACTGTGTGGACTAACTCCAGAACCCTATCAATTCCCAGAATTCTAGATACAAATGCTAAGTTTGGATCAGTCTCGGGGTATACTATCAATCTAGACAAATTAGCCGCACTCTACTTAAGCAGGATCACCAAACCAAACTTGGGGATATATTTTCCCGTAAAAATTGTGTTTGTATCCACTAGTAAAGGTAAGTATATATTCAAAAGTCAAGTGCAATACCTCAATGCAGGCCCTCCCCCCTAAAAGGGCCCAAATCCCATAAATTTGGAATGCAAAATAGTGTGTATTTATAAGTGCAAAAAATAAATGGAGATTCTATATACATACTGTTTCCTATTAAGATACACAATTGATCGATTGCGAAAGGTAAGTATATACAGGATATTCAAGAAGTGTGTCCTGGATACAGAGGCACAGTGTAGCTCATTAAGTATACATAGCAGTATTGAGAAGTCAACACTAGATGGTGCTAGAGTAGTGCCAAGCCAGGACCCACATTCAGTTCTCAATCAGTTCAAAAGGTATTTTGTTAACCATATACATTCAAATAATGCATGATTGCATACAAAGAATCAAAAGAGTTTGTAAGAACATATTTTACAAGACAGGCAGGGTTAAACCCAACGTTCCTGACTCACAAGGGGGTAAAGTAGGTAGCGATGTCTACTATGCAGTGAGCCTGTTGTTTAAATAGAGGAAATTGGCGGGCTTTCCCTGCCAATGGGGGCGTCTCAATAGATGCCAGCCAGTTGCATTACCCAGGGAACGAGCGTCATCCCGGTCGGCTATCCACAGTATGGCGTCAGCGCATGTGCCAGAATGCAGTGGAGGCCGACGCACGGGGTGAAATGCTCGGCCCCGTAGCATCAGAGTGGGCGTACACCAAACGCTAATACATGTCCACGAACAGCTTCCTACGTCCAATAAGCTATCAGTGAGCGTGTGAGTAGGTGGGGCCCTCACTATTGAAGCCGAAAGTCCGGTGATTGCGTCTGGATTACTGAAAGTTAATCGTCTTGAGATGATGAGCGTTTTTTCATCCATTGGGTTATCCATAGCTGCAGGATCCAGATCAAACCTCATTGACCAGAAGGAAAAAATGGGGAAGCCACCGTCAGGGGGTTTATTTAGGGGGGGAGCCCAGTATGGCCATAATGTTAAGCATACATCTGAGGGAACCATAGACAAGATCCTAATTATGGGGTGCCCTAAACACTTAAAGTGTACCTATTATGGAGCCATAGCTACTTAAAGTGGACCCAAATGCTGGTTATTGATAGACACACTGGATAATTTCATAAAAATGATTGAGAGTCACAGTCCCCATTAAGGCCACAAGGGCTCATGGTATTTGATTTGTAGATCCAATATGTTTCCCATTGCAAAAGTCTCTTACAAGGGTCTCCACGCCTTCTATGACCGTCCACTTTTTCTATAACCATAAATGTTAGTTGTGTAATATTATGCCCTTGTTCAAAGAATTGCAAGAATGCAAAACAGTTGAGTCTAAACTTTCGGCCAGTCCTAGGATGGCAAAACGTGTCTGATTGGATCACATAGCTACACTGTGCGCAATGTCCACACAGATACATCCCAACTGGTCTAGGAGAGGATGTCAGCCAGTTGCTGCTTTCAACATCCTCCCTGTTATTGCTCTTAAAGTCTGCACTAATAAGGTGGTCTCTAATGCTTTTGGATTTTTTATAAGCAAGGGGTTGTTTTCTAAAGATCTCCTGTAGTTTAGTGTCACTGCTCAGAATCGGCCAGTGTTTATTAATTATGCGTCTAATTTTATCTGACTGCCCTGAGTATGTCAAGACTAGTGGAAGGCGGTCATCCTGTGTTTTGGGCCTAAATTGTAGTACTTCATTCCTAGTTTTTTGCCTCGCCTTCTCCCGATTGGATGCTACCAGTCTCTTGTTATACCCTCTAGAAATAAAGTCCTGGGCCATTTCTTCTGATCTAGTCTCAAATAATTCCAGATTATCAGTAATATGCCTGACCAGTAGGAATTGACTATATGGTAGGTTCCTGATTAGTGTCTTTGGTCGGAAGCTATCAGCTTTCAGATAGGTATTCCTTTTGGTCGGTTTTGTGTACATGTGAATCTGAAATATACCGCCCACTAGCCAAGTCCAAAAAGTGAACTTCACTTTGGCTTTTCTCAAGGGAGAGGGAGATGGTTGGTGTTGCGCGGTTAAGTTGTGAGTACATAACAAAATATTTACCTTGAAGGCTGTTGTACTGTATACATGTTCCGTCTCAAAATCGGCCATGTAGAGGATAGCATAACTAGGGGCCATATTGGCCTCCATTGCGGTCCCCTGTCTCTGAAGATAAAAAGAAGTATCAAACATATATATAAAAGTTTTTATTTTGCAAGAAACATAACACATAACATACAATAAAAGTTATGCAATACAGCAATCCAGACGCCATGGCGCCTAATATCAAACTGGCCTACTTACACAAGACATCCATTCACACAACACAGCGACACTCACACCGGACTCAGGCCGTACAAGATTGGAACTCCTCCTGAGGAGGCCCGACAGAGCTGAAAATGGTTAGAAGTACCACAAGGTGATGTATCGCCTCTTCACCACCCTCCGCTTCCCCCCTCCAGGATTAGATGTCAATCTGCAGCCACATACCTTTACACCACTCGTCGGTGCCAGGGCTGTAACCACCGTCATGCAACCATACTCTCCCCTTACCCGTCATTCGATACCAAGTCCTGGCATTGCAACCAGGGGTCCCATACCCTGGCAAACTTGTCTGGCACTCCTCTCGCTTCGTATGTCAATTTATACATGGCAAGTTTCTGGTTAACCAGCCTTTTCCATGCCTGTACAGATGGTGTAGCTGGGTGTTTCCAATTTATCAGTATACACTTCTGGGCATAAAAGAGCAGCAGCCGAAGCAATGTTTTCAATGCACTGAGCTCCGACAGCGGCTCCACCACTCCCAGAAGGCATATCGGGACCGATCCCCTTATGCGAAATCCCACTATTTTGCTAATCAGGCCCATTACATCCTCCCAATAGCCCGCAATTATTCCACATGACCAAATCATATGTACCCATGTACCACTACCACCCTCACATCTAGGACATGTGTCTCTATCCAGGAGTCCCATTCTATGCAGACGGACCGGAGTAATATACGCCTGATGGATCCATTTGGTCTGGATCAATCTATCTCTCGCCTCAATCACCGAAGAATGCAGATTATCCAGCACCTCCTCCCAATCATCCTGATCCAGACTCTGGTCTATAGCCTGCCACTTCATCTCAACTCCTGCCCTAGGGGATTCCAGTTCGCCCAGCAGACATTTATAAAGCGTGGAAACTGGCTTCCCCAGATTCGAGTTTCTAACTACATTCTCCACTCGTGAAACCGACACCCTGGGGGCCACCCTGGAAAACTGAGCGTTCAGGGCATGTCTAATTTGTAGGTAACGGAAAAAATCCCGATTAGACAAGTGAAAGCTTTCTTTGAGCTGATCAAAGGACACCATTACTCCCCCTCTGTAAAGATGACCCAGCTGGTGAACACCCCTTCCACTCCAGAAGTGCGGATCCTGCACAGTCCCGAGTTCCGGAAGCCCAGGGTTAGCCCAAAGGGGGGTGAAAGGGGAATACGCCCCACCCCCGTCTGGATCCGCACATATTGTGGCCACCCTCCCCCAGATACTGCAGACCGTTCTCATACATGTGGTTGCCTCCCTGAGTCCCCTTGTACCCCTATAGGCCAAGGAGGAGAGCCGCACAGGGGACCCCAGCACCGCTTCCTCCAAACGCACCACCGGGTTATCCCCCGGTCGGCTAATCCACCAATGGGCATACAGTAGTTGGGCAGCATAAAAGTACATTTTCATGTGCGGCACGGCCAGACCTCCCATGGTTATCTGCGCCTTCATAATTTGTCTATTTAACCGCGGAGGAGACTGCCCCCAAATGAATCCAAAAATAATAGCTTCCAGCGCCTTGAAATGAGAAGCGGGGAGCAATATGGGTGAGGCTTGGTAAATATATAATAATTTGGGGAGAAAGATCATCTTAAAAACATTGATCCTACCCATGACCGACAGTGGTAGACCCGCCCACTGACCGACCCTCTGTTTCAGTTTCGCAATGACTGGTGATATATTGAGGGGCATAAATTGACTAGGCTGCTTCCCAATCATGATTCCGAGATACTTAAATTGCCGCACCACCTTTAGCTGGGATCTTGGGGAGATACCCAAAGAGTCACAAGCATCAACCCGCATCAGACTGGATTTCCCCCAATTAATTTTCAGGCCTGAGAATCTCCCAAAGGTATCGAGGACGTCCAAGGCTGCTTCTAGGGACTTGTGGCAGTCAGACAAGTATAACAGGGTGTCGTCTGCGTACAGCGAAATTTTCTCTTCCACCGCACCCAGCTTCCACCCCGTGATGGCCGGGGAGTTCCTGACCAGAATTGCCAATGGTTCAATAGCCAGGGCAAATAGCAGCGGCGAGAGCGGGCACCCCTGTCTGGTCCCTCTACTCAGTGTGAAGGGGTCGGAGAAACATCCGTTGACCCGCACGCGGGCCGTGGGATGTTTATATAATAATTTGATATATTTAACAAAACTCTCGGGGAGCCCAACTCTACCCAACACCGCCCACAGAAAGGTCCATTCCACCGAGTCGAAGGCCTTCTCGTTGTCAAGTGAAACAATCGCTCGATCCCCACAGTTATCGTGCACAATCTGAAGGTTCAACATCAGTCTCCGCAGGTTTATCCCCGTGGTGCGACCCGGCATAAAGCCAGACTGATCAGGCCCAATTAGTTGTAGTATGACTCGTTTTAATCTAGTGGCTAACAATTTGGCTAATATTTTGGCATCCTGATTCAAGAGGGATATGGGCCTATAAGAAGCACAGGCATCTGGAGGCCTCCCATCCTTATATATAAGAACTATATGTGCCTCACAAAAAGAGGCTGGGAGACTTCCATCCCCCAGCGCCCCCCTAAATACTTCTAATAGTTTAGGCGCAATCTGCTCCCGCGCCAGTCTGTACCATTCAGCCGGCATTCCATCGGGGCCCGGCGCCTTCCTTCCAGGGAGCGCCCCGATTGCACTTGTGACCTCTTCCACCGTTATGGGGGCATCAAGGAACTCCTGTAACTCTGGGGCCAGCACCGGGAAGTCGATCTGGTCTAGATAGGTTCCCAGTTCCTCCGTCCGGTACTTGGACCCCGAGGAATACAAGGCCGAATAATACTCCTGGAACCGCCGAGCTATTTCAGTCCCTTCCGTTACCAATCCCCTCCCATCAGATATTCCAGCAATGCAGTTGGATTGTGCCTCAGCCCTTGCTAGATAGGCTAGGGTTCTCCCATTCTTGTCCCCTTTATCAAAGATCGCCGCCTGTCTGTATAGCAACAATTTCCTGGTGGAGTCAGTCAGCAATAGATTGTACTCCCTTTTAAGAGTCATCAGCATCGAGTAGTCCCCACTGTCGGCCGTGGCCACAAATTTCTCCTCCGCAGCCGCAAGTTTATTTTCAAGTCCAACCCTTTCCCTCCCTTTCTTTTCTCTTACCGCTTTAATGGCGCTGATGGCACACCCTCTGGTGACTGCCTTAAAAGCATCCCACCTGACCCCTACGGACGTCTCATCCAAGTTACACTCCCAGAACGTCGCTGCCGCAGACGACAGACTATCTTTAATGTCAGGGTTCTCTAGCCATAGGGGGCTCAGGGTCCATCCCACTCTATCTTTCCGCACATGTGACAACCCAACCACTGTCAATAGCGGTGAGTGATCCGAGATGCCTCTCGGAAGATAATTGCAAGCCTCTACTTTGGCTAGTAAGTCAGATGATGAAAACGCTAGGTCAATCCTGGACAGGGATTTGTGAGCAGCCGAGTGACAGGAGTACGCCCTGTCGCTGGGGTGCTTCCACCTCCAAATCTCCCGCAGACCCAGGGCCTCAGCCCAAGCGGCCAATTGAGTTCTGGGGCCCGACTTCCTGTCCAGGCGATCTAATACCGAATCCAGCACCATATTGAAGTCCCCCATAAGGAGAATTGGCGCCGGTGGCAGGCCAACCACCCTTTCCATGATCCGATTCAGTACCTGAATACAAAAGGGAGGAGGAACATACACACCAACTATGACCACATCGGTGTCCATGAGCTTGGCATGCAGGATCACAAAGCGGCCCTCCCGGTCCGTCTGCACAGAATACAACACGAATGGCGTCCCCTTGGAGACCAGTACAGAGACCCCCCTGGAGTAGGCAGAGAAAGAAGCATGGTAAGAGCATTGGATCCAAGGTTTCTTAAGGGAAAGTTCTCTCCGCCCCACCAGGTGAGTCTCCTGCAGGATCACCACATTCGGTTTATATCTCTTGACAAATTGGAGGACCGTTGCCCGCTTGATTTTATCATTAAGTCCCCGGACGTTCCAGGAGAGGAATCTACATTCACCCATTATCAAAAATTTGAGTACATGTACCCAGACCAGGAGCAAAATCTCCCAAAGTCTTCATACCTCCCAACCAAGATCCAATCTCTTCTCGAGTCCGGCATTCATACCACACATTCATCCCAGCACAAGGACAGCATATACAGATAAAACTATACCTAAGACTAAACCAAACGTTCCCATACCCCCCTCCCCCCCACCCCGCTCCACCACCCCCCAACCTTGGCGAGCATCAATCCCTCCCAACCAAAAATACAACACAGGTGTAACTAGTTGCAACTGGAGCGCAGGGACCCAACACCTAATGGGCCTGCAACTCAAAAAAACCAATAGCACTATACAGGTCAGCAGACAACTGCCTTGGGTTCCCAGGGTCGCATGGAAACAAATTGGGGGGTGGGGACGGGTACAATCAATAGGGGCAGGAGAGGGAATGGGAGCCGGAGAGGGAGTCGGGAAAGGAGGGGGCCAAGGATAGGGAAGAGAGAAGGGGCGGAGGTAGAGGGGGAAGTGCCATCCCACCCTGGGAATCCAGAGCCACCGGCTCTCCCGCAATATTCAGAGCAGGATGTTTTGGTGACTAGAGCGGCAAATCAAGGCTTAACAACGATAACAGCTTCTGAACTTTCAAGCTTGGTGACACGGGTGCAGCCGTGCATCGGGCTGTGCCAGGAGGCTCACTCTGGCGAACAAACAAAAGGCCCGACGAAGGCAGGCGCCCCCATCAGTAAGCAGCCAACAGATCAAATACAGCCGGAAGTTGGCAAAGATCAAATCCTCACCGACCCGGAGACCCAGTCCATCAGGCCCCGGGCAAGGAGTCCAGCCATGTGTTGGCTTCTTCTGCGGAGACAAAAAATCTAGTGGACTCCCCATCTTGAACGCGAAGCCGTGCTGGAAACAACATGGAGTATTTGATCTTCCTTTTCCTGAGCCTCTCTCTTACTCCATTAAAGGAACGTCTCATCTTTTGAACCTCCGAGGTAAAGTCCGGGAAGAAGGACAGCCGCGCATTATCAAAATTCACCACTCCCTTCAATCTGGCGGCGGCCAGGATAGCGTCTCTATCCCTGTAGTGGAGAACTTTAAATATGAAGGGTCTTGGCGGGGCCCCGGGTGGGAGGGGTCTCATCGGGATTCTGTGAGCCCTTTCCACGGTGAAGAATTTGGTTAGGTTAGCTGGTGCCAAGGTCTCTCTTATAAGCTTTTCAGCAAATTGCTCCGGGGAGGAGCCCTCAGCTTTTTCGGGTAGACCCAGAATTCTGACATTATTTCTCTGGCATCTGTTCTCTGCGTCCTCTGCCCTCCCCATCAAGGTGGTTACCTGTCTCCTCAGTACTGCGAGTTCCCCCGCCTGAGCGGTGAGCCGGTCCTCCGTCTCTCCAATCCTTCTCTCCGCTTCGCCAGTACGGTCCCGAATTTTATCCAGGTCATGGCGGACATAATTAAATTGCTCTTGGAGGGTATCAAATTTGGCTGTGAGGGCACTCTGACAAGAGGCAATAGCTGCCATTATAGCTGCGGTATCAGGATTAGTGGGCTCCTGTCCAGCCCCCCTCTGAGGCTCCATCGTTTGCGTACCACAGGCGACCACCACTGACTTGCGTTTTTTATTTCCTCTCATGTGTAGGGGACCCCAAACGGATCTTCTTTGATTTGCACTGGGGGGGAGGGGGGAGGACTTTTGCTTGCGACCACCAATGGATATAAATAAGTATGCCCGAGCCCAAATATCAAATATCAGGGGAGGAGACCACGAGTTCCAGGTAGGTGTCAAAAGGGCATCCCAAATAGGTGTGCAACCAGAACAGCGGGTCTCAGTATCCAGGACAGAATTGCATTTATAGAGAGAGGGGAGACCTGCCCAGAGCTCCCTCTGCCACCAGGTCAACCCCCAGGGCTGTATATCCACAGGGGAGGCAACCCAATTAGTGCATGTGTTTCATATATTGCATTTAATTCCAGGGGGTCTGACGTGTCAGGGTGTGAGAAGAAGGCCCGCCAGCCATCTCAGTCCAGAGCGACCTCCCACACGTGCTCCTCTGCAGAGAGTAATTTATCTCCCCCACACCACTTGTAGCAGGGCAAGATGGCGCCCCGTCAGCCAGGCTCTCTTCAGGTGTGAGTTCACACTCCCAGGCAACCCCTCCTCTGTCACCGCCGCAACCCGGGGGGTAGGACTGTGCTGCTGCCGGTGCCCCGCCTGTCTCCCCTGCACACCGCAGGTGCACGTATTAGCCGGGACAGCCGCCTCCTCCCCGCTCCTCCACTTCCACTCACCGCCGCCGCCCGGAGCAGTCTGGTCTTGTCCGCAGCTTCTCCAGCCGCCCAGTCCTCGTGACAGCCGCCCTCTCCCCGCTTCCTCTCCTCAGCACACCACCACCGCTCGAAGCAGTCACGCGCCAGGTCAGCAGCCGCCGGATCTTCTCCTCACGCCGGGGACGCACGTGGTCGGGATAGCCGCCCGCTCCTCTGCTCACCGTTACTGCCGCCCTCGGGGAGGGCGCCGCCGCCTCCGCTGCACCAGGGCTCAATCCCTTGGACAGGAGAGACCTCCAGGGACCCCAAAAAAGCCGCTCAGCCACCAAGGTAATGGGGTAAATCAGGATGTTAATCGGAGCCCAGTATAGGCACGTCCGATCAGATCGCCATCTTGGCCACGCCCCCAAGTATCAAACATAAAGTAATTTCTATTTAGTATTATCTCTAGAAGTTCCAAAATGAAACATCGCAGTGAAGGGGAAATGTCTAAGTTAGTAAGATATTTGTAGCTGTATAAAGGCTGGTCGCGAGTAAACAGTCATCGATTACGTTTTGCAATATGCTGTAAGAAGTCCGTGGTGTCTAAAAGATAAGATGGCATTGAAATCACAAATGGTTGTAGGATTTGATCAACAAATATTGCCAATGGTTGAAAATTCTGTGCCTGCAACAATAGGTCGTCCTGGTGGATTCTCCATGTTTTTGTGTATTTTAGGGAGGCAATAAATAAGGGGTATCAGTGGGTATTGGTTGGTCAGGAACTTTTGTAGTTTCTCATCAATGACCTTTGCAGTTAGTGTCTCGTCAAGTATTTGAGATAACAGTAGAAATGGCTAAGGGGAAAAAATTCCCACTTCACCATATGACAGGAGCACCAAAGAATATTCAAACTGATCATCTAAAACATTAAGTACAACATTTATTGGTAGCAAGACAACATAAAATCACATACAACAACATACAAACACATTAAAACCCTGCATGTCCACAAATTCTACCAGAGCCAAAAATTTAAAGGCATACAATCACTGGGAACTCTACCTAAAGTGGGGACTACAATGGCGGGAAACTAAAATGTTTTGTGCCGGCACAAAGAACTCTAAGTGGGCCTAAACCCCTCTATCAAGGACAAGGAAAGCGGGGGAGGGAGGGGAAGGGAAGGGGGGGCAGGGGAGGAAAGGGAAAGGAAAAAGAGGGTAATATATACAAGACAAATAAAGTGACTGGTGCAACTACAATATACCAAATTATGTCCAACAGCAAACCTATATACCCTACAAAGGGAAATATATAAACAGTGCTTACAATATGTTATAGACAGTGTTCAAACATATATGGAAACCAGAATACTCTATATAAACAAACCAAATCCTATGTACAATAATCTACAGATTATTCCGCACTTTAAGTGGCTATGATCAGTTGTTATGATATTTATATATTTTTTTAGGTATTTGTATATTAGATTATTGTACATGGGATTTGGTTTGTTTATATAGAGTATTCTGGTTTCCATATATGTTTGAACACTGTCTATAACATATTGTAAGCACTGTTTATATATTTCCCTTTGTAGGGTATATAGGTTTGCTGTTGGACATAATTTGGTATATTGTAGTTGCACCAGTCACTTTATTTGTCTTGTATATATTACCCTCTTTTTCCTTTCCCTTTCCTCCCCTGCCCCCCCTTCCCTTGCCCTCCCTCCCCCGCTTTCCTTGTCCTTGATAGAGGGGTTTAGGCCCACTTAGAGTTCTTTGTGCCGGCACAAAACATTTTAGTTTCCCGCCCTTGTAGTCCCCACTTTAGGTATTTAGGAGAGTTCCCAGTGATTGTATGCCTTTAAATTTTTGGCTCTGGTAGAATTTGTGGACATGCAGGGTTTTAATGTGTTTGTATGTTGTTGTATGTGATTTTATGTTGTCTTGCTACCAATAAATTTTGTACTTAATGTTTTAGATGATCAGTTCGAATATTCTTTGGTGCTCCTGTCATATGGTGAAGTGGGAATTTTTTCTGTTATCTACTGTTCTACTGTTATCTCAAGGGCTTTGATACAGTGTAGCACAGACTATTTTTTATGTGGTGCACCCCCTTGTGTTTTTGGGTGTCTCATCAAGTATAGTATCTACCTCTTGCTTAATCCTGGTGGTTGGGTCTGATTCAACTTTCATATATACTTGCTGATCGTTCAGTTGGCGCATAACTTCCTGATAGTATTTATCTTTATCTTGGACCACTATTGCGCCCCCTTTATCTGCTTGTTTAATAATGATCTGTGGATCACGTTGAAGTTGTGAGAGGGCACGCTGCTCTTGTTTGGTGAGATTATGGTTCTTAAGTTTATCCCCATCCCAGTTAATGCTATTGACCTCCATCTCAACAAGTCTTATGAATGTTTCGACACTATAGGATGTTCCTGGTGGCATCCAGGTGCTCTTAGGTTTACACTGTGCTGTGGGACTGAATGGGAGGTACTTAATTCTTCACCAACCCTGAGGTGGACCAGGGAACAATAGCAAATGTTAATTTATGTTACCTGATACACCTACAAAGAGGACTATTACAAGGTTAACAAAGTTACCTTCAATCCTCTCTTGTCCGTGTGGGAGCTCTGGCAATAATTACAAAAAAGATTAAAATTGAAATCCCATGCCTCTACCTTTCTGCAGTTGACACGCAATCTAGACTTTCTGGTGGGTGATACCACACATCTCTCCACTGACTGGGAATGGATAGGCATTAAGCATATATACCATCTAATGGACTGACAATAAGAAAATACTCACGCAGAAGTACGAACAAAATATCCCCAATTATTAACAGATGCAATTCCATATCACCAAGCAATTTCATAAACTAGCACATTGATCTGAAAATTGGGCACAAATGACTGGAACAATAACCTAGATGACATACTGAGAGCTGAGCCTCTGCAAAACAAAGCAATTACTACCCACTATAATTTCTTAAGTGAATCCATTGATTACGAGTCACAACAAATGTGTATGTTCAAATAGCACTCTCATCTCCCGATTTAGAGATATTGGACATCTTAAAATATTATTAATATTCCTGGGCAACCTTGCGATCCTCCACATACAGGGAGATGCTGCTGCATCTTTACCACTACAATGATGCCCCTTCCATTAAGTCATTTAAAATGGTCTCACATTACATTACATTCTGTCCTGGAGGGGTATAGTTTGGCCTAGGCTAAATGAGATCTGCACACTTTATAACAAATTAGAGACAGGGTGAGAAAACCAGTGAAGTGATAACATTATGGCTTGGAGGAATATAGCTATTTTACACCACCATGTATAGAGTTTATCCCCTGGGTATAATGTGGCCTGGCCCAGATTATACCCAGGTCTAAGGTGGGTATATTCTGTCCTGGAGGGGTATAGTTTGATGGGTGTATTCTGTCCTGGAGGGGTACAGTTTGGCCTAGGCTATTTTACATCCCCGGGGTATAGTTTGTCCTAGGCTAATTTATTCCCCGAGGTATAGTTTTGCTTGGAGGGGTATAGTATACCCTCTGGCCTAGGCCAAACTAATCCCATGGTTTAATCTGGTAAAGGGTTAATTTGGCCTGCTACACGGGGATCCAACAGAGTATGAGGGTAGACTGGAGAGCACCCTTTTTTTTTGATGATCCGGTTAAACAAAGCCTGGAAGAGCACGCGGCGGGGGGGGGGGGGGCATGCTGCAGTCTTGAAACTCACCTTCGATTGTGCCGCCGCCTTTTTGTTTTGCCTGTGCTCTTTAACCTGCATACAACACAGAGAATACATGTCAGCAAGCAAATTCAGGAGAAATAATATAGAAAAAAGCGTAAGTGGCGTACAATACAATACTCACATTTTAGGGTGGGTAGGCCTTTCATGTAAAATTCTTTTCTGCCCAATTATCTTTAGATCCATCTGGATGCATGGAAAATTCATAGTAAAAATAATTAGTTATTAGGCATTATAGGCTGCCATGCAGGTCGGGGGTCTATGGGTGGGTTGGTGGTTATAAAAAGGGTTGCCTGGCTGTTTTAGAGGGTCAGAAGGTTATATGATGGGGGCATTGGGTTGTATAAGTAGTTTAGGAGGTTTTGTCTTAAAATTCAAGGGCCCACTTCTTGGAGCTTTTCCCCCATAACAAGTAGTGTAGCAGAGCATCCCCCAAATCACCCCATAACAAGCAGTGTAGCAGAGCATCCCCCAAATCACCCCATAACAAGCAGTGCAGCAGAGAATCCCCCAAATCACCCCATAACAAGCAGTGTAGCAGAGAATACCCCAAATCACCCCATAACAAGCAGTGTAGCAGAGCATCTCCCAAATCACCCCATAACAAGCAGTGAAGCAGAGAATCCCCCATATCACCCCATAACAGGCAGTGAAGAAGAGAATCCCCTAAATCACCCCATAACAAGCAGTGCAGCAGAGAATCCCCCAAATCACCCCATAACAAGCAGTGTAGCAGGGAATCCCCAAATAACCCCATAACAAGCAGTGTAGCAGGGAATCCCCAAATAACCCCATAACAAGCAGTGCAGCAGAGCATCCCCCAAATCACCCCATAAAAAGCAGTGATGCAGAGAATCCCCCAAATCACCCCATAACAAGCAGTGTAGCAGAGAATCCCCCAAATCACCCCATAACAAGCAGTGCAGCAGAGAATGCCCCAAATCACCCCATAACAAGCAGTGTAGCAGAGAATCCCCCAAATCACCCCATAACAAGCAGTGCAGCAGAGAATCCCCCAAATCACCTCATAACAAGCAGTGCAGCAGAGAATGCCCCAAATCACCCCATAACAAGCAGTGTAGCAGAGAATCCCCCAAATCACCCCATAACAAGCAGTGTAGCAGAGAATCCCCCAAATCACCCCGTAACAAGGAGTGCAGCAGATAATCCCCCAAATCACCCCATAACAAGCAGTGTAGCAGAGAATCCCCCAAATCACCCCGTAACAAGCAGTGTAGCAGAGAATACCCCAAATCACCCCGTAACAAGGAGTGCAGCAGAGAATCCCCCAAATCACCCCATAACAGGCAGTGAAGCAGAGAATCCCCCAAATCAACCCATAACAAGCAGTGTAGCAGAGAATCCCCCAAATCACCCCATAACAAGCACTGTAGCAGAGAATCCCCCAAATCACCCCATAACAAGCAGTGTAGCAGAGAATACCCCAAATCACCCCATAACAGGCAGTGAAGCAGAGAATCCCCCAAATCACCCCATAACAAACAGTGTAGCAGAGAATCCCCCAAATCACCCCATAACAAGCAGTGTAGCAGAAAATCCCCCAAATCACTCCATAACAAGCAGTGTAGCAGAGAATCCCCCAAATCACCCCGTAACAAGCAGTGTAGCAGATAATCCCCCAAATCACCCCATAACTAGCAGTGTGGGAGAGAATCCCCCAAATCACCCCATAACAAGCAGTGTAGCAGAGAATCTCCCAAATCACCCCATAACAAGGAGTGTAGCAGAGAATCCCCCAAATCACCCCATAACAAGCAGTGTAGCAGTGAATCACCAAAATCACCCCATAACAAGCAGTGTAGCAGAGAATCTCCCAAATCACCCCATAACAAGGAGTGTAGCAGAGAATCCCCCAAATCACCCCATAACAAGCAGTGTGGGAGAGAATCCCCCAAATCACCCCATAACAAGCAGTGTAGCAGAGTATCCCCCAAATCACCCCATAACAAGCAGTGTAGCAGAGCATCCCCCAAATCACCCCATAACAAGCAGCGTGGGAGAGAATCCCCCAAATTACCCCATAACAAGCAGTGTAGCAGAGAATCCCCCAAATTACCCCATAACAAACAGTGTAGCAGAGAATCCCCCAAATTACCCCATAACAAGCAGTGTAGCAGAGAATCACCCAAATTACCCCATAACAAGCAGTGCAGCAGAGAATCACCCAAATTACCCCATAACAAACAGTGTAGCAGAGAATCCCCCAAATTACCCCATAACAAGCAGTGCAGCAGAGAATCACCCAAATTACCCCATAACAAGCAGTGTAGCAGAGAATCCCCCAAATTACCCCATAACAAACAGTGTAGCAGAGAATCCCCCAATTCACCCCATAAGAAGCAGTGTAGCAGAGAATCCCCCAAATCACCCATAACAAGCAGTGCAGCAGAGAATCCCCCAAATCACCTCATAACAAGCAGTGTAACAGAGAATCCCCCAAATCACCTCATAACAAACAGTGTAGCAGAGAATCCCCCAAATTACCCCATAACAAGGAGTGCAGCAGAGAATCCCCCAAATCACCTCATAACAAACAGTGTAGCAGAGAATCCCCCAAATTACCCCATAACAAACAGTGTAGCAGAGAATCCCCGAAATCACCCCATAACAAGCAGTGTAGCAGAGAATCCCCCAAATCACCCCATAAAAAACAGTGTAGCAGAGAATCCCCCAAATCACCCCATAACAGACAGTGTAGCAGAGAATCCCCCAAATCACCTCATAACAAGCAGTGTAGCAGAGAATCCCCCAAATCACCCCATAACAAGCAGTGTGGGAGAGAATCCCCCAAATTACCCCATAACAAGCAGTGTAGCAGAGAATCCCCCAAATTACCCCATAACAAACAGTGTAGCAGAGAATCCCCCAAATTACCCCATAACAAGCAGTGTAGCAGAGAATCCCCCAAATTACCCCATAACAAGCAGTGCAGCAGAGAATCATCCAAATTACCCCATAACAAACAGTGTAGCAGAGAATCCCCCAAATTACCCCATAACAAGCAGTGCAGCAGAGAATCACCCAAATTACCCCATAACAAGCAGTGTAGCAGAGAATCCCCCAAATTACCCCATAACAAGCAGTGTAGCAGAGAATCCCCCAAATTACCCCATAACAAACAGTGTAGCAGAGAATCCCCCAAATTACCCCATAACAAGCAGTGTAGCAGAGAATCCCCCAAATTACCCCATAACAAGCAGTGTAGCAGAGAATCCCCCAAATCACCCCATAACAGACAGTGTAGCAGAGAATCCCCCAAATCACCTCATAACAAGCAGTGTAGCAGAGAATCCCCCAAATCACCCCATAACAAGCAGTGTGGGAGAGAATCCCCCAAATTACCCCATAACAAGCAGTGTAGCAGAGAATCCCCCAAATTACCCCATAACAAACAGTGTAGCAGAGAATCCCCCAAATTACCCCATAACAAGCAGTGTAGCAGAGAATCCCCCAAATTACCCCATAACAAGCAGTGCAGCAGAGAATCATCCAAATTACCCCATAACAAACAGTGTAGCAGAGAATCCCCCAAATTACCCCATAACAAGCAGTGCAGCAGAGAATCATCCAAATTACCCCATAACAAACAGTGTAGCAGAGAATCCCCCAAATTACCCCATAACAAGCAGTGCAGCAGAGAATCACCCAAATTACCCCATAACAAGCAGTGTAGCAGAGAATCCCCCAAATTACCCCATAACAAGCAGTGTAGCAGAGAATCCCCCAAATTACCCCATAACAAACAGTGTAGCAGAGAATCCCCCAAATTACCCCATAACAAGCAGTGTAGCAGAGAATCCCCCAAATCACCTCATAACAAGCAGTGTAGCAGAGAATCCCCCAAATCACCTCATAACAAGCAGTGTAACCGAGAATCACCCAAATCACCCCATAACAAGCAGTGTAGCAGAGTATCCCCCAAATCACCCCATAACAAGCAGTGCAGCAGAGAATCCCCCAAATCACCTCATAACAAGCAGTGTAACCGAGAATCACCCAAATCACCCCATAACAAGCAGTGCAGCAGAGAATCCCCCAAATCACCCCATAACAAGCAGTGTAGCAGAGAATCCCCCAAATCACCCCATAACAAGCAGTGTAGCAGAGAATCCCCCAAATCACCCCATAACAAGCAGTGTAGCAGAGAATCCCCCAAATCACCCCATAACAAGGAGTGCAGCAGAGAATCCCCCAAATCACCTCATAACAAACAGTGTAGCAGAGAATCCCCCAAATCACCCCATAACAAGGAGTGCAGCAGAGAATCCCCCAAATCACCTCATAACAAACACTGTAGCAGAGAATCCCCCAAATCACCCCATAACAAGCAGTGTAGCAGAGAATCCCCCAAATCACCCCATAACAAGGAGTGCAGCAGAGAATCCCCCAAATCACCTCATAACAAACAGTGTAGCAGAGAATCCCCCAAATTACCCCATAACAAACAGTGTAGCAGAGAATCCCCGAAATCACCCCATAACAAGCAGTGAAGCAGAGAATCCCCCAAATCACCCCATAACAAGCAGTGTAGCAGAGAATCTCCCAAATCACCCCATAACAAGGAGTGCAGCATAGAATGCCCCCAAATAACCCCATAAAAAGCAGTGATGCAGAGAATCCCCCAAATCACCCCATAACAAGCAGTGTAGCAGAGAATCCCCCAAATCACCCCATAACAAGCAGTGTAGCAGAGAATCCCCCAAATTACACCATAAGAAGCAGTGTAGCAGAGCATCCCCCAAATCACCTCATAACAAGCAGTGCAGCAGAAAATCCCCCAAATCACCCCATAACAAGCAGTGAAGCAGAGAATCTCCCAAATCACCCCATAACAAGCTGTGCAGCAGAGAATCTCCCAAATCACCCCATAACAAGCAGTGCAGCAGAGAATCCCCCAAATCACCCCATAACAAGCAGTGTAGCAGAGAATCCCCCAAATCACCCCATAACAAGCAGTGTAGCAGAGTATCCCCCAAATCACCTCATAACAAGCAGAGCAGCAGAGCATCCCCCAAATCACCCCATAACAAGCAGTGTAGCAGAGTATCCCCCAAATCACCTCATAACAAGCAGTGCAGCAGAGAATCCCCCAAATAACCCCATAACAAGAAGTGCAGCAGAAAATCCCCCAAATCACCCCATAACAAGAAGTGCAGCAGAGAATCCCCCAAATCACCCCATAACAAGCAGTGTAGCAGAGCATTCCCCAAATCACCCCATAACAAGAAGTGCAGCAGAAAATCCCCCAAATCATCTCATAACAAGCAGTGCAGCAGAGAATCCCCCAAATCACCCCATAAAAAGCAGTGCAGCAGAGAATCCCCCAAATAACCCCATAACAAGAAGTGCAGCAGAAAATCCCCCAAATCACCCCATAACAAGAAGTGCAGCAGAGAATCCCCCAAATCACCCCATAACAAGCAGTGTAGCAGAGAATCCCCCAAATCACCCCATAACAAGCAGTGTAGCAGAGCATTCCCCAAATCACCCCATAACAAGAAGTGCAGCAGAAAATCCCCCAAATCACCTCATAACAAGCAGTGCAGCAGAGAATCCCCCAAATCACCCCATAACAAGCAGTGTAGCAGAGCATCCCCTAAATCACCCCATAACAAGCAGTGTAGCAGAGAATCCCCCAAATTACCCCATAACAAGCAGTGTAACAGAGAATCACCCAAATCACCCCATAACATAAAGTGCAGCAGAGAATCCCCCAAATTACCCCATAACAAGGAGTGTAGCAGAGAATCCCCCAAATTACCCCATAACAATGAGTGTAGCAGAGAATCCCCCAAATTACCCCATAACAAGCAGTGTAGCAGAGTATCCCCCAAATCACCCCATAACAAGCAGTGTAGCAGAGAATCCCCCAAATTACCCCATAACAAGCAGTGTAACAGAGAATCACCCAAATCACCCCATAACAAAGTGCAGCAGAGAATCCCCCAAATTACCCCATAACAAGGAGTGTAGCAGAGAATCCCCCAAATTACCCCATAACAAGGAGTGTAGCAGAGAATCCCCCAAATTACCCCATAACAAGCAGTGTAGCAGAGAATCCCCCAAATTACCCCATAACAAGCAGTGCAGCAGAGCATCCCCCCAAATCACCCCATAACAAGCAGTGCGGCAAACAGTGCCCCCAAATCACCCCATAAAAAGCAGTGTAGAAGAGAATCCCCCAAATCACCCCATAACAAGCAGTGTAGCGGAGAATCCCCCAAATCACCCCATAACAAGCAGTGTAGCAGAACATCCCCCAAATCACCCCATAACTGGCAGTGTAGCAGAGTACCCCCCCAAATCACCACATAACAAGCAGTGTGGCTAAGAATCCCCCAAATCACCCCATAACAAGCAGTGATGCAGAGAATCCCCCAAATCACCCCATAACATGAAGTGCAGCAGATCATCCCCCAAATCACCCCATAACAAGGAGTGTAGCAGAGAATCCCCCAAATCTCCCCATAACAAGCAGTGTAGCAGAGAATCCCCCAAATCACCCCATAACAAGCAGTGCAGCAGAGAATCCCCCAAATCACCCCATAACAAGCAGTGCAGCAGAGAATCCCCCAAATCACCCCATAAAAAGCAGTGATGCAGAAAATCCCCCAAATCAGCCCATAACAAGCAGTGCGGCAAACAGTGCCCCCAAATCACCCCATAACAAGCAGTGCAGCAGAGCATCCCCCCAAATCACCCCATAAAAAGCAGTGATGCAGAGAATCCCCCAAATCACCCCATAACAAGCAGTGCGGCAAACAGTGCCCCCAAATCACCCCATAACAAGCAGTGATGCAGAGAATCCCCCAAATCACCCCATAACAAGCAGTGCGGCAAACAGTGCCCCCAAATCACCCCATAACAAACAGTGTAGCAGAGAATCCCCCAAATTACCCCATAACAAACAGTGTAGCAGAGAATCCCCCAAATTACCCCATAACAAACAGTGTAGCAGAGAATCCTCCAAATCACCCCATAAAAAGCACTGATGCAGAGCATCCCCCAAATCACCCCATAACAAGAAGTGCAGCAGAAAATCCCCCAAGTCACCCCATAAGAAGCAGAGCAGCAGAGAATCCCCCAAATCACCTCATAACAAGCAGTGTAGCAGAGAATCCCCCAAATCACCCCATAACAAGCAGAGCAGCAGAGAATCCCCCAAATCACCCCATAACAAGCAGTGTAGCAGAGCATCCCCCAAATCACCCCATAACAAGCAGTGTAGCAGAGCATCCCCCAAATCACCCCATAACAAGCAGAGCAGCAGTGAATCCCCCAAATCACCCCATAACAAGCAGTGTAGCAGAGCATCCCCCAAATCACCCCATAACAAGCAGAGCAGCAGTGAATCCCCCAAATCACCCCATAACAAGCAGTGTAGCAGAGAATCCCCCAAATCACCCCATAACAAGCAGAGCAGCAGTGAATCCCCCAAATCACCCCATAACAAGCAGTGCGGCAGAGAATCTCCCAAATCACCCCATAACAAGCAGTGCAGCAGAGAATCCCCCAAATCACCCCATAACAAGCAGTGTAGCAGAGTATAGCCCAAATCACCCCATAACAAGAAGTGCAGCAGAAAATCCCCCAAATCACCCCATAACAAGCAGTGCAGCAGAGAATCCCCCAAATCACCCCATAACAAGCAGTGTAGCAGAGAATCTCCCAAATCACCCCATAACAAGCAGTGCAGCAGAGAATCTCCCAAATCACCCCATAACAAGCAGTGCAGCAGAGTATCCCCCAAATCACCCCATAACAAGCAGTGTAGCAGAGAATCCCCCAAATCACCCCATAACAAGCAGTGCAGCAGAGAATCCCCCAAATCACCCCATAACAAGCAGTGTAGCAGAGAATCTCCCAAATCACCCCATAACAAGCAGTGCAGCAGAGAATCTCCCAAATCACCCCATAACAAGCAGTGCAGAAGAGAATCACCCAAATCACCCCATAACAAGCAGTGTAACAGAGAATCCCCCAAATCACCTCATAACAAGCAGTGCAGCAGAGAATCTCCCAAATCACCCCATAACAAGCAGAGAATCCCCCAAATCACCCCATAACAAGCAGTGCAGCAGAGAATCTCCCAAATCACCCCATAACAAGCAGTGCAGCAGAGAATCCCCCAATTCACCCCATAACAAGCAGTGCAGCAGAAAATCCCCCAAATCACCCCATAACAAGCAGTGTAGCAGAGAATCTCCCAAATCACCCCATAACAAGCAGTGTAGCAGAGAATCTCCCAAATCACCCCATAACAAGCAGTGCAGAAGAGAATCCCCCAAATCACCCCATAACAAGCAGTGTAGCAGAGAATCTCCCAAATCACCCCATAACAAGCAGTGCAGCAGAGAATCCCCCAATTCACCCCATAACAAGCAGTGCAGAAGAGAATCTCCCAAATCACCCCAAAACAAGCAGTGCAGCAGAGTATCCCCCAAATCACCCCATAACAAGCAGTGCAGCAGAGAATCCCCCAATTCACCCCATAACAAGCAGTGCAGAAGAGAATCCCCCAAATCACCCCATAACAAGCAGTGTAGCAGAGAATCTCCCAAATCACCCCAAAACAAGCAGTGCAGCAGAGTATCCCCCAAATCACCCCATAACAAGCAGTGCAGCAGAGAATCCCCCAATTCACCCCATAACAAGCAGTGCAGAAGAGAATCCCCCAAATCACCCCATAACAAGCAGTGTAGCAGAGAATCTCCCAAATCACCCCATAACAAGCAGTGTAGCAGAGAATCTCCCAAATCACCCCAAAACAAGCAGTGCAGCAGAGTATCCCCCAAATCACCCCATAACAAGCAGTGCAGCAGAGAATCCCCCAAATCACCCCATAACAAGCAGTGCAGCAGAAAATCCCCCAAATCACCCCATAACAAGCAGTGTAGCAGAGAATCTCCCAAATCACCCCAAAACAAGCAGTGCAGCAGAGTATCCCCCAAATCACCCCATAACAAGAAGTGCAGCAGAAAATCCCCCAAATCACCCCATAACAAGCAGTGCAGCAGAAAATCCCCCAAATCACCCCATAACAAGCAGTGTAGCAGAGAATCTCCCAAATCACCCCATAACAAGCAGTGTAACAGAGAATCCCCCAAATCACCCCATAACAAGCAGTGTAGCAGAGTATCCCCCAAATCACCCCATAACAAGAAGTGCAGCAGAAAATCCCCCAAATCACCCCATAACAAGCAGTGCAGCAGAGAATCTCCCAAATCACCCCATAACAAGAAGTGCAGCAGAAAATCCCCCAAATCACCCCATAACAAGCAGTGCAGCAGAGAATCCCCCAAATCACCCCATAACAAGCAGTGTAGCAGAGCATTCCCCAAATCACCCCATAACAATTACTGCAGCAGAAAATCCCCCGAATCACCCCATAACAAGCAGTGTAGCAGAGAATCCCCCAAATCACCCCATAACAAGCAGTGTAGCAGAGCATCCCCCAAATCACCCCATAACAAGCAGTGTAGCAGAGAATCCCCCAAATCACCCCATAACAAGCAGTGTAGCAGAGAATCCCCCAAATTACCCCATAACAAGCAGTGTAACAGAGAATCACCCAAATCACCCCATAACATAAAGTGCAGCAGAGAATCCCCCAAATCACCCCATAACATAAAGTGCAGCAGAGAATCCCCCAAATTACCCCATAACAAGCAGTGTAGCAGAGAATCCCCCAAATTACCCCATAACAAGCAGTGCGGCAAACAGTGCCCCCAAATCACCCCATAAAAAGCACTGATGCAGAGAATCCCCCAAATCACCCTACAACAAGCAGTGTAGCAGAGAATCCCCCAAATTACCCCATAACAAGCAGTGTAGCAGAGAATCCCCCAAATCACCCCATAACAAGCAGTGCAGCAGAGAATTCCCCAAATTACCCCATAACAAGCAGTGTAGCAGAGAATCCCCCAAATCACCCCATAACAAGCAGTGCAGCAGAGAATTCCCGAAATCACCCCATAACAAGCAGTGTAGCAGAGAATCCCCCAAATCACCCCATAACAAGCAGTGCAGCAGAGAATCCCCCAAATTACCCCATAACAAGCAGTGTAGCAGAGAATCCCCCAAATCACCCCATAACAAGCAGTGCAGCAGAGAATCCCCCAAATTACCCCATAACAAGCAGTGTAGCAGAGAATCCCCCTAATCACCTCATAACAAGCAGTGTAGCAGAGAATCCCCCAAATCTCCCCATAACAAACAGTGTAGCAGAGAATCCCCCAAATTACCCCATAACAAGCAGTGCGGCAAACAGTGCCCCCAAATCACCCCATAACAAGTAGTGTAGCGGAGATTCCCCCAAATCACCCCATAACAAGCAGTGTAGCGGAGAATCCCCCAAATCACCCCATAACAAGCAGTGTAGCAGAACATCCCCCAAATCACCCCATAACTGGCAGTGTAGCAGAGTACCCCCCCCAAATCACCCCATAACAAGCAGTGTGGCTGAGAATCCCCCAAATCACCCCATAACGAGCAGTGTGGCAGAGCATTTCCCTACAAATCACCCCATAACAAGCAGATTAGCAGATAATCCCCCAAATCACCCCATAACAAGCAGTATAGCAGAGAATACCTTAAACCACCCCATAACAAGGAGTGCAGCAGAGAATCCCCCAATTCACCCCATAAAAAGCAGTGATGCAGAGTATCCCCCAAATCACCCCATAACAAGCAGTGCAGCAGAGAATCCCCCAAATCACCCCATAACAAGCAGTGTAACAGAGAATCACCCAAATCACCTCATAACAAGCAGTGTAACAGAGAATCACCCAAATCACCCCATAACAAGCAGTGTAACAGAGAATCCCCCAAATCACCCCATAACAAGCAGTGTAACAGAGAATCACCCAAATCACCTCATAACAAGCAGTGTAACAGAGAATCCCCCAAATCACCCCATAACAAGCAGTGTAGCGGAGAATCCCCCAAATCACCCCATAACAAGCAGTGCAGCAGAGAATCCCCCAAATCACCCCATAACAAGCAGTGTAACAGAGAATCACCCAAATCACCCCATAACAAGCAGTGTAACAGAGAATCACCCAAATCACCCCATAACAAGCAGTGTAGCGGAGAATCCCCCAAATCACCCCATAACAAGCAGTGCAGCAGAGAATCACCCAAATCACCTCATAACAAGCAGTGTAACAGAGAATCACCCAAATCACCCCATAACAAGCAGTGTAACAGAGAATCCCCCAAATCACCCCATAACAAGCAGTGTAACAGAGAATCACCCAAATCACCTCATAACAAGCAGTGTAACAGAGAATCCCCCAAATCACCCCATAACAAGCAGTGTAGCGGAGAATCCCCCAAATCACCCCATAACAAGCAGTGCAGCAGAGAATCCCCCAAATCACCCCATAACAAGCAGTGTAACAGAGAATCACCCAAATCACCCCATAACAAGCAGTGTAACAGAGAATCACCCAAATCACCCCATAACAAGCAGTGTAGCGGAGAATCCCCCAAATCACCCCATAACAAGCAGTGTAGCAGAACATCCCCCAAATCACCCCATAACTGGCAGTGTAGCAGAGTACCCCCCCAAATCACCCCATAACAAGCAGTGTAGCGGAGAATCCCCCAAATCACCTCATAACAAGCAGTGCAGCAGAGAATCCCCCAAATCACCCCATAACAAGCAGTGTAACAGAGTATCCCCCAAATCACCCCATAACAAGCAGTGTAACAGAGAATCACCCAAATCACCCCATAACAAGCAGTGCAGCAGAGAATCCCCCAAATAACCCCATAACAAGCAGTGTGGAATAGAATACCCCAAATCACCACATAACAAGCTTGTAGCAGAAAATCCCCCAAATCACCCCATAACAAGCAGTGCAGCAGAGAATCCCCCAAATCTCCCCATAACAAGCAGTGTAGCAGGGTATCCCCCAAATCATCCCATAACAAGCAGTGCAGCAGAGAATCCCCCAAATCACCTCATAACAAGCAGTGTAGCAGAGAATCCCCCAAATTACCCCATAACAAGCAGTGCAGAAGAGAATCCCCCAAATTACCCCATAACAAGCAGTGTAGCAGAGAATCCCCCAAATTACCCCATAACAAGCAGTGTAGCAGAGAATCCCCCAAATTACCCCATAACAAGCAGTGCAGCAGAGAATCCCCCAAATCACCCCATAACAAGCAGTGCAGAAGAGAATCCCCCAAATTACCCCATAACAAGCAGTGTAGCAGAGAATCCCCCAAATTACCCCATAACAAGCAGTGCAGCAGAGAATCCCCCAAATCACCCCATAACAAGCAGTGTAGCAGAGAATCCCCCAAATCACCCCATAACAAGCAGTGTAGCAGTGAATCCCCCAAATCACCCCATAACAAGCAGTGTAACAGAGAATCCCCCAAAACACCCCATAACAAGCAGTGTAGCAGAGAATCCCCCAAATTACCCCATAACAAGCAGTGCAGAAGAGAATCCCCCAAATTACCCCATAACAAGCAGTGCAGCAGAGTATCCCCCAAATCACCTCATAACAAGCAGTGCAGCAGAGTATCCCCCAAATCACCTCATAACAAGCAGTGCAGCAGAGAATCCCCCAAATCACCCCATAACAAGCAGTGTAGCAGAGAATCCCCCAAATCACCCCATAACAAGCAGTGTAGCAGTGAATCCCCCAAATCACCCCATAACAAGCAGTGTAGCAGAGAATCCCCCAAATCACCTCATAACAAGCAGTGTAGCAGAGCATCCCCCAAATCACCCCATAACAAGCAGTGTAGCAGTGAATCCCCCAAATCACCCCATAACAAGCAGTGTAACAGAGAATCCCCCAAAACACCCCATAACAAGCAGTGTAGCAGAGAATCCCCCAAATTACCCCATAACAAGCAGTGCAGAAGAGAATCCCCCAAATTACCCCATAACAAGCAGTGCAGAAGAGAATCCCCCAAATTACCCCATAACAAGCAGTGTAGCAGAGAATCCCCCAAATTACCCCATAACAAGCAGTGCAGCAGAGAATCCCCCAAATCACCCCATAACAAGCAGTGTAGCAGAGAATCCCCCAAATCACCCCATAACAAGCAGTGTAGCAGTGAATCCCCCAAATCACCCCATAACAAGCAGTGTAGCAGAGAATCACCCAAATCACCCCATAACAAGCAGTGCAGAAGAGAATCCCCCAATTCACCCCATAAAAAGCAGTGCAGCAGATCATCCCCCAAATCACCTCATAACAAGCAGTGTAGCAGAGCATCCCCCAAATCACCCCATAACAAGCAGTGTAGCAGAGAATCCCCCAAATCACCCCATAACAAGCAGAGCATACCCCAAATCACCAAATAACAAGCAGTGCAGCAGAGCATCCCCCAAATCACCCCATAACAGGCAAATAATCCTCCAAATCACCCAATAACAAGCAGAGCATCTCCCAAATCACCCCATAACAAGTAGTGTAGCAGAGCATCTCCCAAATCACCCCATAACAAGTAGTGTAGCAGAGCATCTCCCAAATCACCCCATAACAAGCAGTGTAGCAGAGCATTTCCCAAATCACCCCATAACAAGCAGTGTAGCAGAGCATCCCCCAAATCACCCCATAACAAGCAAAGAATCCTCCAAATCACCCCATAACAAGCAGAGCATCTCCCAAATCACCCCATAACAAGTAGTGTAGCAGAGCATCTCCCAAATCACCCCATAACAAGTAGTGTAGCAGAGCATCTCCCAAATCACCCCATAACAAGCAGTGTAGCAGAGCATTTCCCAAATCACCCCATAACAAGCAGTGTAGCAGAGCATCCCCCAAATCACCCCATAACAAGCAGTGTAGCAGAGCATCCCCCAAATCACCCCATAACAAGCAGTGCAGCAGAGAATCCCCAAATCACCCCATAACAAGCAGTGTAGCAGAGCATCCCCCAAATCACCCCATAACAAGCAAAGAATCCCCCAAATCACCCCATAACAAGCAGAAAATCTCCCAAATCACCGCATAACAAGCAGTGCAGCAGAGAATCCACCAAATCACCCCATAACAAGCAGTGTAGCAGAGAATCCCCCAAATCACCCCATAACAAGCAGTGCAGCAGAGAATCTCCCAAATCTCCCCATAACAAGCAGTGTAGCAGAGAATCCCCCAAATCACCCCATAACAAGCAGTGCAGCAGAGAATCACCCAAATCACCCCATAACAAGCAGTGTAAGAGAATCACCCAAATCACCCCATATCAAGCAGTGAAGCAGAGAATCCCCCAACTCACCCCATAACAAGCAGTGTAGCAGAGCATCCCCCAAATCACCCCATAACAAGCAGTGTAACAGAGAATCCCTCAAATCACCCCATAACAAGCAGTGTAGCAGAGAATCCCCCAAATCACCCCATAACAAGCAGTACAGCAGAGCATTTCCCAAATCACCCCATAACAAGCAGTGTAGCAGAGCATCCCCGAAATCACCCCATAACAAGCAGTGTAGCAGAGCATCTCCCAAATCACCCCATAACAAGTAGTGTAGCAGAGCATCTCCCAAATCACCCCATAACAAGCAGTGTAGCAGAGCATTTCCCAAATCACCCCATAACAAGCAGTGTAGCAGAGCATCCCCCAAATCACCCCATAACAAGCAGTGTAGCAGAGCATCCCCCAAATCACCACATAACAAGCAAAGAATCCCCCAAATCACCCCATAACAAGCAGTGCAGCAGAGAATCCCCCAAATCACCCCATACCAAGCAGTGCAGCAGAAAATCCCCCAAATCACCCCATAACAAGCAGTGCAGCAGAGAATCCCCCAAATCACCCCATAACAAGCAGTGCAGCAGAGAATCCCCAAATCACCCCATAACAAGCAGTGTAGCAGAGCATCCCCCAAATCACCCCATAACAAGCAAAGAATCCCCCAAATCACCCCATAACAAGCAGAAAATCTCCCAAATCACCGCATAACAAGCAGTGTAGCAGAGAATCCCGCAAATCACCCCATAACAAGCAGTGTAGCAGAGCATCCCCCAAATCACCCCATAACAAGCAAAGAATCCCCCAAATCACCCCATAACAAGCAGAAAATCTCCCAAATCACCCCATAACAAGCAGTGTAGCAGAGAATCCCCAAATCATCCCATAACAAGCAGTGTAGCAGAGCATCCCCCAAATCACCCCATAACAAGCAAAGAATCCCCAAAATCACCCCATAACAAGCAGAAAATCTCCCAAATCACCCCATAACAAGCAGTGTAGCAGATAATCCCGCAAATCACCCCATAACAAGCAGTGCAGCAGAGAATCCCCCAAATCACCCCATAACAAGCAGTGCAGCAGAGTATCCCCCAAATCACCCCATAACAAGCAGTGTAGCAGAGAATCACCCAAATCACCCCATAACAAGCAGTGTAGCAGAGCATCCCCCAAATCACCCCATAACAAGCAGTGTAACAGAGAATCCCTCAAATCACCCCATAACAAGCAGTGCAGAAGAGAATCCCCCAAATCACCCCATAAAAAGCAGTGCAGCAGATCATCCCCCAAATCACCTCATAACAAGCAGTGAAGCAGAGAATCCCCCAAATCACCCCATAACAAGCAGTGTAGCAGAGTCCCCCCAAATCACCCCATAACAAGCAGTGTAGCAGAGAATCCCCCAAATCACCCCATAACAAGCAGAGCATCCCCCAAATTACCCCATAACAAGCAGAGCATCCCCCAATTCACCCCATAACAAGTAGCGTAGCAGAGCATCCCCCAAATCACCCCATAACAAGCAGTGTAGCAGAGCATCCCCCAAATCACCCCATAACAAGCAGTGTATTAGAGAATCCCCCAAATCACCTCATAACAAGCAGTGTAACAGAGAATCACCCAAATCACCCCATAACAAGCAATGAAGCAGAGAATCCCCCAAATCACCCCATAACAAGCAGTGTAGCAGAGCATCCCCCACATCACCCCATAACAAGCAGTGTAGCAGAGCATCTCCCAAATCACCCCATAACAAGCAGTGTAGCAGAGCATCTCCCAAATCACCACATAACAAGCAGTGTAGCAGAGAATCCCCCAAATCACCCCATAACAAGCAGTGTAAGAGAATCACCCAAATCACCCCATAACAAGCAGTGAAGCAGAGAATCCCCCAAATCACCCCATAACAAGCAGTGTAGCAGAGCAACCCCCAAATCACCCCATAACAAGCAGTGTAACAGAGAATCCCTCAAATCACCCCATAACAAGCAGTGCAGAAGAGAATCCCCCAAATCACCCCATAAAAAGCAGTGCAGCAGATCATCCCCCAAATCACCTCATAACAAGCAGTGAAGCAGAGAATCCCCCAAATCACCCCATAACAAGCAGTGCAGAAGATAATCCCCCAAATCACCCCATAAAAAGCAGTGCAGCAGATCATCCCCCAAATCACCTCATAACAAGCAGTGAAGCAGAGAATCCCCCAAATCACCCCATAACAAGCAGTGTAGCAGAGTCCCCCCAAATCACCCCATAACAAGCAGTGTAGCAGAGAATCCCCCAAATCACCCCATAACAAGCAGTGTAGCAGAGTCCCCCCAAATCACCCCATAACAAGCAGTGTAGCAGAGAATCCCCCAAATCACCCCATAACAAGCAGAGCATCCCCCAAATTACCCCATAACAAGCAGAGCATCCCCCAATTCACCCCATAACAAGTAGTGTAGCAGAGCATCCCCCAAATCACCCCATAACAAGCAGTGTAGCAGAGCATCCCCCAAATCACCCCATAACAAGCAGTGTAACAGAGAATCACCCAAATCACCACATAACAAGCAATGAAGCAGAGAATCCCCCAAATCACCCCATAACAAGCAGTGTAGCAGAGCATCCCCCACATCACCCCATAACAAGCAGTGTAGCAGAGCATCTCCCAAATCACCCCATAACAAGTAGTGTAGCAGAGCATCTCCCAAATCACCCCATAACAAGCAGTGTAGCAGAGCATCTCCCAAATCACCCCATAACAAGCAGTGTAGCAGAGAATCCCCCAAATCACCTCATAACAAGCAGTGTAGCAGAGAATCCCCCAAATCACCCCATAACAAGCAGTGTAGCAGAGAATCCCCCAAATCACCACATAACAAGCAGTGTAACAGAGAATCCCCCAAATCACCTCATAACAAGCAGTGTAGCAGAGAATCCCCCAAATCTCCCCATAACAAACAGTGTAGCAGAGAATCCCCCAAATCACCTCATAACAAGAAGTGAAGCAAAGAATCCCCCAAATCACCCCATAACAAGCAGTGTAGCAGAGCATCCCCCAAATAACCCCATAACAAGAAGTGCAGCAGAAAATCCCCCAAATTACCCCATAACAAGCAGTGTAGCAGAGAATCCCCCAAATCACCCCATAACAAGCAGTGTAGCAGAGAATCCCCCAAATCACCCCATAACAAGCAGTGCAGCAGAGAATCCCCCAAATTACCCCATAACAACCAGTGTAGCAGAGAATCCCCCAAATCACCCCATAACAAGCAGTGCAGCAGAGAATCCCCCAAATTACCCCATAACAAGCAGTGTAGCAGAGAATCCCCCAAATCTCCCCATAACAAGCAGTGTAGCAGAGAATCCCCCAAATCACCCCATAACAAGCAGTGCAGCAGAGAATCCCCCAAATTACCCCATAACAAGCAGTGTAGCAGAGAATCCCCCAAATCACCCCATAACAAGCAGTGCAGCAGAGAATCCCCCAAATTACCCCATAACAAGCAGTGTAGCAGAGAATCCCCCAAATCACCTCATAACAAGCAGTGTAGCAGAGAATCCCCCAAATCTCCCCATAACAAACAGTGTAGCAGAGAATCCCCCAAATTACCCCATAACAAGCAGTGCAGCAGAGCATCCCCCCAAATCACCCCATAACAAGCAGTGCGGTAAACAGTGCCCCAAATCACCCCATAAAAAGCAGTGTAGAAGAGAATCCCCCAAATCACCCCATAATAAGTAGTGTAGCGGAGATTCCCCCAAATCACCCCATAACAAGCAGTGTAGCGGAGAATCCCCCAAATCACCCCATAACAAGCAGTGTAGCAGAACATCCCCCAAATCACCCCATAACTGGCAGTGTAGCAGAGTACCCCCCCAAATCACCCCATAACAAGCAGTGTGGCTAAGAATCCCCCAAATCACCCCATAACAAGCAGTGATGCAGAGAATCCCCCAAATCACCCCATAACAAGCAGTGCGGCAAAGAGTGCCCCCAAATCACCCCATAAAAAGCAGTGTAGAAGAGAATCCCCCAAATCACCCCATAACATGAAGTACAGCAGATCATCCCCCAAATCACCCCATAACAAGCAGTGTAGCGGAGAATCCCCCAAATCACCCCATAACAAGCAGTGTAGCAGAACATCCCCCAAATCACCCCATAACTGGCAGTGTAGCAGAGTACCCCCCCAAATCACCCCATAACAAGCAGTGTGGCTGAGAATCCCCCAAATCACCCCATAACGAGCAGTGTGGCAGAGCATTTCCCTACAAATCACCCCATAACAAGCAGATTAGCAGATAATCCCCCAAATCCCCCCATAACAAGCAGTGTAGCACAGATTCCCCCAAATCACCCCATAACAAGCAGTGTAGCAGAGAATCCCCCAAATCACTCCATAACAAGCAGTGTAGCAGAGAATCCCCCAAATCACCTCATAACAAGCAGTGCAGCAGAGCATCCCCAAATCACCTCATAACAAGCAGTGCAGCAGAGAATCCCCCAAATCACCTCATAACAAGCAGTGTAACAGAGAATCCCCCAAATCACCCCATAACAAGGAGTGCAGCAGAGAATCCCCCAAATCACCCCATAGCAAGCAGTGCAGCAGAGAATCCCCCAAATCACCTCATAACAAGCAGTGCAGCAGAGAATCCCCCAAATCACCTCATAACAAGCAGTGTAACAGAGAATCACCCAAATCACCCCATAACAAGCAGTGTAACAGAGAATCACCCAAATCACCCCATAACAAGGAGTGCAGCAGAGAATCCCCCAAATCACCCCATAAAAAGCAGTGATGAAGAAAATCCCCCAAATCAGCCCATAACAAGCAGTGCAGCAGAGAATCCCCCAAATTACCCCATAACAAGCAGTGCAGCAGAGAATCCCCCAAATTACCCCATAACAAGCAGTGTAGCAGAGAATCCCCCAAATCACCCCATAACAAGCAGTGCAGCAGAGAATCCCCCAAATCACCCCATAACAAGCAGTGCAGCAGACAATCCCCCAAATAACCCCATAACAAGCAGTGTGGAATAGAATACCCCAAATCACCACATAACAAGCTTGTAGCAGAAAATCCCCCAAATCACCCCATAACAAGCAGTGCAGCAGAGAATCCCCCAAATCTCCCCATAACAAGCAGTGTAGCAGAGAATCCCCCAAATCACCCCATAACAAGCAGTGCAGCAGAGAATCCCCCAAATCACCCCATAACAAGCAGTGCAGCAGAGAATCCCCCAAATAACCCCATAACAAGCAGTGTGGAATAGAATACCCCAAATCACCACATAACAAGCTTGTAGCAGAAAATCCCCCAAATCACCTCATAACAAGCAGTGTAGCAGAGAATCTCCCAAATCTCCCCATAACAAGCAGTGTAGCAGAGAATCCCCCAAATCCCCCCATAACAAGCAGTGCAGCAGAGAATCCCCCAAATCACCCCATAACAAGCAGTGTAGCAGAGCATCCCCCAAATCACCCCATAAAAAGCAGTGATGCAGAAAATCCCCCAAATCAGCCCATAACATAAAGTGCAGCAGAGCATCCCCCAAATCACCCCATAACAAGCAGTGCAGCAGAGAATCCCCCAAATCACCACATAACAAGCAGTGCAGCAGAGCATCCCCCCAAATCACCCCATAAAAAGCAGTGATGCAGAGAATCCCCCAAATCACCCCATAACAAGCAGTGCGGCAAACAGTGTCCCCAAATCACCCCATAACAAGCAGTGATGCAGAGAATCCCCCAAATCACCCCATAACAAGCAGTGTAGCAGAGAATCCCCCAAATTACCCCATAACAAGCAGTGCAGAAGAGAATCCCCCAAATTACCCCATAACAAGCAGTGTAGCAGAGAATCCCCCAAATTACCCCATAACAAGCAGTGCAGCAGAGAATCCCCCAAATCACCCCATAACAAGCAGTGTAGCAGAGAATCCCCCAAATCACCCCATAACAAGCAGTGTAGCAGAGAATCCCCCAAATCACCCCATAACAAGCAGTGTAGCAGTGAATCCCCCAAATCACCCCATAACAAGCAGTGTAGCAGAGAATCCCCCAAAACACCCCATAACAAGCAGTGTAGCAGAGTATCCCCCAAACCACCTTATAACAAGCAGTGTAGCAGTGAATCCCCCAAATCACCCCATAACAAGCAGTGTAGCAGAGCATCCCCCAAATCACCCCATAAAAAGCAGTGATGCAGAAAATCCCCCAAATCAGCCCATAACATAAAGTGCAGCAGAGTATCCCCCAAATCACCCCATAACAAGCAGTGCAGCAGAGAATCCCCCAAATCACCTCATAACAAGCAGTGCAGCAGAGCATCCCCCCAAATCACCCCATAGCAAGCAGTGATGCAGAGAATCCCCCAAATCACCCCATAACAAGCAGTGTAGCAGAGTATCCCCCAAATCACCTCATAACAAGCAGTGTAGCAGAGTATCCCCCAAATCACCTCATAACAAGCGGTGTAGCAGTGAATCCCCCAAATCACCCCATAACAAGCTGTGCAGCAGAGAATCCCCCAAATCACCCCATAACAAGCAGTGCAGCAGAGAATCCCCCAAATCACCTCAGAACAAGCAGTGCAGCAGAGCATCCCCCAAATCACCCCATAACAAGCAGTGATGCAGAGAATCCCCCAAATCACCCCATAACAAGCAGTGTAGCAGAGCATCCCCCAAATCACCCCATAACTTGAAGTGCAGCAGATCATCCCCCAAATCACCCCATAACAAGCAGTGCAGCAGAGCATCTCCCCAAATCACCCCATAACAAGCAGTGCGGCAGATCATCCCCCAAATCACCCCATAACAAGCCGTGATGCAGAGAATCCCCCAAATCACCCCATAACAAGCAGTGTAGCAGAGCATCCCCCAAATCACCCCAAAACATGAAGTGCAGCAGATCATCCCCCAAATCACCCCATAACATGCAGTGCAGCAGAGCATCCCCCAAATCACCCCATAACATGAAGTGCAGCAGATTATCCCCCAAATCACCCCATAACAAGCAGTGCAGCAGAGCACCCCCCCCTAAATCACCCCATAACAAGCAGTGCGGCAAAGAGTGCCCCCAAATCACCCCATTAAAAGCAGTGTAGAAGAGAATCCCCCAAATCATCCCATGACATGAAGTACAGCAGATCATCCCCCAAATCACCCCATAACAAGCAGTGTAGCGGAGAATACCCCAAATCACCCCATAACAAGTAGTGTAGCAGAGTACCCCCCCCCAAATCACCCCATAACAAGCAGTGTGGCTGAGAATCCCCCAAATCACCCCGTAACGAGCAGTGTGGCAGAGCATTTCTCTACAAATCACCCCATAACAAGCATAATAGCAGATAATCCCCCAAATCACCCCATAACAAGCAGTGTAACAGAGAATCCCCCAAATCACGCCATAACAAGCGTTTCAGCAGAACATCTCCCAAATTACCCCATAACAAGCAGTGCAGCAGAGAATCCCCCAAATCACCTCATAACAAGCAGTGTAACAGAGAATCCCCCAAATCACCTCATAACAAGCAGTGTAGCAGATCATCCCCCAAATCACCCCATAACAAGCAGTGTAGCAGAGCATCCCCCAAATCACCCTATAACTAGCAGTGTAACAGAGAATCCCCCAAATCACCCCATAACAAGCAGTGTAGCAGAGTATCCCCCAAATCACCTCATAACAAGCAGTGTAGCAGTGAAGCACCCAAATCACCTCATAACAAGGAGTGTAGCAGAGTATCCCCCAAATCTCCCCATAACAAGGAGTGCAGCAGAGAATCCCCCAAATCACCTCATAACAAGCAGTGTAGCAGAGAATCCCCCAAATCACCCCATAACAAGCAGTGTAGCAGAGAATCCCCCAAATCTCCCCATAACAAGGAGTGCAGCAGAGAATCCCCCAAATCACCTCATAACAAGCAGTGCAGCAGAGCATCCCCCCAAATCACCCCATAAAAAGCAGTGATGCAGAGAATCCCCCAAATCACCCCATAACAAGCAGTGTAGCAGAGTATCCCCCAAATCACCTCATAACAAGCAGTGTAGCAGTGAAGAACCCAAATCACCCCATAACAAGCAGTGTTGCAGAGAATCCCCCAAATCACCTCATAACAAGCAGTGTAGCAGAGTATCCCCCAAATCACCTCATAACAAGCAGTGTGGCAGTGAATCACCCAAATCACCCCATAACAAGCAGTGCAGCAGAGAATCCCCCAAATCACCCCATAACAAGAAGTGTAGCAGAGTATCCCCCAAATCCCCTCATACCAAGCAGTGTAGCAGAGTATCCCCCAAATCACATCATAACATAGCAGTTTAGCAGTGAATCCCCCAAATCACGCCATAACAAGCGTTTCAGCAGAACATCTCCCAAATTACCCCATAACAAGCAGTGCAGCAGAGAATCCCCCAAATCACCCCATAACAAGCAGTGTAGCAGAGCATCCCCCAAATCACCTCATAACAAGCAGTGTAGCAGATCATCCCCCAAATCACCCCATAACAAGCAGTGTAGCAGAGCATCCCCCAAATCACCCCATAACAAGCAGTGTAGCAGAGCATCCCCCAAATCACCCCATAACAAGCAGTGCAGCAGAGAATACCCCAAATCACCCTATAACTAGCAGTGTAACAGAGAATCACCCAAATCACCCCTTAAAAAGCAGTGTAGTAGAGAATCCCCCAAATCACCCCATAACAAGCAGTGTAACCGAGAATCCCCCAAATCACCCCATAACAAGAAGTGCAGCAGAAAATCCCCCAAATCACCCCGTAACAAGCAGTGTAGCAGAGCATCCCCCAAATCACCCCATAACAAGCAGTGTAACAAAGAATCCCCCAAATCACCTCATAACAAGGAGTGCAGCAGAGAATCCCCCAAATCACCCCATAACATGAAGTGCAGCATAGGATGCCCCCAAATCACCCCATAAAAAGTAGTGATGAAGAAAATCCCCCAAATCAGCCCATAACAAGCAGTGCAGCAGAGAATCCCCCAAATTACCCCATAACAAGCAGTGTAACAAAGAATCCCCCAAATCACCTCATAACAAGGAGTGCAGCAGAGAATCCCCCAAATCACCCCATAACATGAAGTGCAGCATAGAATGCCCCCAAATCACCCCATAAAAAGCAGTGATGAAGAAAATCCCCCAAATCAGCCCATAACAAGCAGTGCAGCAGAAAATCCCCCAAATCACCCCATAACAAGCAGTGCAGCAGAGAATCCCCCAAATCACCCCATAACAAGCAGTGCAGCAGAGAATCCCCCAAATCACCCCATAACAAGCAGTACAGCAGAGAATCCCCTCTCTCTGGGAAAGGTCAGAGTTTCATTTCCGCCTAAACCGAAATCCAAGATCCAAAAGATGCAAGCGGGTGAAATAGCTCAACTGGGTCCTGGGGCATGTTGGCCAGTAATTCATTAAAAAAATTAAAACCAGCTGGGTTTTGCTCCACTTTAAATAATGATAATAATAACAAAATCGGCTTTGGATCAACATAAAGTCTGGAATTTTAAATGCAAAATAAAACATCAGCATGTGAGTTGTAACATCACAAACCATCCAATAAATCACCAGTGCCTGAATTTCCTTTTAATGTCTATTAATAAGGCTGGGCATCCCTAATTAAGAGGGTTGCTGCAGGATCTAGGTCTGCTTTAAAGTGCATATTGATGACAGAGGCCTTTGTGCATGCAGTAACAGATAGGCTTCTATTGGAATCTATATGGTGGTGGTTTGGAGTTTTGCCACGAAAATATTGGGATATTTAAGTACTTATTTCAAGAAAAATAACAATTATTTGGGTATTAGAATTGCTACATGTGTGGCCTTGTCATGGGGTCAGATTGGGTGATAGCGGTTAGTGTAAACTGCTAAATCACACCTGGAAATGATTGGGACATAATAAAAATGCCCCCCATCCCTCCCGCCAGCTCTGATAGGCCATTTATAATTAAATAACAATAGAGAAGAAGAATGGACTACATTCATGGGGTTGAGGTAAGTATTAAGGACATAGTATAGAGGAAGAACAAGATTCATGGGGTGACAGTTAATAGTGACAGTTAGCCACAGCCTCCTCATTTGCATATTGATGATGTCACAGCCCTCTCCCCCAATAAAAACCAAGCTCCTGCCCAGGCTCAGTGTCATTCCCTTGACTCACTTCAGAGGTTAACGGCTTTTTGTCATTGGCTCTCTGTGGTTTGGAGGTTGCAAAGATGAGATTCGTTCTCCTTTTTGCCATTTTTCTGGGCTTTTTAAAGCCTTCCATGTGTTTTGGATCCCTGGCTGATATCATCATGAATGCCGCCATCCAGCACGCTAATGTTTATCAGAAGGTGCTGAGAAAGGAAATAGTCAGGGAGACGGAATGCAGTGTGCCCTGCGGGCTGGGCAACCATCTTGTGACCCGCTGCTTTGTGGATGAACGCACAGGCAAGCAAAGCGAATGCCAGGACTTTGAGGTCAACTGCCGCTCAGCCCTGGAATGTGATTTAATCCATCAACATCATGAGGTCGGCCAAACTGTCACTTTGGACTGCCAGGCAGAAGACTTGGTTGGCCGGAATAAGGACGCCATGAATTACATCTGGACAAGGGCTCCTGGAATAATCACAGACCAGGAGGAACTATTTAATGATCCGGTCGCCCACACCCGCACAATGACCATCTCCAAGATGCAGGAAAGTGACGCCGGATCATACCGTTGTGAAATGCACGACGAAGAGGAAAATCTGGTTAAGGTGATGCATTATGCACTTTATGTCTCCAACCCCGCTTTCATGGACCTCAATGTGAATAGACTTCAAGAGGAGCAGAAGCTTGGGGTCCTGCAAACCAAAAAGGATGGTCCCCCAAAAACACTGAGGACCTCCTTCTTCCTCCAGGTCATATTCATGGCCAGCATTACTATCGGATTTGCCTTGCTGGTAGCGGTTCCTCTCTTCATCTACCGCTGTTATATGAGGAGGAAGAAGAACAAACAAGCGGAGAATGAAGTGTAACATCACAAACCATCCGGTGACCTATATCAGGACACTGGCAAGCGAACTAAATCCGATCAAATCGATTGTGATCTGATACATCAGCATGTGAACTGTAACATCACAAACCATCAATCACCTATGACCAACTGCTACATTGATGAAGTCACTGGCAAGCAAACCAAATCCGATCAAATCGATTGGATAAGATACATCAGCATTTGCGTGGTAACATCACAAACCATCCAATAAATCACCAGTGACATCTGCTACATCGATGAAGTGAACCAAATCCGATCAAATCAAAGAAAAGAAACGTCAACAGGTGAGTTTGGAGTTTTTCCAGGAAAATATTGGCATATTTATGCATTTACTTATTTAAAAAAATAATTATTATTTGTGTATTGGAATTGCTACATGTGTGGCCTTGTCATGGGGTCAGATTGGGTGATAGCGGTTAGTGTAAACTACTAAATCACACCTGGAAATGGTTGGGGTATAATAAAAATGCCCCCTCATCCCTCCCGCCAGCTCTGATAGGACATTTATAATTAAATAACACATTTCCCCAATACCTGAGAGGAGGAGCAGCTGGTAATCTCTGCCAATAACAACGTTTCCATAGCGACAGGCAGCCACAGCCTGCATTCAGCCTGCTGCCTGTAAGCCTATCAGAGGCCAGCAGATAGCACTGTAGGTTGCATGTTGTGTAAGTTGCTGTGAGCAGTCACAGCTCTTGAACTCCAGCAGCTATATGAAGCAGAGCAATGGCGGATTTATCAGGGTCAGGTGGGGGAGTTGTGAGACCTGAAAACAGGGGCATAACTTGAGGCACTACAGGGGGTGTGACTGCACCAGGGCTTAGAAGATCAGAGGGGCCCCATGATTGTTGCTCCTCCTTATTTATCATATTTGTGCTCACTTGGCATCATTTAGATAAAGGAAACCACATTTGTCTTTGCTGTTTCAGTCTTTAGGTGTCTAGCTGAATCCAAATGAGTTAAGAGGCAGGAAAAAATTACAGTATGAGCCGTAAAAGGGCCCCATATGTTTGCAATGAATCCAAATGAGTTAAGAGGCAGGAAAAAATTACAGTATGAGCCGTAAAAGGGCCCCATATGTTTGCACCAGGGCCCCATCACATTTAGTTACGCCACTGCCCGGAAAACCATTAAAGAGGCAAGATGGTGACTAAAGGTTTGTGAAAGAATTGGGTGGGGGCAGATACCTGCAAACTGCCCGTGCTTAGAGATGTCAACCTGGGAGACCAGTTTACAGGGCATCTCACTCAGTAATAATCAATAGGAAGCCAGAAAGCAGGCAAAAAAGGTGGACGCACCTGGTCAATGTGTCTTCACAGGTCTTGTATTTGTTCTGCTCGTCCCCATTGCCAATCATGTGGTGTGGGAGCACAGACCCGGTGGGCTATATACCTATTTTTACTTTTTTAACCTAGGGTGGGCAAGTCAATAGCCCTTCAGTCCTTTTTGAGTGGAGATCCATTTTAAACTGCGCAATCAAGACCCAGACATTGCTGAGAGGCTGGGAAGCCAAGCGTGACACTGGAAGCTAACAAGACAGGTAAGTCAGCATACTTCCTTGTCTGCCTATGTATTTATCCCATTTATGGTGCTGAGAATGTCCAGGCCTGAGTGCTATGAACCCACTGGCTTCAAGGGTGTGCTAGTGGGCTAGACCTCCTTAGGTGTTCTCTCTAGAAGAAATCATGTGAGCTATAAAGCGGGGGTCTGGGTGCCACATGGAGCTCTTGGGATATCCTGTCCCTTGCAGTGGGGTATCCTGCTTTCTTACTTCCCCTCACATGTTTGTTTTTTAAAAATAGGTTCCACATTTGCCTTGTGCCAGTAACTTGGTAACGCGCCATCACTGGAGAAATCTCCAACAGGAGCAACGTTTTTTGGTTTTTTTCCTATCGTGGTGATTGGTGCATTTTTCTGGGGTGCCCCGATTCCGAATGGGAAAACCCCCAGATCGTCCTCAATTATAACTTTTTCCCCCAATCCCACAGAGCAGGAACTGGCTCTCGTCCAATCACCTCTGTGCACTGTGTCATGCATATTAATGTGCTGGTATGGGGTTTCCCACATTGGTTTGGAATGCCCCTTAGGTAGGTTATTAGCAGGCCCTGGAGACTTTTAGGGCTTCATCAGAGGCTTGAGCCTTGTTCACATATAAAGGGAAAGTCCACTTTCCATGGAATCTTTGAAAGTGTATATAGTACTTTCTGTGTGTCAAAAGGAAGTCCTCAAGGTGCTGAGCTTATCTAGTAATTTTTTATTATGTCTGCAAATGTGTGTTCTATGGAAGCAATTTTTATTATTTTTTATTATATATATTTATTAGATTGCAGAAAATAAAAACTGCTTCCATAAAACATAATAAAAATATTTCTAGCTAAGCTCAGCACCTTAAAGACTTCCTTTTGGCACACATAACGTACTGCATACACTTTCAAAAATACCATGGAAAGTGGAGTCCCCCTTTTTATGTGAATCTGGGGACGCACACAGCGGGGCATTTGAAATCGGGATGCTCTAGACAGGTGGAACAAAACTTGGGATAGTGAAAATCCTGGGTTTTGTTCCTCTTTAATACAAAAATGCTAAATAATAAGCTATTTTAGCTTGAAAAAAATGTTGAATTCCAGCACCCTGAAATATGACTTATGCAATAAAAGGTGTGTGCTGATTTTTTAGGGTCAGATTACATCTTCTATCTGGAGGCCTCTGCAATCTTGAAACCCTCTCTGTGAGTTGGCAGCCCCCTAACCTCCACCAGCTGTACCCTGGAGTTTCTGAATCTTGGTATGTATTGTCATTTAGGATTTGCTATATACCTAGCTTGTGTTTTGACATACATATGGTTACATTAAAGTTCTTGTAATGGGTAAAATGACATTGACTCACCCCAGGGTCAGTAAGGATCCTGACATGTACTCTAAAGCTGATCCGCAAGATAAGGTAGTGCCAATTCAGGTATGCGCTGTGAAGGACAATCTGGCTATGCTTTAATTCTATCTAGTGAAATGAACGAGCTTTCGGTAAATAGAAGCCAACCAGATGGAATACAAGCATGCACAGATTGTCATTTTAAGTGCACACCTGTGTGGCCACTATTTTGTCTTACATTAAAGTTATTTAATCTATAAGATTCCTGGGGCGATTAATTCCCTTCCCCGGGGCATCCAAAATCAGGCTTTGTGACCCCCCCAGGTTGCTCCATACACTTAACTTGTTTCCTGGTCCAATGGCACATGCACGATCCGCATCCCCGCTATCCCTCTAGCAGGGTGCATGCCTGTGCAGACATTTGTGAATCCATGTTAGAGGGTAGTGGGGGATGTGGCCACCAGCACGCTTGGAGCCGCTGGCCTTAGATGAAGCCTCAGATGGTGTGAGGTCAGCAGCTCAGAGCGCATCCTGGGGGAAAGGATCAAAACCCAGGATAGTCAAAATCCTGGGTTTTGGTCCACTTTAAATAAATCTGCATACTACTTGTGATCCAACCTTATGTTTCCATCCTTACCCTTTAAATTGTAAGCTCACATTTCCATTGTACTCCCTTATCAACTTGTATCTCTGTCATATCTTTGCATTGCCATGAATGGAGTTGGCTCACCGTGACTGATGGCGAGGGAGACGCCACGTCGGAGGGAGACCGGAAAGAAGCCCAACAAGAGAGCAGCGCTGCGCATGATGCCTGACGGAGAGGGACATGGATCCAGCCTTTCAGATGAGCACTGCTGCCCCGGACTAATAAGAAATCCCTGTGCTGCTGCTTCTGACTTCCTTATCCATTTCCTGCCAGGTTAAGCTGTGTAAATACTGTACAAATAAAGTTTAGATCACTTTTTGAAACTGCTTTGTGTGCATGTCAGAGTTCTTAAAGAGCATCCCAAGTCAGGATGATTACATCATAACTGTTAGGGGTAGATACATGTCCTATGGCTAGTCTAGTCTAGTCTGATGGAGTGTTCCGCCATATCAGACAGACTAGCCATAAGACGTGTATCTACCAGACTAGCACCTGGGTGGTGCTTGATATAATCAGAAAATGGAAAGTGGAATTTGATGGAAAAGAGAATGGGATTCCTTGCCCTAACCAGCCAAATTGTTACCGCCAGCCATACTGTCACACTAGTTTTTATTTTTAATTGCCCCTCAACCAGTACCTGCCAGCCAGGCACACTGCAGTCCTGCAGAAATCTCACATTTTCTTTATGCTCCTCTAGCAACATCGCCCCTTGTCCTGCAGAAAGGTCATGTGGTGCAGCCGGGCAATCACAGGTGCCATCTTTTTGGAGAAAAACTGGCACCATCACCAGGGGAACGTGGAAAAGAAGGGGTGCTTTTTTCAGGCTATGGCGAGGGGGACCCTGGCATGCCCCCCTGGAGTGAACCAACACCCATTTTATTTAAAATGAGTGTTGATCAAATAAAACTGACCTGGGGACAGGCTGTCTGAGGGGGTTCTGGACTCTTGGACCCACTTGTGGAGTGCTCTTGATTGGTCCAGATAATTGTTTAATTGCTCTGTTGAAGACTCTTATCCGCTACGCTCAAATGTGCCCTAATTACAATTTTAACATCAGGCCGTCTAGGCCATGAAATTCATGATAACTCTGGCTGACTCACTTCTGTCAGCAGCCCATTTTATATATAAAATCGTATTTTTCGCCCTATAAGACGCACTTATTTTTCTCCAAAAGTGGGGGGAAAATGTCCATGCGTCTTAACGGGCGAATGTAAACAAAAAAAAAATAATTACATTCCGCGGATCCCCCGCAGCCTTGGTAGTTGCCGCTGCCTGTCTGCCTCCTCCTTCATCTGGTTCCGACCCCTGGGTAGGGCGTGGCCTGTGACACTAACAAGCGTCACAGGCCACGCCCACCCAGAAGCTGGAACTGGCTCGCTGTGAACTTAACAGCTGACTGCCGCTTCCATGGCCGCAGCTACCTTCCGCTTCCTGCAGAGGCGGTGAGGAGCGGCGGCGGGAAGCGGCAGTCAGCCGCAAGTTCATAGCGAGCACAGTGAGCTGACATCGGGCCGGGGTGGGCGTGGCCTGTGTCTCCTACCCGGGATGCCAGTGCACATGGGGGATGCCAGTGCACATGGGGGATGCCAGTGCACATGGGGGATGCCAGTGCACATGGGGGATGCCAGTGCACATGGGGGATGCCAGTGCACATGGGGGATGCCAGTGCACATGGGGGATGCCAGTGCACATGGGGGATGCCTGTGCACATGGGGGATGCCTGTGCACATGAGGGATGCCATCACATGGCAGATGCCTGTGCACATGGGGGATGCCATCACATGGGGGATGCCTGTGCACATGGGGGATGCCTGTGCACATGGGGGATGCCTGTGCACATGGGGGATGCCTGTGCACATGGGGGATGCCTGTGCACATGGGGGATGCCTGTGCACATGGGGGGAAGCCAGCACATGGGGGGGAGCCAGCACATGGGGGGGAGCCAGCACATGGGGGGGAGCCAGCACATTGCCTGTAATGTGGGATATTGCTCACTGCCTGGAATTGGGATACTGTTTACTGCCTGTAATGTTGGGTCTGTAATGGTGTGATTGGGGGGATTTCTGCACACTGTCTATAATGGGGTGATTAGTAGGGGATATTTTAGCACATCATTTGGTTCAGAATAATTTTTTCCAATTTTTCGCTTCCAAATCCAGGGTGCGTCTTATAGGCAGGTGCGTCTTATAGGGCGAAAAATACGATATATATATATATATATATATATATAGCATTGGTGAGCTATAACAAGGCATTACTACATCTTCAATGACCTCTTTGGTCTCTCAATGAACAGGTTTGCATATCTATGATTTATCTGAAAAAAATCACTGCTCCTCTCCTAATGGCTGCTTTCTGTTGTCTCAGACTTGTGGGGAGTCTATAGCAGTAAACAGTAAATGAGGGCAGCTGTAAAGATATTCAAGGCAGGATTTCTGGCTCTCCTGGTGTGTATGTTGTGGAGTGAAGGCAGTGGTAGGCCAATTATTCTTGCCACTTGTTTGATGGTTCTTTGTAAGCAAAGTTTTTGCTGCTTTGATGTTCCATTAAACCATACCACAATTAAGGCACATAAGACAGATTCGATGATGGAAGGGTACAATTGTCATAGGACTTCTCGTGATAACCCCACCTTCAACTGTCACAGAAAAAACATTCTCTGCTGTGGCTTAGTTTGTGTCAGGGTGGCATTTTTAGCCCAGTTCTTGGTGATGGTTACTCCAAGAAAGATGTATGAGGATAGGGGGAGGAACTGGCATAGCCTTCCTAAAATCGAATACCATCTCTACTGTATTTATGGTGTTCAGGACAAGATGGTTCTCCATACACCATTGACTGAGTGCTCCAACTCCCTTCCAGTAGGCATTCTCATCTGTATCTTTTATTAGACCAATAACAGTTCTGTCATCAGTGTACTTGGGGATATTGACAGATTCTGCAGACAAATAGCAGTCATTCATATATAGGGAGAAGAGTATTGGAGAAAGTACACAACCTTGTGGTATGTCCTGTTGGACCAAGTTTAACTTGTGAGAAAGTTTTGGATCCAACAACGAATGTTGTGCACTATGCCAATCAGCTTCAGCTTTCTGTCTAGGATGAATAGATTTATAGTATAAAGTCTACAAACAGTACCCTCGCATCTGCATCTGTTTGGTCCAGATGTTTTAGGATGTATTCTATGACCATGTTGATAGCGTCATCCAATGACCAATTTGGCCTATAGGCAAAGTGAAGTGGTGGTCAGTTGAGACTTTTAGGTGAGACAGGATGATTCGTTCAAGTTTCTTCATTGCCACAGAGGTCACTGGAACTGGTCTGTAGTCATGTTTTTTGGAAATTGGAAATTTGTGGTGCTCCTAAAACAAGTTGGTACCTCGCAAGTTTCCAGGGATTTTTTGTATATTTCGGTAAAAAATTGAGCCAGCTGTTCTGCATACACTTTCAGACAAGAAGATGACACTCCACCTGGTTCAGTTTGTTTCTCGGGGTTTATTTGCAGCAGAGTTTAGGCTTTAACATGAAATGTCTTGTTTGTAATTTTTCTACTGTTTTTTAAAATATTTTTAACTAAAAAAACGGAAAAAAATATATAATTTTATTAAAATTGTCTCATTTATTTTAAATATAACATTTATTTGATTAAAGAAAACCATATTGCATGTGAAAGCCCCATTTCTCCTGATTTAGAACGGTACCACATATATATCGGTAGCCCCCCTGTTCCTGTCCTGGAGACCCCCCAAACTGAAAAGAGCACTTTATAACATTTACAAATAAAATACAACTACTAGCCACACTATAAAGGGTTAATTTAAAAAGAAGTTGGCATGGGGTCCCCCTTCCCGGAGGGGGAGACCCCATTTTTTATGGAATTTTATACCCAGCATAACCAGCCCAGGCACCAGCTACGGGGCTTGTAGCACAGGGTGCAGGAGGCAGATTTGGTGGCCCCCCGCCCTGCCAGCTACAAGCCCCAAAGTCTAATAAACCTGGGATCATCTGCCCCCCCTGGCCTTTGGGGAGGCAGGTAATGGGGGGCTCGTCACGCGCTAGCCGCAGGTGACTTACCAGACCCCGAGCCTTGTGAACTGGTACAGGGGTCTCATGGATCCCTTACCAGTTCACAAAGGGTTAAAGGTAAAATAAAACACACAGAATAAAATATATATATATTTTTTTTAATACTTACCTCCTATCCATCCTGTGTCCCACGCTGATCACTTTTGATTCTGCTCTTTTATACCTAATAGGGGACAGGTAACATGGACTAATTAAAAAAAAAAGACATAGGGTCCCGTGGAGGGGGACCCCACATTTTTAGGTATCCCCCCCCAAAAATGGCGTGAGGTCCCCCCTACCCAGCATAACCAGCCAGTGACCAGCTATGGGGGCTTGTAGAACAGGGCGCAAAGATGGTCCCTGGCCCTGCATGCTAAAAGCTGGCATAGCCTGCTTTAATAAAAAATAAATAAAAATTTTACTTTACTCGCCTCTGATTGTCAGCTCCTCTGTCCCTCGCTGATCCGATGACAGATGCGGTGATGGGGGGTCAGGGGATCGGAGCATCTCCTGCTCCCTCCTCCTCTGCACAACCATCACCGCATCTGAGAGCTGAACACCCGGGGGCCCCAAAGGGGCGGGGCTACCCGTAAAGATGGCGTTGTCCATCGGAGAGGAGGGGGAGAGGGCCTGTCAGGCTTTCTCCTGAAGCTGATCGGAGGTAGAATCTACATGCTTGGCACTTAAGTGAAGTGGAAGCGAGCACGTAGAATTGATGTGCTTGGCACTGAAAGGGTTAAAGTTATTTTTATACCTTGCAAAAAAAATGTACCAAAGAATCAGTGTTAAAACATAGAAAGCCTAACAGGGCAAAAGCATATATATATATTAAAATGGATTGCTCATCTGTTTTCATCAGGTCTAAGCAGAAATCAGCAGGCCGCATCCAAACTCCAAACAAGATGGCTGCTGTATTCTGGTTTACAATGCAAGTCTTTCTATCCAAAAGCAAAATGTCATTGTCCACCTGTCTCCCTTCCATTCAAGACACAAGTCCATGTGTGTCCTTTGGCTGTCTGCACAAATCTTCTCCTTTCTCTCCCCAGTCCACTTTTTTCCCAGGTTGACCCTTTGTTTAATTTGCAACATCGCAGGTGACCTCTGATTGGCCCAGACAAACTAACCAAGGTGATACACTAGGTTAGATAAAACTATCACAGGTAGCCAACTTAATTTGCATGCAAATGCACACCAGAAACTAAAGCTACCAAACCAGTCTTCAGAACAAAGCAAGGTCTCAAACCAACCATGTGGCTACACAAAAGGGTCATCCTATATACAGTGTAATTTCTGATTGTATAAGATTTCTTACAATTTCTATGGGAACAAAATATATAAAAAATGTCATTGCTTCACAAACCCAAAGATAGGTGGAGGCCCCCTTTGCAGGGCAAGTCGTGGAGGCCTCAAGGCACGTGCCCCTTGCGCGACCCTCATAATCCAGCCCTAGTGGCTGCAATTGGCTTGTACTAGGATCGGTCCTTGTACTGATATATTTTCTTGCAGGTGGAAGGTGGTGAGAGAATGATACTGTACTCAGGGGTGGGGGTAAGTACTGAAGGTGCCATTGATGTAGCGCTGACCCAGTGGTGTCAAACACTGACAGTAACCCACACAACCCAGGCTGAGGTGATATTTTTGTGTGAGTGCAGGGAAAGTGGGGCAGCATGAAAGAGCACCGAGATAATTGCGGTGTGTGATCTGGGTCATTAAAGAAAAATGCGCCCATGTCCGGGGCATTTCAGATTAAAATAATTTGCCTTTTTGTAACTCCTGCTGTGGTTAATTTAAAACCAAAATGTCCCATGGAGCTGTAGGCTGCCTGCAAAGAGGTGCTGCTGGGTTTCCTGCCCCTGTGCATTGTGGGTTATGTCAGTTGAATACAGGCACAGCTGGGTTGCTGGGAGAGGAAGCTCCAAAATGGCCACTACCAGGAGGAAATCAGTGAAGCAGTGTTTCAGCTTGGAGTGGAGGCAGGGGTAAATGTATAGGTTGGTTAGACAACCAGGTAAATGTACCTAGGTCAGTTAGACAACCAGCCATGGGGCATCCCAGACTGGGATGCCCCATGGCTGGTTGTCTAACTGACCTAGGTTCTTATAGATGCCAGGTGTACCCCCCTCAGTCCGCTATTTTGGTGGAAATGCACTAATGGAGCAAAGCTGTTTCCTGTTCCCTGGAGCGGTGCGGGCATCTGGAGGCAGCGGTGACAAGGAAGCGGAGGTGGCAGGAGCAGTAGCAGGTGGTGGGACAATGCGGCAGCAGCAGACAGTGAGACCCGACCTCTTCCTCTGGTCCGGCAGTGCTGCAGCCACCTCTTGGGGTCCTTCCACTGGCTCCTTGCTGGAGCAGAGGACTGAAGGACTTCATAAATCATGATGCAGCACTGGACCTGAAGGGGGAGACCAGGACAATGGCGGTGGACCAGTGGCGATGGACTGGGAGGTGGCGGTGAGTATGGCTTTTAACTTCACTGCAATGCACAGCAGGTAAAGCGCAATACATGTGATTTACCTGCGGCGCCCGTAGACTTCTACAGATTGCAATTGCAATTGCACTTTGGGTCAAAACGCCACATGCAGTGTTCTGCACACCTCTGGGCACCAATGTGAAATGGCCTATTTATTTTCTTGCCGTTTGTGATATTCTGGACACATTTGTAACACTCTCTACTCCCAACACGACGCAAGCGGCTTAGGTGTGAAAGGGGCCTAACACAAAAATGTGCAAAAAATAACATTGTTCTAACTTTTCCCAATAAATGACTCACACATGTTACAGGTGAGCAACAGCATTTTTCCAGTGAAGTAAAGATAACTTTTAGAAAGTTTGGAATCAACAGCATCCTATGGTATAGCCCGGAATGTTTTAGGGGGTGTCATTCTAATGGGTCGTATTTGCACATCTGGTGTGAGTGCAGGGTGGTTAAGCAATTTTGATGGAGAGTGTATTTTGTTATAAAGAAGTCCACCGGGTTGCAGTTAGTTCCCTTGGCGCGCCTTGCCCTGCTTAATTTGAAACCTCCAAGTTGCTCCAAGGTCCAGTTTGGGTTGATAAAGCATATTTTAAAGGCCGCCAAATTAATAATTGCGCAAGCCTGGAAGAGGCCGGATATCCCACCTGGGAGCCTTATTCCTCGTGTTAATGAGATGATGTTTTTTGAGCATATGGCGGCTTCGTTGCAGAGAGACCTGACTCCCTTCTTAGTTATCTGGGAAGGTTGAATATCCCACTTTCACCCGAAGAACTTCGACTGTGAGTTCTTGTTGATTTAGGATTAAAGTTGCCCTGCGGGGCGAGGATGTAGATACCTGGAACCCTTACTTTTTTACTTTTCTACTCCTTATCTCATTCTCTTTTTTTTCTTTCTTTTCTATTCTCTTAGTTTGTCATTTCCTCATTCCGAAGGTCTGACCGGGGGCATGTCCCCCGATGTTTTGTTTAACGTAATGTTAAAGATATTGTTTTCATAAACATGTACAAAATGCAAAAAAAATGGCCTGTTGCATGTGCAGTTCATTTTATTGAAAAATGAAAATAACAGTTTTCAGCACTTTTCTGTTTGGTAAAGAAATAAAAGTTCACACCAAAAGACACACCCAAAGTTAAACTTGTTTCACCAAATTAGCATGAGCCCCATTGTGTATGCCGTCCAGTGCAAGGAACAGTGCTCAGATGTGCACATTGGAGACATGAAGCACAAGTTACACCAGCATATGGCTCAGCATAAAAGAGCCAATGTAGTATAACTAAATCTGAAAGACACAGGACATTTGAAAACAGGTTCACATTCAGGACACAAAGGAGTACCGTATATACTCGAGTATAGGTCGACCCGAATATAAGCCGAGGCACCTAATTTTACCACAAAAAACTGGAAAAAGTTATTGACTCGAGTATAAGCCTAGGGTGGGAAATGCAGGCTGTGGATGTGATGACAGCAGCCATTAAGGACTCAGGTATAGGGGTCCAAGGGATGAAAAGGGGGCCCGGCTAGGTGGCCCTAATAATGGCCACTCTGACCTGAGACATGCAGGTTGCCACACTATTACTGCTGGTGTTGCTTATAAATGAGAGTGCCTGCCTCCCCCCCCCCCAGGCTGGTTTGCGCTGGGGCCCAATTCAAACTAGGCGCCAAGCCGTCACACATAGGTTTCTGTCATCTTCTCTTCCTTCATGTTTCCTCATTACCCCCCTCTCCCTTTTCTAAATTCACTCTTTACTACTTTACTACTTTTTAAATTCTCTTTTCCACATTCTGTCCATCTCTTGTTCCAACTTCTGAAAGTATTACTCTTTTTCCCATCTTTTCTTCTCCTCAGGTTGGTCCTGGATATCATATGTGTGCTCACTTGGCATCATTAACAGTTAACAACAATTAAAAATAAAAAAAAACCCAGTGGTCCCCCCCACACTTACCTGTTGTTGCGCGCTGGCCACCTCCGTTCCCTCTGCCGCCGCCACTGCCTCCGCCGCCGCTCTCAAAAACGCGCGCTGGCCACATCCGTTCCCTCTGCCGCCGCCACTGCCTCCACCGCCGCTCTCACAGACGCGCGCTGGCCACCTCCGTTCCCTCTGCCGCCGCCACTGCCTCCGCCGCCGCCACTGCCTCCGCCGCCGATCTCACAAACGCGCGCTGGCCACCTCCGTTCCCTCTGCCGCTGCCACTGCCTCCGCCGCTCTCACAAACGCGCGCAGGAACTTCCTGGTTGTTGTGCGCCGGTTGGTGGGCGTGCCCCATGTGGTCGGCGTCCAATAGAAACAATGGACGCCTCCCACCAGTAAGTGTCAGTGTGTGTGAGAGCGGCCACTGACTCGAGTATAAGCCGAGGTGGCTTTTTTCAGCCCAAAAAGTGGGCTGAAAAACTCGGCTTATACTCGAGTATATACGGTACTTCAAAAGAGGTGTGCACGAAGCCATTTATGTTACAAGCCAGGCTTGATTAAAAGTTAGGACTGCATGGTCTTTTGCTTGCTACATACAATGATGTTTTACCATATCTGCCACCATAGCTTAATAACACCTCATAAATTATGCAAATGCAATCAACATAACATACGTCCCCTTTACGAGAGGCATGACCTCCTGATGGTGAAAAACATGGTGTGGACTAGAGCAATTTTTGCCAAAGATTATCAGATGACAGTCTTCAAAAAATATAGCAAGTTCAGTCGTGTTGAATTTACTACACTACAGTGCTATGTTAAATGCTAAATGAATAAGAACCTTCACCGGCTTATGCGGAGGGGCCTTGGGATATTTTAGTGAATACTCCATAATTTGCTGCAAATCTCTGCAGTTCAGCACAGAGGTAAAATAAATATATTTAGAACTTTATTGCATTAAAAAGGGAGGCAATCACATGTTTGAGGTCCAGTCAAGTGAGGTAAAGAGGCTCTCCAATAAGGTTGAGATCCTTTCATATATTTACATTTTCCTAACTAAATACCATGAAGCTAAAAACCTGAGGATGTAAGAGAGAGAATTACAGTGGAAAACAAATATTACCTTTTGATTAGAAATGAAGCAATAAAAAACCTTCAAACAGACCTGATGGACATTTGAGTCAATTCAGCGACATTTAATAAATGTGCACTTTAGATGAATATAAAATAGAATCTTTTTACATCTGGAGCTAAATCAGCAGCTAGGTAAACAATGAAAGTGAACGGCACTTTTTACTCCCCCCCCAAAAAAAAACAAATTTTTTGTACCTGTAGCCAACTGGAATTAAGTTTTATGTGTGATGTATGTATTGTGATCATTATTTTTCTTTTACCGAGTACAAACAAGGTGCAGAACAATAATGTTTTAGAACTGAGATCACAAACATGTGAAATATCACATGGTAGCTATTTGAAACACTCTAGGTGAATGTAGTCATTAAGTGAGGAGGGAAATGTGTTATTCATGGTGGCTGGTGAGGTACAGGGCAGAGGGGCATTCGTTGGCACTGTATTCTCCGAGGCAGCACTGAGCTTATTGTACCTGCACCGTGAACTGCCTCCAGCCTGCCAGCGGAGAAGAGAGGAATCATCACCATATGTTAGCGGGATGCGCTGCACAATCACTCAAGGACTCTTCTAATCTGCTTAGAAAACCATGAGCCTGCAGATATGAAAAAAGGGGCCAGAAGTAAACCATTGGCAGAGCTTCCCCGTAAACAGCTGAATCTCAAACATTGAAATCAGCTGCAGTTTTCAAGAAATGAAAAAACCCTGTAAAAGTAACTTCAGAAAAAAGAAATTCCATGTGTATTCTCAAATATACGAGGGCACTAATATGGCCATCAGAAGCCCCTCACTCTGGGCTTAATTCAACAGATTTAGAAAACAATCATTTTGGTTGGGAAATTGGATCACATGCAAAGAACTTACCGTATTTTTCGCCCTATAAGACGCACCTGCCCATAAGACGCACCTAGGATTTGGGGGAAGAAAATAAGAAAAAAAAAATTTCAATCAAAAACGCACCATTACAGACAGTGTCATTCCCCTATCCAATTCCCATAGGCCGTGTGGGATGCCCCCATTCCATAGACAGTGTAGCATGCCCCCATCCCATTCCCCATATATCCAGTGTGGCATCCCCCCCTTCCATTCCCCATATACCCATTGGCTGTGTGGCATCCCCCTCTCCCCCCATTAGTATAGGCTGTGTGGCATCCCTCTCCCCACATTCCCATAGGCTGTGTGGCATCCACCTCTCCCCCCATTCCCATTGGCTGTGTGGGTTTCCCCCTCCCCCCATTAGAATAGGCTGTGTGGCATCCCTCTCTCCCCATTCCCATAGGCAGTGTGGCATCCCCCTCTCCCCATTAGCATGGGCTGTGTGGCATCCCCCTCCCCCCATTAGCATGGGCTGTGTGGCATCCCCCTCTCCCCATTAGCATGGGCTGTGTGGCATCCCCCTCTCCCCATTCCCATAGGCTGTGTGGCATACCCCTCCCCCCATTCCCAAAGGCTGTGTGGCATCCCCATCCCCCCAATCCCCTTAGGCTGTGTGGCATCCCCATCCCCCCATTCCCAAATGCTGTGTGGCATCCCCATCCCCCCAATCCCCTTAGGCTGTGTGGCATCCCCATCCCCCCATTCCCAAATGCTGTGTGGCATCCCCATCCCCCCAATCCCCTTAGGCTGTGTGGCATCCCCATCCCCCCATTCCCAAAGGCTGTGTGGCATCCCCATCCCCCCAATCCCCTTAGGCTGTGTGGCATCCCCATCCCCCCATTCCCAAATGCTGTGTGGCATCCCCCTCCCCCCATTCCCATAGGCTGTGTGGCATCCCCATCCCCCCAATCCCCTTAGGCTGTGTGGCATCCCCCTCCCCTCATTCCCAAATGCTGTGTGGCATCCCCATCCCCCCAATCCCCTTAGGCTGTGTGGCACCCCCCTCCCCCCGTTAGTATAGGCAGGCGCCATAGTAATAAAAAAAAAAAAGTTAAACTCACCTGTCCGCTGACACCACTGCGCTGAGCGGCCGGCTCCGTGAATGGGGTGGGCGTGGCCTGCGCCGCAGCGTCGACGCAGGCCACGCCCACCCCATTCACGAGCCGGCTCTGTCCCGGCCCCGCCGCTGCGATCGCTGTCTTTTCAGGCAGCGATGACAGCGGCGGGGCCAGAGACAGAGCCCCTGCCGCTCCTCCATCTGCTTCTCCACATGCGATCACGAAGGTCCGGGCAGCGGGTGGGCGTGGCCTGCAGGCCACGCCCACCCACTGCCGGGACCTTCGTGATCGCATGTGGAGAAGCAGATGGAGGAGCGGCAGGGGCTCTGTCTCTGGCCCCGCCGCTACCTTCCGCTTTCAGGGTACTACCTGGCGCTATCCCTTCATGAATAAGACCCATAGAATCACACACAAAACATACCCATGCTAAAGGGCGGACTGTGGTTAAAAAAACAACCCGGAATGTTTTTGGTCACACAATCCCATGCCATGCAATGTGTCCAGCCCAGTAATAGGAAACGTGCAGAATCCCCTGAATCACTCCATAACAGGCAGTGAAGCAGAGCACCCCTGCCCCCCAAAAATAACCAATTAAACAGTGCAGCAGAATAACCCACAAATCACCCCATAACAAGCAGTGCAGCAGAGAACCCCCAAATCACCCCATAACAAGCAGTGCAGCAGAGAATACACCAAATCACCCCATAACAAGCAGTGCAGCAGATAATACCCCAAATCACCCCATAACAAGCAGTGCAGCAGAAAATCCCCCAAATCACCCCATAACAAGCAGTGCAGCAGTGAATACCCCAAATCACCCCATAACAAGCAGTGCAGCAGAGTATCCCCCAAACCACCCCATAACAAGCAGTGTAGCAGAGAATCCCCAAAATCACCTCATAACAAGCAGTGATGCAGAGAATCACCCAAATCACCTCATAACAAGCAGTGATGCAGAGAATCACCCAAATCACCCCATAACAAGCAGTGTAGCAGAACATCCCCCAAATCACCCCATAACAAGCAGTGTAGCAGAGAATCCCCCAAATCACCCCATAACAAGCAGTGAAGAAGAGAATCCCCCAAATCACCCCATAAAAAGCAGTGTAGCAGAGCATCCCCCAAATCACCCCATAACAAGCAGTGTAACAAAGAATTCACCAAATCACCCCATAACAAGCAGTGCAGCAGAGTATCCCCCAAATCACCCCATAACAAGCAGAGCAGCAGAGAATCCTCCAATTCACCCCATAACAAGCAGTGTAGCAGAGAATTCCCCAAATCACCCCATAACAAGCAGTGTAGCAGAGAATCACCCAAATCACCCCATAACAAGCAGTGAAGCAGAGAATCTCCGAAATCACCTCATAACAAGCAGTGAAGCAGAGAATCTCCCAAATCACCTCATAACAAGCAGTGAAGCAGAGAATCCCCCAAATCATCCCATAACAATAAGTGCAGCAGAAAATCCCCCAAATCACCCCATAACAAGCAGTGTAACAGAGAATCACCCAAATCACCCCATACCAAGCAGTGTAGCAGAGCATCCCCCAAATCACCCCATAACAAGAAGTGCAGCAGAAAATCCCCCAAATCACCCCATAATAAGCAGTGTAACAGAGAATCGCCCAAATCACCCCATACCAAGCAGTGTAGCAGAGAATCACCCAAATCACCCCATACCAAGCAGTGTAGCAGAGAATCACCAAATCACCCCATAACAAGCAGTGAAGCAGAGCATCCCCCAAATCACGCCATAACAAGCAGTGTAGCAGAGAATTACCCAAATCACCCCATAACAAGCAGTGAAGCAGAGCATCCCCCAAATGACCCCATAACAAGAAGTGCAGCAGAAAAATACAATTCTGTGAAATACTCACCTGTAGAATTGATATTATACGCATACAGTACGTCCTGCTCCAATATAATACTTACACGTGGGTAATCCTCCGCCAGATGACGCTGTTCACTGCAGACATGCAAAAACAGGCTCCTCCCGGCCCCTCACGCACCCAGGGACCTCCCACAAATCCCCAGCATTGAAAAGCAGTGAGAAAAAGAAGCCAGGAGAAACCAACCACCAAACTGGTAACAATAACAATGATAACAATCACTATACAGAGGATCCAGAACAAGGTGAAACCAGGGTGGGGTGGAGCCTAACCGAAGTAATAGCCACCAAGAAGACAACCTTGAGAGTGAGAACGACCAGAGCAGCATCTTGAATAGGCTCAAAGGGAGCACCCTGCAAGGCAGACAAAACCAAATTCAAATCCCAAACAGGGACCATAGGCTTTCAAGGGGGGCGCACGTGAGTGACCCCCTGGAAGAAGGTCTTAATTAGGTGATGTTGAGCAAAGGTCTTCTGAAAGAAGATAGATAGCGCAGAAACCTGACCCTTCAGAGTACTAAGTTTGAGACCTAAGTCCAAACCATGCTGTAAAAACTCCAGGACCCTAGGGACGGAGAATTCCCGGCAGGGAAGAGACCTAGATTCACACCAGTCAATGTAGGAACGCCATACTCTATAATAAATAGTAGAAGAAGTCTTCTTCCTGGCCTGCACCATAGTAGCCACCACAGAGGCAGACAACCCCTTCTCCATCAAGATGGAGGTTTCAGCAGCCAGGCCGTCAAAGCCAGAGTTTGTAAATTGGGATGGCGTAAGGCAGATCGTACTGATCTACTGCCATTTGAACCACGTCTGCGAACCACACTCTTCTTGGCCACCTGGGGGCAACCAGAATCACAGGTACCCCTTCCAGAGCAATCTTGCGTAGAACCCTCACCAGAAGGGGGAACGGTGGAAACACATACAGGAGTCGAAACTCCCTCCAAGACATGGACAGGGCATCCGTGGCCATGGCCAGAGGATCCTGAGACAGTGAGACGAAGGCCGGGAGCTTGTGATTGTGACGGGAAGCAAACAGATCCACATCCGGTAGGCCTCAACGGGACATCCCCCTGCTCAGGGCGTCCGCCAGCAGGTTCTCCGCCCCCGGAATGTAAACAGCCGAAATTCATTGAACATTGGCCTCCGCCCATGTCAGAATCTTAGACACCTCTTGCAAAGCACCCTTGCTCCGGGTCCCTCCCTGATGATTGATGTAGGCAACCGCCGTTCTGTTGTCTGAGCGAACTTGGACCGACAGACCCCTGGCAGGGCAGCACGCGTATGCCCCTTAGCCTTATCAGGGACATCACCCCTGCCAGCACCTTGGTGAACACCCTGGGAGCCGACGTTAGGCCAAATGGCAGGGCCACAAACTGGTGATGCTGATCTTTTAGTGCAAATCTGAGAAACCTTTGGTGTCCCGGAAACACTGGGACGTGCAGGTAAGCATCCTTGATGTCTACTGACGTCATGAAGTCCCCTGGGCGCAGTGAGCCAATGGCCAAGCGCAGAGTTTCCATGCGAAAGTGCCTGCTCTTGACAAATTTGTTGAGGATTTTTAAATCCAGAATGGGTCTGACCGACCCATCCTTCTTGGGTACTGTGAAAAGGTTTGAGTAGAACCCCGTGCCCCTGTCTCCAGGGGGGACCTTGCAAATGACCCCTAGGTCCATGAGACCCTGTACGGCCAGCAACAAGACCTGAGCTGAGGCAGGGTCTTGAGGGATTCGAGACCCAATGAACCTGGTGGGGGGCCGTACAGCAAATTCTATCTTGTAGCCGGAGGACACTACCTCCTGAATCCACCGGTCTGAGACGTGGCGCCGCCAGATGTGCTTAAAGTGCTGTAGACGTCCCCCCACCCTGACGGGGGAGGGCGCCTCCTCATGCCTGGGGGGCCTTGGGAGGGGCTTTGGGCTTGGTTCCCCAGGAGGAACCTGGACGGCGTCCTCTGTTCCTGTGCCAGGAATCAGCGCGGGCCCCAGCGAAGGACGCCCCTCTACCCTGTTTGGCCCCACGGTAGGGGGTTGATAGGGAGCCTTGGCCGCGAAAAAAGGCCGAGTCTGCCGCCTGCGCTGGGGCAACTTGCCTCCCTTGGCAAAGAGGTCTAATCGGTCCCCAAACAAGCGCAGCCCTTTAAATGGAAGCCCCGTGAGAGCTTTCTTGGCGGCATTGTCTGCGGCCCACTGGCGCAACCAGACCGCGCGGCGTATAGCAACCACCAGGTCAGATGACCTGGCACACATCTTAATAGCATCATCCGATGCGGACAGGATAAAGTTCACAAACGCATCACAGCTGGACAGAGCGTTGACAGTATCAGGAGGCAACTCATCTGTGCCATTGAGAGCATTCCTCACCACAGCCCCGAGTCCCGTAGCGTAGTAGTGTCAGGGGAGTGCATAATAGAGGTGTTGGACAACCCTAGAATAGGAGCATCGACCTCAGGCGGCGATGACCAGCACTTGACCAAGTCAGCAGGGAAGGGATATTTCCTATCCACGCTCTTAGGGACCCCTTGAAGTCTGCTGGGATGTTCCCATTCTTTAAGCACGAGGCTATTGAAATGGGTCTGCTCTGGGAATTCCAAGCGAGCTTTAGCAGTATGGAAAAGATCACCCCTTTGTCGGGGTGCCGCAGCAGGGGGAGAGAGGGACAGAACCTCAAAGGTCCGAGGACCAATGCTCGGAGCCAGACTCTTCCTGACCCCTGGACTCATCGTCATATGACCCTGAGTCAAGAAAACAGCTCCCCTTCGTCCGGGGGAATATGGGCATAAGAATGCAACAAATCATCAGGTTCTATAGGGAAGAGGGCCGATTCAGGGTTTTCAAGTTAACAAGTAGTGTAGCAGAGAATCCCCCAAATCACCTCATAACAAGCAATGCAGCAGGGCATCCCCCAAATCACCCCATAACAAGCAGTGCAGCAGAAAATCCCCCAAATCACCTCATAACAAGCAAGGCAGCAGGGCATCCCCCAAATCACCCCATAACAAACAGTGTAGCAGAGAATCCCCCAAATCACCCCATAACAAACAGTGTAGCAGAGAATCCCCCAAATTACCCCATAAAAAGCAGTGCAACAGAGCATCCCCCCAAATCACCCCATAACAAGCAGTGTAGCAGAGAATCCTCCAAATCACCCCATAACAAGCAGTGTAGCAGAGAATCCTCCAAATCACCCCATAACAAGCAGTGAAGCAGAAAATCACCCAAATCACCCCATAAAAAGCAGTGTAGCAGATCATCCCCCAAATCACCCCATAACAAGCAGTGTAGCAGAGAATCTCCCAAATCACCCCATAACAAGCAGTGTAACAGAGAATCCCCCAAATCACCTCATAACAAGCAATGCAGCAGGGCATCCCCCAAATCACCCCATAACAAGCAGTGTAGCAGAGAATCCCCCAAATTACCCCATAACAAGCAGTGCAGCAGTGCATCCCCCCAAATCACCCCATAACAAGCAGTGCGGCAAGGAGTGCCCCCAAATCACCCCATAAAAGGCAGTGATGCAGAGAATCCCCCAAATCACCCCATAACATGAAGTGCAGCAGATCATCCCCCAAATCACCCCATAACAAGCAGTGTAACAGAGAATCACCCAAATCACCCCATAACAAGCAGTGAAGCAGAGAATCCCCCAAATCACCCCATAACAAGCAGTGTAGCAGGGAATCCCCCAAATCACCCCATAACATGAAGTGCAGCAGATCATCCCCCAAATCACCCCATAACAAGCAGTGTAACAGAGAATCACCCAAATCACCCCATAACAAGCAGTGAAGCAGAGAATCCCCCAAATCACCCCATAACAAGCAGTGAAGCAGAGAATCCCCCAAATCACCCCATAACAAGCAGTGTAACAGAGAATAACCCAAATCACCCCATAACAAGCAGTGAAGCAGAGAATCCCCCAAATCACCCCATAACAAGCAGTGTAGCAGAACATCCCCCAAATCACCCCATAACAAGCAGTGTAGCAGAGCATCCCCCAAATCACCTCATAACAAGCAGTGCAGCAGAGAATCCCCCAAATCACCCCATAACAAGCAGAGAATCCCCCAAATCACCCCATAACAAGCAGTGTAGCAGAGCATCCCCCAAATCACCCCATAACAAGCAGAGCATCCCCCAATTCACCCCATAAGAAGCAGTGTAGCAGAGCATCTCCCAAATCACCCCATAACAAGTAGTGAAGCAGAGAATCCCCCAAATCACCCCATAACAAGCAGTGTAGCAGAGCATCCCCCAAATCACCCCATAACAAGTAGTGTAGCAGAGAATCCCCCAAATCACCTCATAACAAGTAGTGTAGCAGAGAATCCCCCAAATCACCCCATAATAAGTAGTGTAGCAGAGAATCCCCCAAATCACCTCATAACAAGTAGTGTAGCAGAGAATCCCCCAAATCACCCCATAACAAGTAGTGTAGCAGAGAATCCCCCAAATCACCCCATAACAAGCAGTGTAGCAGAGAATCTCCCAAATCACCCCATAACAAGCAGTGTAGCAGAGAATCCCCCAAATCACCCCATAACAAGCAGTGCAGAAGAGAATCCCCCAAATCACCCCATAACAAGAAGTGTAGCAGAAAATCCCCCAAATCACCCCATAACAAGCAGTGGGGAATAGAATCCCCTTAAATCACCCCATAACAAGCAGTGTAGCAGAGAATCCCCTTAAATCACCCCATAACAAGCAGTGCAGCAGAGGATCCCCCAAATCACCCCATAACAAGCAGTGCAGCAGAGAATCCACCAAATCACCCCATAACAAGCAGTGCATCAGAGAATCCCCTTAAATCACCCCATAACAAGCAGTGCAGCAGAGAATCCCCCAAATCACCCCATAACAAGCAGTGCAGCAGAGAATCCCCCAAATCACCCCATAACAAGCAGTGCAGCAGAGAATCCCCCAAATCACCCCATAACAAGCAGTGCAGCAGAGAATCCCCCAAATTACCCCATAACAAGAAGTGTAGCAGAAAATCCCCCAAATCATCCGATAATAAGCAGTGTAGCAGAGAATCCCCCAAATCACCCCATAACAAGCAGTGAAGCAGAGAATCCCCCAAATCACCCCATAACAAGCAGTGTAGCAGAGAATCCCCCAAATCACCCCATAACAAGCAGTGAAGCAGAGAATCCCCCAAATCACCCCATAACAAGCAGTGTAGCAGAGAATCCCCCAAATCACCCCATAACAAGCAGTGAAGCAGAGAATCCCCCAAATCACCCCATAACAAGCAGTGTAGCAGAGTCCCCCAAATCACCCCATAACAAGCAGTGCAGAAGAGAATCCCACAAATCACCCCATAACAAGCAGTGTAGCAGAGTATCCCCCAAATCACCCCATAACAAGCAATGCAGCAGAGAATCCCCCAAATCACCCCATAACAAGCAGTGTAGCAGAGAATCCCCCAAATCACCCCATAACAAGCAGTGTAGCAGAGTATCCCCCAAATCACCCCATAACAAGCAGTGTAACAGAGAATCCCTCAAATCACCCCATAACAAGCAGTGCAGCAGAGAATCACCCAAAACACCCCATAACAAGCAGTGCAGAGGAGAATCCCCCAAATCACCCCATAACAAGCAGTGGGGAATAGAATCTCCTTAATTCACCCCATAATAAGCAGTGCAGCAGAGAATCCACCAAATCACCCCATAACAAGCAGTGCAGCAGAGAATCCACCAAATCACCCCATAACAAGCAGTGCAGCAGAGAATCCCCCAAATCACCCCATAACAAGCAGTGCAGCAGAGAATCCACCAAATCACCCCATAACAAGCAGTGCAGCAGAGAATCCACCAAATCACCCCATAACAAGCAGTGCAGCAGAGAATCCCCCAAATCACCCCATAACAAGCAGTGCAGCAGAGAATCCCCCAAATCACCTCATAACAAACAGTGCAGCAGAGAATCCCCCAAATCACCCCATAACAAGCAGTGTAGCAGAGAATCACCCAAATCACCCCATTAAAAGCAGTGTAACAGAGAATCACCCAAATCACCCCATAACAAGCAGTAAAGCAGAGAATCCCCCAAATCACCCCATAACAAGCAGTGTAGCAGAGTATCCCCCAAATCACCCCATAACAAGCAGTGTAACAGAGAATCACCCAAATCACCCCATACCAAGCAGTGTAGCAGAGCATCCCCCAAATCACCCTATAACAAGAAGTAGAGCAGAAAATCCCCCAAATCACCCCATAACAAGCAGTGGGGAATAGAATCCCCTTAAATCACCCCATAACAAGCAGTGTAGCAGAGAATCCCCTTAAATCACCCCATAACAAGCAGTGCAGCAGAGAATCCCCCAAATCACCCCATAACAAGCAGTGCAGCAGAGAATCCCCGAAATCACCCCATAACAAGCAGTGCAGCAGAGAATCCCCCAAATCACCCCATAACAAGCAGTGCAGCAGAGAATCCCCCAAAACACCCCATAACAAGAAGTGTAGCAGAAAATCCCCCAAATCACCCTATAATAAGCAGTGTAGCAGAGAATCCCCCAAATCACCCCATAACAAGCAGTGCAGCAGAGAATCCCCCAAATCACCCCATAACAAGCAGTGCAGCAGAGAATCCACCAAATCACCCCATAACAAGCAGTGCAGCAGAGAATCCACCAAATCACCCCATAACAAGCAGTGCAGCAGAGAATCCCCAAAATCACCCCATAACAAGCAGTGCAGCAGAGAATCACCCAAATCACCCCATAACAAGCAGTAAAGCAGAGAATCCCCCAAATCACCCCATAACAAGCAGTGTAGCAGAGTATCCCCCAAATCACCCCATAACAAGCAGTGTAACAGAGAATCCCCCAAATTACCCGATACCAAGCAGTGTAGCAGAGCATCCCCCAAATCACCCTATAACAAGAAGTAGAGCAGCAAATCCCCCAAATCACCCCATAACAAGCAGTGGGGAATAGAATCCCCTTAAATCACCCCATAACAAGCAGTGTAGCAGAGAATCCCCTTAAATCACCCCATAACAAGCAGTGCAGCAGAGAATCCCCCAAATCACCCCATAACAAGCAGTGCAGCAGAGAATCCACCAAATCACCCCATAACAAGCAGTGCAGCAGATAATCCCCTTAAATCACCCCATAACAAGCAGTGCAGCAGAGAATCCCCCAAATCACCCCATAACAAGCAGTGCAGCAGAGAATCCCCCAAATCACCCCATAACAAGCAGTGCAGCAGAGAATCCCCCAAATCACCCCATAACAAGCAGTGCAGCAGAGAATCCCCCAAAACACCCCATAACAAGAAGTGTAGCAGAAAATCCCCCAAATCACCCTATAATAAGCAGTGTAGCAGAGAATCCCCCAAATCACCCCATAACAAGCAGTGGGGAATAGAATCCCCTTAAATCACCCCATAACAAGCAGTGCAGCAGAGAATCCACCAAATCACCCCATAACACGCAGTGCAGCAGAGAATACCCCAAATCACCCCATAACAAGCAGTGAAGCAGAGAATCCCCCAAATCACCCCATAACAAGCAGTGTAGCAGAGTATCCCCCAAATCACCCCATAACAAGCAGTGTAACAGAGAATCCCTCAAATCACCCCATAACAAGCAGTGCAGCAGAGAATCCCCCAAATCACCCCATAAAAAGCAGTGCAGCAGATCATCCCCCAAATCACCTCATAACAAGCAGTGAAGCAGAGAATCCCCCAAAATCACCCCATAACAAGCAGTGTAGCAGAGCATCCCCCAAATCACCCCATAACAAGCAGTGTAGCAGAGAATCCCCCAAATCACCCCATAACAAGCAGAGCATCCCCAAAATCACCCCATAACAAGCAGAGCATCCCCCAATTCACCCCATAACAAGTAGTGTAGCAGAGCATCCCCCAAATCACCCCATAACAAGCAAAGATTCCCCCAAATCACCCCATAACAAGCAGAGCATCTCCCAAATCACCCCATAACAAGCAGTGTAGCAGAGCATCTCCCAAATCACCCCATAACAAGCAGTGTAGCAGAGCATCTCCCAAATCACCCATAACAAGCAGTACAGCAGAGCATCCCCCAAATCACCCCATAACAAGCAGTGTAGCAGAGCATCCCCCAAATCACCCCATAACAAGCAGAGAATCCCCAAAATCACCCCATAACAAGCAGAGAATCTCCCAAATCACCCCATAACAAGTAGTGAAGCAGAGAATCCCCCAAATCACCCCATAACAAGCAGTGTAGCAGAGCATCCCCCTAATCACCTCATAACAAGGAGTGTAGCAGAGAATTCCCCAAATCACCCCATAACAAGCAGTGGGGAATAGAATCCCCTTAAATCACCCCATAACAAACAATGCAGCAGAGTTTCCACCAAATCACCCCATAACAAGCAGTGCAGCAGAGAATCCCCCAAATCCCCACATAACAAGCAGTGAAGCAGAGAATCCCCCAAATCACCCCATAACAAGCAGTGCAGCAGAGAATCCCCCAAGTCACCCCATAACAAGCAGTGCAGCAGAGCATCTCCCAAATCACCCCATAACAAGCAGTGTAGCAGAGAATCCCCCAAATCACCCCATAACAAGCAGTGTAGCAGAGAATCCCCCAAATCACCCCATAACAAGGAGTGCAGCAGAGAATACCCCAAATCACCCCATAACAAGCAGTGTAGCAGAGAATCCCCCAAATCACCCCATAACAAGCAGTGTGGCAGAGATTCCCCCAAATCACCCCATAACAAGCAGTGAAGCAGAGAATCCCCCAAATCACCCCATAACAAGCAGTGTGGAATAGAATCCCCTAAATCACCCCATAACAAGCAGTGCAGCAGAGTATCCTCCAAATCACCCCAAAATAAGCAGTGCAGCAGAGAATCACCCAAATCACCCCATAACAAGCAGTGTGGAATAGAATCCCCCAAATCACCCCATAACAAGCAGTTCAGCAGAGAATTCCCCAAATTACCCCATAACAAGCAGTGCATAACAAGCAGCAAGCAAAGGGATGCCCCTTGTAGCAGTGCAGTTGTGGGTGAGCAGCTTGGGACTCCCCTTTTAACATGTTTTCCCCATTTGGGATGCCCCTTGTAGCAGTGCAGTTGTGGGTGAGCAGTTTGGGATGCCCCTATTAGCACCATGTTACAGTATTCCCCATTTGGGATGCCCCTTGTAGCAGTGCATATTTATTTGGGGGGGGTTGTGTATATTGTTAATGTATAAATAACTAAAAAACATATTCATCTATTTATCAGGAAGCCAGTAAAGCATTTATTAAACTTTTGCTCTAACTAATAAAGTTAATATACTTTAATAAATAATAAAATGGAGGAAAGCTATTGGCAAAGCATGGCGAAGCTGCAGTGTCACGAGACAGATGGGAGGAGCAGAAAGTAGGAGTGACATATTATATAATATAATATTATAATGAGGAGGGAAAGCTAATCTATGATCGTGCGCGCTCGCCTACAGCTAAAACAAAACCTGCTCATGCGCAGTAGTGCCGCCGTTAGGTACAGGGAATCGCCGCTCGCTCACCATGTAAGCGGCGATTCCGATACTACTATGCATGCGCAAGTTTTCAAGAAGAAGCAGGGGAAAGGTCAGAGTTTCATTTCCGCCTAAGCCGAAATCCTGGGGCGTGTTGGCCAGTAATTCATTAAAAAAATTAAAACCAGCTGGGTTTTGCTCCACTTTAAATAATGATAATAATAACAAAATCAGCTTTGGATCAACATAAAGTCTGGAATTTGAAATGCAAAATAAAACATCGGCATGTGAGTTGTAACATCACAAACCATCCAATAAATCACCAGTGCCTGAATTTCCTTTTAATGTCTATTAATAAGGCTGGGCATCCCTAATTAAGAGGGTTGCTGCAGGATCTAGGTCTGCTTTAAAGTGCATATTGATGACAGAGGCCTTTGTGCATGCAGTAACAGATAGGCCTCTATTGGAATCTATATGGTGGTGGTTTGGAGTTTTGCCACGAAAATATTGGGATATTTAAGTACTTACTTCAAGAAAAATAATATTTATTTGGGTATTAGAATTGCTACATGTGTGGCCTTGTCATGGGGTCAGATTGGGTGATAGCGGTTAGTGTAAACTGCTAAATCACACCTGGAATTGATTGGGACATAATAAAAATGCCCCCCATCCCTCCCGCCAGCTCTGATAGGCCACTTATAATTAAATAACAATAGAGAAGAAGAATGGACTACATTCATGGGGTTGAGGTAAGTATTAAGGACATAGTAGATAAGAGGAAGAACAAGATTCATGGGGTGACAGTTAATAGTGACAGTTAGCCACAGCCTCCTCATTTGCATATTGATGATGTCACAGCCCTCTCCCCCAATAAAAACCAAGTTCCTGACCAGGCTCAGTGTCATTCCCTTGACTCACTTCAGAGGTTAACGGCTTTTTGTCATTGGCTCTCTGTGGTTTGGAGGTTGCAAAGATGAGATTCGTTCTCCTTTTTGCCATTTTTCTGGGCTTTTTAAAGCCTTCCATGTGTTTTGGATCCCTGGCTGATATCATCATGAATGCCGCCATCCAGCATGCTAATGTTTATCAGAAGGTGCTGAGAAAGGAAATAGTCAGGGAGACGGAATGCAGTGTGCCCTGCGGGCTGGGCAACCATCTTGTGACCCGCTGCTTTGTGGATGAACGCACAGGCAAGCAAAGCGAATGCCAGGACTTTGAGGTCAACTGCCGCTCAGCCCTGGAATGTGATTTAATCTCTCAACATCATGAGGTCGGCCAAACTGTCACTTTGGACTGCCAGGCAGCAGACTTGGTTGGCCGGAATAAGGACGCCATGAATTACATCTGGACAAGGGCTCCTGGAATAATCACAGACCAGGAGGAACTATTTAATGATCCGGTCGCCCACACCCGCACAATGACCATCTCCAAGATGCAGGAAAGTGACGCCGGATCATACCGTTGTGAAATGCACGACGAAGAGGAAAATCTGGTTAAGGTGATGCATTATGCACTTTATGTCTCCAACCCCGCTTTCATGGACCTCAATGTGAATAGACTTCAAGAGGAGCAGAAGCTTGGGGTCCTGCAAACCAAAAAGGATGGTCCCCCAAAAACACTGAGGACCTCCTTCTTCCTCCAGGTCATATTCATGGCCAGCATTACTATCGGATTTGCCTTGCTGGTAGCGGTTCCTCTCTTCATCTACCGCTGTTATATGAGGAGGAAGGAGAACAAACAAGCGGAGAATGAAGTGTAACATCACAAACCATCCGGTGACCTATATCTATTAGGTCACTGGCAAGCGAACTAAATCCGATCAAATCGATTGTGATATGAAACATCAGCATGAGAACTGTAACATCACAAACCATCAATCACCTATGACCAACTGCTACATTGATGAAGTCACTGGCAAGCAAACCAAATCCGATCAAATCGATTGGATAAGATACATCAGCATTTGAGTGGTAACATCACAAACCATCCAATAAATCACCAGTGACATCTGCTACATCGATGAAGTGAACCAAATACGATCAAATCAAAGAAAAGAAACGTCAACAGGTGAGTTTGGAGTTTTTCCAGGAAAATATTGGCATATTTATTCATTTACTTATTTAAAAAAATAATTATTATTTGTGTATTGGAATTGCTACATGTGTGGCCTTGTCATGGGGTCAGATTGGGTGATAGCGGTTAGTGTAAACTACTAAATCACACCTGGAAATGGTTGGGGTATAATAAAAATGCCCCTCATCCCTCTCGCCAGCTCTGATAGGACATTTATAATTAAATAACAAATTTCCCCAATACCTGAGAGGAGGAGCAGCTGGTAATCTCTGCCAATAACAACGTTTCCATAGCGACAGGCAGCCACAGCCTCCATTCAGCCTGCTGCCTGTAAGCCTATCAGAGGCCAGCAGATAGCACTGTAGGTTGCATGCTGTTTAAGCTGCTGTGAGCAGTCACAGCTCTTGAACGCCAGCAGCTATATGAAGCAGAGCAATGGCGGATTTATCAGGGTCAGGTGGGGGAGTTGTGAGACCTGAAAACAGGGGCATAACTTGAGGCACTACAGGGGGTGTGACTGCACCAGGGCTTAGATGATCAGAGGGGCCCCATGATTGTTGCTCCTCCTTATTTATCATATTTGTGCTCACTTGGCATCATTTAGATAAAGGAAACCACATTTGTCTTTGCTGTTTCAGTCTTTAGGTGTCTAGCTGAATCCAAATGAGTTAAGAGGCAGGAAAAAATTACAGTATGAGCCGTGAAAGGGCCCCATATGTTTGCACCAGGGCCCCATCACATTTAGTTACGCCACTGCCCGGAAAGCCATTAAAGAGGCAAGATGGTGACTAAAGGTTTGTGAAAGAATTGGGTGGGGGCAGATACCTGCAAAGTGGCCGTGCTTAGAGATGTCAACCTGGGAGACCAGTTTACAGGGCATCTCACTGAGTAATAATCAATAGGAAGCCAGAAAGCAGGCAAAAAAGGTGGACGCACCTGGTCAATGTGTCTTCACAGGTCTTGTATTTGTTGTATTTGTTCTGCTCGTCCCCATTGCCAATCATGTGGTGTGGGAGCACAGACCCAGTGGGCTATATACTTATTTTTACTTTTTTAACCTAGGGGGGACAAGTCAATAGCCCTTCAGTCCTTTTTGAGTGGAGATCCATTTTAAACTGCACAATCAAGACCCAGACATCGCTGAGAGGCTGGGAAGCCAAGTGTGACACTGGAAGCTAACAAGACAGGTAAGTCAGCATACTTCCTTGTCTGCCTATGTATTTATCCCATTTATGGTGCTGAGAATGTCCAGGCCTGAGTGCTATGAACCCACTGGCTTCAAGGGTGTGCTAGTGGGCTAGACCTCCTTAGGTGTTCTCTCTAGAAGAAATCATGTGAGCTACAAAGCGGGGGTCTGGGTGCCACATGGAGCTCTTGAGATATCCTGTCCCTTGCAGTGGGGTATCCTGCTCTCTTCCCCTCATACATCCATGTTTTTTTAAAAATAGGTTCCACATCTGCCTTGTGCCAGTAACTTGGTAACACACCATTCACTGGAGAAATCTCCAACAGGAGCAAAGTTTTTAGTTTTTTTTTACTATCGTGGTGATTGGTGCATTTTTCTGGGGTGCCCCGATTCGGGATGGGAAAACCCCCAGATCGTCCTCAATTATAACTTTTTCCCCCAATCCCACAGAGCAGGAACTGGCTCTCGTCCAATCACCTCTGTGTGCTGTGTCATGCATATTAATGTGCTGGTGTGGGGTTTCCCACAGTGGTTTGGAATTCCCCTTAGGTAGGTTATTAGCAGGCCCTGGAGACTTTTAGGGCTTCATCAGAGGCTTGAGCCTTGTTTACATATAAAGGGAAAGTCCACTTTCCATGGAATTTTTGAAAGTGTATATAGTACTTTCTGTGTGTCAAAAGGAAGTCCTCAAGGTGCTGAGCTTTGCTAGTAATTTTTTATTATGTCTGCAAATGTGTGTTCTATGGAAGCAATTTTTATTATTTTTTATTATATATATTTATTAGATTGCAGATAATAAAAACTGCTTCCATAAAACATAATAAAAATATTTCTAGCTAAGCTCAGCACCTTAAAGACTTCCTTTTGGCACACATAACGTACTGCATACACTTTCATAAATACCATGGAAAGTGGAGTCTCCCTTTTTATGTGAATCTGGGGACACACACAGCGGGGCATTTGAAATCGGGATGCTCTAGACAGGCGGAAAAAAACTTGGGATAGTGAAAATCCTGGGTTTTGTTCCTCTTTAATACAAAAGTGCCAAATAATTAGCTATTTTAGCTTGAAAAAATGTTGAATTCCAGCACCCTGAAATATGACTTATGCAATAAAAGGTGTGTGCTGTTTTTTTAGGGTCAGATTACATCTTATTTCTGAGGCCTCTGCAATCTTGAAACCCTCTCTGTGAGTTGGCAGCCCCCTAACCTCCAGCAGCTGTACCCTGGAGTTTCTGAATCTTGGTATGTATTGTCATTTATGATTTGCTATATACCTAGCTTGTGTTTTGACATACATATGGTTACATTAAAGTTCTTGTAATGGGTAAAATGACATTGACTCACCCCAGGGTCAGTAAGGATCCTGACATGTACTCTAAAGCTGATCCGCAAGATAAGGTAGTGCCAATTCAGGTATGCGCTGTGAAGGACAATCTGGCTATGCTTTAATTTTATCTAGTGAAATGAACGAGCTTTCGGTAAATAGACGCCACCCAGATGGAATACAAGCATGCACAGATTCTCATTTTAAGTGCACACCTGTGTGGCCACTATTTTGTCTTACATTAAAGTTACTTAATCTATAAGATTCTTGAGGCGATCAATTCCCTTCCCCGGGGCATCCAAAATCAGGCTTTGTAAACCCTGCCAGGTTGCTCTATACACTTAACTTGTTTTCTGGTCCAACGGCGTATACGTGATCCGCGGCCGCATTCCCGCTATCCCTCTAGCAGGGTGCGTGCCTGTGCCAGGCATTTGTGAATGGCCGGGACGGGCACACTCCATGTTAGAGGGTAGTGGGGGATGCGGCCACCAGTGCGATTGGAGCCGCTGGCCTTAGATGAAGCCTCAGATGGTGTGAGGTCAGCAGCTCTGAGCGCGCCCTGGGTAAAAGGATCAAAACCCAGGATAGTCAAAATCCTGGGTTTTGGTCCACTTTAAATAAATAAATCTGCAACCTTATGTTTCCATCCTTACCCTTTAAATTGTAAGCTCACAATTCCATTGTACTCCCTTATCAACTTGTATCTCTGTCACATCTTTGCATTGCCATGAATGGAGTTAGCTCACCGTGACTGATGGCGAGGGAGACGCCACATCGGAGGGAGACCGGAAAGAAGCCCAACAAGAGAGCAGCGCTGCGCATGATGCCTGACGGAGAGGGACATGGATCCAGCCTTTCAGATGAGCACTGCTGCCCCGGACTAATAAGAAATCCCTGTGCTGCCACTTCTGACTTCCTTATCCATTTCCTGCCAGGTTAAGCTGTGTAAATACTGTACAAATAAAGTTTAGATCACTTTTTGAAACTGCTTTGTGTGCATGTCAGAGTTCTTAAAGAGCATCCCAAGTCAGGATGATTAAATCATAACTGTTAGGGGTAGATACATGTCCTATGGCTAGTCTAGTCTGATGGAGCGTTCCGCCATATCAGACAGACTAGCCATAAGACATGTATCCAGGGCCGTATTTAGGGTTCATGCTGCCCTAGGCACAATTTTTTCACCCTCCCCCCCCCCCCCCCCCCACTGCCTTATATTGCTAAATAGACACAGCAATGCAGGGAGGGGGGATCTTGGATCTGCTGCATAGACTCCCCCCTCTCTGTGCGTGGCCCTGTCCATCCATTCATGTTGCTGGATCCCGGGTGAGGTAAGGAATTCTGTTCTGTTCTGAAACTAAAGAGCTGCAGCCAAGAGATCAAGCCTGCTGACTGAGAGTTAAGTAATATTGTATTTTTGTTCCCAGTCCTGAACTGCCTATTTAACATACTACAGATTTTGACTATTCTGGTGATAACATAGAAAAGAGATAGGACTGAGCTAAAAAAAGGAAGGAAAGCAAGAAGAAAAAAAGGAAAGAAGGGGGAAAGAAGGACAGAAAGAAAATAGACAAGGGAGGGAAGAAAAGACATGAAGTAAGGCAGTAAAGGAAGAAAAAAAAGAAAGAGGAATGGAAAGAAAGAAATACAGAAAAGAGGAATTAAAAAAAAAAAAAAAGACAGGAAAGAAATAAAAAAAAACATGAAGGTCAAAAGGAAGGAAGGAAGGAAGGGAAAAAGTAAAGGAAGGAGGGAAAATAGGGAAGGAAACATAGAAAGCAAGTAAAGGACAAATGTGAGTGGAGGTAGTGAGGAAAGAGAAAAAAGAAATGGAACAACAGAGCAAAAAAAAAAAAAGGATTGGAGGAAAGAGAAATAATGCAGTAGGGGAGAACGAAGGTGGAAAAAGAGGAAAAAAGAAGACGGGAATGCAACAAAGAGGGGAAAAATGTAAAAAAGAGAGGGAAGGAGGGGAGGAACAAAAGAAAGGGAGGGAGCCAGGGGAAAATGAAGAAAGGGAAGAAAAAAATGGAACAAAATAAAGAAGATGAAGAGGAAGAATGGAAAGAAAAAGGGGTAAGAGGGAAGAAAGTTAAAAAAAAATAAGGGAGGAAGGAAAGAAATGAGTAAGAAATAAAGGCATGAAGACAGTTAAATGAAAGATCAATACAAGTGCCTTACTTGGCTGGTGTACTACTTTCTGGAGCATGGCAGGCTGGGAGGCACATGAGCTGTGCTATGTGCTGCACTCCCCTTCTCTGCCCCTTAGCTAAGGTACCTGTTAGTGCTGCTTGTCGTAGCCCCTGCTGGTCTGAGCTTCGTGTAGCTGATCTCAACATTGAGCACATTCACCTACACAGCAGCTTGGAGAGGGGTGAAAGGAGGGGGAAAGGCTAACTGGAGTCCAGCCACCTACTTTCAGCGCCTGAGACTGCTCACCGGGCCGTGCTGAGGGAGGCCAGACTGACACACAGAGAGGCAGGGGGCGCTGTGCTCAGCTTCCCATTCATTTTGTCTCTGGTGGCCTAGCCCCGCCCCTTTTCCCTGCCATGTTTAGTTCATTGCTGTCTGTGGAGATGGGTGTTGATGGCTTTGTGTGAAAAAATGCTATTGGCAGCTTTGGAATATGGCTGGAAGCTGCCTGATTGCTTGTAGATGGAATTTCTTTTTTTTTTATTTTTTTAATTGGATCCTTGCTGGTTGGAGCCCCCAATCCCCATCCCCACTGTAACTCCGCCCTAGGCACGTGCCTACATGTGCCTAGTGGCAAATACGGCCCTGCGTGTATCTACCAGACTAGCACCTGGGTGGTACTTGATATAATCAGAAAATGGAAAGTGGAATTTGATGGAAAAGGGAATGGGAACCCTTGCCCTAACCAGCCATATTGTTACCGCCAGCCATACTGTCACACTAGTTTTTATTTTTAATTCCCCCTCCACCAGTACCTGCCAACCAGGCACACTGCAGTACTGCAGAAAACTCACATTTTCTTTATGCTCCTCTGGCAACATCGCACCTTGACACAGAAAGGTCATGTGGTGCAGCCGGGCAATCACAGGTGCCATCTTTTTGGAGAAAAACTGGCACCCTCACCAGGGGATTGTGGAAAAGAAGGGGTGCTTTTTTCAGGCTATGTCGGGGGGGGACCCTGGCATGCCCCCCTGGAGTGGACCAACACCCATTTTATTTAAAATGAGTGTTGATCAAATAAAATTGACCTGGGGGACAGGCTGTCTGAGGGGGTTCTGGACTCATGGACCCACCTGTGGAGTGCTCTTGATTGGTCCAGATAATTGTTTAATTGCTCTGGGATGAAAAGCATTTGCTGTTCATTTCATTAAGACTCTTATCTGCTACATTCCAATGTGCCCTAATTACAATTTTAACACCAGGCCGTCTAGGCCATGAAATTCATGATAACTCTGGCTGACTCACTTCTGTCAGCAGACCATTTTATATATATATAGCATTGGTAAGCTATAACAAGGCATTACTACATCTTCAATGACCTGTTTGGTCTCTAAATGAACAGTTTTGCATATCTATGATTTATCTGAAAAAAATCACTGCTCCTCTCCTAATGGCTGCTTTCTGTTGTCTCAGACTTGTGGGGAGTCCATAGCAGTAAACAGTAAATGAGGGCAGCTGTAAATATATTCAAGGCAGGATTTCTGGCTCTCCTGGTGTGTATGTTGTGGAGTGAAGGCAGTAGTAGGCCAATTATTCTTGCCACTTGTTTGATGGTTTTGTAAGCAAAGTTTTTGCTGCTTTGAAGTTCCATTAAACCATACCACAATTGAGGCACATAAGACAGATTCGATGATGGAAGGGTACAATTGTCGTAGGACTTCTCATGATAACCCCACCTTCTTTAACTGACACAGAAAAAACATTCTCTGCTGTGACTTAGTTTGTGTCAGGGTGGCATTTTTAGCCCAGTTCTTGGTGATGGTTACTCCAAGAAAGATGGTTTCCTCCACTATCGCAACTTCTTTCTCATGTATGAGGATAGGGGGAGGAACTGGCATAGCCTTCCTAAAATCAAATACCATCTCTACTGTTTTCATGGTGTTCAGGACAAGATGGTTCTCCATACACCATTGACTAAGTGCTCCAACTTCCTTCCAGTAGGCATTCTCATTTGTATCTTTTATTAGACCAATAACAGTTCTGTCATCAGTGTACTTGGGAATATTGACAGATTCCGCAAACAAATAGCAGTCATTCATATATAGGGAGAAGAGTATTGGAGAAAGTACACAACCTTGTGGTATGTTCAGTTGGACCAAGTTTAACTTGTGAGAAAGTTTTGGACCCAACAACGAATGTTGTGCACTATGCCAATCAGCTTCAGCTTTCTGTCTAGGATGAATGGCTTTATAGTATAAAGTCTACAAACAGTACCCTCGCATCTGCATCTGTTTGGTCCATATGTTTTAGGATGTATTATATGACCATGTTGATAGCGTCATCCAATGACCAATTTGGCCTATAGGCAAAGTGAAGTGGTGGTCAGTTGAGACTTTTAGGCGAGACAGGATGATTCGTTCAAGTTTCTTCATTGCCACAGAGGTCAATGGAACTGGTCTGTAGTCATATGTTTTTTGGAAATTGGAAATTTGTGGAGCTCCTAAAACAAGTTGGTACCTCGCAAGTTTCCAGGGATTTTTTGCATATTTCGGTAAAAAATGGAGCCAGCTGTTCTGCATACACTTTCAGACAACAAGATGACACTCCACCTGGCTCAGTTTGTTTCTCGGGGTTTATTTGCAGCAGAGTTTAGGCTTTAACATGAAATGTCTTGTTTGTGATTTTTTCTACTGTTTTTTAAAATATTTTTAAGTACAAAACTGAAAAAAAAAATATTGTTTTATTAAAATTGTCTCATTCATTTTAAATAAAACATTTATTTTATTAAAGAAAACCATATTGCATGTAAAAGCCCATTTCTCCTGATTTAGAACGGTACCACATATGTATCGGTAGCCCCTAGTTCCTGTCCTGAAGACACCCCAAACTGAAAAGAGCACTTTATAACATTTACAAAACAAATACAACTACTATCCACACTATAAAGGGTTATTTTAAAAAAAAATTGGCGTGGGGTCCCCCTTCCCAGGGGGGGGAGACCCCATTTTTATGGAATTTTATACCCAGCATAACCAGCCCAGGCAACAGCTATGGGGCTTGTAGAACAGGGTGTGGGAGCCAGCTTTGGTGGCCCCCGACCTGCCAGCTACAAGCCCCAAAGTCTAATAAACCTGGGCTCATCTGCCCCCCCTTGCCTTTGGGGAGGCAGGTAATGGGGGCTCATCACACGCTAGCTGCAGGTGACTTTCCAGACCCTGAGCCTTGTGAACTGGTACAGGGGTCTCATGGATCCCTTACCAGCTCACAAAGGGTTAAATGTAAAATAAAACACACAGACACAGAATAAAAAAAAAATACCATTCTGTGATTACTCACCTGTAGAATGGATATTCTAAATATGCATCACACCTTGCTTCAGAATAGAATAATCACTTCTGTGTTATAGCCACTAGATGGCGCTTTTCTAGCAGAGATGGCAAAAAAAGAAGCCCCTCCCGGTCCATAAATAACTGGGACCTCCCACACATTCCCCAGTATATGAAAGCAGTAAGGGGACCAGGAGAAGCCGATAATTAAAATTAAAAACATGGGGCGTGTCCTAGGTATGGAGCCGTGAGGTCATGTTCTCCCTGTGCTCCCACATCGGTGGCCATTTTTGCCTATAAAGCAGGCAGCAAACCGATCCCAAAAGGAATGGCGAGGAGGAGGAATCCCCAGAAACGTGGAGGGGGATAGCAAAAGGGGTCCCAGCACCCCCAGGTCACCGATTTCAGGAAAGACAGAGCCAAGAGCCGGCGAGACAAAATGGCGAGGATCGCGCTGGGAGCTGGTGAGGAGGCGGAGCCCGAAGTGGCAGCGGCGCCCCCCCCGAGCTCCTGCTATGGGAGGCAAGCCCGAGGGTCAGCGAGTGCCCGGGGCTAAGAGGATGGACAGCGATGCCGGCGATGCGGCCCTTGGGGCCACCGAGGGGCGGCGGCGGGAGACGGTAGCGGCGGCGGGAGGAGCCACTCACCTGCGGCAAGCCCTGCGCCCTGTGCGGGAGGAGCGGCGCCAGTGGAGCGGGCAGTGGAGGCGACGCCAGTGATCAGCTTGCCGGACAGAGGAGCGGTGATGGCGGAGGCTCCGGCGATGAGCGGCGGGTGCACCAAGATTGTAGCTGCGGTCGACAGCGGGGCTGGTGAGAGTACCAAGATGGCGGCCGCCAGTGCTGGAGATCGCGTGGTGGTGACGTGGGGGGGGCGGGGCCTCGGGCGCCAGCCGGGACTCCCCGGACCAGTTGAGGGGACAGAAGGAGCCCGGACGCAGCAGCACCTCACGCGAGGTGGGTTCACAGCGGGACTCGGGTGGGCAGCAGGCACACAGGGAGATGATCGGTGCCTCCAGGGACCAGACTGACAATATTCACCGGTCCCCACCCCCCCCGCCCCTCTGCTGATCACGTTAAGGTCCCCAGGAGGACCCAAGAGGAGATGCCGCCTCCCCAAAATCCCAGAGCTGAGAAGTCCCGGGCTGCTGGGAGACCACCAGGAGATAAACCAGGCTCGACGTCACAATTAAGCCTGGCCAAATTTGCCTTCATGCCCAGGCAGGGTGAAGCTGAAGCCGGAGAGTCATTGGTGGAGGGCCGGCCCGGGGCTGGGGCCCACGCCCCTCTGGGTCTGCCACGGGGGTCCCCAAGGCTCCGACATCCCCTCCCCCTGGAGTCGGAGATTTTAATTCGGCGGCAGGGGCCTTCACCCCCAAGTCCATGTACCCCTCCGCTGTTGCCTTCCCCGGAGCCCTCATGGCCCTCGGGTCAACTAAGCCCGGCCCGATGTCCCCGCATCCACCCCGTTTTTCCCCGGAGCGGAGTCCGGAGCCGTGGATTCTGTGGACGCCTGGCCCCGCGGAGAGAAAACTACAACAGCCTCTTGCCGACTGAGAGATCTGGGCCCTCCCGTGCAGCTGACATTCATAAGGAAACGATTCTGCTTCTACGGAATCTGCCCTCTAGGTCTGACATCGAGGGTCTTATTGCGAAGTACGAGGAGGCACACAGACGTGAGCTAGGAGTGGTCAAGCAGCAAGTCTCCGCGGTTGAGGAGAGGGTGGCTGCGCTCGAGTCGGAGGGCCCTTCGACTGCGACCCGCCTCAGAGCACTCAAGGAGAGGTGCGATCGACAAGAATCTGTACTCCAGGCCCAGATGCTACATACCGATGATATTGAAAATCGTAGCCGTAGAAATAACCTTCGGTTGCGGGGCATCCCGGAAGCCTCGTCAGGAGAAGACCTGAAACGCATAACTACAGCCATATTCAATACGGTGCTGGATAGGGACCCGGACGCTCCAATTGAATTGGGCAGAGTTCATAGAGCACTTGGCCCTCCCAGCTCGGACCCGTCAAGACCAAGGGACGTGGTCTGCAGGGTACACAGCTTCACGCTTAAGGAAGACATCGCCCGTGGTGCATGGCGGAAAGGGGACGTCAACTTTGATGGAGCGAACATCCAGATACTGCAAGATCTCTCGCGCAGGACATTGCTCATGCGCCGAGCCTTGAAGCCATTGCTGGAGACAGTAACGCGTGCTGGGGCGACATATAGGTGGGGGTACCCCTTCCACCTAATCGTGAGAAGAAACCGGGACACTTTCCTGCTGAAATCGCCAAGAGATCTGACGGGCTTATTCGGCTTTCTTCAGTGTGACCCAGTGGAGGTCCCGGACTGGCTGGCGACAAGGGTGGCTCTTCCCTCCCCCCAGTTTGGGAGAGAGTCCAGGAGAGGTCCCGGGGGCCCAAGAAGGCAACGCCATGCGAGAAGACAGGCTATGCCATATGACGCGGAGACGTGAGCTTACTGGTGGTGGGGGGTGCCGTGGCCGCTCCTGTTCCCGGGTGGGGGTCCTGATCACCCATGAATGATCCCAGCATTGGGCCGCTCATGCCGCCGCTGGATGGGTTTTGTGCTCCCTTTCTTTCCGGGGGTGCCCCTCCTGGGGGGGGAAGCGGCCGAGCGCCCTATTTTACATGGGGTAATACCCAGAGTGGAGCTGTCGTTTCTCTTTAGCAATGTGATTAATGTTTGCTTTATTGTTGATTTTGGTTTGCTTTATTGTTGATTTTGGTTTGCTGCTCATTACTTATTTACTCGTTAATCTGCTGGCTGGCCCGATGTGGGAGGGAGTGGTTTGACTTGCGGCAAGTTCCGACAGGCACCCTTCCCCACGTTAGGGCCAACTCGTGGGTCCAGAGGATACTTAGAGTAGAGTCTTGTGTTTATTGTTGTTTTGTTTAACCCTCATAGACAAACATAATTAAATTAAACAGACACAAAAGAGCACTAGATAAAATAATCAGCATATGATGGGTTACATTGAACCCTACGGGCTATGTTTACAGTTAGAGTGTATTGTATCTTGGGTGTATTAATAAAGATATGTATGTTCATTACACTGGGCATTGTATATATCCTCCGCTTATCTGTCACCACTGCACTATGTGCAGTGGTGGTGCTGCTGGCGGTCGCGCCCCCCGACCGCTGACGTGCACCTTGCTGGGCTGTGCGGCGTGTGCTCGGCGCTCTTCGCCGCCTCCGATTTCTCCTCCACGCTGATTGCATAGGCGGGAGGTGCCGGCTGGGGCGGATGTGAGGTGGGGCACCCGGGAGCGCGCCTGCACAGATAAAAAGAGGTAATCGATAGACAACAAATGTCCCGTCCAGGTGAAGTGGCGTATCCACGCAGCACGTCGGCGGTTGTTTAATCTTGGTGTGTGGGGGGGATCGGCAGGCTTTGCTACATTACGGTGACGTATCTACTATTTCAGACTTTATTACATTGTATTTAATTGTATTGTACTATACACCAACCAGTGAGTGTTTTGTTATACCATTTATTTCATCCACTCCCCACAGCTAATTTTTGGCACTATTTTCTGGCACTTGGTTTCACATACCCAGTACACTGTTGCACTCTTCTATATACACTGTTTCTCTGTTCTCATCACCTCTCTGGGTCACACACCCCCTAATATATTCTGGGTTATATTTGGTCAAACCTATATTCACTGGCTTGGTGATAATAGTATACAATGCCATGCCCTTTTATTGTTTGGCATGCAACTACCAATATATATTGATTGTGATAAATTGATTATTTAGCATTGCCTTGCCCATGCCCCCACCACCTTTTCTTTTTATATTGTCTTGTATATGTTTTTTAAATGTGTATGCCCATTTGGGTTCATTGTGATTTTCATTGTCTGATTCTAATAAAATAGCCTAATATATTTTCTATATACTGGTTTGCACTAATTTTTTCAGGGTGAGTGCAGATCATTTTTGGTGCATGTATGGGACATACCAGAGTGTCCCTCCTATGTTCTCTAACCCCCATAGTCCCTCATATTCCCCCCCTCCCACAGCCCGTGCCCACGGTCTCCCCCTTCTTTCCTCTGTTATCCCTCGGAGAGGGCGGGCCCATTTTTTCCATCGACTCTCACACCTCTCCGCCTCCCCCCTCCCACTGTTGTTGAGCTCCCCGAGGGTTCCTCAGGATGGCGGGCGCCAAAATTGTCTCACTGAACGCCAAGGGGTTAAACAGCCCCGAAAAGCGGTCCATGATCCTGCGAAACCTGAGGGGCCTTAGAGCACAAGTGGGCTTCCTACAGGAGACACACTTCAAATCTTCAAATCCTCCATCAATAGGCGACAGGTTCTTCCCGAGGTCATATAACAGATACTCGCCCGATTCCAGGTCCAGAGGGGTCAGTATCGTTATAGCGAAATCCCTAATGTGGGAATTCGAGGACTACAGAATGGATACAGAGGGTAGATGGTTGTTCGTCAATGGGAAGATGCTCTCTGAAATGGTCACGTTGGTTAACGTATATGCCCCGAACACCGGGCAGGTTTCTTTCATTGAGAACCTGCTAGAGGCACTTGTGGAATTTCGGGAGGGAGAACTGATAGTTGGCGGGGATTTCAACCTGGCGCTAGAGCCCTTGGTGGACACATCTAGCGGGGGGCCCCACATTTCATACGCCAAACTAAAGCGAATTAGGAAGGCCCTCCATATGCACCGACTGGTAGACCCATGGCGAATCCAGCACCCTGATACGAAGGATTATACCTTCTTCTTGCACCCTCATAACTCCTACTCAAGAATTGACCTATTCTTGGTTCCACATTCCTTGCTGCCCTGGGTAGAAGACTCGACGATAGGCAACATTACCCTGTCTGATCATGCCCCCATAACTCTAACAGTCAAGGGCCGCTCTCCCGCCCCCAAGAGCTGGTCCTGGCATCTAAACGACTCACTCCTGGACGACCAGAGGGTGATGGAGGATGTCCAGAGGGAACTTAAAAGTTTCTTAGGCCACGGAGCTAGGGTCAAAAGGGAAAAAATGGAATGCACCATGAATCTTCTCAGGGAGATAGGTAAACTGGAAACGCTGCATAAAAAGTCCCTGTCTGCCGCTCACTTGTCTACCCTGACTCTATTGAGAGAGAAACTGAAAACGGTTTGTTGTGACAAAATCAAAGCGCAGCTAGTGCAATGCCGGCGCGCATTTTACGAGTCCGGGGACAAGTGTGGCAGACTGCTGGCTAGAGCCCTGCGAACTGAAAGAGCCAAGACCTTTGTCCCTAAAATAACTGACCACGGAGGCAAGGTTACACACCTTGCGGAGGGCATAGCAGAAGCGTTCCGTGTTTTCTATAAAGACCTCTACAACTTGCCAGAGACTCGGGAACTTGGGCAGGAGCAGCGATGTGGGTATTACATTAGAGGCTCAGGGATGCCGACTCTCCCGGAACAGGTGATCGCAGAGCTTGAGGAGCCGATTTCTATGCTTGAGTTGCAGGGAGCGCTAGCAAACACGGCTAAGGGGAGAGCACCTGGTCCGGACGGGTTTAACCTTCAGTACTACAAAAAATTGCTCCCTGTCCTGGGCCCTAAACTTCTGTCCATGATGAACACCATAGTAGAGGGGGCCTCACTCCCTAGGGACACACTCAGAGCTCATATTGCGGTTATCCCCAAGGAGGGCAAGGATCCCACCCTCTGTGCTAGCTACCGGCCCATTTCCCTCCTGAACACTGACATCAAGCTCTTTGCTAAGATTTTGGCATCCAGGATTGCCCCTCACCTGCACTTAGTGATTGGTCCTGACCAGGTGGGCTTTATGCCTTTGAGAGAGGCTCGAGACAACACCACCAAAGTGTTAAACGTAATCCATCTGGCTCAGAAACAGAGGACACCTGTCCTTCTGCTCTCCACAGACGCCGAAAAAGCCTTTGACAGGGTCAACTGGGGGTTCATGCGCTCGGTCCTGGGGCATATTGGCCTTGGCCCGAACATGCTGAGCTGGATTGGAAGTCTTTATAGCGGCCCTTCGGCGTCTGTGAGAGTAAACGGACTCTCGTCCGGATCCTTCGGGATCACCAACGGGACGAGACAGGGCTGTCCTCTGTCTCCATTAATTTTCATATTGGTGCTGGAGCCCTTCCTGTGTAGGGTGAGGGGGAATCCGGATGTCAGAGGAGTGGAAAACGCATTGGGGCACTACAAAGTCGCGGCCTACGCCGACGACCTAATCTTCTTCCTGTCCTGCCCAGAGGTGACCCTGTCGAACCTCATGAAAGACCTGAGAGAGTATGGGAGCCTGTCTGGGTACAAGATAAATTATCAGAAGTCCGAGGCCTTAAATGTCGGTATCCCAGCATCAAGATTTGAGAAACTACAGGGTTCCTTCAAGTTTAGATGGGCAGAGGGCAACGTCAGCTATCTGGGAACTAAGATCAGTAGCGACCTCTCTAAAATATTTGCTCTTAATTTCCCTCCGCTGCTGAAGCACTTCGAGGAAGAAACCACCAGGTGGGCAAAGCGGAAACTTTCGTGGTTCGGTAAATGCAACGCGGTCAAGATGACTCTCCTGCCCCGTTTGCTTTACCTTATGCAGGCTTTGCCAGTTGCGATCCCAAGCTCCTACCTTCAGAAAGTGCGAGCTATATTTATTAAGTTCATCTGGGATGGGAGGAGGCCAAGGGTGAGGGGGAGCTTGCTGATGAGAACAAAGGAGAGAGGTGGTGTAGGTGTCCCCGATCCAGCAATGTACCATATAGCTGTCCACCTAAATAGGGTGGTTTATTGGTGCATCCATGGACGCCACAAACAGTGGATTGGCCTAGAGCAGAGTTTCCTGGTGTGCCCGATCGGGGGCGCCCCCTGGCTAACCAGAGAGGGATTGACGCAGGTAAAGCATCACGCCACTATTGGTCCGACACTGAATGTGTGTAAGGCTGCGCTGCAACATGAGGGGATCTCTCCTTTCCCCTCCCCCATGTACCCTATTTTGGGGAACCCGAGTTTCACGCCAGGAAATAGTGGGCCAACGGCTGCGGCATGGACTAGAGCGCACGTGTATAGGCGGGTCACTTCAGGGTGCAAGATGGGTGGGCCCCATTAGTGGAACTGGCACGGAGGCATGGAGTCCCCGAATGGTCTCATTGGCAACGTATGCAGCTGGGCCACTTTTTGGCACCCCTGCAAGATTTTAGGGAGGGTAGGTGTGCTCCCACGGCCTTTGAGGAGATGTGCCAGAGCAGGGAGGTGGTGAGGCACACCCTCTCTAGGATATACAAGTTGTTGATAGACCCCCCAGATGAAGAAGTCCCCGCTTACTTAGTGAAATGGGAAAGGGACCTTAAGGAAACGTGGACACCTGAGCAGCGCAAAAAACTTCTGATACTCCAACACAAATCGTCGACATGCACCAGATACCAAGAATGCGGCTACAAGCTGCTAACTAGGTGGTACAGGGTCCCGGTGGCCCTAAACAAGTGGTCGCCAGAGACTCCTGCGGAATGCTGGAGGTGTGGTGAAGGGAGGGGGGACTTGCTGCATGTGTTTTGGTCCTGTCCCAGATTGAAGGAATTTTGGAACGGGGTGAGATTGGTGGCGGAAAAGGTCTCGGGCTTGGAGGTCCCTGACGACCCGGCTTTGTGTCTCCTCCATAGGACAGAGGTTCCAATAAAAAGGTACCGCAAATCAATTTTGTGTCACCTGTTGAATGCAGCAAAGGCCTGCATTCCTCAGATGTGGAGGAGCAAGGAACCTCCGGACATGCTGTCATGGTTTCGAAGGGTGAATGACATAATGAGGTTTGAGAACATGATGGCCTCCCGGGATGGTACCTATGAGAGGTTCGCTTCCACGTGGCGCGGATGGATGGTCTTTACGGAGTCTGCTGAGGGGAAGAGCCTCTTAGGCTTGACCTAGGAGATTTCTCTGCCCCTCGTAGTGTTTCCCCTCCCCCTCCCCCCTCCCCTCTCACTTCTCCACCCCCCCCCCCTGCTTAGTGCTCCATGCCATAGATATCTGGTTTTCCCGGAGAATGCTGCAATAAGGCCAGAGATAGAATGGTTGGTATTGGAGTTTCTTTATTGATATGTGATGTTTAAAACGTTGTGTACTCTCACTGAGTGATTATATGCTTGTATCATTAAGCTACTGTGTCGCTGTGTACAATGTCTTTACCTTTCCTGTTTCACGTTCTGTTTACCTTGTGAAAATATTCTTATAAATAAAGAATTTATAAAAAAAAAAAATTCACCATATAGAGAATCCAAGATACAACTCAGGGTGGGACGAAGCAGGGTGTGATGCATACTTATAATATCCATTCTACAGGTGAGTAATCACAGAATGGTATTATTCCAAGTATGCATCACACCCTGCTTCGGAATAGAATAATCACTTCTGGGACATCCAATAGCAGTGTCCAACAATGGGTGGGGATCCAAAAGGCAATAATGCACAAATCAAACCACTGCAGCTTGCAGAACTTTGCGACCAAAGTTCAAAGGTATGAACAGAAGATCAAGTAGCAGCCTTACAAACTTGTTCAACAGAGGCCTGGTGCTGAAAAGCCCAAGAAGCCCCAACAGCACGAGTAGAATAAGCAGTGATCCGTAAAGGGGGATCCCTCCCCTTGGCAGAATAGGCCCTAACAATGGCCTGACAAATCCATTTGCTAATAGAAACATAGAAGGTTGACGGCAGAAGGAGACCATACGGTCCATCTAGTCTGCCCTTATGTGTATACTGTATGTACTCTTTATCTTAGGATAGATGTGTGCTTATACCAAGCATGTTTAAATTCAGTGACTGTTGATTTTTTAACTACCTCTGCTGGAAGTTTGTTCCAAGTATCTACTACTCTTTCTGTAAAATAATATTTTCTAACATTGCTCCTGATTAGAGATGAGCGAACTTTTGAAAAATTCGATTCGACTGATTCGCCGAATTTTCCGACAAAAATCGTTTCGACCTGAATTTATTCGCGACGAATCGCTATTAAAAACGGCTATTTCTGAGCCTCCTAGAGCCTCAATAGGGTTGTAAACCATTCTGCCTTGCTGTAACACGCACAGGATGCATGCTGGGTTAGTTAAATAATACTTTGAATAAATATCACATGCAGATCAGAGGCATCGCTAATAGAATCGCAGAGCGGCACAATTGCAGACAGTTGAAGTGGCATCACTATGAGGGGCAGGAGCACAAACATTGCTTTAAAGAGACACTGGAGTTGGCAGCAGCAGGAGCCCAAAAATTGGATGAATCACACCCTGGAGTTGCAAGCAGCAGCAGCAGCAGGAGCCCAAACATTACTTTAAAGAGACACTGGGGTTGGCTTCAGGAGCCCAAAAATTGGATGATTCACACCCTGGAGTCGGCAGCAGCAGCAGCAGCAGCCCAAATATTATTTAAAGAGACCCTGGGGTTGGCTTCAGGAGCCCAAAAATTGGATGAATCACACCCTGCAGTTGGAAGCAGCAGCAGCAGGAGCCCAGATATTACTTTAAAGAGACCCTGGGGTTGGCTTCAGGAGCCCAAAAATTGGATGAATCACACCCTGGAGTTGGCAGCAGCAGCAGCAGGAGCCCAAACATTACTTTAAAGAGACCCTGGGGTTGGCTTCAGGAGCCCAAAAATTGGATGAATCACACCCTGGAGTTGGCAGCAGCAGCAGGAGCCCAAATATTACTTTAAAGTGACACTGGGGTTGGCTTCAGTAGCCCAAAAATTGGATGAATCACACCCTGGAGTTGGCAGCAGCAGCAGCAGGAGCCCAAATATTACTTTAAAGAGACCCTGGGGTTGGCTTCAGGAGCCCAAAAATTGGATGAATCACACCCTGGAGTTGGCAGCAGCAGCAGGAGCCCAAATATTACTTTAAAGAGACACTGGGGTTGGCTTCAGTAGCCCAAAAATTGGATGAATCACACCCTGGAGTTGGCAGCAGCAGCAGCCCAAATATTACTTTATAGAGACCCTGGGGTTGGCTTCAGGAGCCCAAAAATTGGATGAATCACACCCTGGAGTTGGCAGGAGTTGGCAGCAGCAGCAGCAACAGGAGCCCAAACGTTACTTTAAAGAGACACTGGAGTTGGCTTCAGGAGCCCAAAAATTGGATGATTCACACCCTGGAGTTGGCAGCAGCAGCAGCAGCAGGAGCAGCAGCAGCAGCAGGAGCCCAAACATTACTTTAAAGAGACACTGGAGTTGGCTTCAGGAGCCCAAAAATTGGATGATTCACACCCTGGAGTTGGCAGCAGCAGCAGCAGGAGCCCAAATATTACTTTAAAGAGACACTGGAGTTGGCTTCAGGAGCCCAAAAATTGGATGATTCACACCCTCGAGTTGGCAGCAGCAGGAGCCCAAATATTACTTTAAAGAGACACTGGGGTTGGCTTCAGTAGCCCAAAAATTGGATGAATCACACCCTGGAGTTGGCAGCAGCAGCAGCAGGAGCCCAAATATTACTTTAAAGAGACCCTGGGGTTGGCTTCAGGAGCCCAAAAATTGGATGAATCACACCCTGGAGTTGGCAGGAGTTGGCAGCAGCAGCAGCAGCAACAGGAGCCCAAACATTACTTTAAAGAGACACTGGAGTTGGCTTCAGGAGCCCAAAAATTGGATGATTCACACCCTGGAGTTGGCAGCAGCAGGAGCAGCAGCAGCAGCAGGAGCCCAAACATTACTTTAAAGAGACACTGGAGTTGGCTTCAGGAGCCCAAAAACTGGATGATTCACACCCTGGAGTTGGCAGCAGCAGGAGCCCAAATATTACTTTAAAGAGACCCTGGGGTTGGCTTCAGGAGGCCAAAAATTGGATGAATCACACCCTGGAGTTGGCAGCAGCAGGAGCCCAAATATTACTTTAAAGAGACCCTGGGGTTGGCTTCAGGAGCCCAAAAATTGGATGAATCACACCCTGGAGTTGGCAGGAGTTGGCAGCAGCAGCAACAGGAGCCCAAACATTACTTTAAAGAGACACTGGAGTTGGCTTCAGTAGCCCAAAAAATTGGATGAATCACACCCTGGAGTTGGCAGCAGCAGCAGCAGGAGCCCAAATATTACTTTAAAGAGACCCTGGGGTTGGCTTCAGGAGCCCACAAATTGGATGAATCACACCCTGGAGTTGGCGGCAGCAGCAGCAGCAGGAGCCCAAATATTATTTTAAAGAGACCCTGGGGTTGGCTTCAGGAGCCCAAAAATTGGATGAATCACACCCTGGAGTAGGCAGGAGTTGGCAGCAGCAGCAGCAGCAACAGGAGCCCAAACATTACTTTAAAGAGACACTGGAGTTGGCTTCAGGAGCCCAAAAATTGGATGATTCACACCCTGGAGTTGGCAGCAGCAGGAGCCCAAATATTACTTTAAAGAGACCCTGGGGTTGGCTTCAGGAGCCCAAAAATTGGATGATTCACACCCTGGAGTTGGCAGCAGCAGCAGGAGCCCAAATATTACTTTAAAGAGACACTGGAGTTGGCTTCAGGAGCCCAAAAACTGGATGATTCACACCCTGGAGTTGGCAGCAGCAGGAGCCCAAATATTACTTTAAAGAGACCCTGGGGTTGGCTTCAGGAGGCCAAAAATTGGATGAATCACACCCTGGAGTTGGCAGCAGCAGCAGCAGGAGCCCAAATATTACTTTAAAGAGACCCTGGGGTTGGCTTCAGGAGCCCAAAAATTGGATGAATCACACCCTGGAGTTGGCAGGAGTTGGCAGCAGCAGCAACAGGAGCCCAAACATTACTTTAAAGAGACACTGGAGTTGGCTTCAGTAGCCCAAAAAATTGGATGAATCACACCCTGGAGTTGGCAGCAGCAGCAGCAGGAGCCCAAATATTACTTTAAAGAGACCCTGGGGTTGGCTTCAGGAGCCCACAAATTGGATGAATCACACCCTGGAGTTGGCAGCAGCAGCAGCAGCAGGAGCCCAAATATTATTTTAAAGAGACCCTGGGGTTGGCTTCAGGAGCCCAAAAATTGGATGAATCACACCCTGGAGTTGGCAGGAGTTGGCAGCAGCAGCAGCGGCAACAGGAGCCCAAACATTACTTTAAAGAGACACTGGAGTTGGCTTCAGGAGCCCAAAAATTGGATGATTCACACCCTGGAGTTGGCAGCAGCAGGAGCCCAAACATTACTTTAAAGAGACCCTGGGGTTGGCTTCAGGAGCCCAAAATTGGATGAATCACACCCTGGAGTTGGCAGCAGCAGCAGGAGCCCAAATATTACTTTAAAGAGACACTGGGGTTGGCTTCAGTAGCCCAAAAATTGGATGAATCACACCCTGGAGTTGGCAGCAGCAGCAGCAGGAGCCCAAACATTACTTTAAAGAGACCCTGGGGTTGGCTTCAGGAGCCCAAAATTGGATGAATCACACCCTGGAGTTGGCAGGAGTTGGCAGCAGCAGCAGCAGCAACAGGAGCCCAAACATTACTTTAAAGAGACACTGGAGTTGGCTTCAGGAGCCCAAAAATTGGATGATTCACACCCTGGAGTTGGCAGCAGCAGCAGCAGGAGCCCAAATATTACTTTAAAGAGACACTGGAGTTGGCTTCAGGAGCCCAAAAATTGCATGATTCACACCCTGGAGTTGGCAGCAGCAGCAGCAGCAGCAGGAGCCCAAATATTACTTTAAAGAGACACTGGGGTTGGCTTCAGGAGGCCAAAAATTGGATGAATCACACCCTGGAGTTGGCAGGAGTTGGCAGCAGCAGCAGCAGCAGCAACAAGAGCCCAAACATTACTTTAAAGAAACACTGGAGTTGGCTTCAGGAGCCCAAAAATTGGATGATTCACACCCCGGAGTTGGCAGCAGCAGCAGCAGGAGCAGCAGCAGCAGGAGCAGCAGCAGCAGCAGCAGCAGCCCAAACATTTCTTTAAAGAGACACTGGAGTTGGCTTCAGGAGCCCAAAAATTGGATGATTCACACTCTGGAGTTGGCAGCAGCAGCAACAGGAGCCCAAACATTACTTTAAAGAGACACTGGAATTGGCTTCAGGAGGCCAAAAATTGGATGAATCACACCCTGGAGTTGGCAGCAGCAGCAGCAGGAGCCCAAATATTACTTTAAAGAGACACTGGGGTTGGCTTCAGTAGCCCAACAATTGGATGAATCACACCCTGGAGTTGGCAGCAGCAGCAGCAGGAGCCCAAATATTATTTTAAAGAGACCCTCGGGTTGGCTTCAGGAGCCCAAAAATTGGATGAATCACACCCTGGAGCTGGCAGGAGTTGGCAGCAGCAGCAGCAGCAACAGGAGCCCAAACATTACTTTAAAGAGACACTGGAGTTGGCTTCAGGAGCCCAAAAATTGGATGATTCACACCCTGGAGTTGGCAGCAGCAGGAGCCCAAATATTACTTTAAAGAGACCCTGGGGTTGGCTTCAGGAGCCCAAAAATTGGATGAATCACACCCTGGAGTTGGCAGCAGCAACAGGAGCCCAAATATTATTTTAAAGAGACCCTGGGGTTGGCTTCAGGAGCCCAAAAATTGGATGAATCACACCCTGGAGTTGGCAGGAGTTGGCAGCAGCAGCAGCAGCAACAGGAGCCCAAACATTACTTTAAAGAGACACTGGAGTTGGCTTCAGGAGCCCAAAAATTGGATGATTCACACCCTGGAGTTGGCAGCAGCAGGAGCCCAAATATTACTTTAAAGAGACCCTGGGGTTGGCTTCAGGAGCCCAAAAATTGGATGATTCACACCCTGGAGTTGGCAGCAGCAGCAGGAGCCCAAATATTACTTTAAAGAGACACTGGAGTTGGCTTCAGGAGCCCAAAAACTGGATGATTCACACCCTGGAGTTGGCAGCAGCAGGAGCCCAAATATTACTTTAAAGAGACCCTGGGGTTGGCTTCAGGAGGCCAAAAATTGGATGAATCACACCCTGGAGTTGGCAGCAGCAGCAGCAGGAGCCCAAATATTACTTTAAAGAGACCCTGGGGTTGGCTTCAGGAGCCCAAAAATTGGATGAATCACACCCTGGAGTTGGCAGGAGTTGGCAGCAGCAGCAACAGGAGCCCAAACATTACTTTAAAGAGACACTGGAGTTGGCTTCAGTAGCCCAAAAAATTGGATGAATCACACCCTGGAGTTGGCAGCAGCAGCAGCAGGAGCCCAAATATTACTTTAAAGAGACCCTGGGGTTGGCTTCAGGAGCCCACAAATTGGATGAATCACACCCTGGAGTTGGCAGCAGCAGCAGCAGGAGCCCAAATATTATTTTAAAGAGACCCTGGGGTTGGCTTCAGGAGCCCAAAAATTGGATGAATCACACCCTGGAGTTGGCAGGAGTTGGCAGCAGCAGCAGCAGCAACAGGAGCCCAAACATTACTTTAAAGAGACACTGGAGTTGGCTTCCGGAGCCCAAAAATTGGATGATTCACACCCTGGAGTTGGCAGCAGCAGGAGCCCAAACATTACTTTAAAGAGACCCTGGGGTTGGCTTCAGGAGCCCAAAATTGGATGAATCACACCCTGGAGTTGGCAGCAGCAGCAGGAGCCCAAATATTACTTTAAAGAGACACTGGGGTTGGCTTCAGTAGCCCAAAAATTGGATGAATCACACCCTGGAGTTGGCAGCAGCAGCAGCAGGAGCCCAAACATTACTTTAAAGAGACCCTGGGGTTGGCTTCAGGAGCCCAAAATTGGATGAATCACACCCTGGAGTTGGCAGGAGTTGGCAGCAGCAGCAACAGGAGCCCAAACATTACTTTAAAGAGACACTGGAGTTGGCTTCAGGAGCCCAAAAATTGGATGATTCACACCCTGGAGTTGGCAGCAGCAGCAGCAGGAGCCCAAATATTACTTTAAAGAGACACTGGAGTTGGCTTCAGGAGCCCAAAAATTGCATGATTCACACCCTGGAGTTGGCAGCAGCAGCAGCAGGAGCCCAAATATTACTTTAAAGAGACCCTGGGGTTGGCTTCAGGAGGCCAAAAATTGGATGAATCACACCCTGGAGTTGGCAGCAGCAGCAGCAGGAGCCCAAATATTACTTTAAAGAGACCCTGGGGTTGGCTTCAGGAGCCCAAAAATTGGATGAATCAAACCCTGGAGTTGGCAGGAGTTGGCAGCAGCAGCAGCAGCAACAGGAGCCCAAATATTACTTTAAAGAGACCCTGGGGTTGGCTTCAGGAGGCCAAAAATTGGATGAATCACACCCTGGAGTTGGCAGCAGCAGCAGCAGGAGCCCAAATATTACTTTAAAGAGACACTGGGGTTGGCTTCAGTAGCCCAAAAATTAGATGAATCACACCCTGGAGTTGGCAGCAGCAGCAGCAGGAGCCCAAATATTATTTTAAAGAGACCCTCGGGTTGGCTTCAGGAGCCCAAAATTTGGATGAATCACACCCTGGAGTTGGCAGGAGTTGGCAGCAGCAGCAAGAGCCCAAATATTACTTTAAAGAGACCCTGGGGTTGGCTTCAGGAGGCCAAAATTTGGATGAATCACACCCTGGAGTTGGCAGCAGCAGCAGGAGCCCAAATATTACTTTAAAGAGACACTGGGGTTGGCTTCAGGAGGCCAAAAATTGGATGAATCACACCCTGGAGTTGGCAGGAGTTGGCAGCAGCAGCAGCAGCAGCAACAAGAGCCCAAACATTACTTTAAAGAAACACTGGAGTTGGCTTCAGGAGCCCAAAAATTGGATGATTCACACCCCGGAGTTGGCAGCAGCAGCAGCAGGAGCAGCAGCAGCAGGAGCAGCAGCAGCAGCAGCAGCCCAAACATTTCTTTAAAGAGACACTGGAGTTGGCTTCAGGAGCCCAAAAATTGGATGATTCACACTCTGGAGTTGGCAGCAGCAGCAACAGGAGCCCAAACATTACTTTAAAGAGACACTGGAATTGGCTTCAGGAGGCCAAAAATTGGATGAATCACACCCTGGAGTTGGCAGCAGCAGCAGCAGGAGCCCAAATATTACTTTAAAGAGACACTGGGGTTGGCTTCAGTAGCCCAAAAATTGGATGAATCACACCCTGGAGTTGGCAGCAGCAGCAGCAGGAGCCCAAATATTATTTTAAAGAGACCCTCGGGTTGGCTTCAGGAGCCCAAAAATTGGATGAATCACACCCTGGAGCTGGCAGGAGTTGGCAGCAGCAGCAGCAGCAACAGGAGCCCAAACATTACTTTAAAGAGACACTGGAGTTGGCTTCAGGAGCCCAAAAATTGGATGATTCACACCCTGGAGTTGGCAGCAGCAGGAGCCCAAATATTACTTTAAAGAGACCCTGGGGTTGGCTTCAGGAGCCCAAAAATTGGATGAATCACACCCTGGAGTTGGCAGCAGCAACAGGAGCCCAAATATTACTTTAAAGAGACACTAGGGTTGGCTTCAGTAGCCCAAAAATTGGATGAATCACACCCTGGAGTTGGCAGGAGTTGGCAGCAGCAGCAGCAGCAACAGGAGCCCAAACATTACTTGAAAGAAACACTGGAGTTGGCTTCAGGAGCCCAAAAATTGGATGATTCACACCCTGGAGTTGGCAGCAGCAGCAGCAGGAGCAGCAGCAGGAGCAGCAGCAGCAGCAGCAGCCCAAACATTTCTTTAAAGAGACACTGGAGTTGGCTTCAGGAGCCCAAAAATTGGATGATTCACACCCTGGAGTTGGCAGCAGCAGCAGCAGGAGCCCAAATATTACTTTAAAGAGACACTGGAGTTGGCTTCAGGAGCCCAAAAATTGGATGATTCACACCCTGGAGTTGGCAGCAGCAGCAGCAGCAGGAGCCCAAATATTACTTTAAAGAGACCCTGGGGTTGGCTTCAGGAGGCCAAAAATTGGATGAATCACACCCTGGAGTTGGCAGCAGCAGCAGCAGGAGCCCAAATATTACTTTAAAGAGACCCTGGGGTTGGCTACAGGAGCCCAAAAATTGGATGAATCACACCCTGGAGTTGGCAGGAGTTGGCAGAGGCAGCAGCAGCAACAGGAGCCCAAACATTACTTTAAAGAGACATTGGAGTTGGCTTCAGGAGCCCAAAAATTGGATGAATCACACCCTGGAGTTGGCAGCAGCAGCAGCCGGAGCCCAAATATTACTTTAAAGAGACACTGGGGTTGGCTTCAGTAGCCCAAAAATTGATTGAATCACACCCTGTAGTTGGCGGCAGCAGCAGCAGGAGCCCAAATATTACTTTAAAGAGACCCTGGGGTTGGCTTCAGGAGCCCAAAAATTGGATGAATCACACCCTGGAGTTGGCAGCAGCAGCAACAGGAGCCCAAATATTACTTTAAAGAGACCCTGGGGTTGGCTTCAGGAGCCCAAAAATTGGATGAATCACACCCTGGAGTTGGCAGGAGTTGGCAGCAGCAGCAGCAGCAACAGGAGCCCAAACATTACTTTAAAGAGACACTGGAGTTGGCTTCAGGAGGCCAAAAATTGGATGAATCACACCCTGGAGTTGGCAGCAGCAGCAGCAGCAGGAGCCCAAATATTACTTTAAAGAGACCCTAAGGTTGGCTTCAGGAGCCCAAAAATTGGAAGAATCACACCCTGGAGTTGGCAGCAGCAGCAGCAGGAGCCCAAATATTACTTTAAAGAGACACTGAGGTTGGCTTCAGTAGCCCAAAAATTGGATGAATCACACCCTGGAGTTGGCAGCAGCAGCAGCAGCAGGAGCCCAAATATTGCTTTAAAGAGACACTGGGGTTGGCTTCAGTAGCCCAAAAATTGGATGAATCACACCCTGGAGTTGGCAGCAGCAGCAGCAGGAGCCCAAATATTGCTTTAAAGAGACCCTGGGGTTGGCTTCAGGAGCCCAAAAATTGGATGAATCACACCCTGGAGTTGGCAGGAGTTGGCAGCAGCAGCAGCAGCAACAGGAGCCCAAACATTACTTTAAAGAGACCTTGGGGTTGGCTTCAGGAGCCCAAAAATTGGATGAATCACACCCTGGAGTTGGCAGCAGCAGCAGGAGCCCAAATATTTCTTTAAAGAGACACTGGGGTTGGCTTCAGTAGCCCAAAAATTGGATGAATCACACCCTGGAGTTGGCAGCAGCAGCAGCAGGAGCCCAAATATTACTTTAAAGAGACCCTGGGGTTGGCTTCAGGAGCCAAAAAATTGGATGAATCACACCCTGGAGTTGGCAGCAGCAGCAGCAGGAGCCCAAATATTACTTTAAAGAGACACTGGAGTTGGCTTCAGGAGCCCAAAAATTGGATGAATCACACCCTGGAGTTGGCAGCAGCAGCAACAGGAGCCCAAATATTACTTTAAAGAGACCCTGGGGTTGGCTTCAGGAGCCCAAAAATTGGATGAATCACACCCTGGAGTTGGCAGGAGTTGGCAGCAGCAGCAGCAGCAACAGGAGCCCAAACATTACTTTAAAGAGACACTGGAGTTGGCTTCAGGAGCCCAAACATTGGATTAATCACACCCTGGAGTTGGCAGCAGCAGCAGCAGCAGGAGCCCAAATATTGCTTTAAAGAGACACTGGGGTTGGCTTCAGGAGCCAAAAAATTGGATGAATCACACCCTGGAGTTGGCAGCAGCAGCAGCAGGAGCCCAAATATTACTTTAAAGAGACACTGGAGTTGGCTTCAGGAGCCCAAAAATTGGATGAATCACACCCTGGAGTTGGCAGGAGTTGGCAGCAGCAGCAGCAGCAACAGGAGCCCAAACATTACTTTAAAGAGACCCTGGGGTTGGCTTCAGGAGCCCAAAAATTGGATGAATCACACCCTGGAGTTGGCAGCAGCAGCAGCAGGAGCCCAAATATTACTTTAAAGAGACACTGGGGTTGGCTTCAGTAGCCCAAAAATTGGATGAATCACACCCTGGAGTTTGCAGCAGCAGCAGCAGGAGCCCAAATATTACTTTAAAGAGACCCTGGGGTTGGCTTCAGGAGCCCAAAAATTGGATGAATCACACCCTGGAGTTGGCAGCAGCAGCCGGAGCCCAAATATTACTTTAAAGAGACACTGGGGTTGGCTTCAGTAGCCCAAAAATTGGATGAATCACACCCTGGAGTTGGCAGCAGCAGGAGCCCAAATATTACTTTAAAGAGACCCTGGGGGTGGCTTCAGGAGCCCAAAAATTGGATGAATCACACCCTGGAGTTGGCAGCAGCAGCAGGAGCCCAAATATTACTTTAAAGAGACCCTGGGGTTGGCTTCAGGAGCCCAAAAATTGGATGAATCACACCCTGGAGTTGGCAGCAGCAGCAGCAGGAGCCCAAACATTACTTTAAAGAGACCCTGGGGTTGGCTTCAAGAGCCAAAAAATTGGATGAATCACACCCTGGAGTTGGCAGCAGCAGCCGGAGCCCAAATATTACTTTAAAGAGACACTGGGGTTGGCTTCAGTAGCCCAAAAATTGGATGAATCACACCCTGGAGTTGGCAGCAGCAGGAGCCCAAATATTACTTTAAAGAGACCCTGGGGGTGGCTTCAGGAGCCCAAAAATTGGATGAATCACACCCTGGAGTTGGCAGCAGCAGCAGCAGGAGCCCAAACATTACTTTAAAGAGACCCTGGGGTTGGCTTCAGGAGCCCAAAAATTGGATGAATCACACCCTGGAGTTGGCAGGAGTTGGCAGCAGCAGCAACAGGAGCCCAAACATTACTTTAAAGAGACACTGGAGTTGGCTTAAGGAGCCCCGAAATTGGATGATTCACACCCTGGAGTTGGCAGCAGCAGGAGCCCAAACATTACTTTAAAGAGACACTGGAGTTGGCTTCAGAAGCCCAAAAATTGGATGATTCACACCCTGGAGTTGGCAGCAGCAGCAGCAGGAGCCCAAATGTTACTTTAAAGAGACACTGGAGTTGGCTTCAGGAGCCCAAAAATTGGATGATTCACATCCTGGAGTTGGCAGCAGCAGCAGCAGGAGCCCAAATATTACTTTAAAGAGACCCTGGGGTTGGCTTCAGGAGGCCAAAAATTGGATGAATCACACCCTGGAGTTGGCAGCAGCAGGAGCCCAAATATTACTTTAAAGAGACCCTGGGGTTGGCTTCAGGAGCCCAAAAATTGGATGATTCACACCCTGGAGTTGGCAGCAGCAGGAGCCCAAATATTACTTTAAAGAGACACTGGAGTTGGCTTCAGGAGCCCATAAATTGGATGATTCACACCCTGGAGTTGGCAGCAGCAGCAGCAGGAGCCCAAATATTACTTTAAAGAGACCCTGGGGTTGGCTTCAGGAGCCCAAAAATTGGATGAATCACACCCTGGAGTTGGCAGCAGCAGGAGCCCAAATATTACTTTAAAGAGACCCTGGGGTTGGCTACAGGAGCCCAAAATTTGGATGAATCACACCCTGGAGTTAGCAGGAGTTGGCAGCAGCAGCAGCAACAGGAGCCCAAACATTACTTTAAAGAGACATTGGAGTTGGCTTCAGGAGCCCAAAAATTGGATGAATCACACCCTGGAGTTGGCAGCAGCAGCAGCCAGAGCCCAAATATTACTTTAAACTGACACTGGGGTTGGCTTCAGTAGCCCAAAAATTGGATGAATCACACCCTGGAGTTGGCAGCAGCAGCAGCAGGAGCCCAAATATTACTTTAAAGAGACCCTGGGGTTGGCTTCAGGAGCCCAACAATTTGGATGAATCACACCCTGGAGTTGGCAGGAGTTGGCATCAGCAGCAGCAGCAACAGGAGCCCAAACATTACTTTAAAGAGACACTGGAGTTGGCTTCAGGAGCCCAAAAATTGGATTAATCACACCCTGGAGTTGGCAGCAGCAGGAGCAGCAGCAGCAGCAGGAGCCCAAACATTACTTTAAAGAGACACTGGAGTTGGCTTCAGGAGCCCAAAAATTGGATGATTCACACCCTGGAGTTGGCAGCAGCAGCAGCAGGAGCCCAAATATTACTTTAAAGAGACACTGGAGTTGGCTTAAGGAGCCCAAAAATTGGATGATTCACACCCTGGAGTTGGCAGCAGCAGGAGCCCAAATATTACTTTAAAGAGACCCTGGGGTTGGCTTCAGGAGGCCAAAAATTGGATGAATCACACCCTGGAGTTGGCAGCAGCAGGAGCCCAAATATTACTTTAAAGAGACCCTGGGGTTGGCTTCAGGAGCCCAAAAATTGGATGAATCACACCCTGGAGTTGGCAGGAGTTGGCAGCAGCAGCAGCAGCAACAGGAGCCCAAACATTACTTTAAAGAGACACTGGAGTTGGCTTCAGGAGGCCAAAAATTGGATGAATCACACCCTGGAGTTGGCAGCAGCAGCAGCAGGAGCCCAAATATTACTTTAAAGAGACCCTGGGGTTGGCTTCAGGAGCCCAAAAATTGGATGAATCACACCCTGGAGTTGGCAGCAGCAGCAGGAGCCCAAATATTACTTTAAAGAGACACTGGGGTTGGCTTCAGTAGCCCAAAAATTGGATGAATCACACCCTGGAGTTGGCAGCAGCAGCTGCAGCAGCAGGAGCCCGAACATTACTTTAAAGAGACACTGGAGTTGGCTTCAGGAGCCCAAAAATTGGATTAATCACGCCCTGGAGTTGGCAGCAGCAGCAGGAGCCCAAACATTACTTTAAAGAGACACTGGAGTTGGCTTCAGGAGCCCAAAAATTGGATGAATCACACCCTGGAGTTGGCATCAGCAGGAGCCCAAAAATTGGATGAATCACACTCTGGAGTTGGCAGCAGCAGCAGCAGGAGCCCAAATATTACTTTAAAGAGACACTGGGGTTGGCTTCAGGAGACCAAAAATTGGATGAATCACACCCTGGAGTTGGAAGCAGCAGGAGCCCAAATATTACTTTAAAGAGACCCTGGGGTTGGCTTCAGGAGCCCAAAAATTGGATGAATCACACCCTGGAGTTGGCAGCAGCAGCAGGAGCCCAAATATTACTTTAAAGAGACACTGGGGTTGGCTTCAGTAGTCCAAAAATTGGATGAATCACACCCTGGAGTTGGCAGCAGCAGCAGCAGCAGGAGCCCAAATATTACTTTAAAGAGACCCTGGGGTTGGCTTCAGGAGACCAAAAATTGGATGAATCACACCCTGGAGTTGGCAGCAGCAGCAGCAGGAGCAGCAGCAGGAGCCCAAACATTACTTTAAAGAGATACTGGAGTTGGCTTCAGAAGCCCAAAAATTGGATGATTCACACCCTGGAGTTGGCAGCAGCAGCAGCAGGAGCCCAAATATTACTTTAAAGAGACACTGGAGTTGGCTTCAGGAGCCCAAAAATTGGATGATTCACACCCTGGAGTTGGCAGCAGCAGGAGCCCAAATATTACTTTAAAGAGACCCTGGGGTTGGCTTCAGGAGGCCAAAAATTGGATGAATCACACCCTGGAGTTGGCAGCAGCAGGAGCCCAAATATTACTTTAAAGAGACCCTGGGGCTGGCTTCAGGAGCCCAAAAATTGGATGATTCACACCCTGGAGTTGGCAGCAGCAGCAGCAGGAGCCCAAATATTACTTTAAAGAGACACTGGAGTTGGCTTCAGGAGCCCAAAAATTGGATGATTCACACCCTGGAGTTGGCAGCAGCAGCAGCAGGAGCCCAAATATTACTTTAAAGAGACCCTGGGGTTGGCTACAGGAGCCCAAAAATTGGATGAATCACACCCTGGAGTTAGCAGGAGTTGGCAGCAGCAGCAGCAGCAACAGGAGCCCAAACATTACTTTAAAGAGACATTGAAGTTGGCTTCAGGAGCCCAAAAATTGGATGAATCACACCCTGGAGTTGGCAGCAGCAGCAGCAGGAGCCCAAATATTACTTTAAAGAGACCCTGGGGTTGGCTTCAGGAGCCCAAAAATTGGATGAATCACACCCTGGAGTTGGCAGGAGTTGGCAGCAGCAGCAGCAGCAGCAGCAACAGGAGCCCAAACATTACTTTAAAGAGACACTGGAGTTGGCTTCAGGAGCCCAAAAATTGGATTAATCACACCCTGGAGTTGGCAGCAGCAGGAGCAGCAGCAGCAGCAGGAGCCCAAACATTACTTTAAAGAGACACTGGAGTTGGCTTCAGGAGCCCAAAAATTGGATGATTCACACCCTGGAGTTGGCAGCAGCAGCAGCAGGAGCCCAAATATTACTTTAAAGAGACACTGGAGTTGGCTTCAGGAGCCCAAAAATTGGATGATTCACACCCTGGAGTTGGCAGCAGCAGGAGCCCAAATATTACTTTAAAGAGACCCTGGTTTTGGCTTCAGGAGGCCAAAAATTGGATGAATCACACCCTGGAGTTGGCAGCAGCAGGAGCCCAAATATTACTTTAAAGAGTCCCTGGGGTTGGCTTCAGGAGCCCAAAAATTGGATGAATCACACCCTGGAGTTGGCAGCAGCAGCAGCAGCAACAGGAGCCCAAACATTACTTTAAAGAGACACTGGAGTTGGCTTCAGGAGGCCAAAAATTGGATGAATCACACCCTGGAGTTGGCAGCAGCAGCAGCAGCAGCAGGAGCCCAAATATTACTTTAAAGAGACCCTGGGGTTGGCTTCAGGAGCCCAAAAATTGGATGAATCACACCCTGGAGTTGGCAGCAGCAGCAGGAGCCCAAATATTACTTTAAAGAGACACTGGGGTTGGCTTCAGTAGCCCAAAAATTGGATGAATCACACCCTGGAGTTGGCAGCAGCAGCTGCAGCAGCAGGAGCCCGAACATTACTTTAAAGAGACACTGGAGTTGGCTTTAGGAGCCCAAAAATTGGATTAATCACACCCTGGAGTTGGCAGCAGCAGCAGCAGCAGGAGCCCAAACATTACTTTAAAGAGACACTGGAGTTGGCTTCAGGAGCCCAAAAATTGGATGAATCACACCCTGGAGTTGGCATCAGCAGGAGCCCAAAAATTGGCCTAAAGACATAAATATGTTTTGCACCATTTGGAAAGTGTAAAACGTGGCACCATGCTGAATCTAGTCGCATGCATCAGGCATTGGTGGGTGGAAATCCTGGCTGATCCATCCCTGATTCATTTTGACAAAGGTGAGTCTCTCCACATTTTTAGTTGACAGACGAGTTCTCCTCGCCGTAACTATGGCCCCCGCCGCACTAAACACCCGCTCAGATGGCACGCTACTTGCCGGGCAGGACAGCTTTTCCAGGGCAAACTCTGCTAGTTGCGGCCACAAATCAAGTTTGGCTGCCCAGAAGTCCAGCGGATCCTCAAGGTGTGTTGGCATGGTCATGTCAAAGTATGACATGACCTGCTGGTTCAGGTCCTGCTCCAGGTCTTCCTGCTGCTCATGAGTAGCCTCACTATGCGGGTGTAGAAAGCTACTCATTAGCGACTGAAGACTGAGGCTGCTGCTGCTGATGGAGCTGCTGCTGCTGCTCCTGCCAACCCCCCCAGCGGCCATGGCAGTGGAAGGTGAGCGCAGAGGTCCCCTCAAGTCAGACCTGCGAGAGTATGGACCATGGCGCAGATAGGCATCGGCCAACTGCCTATGTAGAATGTCTTTGTAGTAGTTCAGTTTGTCCTCCCTCTCGGTGGGTTTAAAAAATGCCCCCATTTTGTGCCGGAAGCGAGGGTCCAATAAGGTGGACAGCCAGGAGTCATCCCGCCGACAGATGGAAACAATTCTGGGGTCACTACGCAAGCACGTGAGCATGCTTCCTGCCATTTGCGCAAGTGACTCGGATGGACTACCTGTCTCCATCTCCACTGCATACTGCCACGGTGTGCCCGGGTCCTCTGTCTCGCCTTCCTCAAAAACCTCTAGCTCCTCTGGCTGCTCCTGCTCCTCCTCTCCTGTCCGCTGACTAGATAAACCAGCCATTTCGCCAAGCCTAAACTGTGTTTCGCTGGGCAACTCCTCCTCCTCCTCCTTCAGTTCAGCTCCAACGGGGTTCATGTGGCTTTAAGATGTCTCCAGTGCCCTGACCAGCCATGGTTTCCAACATGTGCTGTAGTACATGAAGCAGTGGAATCACGTTGTTCATCCCGTAATCCTGCCGACTGACAAATAAATTGGCTTCCTCAAAGGGCCTGAGCAAACGACAGGTGTCACGTATGAGCTGCCACTGGTTGACATTGAAGTTACACAGGGGAGTCCCCCTATCTGCTTGGATCATCAGGAAATCCGTGATGGCTTTTCTCTGTTCATATAATCGGTCCAACATGTGAAGGGTGGAATTCCAACGGGTGGAAACATCGCAAATCAGACTATGTTGGGGGATACCGTTCTGACGCTGTAGCTCAAGAAGGGTGTGTTTGGTGGTGTATGAGTGGCTGAAGTGCATGCAAAGTTTCCTTGAAGTTGTTAGGATGTCTTGCAGGTGGGGGGAACACTTCAGAAACCGCTTGACAACCAGATTGAAGACGTGAGCCATGCAGGGGGCATGGGTCAGGCTTCCTTGGCGCAGCGCAGACAAAATGACTCCGTTCCACAAGACAAACCATGTGAAGCACTGCGTGACACCTCCGTGCCCTGCACACATGGTAGACTGGAGGGGCAATGAGACTTGAGCCTACAGTGGAGGGTGAGGAGATGGCGGAGGATGAGGAGGCCGAGTCGCACGGTGTCACAGGCCCAACGGGCAGGGAGCGCGGAGGCCGAAGCGGCGTGACCTGTCCAAGTTGCTGCTGCTGCTGCAAAGGGGCCACATTCACCCAGTGGGCCGTAAACGACATGTACTGTCCCTGACCGTAGTTACAGCTCCAGATGTCGGCGCTGCCATGCACTTTGCTACACACCGACAGGCTCAAGGACTGGCCCACCTTCTTTTCAACAAAAGTGTGCAGCGCTGGTACTGCCTTCTTGGCAAAGAAATGACGGCTTGGGACTCTCCACCTCGGCTCGGCACAAGCCATCAGTTCTCTGAAAGGTGCAGATTCCACCACCTGAAAAGGGAGCGACTGCAGCACCAGCAACTTGGACAGGAGCACATTCAGCTTCTGCGCCGTAGGATGAGTGGGCGCATACTGCTGTCTCTTGGACATGGCTTCGCTGATGGATTGCTGGCGGGATGCATGACTTGGAGGAGGAGGAGGAGGAGCAGGAGCGACAGAGGATGGGTATGACGCACAGCTGCCTTCGGCTGAGGTGCTGGAGCCTTGGCTGGCAGAAATTGGGAGCGGCGTGCCACTTGGTGAGGAAGCAGACTGGACCACCCCTTGGGAGCCTCGGTTCTCCCAGGTCGCTTTATGGTGACGCATCATATGTTGACGCAGGGCCGTGGTGCCAACATTTGGACCCTGGCCACGCTTCACCTTTTGCCTACATATCTTGCATGTGGCCATATTACCCTCCTGCGGATGCTTCAGGAAAAACTGCCACACTGCCGAGTAGCTACTTTTCCCATCCCCTGGCCTCACTGATTCACTGCTGCTGTTGCCAACTCCAGGAACCCCTGCTCCACTACCTCCCGATAAGGTAGACTGCCGCACAGCAGGTGCTCTACCCTGGCCCCGGCCCCGGCCGGCTCCAGCCTTTGGAATTGTGCCCCCATGCTGACTGCTACCACCTTGCTGCCTCAGCTGCTGACTCCGGGGCAACCTGCGCCCCTCTTCTCCTGATGATGACGATGAAGCCCCTTCATCACCCGGCTCCCAAGTGCGATCGGCTTCATCGTCATCATCATTATCACCGAGTTGTGGCTGTACGTCACTGATGTTTGTGGATTCGTCAACAGTGTCTGGCGCAGGAGCTGGAACGCTCGCAGCACCCACGACACTGTCCACATCACTATTTGTCTGCCTAGCTAAAGAAGCCACCTCCATTTCTTGGCTGGGCAGTAGCTGCTGACTGTCCTCTATCTGATCGTCCTCCTCACTAAAGAGTGGAGCTGAACCCAAAGCATTGGATACGTCGCTGGGGGAGGGAACGGCGTAGGACAGAGGCAATGGGAGGACAGAGACTGCTCTCGGGGCATGCCAACTCAGGGTTGTGTCAGAGGAACCTACCGACCCTAGATTGGGGGTCTCAGACGTAAGTTGTGATGATGTTGTTGATGAGCGCGTCAACCAATCTACCACGGCAGATGCGTTACTGGTGGAGACCCGACCGCTAGCAGATACTGGCAGATTAGGTCTCTCAGCGTGACTCCTGCTGCTACTGGCCCCCAGTCTGCTGCGACCTCTGCCTGCGGAATCTTGGCCTCTGCCACTCCTCTTTTCACTTCCAGGCACTTGTCTGCCCGACATAGTCTAACTGGCGTGGTAATAGGTGATATTTTAGGAACCCCCAGGCAGCGGTGGGTCTATATGAAACAGAATATAATGCACACCAAAAGTGAGCAGTAACACTCCAACAGGCCTGCCTAGTGTAAATAAGAGAGCTGCTTAGTGTAAATAAAGAGGGGTATGCTATGTTACAGAATGGGATGCCCCAACAGCCAGCAGTGCACCTGTGAGCAGTACTACTATGCACAGCAAAAGTGTCTTTATCAGGCCTAATTTCAATTAGAATAAGTGCAAATGGTTATGGTCTTAAATAGAGGCTGGTGTAGTCACAGAATGGGATGCCACAAAAACCAGCAGTGCACCTGGGACCAGTAGTGCTATGCACAGCAAAAGTGTCTTTATCAGGCCTAATTTCAATTAGAATAAGTGCAAATGGTTATGGTCTTAAATAGAGGCTGGTGTAGTCACAGAATGGGATGCCACAAAAACCAGAGAGCATGCACAGCAAAAGTGTCTTTATCAGGCCTAATTTCAATTAGAATAAGTGCAAATGGTTATGGTCTTAAATAGAGGCTGGTGTAGTCACAGAATGGGATGCCCCAAAAACCAGCAGTGCACCTGGCAGGCAGCAGTAAGTCTATGCACAGCAAAAGTGTCTTTATCAGGCCTAATTTCAATTAGAATAAGTGCAAATGGTTATGGTCTTAAATAGAGGCTGGTGTAGTCACAGAATGGGATGCCACAAAAACCAGCAGTGCACCTGGCAGGGAGCAGTAAGTCTATGCACAGCAAAAGTGTCTTTATCAGGCCTAATTTCAATTAGAATAAGTGCAAATGGTTATGGTCTTAAATAGAGGCTGGTGTAGTCACAGAATGGGATGCCCCAAAAACCAGCAGTGCACCTGGGACCAGTAGTGCTATGCACAGCAAAAGTGTCTTTATCAGGCCTAATTTCAATTAGAATAAGTGCAAATGGTTATGGTCTTAAATAGAGGCTGGTGTAGTCACAGAATGGGATGCCTCACAGCAGAGTGCACCTGGGACCAGTAGTGCTATGCACAGCAAAAGTGTCTTTATCAGGCCTAATTTCAATTAGAATAAGTGCAAATGGTTATGGTCTTAAATAGAGGCTGGTGTAGTCACAGAATGGGATGCCCCAAAAACCAGCAGTGCACCTGGCAGGCAGCAGTAAGTCTATGCACAGCAAAAGTGTCTTTATCAGGCCTAATTTCATATAGAATAAGTGCAAATGGTTATGGTCTTAAATAGAGGCTGGTGTAGTCACAGAATGGGATGCCCCAAAAACCAGCAGTGCACCTGGCAGGCAGCAGTAAGTCTATGCACAGCAAAGTGTCTTTATCAGGCCTAATTTCAATTAGAATAAGTGCAAATGGTTATGGTCTTAAATAGAGGCTGGTGTAGTCACAGAATGGGATGCCTCACAGCAGAGTGCACCTGGGACCAGTAGTGCTATGCACAGCAAAAGTGTCTTTATCAGGCCTAATTTCAATTAGAATAAGTGCAAATGGTTATGGTCTTAAATAGAGGCTGATGTAGTCACAGAATGGGATGCCCCAAAAACCAGCAGTGCACCTGGCAGGCAGCAGTAAGTCTATGCACAGCAAAAGTGTCTTTATCAGGCCTAATTTCAATTAGAATAAGTGCAAATGATTATGGTCTTAAATAGAGGCTGGTGTAGTCACAGAATGGGATGCCACAAAAACCAGCAGTGCACCTGGGACCAGTAGTGCTATGCACAGCAAAAGTGTCCTTATCAGGCCTAATTTCAATTAGAATAAGTGTAAATGGTTATGGTCTTAAATAGAGGCTGGTGTAGTCACAGAATGGGATGCCACAAAAACCAGCAGTGCACCTGTTACCAGTAGTGCTATGCACAGCAAAAGTGACTTTATCAGGCCTAATTTCAATTAGAATAAGTGAAAATGGTTATGGTCTTAAATAGAGGCTGGTGTAGTCACAGAATGGGATGCCTCACAGCAGAGTGCACCTGGGACCAGTAGTGCTATGCACAGCAAAAGTGTCTTTATCAGGCCTAATTTCAATTAGAATAAGTGCAAATGATTATGGTCTTAAATAGAGGCTGGTGTAGTCACAGAATGGGATGCCACAAAAACCAGCAGTGCACCTGGCAGGGAGCAGTGAGTCTATGCACAGCAAAAGTGTCTTTATCAGGCCTAATTTCAATTAGAATAAGTGCAAATGGTTATGGTCTTAAATAGAAGCTGGTTTAGTCACAGAATGGGATGCCCCAAAAACCAGCAGTGCACCTGGGACCAGTAGTGCTATGCACAGCAAAAGTGTCTTTATCAGGCCTAATTTCAATTATAATAAGTGCAAATGGTTATGGTCTTAAATAGAGGCTGGTGTAGTCACAGAATGGGATGCCCCAAAAACCAGCAGTGCACCTGGGACCAGTAGTGCTATGCACAGCAAAAGTGTCTTTATCAGGCCTAATTTCAATTAGAATAAGTGCAAATGGTTATGGTCTTAAATAGAAGCTGGTGTAGTCACAGAATGGGATGCCCCAAAAACCAGCAGTGCACCTGGCAGGGAGCAGTAAGTTTATGCACAGCAAAAGTGTCTTTATCAGGCCTAATTTCAATTAGAATAAGTGCAAATGGTTATGGTCTTAAATAGAGGCTGGTGTAGTCACAGAATGGGATGCCTCACAGCAGAGTGCATCTGGGACCAGTAGTGCTATGCACAGCAAAAGTGTCTTTATCAGGCCTAATTTCAATTAGAATAAGTGCAAATGGTTATGTTCTTAAATAGAGGCTGGTGTAGTCACAGAATGTGATGCCACAAAAACCAGCAGTGCACCTGGCAGGCAGCAGTAAGTCTATGCACAGCAAACGTGTCTTTATCAGGCCTAATTTCAATTAGAATAAGTGCAAATGGTTATGGTCTTAAATAGAGGCTGGTGTAGTCACAGAATGGGATGCCACAAAAACCAGAGAGCATGCACAGCAAAAGTGTCTTTATCAGGCCTAATTTCAATTAGAATAAGTGCAAATGGTTATGGTCTTAAATAGAGGCTGGTGTAGTCACAGAATGGGATGCCCCAAAAACCAGCAGTGCACCTGGCAGGCAGCAGTAAGTCTATGCACAGCAAAGTGTCTTTATCAGGCCTAATTTCAATTAGAATAAGTGCAAATGGTTATGGTCTTAAATAGAGGCTGGTGTAGTCACAGAATGGGATGCCACAAAAACCAGCAGTGCACCTGGGACCAGTAGTGCTATGCACAGCAAAAGTGTCTTTATCAGGCCTAATTTCAATTAGAATAAGTGCAAATGGTTATGGTCTTAAATAGAGGCTGGTGTAGTCACAGAATGGGATGCCTCACAGCAGAGTGCACCTGGGACCAGTAGTGCTATGCACAGCAAAAGTGTCTTTATCAGACCTAATTTCAATTAGAATAAGTGCAAATGGTTATGGTCTTAAATAGAGGCTGGTGTAGTCACAGAATGGGATGCCCCAAAAACCAGCAGTGCACCTGACAGGGAGCAGTAAGTCTATGTACAGCAAAAGTGTCTTTATCAGGCCTAATTTCAATTAGAATAAGTGCAAATGGTTATGGTCTTAAATAGAGGCTGGTGTAGTCACAGAATGGGATGCCCCAAAAACCAGCAGTGCACCTGGGACCAGTAGTGCTATGCACAGCAAAAGTGTCTTTATCAGGCCTAATTTCAATTAGAATAAGTGCAAATGGTTATGGTCTTAAATAGAGGCTGGTGTAGTCACAGAATGGGATGCCTCACAGCAGAGTGGACCTGGGACCAGTAGTGCTATGCACAGCAAAAGTGTCTTTATCAGGCCTAATTTCAATTAGAATAAGTGCAAATGGTTATGGTCTTAAATAGAGGCTGGTGTAGTCACAGAATGGGATGCCCCAAAAACCAGCAGTGCACCTGGCAGGCAGCAGTAAGTCTATGCACAGCAAAAGTGTCTTTATCAGGCCAAATTTCAATTAGAATAAGTGCAAATGGTTATGGTCTTAAATAGAGGCTGGTGTAGTCACAGAATGGGATGCCCCAAAAACCAGCAGTGCACCTGGCAGGGAGCAGTAAGTCTATGCACAGCAAAAGTGTCTTTATCAGGCCTAATTTCAATTAGAATAAGTGCAAATGGTTATGGTCTTAAATAGAGGCTGGTGTAGTCACAGAATGGGATGCCTCACAGCAGAGTGCACCTGGGACCAGTAGTGCTATGCACAGCAAAAGTGTCTTTATCAGGCCTAATTTCAATTAGAATAAGTGCAAATGGTTATGGTCTTAAATAGAGGCTGGTGTAGTCACAGAATGGGATGCTCCAAAAACCAGCAGTGCACCTGGCAGGCAGCAGTAAGTCTATGCACAGCAAAAGTGTCTTTATCAGGCCTAATTTCAATTAGAATAAGTGCAAATGGTTATGGTCTTAAATAGAGGCTGGTGTAGTCACAGAATGGGATGCCACAAAAACCAGCAGTGCACCTGGGACCAGTAGTGCTATGCACAGCAAAAGTGTCTTTATCAGGCCTAATTTCAATTAGAATAAGTGCAAATGGTTATGGTCTTAAATAGAGGCTGGTGTAGTCACAGAATGGGATGCCACAAAAACCAGCAGTGCACCTGGGACCAGTAGTGCTATGCACAGCAAAAGTGTCTTTATCAGGCCTAATTTCAATTAGAATAAGTGCAAATGGTTATGGTCTTAAATAGAGGCTGGTGTAGTCACAGAATGGGATGCCTCACAGCAGAGTGCACCTGGGACCAGTAGTGCTATGCACAGCAAAAGTGTCTTTATCAGGTCTAATTTCAATTAGAATAAGTGCAAATGGTTATGGTCTTAAATAGATGCTGGTGTAGTCACAGAATGGGATGCCACAAAAACCAGCAGTGCACCTGGCAGGGAGCAGTGAGTCTATGCACAGCAAAAGTGTCTTTATCAGGCCTAATTTCAATTAGAATAAGTGCAAATGGTTATGGTCTTAAATAGAGGCTGGTGTAGTCACAGAATGGGATGCCACAAAAAACAGCAGTGCACCTGGCAGGGAGCAGTAAGTCTATGCACAGCAAAAGTGTCTTTATCAGGCCTAATTTCAATTAGAATAAGTGCAAATGGTTATGGTCTTAAATAGAGGCTGGTGTAGTCACAGAATGGGATGCCCCAAAAACCAGCAGTGCACCTGGGACCAGTAGTGCTATGCACAGCAAAAGTGTCTTTATCAGGCCTAATTTCAATTATAATAAGTGCAAATGGTTATGGTCTTAAATAGAGGCTGGTGTAGTCACAGAATGGGATGCCCCAAAAACCAGCAGTGCACCTGGGACCAGTAGTGCTATGCACAGCAAAAGTGTCTTTATCAGGCCTAATTTCAATTAGAATAAGTGCAAATGGTTATGGTCTTAAATAGAAGCTGGTGTAGTCACAGAATGGGATGCCCCAAAAACCAGCAGTGCACCTGGCAGGGAGCAGTAAGTTTATGCACAGCAAAAGTGTCTTTATCAGGCCTAATTTCAATTAGAATAAGTGCAAATGGTTATGGTCTTAAATAGAGGCTGGTGTAGTCACAGAATGGGATGCCTCACAGCAGAGTGCATCTGGGACCAGTAGTGCTATGCACAGCAAAAGTGTCTTTATCAGGCCTGATTTCAATTAGAATAAGTGCAAATGGTTATGTTCTTAAATAGAGGCTGGTGTAGTCACAGAATGTGATGCCACAAAAACCAGCAGTGCACCTGGCAGGCAGCAGTAAGTCTATGCACAGCAAACGTGTCTTTATCAGGCCTAATTTCAATTAGAATAAGTGCAAATGGTTATGGTCTTAAATAGAGGCTGGTGTAGTCACAGAATGGGATGCCACAAAAACCAGAGAGCATGCACAGCAAAAGTGTCTTTATCAAGCCTAATTTCAATTAGAATAAGTGCAAATGGTTATGGTCTTAAATAGAGGCTGGTGTAGTCACAGAATGGGATGCCCCAAAAACCAGCAGTGCACCTGGCAGGGAGCAGTAAGTCTATGCACAGCAAAAGTGTCTTTATCAGGCCTAATTTCAATTAGAATAAGTGCAAATGGTTATGGTCTTAAATAGAGGCTGGTGTAGTCACAGAATGGGATGCCCCAAAAACCAGCAGTGCACCTGGGACCAGTAGTGCTATGCACAGCAAAAGTGTCTTTATCAGGCCTAATTTCAATTAGAATAAGTGCAAATGGTTATGGTCTTAAATAGAGGCTTGTGTAGTCACAGAATGGGATGCCACAAAAACCAGCAGTGCACCTGGCAGGGAGCAGTAAGTCTATGCACAGCAAAAGTGTCTTTATCAGGCCTAATTTCAATTAGAATAAGTGCAAATGGTTATGGTCTTAAATAGAGGCTGGTGTAGTCACAGAATGGGATGCCACAAAAACCAGCAGTGCACCTGGGACCAGTAGTGCTATGCACAGCAAAAGTGTCCTTATCAGGCCTAATTTCAATTAGAATAAGTGTAAATGGTTATGGTCTTAAATAGAGGCTGGTGTAGTCACAGAATGGGATGCCACAAAAACCAGCAGTGCACCTGGGACCAGTAGTGCTATGCACAGCAAAAGTGACTTTATCAGGCCTAATTTCAATTAGAATAAGTGCAAATGGTTATGGTCTTAAATAGAGGCTGGTGTAGTCACAGAATGGGATGCCTCACAGCAGAGTGCACCTGGGACCAGTAGTGCTATGCACAGCAAAAGTGTCTTTATCAGGCCTAATTTCAATTAGAATAAGTGCAAATGATTATGGTCTTAAATAGAGGCTGGTGTAGTCACAGAATGGGATGCCACAAAAACCAGCAGTGCACCTGGCAGGGAGCAGTGAGTCTATGCACAGCAAAAGTGTCTTTATCAGGCCTAATTTCAATTAGAATAAGTGCAAATGGTTATGGTCTTAAATAGAAGCTGGTGTAGTCACAGAATGGGATGCCACAAAAACCAGCAGTGCACCTGGCAGGGAGCAGTAAGTCTATGCACAGCAAAAGTGTCTTTATCAGGCCTAATTTCAATTAGAATAAGTGCAAATGGTTATGGTCTTAAATAGAGGCTGGTGTAGTCACAGAATGGGATGCCACAAAAACCAGCAGTGCACCTGGGACCAGTAGTGCTATGCACAGCAAAAGTGTCCTTATCAGGCCTAATTTCAATTAGAATAAGTGTAAATGGTTATGGTCTTAAATAGAGGCTGGTGTAGTCACAGAATGGGATGCCACAAAAACCAGCAGTGCACCTGGGACCAGTAGTGCTATGCACAGCAAAAGTGACTTTATCAGGCCTAATTTCAATTAGAATAAGTGCAAATGGTTATGGTCTTAAATAGAGGCTGGTGTAGTCACAGAATGGGATGCCTCACAGCAGAGTGCACCTGGGACCAGTAGTGCTATGCACAGCAAAAGTGTCTTTATCAGGCCTAATTTCAATTAGAATAAGTGCAAATGATTATGGTCTTAAATAGAGGCTGGTGTAGTCACAGAATGGGATGCCACAAAAACCAGCAGTGCACCTGGCAGGGAGCAGTGAGTCTATGCACAGCAAAAGTGTCTTTATCAGGCCTAATTTCAATTAGAATAAGTGCAAATGGTTATGGTCTTAAATAGAAGCTGGTGTAGTCACAGAATGGGTTGCCCCAAAAACCAGCAGTGCACCTGGGACCAGTAGTGCTATGCACAGCAAAAGTGTCTTTATCAGGCCTAATTTCAATTATAATAAGTGCAAATGGTTATGGTCTTAAATAGAGGCTGGTGTAGTCACAGAATGGGATGCCCCAAAAACCAGCAGTGCACCTGGGACCAGTAGTGCTATGCACAGCAAAAGTGTCTTTATCAGGCCTCATTTCAATTAGAATAAGTGCAAATGGTTATGGTCTTAAATAGAAGCTGGTGTAGTCACAGAATGGGATGCCCCAAAAACCAGCAGTGCACCTGGCAGGGAGCAGTAAGTTTATGCACAGCAAAAGTGTCTTTATCAGGCCTAATTTCAATTAGAATAAGTGCAAATGGTTATGGTCTTAAATAGAGGCTGGTGTAGTCACAGAATGGGATGCCTCACAGCAGAGTGCATCTGGGACCAGTAGTGCTATGCACAGCAAAAGTGTCTTTATCAGGCCTAATTTCAATTAGAATAAGTGCAAATGGTTATGTTCTTAAATAGAGGCTGGTGTAGTCACAGAATGTGATGCCACAAAAACCAGCAGTGCACCTGGCAGGCAGCAGTAAGTCTATGCACAGCAAACGTGTCTTTATCAGGCCTAATTTCAATTAGAATAAGTGCAAATGGTTATGGTCTTAAATAGAGGCTGGTGTAGTCACAGAATGGGATGCCACAAAAACCAGAGAGCATGCACAGCAAAAGTGTCTTTATCAGGCCTAATTTCAATTAGAATAAGTGCAAATGGTTATGGTCTTAAATAGAGGCTGGTGTAGTCACAGAATGGGATGCCCCAAAAACCAGCAGTGCACCTGGCAGGCAGCAGTAAGTCTATGCACAGCAAAGTGTCTTTATCAGGCCTAATTTCAATTAGAATAAGTGCAAATGGTTATGGTCTTAAATAGAGGCTGGTGTAGTCACAGAATGGGATGCCACAAAAACCAGCAGTGCACCTGGGACCAGTAGTGCTATGCACAGCAAAAGTGTCTTTATCAGGCCTAATTTCAATTAGAATAAGTGCAAATGGTTATGGTCTTAAATAGAGGCTGGTGTAGTCACAGAATGGGATGCCTCACAGCAGAGTGCACCTGGGACCAGTAGTGCTATGCACAGCAAAAGTGTCTTTATCAGACCTAATTTCAATTAGAATAAGTGCAAATGGTTATGGTCTTAAATAGAGGCTGGTGTAGTCACAGAATGGGATGCCCCAAAAACCAGCAGTGCACCTGACAGGGAGCAGTAAGTCTATGTACAGCAAAAGTGTCTTTATCAGGCCTAATTTCAATTAGAATAAGTGCAAATGGTTATGGTCTTAAATAGAGGCTGGTGTAGTCACAGAATGGGATGCCCCAAAAACCAGCAGTGCACCTGGGACCAGTAGTGCTATGCACAGCAAAAGTGTCTTTATCAGGCCTAATTTCAATTAGAATAAGTGCAAATGGTTATGGTCTTAAATAGAGGCTGGTGTAGTCACAGAATGGGATGCCTCACAGCAGAGTGGACCTGGGACCAGTAGTGCTATGCACAGCAAAAGTGTCTTTATCAGGCCTAATTTCAATTAGAATAAGTGCAAATGGTTATGGTCTTAAATAGAGGCTGGTGTAGTCACAGAATGGGATGCCCCAAAAACCAGCAGTGCACCTGGCAGGCAGCAGTAAGTCTATGCACAGCAAAAGTGTCTTTATCAGGCAAAATTTCAATTAGAATAAGTGCAAATGGTTATGGTCTTAAATAGAGGCTGGTGTAGTCACAGAATGGGATGCCCCAAAAACCAGCAGTGCACCTGGCAGGGAGCAGTAAGTCTATGCACAGCAAAAGTGTCTTTATCAGGCCTAATTTCAATTAGAATAAGTGCAAATGGTTATGGTCTTAAATAGAGGCTGGTGTAGTCACAGAATGGGATGCCTCACAGCAGAGTGCACCTGGGACCAGTAGTGCTATGCACAGCAAAAGTGTCTTTATCAGGCCTAATTTCAATTAGAATAAGTGCAAATGGTTATGGTCTTAAATAGAGGCTGGTGTAGTCACAGAATGGGATGCTCCAAAAACCAGCAGTGCACCTGGCAGGCAGCAGTAAGTCTATGCACAGCAAAAGTGTCTTTATCAGGCCTAATTTCAATTAGAATAAGTGCAAATGGTTATGGTCTTAAATAGAGGCTGGTGTAGTCACAGAATGGGATGCCACAAAAACCAGCAGTGCACCTGGGACCAGTAGTGCTATGCACAGCAAAAGTGTCTTTATCAGGCCTAATTTCAATTAGAATAAGTGCAAATGGTTATGGTCTTAAATAGAGGCTGGTGTAGTCACAGAATGGGATGCCACAAAAACCAGCAGTGCACCTGGGACCAGTAGTGCTATGCACAGCAAAAGTGTCTTTATCAGGCCTAATTTCAATTAGAATAAGTGCAAATGGTTATGGTCTTAAATAGAGGCTGGTGTAGTCACAGAATGGGATGCCTCACAGCAGAGTGCACCTGGGACCAGTAGTGCTATGCACAGCAAAAGTGTCTTTATCAGGTCTAATTTCAATTAGAATAAGTGCAAATGGTTATGGTCTTAAATAGAGGCTGGTGTAGTCACAGAATGGGATGCCACAAAAACCAGCAGTGCACCTGGCAGGGAGCAGTGAGTCTATGCACAGCAAAAGTGTCTTTATCAGGCCTAATTTCAATTAGAATAAGTGCAAATGGTTATGGTCTTAAATAGAGGCTGGTGTAGTCACAGAATGGGATGCCACAAAAAACAGCAGTGCACCTGGCAGGGAGCAGTAAGTCTATGCACAGCAAAAGTGTCTTTATCAGGCCTAATTTCAATTAGAATAAGTGCAAATGGTTATGGTCTTAAATAGAGGCTGGTGTAGTCACAGAATGGGATGCCCCAAAAACCAGCAGTGCACCTGGGACCAGTAGTGCTATGCACAGCAAAAGTGTCTTTATCAGGCCTAATTTCAATTATAATAAGTGCAAATGGTTATGGTCTTAAATAGAGGCTGGTGTAGTCACAGAATGGGATGCCCCAAAAACCAGCAGTGCACCTGGGACCAGTAGTGCTATGCACAGCAAAAGTGTCTTTATCAGGCCTAATTTCAATTAGAATAAGTGCAAATGGTTATGGTCTTAAATAGAAGCTGGTGTAGTCACAGAATGGGATGCCCCAAAAACCAGCAGTGCACCTGGCAGGGAGCAGTAAGTTTATGCACAGCAAAAGTGTGTTTATCAGGCCTAATTTCAATTAGAATAAGTGCAAATGGTTATGGTCTTAAATAGAGGCTGGTGTAGTCACAGAATGGGATGCCTCACAGCAGAGTGCATCTGGGACCAGTAGTGCTATGCACAGCAAAAGTGTCTTTATCAGGCCTGATTTCAATTAGAATAAGTGCAAATGGTTATGTTCTTAAATAGAGGCTGGTGTAGTCACAGAATGTGATGCCACAAAAACCAGCAGTGCACCTGGCAGGCAGCAGTAAGTCTATGCACAGCAAACGTGTCTTTATCAGGCCTAATTTCAATTAGAATAAGTGCAAATGGTTATGGTCTTAAATAGAGGCTGGTGTAGTCACAGAATGGGATGCCACAAAAACCAGAGAGCATGCACAGCAAAAGTGTCTTTATCAGGCCTAATTTCAATTAGAATAAGTGCAAATGGTTATGGTCTTAAATAGAGGCTGGTGTAGTCACAGAATGGGATGCCCCAAAAACCAGCAGTGCACCTGGCAGGGAGCAGTAAGTCTATGCACAGCAAAAGTGTCTTTATCAGGCCTAATTTCAATTAGAATAAGTGCAAATGGTTATGGTCTTAAATAGAGGCTGGTGTAGTCACAGAATGGGATGCCCCAAAAACCAGCAGTGCACCTGGGACCAGTAGTGCTATGCACAGCAAAAGTGTCTTTATCAGGCCTAATTTCAATTAGAATAAGTGCAAATGGTTATGGTCTTAAATAGAGGCTTGTGTAGTCACAGAATGGGATGCCACAAAAACCAGCAGTGCACCTGGCAGGGAGCAGTAAGTCTATGCACAGCAAAAGTGTCTTTATCAGGCCTAATTTCAATTAGAATAAGTGCAAATGGTTATGGTCTTAAATAGAGGCTGGTGTAGTCACAGAATGGGATGCCACAAAAACCAGCAGTGCACCTGGGACCAGTAGTGCTATGCACAGCAAAAGTGACTTTATCAGGCCTAATTTCAATTAGAATAAGTGCAAATGGTTATGGTCTTAAATAGAGGCTGGTGTAGTCACAGAATGGGATGCCTCACAGCAGAGTGCACCTGGGACCAGTAGTGCTATGCACAGCAAAAGTGTCTTTATCAGGCCTAATTTCAATTAGAATAAGTGCAAATGATTATGGTCTTAAATAGAGGCTGGTGTAGTCACAGAATGGGATGCCACAAAAACCAGCAGTGCACCTGGCAGGGAGCAGTGAGTCTATGCACAGCAAAAGTGTCTTTATCAGGCCTAATTTCAATTAGAATAAGTGCAAATGGTTATGGTCTTAAATAGAAGCTGGTGTAGTCACAGAATGGGATGCCACAAAAACCAGCAGTGCACCTGGCAGGGAGCAGTAAGTCTATGCACAGCAAAAGTGTCTTTATCAGGCCTAATTTCAATTAGAATAAGTGCAAATGGTTATGGTCTTAAATAGAGGCTGGTGTAGTCACAGAATGGGATGCCACAAAAACCAGCAGTGCACCTGGGACCAGTAGTGCTATGCACAGCAAAAGTGTCCTTATCAGGCCTAATTTCAATTAGAATAAGTGTAAATGGTTATGGTCTTAAATAGAGGCTGGTGTAGTCACAGAATGGGATGCCACAAAAACCAGCAGTGCACCTGGGACCAGTAGTGCTATGCACAGCAAAAGTGACTTTATCAGGCCTAATTTCAATTAGAATAAGTGCAAATGGTTATGGTCTTAAATAGAGGCTGGTGTAGTCACAGAATGGGATGCCTCACAGCAGAGTGCACCTGGGACCAGTAGTGCTATGCACAGCAAAAGTGTCTTTATCAGGCCTAATTTCAATTAGAATAAGTGCAAATGATTATGGTCTTAAATAGAGGCTGGTGTAGTCACAGAATGGGATGCCACAAAAACCAGCAGTGCACCTGGCAGGGAGCAGTGAGTCTATGCACAGCAAAAGTGTCTTTATCAGGCCTAATTTCAATTAGAATAAGTGCAAATGGTTATGGTCTTAAATAGAAGCTGGTGTAGTCACAGAATGGGATGCCCCAAAAACCAGCAGTGCACCTGGGACCAGTAGTGCTATGCACAGCAAAAGTGTCTTTATCAGGCCTAATTTCAATTATAATAACTGCAAATGGTTATGGTCTTAAATAGAGGCTGGTGTAGTCACAGAATGGGATGCCCCAAAAACCAGCAGTGCACCTGGGACCAGTAGTGCTATGCACAGCAAAAGTGTCTTTATCAGGCCTCATTTCAATTAGAATAAGTGCAAATGGTTATGGTCTTAAATAGAAGCTGGTGTAGTCACAGAATGGGATGCCCCAAAAACCAGCAGTGCACCTGGCAGGGAGCAGTAAGTTTATGCACAGCAAAAGTGTCTTTATCAGGCCTAATTTCAATTAGAATAAGTGCAAATGGTTATGGTCTTAAATAGAGGCTGGTGTAGTCACAGAATGGGATGCCTCACAGCAGAGTGCATCTGGGACCAGTAGTGCTATGCACAGCAAAAGTGTCTTTATCAGGCCTAATTTCAATTAGAATAAGTGCAAATGGTTATGTTCTTAAATAGAGGCTGGTGTAGTCACAGAATGTGATGCCACAAAAACCAGCAGTGCACCTGGCAGGCAGCAGTAAGTCTATGCACAGCAAACGTGTCTTTATCAGGCCTAATTTCAATTAGAATAAGTGCAAATGGTTATGGTCTTAAATAGAGGCTGGTGTAGTCACAGAATGGGATGCCACAAAAACCAGAGAGCATGCACAGCAAAAGTGTCTTTATCAGGCCTAATTTCAATTAGAATAAGTGCAAATGGTTATGGTCTTAAATAGAGGCTGGTGTAGTCACAGAATGGGATGCCACAAAAACCAGCAGTGCACCTGGCAGGCAGCAGTAAGTCTATGCACAGCAAAGTGTCTTTATCAGGCCTAATTTCAATTAGAATAAGTGCAAATGGTTATGGTCTTAAATAGAGGCTGGTGTAGTCACAGAATGGGATGCCACAAAAACCAGCAGTGCACCTGGGACCAGTAGTGCTATGCACAGCAAAAGTGTCTTTATCAGGCCTAATTTCAATTAGAATAAGTGCAAATGGTTATGGTCTTAAATAGAGGCTGGTGTAGTCACAGAATGGGATGCCTCACAGCAGAGTGCACCTGGGACCAGTAGTGCTATGCACAGCAAAAGTGTCTTTATCAGACCTAATTTCAATTAGAATAAGTGCAAATGGTTATGGTCTTAAATAGAGGCTGGTGTAGTCACAGAATGGGATGCCCCAAAAACCAGCAGTGCACCTGACAGGGAGCAGTAAGTCTATGTACAGCAAAAGTGTCTTTATCAGGCCTAATTTCAATTAGAATAAGTGCAAATGGTTATGGTCTTAAATAGAGGCTGGTGTAGTCACAGAATGGGATGCCCCAAAAACCAGCAGTGCACCTGGGACCAGTAGTGCTATGCACAGCAAAAGTGTCTTTATCAGGCCTAATTTCAATTAGAATAAGTGCAAATGGTTATGGTCTTAAATAGAGGCTGGTGTAGTCACAGAATGTGATGCCCCAAAAACCAGCAGTGCACCTGGCAGGGAGCAGTAAGTCTATGCACAGCAAAAGTGTCTTTATCAGGCCTAATTTCAATTAGAATAAGTGCAAATGCTTATGGTCTTAAATAGAGGCTGGTGTAGTCACAGAATGGGATGCCTCACAGCAGAGTGGACCTGGGACCAGTAGTGCTATGCACAGCAAAAGTGTCTTTATCAGGCCTAATTTCAATTAGAATAAGTGCAAATGGTTATGGTCTTAAATAGAGGCTGGTGTAGTCACAGAATGGGATGCCCCAAAAACCAGCAGTGCACCTGACAGGGAGCAGTAAGTCTATGTACAGCAAAAGTGTCTTTATCAGGCCTAATTTCAATTAGAATAAGTGCAAATGGTTATGGTCTTAAATAGAGGCTGGTGTAGTCACAGAATGGGATGCCCCAAAAACCAGCAGTGCACCTGGGACCAGTAGTGCTATGCACAGCAAAAGTGTCTTTATCAGGCCTAATTTCAATTAGAATAAGTGCAAATGGTTATGGTCTTAAATAGAGGCTGGTGTAGTCACAGAATGGGATGCCTCACAGCAGAGTGGACCTGGGACCAGTAGTGCTATGCACAGCAAAAGTGTCTTTATCAGGCCTAATTTCAATTAGAATAAGTGCAAATGGTTATGGTCTTAAATAGAGGCTGGTGTAGTCACAGAATGGGATGCCCCAAAAACCAGCAGTGCACCTGGCAGGCAGCAGTAAGTCTATGCACAGCAAAAGTGTCTTTATCAGGCAAAATTTCAATTAGAATAAGTGCAAATGGTTATGGTCTTAAATAGAGGCTGGTGTAGTCACAGAATGGGATGCCCCAAAAACCAGCAGTGCACCTGGCAGGGAGCAGTAAGTCTATGCACAGCAAAAGTGTCTTTATCAGGCCTAATTTCAATTAGAATAAGTGCAAATGGTTATGGTCTTAAATAGAGGCTGGTGTAGTCACAGAATGGGATGCCTCACAGCAGAGTGCACCTGGGACCAGTAGTGCTATGCACAGCAAAAGTGTCTTTATCAGGCCTAATTTCAATTAGAATAAGTGCAAATGGTTATGGTCTTAAATAGAGGCTGGTGTAGTCACAGAATGGGATGCTCCAAAAACCAGCAGTGCACCTGGCAGGCAGCAGTAAGTCTATGCACAGCAAAAGTGTCTTTATCAGGCCTAATTTCAATTAGAATAAGTGCAAATGGTTATGGTCTTAAATAGAGGCTGGTGTAGTCACAGAATGGGATGCCACAAAAACCAGCAGTGCACCTGGGACCAGTAGTGCTATGCACAGCAAAAGTGTCTTTATCAGGCCTAATTTCAATTAGAATAAGTGCAAATGGTTATGGTCTTAAATAGAGGCTGGTGTAGTCACAGAATGGGATGCCACAAAAACCAGCAGTGCACCTGGGACCAGTAGTGCTATGCACAGCAAAAGTGTCTTTATCAGGCCTAATTTCAATTAGAATAAGTGCAAATGGTTATGGTCTTAAATAGAGGCTGGTGTAGTCACAGAATGGGATGCCTCACAGCAGAGTGCACCTGGGACCAGTAGTGCTATGCACAGCAAAAGTGTCTTTATCAGGTCTAATTTCAATTAGAATAAGTGCAAATGGTTATGGTCTTAAATAGAGGCTGGTGTAGTCACAGAATGGGATGCCACAAAAACCAGCAGTGCACCTGGCAGGGAGCAGTGAGTCTATGCACAGCAAAAGTGTCTTTATCAGGCCTAATTTCAATTAGAATAAGTGCAAATGGTTATGGTCTTAAATAGAGGCTGGTGTAGTCACAGAATGGGATGCCACAAAAAACAGCAGTGCACCTGGCAGGGAGCAGTAAGTCTATGCACAGCAAAAGTGTCTTTATCAGGCCTAATTTCAATTAGAATAAGTGCAAATGGTTATGGTCTTAAATAGAGGCTGGTGTAGTCACAGAATGGGATGCCCCAAAAACCAGCAGTGCACCTGGGACCAGTAGTGCTATGCACAGCAAAAGTGTCTTTATCAGGCCTAATTTCAATTATAATAAGTGCAAATGGTTATGGTCTTAAATAGAGGCTGGTGTAGTCACAGAATGGGATGCCCCAAAAACCAGCAGTGCACCTGGGACCAGTAGTGCTATGCACAGCAAAAGTGTCTTTATCAGGCCTAATTTCAATTAGAATAAGTGCAAATGGTTATGGTCTTAAATAGAAGCTGGTGTAGTCACAGAATGGGATGCCCCAAAAACCAGCAGTGCACCTGGCAGGGAGCAGTAAGTTTATGCACAGCAAAAGTGTGTTTATCAGGCCTAATTTCAATTAGAATAAGTGCAAATGGTTATGGTCTTAAATAGAGGCTGGTGTAGTCACAGAATGGGATGCCTCACAGCAGAGTGCATCTGGGACCAGTAGTGCTATGCACAGCAAAAGTGTCTTTATCAGGCCTGATTTCAATTAGAATAAGTGCAAATGGTTATGTTCTTAAATAGAGGCTGGTGTAGTCACAGAATGTGATGCCACAAAAACCAGCAGTGCACCTGGCAGGCAGCAGTAAGTCTATGCACAGCAAACGTGTCTTTATCAGGCCTAATTTCAATTAGAATAAGTGCAAATGGTTATGGTCTTAAATAGAGGCTGGTGTAGTCACAGAATGGGATGCCACAAAAACCAGAGAGCATGCACAGCAAAAGTGTCTTTATCAGGCCTAATTTCAATTAGAATAAGTGCAAATGGTTATGGTCTTAAATAGAGGCTGGTGTAGTCACAGAATGGGATGCCCCAAAAACCAGCAGTGCACCTGGCAGGGAGCAGTAAGTCTATGCACAGCAAAAGTGTCTTTATCAGGCCTAATTTCAATTAGAATAAGTGCAAATGGTTATGGTCTTAAATAGAGGCTTGTGTAGTCACAGAATGGGATGCCACAAAAACCAGCAGTGCACCTGGCAGGGAGCAGTAAGTCTATGCACAGCAAAAGTGTCTTTATCAGGCCTAATTTCAATTAGAATAAGTGCAAATGGTTATGGTCTTAAATAGAGGCTGGTGTAGTCACAGAATGGGATGCCACAAAAACCAGCAGTGCACCTGGGACCAGTAGTGCTATGCACAGCAAAAGTGTCCTTATCAGGCCTAATTTCAATTAGAATAAGTGTAAATGGTTATGGTCTTAAATAGAGGCTGGTGTAGTCACAGAATGGGATGCCACAAAAACCAGCAGTGCACCTGGGACCAGTAGTGCTATGCACAGCAAAAGTGACTTTATCAGGCCTAATTTCAATTAGAATAAGTGCAAATGGTTATGGTCTTAAATAGAGGCTGGTGTAGTCACAGAATGGGATGCCTCACAGCAGAGTGCACCTGGGACCAGTAGTGCTATGCACAGCAAAAGTGTCTTTATCAGGCCTAATTTCAATTAGAATAAGTGCAAATGATTATGGTCTTAAATAGAGGCTGGTGTAGTCACAGAATGGGATGCCACAAAAACCAGCAGTGCACCTGGCAGGGAGCAGTGAGTCTATGCACAGCAAAAGTGTCTTTATCAGGCCTAATTTCAATTAGAATAAGTGCAAATGGTTATGGTCTTAAATAGAAGCTGGTGTAGTCACAGAATGGGATGCCACAAAAACCAGCAGTGCACCTGGCAGGGAGCAGTAAGTCTATGCACAGCAAAAGTGTCTTTATCAGGCCTAATTTCAATTAGAATAAGTGCAAATGGTTATGGTCTTAAATAGAGGCTGGTGTAGTCACAGAATGGGATGCCACAAAAACCAGCAGTGCACCTGGGACCAGTAGTGCTATGCACAGCAAAAGTGTCCTTATCAGGCCTAATTTCAATTAGAATAAGTGTAAATGGTTATGGTCTTAAATAGAGGCTGGTGTAGTCACAGAATGGGATGCCACAAAAACCAGCAGTGCACCTGGGACCAGTAGTGCTATGCACAGCAAAAGTGACTTTATCAGGCCTAATTTCAATTAGAATAAGTGCAAATGGTTATGGTCTTAAATAGAGGCTGGTGTAGTCACAGAATGGGATGCCTCACAGCAGAGTGCACCTGGGACCAGTAGTGCTATGCACAGCAAAAGTGTCTTTATCAGGCCTAATTTCAATTAGAATAAGTGCAAATGATTATGGTCTTAAATAGAGGCTGGTGTAGTCACAGAATGGGATGCCACAAAAACCAGCAGTGCACCTGGCAGGGAGCAGTGAGTCTATGCACAGCAAAAGTGTCTTTATCAGGCCTAATTTCAATTAGAATAAGTGCAAATGGTTATGGTCTTAAATAGAAGCTGGTGTAGTCACAGAATGGGATGCCCCAAAAACCAGCAGTGCACCTGGGACCAGTAGTGCTATGCACAGCAAAAGTGTCTTTATCAGGCCTAATTTCAATTATAATAACTGCAAATGGTTATGGTCTTAAATAGAGGCTGGTGTAGTCACAGAATGGGATGCCCCAAAAACCAGCAGTGCACCTGGGACCAGTAGTGCTATGCACAGCAAAAGTGTCTTTATCAGGCCTCATTTCAATTAGAATAAGTGCAAATGGTTATGGTCTTAAATAGAAGCTGGTGTAGTCACAGAATGGGATGCCCCAAAAACCAGCAGTGCACCTGGCAGGGAGCAGTAAGTTTATGCACAGCAAAAGTGTCTTTATCAGGCCTAATTTCAATTAGAATAAGTGCAAATGGTTATGGTCTTAAATAGAGGCTGGTGTAGTCACAGAATGGGATGCCTCACAGCAGAGTGCATCTGGGACCAGTAGTGCTATGCACAGCAAAAGTGTCTTTATCAGGCCTAATTTCAATTAGAATAAGTGCAAATGGTTATGTTCTTAAATAGAGGCTGGTGTAGTCACAGAATGTGATGCCACAAAAACCAGCAGTGCACCTGGCAGGCAGCAGTAAGTCTATGCACAGCAAACGTGTCTTTATCAGGCCTAATTTCAATTAGAATAAGTGCAAATGGTTATGGTCTTAAATAGAGGCTGGTGTAGTCACAGAATGGGATGCCACAAAAACCAGAGAGCATGCACAGCAAAAGTGTCTTTATCAGGCCTAATTTCAATTAGAATAAGTGCAAATGGTTATGGTCTTAAATAGAGGCTGGTGTAGTCACAGAATGGGATGCCACAAAAACCAGCAGTGCACCTGGCAGGCAGCAGTAAGTCTATGCACAGCAAAGTGTCTTTATCAGGCCTAATTTCAATTAGAATAAGTGCAAATGGTTATGGTCTTAAATAGAGGCTGGTGTAGTCACAGAATGGGATGCCACAAAAACCAGCAGTGCACCTGGGACCAGTAGTGCTATGCACAGCAAAAGTGTCTTTATCAGGCCTAATTTCAATTAGAATAAGTGCAAATGGTTATGGTCTTAAATAGAGGCTGGTGTAGTCACAGAATGGGATGCCTCACAGCAGAGTGCACCTGGGACCAGTAGTGCTATGCACAGCAAAAGTGTCTTTATCAGACCTAATTTCAATTAGAATAAGTGCAAATGGTTATGGTCTTAAATAGAGGCTGGTGTAGTCACAGAATGGGATGCCCCAAAAACCAGCAGTGCACCTGACAGGGAGCAGTAAGTCTATGTACAGCAAAAGTGTCTTTATCAGGCCTAATTTCAATTAGAATAAGTGCAAATGGTTATGGTCTTAAATAGAGGCTGGTGTAGTCACAGAATGGGATGCCCCAAAAACCAGCAGTGCACCTGGGACCAGTAGTGCTATGCACAGCAAAAGTGTCTTTATCAGGCCTAATTTCAATTAGAATAAGTGCAAATGGTTATGGTCTTAAATAGAGGCTGGTGTAGTCACAGAATGTGATGCCCCAAAAACCAGCAGTGCACCTGGCAGGGAGCAGTAAGTCTATGCACAGCAAAAGTGTCTTTATCAGGCCTAATTTCAATTAGAATAAGTGCAAATGCTTATGGTCTTAAATAGAGGCTGGTGTAGTCACAGAATGGGATGCCTCACAGCAGAGTGGACCTGGGACCAGTAGTGCTATGCACAGCAAAAGTGTCTTTATCAGGCCTAATTTCAATTAGAATAAGTGCAAATGATTATGGTCTTAAATAGAGGCTGGTGTAGTCACAGAATGGGATGCCACAAAAACCAGCAGTGCACCTGGCAGGGAGCAGTGAGTCTATGCACAGCAAAAGTGTCTTTATCAGGCCTAATTTCAATTAGAATAAGTGCAAATGGTTATGGTCTTAAATAGAGGCTGGTGTAGTCACAGAATGGGATGCCACAAAAACCAGCAGTGCACCTGGCAGGGAGCAGTGAGTCTATGCACAGCAAAAGTGTCTTTATCAGGCCTAATTTCAATTAGAATAAGTGCAAATGGTTATGGTCTTAAATAGAAGCTGGTGTAGTCACAGAATGGGATGCCCCAAAAACCAGCAGTGCACCTGGGACCAGTAGTGCTATGCACAGCAAAAGTGTCTTTATCAGGCCTAATTTCAATTATAATAACTGCAAATGGTTATGGTCTTAAATAGAGGCTGGTGTAGTCACAGAATGGGATGCCCCAAAAACCAGCAGTGCACCTGGGACCAGTAGTGCTATGCACAGCAAAAGTGTCTTTATCAGGCCTCATTTCAATTAGAATAAGTGCAAATGGTTATGGTCTTAAATAGAAGCTGGTGTAGTCACAGAATGGGATGCCCCAAAAACCAGCAGTGCACCTGGCAGGGAGCAGTAAGTTTATGCACAGCAAAAGTGTCTTTATCAGGCCTAATTTCAATTAGAATAAGTGCAAATGGTTATGGTCTTAAATAGAGGCTGGTGTAGTCACAGAATGGGATGCCTCACAGCAGAGTGCATCTGGGACCAGTAGTGCTATGCACAGCAAAAGTGTCTTTATCAGGCCTAATTTCAATTAGAATAAGTGCAAATGGTTATGTTCTTAAATAGAGGCTGGTGTAGTCACAGAATGTGATGCCACAAAAACCAGCAGTGCACCTGGCAGGCAGCAGTAAGTCTATGCACAGCAAACGTGTCTTTATCAGGCCTAATTTCAATTAGAATAAGTGCAAATGGTTATAGTCTTAAATAGAGGCTGGTGTAGTCACAGAATGGGATGCCACAAAAACCAGAGAGCATGCACAGCAAAAGTGTCTTTATCAGGCCTAATTTCAATTAGAATAAGTGCAAATGGTTATGGTCTTAAATAGAGGCTGGTGTAGTCACAGAATGGGATGCCACAAAAACCAGCAGTGCACCTGGCAGGCAGCAGTAAGTCTATGCACAGCAAAGTGTCTTTATCAGGCCTAATTTCAATTAGAATAAGTGCAAATGGTTATGGTCTTAAATAGAGGCTGGTGTAGTCACAGAATGGGATGCCACAAAAACCAGCAGTGCACCTGGGACCAGTAGTGCTATGCACAGCAAAAGTGTCTTTATCAGGCCTAATTTCAATTAGAATAAGTGCAAATGGTTATGGTCTTAAATAGAGGCTGGTGTAGTCACAGAATGGGATGCCTCACAGCAGAGTGCACCTGGGACCAGTAGTGCTATGCACAGCAAAAGTGTCTTTATCAGACCTAATTTCAATTAGAATAAGTGCAAATGGTTATGGTCTTAAATAGAGGCTGGTGTAGTCACAGAATGGGATGCCCCAAAAACCAGCAGTGCACCTGACAGGGAGCAGTAAGTCTATGTACAGCAAAAGTGTCTTTATCAGGCCTAATTTCAATTAGAATAAGTGCAAATGGTTATGGTCTTAAATAGAGGCTGGTGTAGTCACAGAATGGGATGCCCCAAAAACCAGCAGTGCACCTGGGACCAGTAGTGCTATGCACAGCAAAAGTGTCTTTATCAGGCCTAATTTCAATTAGAATAAGTGCAAATGGTTATGGTCTTAAATAGAGGCTGGTGTAGTCACAGAATGTGATGCCCCAAAAACCAGCAGTGCACCTGGCAGGGAGCAGTAAGTCTATGCACAGCAAAAGTGTCTTTATCAGGCCTAATTTCAATTAGAATAAGTGCAAATGCTTATGGTCTTAAATAGAGGCTGGTGTAGTCACAGAATGGGATGCCTCACAGCAGAGTGGACCTGGGACCAGTAGTGCTATGCACAGCAAAAGTGTCTTTATCAGGCCTAATTTCAATTAGAATAAGTGCAAATGATTATGGTCTTAAATAGAGGCTGGTGTAGTCACAGAATGGGATGCCACAAAAACCAGCAGTGCACCTGGCAGGGAGCAGTGAGTCTATGCACAGCAAAAGTGTCTTTATCAGGCCTAATTTCAATTAGAATAAGTGCAAATGGTTATGGTCTTAAATAGAAGCTGGTGTAGTCACAGAATGGGATGCCACAAAAACCAGCAGTGCACCTGGCAGGGAGCAGTAAGTCTATGCACAGCAAAAGTGTCTTTATCAGGCCTAATTTCAATTAGAATAAGTGCAAATGGTTATGGTCTTAAATAGAGGCTGGTGTAGTCACAGAATGGGATGCCACAAAAACCAGCAGTGCACCTGGGACCAGTAGTGCTATGCACAGCAAAAGTGTCCTTATCAGGCCTAATTTCAATTAGAATAAGTGTAAATGGTTATGGTCTTAAATAGAGGCTGGTGTAGTCACAGAATGGGATGCCACAAAAACCAGCAGTGCACCTGGGACCAGTAGTGCTATGCACAGCAAAAGTGACTTTATCAGGCCTAATTTCAATTAGAATAAGTGCAAATGGTTATGGTCTTAAATAGAGGCTGGTGTAGTCACAGAATGGGATGCCTCACAGCAGAGTGCACCTGGGACCAGTAGTGCTATGCACAGCAAAAGTGTCTTTATCAGGCCTAATTTCAATTAGAATAAGTGCAAATGATTATGGTCTTAAATAGAGGCTGGTATAGTCACAGAATGGGATGCCACAAAAACCAGCAGTGCACCTGGCAGGGAGCAGTGAGTCTATGCACAGCAAAAGTGTCTTTATCAGGCCTAATTTCAATTAGAATAAGTGCAAATGGTTATGGTCTTAAATAGAAGCTGGTGTAGTCACAGAATGGGATGCCCCAAAAACCAGCAGTGCACCTGGGACCAGTAGTGCTATGCACAGCAAAAGTGTCTTTATCAGGCCTAATTTCAATTATAATAACTGCAAATGGTTATGGTCTTAAATAGAGGCTGGTGTAGTCACAGAATGGGATGCCCCAAAAACCAGCAGTGCACCTGGGACCAGTAGTGCTATGCACAGCAAAAGTGTCTTTATCAGGCCTCATTTCAATTAGAATAAGTGCAAATGGTTATGGTCTTAAATAGAAGCTGGTGTAGTCACAGAATGGGATGCCCCAAAAACCAGCAGTGCACCTGGCAGGGAGCAGTAAGTTTATGCACAGCAAAAGTGTCTTTATCAGGCCTAATTTCAATTAGAATAAGTGCAAATGGTTATGGTCTTAAATAGAGGCTGGTGTAGTCACAGAATGGGATGCCTCACAGCAGAGTGCATCTGGGACCAGTAGTGCTATGCACAGCAAAAGTGTCTTTATCAGGCCTAATTTCAATTAGAATAAGTGCAAATGGTTATGTTCTTAAATAGAGGCTGGTGTAGTCACAGAATGTGATGCCACAAAAACCAGCAGTGCACCTGGCAGGCAGCAGTAAGTCTATGCACAGCAAACGTGTCTTTATCAGGCCTAATTTCAATTAGAATAAGTGCAAATGGTTATGGTCTTAAATAGAGGCTGGTGTAGTCACAGAATGGGATGCCACAAAAACCAGAGAGCATGCACAGCAAAAGTGTCTTTATCAGGCCTAATTTCAATTAGAATAAGTGCAAATGGTTATGGTCTTAAATAGAGGCTGGTGTAGTCACAGAATGGGATGCCACAAAAACCAGCAGTGCACCTGGCAGGCAGCAGTAAGTCTATGCACAGCAAAGTGTCTTTATCAGGCCTAATTTCAATTAGAATAAGTGCAAATGGTTATGGTCTTAAATAGAGGCTGGTGTAGTCACAGAATGGGATGCCACAAAAACCAGCAGTGCACCTGGGACCAGTAGTGCTATGCACAGCAAAAGTGTCTTTATCAGGCCTAATTTCAATTAGAATAAGTGCAAATGGTTATGGTCTTAAATAGAGGCTGGTGTAGTCACAGAATGGGATGCCTCACAGCAGAGTGCACCTGGGACCAGTAGTGCTATGCACAGCAAAAGTGTCTTTATCAGACCTAATTTCAATTAGAATAAGTGCAAATGGTTATGGTCTTAAATAGAGGCTGGTGTAGTCACAGAATGGGATGCCCCAAAAACCAGCAGTGCACCTGACAGGGAGCAGTAAGTCTATGTACAGCAAAAGTGTCTTTATCAGGCCTAATTTCAATTAGAATAAGTGCAAATGGTTATGGTCTTAAATAGAGGCTGGTGTAGTCACAGAATGGGATGCCCCAAAAACCAGCAGTGCACCTGGGACCAGTAGTGCTATGCACAGCAAAAGTGTCTTTATCAGGCCTAATTTCAATTAGAATAAGTGCAAATGGTTATGGTCTTAAATAGAGGCTGGTGTAGTCACAGAATGTGATGCCCCAAAAACCAGCAGTGCACCTGGCAGGGAGCAGTAAGTCTATGCACAGCAAAAGTGTCTTTATCAGGCCTAATTTCAATTAGAATAAGTGCAAATGCTTATGGTCTTAAATAGAGGCTGGTGTAGTCACAGAATGGGATGCCTCACAGCAGAGTGGACCTGGGACCAGTAGTGCTATGCACAGCAAAAGTGTCTTTATCAGGCCTAATTTCAATTAGAATAAGTGCAAATGGTTATGGTCTTAAATAGAGGCTGGTGTAGTCACAGAATGGGATGCCCCAAAAACCAGCAGTGCACCTGGCAGGCAGCAGTAAGTCTATGCACAGCAAAAGTGTCTTTATCAGGCCTAATTTCAATTAGAATAAGTGCAAATGGTTATGGTCTTAAATAGAGGCTGGTGTAGTCACAGAATGGGATGCCCCAAAAACCAGCAGTGCACCTGGCAGGGAGCAGTAAGTCTATGCACAGCAAAAGTGTCTTTATCAGGCCTAATTTCAATTAGAATAAGTGCAAATGGTTATGGTCTTAAATAGAGGCTGGTGTAGTCACAGAATGGGATGCCTCACAGCAGAGTGCACCTGGGACCAGTAGTGCTATGCACAGCAAAAGTGTCTTTATCAGGCCTAATTTCAATTAGAATAAGTGCAAATGGTTATGGTCTTAAATAGAGGCTGGTGTAGTCACAGAATGGGATGCCCCAAAAACCAGCAGTGCACCTGGCAGGCAGCAGTAAGTCTATGCACAGCAAAAGTGTCTTTATCAGGCCTAATTTCAATTAGAATAAGTGCAAATGGTTATGGTCTTAAATAGAGGCTGGTGTAGTCACAGAATGGGATGCCACAAAAACCAGCAGTGCACCTGGGACCAGTAGTGCTATGCACAGCAAAAGTGTCTTTATCAGGCCTAATTTCAATTAGAATAAGTGCAAATGGTTATGGTCTTAAATAGAGGCTGGTGTAGTCACAGAATGGGATGCCACAAAAACCAGCAGTGCACCTGGGACCAGTAGTGCTATGCACAGCAAAAGTGTCTTTATCAGGCCTAATTTCAATTAGAATAAGTGCAAATGGTTATGGTCTTAAATAGAGGCTGGTGTAGTCACAGAATGGGATGCCTCACAGCAGAGTGCACCTGGGACCAGTAGTGCTATGCACAGCAAAAGTGTCTTTATCAGGTCTAATTTCAATTAGAATAAGTGCAAATGGTTATGGTCTTAAATAGAGGCTGGTGTAGTCACAGAATGGGATGCCACAAAAACCAGCAGTGCACCTGGCAGGGAGCAGTGAGTCTATGCACAGCAAAAGTGTCTTTATCAGGCCTAATTTCAATTAGAATAAGTGCAAATGGTTATGGTCTTAAATAGAGGCTGGTGTAGTCACAGAATGGGATGCCACAAAAAACAGCAGTGCACCTGGCAGGGAGCAGTAAGTCTATGCACAGCAAAAGTGTCTTTATCAGGCCTAATTTCAATTAGAATAAGTGCAAATGGTTATGGTCTTAAATAGAGGCTGGTGTAGTCACAGAATGGGATGCCCCAAAAACCAGCAGTGCACCTGGGACCAGTAGTGCTATGCACAGCAAAAGTGTCTTTATCAGGCCTAATTTCAATTATAATAAGTGCAAATGGTTATGGTCTTAAATAGAGGCTGGTGTAGTCACAGAATGGGATGCCCCAAAAACCAGCAGTGCACCTGGGACCAGTAGTGCTATGCACAGCAAAAGTGTCTTTATCAGGCCTAATTTCAATTAGAATAAGTGCAAATGGTTATGGTCTTAAATAGAAGCTGGTGTAGTCACAGAATGGGATGCCCCAAAAACCAGCAGTGCACCTGGCAGGGAGCAGTAAGTTTATGCACAGCAAAAGTGTCTTTATCAGGCCTAATTTCAATTAGAATAAGTGCAAATGGTTATGGTCTTAAATAGAGGCTGGTGTAGTCACAGAATGGGATGCCTCACAGCAGAGTGCATCTGGGACCAGTAGTGCTATGCACAGCAAAAGTGTCTTTATCAGGCCTGATTTCAATTAGAATAAGTGCAAATGGTTATGTTCTTAAATAGAGGCTGGTGTAGTCACAGAATGTGATGCCACAAAAACCAGCAGTGCACCTGGCAGGCAGCAGTAAGTCTATGCACAGCAAACATGTCTTTATCAGGCCTAATTTCAATTAGAATAAGTGCAAATGGTTATGGTCTTAAATAGAGGCTGGTGTAGTCACAGAATGGGATGCCACAAAAACCAGCAGTGCACCTGGCAGGGAGCAGTAAGTCTATGCACAGCAAAAGTGTCTTTATCAGGCCTAATTTCAATTAGAATAAGTGCAAATGGTTATGGTCTTAAATAGAGGCTGGTGTAGTCACAGAATGGGATGCCCCAAAAACCAGCAGTGCACCTGGGACCAGTAGTGCTATGCACAGCAAAAGTGTCTTTATCAGGCCTAATTTCAATTAAAATAAGTGCAAATGGTTATGGTCTTAAATAGAGGCTTGTGTAGTCACAGAATGGGATGCCACAAAAACCAGCAGTGCACCTGGCAGGGAGCAGTAAGTCTATGCACAGCAAAAGTGTCTTTATCAGGCCTAATTTCAATTAGAATAAGTGCAAATGGTTATGGTCTTAAATAGAGGCTGGTGTAGTCACAGAATGGGATGCCTCACAGCAGAGTGCACCTGGGACCAGTAGTGCTATGCACAGCAAAAGTGTCTTTATCAGGCCTAATTTCAATTAGAATAAGTGCAAATGGTTATGTTCTTAAATAGAGGCTGGTGTAGTCACAGAATGGGATGCCCCAAAAACCAGCAGTGCACCTGGCAGGCAGCAGTAAGTCTATGCACAGCAAAAGTGTCTTTATCAGGCCTAATTTCAATTAGAATAAGTGCAAATGGTTATGGTCTTAAATAGAGGCTGGTGTAGTCACAGAATGGGATGCCACAAAAACCAGAGAGCATGCACAGCAAAAGTGTCTTTATCAGGCCTAATTTCAATTAGAATAAGTGCAAATGGTTATGTTCTTAAATAGAGGCTGGTGTAGTCACAGAATGGGATGCCCCAAAAACCAGCAGTGCACCTGGCAGGGAGCAGTAAGTCTATGCACAGCAAAAGTGTCTTTATCAGGCCTAATTTCAATTAGAATAAGTGCAAATGGTTATGGTCTTAAATAGAGGCTGGTGTAGTCACAGAATGGGATGCCACAAAAACCAGCAGTGCACCTGGGACCAGTAGTGCTATGCACAGCAAAAGTGTCTTTATCAGGCCTAATTTCAATTAGAATAAGTGCAAATGGTTATGGTCTTAAATAGAGGCTGGTGTAGTCACAGAATGGGATGCCACAAAAACCAGCAGTGCACCTGGGACCAGTAGTGCTATGCACAGCAAAAGTGTCTTTATCTGGCCTAATTTCAATTAGAATAAGTGCAAATGGTTATGGTCTTAAATAGAGGCTGGTGTAGTCACAGAATGGGATGCCTCACAGCAGAGTGCACCTGGGACCAGTAGTGCTATGCACAGCAAAAGTGTCTTTATCAGGCCTAATTCCAATTAGAATAAGTGCAAATGGTTATGGTCTTAAATAGAGGCTGGTGTAGTCACAGAATGGGATGCCACAAAAACCAGCAGTGCACCTGGGACCAGTAGTGCTATGCACAGCAAAAGTGTCTTTATCTGGCCTAATTTCAATTAGAATAAGTGCAAATGGTTATGGTCTTAAATAGAGGCTGGTGTAGTCACAGAATGGGATGCCACAAAAACCAGCAGTGCACCTGGCAGGGAGCAGTAAGTCTATGCACAGCAAAAGTGTCTTTATCAGGCCTAATTTCAATTAGAATAAGTGCAAATGGTTATGGTCTTAAATAGAGGCTGGTGTAGTCACAGAATGGGATGCCTCACAGCAGAGTGCACCTGGGACCAGTAGTGCTATGCACAGCAAAAGTGTCTTTATCAGGCCTAATTTCAATTAGAATAAGTGCAAATGGTTATGTTCTTAAATAGAGGCTGGTGTAGTCACAGAATGGGATGCCCCAAAAACCAGCAGTGCACCTGGCAGGCAGCAGTAAGTCTATGCACAGCAAAAGTGTCTTTATCAGGCCTAATTTCAATTAGAATAAGTGCAAATGGTTATGGTCTTAAATAGAGGCGGGTGTAGTCACAGAATGGGATGCCACAAAAACCAGAGAGCATGCACAGCAAAAGTGTCTTTATCAGGCCTAATTTCAATTAGAATAAGTGCAAATGGTTATGGTCTTAAATAGAGGCTGGTGTAGTCACAGAATGGGATGCCCCAAAAACCAGCAGTGCACCTGGCAGGGAGCAGTAAGTCTATGCACAGCAAAAGTGTCTTTATCAGGCCTAATTTCAATTAGAATAAGTGCAAATGGTTATGGTCTTAAATAGAGGCTGGTGTAGTCACAGAATGGGATGCCCCAAAAACCAGCAGTGCACCTGGGACCAGTAGTGCTATGCACAGCAAAAGTGTCTTTATCAGGCCTAATTTCAATTAGAATAAGTGCAAATGGTTATGGTCTTAAATAGAGGCTTGTGTAGTCACAGAATGGGATGCCACAAAAACCAGCAGTGCACCTGGCAGGGAGCAGTAAGTCTATGCACAGCAAAAGTGTCTTTATCAGGCCTAATTTCAATTAGAATAAGTGCAAATGGTTATGGTCTTAAATAGAGGCTGGTGTAGTCACAGAATGGGATGCCTCACAGCAGAGTGCACCTGGGACCAGTAGTGCTATGCACAGCAAAAGTGTCTTTATCAGGCCTAATTTCAATTAGAATAAGTGCAAATGGTTATGGTCTTAAATAGAGGCTGGTGTAGTCACAGAATGGGATGCCTCACAGCAGAGTGCACCTGGGACCAGTAGTGCTATGCACAGCAAAAGTGTCTTTATCAGGCCTAATTTCAATTAGAATAAGTGCAAATGGTTATGGTCTTAAATAGAGGCTGGTGTAGTCACAGAATGGGATGCCACAAAAACCAGAGAGCATGCACAGCAAAAGTGTCTTTATCAGGCCTAATTTCAATTAGAATAAGTGCAAATGGTTATGTTCTTAAATAGAGGCTGGTGTAGTCACAGAATGGGATGCCCCAAAAACCAGCAGTGCACCTGGCAGGGAGCAGTAAGTCTATGCACAGCAAAAGTGTCTTTATCAGGCCTAATTTCAATTAGAATAAGTGCAAATGGTTATGGTCTTAAATAGAGGCTGGTGTAGTCACAGAATGGGATGCCACAAAAACCAGCAGTGCACCTGGGACCAGTAGTGCTATGCACAGCAAAAGTGTCTTTATCAGGCCTAATTTCAATTAGAATAAGTGCAAATGGTTATGGTCTTAAATAGAGGCTGGTGTAGTCACAGAATGGGATGCCACAAAAACCAGCAGTGCACCTGGGACCAGTAGTGCTATGCACAGCAAAAGTGTCTTTATCTGGCCTAATTTCAATTAGAATAAGTGCAAATGGTTATGGTCTTAAATAGAGGCTGGTGTAGTCACAGAATGGGATGCCTCACAGCAGAGTGCACCTGGGACCAGTAGTGCTATGCACAGCAAAAGTGTCTTTATCAGGCCTAATTTCAATTAGAATAAGTGCAAATGGTTATGGTCTTAAATAGAGGCTGGTGTAGTCACAGAATGGGATGCCACAAAAACCAGCAGTGCACCTGGGACCAGTAGTGCTATGCACAGCAAAAGTGTCTTTATCTGGCCTAATTTCAATTAGAATAAGTGCAAATGGTTATGGTCTTAAATAGAGGCTGGTGTAGTCACAGAATGGGATGCCACAAAAACCAGCAGTGCACCTGGCAGGGAGCAGTAAGTCTATGCACAGCAAAAGTGTCTTTATCAGGCCTAATTTCAATTAGAATAAGTGCAAATGGTTATGGTCTTAAATAGAGGCTGGTGTAGTCACAGAATGGGATGCCTCACAGCAGAGTGCACCTGGGACCAGTAGTGCTATGCACAGCAAAAGTGTCTTTATCAGGCCTAATTTCAATTAGAATAAGTGCAAATGGTTATGTTCTTAAATAGAGGCTGGTGTAGTCACAGAATGGGATGCCCCAAAAACCAGCAGTGCACCTGGCAGGCAGCAGTAAGTCTATGCACAGCAAAAGTGTCTTTATCAGGCCTAATTTCAATTAGAATAAGTGCAAATGGTTATGGTCTTAAATAGAGGCTGGTGTAGTCACAGAATGGGATGCCACAAAAACCAGAGAGCATGCACAGCAAAAATGTCTTTATCAGGCCTAATTTCAGTTAGAATAAGTGCAAATGGTTATGGTCTTAAATAGAGGCTGGTGTAGTCACAGAATGGGATGCCCCAAAAACCAGCAGTGCACCTGGGACCAGTAGTGCTATGCACAGCAAAAGTGTCTTTATCAGGCCTAATTTCAATTAGAATAAGTGCAAATGGTTATGGTCTTAAATAGAGGCTGGTGTAGTCACAGAATGGGATGCCACAAAAACCAGCAGTGCACCTGGCAGGGAGCAGTAAGTCTATGCACAGCAAAAGTGTCTTTATCAGGCCTTATTTCAATTAGAATAAGTGCAAATGGTTATGGTCTTAAATAGAGGCTGGTGTAGTCTCAGAATGGGATGCCTCACAGCAGAGTGCACCTGGGACCAGTAGTGCTATGCACAGCAAAAGTGTCTTTATCAGGCCTAATTTCAATTAGAATAAGTGCAAATGGTTATGGTCTTAAATAGAGGCTGGTGTAGTCACAGAATGGGATGCCACAAAAACCAGAGAGCATGCACAGCAAAAGTGTCTTTATCAGGCCTAATTTCAATTAGAATAAGTGCAAATGGTTATGGTCTTAAATAGAGGCTGGTGTAGTCACAGAATGGGATGCCCCAAAAACCAGCAGTGCACCTGGGACCAGTAGTGCTATGCACAGCAAAAGTGTCTTTATCAGGCCTAATTTCAATTAGAATAAGTGCAAATGGTTATGGTCTTAAATAGAGGCTGGTGTAGTCACAGAATGGGATGCCTCACAGCAGACTTAAGATCAGTTCAGTATATATGCACAGTTAGTGTATAAGCAGCCTGAAAACGCTAACAAAGCCAGTCAGCCAGCCATTAACACTCAGGCTGGATGAAAAAAAAAATTCTCCCTGTGACTGACTCCGATTTTTCCTAACTTTCCCTGTTTTTCGCTGACTTTCTGTCTGTCTCCTGCCTGTCTCCTGCCTGTCTCCAGCCTGTCCCTGTCTGTCTAACTGTCTCTCTCCCTGCCTACAGCAGCATTCTGTCTCTCACGAATGCAATAGAGAAATGAGGAAAAGCAAGATGGCCGCCGGCCTTAAATAGCGCTGTGACGTCACCGGGCTTGCTGGCTGCTGACAGGCTGCATGTGACTGCCCCAGCTTGCACTGGCGCGGGATAGATGTCTGGACATGTCCCGTCCGCCATCTTAGAATGCCTGTAATGTAATGAATGGATGCTAAAGGAAAACTTCGAGCGATCGAATCGCGGGGAAATTCGGATTCGATCCGAATCGAATTTTCCATGAAATTCTGATCGAATCCGGGTTCGTCCGGATCGATTTGCTCATCCCTACTCCTGATCTTCCCCCCGACTAGCTTAGGGTTGTGCCCTCTTGTTCTATCATTAAGCTTCTTCTTAAAAACACTTCCCTCCTGAACCTTATTCAATCCTTTCACATATTTAAAGGTCTCAGTCATGTCCCCCCTCTCTCTTCTTTCCTCCAGACTGTACAAATTAAGTTCTTTAAGTCTCTCCTGATAAGTTTTAAGTTTAAGTCCTTCCACCATTTTCGTTGCCTGCCTTTGGACACGTTCTATTTGAATAATGTCTTTTTGCAGGTAAGGTCTCCAGAACTGCACACAGTATTCTAGCTGTGGCCTCACCAGGGCTCTATACAGCGGCATCACAACCTCCCTCTTCCTACTGGTGATGCCACGAGCTATGCAGCCGAGCATCCTGCTTGCTTTTCCCAGTGCCTGGCTACACTGTCCACTCATCTTGCAGCTATCAGTAATCAGTACCCCTAAATATCTCTCCTCCGAGGTCCTGGCTAACACAGTGCTGCCCATATGGTCCTCAGAGCAGGGATTCCTTCTACCCAAGTGCATGATTTTGCATTTAGAGACATTAAACTCTAGTTTCCACAGTTTAGACCATTTATCCAGTAAAGCTAAATTATTTTCCATGTTGCAGACACCTCCAGGAATATCCACCCAATTACTAACCTTTGTATCATCAGCAAACAGACAAACTTTTCCTACCAAGCCTTCTCCTATGTCACTTACAAATATATTAAAAAGAATGGGGCCCAGGACAGAGCCTTGCGGCACACCACTTGTAACTCGCCTTTGTTCAGATTGCACACCATTTACAACAACGCTCTGATACCGATCCCTCATATATTTATTTTCCCTATTTCTAATTTTTGAGACTGCATTGTTTTTCTTCTTTCTGTCACCAATATATCAGAAAAAAGTTTTATCTCCCCTCTTCATAGATTTGGCCATTTCTTCCTCCTTTTGCCCTTTAGCAGTCCTTATAATCAGTTTTGCTTCCCTCTGTTTAATTTTATACGCCTCTCTGTCAGCTACACTTCCACTTACTTTATACTTCTTATAGGCAGACTTCTTATCTTTTATGATAGTGCTGACTTCCCTAGTAAACCATAATGGTTTCTTCTTCCTTTTATTCTTGCTAGTTTGTTTCACATATTGCTTAGTTGCCTTTAAGATGGCCATTTTTAATAGTGACCACTGGGCACTCACTTCTGCTACTCTGTTCCACTCACCTAATTCTCTTTCTACATACTCCGCCATTTCCTTGAAGTTTGTCTTCCTAAAGTCTAGCACTTTGGTTCTGGTGTGTGATTGCACAATGTCTGTTTTTATTCTGAACCATAAGCATTCATGGTCACTGGAACCCAGATTTTCTTCAACCCTGACCTCGGACACCAGATCCCCATTGGTCAGAACTAAGTCCAGAATGTTATCTCCTCTAGTTGGCAATGTCACAAGTTGTTTTAGAGACACTCCATTAAGTGCCTCTAATATAGTCCTGCTCTTGCATGTCGATGCACTTGGGATATTCCAGTCCACATCAGGCATGTTGAAGTCACCTGTAATTACAATGTCCCCCTTCTCTTCCATTCCACTGATTTCATCTATTAACAGGTTATCTAGATCCTCAGATTGTCCAGGGGGCCTATATATCACACCAATTCTGACCACAGCTCCCTCCTTAGTCTGCATGGTAACCCAGAGAGTTTCTAGTTCATTATGTGTATGCTGAATTATTGTTGATTGAAGGGTAGTCTTGACATAAATGGCTACTCCACCGCCCTTTCTATCCAATCTGTCTTTTCTGTACAATGTGTAACCGGGTATGGCTATGTCCCAGTCATTGTGATCCTTGAACCAAGTCTCTGTTATTGCAACAAGATCCAATTCATCTCTGGATATGATAGCCATTAATTCACAGAGCTTGTTGCCCAAGCTGCGAGCATTGGTACACATCAAGTTTAATGGTAAACTTGACGGGCGCCAAACCTTTCTTGGGACCAGAGGGCACCACAGACAAGGCGTCCGTCTTCCTGAATGGCGCGGTAGCCACCAGATAGTATTTCACACATCGAGTGCAAGGCCCTCTCCTTGTCATTGCTAGGATTAGGACACAAGGAAGGAAGCACAAAGTACTAATTAAGGCGAAAGGCAGAGACAACCTTAGGCAAGAAGTCAGGTTTAAATCGACAAACCACCTTGTCCTGGTGTCTCTCAAAGTAGGAGGCCTGAATGGACAGAGCCGCCAACTCAGAAACACGTCGAACAGAGGTGATAGCCACCAATAATGCAACCTTAAAGGTGAGAATGGACAGTGCAGCCTCAGCACTGGCTCAAATGGAGGACCCTGCAGGGCAGACAATACCAAATTCAAATCCCAAACCGGCAACATGAGTTTGCGAGGAGGACGCACATGAGTGACCCCCTGGAAAAAAGTCTTAACCAAAGGGTGAAGAGTGAAAAAAGACCTCTGAAAGAAAACCGCCAGAGCGGAGACATGCCCCTTCAGAGTGCCGAGTTGAAAACCCAAGTCCCGACTATGTTAGAGGAACTCCAGAATCCGAGGGATGGAAACACCGACAAGGAAAGGCCCTAGTCTCACACCAGTCAATATAGGACCACCAGGTTCTACAGTAAATACCAGAAGAAGATTTCTTCCTAGACCTGACCAGAGTCTGAACAACCGCCTCAGACAGACCCTTTTCCCTTAGGATGGAAGCCTCAGCAGCCACGCCGTAAAAGCCAGCATTTGTAAATTGGGGTAACAGAGCTGCCCCTGTGTGAGCAGATCCGGAACCAGAGGCAGAACGTACTGATCGACCACCAGCTGCACGACGTCTGCAAACCACACCTGTCTTGGCCACTCTGGGGCCACCAGAATTGCTGGCACACCCTCGTGAACCAGCTTGCGTACCACCTTGCCCACCATGGGGAAGGGAGGAAACAGATACAGTAGACCCAACCCCCGCCAGGGCAGCAACATGGCATCCACTGCCAGCGCCAGAGGATCCTGTGACAGAGACACAAAGGCTGGGAGCTTGTGATTGTGACGAGGCGAACAGATCCACCTCCGGCATCCCCCACCTGCGACAGAGGGATAGAAAAAACCCACGACCGCAGTCCGGTTGTCGGAGCGAACCTGAACAGGTAGACCCCGGAGGTGATGTGTCAGGTGTGCCAGCACCAACCGAACCGCCCTCAGCTCCAGAACATTGAAGGGGGCGTGAGCCTCCCGAGGGCTCCACAGCCCCTGGAACTGACGGTCTCTCCAGAAGCCCAGGTCTGAACCAGAGACAGATGACATTTGTCCCAAACCGATAAAAGATGGAGGTGAAGAGGTCTCATGTGAAATTGAGCAAAAGGCACCGCCTCGAAGCAAGCCACCATCAACCCCACCAGCCTCATCCCTTGCCGGATGGACGGACTAGGGCTGGCCAGAAGGAGACAAATTAGCGCTTGGAGAACATCCACCTTCAGCTGGGGCAAGAAAATCCTGCTCTGAATGGTACCCAGCGTCATGCCCAGGAAGGAAGCCACCCGTGACGGAGAGAGTGAGGACTTGGGGTAATTGATTACCCACCCGAACCTTTCCAGCGTCGTTACCACCGTCCGGGTATCCAGCTCCCCCTGGTGGAGTGAAGAAGACGTAATGAGAAGGTCGTCCAGATAAGGCAAAATGCGAATGCCCTGGGCTCTGAAAAGGGCCATCACGCCCGCCAATACCTTGGTGAACACCCTGGGCGCTGAAGTCAGCCCGAAGGGGAAAGCCACAAACTGGTAGTGCTGTTCGCCTACCACAAATCCGAGGAACCGATGGTGTCCCGGGAAGACCGGCACATGGAGGTAAGCATCCTTGATGTCTATTGGAGTCATAAAGTCCCCCGGACGTAGGGAGTTGACAGCAGAGCGCAGAGTCTCCATGCGAAACTTTCTGGTTCTGATGAACCGGTTGAGAATTTTTAAGTCCAAAATGGGTCTTATGGAGCCATCCTTCTTGAGCACCGTAAAGAGGTTGGAATAGTAACACTGACCTCTCTCTAAAGGGGGAACCTGACAAACGACCCCCAGATCCAGAAGGCTTTGCACCGCCAGAAACAGTCCCTGTGCTGCCCGTGGGTCCATAGGAACCCGTGACCTGAGGAATCTGTGAGGAGGCCGGACTGCGAACTCCAGCTTGTACCCGGAGGAGACCACCTCCAGAATCCATTTGTCTGTAACTTGTTGAGCCCAGACCTGGGCGAAGAGCCGCATTCATCCCCCCACCTGCAAGGGTGAGGGCGCCCCCTCAATGCTGAGCGGGCTTGGCAGTAGATTTAGGTTTGGCACCCCAGGAGGACCCGGGTCGGGCACGACCTCTGCCCCTACCCTAGGAATCTCCTCTGAGCGTAGCAAAAGATACCTCCCTGCCCATCTGAGGGCCACGAAAGGAGGGGTTGAAGGAGCCTGAACCCAATAAAGACCAACGCTGCTTTTTGCGCTGAGGCAAGCTACCACCCTTTGCAACGGAGTCTAGGCGATCACCAAACAGGTGCAGTCCAGTAAATGGAAGCCCTGTGAGCGCCTTCTTTGCAGTGTTGTCGGCAGCCCACTGGCGCAACCAGACCAATCGACTTATGGCAACCACCAATGCCGAGGCCCTGCTACACATACGGATGGTGTCATCTAAGGCTGATAAGACAAAGGCGATGAACATCTCACATTGTGTAGTAAACACGCAAACCTTAAAAGTATGCACGATCACCCATCACACACACACAACACATGTCACTGCAAGTGGAATAAGGAAATAATAATAATGATGATAACAATGGAGGGACAGCTTCCCCCCCCCCCCGCCCCCACTAACTGGGAACAGGGAGTAATGGGGGAAGGAAGCCGATAGCTACACTTTGACTATGTAGCGAGGGCTTAGGAACGGACAGGGCATCCCAAGTCAGGATCACCAACCTGACAGCCGCCTACCCCTTGTTGGGGGATTTGCGGTGGAGCATGGCTCCTAGTAAAGAACACCTCTAAAAGGTGTGCCCTACCCTCACCCGGACCCCGCAGCCATAGCTGGGAGGCATAGTGACGGGAATAAAGAAGTCCGGGTGGAAATAGGAAAATTAGCACCCGGCTTACCTGAAAGGAGAGAGATAGCCATCATCTTGACTGTCGTCGCCTTCTAGCAGAGACTACTGGGGAATGTGTGGGAGGTCCCAGGTATTTATGGACCGGGAGGGGCTTCTTTTTTTGCCATCTCTGCTAGAAAAGCGCCATCTAGTGGCTATAACCCAGAAGTGATTATTCTATTCCGAAGCAGGGTGTGATGCATACTTGGAATATTATATATATATATATATATTTTTTTTTTTTAATACTTACCTCCTATCCATCCTGGAGCACTGTGTCCCACGCTGATCACTTTTGCTTCTGGTCTTCTGCTGCTGCTGGAAGCCTTTTATACCTAATAGGGGACAGGTAACATGGGGCTAATTTAAAAAAAAATGACAATTTTTAGGTAATTCTAAGGGTTAAAAACCCTTAAAATCCCCCCAAAAAATGGCGTGAGGTCCCCCCTACCCAGCATAATCAGCCGGTGACCAGCTATGGGGGCTTGTCGAACAGGGCGCAGGGGCTAGCTTTAGTGGCCCCTGGCCCTGCAGGCTACAAGCCGGCATAGCCTGCTTTATTAAAAAAAAAAAAATAATAATTTTTTTACTTTACTCACCTCTGATTGTCAGCTCCTCTGTCCCTCGCTGGTCCGATGACAGATGCGGTGATGGCTAGGGGGGGGGGAAGGGAATCGGAGCATCTCCTGCTCCCTCCTCCTCTGCACAACCATCACTGCATCTGAGAGCTGAACACCCGGGGGCCCCAAAGGGACGGGGCTACCTGTAAAGATGGCAGCGCCCATCAGAGAGGAGGGGGAGAGGGCCTGTCAGGCTCTATCCTGAAGCTGAAGAGCCAGGGGGGTGATCGGAGCCACCCCTAGTGAAGAGGAGACCCGTCGGGAGCCATCGGGCACGGAGGTGAGTAAATGTCATTTTTTTACATGTAATATCGGCATCTGCTAAAGCGGGGGGGTATTCCGGACACTCCCCTGCAGCCGGGGGGCCTGGGTGGGGGATCAAAGCCCCCCCGGACGAAAAGAAGACCCGGCCAGATCGAACAAGGGGGGTCAGTCAGGTGAGTGTTTTTTTTTACTTTATTTTTACTGTAGCGGGGGGAATGTCAGGCAGGTAGATTCTACATGCTTGGCACTTAAGTGAAGTGGAAGCGAGCACGTAGAATCTATGTGCTTGGCACTGAAAGGGTTAAAGTTATTTTTATACCTTGCAAAAAAAAATGTACCAAACAATCAGTGTTAAAACATAGAAAGCCTAACAGGGCAAAAGCATATATATATATATATATATATATATATATATATATATATATTAAAATGGATTACTCATCTGTCTAAGCAGGAATCAGCAGGCCGCATCCAAACTCAAAACAAGATGGCTGCTGTATTCTGGTTTACAATGCGAGTCTTTCTATCCCAAAGCAAAATGTCATTGTCCACCTGTCTCCCTTCCTTTCAAGACACAAATCAGTGTGTGTCCTTCGGCTGTCTGCACAAATCTTCTCCTTTCTCTCCCCAGTCCACTTTTTTCCCAGGTTGACCCTTTGTTTAATTTGCAACATCGCAGGTGACCTCTGATTGGCCCAGACAAACTAACCAAGGTGATACTCTAGGTTAGATAAAACTATCACAGGTAGCCAACTTAATTTGCATGCAAATGCACACCTGAAACTAAAGCTACCAAAAGGTCTCAAACCAACCATGTGGCTACACAAAAGGGTCATTCTATATACAGTGTAATTTCTGATTGTATAAGATTTCTTACAATTTCTATGGGAACAAAATATATAAAAAATATCATAGCTTCACAAACCCAAAGGTGGGTGGAGGCCCCCTTTGCAGGGCAAGTCGTGGAGGCCCCAAGGCATGTGCCCCTTACGCAACCCTTTTAATCCAGCCCTAGTGGCTGCAATTGGCTTGTACTAGGATCGGTCCTTGTACTGATATATTTTCTTGCAGGTGGAAGGTGGTGAGAGAATGATACTGTACTCAGGGGTGGGGGTAAGTACTGAAGGTGCCATTGATGTAGCGCTGACCCAGTGGGGTCAAACACTGACAGTAACCCACACAACCCAGGCTGAGGTGATATTTTTGTGTGAGTGCCGGGAAAGTGGGGCAGCATGAAAGAGCACTGAGATAATTGCGGTGTGTGATCTGGGTAATTAAAAAAAAATGCGCCCATGTCCAGGGCATTTCAGATAAAAATAATTTGCCTTTTTGTAACTCCTGCTGTGGTTTATTTAAAACCAAAATGTCCCATGGAGCTGTAGGCTGCCTGCAAAGAGGTGCTGCTGGGTTTCCTGCCCCTGTGCATTGTGGGTTATGTCAGTTGAATACAGGCACAGCTGGGTTGCTGGGAGAGGAAGCTCCAAAATGGCCAATACCAGGAGGAAATCAGTGAAGCAGTGTTTCAGCTTGGAGTGGAGGCATGGGTAAATGTATAGGTCGGTTAGACAACCAGGTAAATGTACCTAGGTCGGTTAGACAACCAGCCATGGGGCATTCCAGACTGGGATGCCCCATGGCTGGTTGTCTAACTGACCTAGGTTCTTATAGATGCCAGGTGTACCCCCCTCAATCCGCTATTTTGGTGGAAATGCACTGATGGAGCAAAGCTGTTTCTTGTTCCCTGGAGCGGTGCAGGCATCTGGAGGCAGCGGTGACAAGGAAGCAGAGGTGGCGGGAGCAGTAGCAGGTGGTGGGACAATGCGGCAGCAGCAGACAGTGAGACCCGACCTCTTCCTCCGGTCCGGCAGTGCTGCAGCCACCTCTTGGGGTCCTTCCACTGGCTGCTTGCTGGAGCAGAGGACTGAAGGACTTCATAAATCATGATGCAGCACTGGACCTCAAGGCGAAGACCAGGACAATGGTGGTGGACCAGTGGCGATGGACTGGGAGGTGGCAGTGAGTATGGCTTTTAACTTTACTGCCATGCACAGCAGGTAAAGCGCAATGCATGTGATTTACCTGCGGCGCCCGTAGACTTCTACAGATTGTGCTGCAATTGCACTTTGGGTCAAAACGCCACATGCAGTGTTCTGCAAACCTCTGCGCACCAATGTGAAATGGCCTATTTATTTTCTTGCCGTTTGTGATATGTTGGACACATTTGTGACACTCTCTACTCCCAACACAACGCAAGTGGCTTAGGTGTGAAAGGGGCCTAACACAAAAATGTGCAAAAAATAACATTGTTCTAACTTTTCCCAATAAATGACTCGCACATGTTACAGGTGAGAAACAGAATTTTTCCAGTGAAGTAAAGATAATCTTTAGAAAGTTTGGAACCAACAGCATCCTATGGTATAGCCCGGAATGTTTTAGGGGGTGTCATCTTAATGGGTTGTATTTGCACATCTGGTGTGAGTGCAGGGTGGTTAAGCAATTTTGGTGGAGAGTGTATTTTATTATAAAGAAGTCCACCGGGTTGCAGTTAGTTCCTTTGGCGCCCCTTGCCCTGCTTAACTTGAAACCTCCAAGTTGCTCCAAGGTCCAGTTTGGGTTGATAAAGCATATTTTAATGGCCGCCAAATTAATAATTGCGCAAGCCTGGAAGAGGCTGGATATCCCACCAGGGAGCCTTATTCCTCGTTAATGAGATGATGTTTTTTGAGAAGATGGCGGCTTCGTTGCAGGGAGACCTGACTCCCTTCCTAGTTATCTTGGAAAGTTGAATATCGCACTTTCACCCGAAAGCACTTCGACTGTGAGTTCTTTTTGATTTAAGATTAAAGTTGCCCTGCGGGGCGAGGATGTAGATACCTGGAACCCTTACTTTTTTACTTTTCTACTCTTTATCTCATTCTCTTTTTTTTTTCTATCTTTCTTTTCTATGCTCTTAGTTTGTCATTTCCTCCCTCCCTCACCTCATCGTTGAGAGGGCAGTTGGGAATGTTGTTCCTCCGTAGTGTGAAAACTATGTGTGATATAGCACTGGGCGCTTACAGCTGGCCAGCGGGACTGGGTGAGTAAACACAGAACAAAAATTTGTTTGGGCCCAGGCCTAGGTGAACCCGTGGGGTCTGTTAAGAGCATTGGCGGGTACGGGGGAATTGGTTATCTTACAATCGGGGGCATGTCCCCCGATGTTTTGTGTAATGTAATGTTAAAGATATTGTTTTCAGAAACATTATGTACAAAATGCAAAAAAAGAAAATGGCCTGTCGCGTGTGCAGGTAATTTTATTGAAAAATGAGACTAACAGTTTTCGCCACTTTTCTGTTTGGTAACATAGTAACATAGTATGTAAGGCTGAATAAAGACTTTAGTCCAGCCAGTTCAGCCTGTTTATCTCCTTCCAGTGGTCTAGTAGCCATAGCTGGAAATGTTATTACATGCCAGGAAGGCATCAAGGCCACTTGCTAGTAAAGAAAACCTCACACAAATGTGAGTTCACACCATAAAACACATCCAAAGTTAAACTTGCTTCACCAAATTAGCATGAGCCCCATTGTGTATGCCGTCCAGTGCAAGGAACAGTGCTCAGATGTGCACATTGGAGACATGAAGCACAAGTTACACCAGCATATGGCTCAGCATAAAAGAGCCAATGTAGTATAACTAAATCTGAAAGACACAGGACATTTGAAAACAGGTTCACATTCAGGACACAAAGGAGTACTTCAAAAGAGGTGTGAACGAAGCCATTTATGTTACAAGCTAGGCTTGATTAAAAGTTAGGGGTGTATGGTCTTTTGCTTGCTACATACAATCATAACAGACTCAAATGAAGGTATTAGGCCTATATCCCCCACATTGTACCCATTTACTTGACCACATCTTGAAATTCATAAAAACATACAATTTATTAGCAATATTTCAAAAACCTTATCCGTACATAATCCATACCAAAAATGTCATTTGCCGTGAATAATTACAAATTTATATTCTACAGATTCTACAGAGTGTGATGTTCATATTCCGTAAAAAAGAAGAAATATTCCATGCTTTTTCTCTCACTGTGTATTTCTCAGGGTAAACATGTTTCGCTTTATACAGCTTTCTCAATACTCCTTGCACTGTGCAAACATAATAATAATAAAAAAATAGTGACTCCACTGTGCAGTGTTATATACAGTTCCACTGTTAATTAATATAAATCACAATAATATAAACAAGGACATTTTCAAAAAATGCAGGACAAATCTAGAACACGGTACATCATAAACTGTCTAGCATATTATAGATGTATAAATATATATATATATATATGTACCTGTGAGCATATATGGATATTGGTCAGATTTATGGAGTCCCCTTTAAGGAGAGATACTGTGTCTTTCAATGAGCTGTTATATTGCTTCCTTTTAATGGCTGCATAAATACAAGATAAAAGAGGGTGAATGTCCTCATTACTATTCCCCAGTATTGTCATGCCAGAATTGATATATCTTAATTGTATAGGCTTACTTCAAAACTTAATTCTGACAAGCAGTACAGCAGACTATCCCCCAAGTCCCCCCATAACAAGCAGTATAGCAGAGCATCCCCCAAATCACCCCATAACAAGCAGTGTAGCAGAGCATCCCCCAAATCACCCCATAACAAGCAGTGTAGCAGAGCATCCCCCAAATCACCCCATAACAAGCAGTGCAGCAGAGCATCCCCCAAATCACCCCATAACAAGCAGTGTAGCAGAGAATCACCCAAATCACCCCATAACAAGCAGTGCAGCAGAGAATCCCCCAAATCACCCCATAACAAGCAGCGCAGCAGAGAATCCCCCAAATCACCCCATAACAAGCAGCGCAGCAGAGAATCCACCAAATCACCCCATAACAAGCAGTGCAGCAGAGAATCCCACAAATCACCCCATAACAAGCAGTGCAGCAGAAAATCCCCCAAATCACCCCATAACAAGCAGTGTAGCAGAGAATCCCCCAAATCACCCCATAACAAGCAGTACAGCAGAGTATCCACCAAATCACCCCATAACAAGCAGTGTAACAGAGAATCCCCCAAATCACCCCATAACAAGCAGTGCAGCAGAGAATCCCACAAATCACCCCATAACAAGCAGTGTAGCAGAAAATCCCCCAAATCACCCCATAACAAGCAGTACAGCAGAGTATCCACCAAATCACCCCATAACAAGCAGTGTAACAGAGAATCACCCAAATCACCCCTTAACAAGCAGTGCAGCAGAGCATCCCCCAAATCACCCCATAACAAGCAGTGCAACAGAGAATCCCACAAATCACCCCATAAAAAGCAGTACAGCAGAGTATCCACCAAATCACCCCATAACAAGCAGCGCAGCAGAGAATCCCCCAAATCACCCCATAACAAGCAGTGCAGCAGAGAATCCCCCAAATCAGCCCATAACAAGCAGTGCAGCAGGGAATCCCCTAAATCACCCCATAACAAGCAGTGCAGCAGAGAATCCCCCCAAATCACCCCATAACAAGCAGCGCAGCAGAGAATCCCCCAAATCACCCCATAACAAGCAGCGCAGCAGAGAATCCCCCAAATCACCCCATAACAAGCAGCGCAGCAGAGAATCCCCCAAATCACCCCATAACAAGCAGTGCAGCAGAGAATCCCCCAAATCAGCCCATAACAAGCAGTGCAGCAGAGAATCCCCCAAATCACCCCATAACAAGCAGTGCAGCAGAGAATCCCTCAAATCACCCCATAACAAGCAGCGCAGCAGAGAATCCCCCAAATCACTCCATAACAAGCAGCGCAGCAGAGAATCCCCCAAATCACCCCATAACAAGCAGTGCAGCAGAGTATCCACCAAATCACCCCATAACAAGCAGTGCAGCAGAAAATCCCCCAAATCACCCCATAGCAAGCAGTACAGCAGAGTATCCACCAAATCACCCCATAACAAGCAGTGCAGCAGAGAATCCCACAAATCACCCCATAACAAGCAGTGTAGCAGAAAATCCCCCAAATCACCCCATAGCAAGCAGTACAGCAGAGTATCCACCAAATCACCCCATAACAAGCAGTGAAGCAGAGAATCCCCCGAATCACCTCATAACAAGCAGTGTAGCAGAGCATCCCCGAAATCACCCCATAACAAGCAGTGTAGCAGAGAATCCCGCAAATCACCCCATAACAAGCAGTGTAGCAGAAAATCCCCCAAATCACCCCATAACAAGCAGTACAGCAGAGTATCCACCAAATCACCCCATAACAAGCAGTGTAACAGAGAATCACCCAAATCACCCCATAACAAGCAGTGAAGCAGAGAATCCCCCAAATCACCTCATAACAAGCAGTGTAGCAGAGAATCCCCCAAATCACCCCATAACAAGCAGTGTAGCAGAGAATCCCACAAATCACCCCATAACAAGCAGTGTAGCAGAAAATCCCCCAAATCACCCCATAACAAGCAGTACAGCAGAGTATCCACCAAATCACCCCATAACAAGCAGTGTAGCAGAGAATCCCCCAAATCACCCCATAACAAGCAGTACAGCAGAGTATCCACCAAATCACCTCATAACAAGCAGTGTAACAGAGAATCCCCCAAATCACCCCATATCAAGCAGTGCAGCAGAGAATCCCACAAATCACCCCATAACAAGCAGTGTAGCAGAAAATCCCCCAAATCACCCCATAACAAGCAGTACAGCAGGGTATCCACCAAATCACCCCATAACAAGCAGTGTAACAGAGAATCACCCAAATCACCCCATAACAAGCAGTGAAGCAGAGAATCCCCCAAATCACCTCATGACAAGCAGTGTAGCAGAGCATCCCCCAAATCACCCCATAACAAGCAGTGCAGCAGAGAATCCCCCAAATCACCCCATAACAAGCAGTGTAACAGAGAATCCCCCAAATCACCCCATAACAAGCAGCGCAGCAGAGAATCCCCCAAATCACCCCATAACAAGCAGCGCAGCAGAGAATCCTCCAAATCACCCCATAACAAGCAGCGCAGCAGAGAATCCCCCAAATCACCCCATAACAAGCAGTGCAGCAGAGTATCCACCAAATCACCCCATAACAAGCAGTGCAGCAGAGAATCCCACAAAATCACCCCATAACAAGCAGTGCAGCAGAAAATCCCCCAAATCACCCCATTACAAGCAGTATAGCAGAGTATCCACCAAATCACCCTATAACAAGCAGTGTAACAGAGAATCCCCCAAATCACCCCATAACAAGCAGTACAGCAGAGTATCCACCAAATCACCCCATAACAAGCAGTGTAACAGAGAATCCCCCAAATCACCCCATAACAAGCAGTGTAGCAGAGAATCCCACAAATCACCCCATAACAAGCAGTGTAGCAGAAAATCCCCCAAATCACCCCATAACAAGCAGTACAGCAGAGTATCCACCAAATCACCCCATAACAAGCAGTGTAACAGAGAATCACCCAAATCACCCCATAACAAGCAGTGAAGCAGAGAATCCCCCAAATCACCTCATAACAAGCAGTGTAGCAGAGCATCCCCCAAATCACCCCATAACAAGCAGTGAAGCAGAGAATCCCCCAAATCACCCCATAACAAGAAGTGCAGCAGAAAATCCCCCAAATCACCCCATAACAAGCAGTGTAGCAGAGAATCCCGCAAATCACCCCATAACAAGCAGTGTAGCAGAAAATCCCCCAAATCACCCCATAACAAGCAGTACAGCAGAGTATCCACCAAATCACCCCATAACAAGCAGTGTAACAGAGAATCACCCAAATCACCCCATAACAAGCAGTGAAGCAGAGAATCCCCCAAATCACCTCATAACAAGCAGTGTAGCAGAGAATCCCCCAAATCACCCCATAACAAGCAGTGTAGCAGAGAATCCCACAAATCACCCCATAACAAGCAGTGTAGCAGAAAATCCCCCAAATCACCCCATAACAAGCAGTACAGCAGAGTATCCACCAAATCACCCCATAACAAGCAGTGTAACAGAGAATCCCCCAAATCACCCCATAACAAGCAGTGTAGCAGAGAATCCCCCAAATCACCCCATAACAAGCAGTACAGCAGAGTATCCACCAAATCACCCCATAACAAGCAGTGTAACAGAGAATCCCCCAAATCACCCCATATCAAGCAGTGCAGCAGAGAATCCCACAAATCACCCCATAACAAGCAGTGTAGCAGAAAATCCCCCAAATCACCCCATAACAAGCAGTACAGCAGGGTATCCACCAAATCACCCCATAACAAGCAGTGTAACAGAGAATCACCCAAATCACCCCATAACAAGCAGTGAAGCAGAGAATCCCCCAAATCACCTCATGACAAGCAGTGTAGCAGAGCATCCCCCAAATCACCCCATAACAAGCAGTGCAGCAGAGAATCCCCCAAATCACCCCATAACAAGCAGTGTAACAGAGAATCCCCCAAATCACCCCATAACAAGCAGCGCAGCAGAGAATCCCCCAAATCACCCCATAACAAGCAGCGCAGCAGAGAATCCCCCAAATCACCCCATAACAAGCAGCGCAGCAGAGAATCCCCCAAATCACCCCATAACAAGCAGTGCAGCAGAGTATCCACCAAATCACCCCATAACAAGCAGTGCAGCAGAGAATCCCACAAAATCACCCCATAACAAGCAGTGCAGCAGAAAATCCCCCAAATCACCCCATTACAAGCAGTATAGCAGAGTATCCACCAAATCACCCTATAACAAGCAGTGTAACAGAGAATCCCCCAAATCACCCCATAACAAGCAGTACAGCAGAGTATCCACCAAATCACCCCATAACAAGCAGTGTAACAGAGAATCCCCCAAATCACCCCATAACAAGCAGTGTAGCAGAGAATCCCACAAATCACCCCATAACAAGCAGTGTAGCAGAAAATCCCCCAAATCACCCCATAACAAGCAGTACAGCAGAGTATCCACCAAATCACCCCATAACAAGCAGTGTAACAGAGAATCACCCAAATCACCCCATAACAAGCAGTGAAGCAGAGAATCCCCCAAATCACCTCATAACAAGCAGTGTAGCAGAGCATCCCCCAAATCACCCCATAACAAGCAGTGAAGCAGAGAATCCCCCAAATCACCCCATAACAAGAAGTGCAGCAGAAAATCCCCCAAATCACCCCATAACAAGCAGTGTAACAGAGAATCACCCAAATCACCCCATAACAAGCAGTGTAGCAGAGAATCCCCCAAATCACCCCATAACAAGCAGTGTAGCAGAGAATCCCCCAAATCACCCCATAACAAGCAGAGCAGCAGAGAATCCCCCAAATCACCCCATAACAAGCAGTGCATAACAAGCAGCAAGCAAAGGGATGCCCCTTGTAACATGTTTCCCCATTTGGGATGCCCCTTGTAGCAGTGCAGTTGTGGGTGAGCAGTTTGGGATGCCCCCTGTAGCAGTGCAGTTGTGGGTGAGCAGTTTGGGATGCCCCTATTAGCACCATGTTACAGTATTCTCCATTTGGGATGCCCCTTGTAGCAGTGCATATTTTTGTTTGGGGGGTTGTGTATATTGTTAATGTATAAATAACTAAAAAACATATTCACCTATTTATGAGGAAGCCAGTAAAGCATTTATTAAACTTTTGCTCTAACTAATAAAGTTAATATACTTTAATAAATAATAAAATGGAGGAAAGCTATTGGCAAAGCATGGCGAAGCTGCAGAGTCACGAGACAGATGGGAGGAGCAGAAAGTAGGAGTGACATATTATATAATATAAGATTATAATGAGGAGGGAAAGCTAATCTATGATCGTGCGCGCTCGCCTACAGCTAAAAAAAACCTGCTCATGCGCATTAGTGCCGCCGTTTGGTACAAGGAATCGCCGCTTGCTCACCATGTAAGCGGCGATTCCGATACTACTATGCATGCGCGAGTTTTCAAGAAGAAGCAGGGGAAAGGTCAGAGTTTCATTTCCGCCTAAGCCAAAATCCAAGATCCAAAAGATGCAAGCGGGTGAAATAGCTTAACCAGGTCCTGGGGCGTGTTGGCCAGTAATTCATTAAAAAAAATTAAAACCAGCTGGGTTTTGCTCCACTTTAAATAATGATAATAATAACAAAATCAGCTTTGGATCAACATAAAGTCTGGAATTTGAAATGCAAAATAAAACATCGTTATGTGAGTTGTAACATCACAAACCATCCAATAAATCACCAGTGCCTGAATTTCCTTTTAATGTCTATTAATAAGGCTGGGCATCCCTAATTAAGAGGGTTGCTGCAGGATCTAGGTCTGCTTTAAAGTGCATATTGATGACAGAGGCCTTTGTGCATGCAGTAACAGAAAGGCCTCTATTGGAATCTATATGGTGGTGGTTTGGAGTTTTGCCACGAAAATATTGGGATATTTCAGTACTTATTTCAAGAAAAATAATTATTATTTGGGTATTAGAATTGCTACATGTGTGGCCTTGTCATGGGGTCAGATTGGGTGATAGCGGTTAGTGTAAACTGCTAAATCACACCTGGAAATGATTGGGACATAATAAAAATGCCCCCCATCCCTCCCGCCAGCTCTGATAGGACATTTATAATTAAATAACAATAGAGAAGAAGAATGGACTATATTCATGGGGTTGAGGTAAGTATTAAGGACATAGTATAGAGGAAAAACAAGATTCATGGGGTGACAGTTAATAGTGACAGTTAGCCACAGCCTCCTCATTTGCATATTGATGATGTCACAGCCCTCTCCCCCAATAAAAACCAAGCTCCTGCCCAGGCTCAGTGTCATTCCCTTGACTCACTTCAGAGGTTAACGGCTTTTTGTCATTGGCTCTCTGTGGTTTAGAGGTTGCAAAGATGAGATTCGTTCTCCTTTTTGCCATTTTTCTGGGCTTTTTAAAGCCTTCCATGTGTTTTGGATCCCTGGCTGATATCATCATGAATGCCGCCATCCAGCACGCTAATGTTTATCAGAAGGTGCTGAGAAAGGAAATAGTCAGGGAGACGGAATGCAGTGTGCCCTGCGGGCTGGGCAACCATCTTGTGACCCGCTGCTTTGTGGATGAACGCACTGGCAAGCAAAGCGAATGCCAGGACTTTGAGGTCAACTGCCGCTCAGCCCTGGAATGTGATTTAATCCATCAACATCATGAGGTCGGCCAAACTGTCACTTTGGACTGCCAGGCAGCAGACTTGGTTGGCCGGAATAAGGACGCCATGAATTACATCTGGACAAGGGCTCCTGGAATAATCACAGACCAGGAGGAACTATTTAATGATCCGGTCGCCCACACCCGCACAATGACCATCTCCAAGATGCAGGAAAGTGACGCCGGATCTTACCGCTGTGAAATGCACGACGAAGAGGAAAATCTGGTTAAGGTGATGCATTATGCACTTTATGTCTCCAACCCCGCTTTCATGGACCTCAATGTGAATAGACTTCAAGAGGAGCAGAAGCTTGGGGTCCTGCAAACCAAAAAGGATGGTCCCCCAAAAACACTGAGGACCTCCTACTTCCTCCAGGTCATATTCATGGCCAGCATTACTATCGGATTTGCCTTGCTGGTAGCGGTTCCTCTCTTCATCTACCGCTGTTATATGAGGAGGAAGAAGAACAAACAAGCAGAGAATGAAGTGTAACATCACAAACCATCCGGTGACCTATATCTATTAGGTCACTGGCAAGCGAACTAAATCCGATCAAATCGATTGGATAAGATACATCAGCATTTGAGTGGTAACATCACAAACCATCCAATAAATCACCAGTGACATCTGCTACATTGATGAAGTGAACCAAATACGATCAAATCAAAGAAAAGAAACGTCAACAGGTGAGTTTGGAGTTTTTCCAGGAAAATATTGGCATATTTATGCATTTACTTATTTAAAAAATAATTATTATTTGGGTATTGGAATTGCTACATGTGTGGCCTTGTCATGGGGTCAGATTGGGTGATAGCGGTTAGTGTAAACTACTAAATCACACCTGGAAATGGTTGGGGTATAATAAAAATGCCCCTCATCCCTCCCGCCAGCTCTGATATGACATTTATAATTAAATAACACATTTCCCCAATACCTGAGAGGAGGAGCAGCTGGTAATCTCTGCCAACAGCAAACGTTTCCATAGCGACAGGCAGCCACAGCCTGCATTCAGCCTGCTGCCTGTAAGCCTATCAGAGGCCAGCAGATAGCACTGTAGGTTGCATGCTGTGTAAGTTGCTGTGAGCAGTCACAGCTCTTGAACGCCAGCAGCTATATGAAGCAGAGCAATGGCGGATTTATCAGGGTCAGGTGGGGGAGTTGTGGGACCCGAAAACAGGGGCATAACTTGAGGCGCTACAGGGGGTGTGACTGCACCAGGGCTTAGAAGATCAGAGGGACCCCATGATTTTTGCTCCTCCTTATTTATCATATTTGTGCTCACTTGGCATCATTTAGATAAAGGAACCCGCATTTGTCTTTGCTGTTTCAGTCTTTAGGTGTCTAGCTGAATCCAAATGAGTTAAGAGGCAGGAAAAAATTACAGTATGAGCCGTGAAAGGGCCCCATATGTTTGCACCAGGGCCCCATCACATTTAATTACGCCACTGCCCGGAAAGCCATTAAAGAGGCAAGATGGTGACTAAAGGTTTGTGAAAGAATTGGGTGGGGGCAGATACCTGCAAAGTGGCCGTGCTTAGAGATGTCAACCTGGGAGACAAGTTTACAGGGCATCTCACTGAGTAATAATCAATAGGAAGCCAGAAAGCAGGCAAAAAAGGTGGACACACCTGGTCAATGTGTCTTCACAGGTCTTGTATTTGTTGTATTTTTTCTGCTCGTCCCCATTGCCAATCATGTGGTGTGGGAGCACAGACCCAGTGGGCTATATGCCTATTTTTACTTTTTTAACCTAGGGTGGGCAAGTCAATAGCCCTTCAGTCCTTTTTGAGTGGAGATCCATTTTAAACTGCGCAATCAAGACCCAGACATTGCTGAGAGGCTGGGAAGCCAAGTGTGACACTGGAAGCTAACAAGACAGGTAAGTCAGCATACTTCCTTGTCTGCCTATGTATTTATCCCATTTATGGTGCTGAGAATGTCCAGGCCTGAGTGCTATGAACCCACTGGCTTCAAGGGTGTGCTAGTGGGCTAGACCTCCTTAGGTGTCCTCTCTAGAAGAAATCATGTGAGCTATAAAGCGGGGGTCTGGGTGCCACATGGAGCTCTTGAGATATCCTGTCCCTTGCAGTGGGGTATCCTGCTCTCTTACTTCCCCTCACATGTCCATGTTTTTTTAAAAATAGGTTCCACATTTGCCTTGTGCCAGTAACTTGGTAACGCGCCATCACTGGAGAAATCTCCAACAGGAGCAAAGTTTTTTTTTTTTTTACTATCATGGTGATTGGTGCCTTTTTCTGGGGTGCCCCGATTCGGGATGGGAAAACCCCCAGATCGCCCGCAATTATAACTTTTTCCCCCAATCCCACAGAGTAGGAACTGGCTCTCGTCCAATCACCTCTGTGTGCTGTGTCATGCATATTAATGTGCTGATGTGGGGTTTCCCACATTGGTTTGGAATGCCCCTTAGGTAGGTTATTAGCAGGCCCTGGAGACTTTTAGGGCTTCATCCAAGGCTTGAGCCTTGCTCACATATAAAGGGAAAGTCCACTTTCCATGGAATTTTTGAAAGTGTATATAGTACTTTCTGTGTGTCAAAAGGAAGTCCTCAAGGCGCTGAGCTTAGCTAGTAATTTTTTATTATGTCTGCAAATGTGTGTTCTATGGAAGCAATTTTTTATTATTTTTTATTATATATATTTATGAGATTGAGGATAATAAAAACTGCTTCCATAAAACATAATAAAAATATTTCTAGCTAAGCTCAGCACCTTAAAGACTTCCTTTTGGCACACATAACGTACTGCATACACTTTCAAAAATACCATGGAAAGTGGACTTTCACTTTTTATGTGAATCTGGGGACACACACAGCGGGGCATTTGAAATCGTGATGCTCTAGACAGGTGGAACAAAACTTGGGATAGTGAAAATCCTGGGTTTTGTTCCTCTTTAATACAAAAGTGCCAAATAATTAGCTATTTTAGCTTGAAAAAAATGTTGAATTCCAGTACCCTGAAATATGACTTGTGCAATAAAAGGTGTGTGCTGTTTTTTTAGGGTCAGATTACATCTTCTTTCTGAGGCCTCTGCAATCTTGAAACCCTCTCTGTGAGTTGGCAGCCCCCTAACCTCCACCAGCTGTACCCTGGAGTTTCTGAATCTTGGTATGTATTGTCATTTATGATTTGCTATATACCTAGCTTGTGTTTTGACATACATATGGTTACATTAAAGTTCTTGTAATGGGTAAAATGACATTGACTCACCCCAGGGTCAGTAAGGAGCCTGACATGTACTCTAAAGCTGATCCGCAAGATAAGGTATTGCCAATTCAGGTATGCGCTGTGAAGGACAATCTGGCTATGCTTTAATTCTATCTAGTGAAATGAACGAGCTTTCGGTAAATAGAAGCCAACCAGATGGAATACAAGCATGCACAGATTGTCATTTTAAGTGCACACCTGTGTGGCCACTATTTTGTCTTACATTAAAGTTACTTAATCTATAAGATTCCTGGGGCGATTAATTCCCTTCCCCGGGGCATCCAAAATCAGGCTTTGTGACTCCCACCAGGTTGCTCCATACACTTAACTTGTTTCCTGGTCCAACGGCGTATACGCGATCCGCATCCCCGCTATCCCTCTAGCAGGGTGCGTGCCTGTGCCAGGCATTTGGGAATGGCCGGGGCGGGCACACTCCATGTTAGAGGGTATTGGGGGATGTGGCCGCCAGCACGCTTGGAGCCGCTGGCCTTAGATGAAGCCTCAGATGGTGTGAGGTCAGCAGCTCAGAGCGCGTCCCGGGGGAAAGGATCAAAACCCAGGATAGTCAAAATCCTGGGTTTTGGTCCACTTTAAATAAATAAATCTGCATACTATTTGTGATCCAACCTTATGTTTCCATCCTTACCCTTTAAATTGTAAGCTCACAATTCCATTGTACTCCCTTATCAACTTGTATCTCTGTCACATCTTTGCATTGCCATGAATGGAGTTAGCTCACCGTGACTGATGGCGAGGGAGACGCCACGTCGGAGGGAGACCGGAAAGAAGCCCAACAAGAGAGCAGCGCTGCGCATGATGCCTGACGGAGAGCGACATGGATCCAGCCTTTCAGATGAGCACTGCTGCCCCGGACTAATATGAAATCCCTGTGCTGCTGCTTCTGACTTCCTTATCCATTTCCTGCCAGGTTAAGCTGTGTAAATACTGTACAAATAAAGTTTAGATCACTTTTTGAAACTGCTTTGTGTGCATGTCAGAGTTCTTAAAGAGCATCCCAAGTCAGGATGATTACATCATAACTGTTAGGGGTAGATACATGTCCTATGGCTAGTCTAGTCTAGTCTAGTCTGATGGAGCGTTCCGCCATATCAGACAGACTAGCCATAAGACGTGTATCCAGGGCCGTATTTAGGGTTCATGCTGCCCTAGGCACAATTTTTTCACCCCCCCCGCCTTATATTGCTAAATAGACACAGCAATGCAGGGAGGGGGGATCTTGGATCTGCTGCATAGACTCCCCCCTCTCTGTGCGTGGCCCTGTCCATCCATTCATGTCGCTGGATCCCGGGTGAGGTAAGGAATTCTGTTCTGTTCTGAAATTAAAGAGCTGCAGCCAAGAGATCAAGCCTGCTGACTGAGAGTTAAGTAATATTGTATTTTTGTTCCCAGTCCTGCCTATTTAACATACTACAGATTTTGACTATTCTGGTGATATCATAGAAAAGAGATAGGACTGAGCTAAAAAAAGGAAGGAAAGCAAAAAGAAAAAAGGAAAGAAGGGGGAAAGAAGGAGGACAGAAAGAAAGAAAATAGACAAGGGAGGGAAGAAAAGACATGAAGTAAGGCAGTAAAGGAAGAAAAAAAAAGAAAGAGGAATGGAAAGAAAGAAATACAGAAAAGAGGAATTAAAAAAAAAAAGACAGGAAAGAAATAAGGAAGAAAAACATGAAGGTCAGAAGGAAGGAAGGGAAAAAGTAAAGGAAGGAGGGAAAATAGGGAAGGAAACATAGAAAGCAAGTAAAGGACAAATGTGAGTGGAGGTAGTGAGGAAAGAGAAAAAAGAAATGGAACAAAAGAGCAAAAAAAAAAGGATTGGAGGAAAGAGAAATAATGCAGTAGGGGAGAACGAAGGTGGAAAAGAAAGAGGAAAAAAGAAGACGGGAATGCAACAAAGAGGGGAAAAATGTAAAAAAGAGAGGGAAGGAGGGGAGGAACAAAAGAAAGGGAGGGAGCCAGGGGAAAATGAAGAAAGGGAAGAAAAAAATGGAACAAAATAAAGAAGATGAAGAGGAAGAATGGAAAGAAAAAGGGGAAGGAAGTTAAAAAAAATAAGGGAGGAAGGAAAGAAATGAGTAAGAAATAAAGGCATGAAGATCAATACAAGTGCCTTACTTGGCTGGTGTACTACTTTCTGGAGCATGGCAGGCTGGGAGGCACATGAGCTGTGCTATGTGCTGCACTCCCCTTCTCTGCCCCTTAGCTAAGGTACCTGTTAGTGCTGCTTGTCGTAGCCCCTGCTGGTCTGAGCTTCGTGTAGCTGATCTCAACATTGAACACATTCACCTACACAGCAGCTTGGAGAGGGGTGAAAGGAGGGGGAAAGGCTAACTGGAGTCCAGTCACCTACTTTCAGCGCCTGAGACTGCTCACCGGGCCGTGCTGAGGGAGGCCAGACTGACACACAGAGAGGCAGGGGGCGCTGTGCTCAGCTTCCCATTCATTTTGTCTCTGGTGGCCTAGCCCCGCCCCTTTTCCCTGCCATGTTTAGTTCATTGCTGTCTGTGGAGGTGGGTGTTGATGGCTTTGTGTGAAAAAACGCTATTGCCAGCTTTGGAATATGGCTGGAAGCTGCCTGATTGCTTGCAAATGAAATTTCTTTTTTTTTTTCCCGCCCCCACTGTAGCTCCGCCCTAGGCACGTGCCTACATGTGCCTAGTGGCAAATACGGCCCTGCGTGTATCTACCAGACTAACACCTGGGTGGTACTTGATATAATCAGAAAATGGGAAGTGGAATTTGATGGAAAAGGGAATGGGAACCCTTGCCCTAACCAGCCATATTGTTACCGCCAGCCATACTGTCACACTAGTTTTTATTTTTAATTCCCCCCCCTCCACCAGTACCTGCCAGCCAGGCACACTGCAGTACTGCAGAAAACTCACATTTTCTTTATGCTCCTCTGGCAACATCGCACCTTGTCCTGCAGAAAGGTCATGTGGTGCAGCCGGGCAATCACAGGTGCCATCTTTTTGGAGAAAAACTGGCACCCTCACCAGGGGATCGTGGAAAAGAAGGGGTGCTTTTTTCAGGCTATGGTGGGGGGGGGGGACCCTGGCATGCCCCCCTGGAGTGAACCAACACCCATTTTATTTAAAATGAGTGTTGATCAAATAAAATTGACCTGGGGGACAGGCTGTCTGAGGGGGTTCTGGACTCATGGACCCACCTGTGGAGAGCTCTTGATTGGTCCAGATAATTGTTTAATTGCTCTGGGATGAAAAGCATTTGCTGTTCATTTCATGAAGACTCTTATCCGCTACATTCCAATGTGCCCTAATTACAATTTAAGCATCAGGCCGTCTAGGACATGAAATTCATAATAACTCTGGCTGACTCACTTCTGTCAGCAGACCATATATATATATATATATATATATATATATATATATATATATTTATAGCATTGGTGAGCTATAACAAGGCATTACTAAAAAAATCACTGCTCCTCTCCTAATGGCTGCTTTCTGTTGTCTCAGACTTGTGGGGAGTCCATAGCAGTAAACAGTAAATGAGGGCAGCTGTAAATATATTCAAGGCAGGATTTCTGGCTCTCCTGGTGTGTATGTTGTGGAGTGAAGGCAGTAGTAGGCCAATTATTCTTGCCACTGGTTTGATGGTAAAAAGTTTTTACTGCTTTGATGTTCCATTAAACCATACCACAATTGAGGCACATAAGACAGATTCGATGATGGAAGGGTACAATTGTCATAAGACTTCTCGTGATAACCCCACCTTCTTTAACTGTCACAGAAAAAACATTCTCTGCTGTGACTTAGTTTGTGTCAGGGTGGCATTTTTAGCCCAGTTCTTGGTGATGGTTACTCCAAGAAAGATGGTTTCCTCCACTATCGCAACTTCTTTCTCATGTATGAGGATAGGGGGAGGAACTGGCATAGCCTTCCTAAAATCGAATACCATCTCTACTGTTTTTATGGTGTTCAGGACAACATGGTTCTCCATACACCATTGACTGAGTGCTCCAACTTCCTTCCAGTAGGCATTCTCATCTGTATCTTTTATTAGACCAATAACAGTTCTGTCATCAGTGTACTTGGGGATATTGACAGATTCCGCAGACAAATAGCAGTCATTCATATATAGGGAGAAGAGTATTGGAGAAAGTACACAACCTTGTGGTATGTCCTGTTGGACCAAGTTTAACTTGTGTTCTCCCTATCAGAAACTTTTGGATCCAACAACGAATGTTGTGCACTATGCCAATCAGCTTCAGCTTTCTGTCTAGGATGAATAGATTTATAGTATAAAGTCTACAAACAGTACCCTCGCATCTGCATCTGTTTGGTCCAGATGTTTTAGGATGTATTCTATGACCATGTTGATAGCGTCATCCAATGACCCATTTGGCCTATAGGCAAAGTGAAGTGGTAGTCAGTTGAGACTTTTAGGCAAGACAGGATGATTCGTTCAAGTTTCTTCATTGCCACAGAGGTCAATGGAGCTGGTCTGTAGTCATGTTTTTTGGAAATTGGAAATTTGTGGAGCTCCTAAAACAAGTTGGTACCTCGCAAGTTTCCAGGGATTTTTTGCATATTTCGGTAAAAAATGGAGCCAGCTGTTCTGCATACACTTTCAGACAACAAGATGACACTCCACCTGGTTCAGTTTGTTTCTCGGGGTTTATTTGCAGCAGAGTTTCGGCTTTAACATGAAATGTCTTGTTTGTGATTTTTTTCTACTGTTTTTTAAAATATTTTTAAGTACAAAACTGAAAAAAAAAAATTATTTTATTAAAATTGTCTCATTTATTTTAAATAAAACATTTATTTTATTAAAGAAAACCATATTGCATGTAAAAGCCCATTTCTCCTGATTTAGAACGGTACCACATATGTATTGGTAGCCCCCCGTTCCTGTCCTGGAGACCCCCCAAACTGAAAAGAGCACTTTATAACATTTACAAAACAAATACAACTACTATCCACACTATAAAGGGTTAATTTAAAAAAAAATTGGCGTGGGGTCCCCCTTCCCAGGGGGGGAGACCCCATTTTTTATGGAATTTTATACCCAGCATAACCAGCCCAGGCACCAGCTATGGGGCTTGTAGAACAGGGTGTGGGAGCCAGCTTTGGTGGCCCCCGACCTGCCAGCTACAAGCCCCAAAGTCTAATAAACCTGGGCTCATCTGCCCCCCCTGGCCTTTGGGGAGGCAGGTAATGGGGGGCTCATCACACGCTAGCCGCAGGTGACTTTCCAGACCCCGAGCCTTGTGAACTGGTACAGGGGTCTCATGGATCCCTTACCAGCTCACAAAGGGTTAAATGTAAAATAAAACACACAGACACAGAATAAAAAAAAATACCATTCTGTGATTACTCACCTGTAGAATGGATATTCTAAATATGCATCACACCCTGCTTCGGAATAGAATAATCACTTCTGTGTTATAGCCATTAGATGGTGCTTTTCTAGCAGAGATGGCAAAAAAAGAATCCCCTCCCGGTCCATAAATAACTGGGACCTCCCACACATTCCCCAGTATATGAAAGCAGTAAGGGGACCAGGAGAAGCCAATAATTAAAATTAAAAACATGAACAAGGAAAAAATTCACCATATAGAGAATCCAAGATACAACTCAGGGTGGGACGAAGCAGGGTGTGATGCATACTTATAATATCCATTCTACAGGTGAGTAATCACAGAATGGTATTATTCCAAGTATGCATCACACCCTGCTTCGGAATAGAATAATCACTTCTGGGACATCCAATAGCAGTGTCCAACAATGGGTGGGGATCCAAAAGGCAATAATGCACAAATCAAACCACTGCAGCTTGCAGAACTTTGCGACCAAAGTTCAAAGGTATGAACAGAAGACCAAGTAGCAGCCTTACAAACTTGTTCAACAGAGGCCTAGTGCTGAAAAGCCCAAGAAGCCCCAACAGCACGAGTAGAATGAGCAGTGATCCGTAAAGGGGGATCCCTCCCCTTGGCAGAATAGGCCCTAACAATGGCCTGACAAATCCATTTGGTAATAGAAACATAGAAGGTTGACGACAGAAGGAGACCATACGGTCCATCTAGTCTGCCCTTATGTGTATACTGTATGTACTCTTTATCTTAGGATAGATGTGTGCTTATCCCAGGCATGTTTAAATTCAGTGACTGTTGATTTTTCAACTACCTCTGTTGGAAGTTTGCTCCAAGTATCTACTACTCTTTCTGTAAAATAATATTTTCTAACATTGCTCCTGATCTTCCCCCCGACTAGCTTCAGGTTGTGCCCTCTTGTTCTATCATTAAGCTTCTTCTTAAAAACACTTCCCTCCTGAACCTTATTCAATCCTTTCACATATTTAAAGGTCTCAAGCATGTCCCCCCCTCTCCCTTCTTTACTCCAGACTGTACAAATTAAGTTCTTTAAGTCTGTCCTGATAAGTTTTAAGTTTAAGTCCTTCCACCATTTTCGTTGCCCGCCTTTGGACACGTTTGAATAATGTCTTTTTGCAGGTAAGGTATCCAGAACTGCACACAGTATTCTAGCTGTGGCCTCACCGGGGCTCTATACAGCGGCATCACAACCTCTCTCTTCCTACTGGTGATGCCTCGAGCTATTCAGCCGAGCATCCTGCTTGCTTTTCCCACTGCCTGGCTACACTGTCCACTCATCTTGCAGCTATCAGTAATCAGTACCCCTAAATCTCTCTCCTCCGAGGTCCTGGCTAACACAGTGCTGCCCATACGGTACTCAGAGCAGGGATTCCTTCTACCCAAGTGCATGATTTTGCATTTAGAGACATTAAACTCTAGTTTCCACAGTTTAGACCATCTATCCAGTAAAGCTAAATCATTTTCCATGTTGCAGACACCTCCAGGAATATCCACCCAATTACTAACCTTTGTATCATCAGCAAACAGACAAACTTTTCCTACCAAGCCTTCTCCTATGTCACTTACAAATATATTAAAAAGAATGGGGCCCAGGACAGAGCCTTGCGGGACACCACTTGTAACTCGCCTTTGTTCAGATTGCACACCATTTACAACAACGCTCTGATACCGATCCCTCATATATTTATTTTCCCTATTTCTAATTTTTGAGACTGCATTGTTTTTCTTCTTTCTGTCACCAATATATCGGAAAAAGGTTTTATCTCCCCTCTTCATAGATTTGCCCATTTCATCCTCCTTTTGCCCTTTAGCAGTCCTTATAATCAGTTTTGCTTCCCTCTGTTTAATTTTATACGCCTCTCTGTCAGCTACACTTCCACTTACTTTATACTTCTTATAGGCAGACTTCTTATCTTTTATGATAGTGCTGACTTCCCTAGTAAACCGTAATGGTTTCTTCTTCCTTTTATTCTTGCTAGTTTGTTTCACATATTGCTTAGTTGCCTTTAAGATGGCCATTTTTAATAGTGACCACTGGGCACTCACTTCTGCTACTCTGTTCCACTCACCTAATTCTCTTTCTACATACTCCGCCATTTCCTTGAAGTTTGTCTTCCTAAAGTCTAGCACTTTGGTTCTGGTGTGTGATTGCACAATGTCTGTTTTTATTCTGAACCATAAGCATTGATGGTCACTGGAACCCAGATTTTCTTCAACCCTGACCTCGGACACCAGATCCCCATTGGTCAGAACTAAGTCCAGAATGTTATCTCCTCTAGTTGGCAATGTCACAAGTTGTTTTAGAGACACTCCATTAAGTGCCTCTAATATAGTCCTGCTCTCGCATGTCGATGCACTTGGTATATTCCAGTCCACATCAGGCATGTTGAAGTCACCTGTAATTACAATGTCCCCCTTCTCTGCCATTCCACTGATTTCATATATTAACAGGTTATCTAGATCCTCAGATTGTCCAGGGGGCCTATATATCACACCAATTCTGACCACAGCTCCCTCCTTAGTCTGCATGGTAACCCAGAGAGTTTCTAGTTCATTATGTGTATGCTGAATTATTGTTGATTGAAGGGTAGTCTTGACATAAATGGCTACTCCACCGCCCTTTCTATCCAATCTGTCTTTTCTGTACAATGTGTAACCGGGTATGGCTATCTCCCAGTCATTGTGATCCTTGAACCAAGTCTCTGTTATTGCAAAAAGATCCAATTCATCTCTGGATATGATAGCCATTAATTCACAGAGCTTGTTGCCCAAGCTGCGAGCATTGGTACACATCAAGTTAAATGGTAAACTTGACGGGCGCCAAACCTTTCTTGGGACCAGAGGGCACCACAGACAAGGCGTCCGTCTTCCTGAATGGCGTGGTAGCTACCAGATAGTATCCAGATATCCAGAGAGTGCAAGGCCCTCTCCTTGTCGTTGCTAGGATTAGGACACAAGGAAGGAAGCACAAAGTCCTAATTAAGGCGAAAGGCAGAGACAACCTTAGGCAAGAAGTCAGGTTTAAATCGACAAACCACCTTGTCCTGGTGTCTCTCAAAGTAGGAGGCCTGAATGGACAGAGCCGCCAACTCAGAAACACGTCGAACAGAGGCGATAGCCACCAATAATGCAACCTTAAAGGTGAGAATGGACAGTGCAGCCTCAGTACTGGCTCAAATGGAGGACCCTGCAGGGCAGACAATAACAAATTCAAATCCCAAACCGGCAACATGAGTTTGCGAGGAGGACGCACATGAGTGACCCCCTGGAAAAAAGTCTTAAGTCCCGACTATGTTAAAGGAACTCCAGAATCCAAGGGATGGAAACACCGACAAGGAAAGGCCCTAGTCTCACACCAGTCAATATAGGACCACCAGGTTCTACAGTAAATACCAGAAGAAGATTTCTTCCTAGACCTGACCAGAGTCTGAACAACCGCCTCAGACAGACCCTTTTCCCTTAGGATGGAAGTCTCAGCAGCCACGCTGTAAAAGCCAGTGTTTGTAAATTGGGGTAACAGAGCTGCCCCTGCGTGAGCAGATCCGGAACCAGAGGCAGAAAGTACTGATCGACCGCCAGCTGCACGACGTCTGCAAACCACACCTGTCTTGGCCACTCTGGGGCCACCAGAATTGCTGGCACACCCTCGTGAACCAGCTTGCGTACCACCTTGCCAACCATGGGGAAGGGAGGAAACAGATACAGTAGACCGAACCCCCGCCAGGGCAGCGACATGGCATCCACCGCCAGCGCCAGAGTATCCTGTGACAGAGACACAAAGGCTGGGAGCTTGTGATTGTGATGAGAGGCAAACAGATCCACCTCCGGCATCCCCCACCTGCGACAGAGGGATAGAAAAAACCCACGACCGCATTCCGGTGGTCGGAGCGAACCTGAACAGGTAGACCCCGGAGGTGATGTGCCAGGTGCACCAGCACCAACCGAACCGCCCTCAGCTCCAGAACATTGATGGGGGCGTGAGCCTCCCGAGGGCCCCACAGCCCCTGGAACTGACGGTCTCTCTGGAGTAACCCCCTGGGGATAGCCTATGGAGTACACTTGTCACGGTGTATGGCTTGAGGGTTTGGTGGCTGGTAGTCTTGACCCCAGGGCTAGTTAACCATTGCAGTTCCCGCTGTATCCTAGTCAAGGCACCCACTGAAGAAAGCAATGCCAGGGTTCGGATAAACAACGTTGCTTTTATTGCTGGAACAAGTGTCAAAGTAAATGTCCTTTCCTCTGGATGCAACCAGGGTAACTTTAGTAACTTTTAACAGGACTTTAGTGGTTACTGATGCAGAGTGAGAGAGTCTATGCTGAAGCCTTAGGGCTGTAGAGGTGCTGGGAGTAGTAATACTAGCTTGGGATGACGTTAGAAGACTTTAGAAGAGTTTACAGGCCTGATCCTGGAGATCGAGATTCCCACCGCAAGGGCACAGGTAGAGACGACTTGAGTTACTTAACTTGAGAATTACTGAACATGAAACTGCCCTCGTACACGGAGACCGCATAGAGGCGCGTGGACTACTAGCATGAGAGCTAGACTAGTTTTGGTCGCTGGTGGGTGACCCTCCAGTTCCAGACGATCCGGACAGTAGGCTTCTTACACAATAAAGTTATCCTACTGAGGTAGAACTGTCCTGTGAACATCCTTGGGTGACCGGTTACAGGTGGAGATGAGTAGGAGAATAAGGCTGACATAGGCCTAAGCCTGAAGTAGGTTTTCTGAAGAAAGCTGGGACACACATGCAGCCAGCTCAGGGGCTGGAGCTGCTCTCTCTCCCCAGGGTTTTTCCCCCCAGACCAACAGGGGCTGGCTGGACGAAACTGGCTCCCTCTGCCCTGCCATTGGTTGGCATGGTCAGGTGACAGAGGAGTCATAGACTTCACTCTGCATCAGCTAAATGACAGTTGGAGGAACAAATAAACACTGTACAATATGTGGCGTAGGCCTAACATGTAATGACAATTATGTGACCACTAGGGGCAAACTTGAGACAATACTTCCAATTGCATGGCACATGTACCTCAAGCACTGTGGCGAAACTGTGACAAACCCTCAGCTGTGTAGCAGCTGTTGCAGCATTCAGTGCTGGCCACTGCATCTCCAGAAGCCCAGGTCTGAACCAGAGACAGATGACATTTGTCCCAAACCGATAAAAGATGGAGGTGAAGAGGTCTCATGTGAAATTGAGCAAAAGGCACCGCCTCGAAGCAAGCCACCATCAACCCCACCAGCCTCATCCCTTGCCGGATGGACGGACGAGGGCTGGCCAGAAGGAGACAAATTAGCGCTTGGAGAACATCCACCTTCAGCTGGGGCAAGAAAATCCTGCTCTGAATGGTACCCAGCATCATGCCCAGGAAGGAAGCCACCCGTGACTGAGAGTGAGGACTTGGGGTAATTGATTACCCACCCGAACCTTTCCAGCGTCGTTACCACCGTCTGGGTATCCAGCTCCCCCTGGTGGAGTGAAGAAGAGGTAATGAGAAGGTCGTCCAGATAAGGCAAAATGCGAATGCCCTGGGCTCTGAGAAGGGCCATCACGCCCGCCAATACCTTGGTGAACACCCTGGGCGCTGAAGTCAGCCCGAAGGGGAAAGCCACAAACTGGTAGTGCTGTTCGCCTACCACAAACTCGAGGAATCGATGGTGTCCCGGGAAGAGCGGCACATGGAGGTAAGCATCCTTGATGTCTATTGAAGTCATAAAGTCCCCCGGACGTAGGGGGTTGACAGCAGAGCGCAGAGTCTCCATGCGAAACTTTCTGGTTCTGATGAACCGGTTGAGAATTTTTAAGTCCAAAATGGGTCTTATGGAGCCATCCTTCTTGGGCACCGTAAAGAGGTTGGAATAGTAACACTGACCTCTCTCTAAAGGGGGAACCTGACAAACGACCCCCAGATCCAAAAGGCTTTGCACCGCCAGAAACAGTCCCTGTGCTGCCCGTGGGTCCATAGGAACCCGTAACCTGAGGAATCTGTGAGGAGGCCGGACTGCGAACTCCAGCTTGTACCCGGAGGAGACCACCTCCAGAATTAATTTGTCTGTAACTTGTTGAGCCCAGACCTGGGCGAAGAGTCGCATTCATCCCCCCACCTGCAAGGGTGAGGGCGCCCCCTCAATGCTGAGCGGGCTTGGCAGTAGATTTAGGTTTGGCACCGCAGGAGGTCCCGGGTCGGGCACGACCTCTGCCCCTACCCCAGGAATCTCCTCTGAGTGTAGCAAAAGATACCCCCCTGCCCATCTGAGGGCCACAAAAGGAGGGGTTGAAGGAGCCTGAACCCCAAAAAGACCAACGCTGCTTTTTGCACTGAGGCAACCTACCCCCCTTTGCAACGGAGTCTAGGCGACCACCAAACAGACGCAGTCCAGTAAATGGAAGCCCCGTGAGTGCCTTCTTTGCAGCGTTGTCGGCAGCCCACTGGCGCAATCAGACCGATCGACTTATGGCAACCACCAATGCCGAGGCCCTGCTACACATACGGATGGTGTCATCTAAGGCTGATATGACAAAGGCGATGAACATCTCACATTGTGTAGCAAACACGCGCTGGCTCCCGCAAACCTTAAAAGTATGCACGATCACCCATCACACACACACAACACATGTCACTGCAAGTGGAATAAGGAAATAATAATAATGATGATAACAATGGAGGGACAGCTACCCCCCCCAACCCCACTAACTGGGAACAGGGAGTAATGGGGGAGGGAAGCCGATAGCTACACTTTGACTATGTAGTGAGGGCTTAGGAACGGACAGGGCATCCCAAGTCAGGATCACCAACCTGACAGCCGCCTACCCCTTGGTGGGGGATTTGCGGTGGAGCATGGCTCCTAGTAAAGAACACCTCTAAAAGGTGTGCCCTACCCTCACCCGGACCCCGCAGCCGTAGCTGGGAGGCATAGTGACGGGAATAAAGAAGTCCGGGTGGAAATAGGAAAATTAGGGGCCGGGTGTGCACCCGGCTTACCTGAAAGGAGAGAGATAGCCATCATCTTGACTGTCGTCGCCTTCTAGCAGAGACTACTGGGGAATGTGTGGGAGGTCCCAGGCATTTATGGACCGGGAGGGGCTTCTTTTTTTGCCATCTCTGCTAGAAAAGCGCCATCTAGTGGCTATAACTCAGAAGTGATTATTCTATTCCGAAGCAGGGTGTGATGCATACTTGGAATATTATATATATATATATATATATATATATATATATATATATATATATTTTTTTTTTTTTAATACTATCCATCCTGGAGCACTGTGTCCCACGCTGATCACTTTTGCTTCTGGTCTTCTGCTGCTGCTGGAAGCCTTTTATACCTAATAGGGGACAGGTAACATGGGGCTAATTTTAAAAAAAATGACAATTTTTAGGTAATTTTAAGGGTTAAAAACCCTTAAAATCCCCCCAAAAATGGCGTGAGGTCCCCCCTACCCAGCATAATCAGCCGGTGACCAGCTATGGGGGCTTGTAGAACAGGGCGCAGGGGCTAGCTTTGGTGGCCCCTGGCCCTGCAGGCTACAAGCCGGCATAGCCTGCTTTATTAAAAAAAAATAATAATTTTTTTACTTTACTCACTTCTGATTGTCAGCTCCTCTGTCCCTCGCTGGTCCGATGACAGATGCGGTGATGGCTGGGGGGGGGGAAGGGGATCGGAGCATCTCCTGCTCCCTCCTCCTCTGCACAACCATCACCACATCTGAGAGCTGAACACCCGGGGGCCCCAACGGGGCGGGGCTACCTGTAAAGATGGCAGCGCCCATCAGAGAGGGCCTGTCAGGCTCTCTCCTGAAGCTGAAGAGCCAGGGGGGTGATCGGAGCCACCCCTAGTGAAGAGGAGACCCGTCGGGAGCCATCGGGCACGGAGGTGAGTAAATGTCATTTTTTTACATGTAATATCGGCATCTGCTAAAGCGGGGGGGTATTCCGGACACTCCCCTGCAGCCGGGGGGCCTGGGTGGGGGATCAAAGCCCCCCCGGACGAAAAGAAGACCCGGCCAGATCGAACAAGGGGGGGTCAGTCAGGTGAGTGTTTTTTTTACTTTATTTTTACTGTAGCAGGGGGGAATGTCAGGCAGGCAGATTCTACATGCTTGGCACTTAAGTGAAGTGGAAGCGAGCACGTCAAATCTATGTGCTTGGCACTGAAAGGGTTAAAGTGATTTTTATACCTTGCAAAAAAAAATGTACCAAACAATCAGTGTTAAAACATAGAAAGCCTAACAGGGCAAAAGCATATATATACATATTAAAATGGATTACTCATCTGTTTTCATCAGGTCTAAGCAGGAATCAGCAGGCCGCATCCAAACTCAAAACAAGATGGCTGCTGTATTCTGGTTTACAATGGAAGTCTTTCTATCCCAAAGCAAAATGTCATTGTCCACCTGTCTCCCTTCCTTTCAAGACACAAATCAGTGTGTGTCCTTTGGCTGTCTGCACAAATCTTCTCCTTTCTCTCCCCAGTCCACTTTTTTCCCAGGTTGACCCTGTTTAATTTGCAACATCGCAGGTGACCTCTGATTGGCCCAGACAAACTAACCAAGGTGATACTCTAGGTTAGATAAAACTATCACAGGTAGCCAACTTAATTTGCATGCAAATGCACACCAGAAACTAAAGCTACCAAACCAGTCTTCAGAACAAAGCAAGGTCTCAAACCAACCATGTGGCTACACAAAAGGGTCATCCTATATACAGTGTAATTTCTGATTGTATAAGATTTCTTACAATTTCTATGGGAACAAAATATATAAAAAATATCATAGCTTCACAAACCCAAAGGTTGGTGGAGGCCCCCTTTGCAGGGCAAGTCGTGGAGGCCCCAAGGCACGTGCCTCTTACGCAACCCTTATAATCCAGCCCTAGTGGCTGCAATTGGCTTGTACTAGGATCGGTCCTTGTACTGATATATTTTCTTGCAGGTGGAAGGTGGTGAGAGAATGATACTGTACTCAGGGGTGGGGGTAAGTACTGAAGGTGCCATTGATGTAGCGCTGACCCAGTGGTGTCGAACACTGACAGTAACCCACACAACCCAGGCTGAGGTGATATTTTTGTGTGAGTGCAGGGAAAGTGGGGCAGCATGAAAGAGCACCGAGATAATTGCGGTGTGTGATCTGGGTAATTAAAAAAAAATGCGCCCATGTCCAGGGCATTTCAGATAAAAATAATTTGCCTTTTTGTAACTCCTGCTGTGGTTTATTTAAAACCAAAATGTCCCATGGAGCTGTAGGCTGCCTGCAAAGAGGTGCTGCTGGGTTTCCTGTCCCTGTGCATTGTTGGTTATGTCAGTTGAATACAGGCACAGCTGGGTTGCTGGGAGAGGAAGCTCCAAAATGACCACTACCAGGAGGAAATCAGTGAAGCAGTGTTTCAGCTTGGAGTGGAGGCAGGGGTAAATGTATAGGTTGGTTAGACAACCAGCTAAATGTACCTAGGTCGGTTAGACAACCAGCCATGGGGCATCCAAAACTGGGATGCCCCATGGCTGGTTGTCTAACCGACCTAGGTTCTTATAGATGCCAGGTGTACCCCCCCTCAATCCGCTATTTTGGTGGAAATGCACTGATGGAGCAAAGCTGTTTCCTGGTCCCTGGAGCAGTGCAGGCATGTGGAGGCAGCGGTGACAAGGAAGCGGAGGTGGCGGGAGCAGTAGCAGGTGGTGGGACAATGCGGCAGCAGCAGACAGTGAGACCCGACCTCTTCCTCCGGTCCGGCAGTGCTGCAGCCACCTCTTGGGGTCCTTCCACTGGCTCCTTGCTGGAGCAGAGGACTGAAGGACTTCATAAATCATGATGCAGCACTGGACCTGAAGGCGAAGACCAGGGCAATGGCGGTGGACCAGTGGCGATGGACTGGGAGGTGGCAGTGAGTATGGCTTTTAACTTTACTGCAATATACAGCAGGTAAAGCGCAATGCATGTGATTTACCTGCGGCTCCCGTAGACTTCTACAGATTGTGCTGCAATTGCACTTTGGGTCAAAACGCCACATGCAGTGTTCTGCAAACCTCTGGGCACCAATGTGAAATGGCCTATTTATTTTCTTGCCGTTTCTGATATGTTGGACACATTTGTGACACTCTCTACTCCAACACAACGCAAGCGGCTTAGGTGTGAAAGGGGCCTAACACAAAAATGTGCAAAAAATAACATTGTTCTAACTTTTCCCAATAAATGACTCGCACATGTTACAGGTGAGAAACAGCATTTTTCCAGTGAAGTAAAGATAATCTTTAGAAAGTTTGGAACCAACAGCATCCTATGGTATAGCCCGGAATGTTTTAGGGGGTGTCATTCTAATGGGTCGTATTTGCACATCTGGTGTGAGTGCAGGGTGGTTAAGCAATTTTGGTGGAGAGTGTATTTTGTTATAAAGAAGTCCACCGGGTTGCAGTTAGTTCCCTTGGCGCGCCTTGCCCTGCTTAACTTGAAACCTCCAAGTTGCGCCAAGGTCCAGTTTGGGTTGATAAAGCATATTTTAATGGCCGCCAAATTAATAATTGCGCAAGCCTGGAAGAGGCCGGATATCCCACCAGGGAGCCTTATTCCTCGTTAATGAGATGATGTTTTTTGAGAAGATGGCGGCTTCGTTGCAGGGAGACCTGACTCCCTTCCTAGTTATCTGGGAAAGTTGAATATCCCACTTTCACCCGAAGAACTTCAACCATGAGCTCTTATTGATTTAAGATTAAAGTTGCCCTGCGGGGCGAGGATGTAGATACCTGGAACCCTTACTTTTTACTTTTCTACTCTTTATCTCATTCTCTTTTTTTTTTTTTCTTTCTTTTCTATGCTCTTAGTTTGTCATTTCCTCCCTCCCTCACCTCATCATTGAGAGGGCAGTTGGGAATGTTGTTCCTCCGTAGTGTGAAAACTATGTGTGATATAGCACTGGGCGCTTACAGCTGGCCAGCGGGGCTGGGTGAGTAAACACAGAACAAAAATTTGTTTGGGCCCAGGCCTAGGTGATCCTGTGGGGTCTGTTAAGAGCATTGGCGGGTACGGGGGAATTGGTTGGTTATCTTACAATCAGGGGCATGTCCCCCGATGTTTTGTGTAATGTAATGTTAGAGATATTGTTTTCATAAACATTATGTACAAAATGCAAAAAAAGAAAATGGCCTGTCGCGTGTGCAGGTAATTTTATTGAAAAATGAGACTAACATTTTTCGCCACTTTTCTGTTTGGTAACATAGTAACATAGTATGTAATGCTGAATAAAGACTTTAGTCCAGCCAGTTCAGCCTGTTTATCTCCTTCCAGTGGTCTAGTAGCCATAGCTGGAAATGTTATTACATGCCAGGAAGGCATCAAGGCCACTTGCTAGTAAAAAAAAACCTCACACAAATGTAAGTTCACACCATACAACACATCCAAAGTTAAACTTGCTTCACCAAATTAGCATGAGCCCCATTGTGTATGCCGTCCAGTGCAAGGAACAGTGCTCAGATGTGCACATTGGAGACATGAAGCACAAGTTACACCAGCATATGGCTCAGCATAAAAGAGCCAATGTAGTATAACTAAATCTGAAAGACACAGGACATTTGAAAACAGGTTCACATTCAGGACACAAAGGAGTACTTCAAAAGAGGTGTGAACGAAGCCATTTATGTTACAAGCCAGGCTTGATTAAAAGTTAGGGGTGTATGGTCTTTTGCTTGCTACATACAATGATAACAGACTCAAATGAAGGTATTAGGCCTATATCCCCCACATTGTACCCATTTACTTGACCACATCTTGAAATTCATAAAAACATACAATTTATTAGCAATATTTCAAAAACCTTATCCGTACATAATACATACCAAAAATGTAATTTGCCGTGAATAATTACAAATTTATATTCTACAGATTCTCATAGAGTGTGATGTTCATATTCCATAAAAAAGAAGAAATATTCCATGCTTTTTCTCTCACTGTGTATTTCTCAGGGTAAACATGTTTCGCTTTAAACAGCTTTCTCAATACTCCTTGCACTGTGCAAACATAATAATAATAAAAAATAGTGACTCCACTGTGCAGTGTTATATACAGTTCCACTGTTAACTAATATAAATCACAATAATATAAACAAGGACATTTTCAAAAAATGCAGGACAAATCTAGAACACGGTACATTATAAACTGTCTAGCATATTATAGATGTATAAATATATATATATGTACCTGTGAGCATATATGGATATTGGTCAGATTTATGGAGTCCCCTTTAAGGAGAGATACTGTGTCTTTCAATGAGCTGTTATATTGCTTCCTTTTAATGGCTGCATAAATACAAGATAAAAGGGGGGGAATGTCCTCATTACTATTCCCCAGTATTGTCATGCCAGAATTGATATATCTTAATTGTATAGGCTTACTTCAAAACTTAATTCTGACAAGCAGTACAGCAGACTATCCCCCAAATCCCCCCATAACAAGCAGTATAGCAGAGCATCCCCCAAATCACCCCATAACAAGCAGTGTAGCAGAGTATCCCCCAAATCACCTCATAACAAGCAGTGTAACAGAGAATCCCCCAAATCACCTCATAACAAGCAGTGCAGCAGAGTATCCCCCAAATCACCCCATAACAAGCAGTGTAGCAGAGAATCCCCCAAATCACCTCATAACAAGCAGTGCAGCAGAGTATCCCCCAAATCACCCCATAACAAGCAGTGTAGCAGAGAATCCCCCAAATCACCCCATAACAAGCAGTATAGCAGAGCATCCCCCAAATCACCCCATAACAAGCAGTGTAGCAGAGCATCCCCCAAATCACCCCATAACAAGCAGTGTAACAGAGAATCCCCCAAATCACCTCATAACAAGCAGTGCAGCAGAGAATCCCCCAAATCACCCCATAATGAGCAGTGCAGCAAACCAAGATGGGGGATTCTCTGCTGCACTGCTTGTTATGGAGTGATTTGGGGGATTCTATGCCATAATGCTTGTTATGGGTTTTTTGGGGGGATTACCTGCTACACTGCTTGTTATGGAGTAATTTGGGGGATTCTATGCCACAATGCTTGTTATGAGGTGATTTTGGGGATTCTCTGCTACACTGCTTGTTATGGGGTGATTTGGGGGATTCTCTGCTTCACTGCTTGTTATGGGGTGACTTGGGGGATACTCTGCTTCACTGCTTGTTATGGGGTGATTTGGGGGATTCTCTGCTACACTGCTTTTTATGGGGTGATTTTGGGGGATTCTCTGCTGCACTGCTTGTTATGGGGTGATTTGGGGGATTCTCTGCCACACTGCTTGTTATGAGGCGATTTGGGGGATTCTCTGCTACACTGCTTGTTATGGGGTGATTTGGGGGATTCTCTGCTACACTGCTTGTTAAGGGGTGATTTGGGGGATTCTCTGCTTCACTGCTTGTTATGGGGTGACTTGGGGGATGCTCTGCTTCACTGCTTGTTATGGGGTGATTTGGGGGATTCTCTGCTACACTGCTTGTTATGGGGTGATTTGGGGGATTCTCTACCACACTGCTTGTTATGGGGTGATTTGGGGGATTCTCTGCTTCACTGCTTGTTATGGGGTGATTTGGGGGATTATCTGCTTCACTGCTTGTTATGGGGTGATTTGGGTGATTCTCTGTTACACTGCTTGTTATGGGGTGATTTGGGGGATTCTCTGCTTCACTGCTTGTTATGGAGTGATTTGGGGGATTCTATGCCATAATGCTTGTTATGGGTTTTTTGGGGGGATTACCTGCTACACTGCTTGTTATGGGGTGATTTGGGGGATTCTATGCCACACTGCTTGTTATGAGGTGATTTGGGGGATTCTCTGCTACACTGCTTGTTATGGGGTGATTTGGGGGATTCTCTGCTTCACTGCTTGTTATGGGGTGATTTGGGGGATGCTCTGCTTCACTGCTTGTTATGGGGTGATTTGGGGGATTCTCTGCTACACTGCTTTTTATGGGGTGATTTGGGGGATTCTCTGCTGCACTGCTTGTTATGGGGTGATTTGGGGGATTCTCTGCCACACTGCTTGTTATGGGGTGATTTGGGGGATTCTCTGCTTTACTGCTTGTTATGGGGTGATTTGGGGGATTCTCTGCTTCACTGCTTGTTATGGGGTGATTTGGGGGATTCTCTGCTTCACTGCTTGTTATGGGGTGATTTGGGGGATTTTAATACAAGTGGTCTGGTGGAGCACACCCTTAACTTATAATTCAAATGACAACTGGTGATACTGGGTGCTGTGCCTATGACCCTCTGCCCTGGGTCAAAACCATGCTACAAAAATCTAATATAGGAACGCACACCATAACAAAATTTAGTTAAATGCAAAAGAAGTTTATAGATGAAGATATTCACAATATATTAGTCTTTTGACTGGAGCTAAGAAATACATGTTATATACATACAAAACTTGAATAGATTCCCACAGGTATAGACAAGAGAACAACACTGAAATCTAGTGGACAGATCCAAATATAACTAGTATGCATATAATAAATGGGGATACGTCCCAATAACTGAAATATATACAGCAAATAATGTTTTATCCACAGATAATGGTTGTGACTTGTCAACCAGGGAACCCTCATAAACACAATACAGTAACCTGTCAGGCTAGGCAAATGATAGCAATATAGATTCAAACAGAAGAATGTATACATAAGTACGCAAAAACAGTACAGCTGCTCACTACATAATGCCAGTGTGAGTATATCATATTACCAAAGGTATTTTGACCGCTCTTTGTGGACGTTTCGGGGTAGTACAACCCTTCCTCAGCAGAGTGATGTCTCTGCACCACCGATACCGCGCTTAAATACTGGTTGTTTCCCCCCGGCCGGTCAATCGGCGCTCGCCAGCACACAGCCGATCAGGCGCGTGCTGACGTCGCCTCCGTGTGATGCCGTCCCGGCCAATCCGCACATCTAGTGGTTTTCTAACCACAAAGATGGCGGCGGCGCGCGGGGCGGCGACACACGGCGCCTCCAAAGAACTTTATAAACAAACGGAACTGTACAAAAAGACAAAATGTATAAATAAGCTGAGGCGCGAGGGTGATTCTTTGCAGGGGAACTCTGGAGGCTTTTATTACTTCAACTTGGTAACGAATACAGCATGTCTGTAGAAATATAAAACAGTCCCATTAGCACAACATAAATGAAACAGAACCCTCACGCTGCTTAAAGGGGAACACACTATTACCAATAAAGGGGGACTCTAGGTCATATAAAAGACGTTTTGAGTCTGATTTAATGGATATTGCCGGGGGTCTTTACTACAGACCTCCCCATATACCAGTGACCATTTAGGTGGAATAGTGTGTCCCACACAGAATTTTGAATACACCAATATAAAAATTGTTATGAAAAAAGAGGAAACAAAAATAACTAAAGGGTAAAGGAATTTATTAAAAGAATAATATACCTATGGTACATATCTAGAAGAATGAAGAGAAGTCTAAATCTTTGTTAAGACCCCTAGGAGCCTTTGTATCTAATCTATAGATCCATTGTAGCTCCTTCTGGAGCAATAGGCGGTTACGATCACCGCCCCGTCTAGAAGGATCAACCTTGTCAATCACTGTGAACCTCAACTGACTAATTTGATGTCCTAATTCTAGGAAGTGTCGGGCAATAGAAGAAGTGACATCACCACGCCTAATACAGCTCCGGTGTTCACTAATCCTTGTCCGGATTTCTCTTGTGGTCTTGCCCACGTATCCAAGGCCACATGGGCATTTAAGCAAATAGATGACGAAGGTACTAGAACAGTTAAAAAACTGTCTAATTCTAAACCGTTTGCCCGTATAGGGATGCGTGAATGAATCTCCCTTAGCAACATAATTACACTGATTACAATGACCACAGCTGTACATTCCCAATGGTGATTTGGGGGATTCTCTGCTTCACTGCTTGTTATTATTATTATTAATGTGTAATTATATAGCGCCATCAACTTCCGTAGCGCTTTACAAGGTAAGAATACAGATAAGGTAAAACATATAGCACAGAGAACAATACAAAATTAGATGCCACCGGTTAAAACCAAGTGTTGTGAGCACAGGAGACAATAGAGAGGAGTGCCCTGCCCTTGCGAGCTTACAGTCTAAAGGTTGTTATGGGGTGATTTGAGGGATTCTCTGCTGCACTGCTTGTTATGGGGTGATTTGGGGGATTCTCTGTTACACTGCTTGTTATGGGGTGATTTGGGGGATTCTCTGTTACACTGCTTGTTATGGGGTGATTTGGGGAATGCTCTGCTGCACTGCTTGTTATGGGGTGATTTGGGTAATTTGGGGGATTCTGTGCTGCACTGCTTGTTATTATTATTATTAATATTATTAATAATGTTTAATTATATAGCGCCATCAACTTCCGTAGCGCTTTACAAGGTAAGAATACAGACAAGGTAAAACATATAGCACAGAGAACAATACAAAATTAGATGCCACCGGTTAAACAGGAAGAAAGGAGACAATAGAGAGGAGTGCCCTGCCCTTCCCTCAAATCACCCCATAACAAGCAGTGTAGCAGACCATCCCCCAAATCACCCCATAACAATCAGTGCAGCAGAGAATCCCTTAAATCACCCCATAACAAGCAGTGCAGCAGAGAACCACCCAAATCACCCCATAACAAGCAGTGTAGCAGACCATCCCCCAAATCACCCCATAGCAAGCAGTGCAGCAGAGAATTCCCCAAATCACCCCATAACAAGCAGTGTAGCAGAGAATCCGCCAAATCACCCCATAATGAGCAGTGTAACAGAGAATCCCCCAAATCACCCCATAACAAGCAGTGTAGCAGAGAATCCCCCAAACCACCCCATAATGAGCAGTGTAACAGAGAATCCCCCAAATCACCCCATAACAAGCAGTGCAGCAGAGAATCCCCCAAATCACCCCATAACAAGAAGTGCAGCAGAAAATCCCCCAAATCACCCCATAACAAGCAATGTAGCAGAGCATCCCCCAAATCACCCCATAACAAGAAGTGCAGCAGAAAATCCCCCAAATCACCCCATAAAAAGCAGTGTAGCAGAGCATCCCCCAAATCACCCCATAACAAGAAGTGCAGCAGAAAATCCCCCAAATCACCCCATAACAAGCAGTGTAGCAGAGCATCCCCCAAATCACCCCATAACAAGCAGTGAAACAGAGAATCCCCCAAATCACCCCATAACAAGCAGTGCAGCAAAGCATCCCCCAAATCACCTCATAACAAGCAGTGCAGCAGAGTATCCCCCAAATCACCACATAACAAGCAGTGTAGCAGTGAATCACCCAAATCACCCCATAACAAGCAGTGTAGCAGAGAATCCCCCAAATCATCTCATAACAAGCAGTGCAGCAGAGAATCCCCCAAATCACCTCATAACAAGCAGTGTAGCAGAGTATCCCCCAAATCACCTCATAACAAGCAGTGCAACAGAGTATCCCCCAAATCACCACATAACAAGCAGTGCAGCAGAGAATCCCCCAAATCACCTCATAACAAGCAGTGTAGCAGAGTATCCCCCAAATCACCTCATAACAAGCAGTGCAGCAGAGTATCCCCCAAATCACCACATAACAAGCAGTGCAGCAGAGAATCCCCCAAATCACCTCATAACAAGCAGTGTAGCAGAGCATCCCCAAATCACCTCATAACAAGCAGTGCAGCAGAGTATCCCCCAAATCACCACATAACAAGCAGTGCAGCAGAGAATCCCCCAAATCACCTCATAACAAGCAGTGTAGCAGAGCATCCCCCAAATCACCTCATAACAAGCAGTGTAGCAGAGCATCCCCCAAATCACCTCATAACAAGCAGTGCAGCAGAGTATCCCCCAAATCACCCCATAACAAGCAGTGTAGCAGAGTATCCCCCAAATCACCACATTACAAGCAGTGTAGCAGTGAATCACCCAAATCACCCCATAACAAGCAGTGTAACAGAGAATCCCCCAAATCATCCCATAACAAGCAGTGAAGCAGAGCATCTCCCAAATCACCTCATAACAAGCAGTGCAGCAGAGAATCCCCCAAATCACCCCATAACAAGTAGTGAAGCAGAAAATCCCCCAAATCACCTCATAACAAGAAGTGCAGCAGAGAATCCCCCAAATCACCCCATAACAAGCAGTGTAACAGAGAATCACCCAAATCACCCCATACCAAGCAGTGCAGCAGAGAATCCCCCAAATCACCCCATAATGAGCAGTGTAACAGAGAATCCCCCAAATCACCCCATAACAAGCAGTGTAGTAGAGAATCCCCCTAAATCACCCCATAACAAGCAGTGCAGCAGAGAATCCCCCAAATCACCCCATAATGAGCAGTGTAACAGAGAATCCCCCAAATCACCCCATAACAAGCAGTGCAGCAGAGAATCCCCCAAATCACCCCATAACAAGCAGTACAGCAGAGAATCCCCTCTCTCTGGGAAAGGTCAGAGTTTCATTTCCGCCTAAACCGAAATCCAAGATCCAAAAGATGCAAGCGGGTGAAATAGCTTAACTGGGTCCTGGGGCATGTTGGCCAGTAATTCAATAAAAAAATTAAAACCAGCTGGGTTTTGCTCCACTTTAAATAATGATAATAATAACAAAATCAGCTTTGGATCAACATAAAGTCTGGAATTTTAAATGCAAAATAAAACATCAGCATGTGAGTTGTAACATCACAAACCATCCAATAAATCACCAGTGCCTGAATTTCCTTTTAATGTCTATTAATAAGGCTGGGCATCCCTAATTAAGAGGGTTGCTGCAGGATCTAGGTCTGCTTTAAAGTGCATATTGATGACAGAGGCCTTTGTGCATGTGTAACGGACATATAACAAACCTCTGCTAGGAGGGTTCTGGAAAACTCTTCTGTGTGTGTGTGTGTGTGTGTGTGTGTGTGTGGGTGGGCGGAGCCAGCCATGAGAGAGAAGCTTGTGAGGTAATTCCAGCAGGTTATAAAAGGCACAGCACAGCTCTGAGGGAGCAGAGTCCGAGAGGTGGGTCAAAGGGAGCACTTCTGTGTCTGTATGTGTTTCTGAGCCCACATAAATTATAGGGCCACAGTGAAGTTTTTGGTTGAAACTAACTCTCTCCTTATTTACCTCACTGCTGGACTGTGTGAGGGCTGTAAAGACTTTTTTTTTTGTGTGTTATTCACTGTGTGAAGCCTCCCGCGGAGCGCAAAGAAAGGGACTCAGCGCGGTTGGAGGACGCCCTTAATTTTAATTTTATTTAGGAGAGTTTTGAGGCTGTGACCGTTGAAGAAAGTAATATCCAGAAAATATTTAAAGAAACAGCATCATTTTAGTCAGAAATAACAGGATATTTTCCACCAAGTTCGTTTGGTCTAAGGATAAGTGAACTTTTCTCAGTTCTCCTCACTATTTAAAGCATAGTTACAAATTTAGAGCATCATCTATCTGAAGTTTATTATATAGAGTTAATCTTACATTTAAAATAGATTGTGAATGTATTGATAGATTGTTTGAATTACACAGAGCATACAGTGTGTATTAAAGTTATCCAAATAGCCATATATGATAAAGTGACCTAGACACAAGTTTATCCTTTGTTTAACATATTCATCCTCCCCCCCCCCCCCCATATTCTTCAAGTAGAAATTATACTAGATTCTTCTACAGTCATTTATTGCCTTAAACCAGTGGATATATACACCAGCTATTGTTTTCAATGTATTCAACCGTTAAATTCTAAATTGGTTCTTATTTATCTGGCGTGGTGTGTTTTATTCCATTATTTAAACAACCCCACCCTACATATTTTTGGCTGTAGTCGGCAGGATTTAAAACTCCGTGCCATGAAGTCCTCGGTAGATGCCGGTGAATCTAGTGAAACAATGTTTAGCCAAACTAGTGGGGTTGGGTCTCCCCTTCCCATTATTGTGCCTATGGGAACAGCGGGAGCCAATGTACCTAAATTTGATGGATATAATTTGGCAATAGGAGATTGGGCAGAAAGGCTACGCACTACGGCCAGATTATATCAAGTCCAACCTGCACACCAAGTTGACCTGGCATTACAATCACTGGAGGAAGACGCTCGCGAGGCTTTTTTTCTGATGTTGCCTCAATCTCAGAGAACTAGTCTGGATATCATTATAAAAAGGCTAGAGTTACTGTATAGGGAGACAACTGAGACAGCAGAATGCAAAACTCGTTTTTATGGTCGCAAACAGTTGGATGGAGAGTCAATTCAGAAATTTGCTGTGACATTACAAAAACTTTGGAAAAAAAATTCCAAAAGTGAGGGGAGTGAGGATGATCAGACCCCTGCAATTGACCAAATATTAAGGGATCAATTTATTAAAGTGGACCAACACCCAGGATTTTGACTATCCTGGGTTTTGGTCCACTTCAGGGGGGCATCCCGATTAGGGGTGCCCCGCTGTGTAAAACCCCCCAGAAACACCCCAACACTCACCTCACAACGCTCCCACGTGGCCGGGTGACAGCGACGGACAAGCGCTGACAGCGACGGACAAGCCAGCGCGTCCGCCGCCGCCTCCCGCACGTCCCTCTGACAGCGCGCGCGCCCGCGCCGGCCGTTCACAAACGGCCGTCACGGGCGCGCGCACGACTAGGAGGTGAGTTTTTGGGGGGTTTTCGGGGGGGTTCCTCACCGCGGGACATCCCGATCTCGGATGTCCTGCGGTGAGGGGGGTGATCGGCCCGGGAATCTTATAGATTCCCGGGCCGATCACCCCAGGGTGTTGGTCCACTTGGAATGGAATAAGAAACCCTGGAATAAGACCTGACCAACGTCGATGTTGGAGGTGTGGTCAACCTGGACATCTAGCAAGACAATGTTCAGGAGGTTCTGTTTCCGGGTCATCTGGGTCTGGTATTCTTCACCCTCGACCTTTAAACTAGAGCATCCTACAGCTGAGGGGCAAGCTGTAGGAGGCAATGATACTAAGACCCCTGAGTTATTTCCAGCGGTAGTGGGCAATTGCCCAGTGATAAAAGCAAAAATGAATGGACAGATGATACGTTGTTTAATTGATACTGGTTCGGAGGTGTCATTAATTAATAACGAAACCTATCTTCAGATCGCTGCCAACCTGGATAAATTAGATGAGATTGACATTAAGCTAAAGGCTGCTAATGACCAACCTTTACCCATACTGGGGGTGACTTGGGTGGACATTGAACTTTTTGATAAAATTATTGGTCAAAAAGGGTTGATCGTCACACAAAACACTGCATTGCCATCTACTCCAGTAATATTGGGAATTAATGTTCTTCGGGAACTGGATGGTCTAATGTTTAATGAATTTGGACCAGCATATTGGTCCCAAATCTCTGAAAAACGAAATTATCAAAAATGGTTGCTCAAGTTGAAAAGAGTATGTAGCATACATTGCACCTTGCCTAAAAACAGAGGGATGGTGGGAGTCATACGCACACCATCTAAGAAAAAAATAGTCCTCCCCCCTAGAAAAGAGGTAATCATACCCTTGAGGGTGGGGGGTCATTGTAGAGTCCAAGGTATCCCTTTGCTAGTGGAACCAATCAGAGAATTTGGAGTGAATGGGGAATGGTTGGTAGGACGTACTCTCTCCCATGTCACACAAGGGGTAGTTTCTGTCAGACTCATCAATCTAGGACAGATACCTATAACATTGCCCCGCCATTTCTTGATAGCTGAAGTACATGAACTACATGCAATAGAGTCCACTGTTAATTCTGTCCTAGAGAAACCGCATCAGAAAAAACATGCTGAAATCTCCATTACCGCACAGCTTGAGGAGTTATGGACACAGCTGGGGTTGGGTGATTCATGTTTGACTCCTGAGCAATTAGAAGAACTTCGAGAAGTCCTGCGACGCAATATAACAGCTTTTGCCCTAACAGAAGATGATGTGGGACATACTTCAGCTATTGAACATCATATAGTCACAACTGAGGACAAACCAAGTCGTGAACGCTATAGAAATATTCCCCCAGCACTTTATCAAGAAGTAAAGGACATATTGGATAAAATGATAGAAGGAGGAGTGGTGAGACCAAGTCAGAGTCCTTGGGCTTCTCCCATCGTACTGGTCCGAAAGAAAAATGGACAACTCCGGTTCTGTGTAGATTATAGAAAATTAAACGCTTTGACATTAAAAGATGCGTATCCCTTGCCACGAGTAGAGGAATCATTGGCGGCATTAAGAAAAGCTACCTTATATACTACCCTGGATTTAGCCTGCGGATATTGGCAAGTGCCTATTAGAGAGCAAGATAAACCAAAGACAGCGTTCATTACACCCATGGGACTGAATGAGTTTAACCGGATGCCATTTGGACTGTCAAATGCCCCCAGTACTTTCCAAAGACTCATGGAACGATGTCTGGGAGATTTAAACTTTCAAACCGTTCTCATCTACCTGGATGATGTGATCATTTTTTCTAGAAATTTCCAGGAACATTTAGAATATATGGAACAAGTATTACAAAGAATTATTGCATTTTGACTCAAACTGCAACCCAGCAAATGCAAATTCGCTCAACAACAAATCAAATATCTCGGGCATATAGTTGCAGAATCGGGAATAGCACCCGACCCAGAAAAAATGGAGGCTGTGAAAAATTGGCCTCGGCCAAATACTGTGAAGGAAGTAAGAGGTTTCCTGGGACTAGTTGGCTACTACAGGCGGTATATCAAAGGATTTGCTCAAAGTGCAGAACCTCTCCATCGACTACTTAGAGGTAAACCGCAAGGTAAAAACAAATGTGTGGCCGGAAACATCCAATCTGTATGGAAAGAGGAACAGGAAAAAAGTTTCAATGAACTAAAGCAAAAACTTTTAGAGGCTCCAGTCTTGGGGTAAGCTGATTACAGTAAGCCATTTATATTACAAACTGATGGCAGTCTACAGGGATTAGGTGCAATTCTGGCACAGAAGCAAGAAGGAAGAGAGAGAGTCATTGCGTATGCCAGTCGCTCTCTCAGACCGACTGAAAGGAATCCTAGTAACTACAGTTCATTTCATCTCGAACTCCTAGCAATTGTATGGGCGGTAACTGAAAAATTTCGTGAATATCTAACCGGGGGTCGAATGGATATCATTACTGATAACAACCCTTTACTATACCTCAATACTGCTAAGCTGGGAGCCCTTGAACAGAGGTGGGTAGCTCGATTGGCCTCATTTGATTATCATATTCACTATAGGCCAGGACATAATCATACCAATGCTGACGCCCTATCTCGCTTCCCCTTGGGGAAACTGGACACTGATTCCGATCAGATGTTAGAAGAAGTGGAAATTCCTCCCTTACGAGTTCGCCCATTGGAAATCAGAGAAAAAGAGATTGAGGAGGTTCAGATAAATGCTACAACTGCAGAAATATGCGACAAAGGGGAATGGCAGAAATGGCAGTCTGAAGACTCAGATTTGTTGAAAATTTTGACTCACCTTCAAATTGGTGATAAACCCTCTTACCGGGAGAGAAAACTGTTGACTGATAGAGGAAGAGCCATTTGTCGACAATGGGTCAAATTGTTCATCAAGGATGGAGTTCTGTATCGCCGTGCATGGGAAAATGGAGAAGAGCGATGTGTTTGGCAGTTTGTAGTGCCAATTGAAATGGTGGAAGGTATTAGTTCAATTCTACACCAAATGGATGGTCACTTCCAAGGCGATAAATTGGAGGCTCTGGGAAGAAGGTACTTTTATTTCCCACGGATGAGGGAGCACCTAGAGCAAGCATGTAAAAGTTGTAAAGAATGCAATATCCATAAAGGCCAAGAACAACACACCCAACCTATGACTATAGTGGCTAATGAGCCTTTTGACCTGTTGACCGTGGACTTTATCAAGATTGCCAAATCCTCTTCTGGACATCAATTTGCTATGGTCTGTGTAGACCATTTTACAAAATTTGCGATCGTGATACCCACTCGTGATCAAACAGCCCATACCACGGCTTGTCTACTATGGAAAAATGTATTCAGACCTTATGGCTGCCCACGTAGACTACTTTCTGATCAAGGCGCTAATTTTGAAGCACAAATAATTAAGGAACTGTGCCAGCTTCATGAAATTCGTAAAGTACATACTAGTCCCTACCATCCTCAGGGAAATGGGGTTTGTGAAAGATTTAATCGAACCCTGTTGGAATTAATCAGAACCCTGGGAAGTGAAAAGCTTGAACAATGGCCTGAACATATCGATGATGTGGTTTGGATTTATAACCATATGTTACACTCATCCACAGGATTTACACCGTACTACTTAATGTTTGGGCGACCAGGAAGATTACCCCTGGACTTCGTGTTGGGGACCCAAGAAGTGGTTGAACCTAGAGCTACTGATCAATGGGTGAAGGAACATAGACGGCGCTTATTACGAAGTAAAGAAATGGTCCATCAACGGTTACAAACCGAGGAAAATCCTACCCAGAAGTGCCCATTACTGCAAACTGGAGACAGAGTGTTAGTCCGGACCTTTGCACGAAGAAAAAATAAACTAGTTGCAAAATGGGAAACTGATCCTTATGTTGTAATAAAGCAGCCTTTTCCTAATTTGCCTGTTTATGACGTGAAACGAGAGGATGGGAAGGGATCAGAATGGCGGTTACACCGGAACTTGCTTAGACCATGTGGATTTATAATGACTTCAGAAGAAGAGCTGGTAAAGACGTCTGAGGATAGTCCCACCAACAAAAACAATTGGCCAGAGGAGGATGACTGGTGGGTCACCCAACCCCAACTTCCTGCAGGGTCAAACAAGGAAAAAGAGAGACCCATGGAAACAGAACTAAATTTAACAGAGAAACAGGTAGCAGAAATAGAATTGGGAGTGGAGCCCTCATCCCTCATAGGAGACCCCCAAGGACATTTTCCCCAACAGACTGAGGACGAAAGGGGGGAAGCGAAGGATTCTGAAATAGAAGCTAGATATCCAAAAAGAGATACTAGAGGGCAGCTTCCACAATACTTGGAAAATTATCAATTATAGTCAGAGGACTGCTAATAAAAAAAAAAGGGGGAAATGTGTAACGGACATATAACAAACCTCTGCTAGGAGGGTTCTGGAAAACTCTTCTGCGTGTGTGTGGGTGGGCGGAGCCAGCCATGAGAGAGAAGCTTGTGAGGTAATTCCAGCAGGTTATAAAAGGCACAGCACAGCTCTGAGGGAGCAGAGTCCGTGAGGTGGGTCAAAGGGAGCACTTCTGTGTCTGTATGTGTTTCTGAGCCCACATAAATTATAGGGCCACAGTGAAGTTTTTGGTTGAAACTAACTCTCTCCTTATTTACCTCACTGCTGGACTGTGTGAGGGCTGTAAAGACTTATTTTTTGTGTGTTATTCACTGTGTGAAGCCTCCCGCGGAGCGCAAAGAAAGAGACTCAGCGCGGTTGGAGGACGCCCTTAATTTTAATTTTATTTAGGAGAGTTTTGAGGCTGTGACCGTTGAAGAAAGTAATATCCAGAAAATATTTAAAGAAACAGCATCATTTTAGTCAGAAATAACAGGACATTTTCCACCAAGTTCGTTTGGTCTAAGGATAAGTGAACTTTTCTCAGTTCTCCTCACTATTTAAAGCATAGTTACAAATTTAGAGCATCATCTATCTGAAGTTTATTATATAGAGTTAATCTTACATTTAAAATAGATTGTGAATGTATTGATAGATTGTTTGAATTACACAGAGCATACAGTGTGTATTAAAGTGATCCAAATAGCCATATATGATAAAGTGACCTAGACACAAGTTTATCCTTTGTTTAACATATTCATCCTCCCCCCCCCCCCCCCCCATATTCTTCAAGTAGAAATTATACTAGATTCTTCTACAGTCATTTATTGCCTTAAACCAGTGGCTATATACACCAACTATTGTTTTCAATGTATTCAACCGTTAAATTCTAAATTGGTTCTTATTTATCTGGTGTGGTGTGTTTTATTCCATTATTTAAACCACCCCACACTACTTTAATGTCTATTAATAAGGCTGGGCATCCCTAATTAAGAGGGTTGCTGCAGGATCTAGGTCTGCTTTAAAGTGCATATTGATGACAGAGGCCTTTGTGCATGCAGTAACAGATAGGCCTCTATTGGAATCTATATGGTGGTGGTTTGGAGTTTTGCCACGAAAATATTGGGATATTTAAGTACTTATTTCAAGAAAAATAATTATTATTTGGGTATTAGAATTGCTACATGTGTGGCCTTGTCATGGGGTCAGATTGGGTGATAGCGGTTAGTGTAAACTGCTAAATCACACCTGGAAATGATTGGGACATAATAAAATTGCCCCCCATCCCTCCCGCCAGCTCTGATAGGCTATTAATAATTAAATAACAATAGAGAAGAAGAATGGACTATATTCATGGGGTTGAGGAAAGTATTAAGGACATAGTATAGAGGAAGAACAAGATTCATGGGGTGACAGTTAATAGTGACAGTTAGCCACAGCCTCCTCATTTGCATATTGATTATGTCACAGCCCTCTCCCCCAATAAAATCAAGCTCCTGCCCAGGCTCAGTGTCATTCCCTTGACTCACTTCAGAGGTTAACGGCTTTTTGTCATTGGCTCTCTGTGGTTTGGAGGTTGCAAAGATGAGATTCGTTCTCCTTTTTGCCATTTTTCTGGGCTTTTTAAAGCCTTCCATGTGTTTTGGATCCCTGGCTGATATCATCATGAATGCCGCCATCCAGCACGCTAATGTTTATCAGAAGGTGCTGAGAAAGGAAATAGTCAGGGAGACGGAATGCAGTGTGCCCTGCGGGCTGGGCAACCATCTTGTGACCCGCTGCTTTGTGGATGAACGCACAGGCAAGCAAAGCGAATGCCAGGACTTTGAGGTCAACTGCCGCTCAGCCCTGGAATGTGATTTAATCCATCAACATCATGAGGTCGGCCAAACTGTCACTTTGGACTGCCAGGCAGCAGACTTGGTTGGCCGGAATAAGGACGCCATGAATTACATCTGGACAAGGGCTCCTGGAATAATCACAGACCAGGAGGAACTATTTAATGATCCGGTCGCCCACACCCGCACAATGACCATCTCCAAGATGCAGGAAAGTGACGCCGGATCATACCGTTGTGAAATGCACGACGAAGAGGAAAATCTGGTTAAGGTGATGCATTATGCACTTTATGTCTCCAACCCCGCTTTCATGGACCTCAATGTGAATAGACTTCAAGAGGAGCAGAAGCTTGGGGTCCTGCAAACCAAAAAGGATGGTCCCCCAAAAACACTGAGGACCTCCTTCTTCCTCCAGGTCATATTCATGGCCAGCATTACTATCGGATTTGCCTTGCTGGTAGTGGTTCCTCTCTTCATCTACCGCTGTTATATGAGGAGGAAGAAGAACAAACAAGTGGAGAATGAAGTGTAGCATCACAAACCATCCGGTGACCTATATCTATTAGGTCACTGGCAAGCAAACTAAATCCGATCAAATCGATTGTGATATGAAACATCAGCATGTGAACTGTAACATCACAAACCATCAATCACCTATGACCAACTGCTACATTGATGAAGTCACTGGCAAGCAAACCAAATCCGATCAAATCGATTGGATAAGATACATCAGCATTTGAGTGGTAACATCACAAACCATCCAATAAATCACCAGTGACATCTGCTACATCGATGAAGTGAACCAAATACGATCAAATCAAAGAAAAGAAACGTCAACAGGTGAGTTTGGAGTTTTTCCAGGAAAATATTGGCATATTTATGCATTTACTTAAAATAATTATTATTTGGGTATTAGAATTGCTATATGTGTGGCCTTGGGGTCAGATTGGGTGATAGCGGTTAGTGTAAACTACTAGATCACACCTGGAAATGGTTGCGGTATAATAAAAATGCCCCCTCATCCCTCCCGCCAGCTCTGATAGGACATTTATAATTAAATAACAAATTTCCCCAATACCTGAGAGGAGGAGCAGCTGGTAATCTCTGCCAACAACGTTTCCATAGCGACAGGCAGCCACAGCCTGCATTCAGCCTGCTGTCTGTAAGCCTATCAGAGGCTAGCAGATAGCACTGTAGGTTGCATGCTGTTTAAGCTGCTGTGAGCAGTCACAGCTCTTGAACGCCAGCAGCTATATGAAGCAGAGCAATGGTGGATTTATCAGGGTCAGGTGGGGGAGTTGTGGGACCAGAAATCAGGGGCATAACTTGAGGCGCTACAGGGGGTGTGACTGCACCAGGGCTTAGAAGATCAGAGGGGCCTCATGATTGTTGCTCCTCCTTATTTATCATATTTGTGCTCACTTGGCATCATTTAGATAAAGGAAACCGCATTTGTCTTTGCTGTTTCAGTCTTTAGGTGTCTAGCTGAATCCAAATGAGTTAAGAGGCAGGAAAATATTACAGTATGTTTGCACCAGGGCCCCATCACATTTAATTACGCCACTGCCCGGAAAGCCATTAAAGAGGCAAGATGGTGACTAAAGGTTTGTGAAAGAATTGGGTGGGGGCAGATACCTGCAAAGTGGCCGTGCTTAGAGATGTCAACCTGGGAGACCAGTTTACAGGGCATCTCACTGAGTAATAATCAATAGGAAGCCAGAAAGCAGGCAAAAAAGGTGGACCTGGTCAATGTGTCTTCACAGGTCTTGTATTTGTTGTATTTGTTCTGCTCGTCCCCATTGCCAATCATGTGGTGTGGGAGCACAGACCCGGTGGGCTATATACTTATATTTACTTTTTTAACCTAGGGTGGGCAAGTCAATAGCCCTTCAGTCCGCTTTGAGTGGAGATCCATTTTAAACTGCGCAATCAAGACCCAGACATCGCTGAGAGGCTGGGAAGCCAAGTGTGACACTGGAAGCTAACAAGACAGGTAAGTCAGCATACTTCCTTGTCTGCCTATGTATTTATCCCATTTATGGTGCTGAGAATGTCCAGGCCTGAGTGCTATGAACCCACTGGCTTCAAGGGTGTGCTAGTGGGCTAGACCTCCTTAGGTGTTCTCTCTAGAAGAAATCATGTGAGCTATAAAGCGGGGGTCTGGGTGCCACATGTAGCTCTTGAGATATCCTGTCCCTTGCAGTGGGGTATCCTGCTCTCTTACTTCCCCTCATACGTCCATGTTTTCTAAAAATAGGTTCCACATTTGCCTTGTGCCAGTAACTTGGTAACGCACCATTCACTGGAGAAATTTCCAACAGGAGCAAAGTTTTTTGTTTTTTTACTATCATGGTGATTGGTGCATTTTTCTGGGGTTCCCCCGATTCGGGATAGGAAAACCTCCAGATCGCCCTCAATTATAACTTTTTCCCCAATCCCACAGCAGGAACTGGCTCTCGTCCAATCACCTCTGTGTGCTGTGTCATGCATATTAATGTGCTGGTGTGGGGTTTCCAACATTGGTTTGGAATGCCCCTTAGGTAGGTTATTAGCAGGCCCTGGAGACTTTTAGGGCTTCATCAGAGGCTTGATCCTTGTTCACATATAAAGGGAAAGTCCACTTTCCATGGAATTTTTGAAAGTGTATATAGTACTTTCTGTGTGTCAAAAGGAAGTCCTCAAGGTGCTGAGCTTTGCTAGTAATTTTTTATTATGTCTGCAAATGTGTGTTCTATTTTTATTATACATATTTATTAGATTGTAGATAATAAAAACCGCTTCCATAAAACACACATTTGCAAACATAATAAAAATATTTCTAGCTAAGCTCAGCACCTTAAAGACTTCCTTTTGGCACACATAACGTACTGCATACACTTTCAAAAATACCATGGAAAGTGGAGTCTCCCTTTTTATGTGAATCTGGGAACACACACAGCGGGGCATTTGAAATCGGGATGCTCTAGACCGGTGGAACAAAACTTGGGATAGTGAAAATCCTGGGTTTTGTTCCTCTTTAATACAAAAATGCTAAATAATAAGCTATTTTAGCTTGAAAAAATACAATTCTGTGAAGTACTCACCTGTAGAATTGGTATTATACGCATACAGCACGTCCTGCTCCAGATGTAGTAATAACATGTGGGTAATCCTCCACCTCCGGCGCCGTGCACTGCAGACTTGTAGAAAACAAGCTCCTTCCGGCCCTACATATACCGAAGGACCTCCCACAAATCCCCAACATTGAAAAGCAGTGAGAATGAGAAGCCAGGAGAAACCAACCACCCAAAACTGGCAATAACAACGATAACAATCACCAAACAGGGGATCCAGAACAAAGTGAAACCAGGGTGGGGTGGAGCAGGACGTGCTGTATGCGTATAATACCAATTCTACAGGTGAGTACTTAACAGAATTGTATTATTCTAAGCATACAGCACGTCCTGCTCCAGATGTAGTAATAACATGTGGGACATCCAATAGCAGTGTCCGTAAAGTAGGGTGGGATCCCCAACAGAAAAGGCAACAGCAAGCAGTTTAAACTACTGCAAAACCTTGCGGCCAAACACAGCTTCAGCTGAGGCCCTAACATCAACCTTGTAAAACTTTGTAAAGGTATGAACAGAAGACCAAGTAGCGGCCTTGCAAACTTGTTCCACAGAGGCCTGGTGCTGAAAAGCCCAAGAAGCCCCAACAGCTCGAGTAGAATGAGCAGTAAGACGAAAGGGGGGAGACTTCCCCTTAGTAGTATAGGCTTGAACCACAGCCTGACGAATCCATTTACTGATAGTAGACTTAGCGGGAGCCAAACCCTTCCTAGGCCCGTGAAGCACAACGAAGAGAGCATCCGTCTTCCTGAAAGCCTTAGTGATAACCAGGTAATACTTGACACACCTAACCACATCCAAGGAATGTTACTAGGATTAGGGCACAAGGAAGGAAGTACAATATCTTGATTCAAATGGAATGCAGACACAACCTTAGGCAGAAAGTCTGGCTTGAAGCGAAACACCACCTTATCCTGGTGTCTCTCATAGTAGGGAGGCTGAATAGATAGAGCCGCTAACTCAGATACACGTCTAACAGAAGTGATAGCAACCAGGAATACGACCTTGAGCGTGAGAACAGCGAGAGCAGCCTCCTGAATAGGCTCAAAAGGAGCACCCTGCAGGGCCGATAACACCAAGTTTAAATCCCAAACAGGAACCATAGGTTTCCGAGGAGGCCGCACATGAGTGACCCCCTGAAAGAAGGTCTTGATAAGAGGGTGCTGGGCAAAGGTTTTCTGAAAGAAGATAGACAGGGCCGAAACCTGACCCTTCAGGGTACTAAGCTTAAGACCTAAGTCTAGACCATGTTGTAAGAACTCCAGCACCCTGGAAACTAAGAATTCCCGGTAGGGAAGAGACCTGGATTCACATCAGTCAATGTAAGAACGGCAAACTCTATAGTAGATAGCAGAAGAAGTCTTTTTCCTGGCTTGCACCATAGTAGCCACTACAGATGCAGACAAACCCTTTTCCCTCAGGATGGAGGTTTCAATAGCCAAGCCGTCAAAGCCAGAGTTAGTAAATTGGGATGGCGTAGAGACCCTTGAGTTAGAAGGTCTGGCAACCGGGTACCCCTTCCAGAGTAATCTTGCGCAGAACTCTGCCCAGAAGGGGAATTGGTGGAAACACATACAGGAGCTGAAACTCCCTCCAAGACATTGACAGGGCATCCGTGGCCAGAGCCAGAGGATCCTGAGACCGAGATACAAAGCTCGGGAGCTTGTGATTGTGACGGGACGCAAACAGATCCACGTCTGGCACTCCCCAACGGAGACACAGGGCCTGAAACACCTTGTTGCAGAGGGACCATTCCCCCTGACGAGACGGTCCCCTGCTCAGAGCATCTGCCAGCAGGTTCTCCGCGCCCGGAATGTAGACAGCCGAGATGCATGGGACATTGGCTTCCGCCCATGTTAGAATCAGAGACACTTCCTGGAGAGCTCCCTTGCTCCGGGTCCCTCCCTGATGATTGATGTAGGCAACTGCCGTTCTGTTGTCTGAGCGTACCTGAATCGCCAGACCCTTCAGGTGCTGGGTCAATTGTTCCAGCACCAATCTGACCGCCCTGAGTTCCAGGACATTGATGGGTAGATGAGCCTCCTGAGGGCCCCACCTCCCCTGGAAGCGCAGGGACTTCCAGAATCCCCCCCAGCCCGACAGACTGGCATCCGTTGTGACCGTCTCCCAGGAGGGAGCCAGGAAGGCTCTGCCCCTTGTCAAGTTTCCATGCAGAGTTTCCATGCGAAAATGTTTGTTTCTGACAAATCTGTTTAGGATTTTTAAATCCAGAATGGGTCTGACTGACCCGTCCTTTTTGGGCACTGTGAAAAGGTTGGAATAGAACCCCATGCCCCTGTCTCTTAAGGGGACCTTGCAAATGACCCCTATGTCTAGAAGGTCCTGCACAGCCAGCATCAAGACCCGAGCTGAAGCAGGGTCCTGTGGGATCCGGGACCCGACGAACCTGGTAAGGGGCAGTACAGCAAACTCTATCTTGTAACCGGAGGACACTACCTCCTGAATCCACCGGTCTGAGACGTGGCGTCTCCAGACATGCCCGAAGTGCTGTAGACGGCCCCCCACCCTGACGAGCGAGGGTGCCCCTTCATGCCTGGGGAGTCTTGGGAGGGGCTTTGGGCTTGGCCCCCCAGGAGGAACTGGGACGGCGTCTTCTGTTCTTGTTCCAGGGTTCTGCGCGAGACCCAGCGAAGGAAACTCCTCTACCTTGCTTAGCCCCACGGTAGGGGGTCGAGTGGGAGCTTGGGCCACGAAAGGGCCGAATCTGACGCTTGCGCTGAGGCAACTTGCCACCCTTGGCAAAAATATCTAACCTTTCTCCAAACAGGTGCAGCCCCTTAAATGGAAGCCCCGTCAGGGCCTTCTTAGCGACGTAAGCACACTAGGTGCTGCCTACCTTCACCCGACCAACGCAGCCCAGGCTGGGAGGCATATTCTTTAACAAAGAGGACGGGTGGAAATAGTCCCGCAGGGCCTCAGACTGTAAAGCCCCGCTCACCTGCAAGAGCGTGATACTTCATGTCTTCGCAGTTCCAGCACTGCAGAGAAATCTGGGGATTTGTGGGAGGTCCTTCGGTATATGTAGGGCCGGGAGGAGCTTGTTTTCTACATGTCTGCAGTGCACGGCGGCGGAGGCGGAGGATTACCCACATGTTATTACTACATCTGGAGCAGGACGTGCTGTATGCTTAGAATAAATGTTGAATTCCAGTACCCTGAAATATGACTTATGCAATAAAAGGTGTGTGCTGTTTTTTTAGGGTCAGATTACATCTTCTTTCTGAGGCCTCTGCAATCTTGAAACCCTCTCTGTGAGTTGGCAGCCCCCTAACCACCAGCAGCTGTACCCTGGAGTTTCTGAATCTTGGTATGTATTGTCATTTATGATTTGCTATATACCTAGCTTGTGTTTTGACATACATATGGTTACATTAAAGTTCTTGCAATGGGTAAAATTACATTGACTCACCCCAGGGTCAGTAAGGATCCTGACAAGTACTCTAAAGCTGATCCGCAAGATAAGGTAGTGGCAGGTATGCGCTGTGAAGGACAATCTGGCTATGCTTTAATTCTATCTAGTGAAATGAACGAGCTTTTGGTAAATAGAAGCAAACCAGATGAAATACAAGCATGCACAGATTGTCATTTTAAGTGCACACCTGTGTGGACACTATTTTGTCTTACATTAAAGTTATTTAATCTATAAGATTCCTGGGGCGATTAATTCCCTTCCCCGGGGCATCCAAAATCAGGCTTTGTGACCCCCCCCCCAGGTTGCCCTATACACTTAACTTGTTTCCTGGTCCAACGGCGCATACGCGATCCGCATCCCCGCTATCCCTCTAGCAGGGTGCGTGCCTGTGCCAGGCATTTGGGAATGGCCGGGGCGGGCACACTCCATGTTAGAGGGTAGTGGGGGATGTGGCCACCAGCACGCTTGGAGCCGCTGGCCTTAGATGAAGCCTCAGATGGTGTGAGGTCAGCAGCTCAGAGCGCATCCTGGGGGAAAGGATCGAAACCCAGGATAGTGAAAATCCTGGGTTTTGGTCCACTTTAAATAAATAAATCTGCATACTACTTGTGATCCAACCTTATGTTTCCATCCTTACCCTTTAAATTGTAAGCTCACATTTCCATTGCACTCCCTTATCAACTTGTATCTCTGTCACATCTTTGCATTGCCATGAATGGAGTTAGCTCACCGTGACTGATGGCGAGGGAGACGCCACGTCGGAGGGAGACCGGAAAGAAGCCCAACAAGAGAGCAGCGCTGCGCATGATGCCTGACGGAGAGGGACATGGATCCAGCCTTTCAGATGAGCACTGCTGCCCCGGACTAATAAGAAATCCCTGTGCTGCTGCTTCTGACTTCCTTATCCATTTCCTGCCAGGTTAAGCTGTGTAAATACTGTACAAATAAAGTTTAGATCACTTTTTGAAACTGCTTTGTGTGCATGTCAGAGTTCTTAAAGAGCATCCCAAGTCAGGATGATTACATCATAACTGTTAGGGGTAGATACATGTCCTATGGCTAGTCTAGTCTAGTCTGATGGAGCGTTCCGCCATATCAGACCAGACTAGCCATAAGACGTGTATCTACCAGACTAGCACCTGGGTGGTGCTTGATATAATCAGAAAATGGAAAGTGGAATTTGATGAGAAAGGGAATGGGAACCCTTGCCCTAACCAGCCATATTGTTACCGCCAGCCATACTGTCACACTAGTTTTTATTTTTAATTCCCCCCCCCCCTCCACCAGTACCTGCCAGCCAGGCACACTGCAGTCCTGCAGAAATCTCACATTTTCTTTATGCTCCTCTGGAAACATCGCACCTTGTCCTGCAGAAAGGTCATGTGGTGCAGCCGGGCGATCACAGGTGCCATCTTTTTGGAGAAAAACTGGCACCCTCACCAGGGGATCGTGGAAAAGAAGGGGTGCTTTTTTCAGGCTATGGCGAGGGGGACCCTGGCATGCCCCCCTGGAGTGAACCAACACCCATTTTATTTAAAATGAGTGTTGATCAAATAAAATTGACCTGGGGACAGGCTGTCTGAGGGGGTTCTGGACTCTCGGACCCACTTGTGGAGTGCTCTTGATTGGTCCAGATAATTGTTTAATTGCTCTGTTATAAAAAGCATTTGCTGTTCATTTCATGAAGACTCTTATCCGCTACATTCCAATTTGCCCTAATTACAATTTTAACATCAGGCCGTCTAGGCCATGAAATTCATGATAACTCTGGCTGACTCACTTCTGTCAGCAGACCATTATATATATATATATATATATATATATATATATATATATATATATAGCATTGGTGAGCTATAACAAGGCATTACTACATCTTTAATGACCTCTTTGGTCTCTCAATGAACAGGTTTGCATATCTATGATTTATCTGAAAAACATCACTGCTCCTCTCCTAATGGCTGCTTTCTGTTGTCTCAGACTTGTGGGGAGTCCATAGCAGTAAACAGTAAATGAGGGCAGCTGTAAAGATAGGCAGCTGTTTTTTAAAATATTTTTAACTAAAAAACGGGAAAAAAAATATAATTTTATTAAAATTGTCTCATTTATTTTAAATAAAACATTTATTTGATTAAAGAAAACCATATTGCATGTGAAAACCCCATTTCTCCTGATTTAGAACGGTACCACATATCTATCGGTAGCCCCCCTGTTCCTGTCCTGAAGACCCCCCAAACTGAAAAGAGCACTTTATAACATTTACAAATAAAATACAACTACTAGCCACACTATAAAGGGTTAATTTAAAAAGAAGTTGGCATGGGGTCCCCCTTCCCGGAGGGGGAGACCCCATTTTTTATGGAATTTTATATCCAGCATAACCAGCCCAGGCACCAGCTATGAGGCTTGTAGAACAGGGTGCAGGAGGCAGCTTTGGTGGCCCCCGACCTGCCAGCTACAAGCCCCAAAGTCTAATAAACCTGGGCTCATCTGCCCCCCTGGCCTTTGGGGAGGCAGGTAATGGGGGGCTCGTCACGCGCTAGCCGCAGGTGACTTACCAGACCCCGAGCCTTGTGAACTGGTACAGGGGTCTCATGGATCCCTTACCAGTTCACAAAGGGTTAAAGGTAAAATAAAACACACAGAATAAAATATATATATATTTTTTTAATACTTACCTCTAGGGATGAGCGAATCGATCCGGACGAACCCGGATTCGATCCGAATTTCAGGAAAAATTCGATTCGGATCGAATCCGAATTTCCCCGCGATTCGATCGCTCGAAGTTTTCCTTTAACATCCATTCATTTACATTACAGGCATTCTAAGATGGCGGACGGGACATGTCCAGACATCAACCCCGCGCCAGTGCAAGCTGGGACAGTCACATGCAGCCTATCAGCAGCCAGCAAGCCCGGTGACGTCACAGCGATATTTAAGGCCGGCCATCTTGCTTTCCAGCATCATTTCTCTATTGCATTCGTGACAGACAGAACGCTGTGTAGCTGAGGGAGAGACAGACAGTTAGACAGGCAGGGACAGACAGGGACAGGCTGGAGACAGGCAGGAGACAGACAGGAGACAGACAGAAAGTAAGCGAAAAACAGGGAAAGGAAGGGAAAATCGGAGGCTGTCAGTTTTTTTTTTTTTTTTCATCCAGCCTGCTTTGTTAGCGTTTTCAGGCTGCTTACACTAACTAACAGTGCATATATACTGAACTGATCTTAAGTCTGCTGTGAGGCATCCCATTCTGTGACAACACCAGCCTCTATTTAATAGCATAATAACCATTTGCACTTATTCTCATAGAAATCAGGCCTGATAAAGACACTTTTGCTGTGCATGCTCTCTGGTTTTTGTGGCATCCCATTCTGTGACAACACCAGCCTCTATTTAATAGCATAATAACCATTTGCACTTATTCTCATAGAAATCAGGCCTGATAAAGACACTTTTGCTGTGCATGCTCTCTGGTTTTTGTGGCATCCCATTCTGTGACAACACCAGCCTCTATTTAATAGCATAATAACCATTTGCACTTATTCTCATAGAAATCAGGCCTGATAAAGACATTTTTGCTGTGCATGCTCTCTGGTTTTTGTGGCATCCCATTCTGTGACAACACCAGCCTCTATTTAATAGCATAATAACCATTTGCACTTATTCTCATAGAAATCAGGCCTGATAAAGACACTTTTGCTGTGCATGCTCTCTGGTTTTTGTGGCATCCCATTCTGTGACAACACCAGCCTCTATTTAATAGCATAATAACCATTTGCACTTATTCTCATAGAAATCAGGCCTGATAAAGACACTTTTGCTGTGCATGCTCTCTGGTTTTTGTGGCATCCCATTCTGTGACAACACCAGCCTCTATTTAATAGCATAATAACCATTTGCACTTATTCTCATAGAAATCAGGCCTGATAAAGACACTTTTGCTGGGCATAGTACTACTGGATCTTTTTTGGGGGCATCCCATTCTGTGACTAAAGCAGCCTCTGTTTAAGACCATATAAGCATTTGCTCTTATCATATTTGAAATTAGGCCTGATAAAGACACTTTTTCTGTGCATGCTCTCTGGTTTTTGTGGCATCCCATTCTGTGACAACACCAGCCTCTATTTAATAGCATAATAACCATTTGCACTTATTCTCATAGAAATCAGGCCTGATAAAGACACTTTTGCTGTGCATGCTCTCTGGTTTTTGTGGCATCCCATTCTGTGACAACACCAGCCTCTATTTAATAGCATAATAACCATTTGCACTTATTCTCATAGAAATCAGGCCTGATAAAGACACTTTTGCTGTGCATGCTCTCTGGTTTTTGTGGCATCCCATTCTGTGACAACACCAGCCTCTATTTAATAGCATAATAACCATTTGCACTTATTCTCATAGAAATCAGGCCTGATAAAGACACTTTTGCTGTGCATGCTCTCTGGTTTTTGTGGCATCCCATTCTGTGACAACACCAGCCTCTATTTAATAGCATAATAACCATTTGCACTTATTCTCATAGAAATCAGGCCTGATAAAGACACTTTTGCTGTGCATGCTCTCTGGTTTTTGTGGCATCCCATTCTGTGACAACACCAGCCTCTATTTAATAGCATAATAACCATTTGCACTTATTCTCATAGAAATCAGGCCTGATAAAGACATTTTTGCTGTGCATGCTCTCTGGTTTTTGTGGCATCCCATTCTGTGACAACACCAGCCTCTATTTAATAGCATAATAACCATTTGCACTTATTCTCATAGAAATCAGGCCTGATAAAGACACTTTTGCTGTGCATGCTCTCTGGTTTTTGTGGCATCCCATTCTGTGACAACACCAGCCTCTATTTAATAGCATAATAACCATTTGCACTTATTCTCATAGAAATCAGGCCTGATAAAGACACTTTTGCTGTGCATGCTCTCTGGTTTTTGTGGCATCCCATTCTGTGACAACACCAGCCTCTATTTAATAGCATAATAACCATTTGCACTTATTCTCATAGAAATCAGGCCTGATAAAGACACTTTTGCTGGGCATAGTACTACTGGATCTTTTTTGGGGGCATCCTATTCTGTGACTAAAGCAGCCTCTGTTTAAGACCATATAAGCATTTGCTCTTATCATATTTGAAATTAGGCCTGAGAAAGACACTTTTGCTGTGCATGCTCTCTGGTTTTTGTGGCATCCCATTCTGTGACAACACCAGCCTCTATTTAATAGCATAATAACCATTTGCACTTATTCTCATAGAAATCAGGCCTGATAAAGACACTTTTGCTGTGCATGCTCTCTGGTTTTTGTGGCATCCCATTCTGTGACTACACCAGCCTCTATTTAATAGCATAATAACCATTTGCACTTATTCTCATAGAAATCAGGCCTGATAAAGACACTTTTGCTGTGCATGCTCTCTGGTTTTTGTGGCATCCCATTCTGTGACAACACCAGCCTCTATTTAATAGCATAATAACCATTTGCACTTATTCTCATAGAAATCAGGCCTGATAAAGACACTTTTGCTGGGCATAGTACTACTGGATCTTTTTTGGGGGCATCCCATTCTGTGACTAAAGCAGCCTCTGTTTAAGACCATATAAGCATTTGCTCTTATCATATTTGAAATTAGGCCTGATAAAGACACTTTTGCTGGGCATAGTACTACTGGATCTTTTTTGGGGGCATCCCATTCTGTGACTAAAGCAGCCTCTGTTTAAGACCATATAAGCATTTGCTCTTATCATATTTGAAATTAGCCTGATAAAGACACTTTTGCTGGGCATAGTACTACTGGATCTTTTTTGGGGGCATCCCATTCTGTGACTAAAGCAGCCTCTGTTTAAGACCATATAAGCATTTGCTCTTATCATATTTGAAATTAGGCCTGATAAAGACACTTTTGCTGGGCATAGTACTACTGGATCTTTTTTGGGGGCATCCCATTCTGTGACTAAAGCAGCCTCTGTTTAAGACCATATAAGCATTTGCTCTTATCATATTTGAAATTAGGCCTGATAAAGACACTTTTGCTGTGCATGCTCTCTGGTTTTTGTGGCATCCCATTCTGTGACAACACCAGCCTCTATTTAATAGCATAATAACCATTTGCACTTATTCTCATAGAAATCAGGCCTGATAAAGACACTTTTGCTGTGCATGCTCTCTGGTTTTTGTGGCATCCCATTCTGTGACAACACCAGCCTCTATTTAATAGCATAATAACCATTTGCACTTATTCTCATAGAAATCAGGCCTGATAAAGACACTTTTGCTGTGCATGCTCTCTGGTTTTTGTGGCATCCCATTCTGTGACAACACCAGCCTCTATTTAATAGCATAATAACCATTTGCACTTATTCTCATAGAAATCAGGCCTGATAAAGACACTTTTGCTGTGCATGCTCTCTGGTTTTTGTGGCATCCCATTCTGTGACAACACCAGCCTCTATTTAATAGCATAATAACCATTTGCACTTATTCTCATAGAAATCAGGCCTGATAAAGACACTTTTGCTGTGCATGCTCTCTGGTTTTTGTGGCATCCCATTCTGTGACAACACCAGCCTCTATTTAATAGCATAATAACCATTTGCACTTATTCTCATAGAAATCAGGCCTGATAAAGACACTTTTGCTGGGCATAGTACTACTGGATCTTTTTTGGGGGCATCCTATTCTGTGACTAAAGCAGCCTCTGTTTAAGACCATATAAGCATTTGCTCTTATCATATTTGAAATTAGGCCTGATAAAGACACTTTTGCTGTGCATGCTCTCTGGTTTTTGTGGCATCCCATTCTGTGACAACACCAGCCTCTATTTAATAGCATAATAACCATTTGCACTTATTCTCATAGAAATCAGGCCTGATAAAGACACTTTTGCTGTGCATGCTCTCTGGTTTTTGTGGCATCCCATTCTGTGACTACACCAGCCTCTATTTAATAGCATAATAACCATTTGCACTTATTCTCATAGAAATCAGGCCTGATAAAGACACTTTTGCTGTGCATGCTCTCTGGTTTTTGTGGCATCCCATTCTGTGACAACACCAGCCTCTATTTAATAGCATAATAACCATTTGCACTTATTCTCATAGAAATCAGGCCTGATAAAGACACTTTTGCTGGGCATAGTACTACTGGATCTTTTTTGGGGGCATCCCATTCTGTGACTAAAGCAGCCTCTGTTTAAGACCATATAAGCATTTGCTCTTATCATATTTGAAATTAGGCCTGATAAAGACACTTTTGCTGGGCATAGTACTACTGGATCTTTTTTGGGGGCATCCCATTCTGTGACTAAAGCAGCCTCTGTTTAAGACCATATAAGCATTTGCTCTTATCATATTTGAAATTAGCCTGATAAAGACACTTTTGCTGGGCATAGTACTACTGGATCTTTTTTGGGGGCATCCCATTCTGTGACTAAAGCAGCCTCTGTTTAAGACCATATAAGCATTTGCTCTTATCATATTTGAAATTAGGCCTGATAAAGACACTTTTGCTGGGCATAGTACTACTGGATCTTTTTTGGGGGCATCCCATTCTGTGACTAAAGCAGCCTCTGTTTAAGACCATATAAGCATTTGCTCTTATCATATTTGAAATTAGGCCTGATAAAGACACTTTTGCTGTGCATGCTCTCTGGTTTTTGTGGCATCCCATTCTGTGACAACACCAGCCTCTATTTAATAGCATAATAACCATTTGCACTTATTCTCATAGAAATCAGGCCTGATAAAGACACTTTTGCTGTGCATGCTCTCTGGTTTTTGTGGCATCCCATTCTGTGACTACACCAGCCTCTATTTAATAGCATAATAACCATTTGCACTTATTCTCATAGAAATCAGGCCTGATAAAGACACTTTTGCTGGGCATGCTCTCTGGTTTTTGTGGCATCCCATTCTGTGACAACACCAGCCTCTATTTAATAGCATAATAACCATTTGCACTTATTCTCATAGAAATCAGGCCTGATAAAGACACTTTTGCTGTGCATGCTCTCTGGTTTTTGTGGCATCCCATTCTGTGACAACACCAGCCTCTATTTAATAGCATAATAACCATTTGCACTTATTCTCATAGAAATCAGGCCTGATAAAGACACTTTTGCTGTGCATGCTCTCTGGTTTTTGTGGCATCCCATTCTGTGACAACACCAGCCTCTATTTAATAGCATAATAACCATTTGCACTTATTCTCATAGAAATCAGGCCTGATAAAGACACTTTTGCTGTGCATGCTCTCTGGTTTTTGTGGCATCCCATTCTGTGACAACACCAGCCTCTATTTAATAGCATAATAACCATTTGCACTTATTCTCATAGAAATCAGGCCTGATAAAGACACTTTTGCTGGGCATAGTACTACTGGATCTTTTTTGGGGGCATCCCATTCTGTGACTAAAGCAGCCTCTGTTTAAGACCATATAAGCATTTGCTCTTATCATATTTGAAATTAGGCCTGATAAAGACACTTTTGCTGGGCATAGTACTACTGGATCTTTTTTGGGGGCATCCCATTCTGTGACTAAAGCAGCCTCTGTTTAAGACCATATAAGCATTTGCTCTTATCATATTTGAAATTAGCCTGATAAAGACACTTTTGCTGGGCATAGTACTACTGGATCTTTTTTGGGGGCATCCCATTCTGTGACTAAAGCAGCCTCTGTTTAAGACCATATAAGCATTTGCTCTTATCATATTTGAAATTAGGCCTGATAAAGACACTTTTGCTGGGCATAGTACTACTGGATCTTTTTTGGGGGCATCCCATTCTGTGACTAAAGCAGCCTCTGTTTAAGACCATATAAGCATTTGCTCTTATCATATTTGAAATTAGGCCTGATAAAGACACTTTTGCTGTGCATGCTCTCTGGTTTTTGTGGCATCCCATTCTGTGACAACACCAGCCTCTATTTAATAGCATAATAACCATTTGCACTTATTCTCATAGAAATCAGGCCTGATAAAGACACTTTTGCTGTGCATGCTCTCTGGTTTTTGTGGCATCCCATTCTGTGACTACACCAGCCTCTATTTAATAGCATAATAACCATTTGCACTTATTCTCATAGAAATCAGGCCTGATAAAGACACTTTTGCTGTGCATGCTCTCTGGTTTTTGTGGCATCCCATTCTGTGACAACACCAGCCTCTATTTAATAGCATAATAACCATTTGCACTTATTCTCATAGAAATCAGGCCTGATAAAGACACTTTTGCTGTGCATGCTCTCTGGTTTTTGTGGCATCCCATTCTGTGACAACACCAGCCTCTATTTAATAGCATAATAACCATTTGCACTTATTCTCATAGAAATCAGGCCTGATAAAGACACTTTTGCTGGGCATAGTACTACTGGATCTTTTTTGGGGGCATCCCATTCTGTGACTAAAGCAGCCTCTGTTTAAGACCATATAAGCATTTGCTCTTATCATATTTGAAATTAGCCTGATAAAGACACTTTTGCTGGGCATAGTACTACTGGATCTTTTTTGGGGGCATCCCATTCTGTGACTAAAGCAGCCTCTGTTTAAGACCATATAAGCATTTGCTCTTATCATATTTGAAATTAGGCCTGATAAAGACACTTTTGCTGGGCATAGTACTACTGGATCTTTTTTGGGGGCATCCCATTCTGTGACTAAAGCAGCCTCTGTTTAAGACCATATAAGCATTTGCTCTTATCATATTTGAAATTAGGCCTGATAAAGACACTTTTGCTGTGCATGCTCTCTGGTTTTTGTGGCATCCCATTCTGTGACAACACCAGCCTCTATTTAATAGCATAATAACCATTTGCACTTATTCTCATAGAAATCAGGCCTGATAAAGACACTTTTGCTGTGCATGCTCTCTGGTTTTTGTGGCATCCCATTCTGTGACTACACCAGCCTCTATTTAATAGCATAATAACCATTTGCACTTATTCTCATAGAAATCAGGCCTGATAAAGACACTTTTGCTGTGCATGCTCTCTGGTTTTTGTGGCATCCCATTCTGTGACAACACCAGCCTCTATTTAATAGCATAATAACCATTTGCACTTATTCTCATAGAAATCAGGCCTGATAAAGACACTTTTGCTGTGCATGCTCTCTGGTTTTTGTGGCATCCCATTCTGTGACAACACCAGCCTCTATTTAATAGCATAATAACCATTTGCACTTATTCTCATAGAAATCAGGCCTGATAAAGACACTTTTGCTGGGCATAGTACTACTGGATCTTTTTTGGGGGCATCCCATTCTGTGACTAAAGCAGCCTCTGTTTAAGACCATATAAGCATTTGCTCTTATCATATTTGAAATTAGGCCTGATAAAGACACTTTTGCTGGGCATAGTACTACTGGATCTTTTTTGGGGGCATCCCATTCTGTGACTAAAGCAGCCTCTGTTTAAGACCATATAAGCATTTGCTCTTATCATATTTGAAATTAGCCTGATAAAGACACTTTTGCTGGGCATAGTACTACTGGATCTTTTTTGGGGGCATCCCATTCTGTGACTAAAGCAGCCTCTGTTTAAGACCATATAAGCATTTGCTCTTATCATATTTGAAATTAGCCTGATAAAGACACTTTTGCTGGGCATAGTACTACTGGATCTTTTTTGGGGGCATCCCATTCTGTGACTAAAGCAGCCTCTGTTTAAGACCATATAAGCATTTGCTCTTATCATATTTGAAATTAGGCCTGATAAAGACACTTTTGCTGGGCATAGTACTACTGGATCTTTTTTGGGGGCATCCCATTCTGTGACTAAAGCAGCCTCTGTTTAAGACCATATAAGCATTTGCTCTTATCATATTTGAAATTAGCCTGATAAAGACACTTTTGCTGGGCATAGTACTACTGGATCTTTTTTGGGGGCATCCCATTCTGTGACTAAAGCAGCCTCTGTTTAAGACCATATAAGCATTTGCTCTTATCATATTTGAAATTAGGCCTGATAAAGACACTTTTGCTGGGCATAGTACTACTGGATCTTTTTTGGGGGCATCCCATTCTGTGACTAAAGCAGCCTCTGTTTAAGACCATATAAGCATTTGCTCTTATCATATTTGAAATTAGGCCTGATAAAGACACTTTTGCTGTGCATGCTCTCTGGTTTTTGTGGCATCCCATTCTGTGACAACACCAGCCTCTATTTAATAGCATAATAACCATTTGCACTTATTCTCATAGAAATCAGGCCTGATAAAGACACTTTTGCTGTGCATGCTCTCTGGTTTTTGTGGCATCCCATTCTGTGACTACACCAGCCTCTATTTAATAGCATAATAACCATTTGCACTTATTCTCATAGAAATCAGGCCTGATAAAGACACTTTTGCTGGGCATGCTCTCTGGTTTTTGTGGCATCCCATTCTGTGACAACACCAGCCTCTATTTAATAGCATAATAACCATTTGCACTTATTCTCATAGAAATCAGGCCTGATAAAGACACTTTTGCTGTGCATGCTCTCTGGTTTTTGTGGCATCCCATTCTGTGACAACACCAGCCTCTATTTAATAGCATAATAACCATTTGCACTTATTCTCATAGAAATCAGGCCTGATAAAGACACTTTTGCTGTGCATGCTCTCTGGTTTTTGTGGCATCCCATTCTGTGACAACACCAGCCTCTATTTAATAGCATAATAACCATTTGCACTTATTCTCATAGAAATCAGGCCTGATAAAGACACTTTTGCTGTGCATGCTCTCTGGTTTTTGTGGCATCCCATTCTGTGACAACACCAGCCTCTATTTAATAGCATAATAACCATTTGCACTTATTCTCATAGAAATCAGGCCTGATAAAGACACTTTTGCTGGGCATAGTACTACTGGATCTTTTTTGGGGGCATCCCATTCTGTGACTAAAGCAGCCTCTGTTTAAGACCATATAAGCATTTGCTCTTATCATATTTGAAATTAGGCCTGATAAAGACACTTTTGCTGGGCATAGTACTACTGGATCTTTTTTGGGGGCATCCCATTCTGTGACTAAAGCAGCCTCTGTTTAAGACCATATAAGCATTTGCTCTTATCATATTTGAAATTAGCCTGATAAAGACACTTTTGCTGGGCATAGTACTACTGGATCTTTTTTGGGGGCATCCCATTCTGTGACTAAAGCAGCCTCTGTTTAAGACCATATAAGCATTTGCTCTTATCATATTTGAAATTAGGCCTGATAAAGACACTTTTGCTGGGCATAGTACTACTGGATCTTTTTTGGGGGCATCCCATTCTGTGACTAAAGCAGCCTCTGTTTAAGACCATATAAGCATTTGCTCTTATCATATTTGAAATTAGGCCTGATAAAGACACTTTTGCTGTGCATGCTCTCTGGTTTTTGTGGCATCCCATTCTGTGACAACACCAGCCTCTATTTAATAGCATAATAACCATTTGCACTTATTCTCATAGAAATCAGGCCTGATAAAGACACTTTTGCTGTGCATGCTCTCTGGTTTTTGTGGCATCCCATTCTGTGACTACACCAGCCTCTATTTAATAGCATAATAACCATTTGCACTTATTCTCATAGAAATCAGGCCTGATAAAGACACTTTTGCTGTGCATGCTCTCTGGTTTTTGTGGCATCCCATTCTGTGACAACACCAGCCTCTATTTAATAGCATAATAACCATTTGCACTTATTCTCATAGAAATCAGGCCTGATAAAGACACTTTTGCTGTGCATGCTCTCTGGTTTTTGTGGCATCCCATTCTGTGACAACACCAGCCTCTATTTAATAGCATAATAACCATTTGCACTTATTCTCATAGAAATCAGGCCTGATAAAGACACTTTTGCTGGGCATAGTACTACTGGATCTTTTTTGGGGGCATCCCATTCTGTGACTAAAGCAGCCTCTGTTTAAGACCATATAAGCATTTGCTCTTATCATATTTGAAATTAGGCCTGATAAAGACACTTTTGCTGGGCATAGTACTACTGGATCTTTTTTGGGGGCATCCCATTCTGTGACTAAAGCAGCCTCTGTTTAAGACCATATAAGCATTTGCTCTTATCATATTTGAAATTAGCCTGATAAAGACACTTTTGCTGGGCATAGTACTACTGGATCTTTTTTGGGGGCATCCCATTCTGTGACTAAAGCAGCCTCTGTTTAAGACCATATAAGCATTTGCTCTTATCATATTTGAAATTAGCCTGATAAAGACACTTTTGCTGGGCATAGTACTACTGGATCTTTTTTGGGGGCATCCCATTCTGTGACTAAAGCAGCCTCTGTTTAAGACCATATAAGCATTTGCTCTTATCATATTTGAAATTAGGCCTGATAAAGACACTTTTGCTGGGCATAGTACTACTGGATCTTTTTTGGGGGCATCCCATTCTGTGACTAAAGCAGCCTCTGTTTAAGACCATATAAGCATTTGCTCTTATCATATTTGAAATTAGCCTGATAAAGACACTTTTGCTGGGCATAGTACTACTGGATCTTTTTTGGGGGCATCCCATTCTGTGACTAAAGCAGCCTCTGTTTAAGACCATATAAGCATTTGCTCTTATCATATTTGAAATTAGCCTGATAAAGACACTTTTGCTGGGCATAGTACTACTGGATCTTTTTTGGGGGCATCCCATTCTGTGACTAAAGCAGCCTCTGTTTAAGACCATATAAGCATTTGCTCTTATCATATTTGAAATTAGGCCTGATAAAGACACTTTTGCTGGGCATAGTACTACTGGATCTTTTTTGGGGGCATCCCATTCTGTGACTAAAGCAGCCTCTGTTTAAGACCATATAAGCATTTGCTCTTATCATATTTGAAATTAGCCTGATAAAGACACTTTTGCTGGGCATAGTACTACTGGAACTTTTTTGGGGGCATCCCATACTGTGACTAAAGCAGCCTCTGTTTAAGACCATATAAGCATTTGCTCTTATCATATTTGAAATTAGGCCTGATAAAGACACTTTTGCTGGGCATAGTACTACTGGATCTTTTTTGGGGGCATCCCATTCTGTGACTAAAGCAGCCTCTGTTTAAGACCATATAAGCATTTGCTCTTATCATATTTGAAATTAGGCCTGATAAAGACACTTTTGCTGGGCATAGTACTACTGGATCTTTTTTGGGGGCATCCCATTCTGTGACTAAAGCAGCCTCTGTTTAAGACCATATAAGCATTTGCTCTTATCATATTTGAAATTAGCCTGATAAAGACACTTTTGCTGGGCATAGTACTACTGGATCTTTTTTGGGGGCATCCCATTCTGTGACTAAAGCAGCCTCTGTTTAAGACCATATAAGCATTTGCTCTTATCATATTTGAAATTAGGCCTGATAAAGACACTTTTGCTGGGCATAGTACTACTGGATCTTTTTTGGGGGCATCCCATTCTGTGACTAAAGCAGCCTCTGTTTAAGACCATATAACCATTTGCTCTTATTATATTTGAAATTAGCCTGATAAAGACACTTTTGCTGGGCATAGTACTACTGGATCTTTTTTGGGGGCATCCCATTCTGTGACTAAAGCAGCCTCTGTTTAAGACCATATAACCATTTGCTCTTATTATATTTATATTATAAGACACTTTTGCTGGGCATAGACTTACTGCTGCCTGCCAGGTGCACTTCTGTTGAGGCATCCCATTCTGTAACATAGCATACCCCTCTTTATTTACACTAAGCAGCTCTCTTATTTACACTAAGCAGGCCTGTTGGAGGCTGAGTGTTACTGCTCACTTTTGGTGTGCATTATATTCTGTTTCATATAGACCCACCGCTGCCCGGGGGATCTTAAAATATCACCTACTACCACGCCAGTTAGACTATGTCGGGCAGACAAGTGCCTGGAAGTGAAAAGAGGAGTGGCAGAGGCCAGGATTCCGCAGGCAGAGCTCGCATCAGACTGGGGGCCAGTAGCAGCAGGAGTCACGCTGAGAGACCTAATCTGCCAGTATCTGCTAGCGGTCGGGTCTCCACCAGTAACGCATCTGCCGTGGTAGATTGGTTGACGCGCTCATCAACAACATCATCACAACTTACGTCTGAGACCCCCAGTCTAGGGTCGGTAGGTTCCTCTGACACAACCCTGAGTTGGCATGCCCCGAGAGCAGTCCCTGTCCTCCCATTGCCTCTGTCCTACGCCGTTCCCTCCCCCAGCGACGTATCCTATGCTTTGGGTTCAGCTCCACTCTTTAGTGAGGAGGACCATCAGATAGAGGACAGTCAGCAGCTACTGCCCAGCTAAGAAATGGAGGTGGCTTCTCTAGCTAGGCAGACAAATAGTGATGTGGACAGTGTCGTGGGTGCTGCGAGCGTTCCAGCTCCTGCGCCAGACACTGTTGACGAATCCACGAACATCAGTGACGTACAGCCACAACTCGGTGATGATGATGATGATGACGATGAAGCCGATCGCACTTGGGAGCCGGGTGATGAAGGGGCTTCATCGTCATCATCAGAAGAGGGGCGCAGGTTGCCCCGGAGTCAGCAGCTGAGGCAGCAAGGTGGTAGCAGTCAGCATGGGGGCACAATTCCAAAGGCTGGAGCCGGCCGGGGCCGGGGTAGAGCACCTGCTGTGCGGCAGTCTACCTTATCGGGAGGTAGTGGAGCAGGGGTTCCTGGAGTTGGCAACAGCAGCAGTGAATCAGTGAGGCCAGGGGGTGGGAAAAGTAGCTACTCGGCAGTGTGGCAGTTTTTCCTGAGGCATCCGCAGGAGGGTAACATGGCCACATGCAAGATATGTAGGCAAAAGGTGAAGCGTGGCCAGGGTCCAAATGTTGGCACCACGGCCCTGCGTCAACATATGATGCGTCACCATAAAACGACCTGGGAGAACCGAGGCTCCCAAGGGGTGGTCCAGTCTGCTTCCTCACCAAGTGAGCTCCCAATTTCTGCCAGCCAAGGCTCCAGCACCTCAGCCGAAGGCAGCTGTGCGTCATACCCATCCTCTGTCGCTCCTGCTCCTCCTCCTCCAAGTCATGCATCCCGCCAGCAATCCATCAGCGAAGCCATGTCCAAGAGACAGCAGTATGCGCCCACTCATCCTACGGCGCAGAAGCTGAATGTGCTCCTGTCCAAGTTGCTGGTGCTGCAGTCGCTCCCTTTTCAGGTGGTGGAATCTGCACCTTTCAGAGAACTGATGGCTTGTGCCGAGCCGAGGTGGAGAGTCCCAAGCCGTCATTTCTTTGCCAAGAAGGCAGTACCAGCGCTGCACACTTTTGTTGAACAGAAGGTGGGCCAGTCCTTGAGCCTGTCGGTGTGTAGCAAAATACATGGCAGCACCGACATCTGGAGCTGTAACTACGGTCAGGGGCAGTACATGTCGTTTACGGCCCACTGGGTGAATGTGGTCCCTTTGCAGCAGCAACTTGGACAGGTCACGCCGCTTCGGCCTCCGCGCTCTCTGCCCATTGGGCCTGTGACACCGTGCGACTCGGCCTCCTCATCCTCCGCCATCTCCTCACCCTCCACTGTAGGCTCAAGTCTCAGTGCCCCTCCAGTCTACCATGTGTGCAGGGCACGGAGGTGTCACGCAGTGCTTCACATGGTTTGTCTTGGCGAACGGAGTCACACAGGGGAGGAACTGCTTAAATGTATTCATCAGGAAATCCAAACATGGCTTACTCCGAGAAAACTTAAAATGGGAATCATGGTTACCGACAATGGGAAGAACATTTTGTCTGCGCTGCGCCAAGGAAGCCTGACCCATGCCCCCTGCATGGCTCACATCTTCAATCTGGTTGTCAAGCGGTTTCTGAAGTGTTCCCCCCATCTGCAGGACATCCTAACAACTTCAAGGAAACTTTGCATGCACTTCAGCCACTCCTACACCGCCAAACACACCCTTCTTGAGCTACAGCGTCAGAATGGTATCCCCCAACATAGTCTGATTTGCGATGTTTCCACCCGTTGGAATTCCACCCTTCACATGTTGGACCGATTATATGAACAGAGAAAAGCCATCACGGATTTCCTGATGATCCAAGCAGATAGGGGGACTCCCCTGTGTAACTTCAATGTCAACCAGTGGCAGCTCATACGTGACACCTGCCGTTTGCTCAGGCCCTTTGAGGAAGCCACTTTATTTGTCAGTCGGCAGGATTACGGGATGAACGACGTGATTCCACTGCTTCATGTACTACAGCACATGTTGGAAACCATGGCTGGTCAGGGCACTGGAGACATGGCGTTTACATCTTACGGCCACATGAACCCCGTTGGAGCTGAACTGGAGGAGGAGGAGGAAGAGGAGTAGGAGGAGTTGCCCAGCGAAACACAGTTTAGGCTTGGCGAAATGGCTGGTTTATCTAGTCAGCGGACAGGAGAGGAGGAGCAGGAGCAGCCAGAGGAGCTAGAGGTTTTTGAGGAAGGCGAGACAGAGGACCCGGGCACACCGTGGCAGTATGCAGTGGAGATGGAGACAGGTAGTCCATCCGAGTCACTTGCGCAAATGGCACGAAGCATGCTCACGTGCTTGCGTAGTGACCCCAGAATTGTTTCCATCTGTCGGCGGGATGACTTCTGGCTGTCCACCTTATTGGACCCTCGCTTCTGGCACAAAATGGGGGCATTTTTTAAACCCACCGAGAGGGAGGACAAACTCAACTACTACAAAGACATTCTACGTAGGCAGTTGGCCGATGCCTATCTGCGCCATGGTCCATACTCTCGCAGGTCTGACTCGAGGGGACCTCTGCGCTCACCTTCCACTGCCATGGCCGCTGGGGGGGTTGGCAGGAGCAGCAGCAGCAGCTCCATCAGCAGCAGCAGCCTCAGTCTTCAGTCGCTAATGAGTAGCTTTCTACACCCGCATAGTGAGGCTACTCATGAGCAGCAGGAAGACCTGGAGCAGGACCTCAACCAGCAGGTCATGTCATACTTTGACATGACCATGCCAACACACCTTGAGGATCCGCTGGACTTCTGGGCAGCCAAACTTGATTTGTGGCCGCAACTAGCAGAGTTTGCCCTGGAAAAGCTGTCCTGCCCGGCAAGTAGCGTGCCATCTGAGCGGGTGTTTAGTGCGGCGGGGGCCATAGTTACGGCGAGGAGAACTCGTCTGTCAACTAAAAATGTGGAGAGACTCACCTTTGTCAAAATGAATCAGGGATGGATCAGCCAGGATTTCCACCCACCAATGCCTGATGCATGCGACTAGATTCAGCATGGTGCCACGTTTTACACTTTCCAAATGGTGCAAAACATATTTATGTCTTTAGGCCATTTTTTGGGCTCCTGCTGCTGCTGCTGCCAACTTCTGCCAACTCCAGGGTGTGATTCATCCAATTCTTGGGCTCCTGAAGCCAACCCCAGTGTCACTTTAAAGTAATATTTGGGCTCCTGCTGCTGCTGCTGCTGTCAACTCCTGCCAACTCCAGGGTGTGATTCATCCAATTTTTGGGCTACTGAAGCCAACTCCAGTGTATATTTGGGCTCCTGCTGCTGCTGCTGCCAACTTCTGCCAACTCCAGGGTGTGATTCATCCAATTTTGGGGCTCCTGAAGCCAACTCCAGTGTATATTTGGGCTCCTGCTGCTGCTGCTGCTGCCAACTTCTGCCAACTCCAGGGTGTGATTCATCCAATTTTTGGGCTCCTGAAGCCAACTCCAGTGTATATTTGGGCTCCTGCTGCTGCTGCTGCCAACTCCAGGGTGTGATTCATCCAATTTTTGGGCTCCTGAGGCCAACCCCAGGGTCTCTTTAATGTAATATTTGGGCTCCTGCTGCTGCTACTGTCAACTCCTGCCAACTCCAGGGTGTGATTCATCCAATTTTTGGGCTCCTGAGGCCAACCCCAGGGTCTCTTTAATGTAATATTTGGGCTCCTGCTGCTGCTGTCAACTCCTGCCAACTGCAGGGTGTGATTCATCCAATTTTTGGGCTCCTGAAGCCAACTCCAGTGTATATTTGGGCTCCTGCTGCTGCTACTGTCAACTCCTGCCAACTCCAGGGTGTGATTCATCCAATTTTTGGGCTCCTGAGGCCAACCCCAGGGTCTCTTTAATGTAATATTTGGGCTCCTGCTGCTGCTGTCAACTCCTGCCAACTGCAGGGTGTGATTCATCCAATTTTTGGGCTCCTGAAGCCAACTCCAGTGTATATTTGGGATCCTGCTGCTGCTACTGTCAACTCCTGCCAACTCCAGGGTGTGATTCATCCAATTTTTGGGCTCCTGAAGCCAACTCCAGTGTATATTTGGGCTCCTGCTGCTGCTGCTGCCAACTCCAGGGTGTGATTCATCCAATTTTTGGGCTCCTGAAGCCAACTCCAGTGTATATTTGGGCTCCTGCTGCTGCTGCCAACTTCTGCCAACTCCAGGGTGTGATTCATCCAATTTTTGGGCTCCTGAAGCCAACTCCAGTGTATATTTGGGCTCCTGCTGCTGCTGCTGCCAACTCCAGGGTGTGATTCATCCAATTTTTGGGCTCCTGAAGCCAACTCCAGGGTCTCTTTAATGTAATATTTGGGCTCCTGCTGCTGCTACTGTCAACTTCTGCCAACTCCAGGGTGTGATTCATCCAATTGTTGGGCTCCTGAAGCCAACCCCAGTGTCACTTTAAAGTAATATTTGGGCTCCTGCTGCTGCTGCTGCTGTCAACTCCTGCCAACTCCAGGGTGTGATTCATCCAATTTTTGGGCTACTGAAGCCAACTCCAGTGTATATTTGGGCTCCTGCTGCTGCTGCTGCCAACTTCTGCCAACTCCAGGGTGTGATTCATCCAATTTTTGGGCTCCTGAAGCCAACTCCAGTGTATATTTGGGCTCCTGCTGCTGCTGCCAACTTCTGCCAACTCCAGGGTGTGATTCATCCAATTTTTGGGCTCCTGAAGCCAACTCCAGTGTATATTTGGGCTCCTGCTGCTGCTGCTGCCAACTCCAGGGTGTGATTCATCCAATTTTTGGGCTCCTGAAGCCAACTCCAGGGTCTCTTTAATGTAATATTTGGGCTCCTGCTGCTGCTACTGTCAACTTCTGCCAACTCCAGGGTGTGATTCATCCAATTGTTGGGCTCCTGAAGCCAACCCCAGTGTCACTTTAAAGTAATATTTGGGCTCCTGCTGCTGCTGCTGCTGTCAACTCCTGCCAACTCCAGGGTGTGATTCATCCAATTTTTGGGCTACTGAAGCCAACTCCAGTGTATATTTGGGCTCCTGCTGCTGCTGCTGCCAACTTCTGCCAACTCCAGGGTGTGATTCATCCAATTTTTGGGCTCCTGAAGCCAACTCCAGTGTATATTTGGGCTCCTGCTGCTGCTGCTGCTGCCAACTTCTGCCAACTCCAGGGTGTGATTCATCCAATTTTTGGGCTCCTGAAGCCAACTCCAGTGTATATTTGGGCTCCTGCTGCTGCTGCTGCCAACTCCAGGGTGTGATTCATCCAATTTTTGGGCTCCTGAGGCCAACCCCAGGGTCTCTTTAATGTAATATTTGGGCTCCTGCTGCTGCTACTGTCAACTCCTGCCAACTCCAGGGTGTGATTCAACCAATTTTTGGGCTCCTGAGGCCAACCCCAGGGTCTCTTTAATGTAATATTTGGGCTCCTGCTGCTGCTGTCAACTCCTGCCAACTGCAGGGTGTGATTCATCCAATTTTTGGGCTCCTGAAGCCAACTCCAGTGTATATTTGGGCTCCTGCTGCTGCTACTGTCAACTCCTGCCAACTCCAGGGTGTGATTCATCCAATTTTTGGGCTCCTGAGGCCAACCCCAGGGTCTCTTTAATGTAATATTTGGGCTCCTGCTGCTGCTGTCAACTCCTGCCAACTGCAGGGTGTGATTCATCCAATTTTTGGGCTCCTGAAGCCAACTCCAGTGTATATTTGGGATCCTGCTGCTGCTACTGTCAACTCCTGCCAACTCCAGGGTGTGATTCATCCAATTTTTGGGCTCCTGAAGCCAACTCCAGTGTATATTTGGGCTCCTGCTACTGCTGCTGCCAACTCCAGGGTGTGATTCATCCAATTTTTGGGCTCCTGAAGCCAACTCCAGTGTATATTTGGGCTCCTGCTGCTGCTGCTGCTGCCAACTTCTGCCAACTCCAGGGTGTGATTCATCCAATTTTTGGGCTCCTGAAGCCAACTCCAGTGTATATTTGGGCTCCTGCTGCTGCTGCTGCCAACTCCAGGGTGTGATTCATCCAATTTTTGGGCTCCTGAAGCCAACTCCAGGGTCTCTTTAATGTAATATTTGGGCTCCTGCTGCTGCTACTGTCAACTTCTGCCAACTCCAGGGTGTGATTCATCCAATTGTTGGGCTCCTGAAGCCAACCCCAGTGTCACTTTAAAGTAATATTTGGGCTCCTGCTGCTGCTGCTGCTGTCAACTCCTGCCAACTCCAGGGTGTGATTCATCCAATTTTTGGGCTACTGAAGCCAACTCCAGTGTATATTTGGGCTCCTGCTGCTGCTGCTGCCAACTTCTGCCAACTCCAGGGTGTGATTCATCCAATTTTTGGGCTCCTGAAGCCAACTCCAGTGTATATTTGGGCTCCTGCTGCTGCTGCCAACTTCTGCCAACTCCAGGGTGTGATTCATCCAATTTTTGGGCTCCTGAAGCCAACTCCAGTGTATATTTGGGCTCCTGCTGCTGCTGCTGCCAACTCCAGGGTGTGATTCATCCAATTTTTGGGCTCCTGAGGCCAACCCCAGGGTCTCTTTAATGTAATATTTGGGCTCCTGCTGCTGCTGCTGTCAACTCCTGCCAACTCCAGGGTGTGATTCATCCAATTTTTGGGCTCCTGAAGCCAACTCCAGTGTATATTTGGGCTCCTGCTGCTGCTGCTGCCAACTCCAGGGTGTGATTCATCCAATTTTTGGGCTCCTGAAGCCAACTCCAGTGTATATTTGGGCTCCTGCTGCTGCTGCTGCTGCCAACTTCTGCCAACTCCAGGGTGTGATTCATCCAATTTTTGGGCTCCTGAAACCAACTCCAGTGTATATTTGGGCTCCTGCTGCTGCTGCTGCCAACTCCAGGGTGTGATTCATCCAATTTTTGGGCTCCTGAAGCCAACTCCAGGGTCTCTTTAATGTAATATTTGGGCTCCTGCTGCTGCTACTGTCAACTTCTGCCAACTCCAGGGTGTGATTCATCCAATTGTTGGGCTCCTGAAGCCAACCCCAGTGTCACTTTAAAGTAATATTTGGGCTCCTGCTGCTGCTGCTGCTGTCAACTCCTGCCAACTCCAGGGTGTGATTCATCCAATTTTTGGGCTACTGAAGCCAACTCCAGTGTATATTTGGGCTCCTGCTGCTGCTGCTGCCAACTTCTGCCAACTCCAGGGTGTGATTCATCCAATTTTTGGGCTCCTGAAGCCAACTCCAGTGTATATTTGGGCTCCTGCTGCTGCTACTGTCAACTCCTGCCAACTCCAGGGTGTGATTCATCCAATTTTTGGGCTCCTGAAGCCAACTCCAGTGTATATTTGGGCTCCTGCTGCTGCTACTGTCAACTCCTGCCAACTGCAGGGTGTGATTCATCCAATTGTTGGGCTCCTGAAGCCAACTCCAGTGTATATTTGGGCTCCTGCTGCTGCTACTGTCAACTCCTGCCAACTCCAGGGTGTGATTCATCCAATTTTTGGGCTCCTGAAGCCAACTCCAGTGTATATTTGGGCTCCTGCTGCTGCTGCTGCCAACTCCAGGGTGTGATTCATCCAATTTTTGGGCTCCTGAGGCCAACCCCAGGGTCTCTTTAATGTAATATTTGGGCTCCTGCTGCTGCTGCTGTCAACTCCTGCCAACTCCAGGGTGTGATTCATCCAATTTTTGGGCTCCTGAAGCCAACTCCAGTGTATATTTGGGCTCCTGCTGCTGCTGCTGCCAACTCCAGGGTGTGATTCATCCAATTTTTGGGCTCCTGAAGCCAACTCCAGTGTATATTTGGGCTCCTGCTGCTGCTGCTGCTGCCAACTTCTGCCAACTCCAGGGTGTGATTCATCCAATTTTTGGGCTCCTGAAGCCAACTCCAGTGTATATTTGGGCTCCTGCTGCTGCTGCTGCCAACTCCAGGGTGTGATTCATCCAATTTTTGGGCTCCTGAAGCCAACTCCAGGGTCTCTTTAATGTAATATTTGGGCTCCTGCTGCTGCTACTGTCAACTTCTGCCAACTCCAGGGTGTGATTCATCCAATTGTTGGGCTCCTGAAGCCAACCCCAGTGTCACTTTAAAGTAATATTTGGGCTCCTGCTGCTGCTGCTGCTGTCAACTCCTGCCAACTCCAGGGTGTGATTCATCCAATTTTTGGGCTACTGAAGCCAACTCCAGTGTATATTTGGGCTCCTGCTGCTGCTGCTGCCAACTTCTGCCAACTCCAGGGTGTGATTCATCCAATTTTTGGGCTCCTGAAGCCAACTCCAGTGTATATTTGGGCTCCTGCTGCTGCTGCCAACTTCTGCCAACTCCAGGGTGTGATTCATCCAATTTTTGGGCTCCTGAAGCCAACTCCAGTGTATATTTGGGCTCCTGCTGCTGCTGCTGCCAACTCCAGGGTGTGATTCATCCAATTTTTGGGCTCCTGAAGCCAACTCCAGGGTCTCTTTAATGTAATATTTGGGCTCCTGCTGCTGCTACTGTCAACTTCTGCCAACTCCAGGGTGTGATTCATCCAATTGTTGGGCTCCTGAAGCCAACCCCAGTGTCACTTTAAAGTAATATTTGGGCTCCTGCTGCTGCTGCTGCTGTCAACTCCTGCCAACTCCAGGGTGTGATTCATCCAATTTTTGGGCTACTGAAGCCAACTCCAGTGTATATTTGGGCTCCTGCTGCTGCTGCTGCCAACTTCTGCCAACTCCAGGGTGTGATTCATCCAATTTTTGGGCTCCTGAAGCCAACTCCAGTGTATATTTGGGCTCCTGCTGCTGCTGCTGCTGCCAACTTCTGCCAACTCCAGGGTGTGATTCATCCAATTTTTGGGCTCCTGAAGCCAACTCCAGTGTATATTTGGGCTCCTGCTGCTGCTGCTGCCAACTCCAGGGTGTGATTCATCCAATTTTTGGGCTCCTGAGGCCAACCCCAGGGTCTCTTTAATGTAATATTTGGGCTCCTGCTGCTGCTACTGTCAACTCCTGCCAACTCCAGGGTGTGATTCAACCAATTTTTGGGCTCCTGAGGCCAACCCCAGGGTCTCTTTAATGTAATATTTGGGCTCCTGCTGCTGCTGTCAACTCCTGCCAACTGCAGGGTGTGATTCATCCAATTTTTGGGCTCCTGAAGCCAACTCCAGTGTATATTTGGGCTCCTGCTGCTGCTACTGTCAACTCCTGCCAACTCCAGGGTGTGATTCATCCAATTTTTGGGCTCCTGAGGCCAACCCCAGGGTCTCTTTAATGTAATATTTGGGCTCCTGCTGCTGCTGTCAACTCCTGCCAACTGCAGGGTGTGATTCATCCAATTTTTGGGCTCCTGAAGCCAACTCCAGTGTATATTTGGGATCCTGCTGCTGCTACTGTCAACTCCTGCCAACTCCAGGGTGTGATTCATCCAATTTTTGGGCTCCTGAAGCCAACTCCAGTGTATATTTGGGCTCCTGCTACTGCTGCTGCCAACTCCAGGGTGTGATTCATCCAATTTTTGGGCTCCTGAAGCCAACTCCAGTGTATATTTGGGCTCCTGCTGCTGCTGCTGCTGCCAACTTCTGCCAACTCCAGGGTGTGATTCATCCAATTTTTGGGCTCCTGAAGCCAACTCCAGTGTATATTTGGGCTCCTGCTGCTGCTGCTGCCAACTCCAGGGTGTGATTCATCCAATTTTTGGGCTCCTGAAGCCAACTCCAGGGTCTCTTTAATGTAAAATTTGGGCTCCTGCTGCTGCTACTGTCAACTTCTGCCAACTCCAGGGTGTGATTCATCCAATTGTTGGGCTCCTGAAGCCAACCCCAGTGTCACTTTAAAGTAATATTTGGGCTCCTGCTGCTGCTGCTGCTGTCAACTCCTGCCAACTCCAGGGTGTGATTCATCCAATTTTTGGGCTACTGAAGCCAACTCCAGTGTATATTTGGGCTCCTGCTGCTGCTACTGTCAACTCCTGCCAACTCCAGGGTGTGATTCATCCAATTTTTGGGCTCCTGAGGCCAACCCCAGGGTCTCTTTAATGTAATATTTGGGCTCCTGCTGCTGCTGTCAACTCCTGCCAACTGCAGGGTGTGATTCATCCAATTTTTGGGCTCCTGAAGCCAACTCCAGTGTATATTTGGGATCCTGCTGCTGCTACTGTCAACTCCTGCCAACTCCAGGGTGTGATTCATCCAATTTTTGGGCTCCTGAAGCCAACTCCAGTGTATATTTGGGCTCCTGCTACTGCTGCTGCCAACTCCAGGGTGTGATTCATCCAATTTTTGGGCTCCTGAAGCCAACTCCAGTGTATATTTGGGCTCCTGCTGCTGCTGCTGCTGCCAACTTCTGCCAACTCCAGGGTGTGATTCATCCAATTTTTGGGCTCCTGAAGCCAACTCCAGTGTATATTTGGGCTCCTGCTGCTGCTGCTGCCAACTCCAGGGTGTGATTCATCCAATTTTTGGGCTCCTGAAGCCAACTCCAGGGTCTCTTTAATGTAATATTTGGGCTCCTGCTGCTGCTACTGTCAACTTCTGCCAACTCCAGGGTGTGATTCATCCAATTGTTGGGCTCCTGAAGCCAACCCCAGTGTCACTTTAAAGTAATATTTGGGCTCCTGCTGCTGCTGCTGCTGTCAACTCCTGCCAACTCCAGGGTGTGATTCATCCAATTTTTGGGCTACTGAAGCCAACTCCAGTGTATATTTGGGCTCCTGCTGCTGCTGCTGCCAACTTCTGCCAACTCCAGGGTGTGATTCATCCAATTTTTGGGCTCCTGAAGCCAACTCCAGTGTATATTTGGGCTCCTGCTGCTGCTGCCAACTTCTGCCAACTCCAGGGTGTGATTCATCCAATTTTTGGGCTCCTGAAGCCAACTCCAGTGTATATTTGGGCTCCTGCTGCTGCTGCTGCCAACTCCAGGGTGTGATTCATCCAATTTTTGGGCTCCTGAGGCCAACCCCAGGGTCTCTTTAATGTAATATTTGGGCTCCTGCTGCTGCTGCTGTCAACTCCTGCCAACTCCAGGGTGTGATTCATCCAATTTTTGGGCTCCTGAAGCCAACTCCAGTGTATATTTGGGCTCCTGCTGCTGCTGCTGCCAACTCCAGGGTGTGATTCATCCAATTTTTGGGCTCCTGAAGCCAACTCCAGTGTATATTTGGGCTCCTGCTGCTGCTGCTGCTGCCAACTTCTGCCAACTCCAGGGTGTGATTCATCCAATTTTTGGGCTCCTGAAACCAACTCCAGTGTATATTTGGGCTCCTGCTGCTGCTGCTGCCAACTCCAGGGTGTGATTCATCCAATTTTTGGGCTCCTGAAGCCAACTCCAGGGTCTCTTTAATGTAATATTTGGGCTCCTGCTGCTGCTACTGTCAACTTCTGCCAACTCCAGGGTGTGATTCATCCAATTGTTGGGCTCCTGAAGCCAACCCCAGTGTCACTTTAAAGTAATATTTGGGCTCCTGCTGCTGCTGCTGCTGTCAACTCCTGCCAACTCCAGGGTGTGATTCATCCAATTTTTGGGCTACTGAAGCCAACTCCAGTGTATATTTGGGCTCCTGCTGCTGCTGCTGCCAACTTCTGCCAACTCCAGGGTGTGATTCATCCAATTTTTGGGCTCCTGAAGCCAACTCCAGTGTATATTTGGGCTCCTGCTGCTGCTACTGTCAACTCCTGCCAACTCCAGGGTGTGATTCATCCAATTTTTGGGCTCCTGAAGCCAACTCCAGTGTATATTTGGGCTCCTGCTGCTGCTACTGTCAACTCCTGCCAACTGCAGGGTGTGATTCATCCAATTTTTGGGCTCCTGAAGCCAACTCCAGTGTATATTTGGGCTCCTGCTGCTGCTACTGTCAACTCCTGCCAACTCCAGGGTGTGATTCATCCAATTTTTGGGCTCCTGAAGCCAACTCCAGTGTATATTTGGGCTCCTGCTGCTGCTGCTGCCAACTCCAGGGTGTGATTCATCCAATTTTTGGGCTCCTGAGGCCAACCCCAGGGTCTCTTTAATGTAATATTTGGGCTCCTGCTGCTGCTGCTGTCAACTCCTGCCAACTCCAGGGTGTGATTCATCCAATTTTTGGGCTCCTGAAGCCAACTCCAGTGTATATTTGGGCTCCTGCTGCTGCTGCTGCCAACTCCAGGGTGTGATTCATCCAATTTTTGGGCTCCTGAAGCCAACTCCAGTGTATATTTGGGCTCCTGCTGCTGCTGCTGCTGCCAACTTCTGCCAACTCCAGGGTGTGATTCATCCAATTTTTGGGCTCCTGAAACCAACTCCAGTGTATATTTGGGCTCCTGCTGCTGCTGCTGCCAACTCCAGGGTGTGATTCATCCAATTTTTGGGCTCCTGAAGCCAACTCCAGGGTCTCTTTAATGTAATATTTGGGCTCCTGCTGCTGCTACTGTCAACTTCTGCCAACTCCAGGGTGTGATTCATCCAATTGTTGGGCTCCTGAAGCCAACCCCAGTGTCACTTTAAAGTAATATTTGGGTTCCTGCTGCTGCTGCTGCTGTCAACTCCTGCCAACTCCAGGGTGTGATTCATCCAATTTTTGGGCTACTGAAGCCAACTCCAGTGTATATTTGGGCTCCTGCTGCTGCTGCTGCCAACTTCTGCCAACTCCAGGGTGTGATTCATCCAATTTTTGGGCTCCTGAAGCCAACTCCAGTGTATATTTGGGCTCCTGCTGCTGCTACTGTCAACTCCTGCCAACTCCAGGGTGTGATTCATCCAATTTTTGGGCTCCTGAAGCCAACTCCAGTGTATATTTGGGCTCCTGCTGCTGCTACTGTCAACTCCTGCCAACTGCAGGGTGTGATTCATCCAATTTTTGGGCTCCTGAAGCCAACTCCAGTGTATATTTGGGCTCCTGCTGCTGCTACTGTCAACTCCTGCCAACTCCAGGGTGTGATTCATCCAATTTTTGGGCTCCTGAAGCCAACTCCAGTGTATATTTGGGCTCCTGCTGCTGCTGCTGCCAACTCCAGGGTGTGATTCATCCAATTTTTGGGCTCCTGAAGCCAACTCCAGTGTATATTTGGGCTCCTGCTGCTGCTGCTGCTGCTGCCAACTTCTGCCAACTCCAGGGTGTGATTCATCCAATTTTTGGGCTCCTGAAGCCAACTCCAGTGTATATTTGGGCTCCTGCTGCTGCTGCTGCCAACTCCAGGGTGTGATTCATCCAATTTTTGGGCTCCTGAAGCCAACTCCAGGGTCTCTTTAATGTAATATTTGGGCTCCTGCTGCTGCTACTGTCAACTTCTGCCAACTCCAGGGTGTGATTCATCCAATTGTTGGGCTCCTGAAGCCAACCCCAGTGTCACTTTAAAGTAATATTTGGGCTCCTGCTGCTGCTGCTGCTGCTGTCAACTCCTGCCAACTCCAGGGTGTGATTCATCCAATTTTTGGGCTACTGAAGCCAACTCCAGTGTATATTTGGGCTCCTGCTGCTGCTGCTGCCAACTTCTGCCAACTCCAGGGTGTGATTCATCCAATTTTTGGGCTCCTGAAGCCAACTCCAGTGTATATTTGGGCTCCTGCTGCTGCTGCTGCTGCCAACTTCTGCCAACTCCAGGGTGTGATTCATCCAATTTTTGGGCTCCTGAAGCCAACTCCAGTGTATATTTGGGCTCCTGCTGCTGCTGCTGCCAACTCCAGGGTGTGATTCATCCAATTTTTGGGCTCCTGAGGCCAACCCCAGGGTCTCTTTAATGTAATATTTGGGCTCCTGCTGCTGCTGCTGCTGTCAACTCCTGCCAACTCCAGGGTGTGATTCATCCAATTTTTGGGCTCCTGAAGCCAACCCCAGGGTCTCTTTAAAGTAATATTTGGGCTCCTGCTGCTGCTACTGCCAACTTCTGCCAACTCCAGGGTGTGATTCATCCAATTTTTGGGCTCCTGAAGCCAACTCCAGTGTATATTTGGGCTCCTGCTGCTGCTGCTGCCAACTCCAGGCTGTGATTCATCCAATTTTTGGGCTCCTGAAGCCAACTCCAGTGTATATTTGGGCTCCTGCTGCTGCTACTGTCAACTCCTGCCAACTCCAGGGTGTGATTCATCCAATTTTTGGGCTCCTGAAGCCAACTCCAGTGTATATTTGGGCTCCTGCTGCTGCTGCTGCTGCCAACTTCTGCCAACTGCAGGGTGTGATTCATCCAATTTTTGGGCTCCTGAAGCCAACTCCAGTGTATATTTGGGCTCCTGCTGCTGCTGCCAACTTCTGCCAACTCCAGGGTGTGATTCATCCAATTTTTGGGCTCCTGAAGCCAACTCCAGTGTATATTTGGGCTCCTGCTGCTGCTGCTGCCAACTCCAGGGTGTGATTCATCCAATTTTTGGGCTCCTGAAGCCAACTCCAGTGTATATTTGGGCTCCTGCTGCTGCTACTGTCAACTCCTGCCAACTCCAGGGTGTGATTCATCCAATTTTTGGGCTCCTGAAGCCAACTCCAGTGTATATTTGGGCTCCTGCTGCTGCTGCTGCCAACTTCTGCCAACTCCAGGGTGTGATTCATCCAATTTTTGGGCTCCTGAAGCCAACTCCAGTGTATATTTGGGCTCCTGCTGCTGCTGCTGCCAACTCCAGGGTGTGATTCATCCAATTTTTGGGCTCCTGAAGCCAACTCCAGTGTATATTTGGGCTCCTGCTGCTGCCAACTTCTGCCAACTCCAGGGTGTGATTCATCCAATTTTTGGGCTCCTGAAGCCAACTCCAGTGTATATTTGGGCTCCTGCTGCTGCTGCTGCCAACTCCAGGGTGTGATTCATCCAATTTTTGGGCTCCTGAGGCCAACCCCAGGGTCTCTTTAATGTAATATTTGGGCTCCTGCTGCTGCTGCTGCTGTCAACTCCAGGGTGTGATTCATCCAATTTTTGGGCTCCTGCTGCTGCCAACTCCAGTGTCTCTTTAAAGCAATGTTTGGGCTCCTTCTGCCCCTCATAGTGATGCCACTTCAACTCTCTGCAATTGTGCCGCTCTGTGATTCTATTAGCGATGCCTCTGATCTGCATGTGATATTTATTCAAAGTATTATTTAACTAACCCAGCACGCATCCTGTGCGTGTTACAGCAAGGCAGAATGGTTTACAACCCTATTGAGGCTCTAGGAGGCTCAGAAATAGCCGTTTTTAATAGCGATTCGTCGCGAATTTATTCGGGTCGAAACGATTTTTGTCGGAAAATTCGGCGAATCAGTCGAATCGAATTTTTCAAAAGTTCGCTCATCTCTACTTACCTCCTATCCAACCTCTTTTATACCTAATAGGGGACAGGTAACATGGACTAATTAAAAAAAAAATAGACATAAGGGTCGATTCAAAGAAACATGTAACAGCTTTGATTTTGGTGCCGATCATCCTATTTTTCCCGTACGCTCGTGCGTTCGTATGAACTTGCGAGTGATTCTATAAGCTAATACGTTTCTATCCTAAAATGTACGTCCGTTCGTATGGCAGTTCGGGAATCAGACCTATGTCAGTTTCCATCCTGAATTTTCCGTTTCATTTCTCAGGTTGCAACATTGGTTTTGCCCTTTTTCCTTTTTTGTCTGGACGTAAATCCTTCTGATCTTGCGGCTGCGCACTACAAACTTACCTCATTAAAGTGCATTCTAAATATTTGGTCTTATTTTTCTTTATTTCATTCATTTTGTAGTAACCAACCATTAATGAATGCATTTGCATAAGTAAATCTTACTTTGTTTAATTTTTTGTTAACTTGCATTTTTTACTTGTGGATTTAATTTTAATATTTTGGCTTCAAATGGTACAACTTAAAATTTTGTGTGTGGTTACCCACACCCTCTCCATACAGATTGCTCTCAAATATAAAAAAAACACCCAGCAACTTCTGCATGTTATGAGCCTAGAAACAGCCAAGATGGCGGCTCAGGTATTATCGGGCAGCCTGCAAACAGAAAGGGCCTTGTGACTGTGTTGCTCTGCATTCTTTGATTTCTGACCTTTCCGTGCCCCCAGCTCTGCTGTGTCTGTGTAAAATACAGCAGTAACCCACATCCTGCACTTTATCCCGCTCTCCTCTCCTCAGTAAGTGTGATGCATCTGACCAAAGATGTGCTTAAATAATTAAACAAAGCAAAGGTAAACAACTACACCAATAAATGCAATCTAAAAATATTATTCTAGTACATCAATTTAAAAATAAATAACAAAGGACATAGGTTTCTTTAATTAACGCAAATATATTGCAAAATAAAGGTTTACATGCAAAGGACTAATTAAGGTCCACATTAAAATGCTTTTATAAGGCATACATGAATCAGGTATGCATTGCTATACAATTTATGGTCTCGGCCATGCTGATACATGCAGTTCATTGGAGCTCAAGACGCGCAGACTCCTCCACATAGCCAAAAAACCTGTTCAAGAACAGCAATCCGGCTGCTAAAAGGTGTCGGCAGTGGCTTTCTTTTAAAACGTATTTAGAGGTTTGAAAACTGTTCTCTGAATCACACCTAAACACATTAGATTATCCTAAGTTTTACGTTTTGATCCTAAGTTTTAGGATTTGATCCTAAGTTTTACGTTTTGATCCTAAAATTTAGGAACGAACTTGCGATGATCGTAAGAGCATATACGCATTCGTACGTAGGCTCGTGCGAGTCGGAAATGGCCAAAAAAACAGGAAAAAATGACTAACACCCACCCAAACTTACGATTCTCGATCCGAAATCAATTAACTTTTGCTCTTTGAATCGAGGGGATAGGGTCCCCTCCTCCCGTGGAGGGGGACCCCAAATTTTTAGGTATCCCCCCCAAAAATGGCGTGAGGTCCCCCCTACCCAGCCAGTGACCAGCTATGGGGGCTTGTAGAACAGGGCGCAAAGATGGTCCCTGGCCCTGCATGCTAAAAGCTGGTATAGCCTGCTTTAATAAAAAATAAATAAAAATTTTACTTTACTCACCTCTTATTGTCAGCTCCTCTGCCCGCTGATCCGATGCGGTGATGGGGGGTCAGGGGATCGGAGGTAGAATCTACATGCTTGGCACTTAAGTGAAGTGGAAGCGAGCACGTAGAATCTATGTGCTTGGCACTGAAAGGGTTAAAGTTATTTTTATACCTTGCAAAAAAAAAATGTACCAAAGAATCAGTGTTAAAACATAGAAAGCCTAACAGGGCAAAAGCATATATATATATTAAAATGGATTGCTCATCTGTTTTCATCAGGTCTAAGCAGAAATCAGCAGGCCGCATCCAAACTCCAAACAAGATGGCTGTTGTATTCTGGTTTACAATGCAAGTCTTTCTATCCAAAAGCAAAATGTCATTGTCCACCTGTCTCCCTTCCTTTCAAGACACAAATCAGTGTGTGTCCTTCGGCTGTCTGCACAAATCTTCTCCTTTCTCTCCCCAGTCCACTTTTTTCCCAGGTTGACCCTGTTTAATTTGCAACATCGCAGGTGACCTCTGATTGGCCCAGACAAACTAACTAAGATGATACTCTAGGTTAGATAAAACTATCACAGGTAGCCAACTTAATTTGCATGCAAATGCACACCAGAAACTAAAGCTACCAAACCAGTCTTCAGAACAAAGCAAGGTCTCAAACCAACCATGTGGCTACACAAAAGGGTCATCCTATATACAGTGTAATTTCTGATTGTATAAGATTTCTTACAATTTCTATGGGAACAAAATATATAAAAAATGTCATTGCTTCACAAACCCAAAGATTGGTGGAGGCCCCCTTTGCAGGGCAAGTCGTGGAGGCCCCAAGGCACGTGCCCCTTGCGCGACCCTCATAATCCAGCCCTGGTGGCTGCAATTGGCTTGTACTAGGATCGGTCCTTGTACTGATATATTTTCTTGCAGGTGGAAGGTGGTGAGAAAATGATACTGTACTCAGGGGTGGGGGTAAGTACTGAAGGTGCCATTGATGTAGCGCTGACCCAGTGGGGTCAAACACTGACAGTAACCCACACAACCCAGGCTGAGGTGATATTTTTGTGTGAGTGCAGGGAAAGTGGGGCAGCATGAAAGAGCACCGAGATAATTGCGGTGTGTGATCTGGGTCATTAGAGAAAAATGCGCCCATGTCCGGGGCATTTCAGATAAAAATAATTTGCCTTTTTGTAACTCCTGCTGTGGTTAATTTAAAACCAAAATGTCCCATGGAGCTGTAGGCTGCCTGCAAAGAGGTGCTGCTGGGTTTCCTGCCCCTGTGCATTGTGGGTTATGTCAGTTGAATACAGGCACAGCTGGGTTGCTGGAAGAGGAAGCTCCAAAATGGCCACTACCAGGAGGAAATCAGTGAAGCAGTGTTTCAGCTTGGAGTGGAGGCATGGGTAAATGTATAGGTCGGTTAGACAACCAGGTAAATGTACCTAGGTCAGTTAGACAACCAGCCATGGGGCATCCCAGACTGGGATGCCCCATGGCTGGTTGTCTAACTGACCTAGGTTCTTATAGATGCCAGGTGTACCCCCCTCAGTCCGCTATTTTGGTGGAAATGCACTGATGGAGCAAAGCTGTTTCCTGTTCCCTGGAGCGGTGCAGGCATATGGAGGCAGCGGTGACAAGGAAGCGGAGGTGGCGGGAGCAGTAGCAGGTGGCGGTACAATGCGGCAGCAGCAGACAGTGAGACCTGACCTCTTCCTCCGGTCCGGCAGTGCTGCAGCCACCTCTTGGGGTCCTTCCACTGGCTCCTTGCTGGAGCAGAGGACTGAAGGACTTCATAAAGCTAGATGCAGCACTGGACCTGAAGGCGGAGACCGGGACAATGGCGGTGGACCAGTGGCGATGGACTGGGAGGTGGCGGTGAATATGGCTTTTAACTTGCAATGCACAGCAGGTAAAGCGCAATGCATGTGATTTACCTGCGGCTCCCGTAGACTTCTACAGATTGTGCTGCAATTGCACTTTGGGTCAAAACGCCACATGCAGTGTTCTGCAAACCTCTGGGCACCAATGTGAAATGGCCTATTTATTTTCTTGCCGTTTGTGATATGTTGGACACATTTGTGACACTCTCTACTCCCAACACGACGCAAGCGGCTTAGGTGTGAAAGGGGCCTAACACAAAAATGTGCAAAAAATAACATTGTTCTAACTTTTCCCAATAAATGACTCGCACATGTTACAGGTGAGAAACAGCATTTTTCCAGTGAAGTAAAGATAACTTTTAGAAAGTTTGGAATCAACAGCATCCTATGGTATAGCCCGGAATGTTTTAGGGGGTGTCATCTTAATGGGTTGTATTTGCACATCTGGTGTGAGTGCAGGGTGGTTAAGCAATTTTGGTGGAGAGTGTATTTTGTTATAAAGAAGTCCACCGGGTTGCAGTTAGTTCCCTTGGCGCGCCTTGCCCTGCTTAATTTGAAACCTCCAAGTTGCTCCAAGGTCCAGTTTGGGTTGATAAAGCATATTTTAAAGGCCGCCAAATTAATAATTGCGCAAGCCTGGAAGAGGCCGGATATCCCACCAGGGAGCCTTATTCCTCGTTAATGAGATGATGTTTTTTGAGCATATGGCGGCTTTGTTGCAGGGAGACCTGACTCCCTTCTTAGTTATCTGGGAAAGTTGAATATCCGACTTTCACCCGAAGAACTTCGACTGTGAGTTCTTGTTGATTTAAGATTAAAGTTGCCCTGCGGGGCGAGGATGTAGATACCTGGAACCCTTACTTTTTTACTTTTCTACTCTTTATCTCATTCTCTTTTTTTTCTTTCTTTTCTATTCTCTTAGTTTCCTCATTCCGAAGGTTTAACGTAATGTTAAAGATATTGTTTTCATAAACATTATGTACAAAATGCAAAAAAAATGGCCTGTTGCATGTGCAGTTCATTTTATTGAAAAATGAAAATAACAGTTTTCAGCACTTTTCTGTTTGGTAAAGAAATAAAAGTTCACACCAAAAAACACACCCAAAGTTAAACTTGCTTCACCAAATTAGCATGAGCCCCATTGTGTATGCCGTCCAGTGCAAGGAACAGTGCTCAGATGTGCACATTGGAGACATGAAGCACAAGTTACACCAGCATATGGCTCAGCATAAAAGAGCCAATGTAGTATAACTAAATCTGAAAGACACAGGACATTTGAAAACAGGTTCACATTCAGGACACAAAGGAGTACTTCAAAATAGGTGTGAACGAAGCCATTTATGTTACAAGCCAGGCTTGATTAAAAGTTAGGGCTGCATGGTCTTTTGCTTGTTACATAAAATGATGTTTTACCATATCTGCCACCATAGCTTAATAACACCTCATAAATTATGCAAATGCAATCAACATAACATACGTCCCCTTTACGAGAGGCATGACCTCCTGATGGTGAAAAACATGGTGTGGACTAGAGCAATTTTTGCCAAAGATTATCAGATGACAGTCTTCAAAAATATAGCAAGTTCAGTTGTGTTGAATTTACTACACTACAGTGCTATGTTAAATGCTAAATGAATAAGAACCTTCACAGGCTTATGCGGAGGGGCCTTGGGATATTTTAGTGAATACTCCATAATTTGCTGCAAATCTCTGTAGTTCAGCACAGAGGTAAAATAAATATATTTAGAACTTTATTGCAATAAAAAGGGAGGCAATCACATTTCTGAGGTCCAGTCAAGTGAGGTAAAGAGGCTCTCCAATAAGGTTGAGATCCTTTCATATATTTACATTTTCCTAACTAAATACCATGAAGCTAAAAACCTGAGGATGTAAGAGAGAGAATTACAGTGGAAAACAAATATTACCTTTTGATTAGAAATGAAGCAATAAAAAACCTTCAAACAGACCTGATGGACATTTGAGTCAATTCAGCGACATTTAATAAATGTGCACTTTAGATGAATATAAAATAGAATCTTTTTACATCTGGAGCTAAATCAACAGCTAAGTAAACAATGAAAGTGAACGGCACATGTATGTATTGTGATCATTATTTTTCTTTTACCGAGTACAAACAAGGTGCAGAACAATAATGTTTTAGAACTGAGATCACAAACATGTGAAATATCACATGGTAGCTATTTGAAACACTCTAGGTGAACGTAGTCATTAAGTGAGAAGGGAAATGTGTTATTCATGGTGGCTGGTGAGGTACAGGGCAGAGGGGCATTCGTTGGCACTGTATTCTCGAGGCAGCACTGAGCTTATTGCACCTGCACCGTGAACTGCCTCCAGCCTGCCAGCGGAGAAGAGAGGAATCATCACCATATGTTAGCGGGATGCGCTGCACAATCACTCAAGGACTCTTCTAATCTGCTTAGAAAACCATGAGCCTGCAGATATGAAAAAAGGGGCCAGAAGTAAACCATTGGCAGAGCTTCCCCGTAAACAGCTGAATCTCAAACATTGAAATCAGCTGCAGTTTTCTAGAAATGAAAAAAACCTTGTAAAAGTAACTTCAGAAAAAAGAAATTCCATGTGTATTCTCAAATATACGAGGGCACTAATATGGCCATCAGAAGCCCCTCACTCTGGGCTTAATTCAACAGATTTAGAAAACAATCATTTTGGTTGGGAAATTGGATCACATGCAAAGAACTTAAGTAACTTCGAGAGATTCAACAAAGCTGACTCATAAAAGTTGTCCAGTCGAATAGGCTCGATAGGCTTCCATGCGAAAATGGATTTAGTAAGCGAAAAATTTTCTTCAAGCTGAAAATGTATAATCTCTGAAAGCGTCTCTGGTGCTGAGAAGCCTTTACCCAAAATGGTGCATCCGCTTTCCACATTTCACACAGCTTTAAAATGATCAGGTGAAGTCCCAATGTAATACTGTATATCATTGTAAATTAGTGACAATTGTTTTTAATGCACTTGTGCAACTAGTCTTATCAGGAGAGACTTAAATAACTTAATTTGTACAGTCTGGAGGAAAGAAGGGAGAGGGGGGACATGATTGAGACATTTAAATATGTGAAAGGATTGAATAAGGTTCAGGAGGGAAGTGTTTTTAAGAAGAAGCTTAATGATAGAACAAGGGGGCACAGCCTGAAGCTAGATCAGGAAGCAATGTTAGAAAATATTATTTTACATATTATTATTTTACAGAAAGAGTAGTAGATGCTTGGAACAAACTTCCAGCAGAGGTAGTTGAAAAATCAACAGTCACTGAATTTAAACGTGCCTGGGATAAGCACACATCTATTCTAAGATAAAGAGTACATACAGTATACACATAAGGGCAGACTAGATGGACCGTATGGTCTCCTTCTGCCGTCAACCTTCTATGTTTCTAGTCACTTTGTTATAAAGGATCATTCTCATCCAAGTAATAGATATGGATTTGTTGATTTCATTTGCTTCACAGCCAGAGGTAATACGTGGCACGCTGCAAGGCGCTGTACGCTGAGCCTGGGATACTGATGAATCGTACGCGACATGGCATTGTTCAAGTCGCTCCCCAGATTCGGCTTCAAAAATGTGTAATTGCGCGCCATCTCCGACGTTCACTTGCCACTTCCTGACGCTACCTTCCACTTACAGGGTACTACCTGGCGCCCTTCATGAATAAGACCCATAGAATCACACACAAAACATACCCATGCTAAAGGGCAGACTGTGGTTAAAAAAACAACCCGGAATGTTTTTGGTCACACAATCCCATGCCATTCAATGTGTCCAGCCCAGTAATAGGAAGCGTGCAGAATCCCCCGAATCACTCCATAACAGGCAGTGAAGCAGAGCACCCCTGCCCCCCAAAAATAACCAATTAAACACAAATCACCCCATAACAAGCAGTGCAGCAGAGAACCCCCAAATCACCCCATAACAAGCAGTGCAGCAGAGAATACACCAAATCACCCCATAACAAGCAGTGCAGCAGATAATACCCCAAATCACCCCATAACAAGCAGTGCAGCAGAAAATCCCCCAAATCACCCCATAACAAGCAGTGCAGCAGTGAATACCCCAAATCACCTCATAACAAGCAGTGCAGCAGAGAATACCCCAAATCACCCCATAACAAGCAGTGCAGCAGAGTATCCCCCAAATCACCTCATAACAAGCAGTGTAGAAGAGAATCCCCCAAATCCCCTCATAACTATAAGTGTAACAGAGAATCCCCAAATCACCCCATAACAAGCAGTGTAACAGAGAATCCCGCAAATCACCCCATAACAAGCAGCGCCGCAGAAAATCCCCCAAATCACCCCATAACAAGCAGTGAAGACGAGAATCCCCCAAATCACCCCATAAAAAGCAGTGTAACAAAGAAATCACCAAATCACCCCATAACAAGCAGAGCAGCAGAGAATCCTCCAATTCACCCCATAACAAGCAGTGTAGCAGAGAATCCCCCAAATCACCCCATAACAAGCAGTGTAGCAGAGAATCACCCAAATCACCCCATAACAAGCAGTGTAGCAGAGCTTCTCCCAAATCACCCCATAACAAGCAGTGAAGCAGAGAATCTCCGAAATCACCCCATAACAAGCAGTGAAGCAGAGAATCTCCGAAATCACCCCATAACAAGCAGTGAAGCAGAGAATCTCCCAAATCGCCTCATAACAAGCAGTGAAGCAGAGAATCCCCCAAATCATCCCATAACAATAAGTGCAGCAGAAAATCCCCCAAATCACCCCATAACAAGCAGTGTAACAGAGAATCACCCAAATCACCCCATACCAAGCAGTGTAGCAGAGAATCCCCGAAATCACCCCATAACAAGAAGTGCAGCAGAAAATCCCCCAAATCACCCCATAATAAGCAGTGTAACAGAGAATCACCCAAATCACCCCATGCCAAGCAGTGTAGCAGAAAATCACCAAATCACCCCATAACAAGCAGTGAAGCAGAGCATCCCCCAAATCACGCCATAACAAGCAGTGTAGCAGAGAATTACCCAAATCACCCCATAACAAGCAGTGAAGCAGAGCATCCCCCAAATCACCCCATAACAAGAAGTGCAGCAGAAAAATACAATTATGTGAAATACTCACCTGTAGAATTGATATTATGCGCATACAGTACGTCCTGCTCCAATATAATACTTACACGTGGGTAATCCTCCGCCAGATGGCGCTGTTCACTGCAGACATGCAAAAACTGGCTCCTCCCGGCCCCTCACGCACCCAGGGACCTCCCACAAATCCTCAGCATTGAAAAGCAGTGAGAAAAAGAAGCCGGGAGAAACCAACCACCAAACTGGTAACAATAACAATGATAACAATCACCATACAGGGGATCCAGAACAAGGTGAAACCAGGGTGGGGTGGAGCCTAACCGAAGTAATAGCCACCAAGAAGACAACCTTGAGAGTGAGAACGACCAGAGCAGCATCTTGAATAGGCCCAAAGGGAGCACCCTGCAAGGCAGACAAAACCAAATTCAAATCCCAAACAGGGACCATAGGCTTTCGAGGGGGACGCACGTGAGTGACCCCCTGGAAGAAGGTCTTAATTAGGTGATGTTGAGCAAAGGTCTTCTGAAAGAAGATAGATAGCGCAGAAACCTGACCCTTCAGAGTACTAAGTTTGAGACCTAAGTCCAAACCATGCTGTAAAAACTCCAGGACCCTAGGGACGGAGAATTCCCGGCAGGGAAGAGAACTAGACTCACACCAGTCAATGTAGGAACGCCATACTCTATAATAAATAGTAGAAGAAGTCTTCTTCCTGGCCTGCACCATAGTAGCCACCACAGAGGCAGACAACCCCTTCTCCATCAAGATGGAGGTTTCAGCAGCCAGGCCGTCAAAGCCAGAGTTTGTAAATTGGGATGGCGTAAGGACCCTTGAGTTAGCAGATCTGGTACGCTTGGCAGATCGTACTGATCTACTGCCATTTGAACCACGTCTGCGAACCAAACTCTTCTTGGCCACCTGGGGGCAACCAGAATCACAGGTACCCCTTCCAGAGCAATCTTGCGTAGAACCCTCACCAGAAGGGGGAACGGTGGAAACACATACAGGAGTCGAAACTCCCTCCAAGACATGGACAGGGCATCCGTGGCCATGGCCAGAGGATCCTGAGACAGTGAGACGAAGGCCGGGAGCTTGTGATTGTGACGGGAAGCAAACAGATCCACATCCGGTAGGCCTCAACGGGACATCCCCCTGCTCAGGGCGTCCGCCAGCAGGTTCTCCACCCCCGGAATGTAAACAGCCGAAATGCATTGAACATTGGCCACCGCCCATGTCAGAATCTGAGACACCTCTTGCAAAGCACCCTTGCTCCGGGTCCCTCCCTGATGATTGATGTAGGCAACCGCCGTTCTGTTGTCTGAGCGAACTTGGACCGACAGACCCCTGGTAGGGCAGCACGCGTATGCCCCTTAGCCTTATCAGGGACATCACCCCTGCCAGCACCTTGGTGAACACCCTGGGAGCCGACGTTAGGCCGAACGGCAGGGCCACAAACTGGTGATGCTGATCTTTTAGTGCAAATCTGAGAAACCTTTGGTGTCCCGGAAACACCGGGACGTGCAGGTAAGCATCCTTGATGTCTACTGACGTCATGAAGTCCCCTGGGCGCAGTGAGCCAATGGCCAAGCGCAGAGTTTCCATGCGAAAGTGCCTGCTCTTGACAAATTTGTTGAGGATTTTTAAATCCAGAATGGGTCTGACCGACCCATCCTTCTTGGGTACTGTGAAAAGGTTTGAGTAGAACCCCGTGCCCCTGTCTCCAGGGGGGACCTTGCAAATGACCCCTAGGTCCATGAGACCCTGTACGGCCAGCAACAAGACCTGAGCTGAGGCAGGGTCTTGAGGGATTCGAGACCCAATGAACCTGGTGGGGGGCCGTACAGCAAATTCTATCTTGTAGCCAGGGGACACTACCTCCTGAATCCACCGGTCTGAGACGTGGCGCCGCCAGATGTGCTTGAAGTGCTGTAGACGTCCCCCCACCCTGACGGGTGAGGGCGCCCCCTCATGCCTGGGGGGCCTTGGGAGGGGCTTTGGGCTTGGTTCCCCAGGAGGAACCTGGATGGCGTCCTCTGTTCCTGTGCCAGGAATCAGCGCGGGCCCCAGCGAAGGACGCCCCTCTACCCTGTTTGGCCCCACGGTAGGGGGTTGATAGGGAGCCTTGGCCGCGAAAAAAGGCTGAGTCTGCCGCCTGCGCTGGGGCAACTTGCCTCCCTTGGCAAAGAGGTCTAATCGGTCCCCAAACAAGCGCAGCCCTTTAAATGGAAGCCCCGTGAGAGCTTTCTTGGCGGCATTGTCTGCGGCCCACTGGCGCAAACAGACCGCGCTGCATATAGCAACCACCAGAGCAGATGACCTGGCACACATCTTAATAGCATCGTCCGATGCGGACAGGATAAAGTTCACAAACGCATCACAGCTGGACAGAGCGTTGACAGTATCAGGAGGCAACTCATCTGTGCCATTGAGAGCATTCCTCACCACGGCCCTGAGCGCTACTGCCGTAATGGCTAGGGCGCAAACCGGGCGCAGAGTCGCTCCCCCAAATGCAAAGACATGACATGCCAGTTGGTCAACACGCCGGTCCTCAGAGTCCCGTAGCGTAGTAGTGTCAGGGGAGTGCATAATAGAGGTGTTGGACAACCCTAGAATAGGAGCATCGACCTCAGGCGGTGATGACCAGCACTTGACCAAGTCAGCAGGGAAGGGATATTTCCTATCCACGCTCTTAGGGACCCCTTGAAGTCTGCTGGGATGTTCCCATTCTTTAAGCACGAGGCTATTGAAATGGGTCTGCTCGGGGAATTCCAAGCGAGCTTTAGCAGTATGGAAAAGATCACCCCTTTGTCGGGGTGCCGCAGCAGGGGGAGAGAGGGACAGAACCTCAAAGGTCCGAGGACCAATGCTCGGAGCCAGACTCTTCCTGACCCCTGGACTCATCGTCATATGACCCTGAGTCAGAGAACAGTTCCCCTTCGTCCGGGGGGATATGGGCATAAGAATGCAACAAATCATCAGGTTCTATAGGGAAGAGGGCCGATTCAGGGTTCAAGTGCCGCCTCTTGGCGGTGGCTTTACGCGCTAAGGAATTAGCAAGCAAGTTTTCAACACTAGCCAGCCTCGTGGCCAGATCAGGATGAGAATCCCCACTGGTATTGGGGGTTAGACTCAGGCTTGGGGGAGTAGGTGAAGTGCGGCGGGGTGCAGGCCCAGCCTCAGAGGAGACGGGAAGCACCGAAAGCGCCTGCTGTGCACAAGGAACACAGACCCGTGCATTGTCACCGCTGCTAGGTAAGACCCCACAAGCTACACACAGCCGGGCTTGTCCTGAAGGAACCCCATTCACAATATCCTGAGATGCCTTCATATGGTGATTTAATCGGCACTATATGCCAGTAGGGATTGACGCTGGAAGCTACCCTGGATGCCCAAATAACCCGCTGGGAAGTGGGAGTAATTTTTTATGGTCACGACCGGGAGCTACGCTGGGCCTGGAAAAGCCACTTGTGAAATCCGCGGTCTGAAAGACATAAGGGGGAACAGGATGTCAGAGCCATGCGCAATAGGGATAGAAGTAAAGAAAAGTCGCCAGCAAAGGCACTCATATACAGAGAGAAGAGGACGATTTTCACCACGCGCGCAGGAGAAGAGAATGGCGGCAAGCAAACCTCGGAGGGCGGGCCTGAGCCGATCGTGACGCAGAGCGGCCCAAGCCGGAACTGCGTCCCTCACCAGCGAGCGAGAAGCTCGTAAGGCATCTAGCCCATGAGGGCACAGAAAGTAGAAAAGTAGCAAGTAGAAGAGCATATTGCAAATGGCGCTCGGAGCTAGGACAGGAACAGCCGAGAGCAGTACTCGGGCTCACCTGCGGTTCCCCGTCAGGGAATGAACCCCGGTCTATGACAGACTAAGACAGGCGCTCAAGCCAGCGCAATCTAGGAAGAGCCACTAAGGCTAAAAGAGTGAAGGAAGGAGAAGACTCCAAGGCGTCCGCAAGCCGCCGCAGTACGTGTGGTGCAAGCAGAACGCAGACTAATGGTGCTGCGGCTGACAGTAAGGTAAGTGCGCGGCTCTGATCCCCGTTCCCAGTGAAACACAGCCAAGCCATAAGCGTGTAAGCATACACTGAGGCCGCCATACACACAACCCCCCCCTTTTCTTTTCCCCCAGGGGGGAATGAGGGAGGAAGGCGACCCGTTAACATAGGGTCCACCGCTACATGGGGCGTGGGGCAATGATGCAGGAGGGGCATCCCCTGAAGGTTCACCATCGGCCTTGACCGCCTACCCTATGGTGGGGGATTGCGGTGGAGCGTTGCTCCGTAAGCACACATGGGGCTGCCTACCTACACCCAACCAGCGCAGCCCAAGCTAAGAGGCACATCACACAGAGGAAGGGTGGAAATAGTCTCACAGGGCCGCAGGCTGTAATAGCCCCGCTCACCTGCGGGAGAGTTGATACTTCATGTCTTCGCAGTCAGCACTGCAGAGAAATCTGGGGATTTGTGGGAGGTCCCTGGGTGTGTGAGGGACCGGGAGGAGCCTGTTTTTGCATGTGTGCAGTGAACAGCGCCATCTGGCGGAGGATTACCCACGTGTAAATATTATATTGGAGCAGGACGTACTGTATGCTTAGAATATCTCCCAAATCACCCCATAATAAGCAGTGTAACAGAGAATCACCCAAATCACCCCATACCAAGCAGTGTAGCAGAGAATCACCCAAATCCCCCCATAACAAGCAGAGCATTCCCCAAATCACCCCATAACAAGCAGTGTAGCAGAGAATCACCCTAATCACCCCATAACAAGCAGTGAAGCAGAGAATCTCCCAAATCATCCCATAACAAGCAGTGAATCAGAGAATCTCCCAAATCACCTCATAACAAGCAGTGAAGCAGAGAATCCCCCAAATCATCCCATAAAAAGCAGTGTAACAGAGAATCACCCAAATCACTCTATACCAAGCAGTGTAGCAGAGCATCCCCCAAATCACCCTATAACAAAAAGTGCAGCAGAAAATCCCCCAAATCACCCCATAATAAGCAGTGTAACAGAGAATCACCCAAATCACCCCATACCAAGCAGTGAAGCAGAGAATCCCACAAATCACCCCATAACAAGCAGTGTGGAATAGAATCCCCCAAATCACACCATAACAAGCAGCGCAGCAGAGAATCCCCCAAATCACCCCATAACAAGCAGAGCAGCAGAGAAACACCCAAATCACCCCATAACAAGCAGTGCAGCAGAGAATCCCCCAACTCACCCCATAACAAGCAGAGCAGCAGAGAATCCCCCAAATCACCAAATAACAAGCAGTGTAGCAGAGAATCCCACAAATCACCCCATACCAAGCAGAGCAGCAGAGAATCCCCCAAATCACCCTATAAGAAGCAGTGTATCAGAGAATTACCCAAATCACCCCATAACAAGCAGTGTAGCAGAGAATCCCCCAAATCACCTCATAACAAGCAGTGCAGCAGAGAATCCCCCAAATCACCCCATAACAAGCAGTGTAACAGAGAATCACCCAAATCATCCCATAACAAGCAGTGTAGCAGAGCATCCCCCAAATCACCCCATAACAAGCAGTGTGGAATAGAATCCCCCAAATCACCCCATAACAAGAAGTGCAGCAGATAATCCCCCAAATCCCCCCATAACAAGCAGTGTAGCAGAGAATCCCCCAAATCACCCCATAACAAGCAGTGTAGAATAAAATCCCCCAAATCACCCCATAACAAGAATTGCAGCAGATAATCCCCCAAATCACCCCATAACAAGCAGTGTAGCAGAGAATCCCCCAAATCACCCCATAACAAGCAGTGTAGAATAAAATCCCCCAAATCACCCCATAACAAGAATTGCAGCAGATAATCCCCCAAATCACCCCATAACAAGCAGTGTAGCAGAGAATCCCCCAAATCACCCCATAACAAGCAGTGTAGAATAAAATCCCCCAAATCACCCCATAACAAGAATTGCAGCAGATAATCCCCCAAATCACCCCATAACAAGCAGTGTAGCAGAGAATCCCCCAAATCACCCCATAACAAGCAGTGTAGAATAAAATCCCCCAAATCACCCCATAACAAGCAGTGTAGCAGAGAATCACCCAAATCACCCCATAACAAGCAGTGTAGAATAAAATCCCCCAAATCACCCCATAACAAGCAGTGTAGAATAAAATCCCCCAAATCACCCCATAACAAGAATTGCAGCAGATAATCCCCCAAATCACCCCATAACAAGAATTGCAGCAGATAATCCCCCAAATCACCCCATAACAAGCAGTGCAGCAGAGAATCCCCCAAATCACCCCATAACAAGCAGTGTAGCAGAGAATCACCCAAATCACCCCATAACAAGCAGTGTAGAATAAAATCCCCCAACTCACCCCATAACAAGAATTGCAGCAGATAATCCCCCAAATCACCCCATAACAACTAGTGTAGAACAGAATCCCCCAAATCACCCCATAACAAGAAGTGCAGCAGAAAATCCCCCAAATCACCCCATAACAAGCAGTGTAGCAGAGAATCACCCAAATCACCCCATAACAAGCAGTGCAACAGAGAATCCCCCAAATCACCCCATAGCAAGCAGTGTAGCAGAGAATCCCCCAAATCACCCCATAACAAGCAGTGAAGCAGAGAATCTCCCAAATCACCCCATAACAAGAAGTGCAGCAGAAAATCCCCCAAATCACCCCATAACAAGCAGTGAAGCAGAGAATCCCCCAAATCACCCCATAACAAGCAGTGTGGAATAGAATCCCCCAAATCACCCCATAACAAGCAGTGCAGCAGAGAATCCCCCAAATCACCCCATAACAAGCAGAGCAGCAGAGAAACCCCCAAATCACCCCATAACAAGCAGTGCAGCAGAGAATCCCCCAAATCACCCCATAACAAGCAGAGCAGCAGAGAATCCCCCAAATCACCCCATAAGAAGCAGTGTATCAGAGAATCCCCCAAATCACCAAATAACAAGCAGTGTAGCAGAGAATCCCCCAAATCACCCCATAACAAGCAGAGCAGCAGAGAATCCCCCAAATCACCCCATAAGAAGCAGTGTATCAGAGAATCCCCCAAATCACCCCATAACAAGCAGTGTAACAGAGAATTCCCCAAATCACCCCATAACAAGCAGTGTAACAGAGAATCCCCCAAATCACCCCATAACAAGCAGAGCAGCAGAGAAACCCCCAAATCTCCCCATAACAAGCAGTGTAACAGAGAATTCCCCAAATCACCCCATAACAAGCAGTGCAGCAGAGAATCCCCCAAATCACCCCATAACAAGCAGAGCAGCAGAGAAACCCCCAAATCACCCCATAACAAGCAGTGCAGCAGAGAATCCCCCAAATCACCCCATAACAAGCAGTGCAGCAGAGAATCCCCCAAATCACCCCATAACAAGCAGTGCAGCAGAGAATCCCCCAAATCACCCCATAACAAGCAGTGCAGCAGAGAATCCCCAAATCACCTCATAACAAGCAGTGCAGCAGAGAATCCCCCAAATCACCCCATAACAAGCAGTGCAGCAGAGCATCCCCCAAATCACCCCATAACAAGCAGAGCATCTCCCAAATCACCCCATAACAAGTAGTGAAGCAGAGCATCCCCCAAATCACCCCATAACAAGCAGTGTAGCAGAGCATCCCCCAAATCACCCCATGACAAGCAGTGCAGCAGAGTATCCCCCAAATCACCCCATAACAAGCAGTGTAGCAGAGCATCTCCCAAATCACCCCATAACAAGTAGTGTAGCAAAATCACCCCATAACAAGCAGTGCAGCAGAGTATCCCCCAAATCACCCCATAACAAGTAGTGTAGCAGAGCATCTCCCAAATCACCCCATAACAAGTAGTGTAGCAGAGCATCCCCCAAATTACCCCGTAACAAGCAGAGCATCCCCCAATTCACCCCATAACAAGCAGTGTAGCAGAGCATCTCCCAAATCACCCCATAACAAGTAGTGTAGCAGAGCATCTCCTTAATCACCCCATAACAAGTAGTGTAGCAGAGCATCCCCCAAATCACCCCATAACAAGCAGTGCAGCAGAGAATCCCCCAAATCACCCCATAACAAGCAGTGTAGCAGAGAATCCCCCAAATCACCCCATAACAAGCAGTGTAGCAGAGCATCTCCCAAATCACCCCATAACAAGCAGAGCATCCCCCAATTCACCCCATAACAAGCAGTGTAGCAGAGCATCCCCCAAATCACCCCATAACAAGCAGAGCATCCCCTAATTCACCCCATAACAAGCAGTGTAGCAGAGCATCTCCCAAATCACCCCATAACAAGTAGTGTAGCAGAGCATCCCCCAAATCACCCCATAACAAGTAGTGTAGCAGAGCATCTCCCAAATCACCCCATAACAAGTAGTGTAGCAGAGCATCCCCCAAATCACCCCATAACAAGTAGTGTAGCAGAGCATCTCCCAAATCACCCCATAACAAGTACTGTAGCAGAGCATCCCCCAAATCACCCCATAACAAGCAGAGCATCCCCCAATTCACCCCATAACAAGCAGTGTAGCAGAGCATCCCCCAAATCACCCCATAACAAGCAGAGCATCCCCCAATTCACCCCATAACAAGCAGTGTAGCAGAGCATCTCCCAAATCACCCCATAACAAGTAGTGTAGCAGAGCATCTCCCTAATCACCCCATAACAAGTAGTGTATCAGAGCATCCCCCAAATCACCCCATAACAAGTAGTGTAGCAGAGCATCTCCCAAATCACCCCATAACAAGTAGTGTAGCAGAGCATCTCCCTAATCACCCCATAACAAGTAGTGTATCAGAGCATCCCCCAAATCACCCCATAACAAGCAGTGTAGCAGAGCATCTCCCAAACCACCCCATAACAAGTAGTGTAGCAGAGCATCCCCCAAATCACTCCATAACAAGCAGAGAATCCCCCAAATCATTCCATAACAAGCAGTGTAGCAGAGCATCCCCCATATCACCCCATAAGATGCAGATCATCCCCCAATTCACCCCATAACAAGCAGTGTAGCAGAGCATCTCCCAAATCACCCCATAACAAGTAGTGAAGCAGAGAATCCCCCCAAATCACACCATAACAAGCAGTCTAGCAGAGAATCCCCCAAATCACCCCATAACAAGCAGTGTAGCAGAGAATCCCCCAAATCACCCCATAACAAGCTGTGCAGCAGAGTATCCCCCAAATCACCCCATAACAAGCAGTGTAGCAGAGCATCTCCCAAATCACCCCATAACAAGCAGTGTAGCAGAGCATCTCCCAAATCACCCCATAACAACAAGTAGTGTAGCAGAGCATCTCCCAAATCACCCCATAACAAGTAGTGTAGCAGAGCATCTCCCAAATCACCCCATAACAAGTAGTGAAGCAGAGCATCTCCCAAATCACCCCATAACAAGTAGTGTAGCAGAGCATCCCTCAAATCACCCCATAACAAGCAGTGTAGCAGAGCATCTCCCAAATCACCCCATAACAAGCAGTGTAGCAGAGCATCTCCCAAATCACCCCATAACAACAAGTAGTGTAGCAGAGCATCTCCCAAATCACCCCATAACAAGTAGTGTAGCAGAGCATCTCCCAAATCACCCCATAACAAGCAGTGTAGCAGAGCATCTCCCAAATCACCCCATAACAAACAAGTAGTGTAGCAGAGCATCTCCCAAATCACCCCATAACAAGTAGTGTAGCAGAGCATCCCCCAAATCACCCCATAACAAGCAGTGTAGCAGAGCATCTCCCAAATCACCCCATAACAAGCAGTGTAGCAGAGCATCTCCCAAATCACCCCATAACAACAAGTAGTGTAGCAGAGCATCTCCCAAATCACCCCATAACAAGTAGTGTAGCAGAGCATCCCCCAAATCACCCCATAACAAGCAGTGTAGCAGAGCATCCCCCAAATCACCCCATAACAACAAGTAGTGTAGCAGAGCATCTCCCAAATCACCCCATAACAAGTAGTGTAGCAGAGCATCTCCCAAATCACCCCATAACAAGCAGTGTAGCAGAGCATCTCCCAAATCACCCCATAACAACAAGTAGTGTAGCAGAGCATCTCCCAAATCACCCCATAACAAGTAGTGTAGCAGAGCATCCCCCAAATCACCCCATAACAAGCAGTGTAGCAGAGCATCTCCCAAATCACCCCATAACAAGCAGTGTAGCAGAGCATCTCCCAAATCACCCCATAACAACAAGTAGTGTAGCAGAGCATCTCCCAAATCACCCCATAACAAGTAGTGTAGCAGAGCATCCCCCAAATCACCCCATAACAAGCAGTGTAGCAGAGCATCTCCCAAATCACCCCATAACAAGCAGTGTAGCAGAGCATCTCCCAAAACACCCCATAACAAGCAGTGTAGCAGAGCATCTCCCAAATCACCCCATAACAACAAGTAGTGTAGCAGAGCATCTCCCAAATCACCCCATAACAAGCAGTGCAGCAGAGCATCCCCCAAATCACCCCATAACAAGCAGTGTAGCAGAGCATCCCCCAAATCACCCCATAACAAGCAGAGCATCCCCCAATTCACCCCATAACAAGCAGTGTAGCAGAGCATCCCCCAAATCACCCCATAACAAGCAGAGCATCCCCCAATTCACCCCATAACAAGCAGTGTAGCAGAGCATCTCCCAAATCACCCCATAACAAGTAGTGAAGCAGAGAATCACCCAAATCACCCCAAAACAAGCAGTGTAACAGAGCATCCCCCAAATCACCCCATAACATGCAGTGTAGCAGAGAATCCCCCAAATCACCCCACAACAAGCAGTGCAGCAGAGTATCCCCCAAATCACCCCATAACAAGCAGTGTAGCAGAGCATCCCCCAAATCACCCCATAACAGGCAGAGCATTCCCCAATTCACCCCATAACAAGCAGTGTAGCAGAGCATCTCCCAAATCACCCCATAACAAGTAGTGAAGCAGAGAATCCCCCAAATCACCCCATAACAAGCAGTGTAGCAGAGAATCACCCAAATCATCCCATAACAAGCAGTGTAGCAGAGAATCACCCAAATCATCCCATAACAAGCAGTGTAACAGAGAATAACCCAAATCACCCCATAACAAGCAGTGTAGCAGAGAATCACCCAAATCATCCCATAACAAGCAGTGTAACAGAGAATAACCCAAATCACCCCATATCAGGCAGTGTAGCAGAGAATCCCCCAAATCACCCAATAACAAGAAGTGCAGCAGAAAATCCCCCAAATCACCCCATAACAAGCAGTGTAACAGAGAATCACCCAAATTACCCCATACCAAGCAGTGTAGCAGAGAATCCCCCAAATCACCCCATAACAAGCAGTGTGGAGTAGAATCCCCCAAATCACCACATAACAAGCAGTGTAGCAGAGAATCCCCCAAATCACCCCAATATAGGCAGTGAAGCAGAGAATCCCCCAAATCACCCATAATAGGCAGTAAAGCAGAGAATCCCCCAAATCATCCTATAAAAAGCAGTGCAGCAAAGCATCCTCCAAATCACCCCATAACAAGCATTGAAGCAGAGAATCCCCCAAATCACCCCATAGCAAGCAGTGTGGAATAGAATCCCCCAAATCACCCCATAACATGCAGTGCAGCAGAGAATCCCCCAAATCACCTCATAACAAGCAGTGTGGAATAGAATCCCCCAAATCACCCCATAGCAAGCAGTGTAGCAGAGAATCCCCCAAATCACCCCATAACAAGCAGTGTGGAATAGAATCCCCCAAATCACCCTATAACAAGCAGTGTAGCAGAGAATCCCCCAAATCACCCCATAGCAAGCAGTGTAGCAGAGAATCCCCCAAATCACCCCATAACAAGCAGTGTCACAGAGAATCCCCCAAATAACCTCATAACAAGCAATGCAGCAGGGCATCCCCCAAATCACCCCATACCAAGCAGTGTAGCAGAGAATCCCCCAAATCACCCCATAACAAGCAGTGTGGAGTAGAATCCCCCAAATCACCACATAACAAGCAGTGTAGCAGAGAATCCCCCAAATCACCCCAATATAGGCAGTGAAGCAGAGAATCCCCCAAATCACCCATAATAGGCAGTAAAGCAGAGAATCCCCCAAATCATCCTATAAAAAGCAGTGCAGCAAAGCATCCTCCAAATCACCCCATAACAAGCATTGAAGCAGAGAATCCCCCAAATCACCCCATAGCAAGCAGTGTGGAATAGAATCCCCCAAATCACCCCATAACATGCAGTGCAGCAGAGAATCCCCCAAATCACCTCATAACAAGCAGTGTGGAATAGAATCCCCCAAATCACCCCATAGCAAGCAGTGTAGCAGAGAATCCCCCAAATCACCCCATAACAAGCAGTGTGGAATAGAATCCCCCAAATCACCCTATAACAAGCAGTGTAGCAGAGAATCCCCCAAATCACCCCATAGCAAGCAGTGTAGCAGAGAATCCCCCAAATCACCCCATAACAAGCAGTGTCACAGAGAATCCCCCAAATAACCTCATAACAAGCAATGCAGCAGGGCATCCCCCAAATCACCCCATAACAAGCAGTGTAGCAGAGAATCCCCCAAATCACCCCATAACAAGCAGTGTCACAGAGAATCCCCCAAATAACCTCATAACAAGCAATGCAGCAGGGCATCCCCCAAATCACCCCATAACAAGCAGTGCAGCAGGGCATCCCCCAAATCACCCCATAACAAGCAGTGCAGCAGAGAATCCCCCAAATCACCCCATAACAAGCAGTGTAGCAGAGGGGGGGCGTGTCCCGACATGGTTTGGGAAGGACGTGCGTAGAGGATCTCCTGCTCTCCCATTCCTTTTTTCCCCACTTACCTGGCGGCCAGATTTTGGGAAGCAGCATGCCTAAAAAGCAGAAGAGGCAGAGAAGGCTCAGGAACGGTGGAGGGACGCCAACGAGCCGAGGGGACTCAGCAAAGCTGAAAATTAGAGAGGTCGCCGAGATGGCCAAGATGGCGGCGGCGGAGGTGGCCCGATGGTGCGATGGCGGTAGAAGTGATCCAGCGTCCTCCTCATCGCTTGAGGACTCCAGCGGGGAAGGTGAGCCACTGCTGCGAGCTGGAGGTGAAGTTGTGGCGAGACCGCAGAAGGTAACAGCAGCCGGCGCTGCCAGCCAGGAGAAGATTGCAGGAGGGTCCGCCGGGTGTACCAAGATGGCGGCCGGGGCCCGCCCGCCGGCCGGCTCCGGATCGCCAAGCGACGGCGGGGAGATGGGAGAAGACGCCGGTGCGGAGGCGGAGTGTGCCGCGGGGCTGCCCGGGACCATCAGCGGTGTAAGTTCCCCGGTACGGGGGGGGGAGAACCGCCGTGCAGCGCTGTTGGGGAAGAAGAAAGGAGTAGCAAGATGGCGGACGCTACTCCCGTCGAGGGGAAAATGTCAGTGCCTGCATTCGGCGCCTTAAAGGGACAGTCTCAAATTAATGCCCACAAGTGCAGCTTTGAAAATGGGAGTGGGGAGAGGGCCCTGGGAGGAGGGAGCACAGGCCCCAGCTTTAGCCATGCCACCCAGGTGGAGAACACACAGATGCCACCAGCATTATCTAACCCACTCCTATCTGCGGTGCAGGTGGATGCCGGAGCCCCTCCCCCTCTGGCAAAAGTGGTGCTACCCCACCTGACGAGGGGCTGCAAATCGAAGAGCAGGGGGCTGCCCACCACGCCTATGATGCCCAGCCGGGAAGAATGTGCCCCACAAGACCTGGTCGGGGCCCTGCTGCTGACCTTGGCAGATTTGCCTATGAGCCCAGAGAGGGGCAGCGGATGGGGAGTGCCCCGATCCCCCCTCTGGGTACCTTGGAGCGAGCCCCAGTTCCCTGGTCCACCACGTTACCACAAAGACCAGAGAGGCAGAGACCGGCGAGATGGAGTGACCCTGGGTCACGGGAGAATGGGGGTGTGGGGCTGGGTTCGCCTATCTCCCCGCTCCGTCTCTCCCCGGTGAACAGCCAGTCTGACCATGCTGGCAGCCCTGCATTAATGACGCCTGCGGCTTCACCCAAGGCACAAGTCCCAGCAGTGCCGGAAGACTGGAGAATGGATACCCAGGTGGAGATCCCGCCCGAGGAGAGGCCCGCGGAGAGTCAGATCCACTTAGAGACTATCTCGCTTTTGAGGGGCATCCCCTCCAGGGGCGAGATTGAAGACCTAATAGCGAAATATGAGGCAAGTTACAAACGTGAAATCCACGCAGTGCGCCAAGAGGTGTCTGAAGTAGAAATCAGAGTACAGGCCTTGGAGGCGAAGGAACTCTCTCACACTGACCGCCCTGCGGGCCCTGGAGGCTAGATGTGATTCTCAAGAAGCAATGATAAATGCCTGCCACCTGCATCTCGGCGATCTTGAGAATCGGAACAGAAGAAACAACCTGCGGATTAGAGGGATCCCGGAACCGCAAGGCGTAGAAGATATAAAAGCTGTGGTCACCGCCATCTTCAATGGAGTATTGGGCAGAGAGCTCTCCACTCCCATCGAATTAGACAGAGCGCATAGGGCCTTGGGCCCCAAAAGCACGGATCCGGCGTTCCACAGGGACATAGTCTGCAGGGTTCATCTTTTCACCCTGAAAGAGGAAATTCGGAGGAAGGCATGGAACAAGGGCCCCCTTAGTTTTAAAGGATCACCGATCAAGATTCTGCAGGACCTATCCAAACGGACCCTTCAGATGCGCAAAATGCTGAGACCCCTCCTGGACACCATCACCAACACGGGAGCGACATACAGGTGGGGCTTCCCGTTTCACCTAATTGTGAGGAATGATGGTGGGGTCTTCACTTTGAAAAACCACCAGGAGCTCGGAGATCTTTTTGCATTCCTGCGGTGTGACCCTGTTGACATCCCTGATTGGCTCGCCCTTGGGGGGGGTCCGCCACCGGTACGCACAAATGCGTAATTAGAGGCATTTTTATAAAGATCGGGTCCAGAATTAAAAAAGAGAAAGCTAAGCAAATGCAGGATTTATTAGCGGAAATCGGGAGAGTCGAGAGGAAACATAAAAAATCCCTAGCGTTAGAATATTTGCCCACACTAATCTCCCTCAGAGAGAAGCTCAAAACGTTATGTTGTGACAAAATTAAAGCCCAGCTTAGCAACTGTTGTAGAATTTACTTTGAGTCGGGGGATAAATGCGGTAGATTGCTGGCAAGAGCCCTGAGGGAGGAGCAGGCTAAAACGTATATCCCCAAAATAGCTACCTCGGGAGGTCAAATCACGCATCTATTTAATGAAATTGGGGAAGCTTTCCAAAAATTTTACGACCAGCTCTATAACCTTCCTAGGGACAGAGACCAGGGGGGAAGAGGGCCTATAGAGCAATATATACTGGAATCTGGACTCCCTAGACTACCCAGGGAAGTTCTCGAGGACCTAGAGAAGCCTCTGACCCTGACTGAGCTACATAAAGCAGTACTCGAGACGGCGGGAGGTAAGGCCGCAGACCCCGACAGTTTTAGCATTCTGTATTACAAGAAATTCTTCCCTCTCCTTGCTCCGAGGCTCTTGGCTGCCCTTAACTCGGTGAAAGAGGGGATGGCCCTCCCCCCAGACACCCTGAGAGCGCACATAGCAGTCATCCTGAAAGAGGGTAAGGACCCGACTCAATGCTTGAGCTATAGGCCGATATCCTTACTGAACTCGGACCTGAAATTATTTGCAAAAATTTTGGCCTCAAGACTAGCTCCTCACCTACATCACGTCGTGGGCCTGGATCAGGCTGGTTTCATGCCGCACAGGGAGGCCAGGGATAACACCATAAAGGTGTTGAATTTGATACACCTAGCCCAACAAAAGGGGACCCCAACTCTCCTACTGGCAACGGACGCTGAAAAAGCCATCGACCGGGTGAATTGGGATTTCATGCGGGCCACACTCAGGCCCGAACGCATTGCGATGGATAGGTAGCCTGTATGATGCTCCATCAGCTGCAGTCCGTGTTAACGGGGTACTATCAAGTCCTTTCGGGATAACGAATGGGACGCGGCAGGGATGCCCGCTGTCGCCCCTCATCTTTGTACTGACCCTGGAGCCCTTTTTATGTAGAGTCCGTAGAAATCCGGATATTACAGGTCTTATGATTAATTCAAAACAGTATAAAGTTGCAGCATATGCTGACGACTTAATCTTCAGCTTGTCTGGCCCTGAGGTTTCTCTTCCCAATCTTGTGTCCGAGCTAAGACTCTACGGGGACTTGTCCGGATACAAGATCAACTACCAAAAATCCGAAGCTTTGAATGTAAACATCCCTGCCAAGAGATTTGGTGTGATCCGTGACTCCTATCCGTTCAAATGGGCCGTAGACAGTATCACATACTTGGGGACTAAGGTGGGTAGCAACCTGGCCAAAATCTTCGACCTTAACTTTCCTCCTCTACTGAAGAAGTTTGAAGAGGAAACAAAGAGATGGTCGAAGGGTTGGTTATCTTGGTTTGGGCGGTGTAACGCTGCCAAAATGAATTTGCTCCCTCGTTTACTGTACCTGCTGCAGGCCCTCCCGGTCCAGATCCCGCAGAGTTTCCTACGGAAGGTCAGAGGGCTCTTCACTAAGTTTGTCTGGGGAGGTAAGAAGCCTAGGCTGAATACGAAGCTATTGACGCGCTCTAAAGAAAACGGCAGGCTAGGCTTTCCAGACCCAGTTACCTATCATGCAGCAGTACACCTCAGCAGGATTGTTGACTGGTGTCTGCATAGGGGCCATAAACAGTGGGTAGAGTTGGAGCAGGGATTTACGGACACTCCTATTGCAGGGATTGCCTGGGTAAACACCCCGGACATCCCAACTGCCCTGAAACACCCCACGGTGGGAGTTACCATTAGAGTTGCCCAGCGACACTTTAACCAACCAGAGATCTCCCCCGGCTCCTCCCCAATGGTCCCTATCTTGGGCAACCCACGATTTCCCCCGGGCAGAGAAGGCCCTACCCCGAAAGCGTGGATAAAGGCGGGAGCTTACAGGGCGTGCCACCTCTGGGAGGCAGACGATTGGTCGGATTTACGGGAGCTGGCCCAGACGAAGGGCCTCCCGGGGTGGTCGGACTGGCAGTATGTCCAGCTGGTCAGCTTCCTCCGGTCTCTTAAAAATTTTGGAGGAGGCATGAGGAAAGCTACCCCCTTTGAGAACCTCTGTTCCAGTACGGAGGTGGTCAAGCACGCTCTGTCTTACACATACAAGTTGCTCATTACTCCTTCTGAGGGCGAGAGACCCGCTTTCCTGGGTAAGTGGGAGGAAGATCTGGGGTTTTCTCTGACCCCAGACCAGAGTAGGAAACTTTTAAGTATGCCGCACAAAACCTCCAGATGTACACGTATCCAGGAGTGTAACTTCAAGATCCTTTCTAGGTGGTATAGGGTCCCGACTGTGACTAGCAAGTGGTCGTCAGAGGCTTCTGACGCCTATTGGCGCTGTAACGGAGATAGAGGCGACATGATACATATCTTCTGGTCCTGCCCAGCTATAAGTAATTATTGGGGAACAGTCAGAGAGATCGCGGGTAGGGTGACGGGGGAGAAGGTGCCGGACGACCCGTCCTCCTGTCTCTTACATATGACCAAGGCCCCCTTGAAAATATACAAAAAATCCCTGCTGTGCCACTTACTTAACGCGGCTAAGTCTTGCATCCCTCTTAAATGGAAATCCCCTGAGCCGCCTACGGTGGCAATGTGAATTTTGAAAGTAAATGAGCTCATGCGATACGAAAGTTTCATTCTCTCGCGAGACAATAGGCATGAGAGTTTTGAAGAGACTTGGTATGACTGGATGTGCTTCTCGGAGTCACTAGACTGCGCTGCAATACTGGGTGATGCTCAGAGAAATGCTCCCTAGGTTTCCTTTTTTCAATTCTCAGTTTGTCGTCCCCCCCCCCCGGTTACAGTACTAACGTGCATCATAGAGTTACATGTTAACTTCTCTACCTTGATTGCATTGGCCTTTGCTCTATGTTCTTCTTACCTGTGATTGTACATTCGCTGTATGTTTTTTGCTCTGAATAAATATAAATAAAGAATTTAAAAAAAAAAAAAAAAAAAAAGCAGTGTAGCAGAGAATCCCCCAAATCTCCCCATAACAAGCAGTGCAGCAGAGAATCCCCCAAATCACCTCATAACAAGCAATGCAGCAGAGAATCCCCCAAATCACCCCATAAAAAGCAGTGCAGCAGAGAATCCCCCGAATCACCCCATAACAAACAGTGTAGCACAGAATCCCCCAAATTACCCCATAACAAGCAGTGCAGCAGAGCATCCCCCCAAATCACCCCATAAAAAGCAGTGCGGCAAAAAGTGCCCCCAAATCACCCCATAACAAGCAGTGCGGCAAAGAGTGCCCCCAAATCACCACATAACAAGCAGTGTAGCAGAGAATCCCCCAAATCACCCCATAACATGAAGTGCAGCAGATCAAGTGCAGCAGATCATCCCCCAAATCACCCCATAACAAGCAGTGTAGCAGAGCATACCCCAAATCACCCCATAACAAGTAGGGAAGCAGAGAATCCCCCAAATCACCCCATAACAAGCAGTGCGGAAAAGAGTGCCCCCAAATCACCCCATAAAAAGCAGTGATGCAGAGAATCCCCCAAATCACCACATAACAAGCAGTGTAGCAGAGAATCCCCAAATCATCCCATAACAAGCAGTACAGCAGAGCATCCCCCAAATCACCCCATAACAAGCAGTGCAGCAGAGCATCCCCCAAATCACCCCATAACAAGCAGTGCAGCAGAGAATCCCCAAATCATCCTATAACAAGCAGTGTAGCGGAGAATCCCCCAAATCACCCCCTAACAAGCAGTGTAGCAGAGCATTGGCCCAAATCACCCCATAACAGGCAGTGTAGCAGAGAATCCCCCCAAATCACCCCATGACAAGCAGTGTGGCTGAGCATTTCCCTAAAAATCACCCCATAACAAGCAGTATAGCAGATAATCCCACAAATACCCCCATAACAAGCAGTGTAGCACAGATTCCCCCAAATCACCCCATAACAAGCAGTGTAGCAGAGAATCCCCCCAAATCACCCCAGGACAAGCAGTGTGGCTGAGCATTTCCCTACATATCACCCCATAACAAGCAGAGAATCCCTCAAATCACCCCATAACAAGCAGTGCAGCAGAGCATCTCCCAAATCACCCCATAACAAGCAGTGCAGAAGAGCATCCCCCAAATCACCCCATAACAAGCAGAGAATCCCTCAAATCACCCCATAACAAGCAGTGTAGCAGAGCATCCCCCAAATCACCCCATAACAGGCAGAGCATTCCCCAATTCACCCCATAACAAGCAGTGTAGCAGAGCATCCCCCAAATCACCCCATAACAGGCAGAGCATTCCCCAATTCACCCCATTACAAGCAGTGTAGCAGAGCATCCCCCAAATCACCCCATAACAAGAAGTGCAGCAGAAAATCCCCCAAATCACCCCATAACAAGAAGTGCAGCAGAAAATCCCCCAAATCACCCCATAACAAGAAGTGCAGCAGAAAATCCCCCAAATCACCCCATAACAAGCAGTGTAGCAGAGAATCCCCCAAATCACCCCATAACAAACAGTGTAGCAGAGAATCCCCCATATCACCCCATAACAAGCAGTGCAGCAGAGCATCCCCCCAAATCACCCCATAACAAGCAGTGCGGCAAAGAGTGCCCCCAAATCACCCCATAAAAAGCAGTGATGCAGAGAATCCCCCAAATCACCCCATAACATGAAGTGCGGCAAAGAGTGCCCCCAAATCACCCCATAAAAAGCAGTGATGCAGATAATCCCCCAAATCACCCCATAACAAGCAGTGTAGCAGAGAATCCCCAAATCATCCTATAACAAGCAGTGCAGCAGAAAATCCCCCAAATCACCCCATAACAAGCAGTGCAGCAGAGAATCCCCCAAATCACCCCATAACAAGAAGTGCAGCAGAAAATCCCCCAAATCACCCCATAACAAGCAGTGTAACAGAGAATCCCCCAAATCTCCCCATAACAAGGAGTGCAGCAGAGAATCCCCCAAATCACCCCATAACAAACAGTGTAGCAGAGAATCCCCCAAATCACCCCATAACAAGCACTGCAGCAGAGCATCCCCCCAAATCACCCCATAACAAGCAGTGCGGCAAAGAGTGCCCCCAAATCACCCCATAAAAAGCAGTGATGCAGATAATCCCCCAAATCACCTCATAACAAGCAGTGTAACAGAGAATCCCCCAAATCACCCCATACCAAGCAGTGTAGCAGAGCATCCCAAAAATCACCCCATAACAAGCAGTGAAGCAGAGAATCCCCCAAATCACCCCATAACAAGCAGTGTAGCAGAGAATCCCCCAAATCACCCCATAACAAGCAGTGCGGCAGAACATCCCCCAAATCACCTCATAACAAGCAGTGTAGCAGATAATCCCCCAAATTACCCCATAACAAGCAGTGTAGCAGATAATCCCCCAAATTACCCCATAACAAGCAGTGCAGCAGAGCATCCCCCCAAATCACCCCATAACAAGCAGTGCGGCAAAGAGTGCCCCCAAATCACCCCATAAAAAGCAGTGTAGAAGAGAATCCCCCAAATCATCCCATAACATGAAGTACAGCAGATCATCCCCCAAATCACCTCATAACAAGCAGTGTAGCAGAGAATCTCCCAAATCACCCCATGACAAGCAGTGCAGCAGAGAATCCCCCAAATCACCCCATAACAAGCAGTGCAGCAGAGAATCCCACAAATAACCCCATAACAAGCAGTGTAGCAGAGAATCCCCCAAATCACCCCATAACAAGCAGTGCAGCAGAGAATCCCCCAAATCACCCCATAACAAGCAGTGCAGCAGAGAATCCCCCAAATCACCCCATAACAAGCAGTGTAGCAGAGAATCCCCCAAATCACCCCATAATAAGCAGTGTAGCAGAGAATCCCCCAAATCACCCCATAACATAAAGTGCAGCAGAGCATCCCCCAAATCACCCCATAACAAGCAGTGTAACAGAGAATCCGCCAAATCCCCCCGTAACAAGCAGAGCATCCCCCAATTCACCCCATAACAAGCAGTGAAGCAGAGAATCCCCCAAATCACCCCATAATAAGCAGTGTAGCAGAGAATCCCCCAAATCACCCCATAACAAGCAGTGTAACAGAGAATCCCCCAAATCACCCCATAACAAGCAGTGTAGCAGAGAATCTCCCAAATCACCCCATGACAAGCAGTGTAGCAGAGCATCCCCCAAATCACCTCATAACAAGCAGTGCAGCAGAGAATCCCCCAAATCACCCCATAACAAGCAGCGTAGCAGAGCATCCCCCAAATCACCCCATACCAAGCAGCGTAGCAGAGCATCCCCCAAATCACCCCATAACAAGCAGTGTAGCAGAGAATCCCCCAAATTACCCCATAACAAGCAGTGTAGCAGAGCATCCCCCAAATCACCCCATAACAAGCAGTGTAGCAGAGAATCCCCCAAATCACCCCATAACAAGCAGTGTAGCAGAGCATCCCCCAAATCACCCCATAACAAGCAGTGTAACAGAGAATCCCCCAAATCACCCCATAACAAGCAGTGTAGCAGAGCATCCCCCAAATCACCTCATAACAAGCAGTGTAGCAGAGAATCCCCCAAATCACCCCATAACAAGCAGTGTAGCAGAGCATCCCCCAAATCACCACATAACAAGCAGAGCATCCCCCAAATCACCCCATAACAAGCAGTGTAACAGAGAATCTCCCAAATCACCCCATGACAAGCAGTGTAACAGAGAATCACCCAAATCACCTCATAACAAGCAGAGCATCCCCCAAATCACCCCATAACAAGCAGTGAAGCAGAGAATCCCCCAAATCACCCCATAATAAGCAGTGTAGCAGAGAATCCCCCAAATCACCTCATAACAAGCAGTGTAACAGAGAATCCGCCAAATCACCCCGTAACAAGCAGAGCATCCCCCAATTCACCCCATAACAAGCAGTGAAGCAGAGAATCCCCCAAATCACCCCATAATAAGCAGTGTAGCAGAGAATCCCCCAAATCACCCCATAACAAGCAGTGTAACAGAGCATCCCCCAAATCACCTCATAACAAGCAGTGTAACAGAGAATCCGCCAAATCACCCCGTAACAAGCAGAGCATCCCCCAATTCACCCCATAACAAGCAGTGAAGCAGAGAATCCCCCAAATCACCCCATAATAAGCAGTGTAGCAGAGAATCCCCCAAATCACCTCATAACAAGCAGTGTAGCAGAGCATCCCCCAAATCACCCCATAACAAGCAGTGTAGCAGAGAATCCCCCAAATCACCCCATAACAAGCAGTGTAGCAGAGCATCCCCCAAATCACCTCATAACAAGCAGTGTAGCAGAGCATCCCCCAAATCACCCCATAACAAGCAGAGCATCCCCCAAATCACCCCATAACAAGCAGTGTAACAGAGAATCCGCCAAATCACCCCGTAACAAGCAGAGCATCCCCCAATTCACCCCATAACAAGCAGTGAAGCAGAGAATCCCCCAAATCACCCCATAATAAGCAGTGTAGCAGAGAATCCCCCAAATCACCCCATAACAAGCAGTGTAGCAGAGCATCCCCCAAATCACCTCATAACAAGCAGTGTAGCAGAGCATCCCCCAAATCACCCCATAACAAGCAGTGTAGCAGAGTAATTCATTAAAAAAATTAAAACCAGCTGGGTTTTGCTCCACTTTAAATAATGATAATAATAACAAAATCAGCTTTGGATCAACATAAAGTCTGGAATTTTAAATGCAAAATAAAACATCGGCATGTGAGTTGTAACATCACAAACCATCCAATAAATCACCAGTGCCTGAATTTCCTTTTAATGTCTATTAATAAGGCTGGGCATCCCTAATTAAGAGGGTTGCTGTAGGATCTAGGTCTGCTTTAAAGTGCATATTGATGACAGAGGCCTTTGTGCATGCAGTAACAGATAGGCCTCTATTGGAATCTATATGGTGGTGGTTTGGAGTTTTGCCATGAAAATATTGGGATATTTAAGTACTTATTTCAAGAAAAATAATAATTATTTGGGTATTAGAATTGCTACATGTGTGGCCTTGTCATGGGGTCAGATTGGGTGATAGCGGTTAGTGTAAACTGCTAAATCACACCTGGAAATGATTGGGACATAATAAAAATGCCCCCCATCCCTCCCGCCAGCTCTGATAGGCCATTTATAATTAAATAACAATAGAGAAGAAGAATGGACTACATTCATGGGGTTGAGGTAAGTATTAAGGACATAGTAGATAAAAGGAAGAACAAGATTCATGGGGTGACAGTTAATAGTGACAGTTAGCCACAGCCTCCTCATTTGCATATTGATGATGTCACAGCCCTCTCCCCCAATAAAAACCAAGCTCCTGCCCAGGCTCAGTGTCATTCCCTTGACTCACTTCAGAGGTTAACGGCTTTTTGTCATTGGCTCTCTGTGGTTTGGAGGTTGCAAAGATGAGATTCGTTCTCCTTTTTGCCATTTTTCTGGGCTTTTTAAAGCCTTCCATGTGTTTTGGATCCCTGGCTGATATCATCATGAATGCCGCCATCCAGCACGCTAATGTTTATCAGAAGGTGCTGAGAAAGGAAATAGTCAGGGAGACGGAATGCAGTGTGCCCTGCGGGCTGGGCAACCATCTTGTGACCCGCTGCTTTGTGGATGAGCGCACAGGCAAGCAAAGCGAATGCCAGGACTTTGAGGTCAACTGCCGCTCAGCCCTGGAATGTGATTTAATCTCTCAACATCATGAGGTCGGCCAAACTGTCACTTTGGACTGCCAGGCAGAAGACTTGGTTGGCCGGAATAAGGACGCCATGAATTACATCTGGACAAGGGCTCCTGGAATAATCACAGACCAGGAGGAACTATTTAATGATCCGGTCGCCCACACCCGCACAATGACCATCTCCAAGATGCAGGAAAGTGACGCCGGATCATACCGTTGTGAAATGCACGACGAAGAGGAAAATCTGGTTAAGGTGATGCATTATGCACTTTATGTCTCCAACCCCGCTTTCATGGACCTCAATGTGAATAGACTTCAAGAGGAGCAGAAGCTTGGGGTCCTGCAAACCAAAAAGGATGGTCCCCCAAAAACACTGAGGACCTCCTACTTCCTCCAGGTCATATTCATGGCCAGCATTACTATCGGATTTGCCTTGCTGGTAGCGGTTCCTCTCTTCATCTACCGCTGTTATATGAGGAGGAAGGAGAACAAACAAGCAGAGAATGAAGTGTAACATCACAAACCATCCGGTGACCTATATCTATTAGGTCACTGGCAAGCGAACTAAATATCATCTAATCGATTGTGATCTGATACATCAGCATGTGAACTGTAACATCACAAACCATCAATCACCTATGACCAACTGCTACATTGATGAAGTCACTGGCAAGCGAACCAAATCCGATCAAATCGATTGGATAAGATACATCAGCATTTGAGTGGTAACATCACAAACCATCCAATAAATCACCAGTGACATCTGCTACATCGATGAAGTGAACCAAATCCGATCAAATCAAAGAAAAGAAACGTCAACAGGTGAGTTTGGCGTTTTTTCCAGGAAAATATTGGCATATTTATTCATTTACTTATTTAAAAAATAATTATTATTTGGGTATTGGAATTGCTACATGTGTGGCCTTGTCATGGGGTCAGATTGGGTGATAGCGGTTAGTGTAAACTATTAAATCACACCTGGAAATGGTTGGGGTATAATAAAAATGCCCCTCATCCCTCCCGCCAGCTCTGATAGGACATTTATAATTAAATAACAAATTTCCCCAATACCTGAGAGGAGAAGCATCTGGTAAATCTCTGCCAACAACGTTTCCATAGCGACAGGCAGCCACAGCCTCCATTCAGCCTGCTGTCTGTAAGCCTATCAGAGGCCAGCAGATAGCACTGTAGGTTGCATGCTGTGTAAGTTGCTGTGAGCAGTCACAGCTCTTGAACGCCAGCAGCTATATGAAGCAGAGCAATGGCGGATTTATCAGGGTCAGGTGGGGGAGTTGTGGGACCAGAAAACAGGGGCATAACTTGAGGCGCTACAGGGGGTCTGACTGCACCAGGGCTTAGAAGATCAGAGGGGCCCCATGATTGTTGCTCCTCCTTATTTATCATATTTGTGCTCACTTGGCATCATTTAGATAAAGGAAACCGCATTTGTCTTTGCTGTTTCAGTCTTTAGGTGTCTAGCTGAATCCAAATGAGTTAAGAGGCAGGAAAAAATTACAGTATGAGCCGTGAAAGGGCCCCATATGTTTGCACCAGGGCCCCATCACATTTAGTTACGCCACTGCCCGGAAAGCCATTAAAGAGGCAAGATGGTGACTAAAGGTTTGTGAAAGAATTGGGTGGGGGCAGATACCTGCAAAGTGGCCGTGCTTAGAGATGTCAACCTGGGAGACCAGTTTACAGGGCATCTCACTGAGTAATAATCAATAGGAAGCCAGAAAGCAGGCAAAAAAGGTGGACGCACCTGGTCAATGTGTCTTCACAGGTCTTGTATTTGTTGTATTTTTTCTGCTTGTCCCCATTGCCAATCATGTGGTGTGGGAGCACAGACCCAGTGGGCTATATACCTATTTTTACTTTTTTAACCTAGGGTGGGCAAGTCAATAGCCCTTCAGTCCTTTTTGAGTGGAGATCCATTTTAAACTGCGCAATCAAGACCCAGACATTGCTGAGAGGCTGGGAAGCCAAGTGTGACACTGGAAGCTAACAAGACAGGTAAGTCAGCATACTTCCTTGTCTGCCTATGTATTTATCCCATTTATGGTGCTGAGAATGTCCAGGCCTGAGTGCTATGAACCCACTGGCTTCAAGGGTGTGCTAGTGGGCTAGACCTCCTTAGGTGTTCTCTCTAGAAGAAATCATGTGAGCTATAAAGCGGGGGTCTGGGTGCCACATGGAGCTCTTGGGATATCCTGTCCCTTGCAGTGGGGTATCCTGCTATCTTACTTCCCCTCACATGTTTGTTTTTTAAAAATAGGTTCAACATTTGCCTTGTGCCAGTAACTTGGTAACGCACCATCACTGGAGAAATCTCCAACAGGAGCAACGTTTTTTGGTTTTTTTACTATCATGGTGATTGGTGCATTTTTCTGGGGTGCCCCGATTCCGGATGGGAAAACCCCCAGATCGTCCTCAATTATAACTTTTTCCCCCAATCCCACAGAGCAGGAACTGGCTCTCGTCCAATCACCTCTGTGCACTGTGTCATGCATATTAATGTGCTGGTATGGGGTTTCCCACATTGGTTTGGAATGCCCCTTAGGTAGGTTATTAGCAGGCCCTGGAGACTTTTAGGGCTTCATCAGAGGCTTGAGCCTTGTTCACATATAAAGGGAAAGTCCACTTTCCATGGAATTTTTGAAAGTGTATATAGTACTTTCTGTGTGTCAAAAGGAAGTCCTCAAGGTGCTGAGCTTATCTAGTATTTTTTTATTATGTCTGCAAATGTGTGTTCTATGGAAGCAATTTTATTATTTTTTATTATATATATTTATTAGATTGCAGATAATAAAAACTGCTTCCATAAAACATAATAAAAATATTTCTAGCTAAGCTCAGCACCTTAAAGACTTCCTTTTGGCACACATAACGTACTGCATACACTTTCAAAAATACCATGGAAAGTGGAGTTTCCCTTTTTATGTGAATCTGGGGGGACACACAGCGGGGCATTTGAAATCGGGATGCTCTAGACAGGTGGAACAAAACTTGGGATAGTGAAAATCCTGGGTTTTGTTCCTCTTTAATACAAAAATGCTAAATAATAAGCTATTTTAGCTTGAAAAAATGTTGAATTCCAGTACCCTGAAATATGACTTATGCAATAAAAGGTGTGTGCTGTTTTTTTAGGGTCAGATTACATCTTCTATCTGGAGGCCTCTGCAATCTTGAAACCCTCTCTGTGAGTTGGCAGCCCCCTAACCTCCACCAGCTGTACCCTGGAGTTTCTGAATCTTGGTATGTATTGTCATTTAGGATTTGCTATATACCTAGCTTGTGTTTTGACATACATATGGCTACATTAAAGTTCTTATAATGGGTAAAATTACATTGACTCACCCCAGGGTCAGTAAGGAGCCTGACATGTACTCTAAAGCTGATCCGCAAGATAAGGTAGTGCCAATTCAGGTATGCGCTGTGAAGGACAATCTGGCTATGCTTTAATTCTATCTAGTGAAATGAACGAGCTTTCGGTAAATAGAAGCCAACCAGATGGAATACAAGCATGCACAGATTGTCATTTTAAGTGCACACCTGTGTGGCCACTATTTTGTCTTACATTAAAGTTATTTAATCTATAAGATTCCTGGGGCGATTAATTCCCTTCCCCGGGGCATCCAAAATCAGGCTTTGTGACCCCCCCAGGTTGCTCCATACACTTAACTTGTTTCCTGGTCCAATGGCACATACGCGATCCGCATCCCCGCTATTCCTCTAGCAGGGTGCGTGCCTGTGCAGACATTTGTGAATCCATGTTAGAGGGTATTGGGGGATGTGGCCACCAGTGCGATTGGAGCCGCTGGCCTTAGATGAAGCCTCAGATGGTGTGAGGTCAGCAGCTCAGAGCGCATCCTGGGGGAAAGGATCAAAACCCAGGATAGTCAAAATCCTGGGTTTTGGTCCACTTTAAATAAATAAATCTGCATACTACTTGTGATCCAACCTTATGTTTCCATCCTTACCCTTTAAATTGTAAGCTCACATTTTCATTGTACTCCCTTATCAACTTGTATCTCTGTCACATCTTTGCATTGCCATGAATGGAGTTGGCTCACCGTGACTGATGGCGAGGGAGACGCCACGTCGGAGGGAGACCGGAAAGAAGCCCAACAAGAGAGCAGCGCTGCGCATGATGCCTGATAGAGAGCGACATGGATCCAGCCTTTCAGATGAGCACTGCTGCCCCGGACTAATAAGAAATCCCTGTGCTGCTGCTTCTGACTTCCTTATCCATTTCCTGCCAGGTTAAGCTGTGTATAAATACTGTACAAATAAAGTTTAGATCACTTTTTGAAACTGCTTTGTGTGCATGTCAGAGTTCTTAAAGAGCATCCCAAGTCAGGATGATTACATCATAACTGTTAGGGGTAGATGGAGTAACCCCCTGGGGATAGCCTATGGAGTACACTTGTCACGGTGTATGGCTCGAGGGTTTGGTGGCTGGTAGTCTTGACCCCAGGGCTAGTTAACCATTGCAGTTCCCGCTGTATCCTAGTCAAGGCACCCACTGAAGAAAGCAATGCCAGGGTTCGGATAAACAACGTTGCTTTTATTGCTGGAACAAATGTCCAAGTAAATGTCCTTTCCTCTGGATGCAACCAGGGTAACTTTAGTAACTTTAAACAGGACTTTAGTGGTTACTGATGCAGAGTGAGAGAGTCTATGCTGAAGCCTTAGGGCTGTAAAGGTGTTGGGAATAGTAATACTAGCTGGGGATGACGTTAGAAGATTTTAGAAGAGTTTACAGACCTGATCCTGTAGATCGAGATTTCCACCGCAAGGGCACAGGTAGAGACGACTTGAGTTACTTAACTTGAGAATTACTGAACATGAAGCTGCTCTCGTACACGGAGACCGCATAGAGGCGCGTGGACTACTAGCATGAGAGCTAGACTAGTTTTGGTCGCTGGCGGGTGACCCTCAAATTCCAGACGATCCGGACAGTAGGCTTCTTACGCAATAAAGTTATCCTACTGAGGTAGAACTGTCCTGTGCACATCCTTGGGTGACTGGTTACAGGTAGAGATGAGTAGGAGAATGAGGCTGGCATAGGCCTAAGCCTGAAGTAGGTTTTCTGAAGAAAGCTGAGACACACATGCAGCACATGCAGCCAGCTCAGGGGCTGGAGCTGCTCTCCCTTCGCCCACCAGGGGCTGACTGGAGGACACTGGCTCCCTCTGGCCTGCCATTGGTTGGCATGGTCAGGTGACAGAGGAGTCATAGACTTCACTTTGCATCAGCTTAAATGACAGGTAGAAGAGCAAATAAACACTTTACAATATGTGGCGTAAGCCTAACATGTAATGACAATTATGTGACCACTAGGGGCAAACTTGAGACAATACTTCCAATTGCATGGCACATGTACCTCAATCACTGTGGTGAAACTATGACAAACACTCAGCTGTGAAGAAGCTTTTGCAGCATTCAGTGCGGGCCACTACATAGATACATGTCCTATGGCTAGTCTAGTCTAGTCTGATGGAGCGTTCCGCCATATCAGACCAGACTAGCCATAAGACGTGTATCTACCAGACTAGCACCTGGGTGGTACTTGATATAATCAGAAAATGGAAAGTGGAATTTGATGGAAAAGAGAATGGGAACCCTTGCCCTAACCAGCCATATTGTTACCGCCAGCCATACTGTCACACTAGTTTTTATTTTTAATTCCCCCTCCACCAGTACCTGCCAGCCAGGCACACTGCAGTCCTGCAGAAATCTCACATTTTCTTTATGCTCCTCTAGCAACATCGCCCCTTGTCCTGCAGAAAGGTCATGTGGTGCAGCTGGGCAATCACAGGTGCCATCTTTTTGGAGAAAAACTGGCACCCTCACCAGGGGATCGTGGAAAAGAAGGGGTGCTTTTTTCAGGCTATGGTGGGGGGGGGGACCCTGGCATGCCCCCCTGGAGTGAACCAACACCCATTTTATTTAAAATGAGTGTTGATCAAATAAAACTGACCTGGGGGACAGGCTGTCTGAGGGGGTTCTGGACTCTTGGACCCACTTGTGGAGTGCTCTTGATTGGTCATCTAGGCCATGAAATTCATGATAACTCTGGCTGACTCACTTCTGTCAGCAGCCCATTTTATATATATATATATATATATATATATATATATATATATATATATATATAAAATCGTATTTTTCGCCCTATAAGACGCACGTATTTTTCCCCAAAAGTGGGGGGAAAATGTCCATGCGCATCCCCCGCAGCCTTGGTAGTTGCCGCTGCCTGTCTGCCTCCTCCTTCATCTGGTTCCGACCCCTGGGTAGGGCGTGGCCTGTGACACTAACAAGCGTCACAGGCCACGCCCACCCAGAAGCTGGAACTGGCTCGCTGTGAACTTAAGGGCTGACTGCCGCTTCCATGGCCGCAGCTACCTTCCGCTTCCTGCAGAGGCGGTGAGGAGAGGCGGCGGGAAGCGGCAGTCAGCCGCAAGTTCATAGCGAGCACAGTGAGCTGACATCGGGCCGGCGTTGGGCGTGGCCTGTGTCTCCTACCCGGGATGCCAGTGCACATGGGGGATGCCAGTGCACATGGGGGATGCCAGTGCACATGGGGGATGCCAGTGCACATGGGGGATGCCTGTGCACATGGGGGATGCCTGTGCACATGGGGGATGCCTGTGCACATGGGGGATGCCTGTGCACATGGGGGATGCCATCACATGGCAGATGCCTGTGCACATGGGGGATGCCTGTGCACATGGGGGATGCCTGTGCACATGGGGGGAAGCCTGCACATGGGGGGAAGCCTGCACATGGGGGGGAGCCAGCACATGGGGGGGAGCCAGCACATGGGGGAAGCCTGCACATTGCCTGTAATGTGGGATATTGCTCACTGCCTGTAATTGGGATACTGTTTACTGCCTGTAATGTTGGGTCTGTAATGGTGTGATTGGGGGGATTTCTGCACACTGTCTATAATGGGGTGATTAGTAGGGGATATTTTAGCACCATTTGGTTCAGAATAATTTTTTCCAATTTTTCTCTTCCAAATCCAGGGTGCGTCTTATAGGCAGGTGCGTCTTATAGGGCGAAAAATACGGTATATATATATATATATATATATATATATATATATATATATATATTAGCATTGGTGAGCTATAACAAGGCATTACTAAATCTTCAATGACCTCTTTGGTCTCTCAATGAACAGGTTTGCATATCTATGATTTATCTGAAAAAAATCACTGCTCCTCTCCTAATGGCTGCTTTCTGTTGTCTGAGACTTGTGGGGAGTCTATAGCAGTAAACAGTAAATGAGGGCAGCTGTAAAGATATTCAAGGCAGGATTTCTGGCTCTCCTGGTGTGTATGTTGTGGAGTGAAGGCAGTGGTAGGCCAATTATTCTTGCCACTTGTTTGATGGTTCTTTGTAAGCAAAGTTTTTGCTGCTTTGATGTTCCATTAAACCATACCACAATTAAGGCACATAAGACAGATTCGATGATGGAAGGGTACAATTGTCATAGGACTTCTCGTGATCACCCCACCTTCTTTAACTGTCACAGAAAAAACATTCTCTGCTGTGGCTTAGTTTGTGTCAGGGTGGCATTTTTAGCCCAGTTCTTGGTGATGGTTACTCTAAGAAAGATGGTTTCCTCCACTATCACAACTTCTTTCTCATTTATGAGGATAGGGGGAGGAACTGGCATAGCCTTCCTAAAATCGAATACCATCTCTACTGTATTTATGGTGTTCAGGACAAGATGGTTCTCCCTACACAATTGACTGAGTGCTCCAACTCCCTTCCAGTAGGCATTCTCATCTGTATCTTTTATTAGACCAATAACGGTTCTGTCATCAGTGTACTTGGGGATATTGACAGATTCTGCAGACAAATAGCAGTCATTCATATATAGGGAGAAGAGTATTGGAGAAAGTACACAACCTTGTGGTATGTCCTGTTGGACCAAGTTTAACTTGTGAGAAAGTTTTGGATCCAACAACGAATGCTTCAGCTTTCTGTCTAGGATGAATAGATTTATAGTATAAAGTCTAAAAACAGTACCCTCGCATCTGCATCTGTTTGGTCCATATGTTTTAGGATGTATTCTATGACCATGTTGATAGCGTCATCCAATGACCAATTTGGCCTATAGGCAAAGTGAAGTGGTGGTCAGTTGAAACTTTTAGGTGAGACAGGATGATTCGTTCAAGTTTCTTCATTGCCACAGAGGTCAATGGAACTGGTCTGTAGTCATATGTTTTTTGGAAATTGGAAATTTGTGGTGCTCCTAAAACAAGTTGGTACCTCGCAAGTTTCCAGGGATTTTTTGTATATTTCGGTAAAAAATGGAGCCAGCTGTTCTGCATACACTTTCAGACAAGAAGATGACACTCCACCTGGTTTAGTTTGTTTCTCGGGGTTTATTTGCAGCAGAGTTTAGGCTTTAACATGAAATGTCTTGTTTGTAATTTTTCTACTGTTTTTTAAAATATTTTTAACTAAAAAACGAAAAAAAATTATTTTATTAAAATTGTCTCTTATTTTAAATAAAACATTTATTTTATTAAAGAAAACCATATTGCATGTGAAAGCCCCATTTCTCCTGATTTAGAGCGGTACCACATATCTATCGGTAGCCCCCCTGTTCCTGTCCTGGAGACCCCCCAAACTGAAAAGAGCACTTTATAACATTTACAAATAAAATACAACTACTAGCCACACTATAAAGGGTTAATTTAAAAAAAAGTTGGCATGGGGTCCCCCTTTCCGGAGGGGGAGACCCCATTTTTTATGGAATTTTATACCCAGCATAACCAGCCCAGGCACCAGCTATGGGGCTTGTAGAACAGGGTTTGGGAGGCAGTTCTGGTGGCCCCCGCCCTGCCAGCTACAAGCCCCAAAGTCTAATAAACCTGGGCTCATCTGCCCCCCCTGGCCTTTGGGGAGGCAGGTAATGGGGGGCTCGTCACGCGCTAGCCGCAGGTGACTTACCAGACCCCGAGCCTTGTGAACTGGTACAGGGGTCTCATGGATCCCTTACCAGTTCACAAAGGGTTAAAGGTAAAATAAAACACACAGAATAAAATATATATATTTTTTTAATACTTGCCTCCTATCCATCTTGGAGCACTGTGTCCCACACTGATCACTTTTGCTTCTGCTCTTTTTTACCTAATAGGGGGCAGGGGACAGGTAACATGGGGCTAATTTAAAAAAAAAAATGACATAGCGTCCCCCCCTTCCGTGGAGGGGGAACCCAAATTTTTAGGTATCCCCCCAAAAATGGGGTGAGGTCCCCCCAACCCAGCATAACCAGCTATGGGGGCTTGTAGAACAGGGCGCAAAGATGGTCCCTGGCCCTGCATGCTAAAAGCTGGTATAGCCTTCTTTAATAAAAAATAAATAAAAATTTTACTTTACTCACCTCTGATTGTCAGCTCCTCTGTCCCTCGCTGATCCGATGACAGATGCGGTGATGGGGGGGTCAGGGTATCGGAGCATCTCCTGCTCCCTCCTCCTCTGCACAACCATCACCGCATCTGAGAGCTGAACACCCGGGGGCCCCAAAGGGGCGGGGCTACCCGTAAAGATGGCGTTGTCCATCGGAGAGGAGGGGGAGAGGGCCTGTCAGGCTTTCTCCTGAAGCTGATCGGAGGTAGAATCTACATGCTTGGCACTTAAGTGAAGTGGAAGCGAGCACGTAGAATTGATGTGCGTGGCACTGAAAGGGTTAAAGTTATTTTTATACCTTGCAAAAAAAAGTACCAAAGAATCAGTGTTAAAACATAGAAAGCCTAACAGGGCAAAAGCATATATATATATTAAAATGGATTGCTCATCTGTTTTCATCAGGTCTAAGCAGGAATCAGCAGGCCGCATCCAAACTCCAAACAAGATGGCTGCTGTATTCTGGTTTACAATGCAAGTCTTTCTATCCAAAAGCAAAATGTCATTGTCCACCTGTTTCCCTTCCATTCAAGACACAAGTCCATGTGTGTCCTTCGGCTGTCTGCACAAATCTTCTCCTTTCTCTCCCCAGTCCACTGTTTTTCCCAGGTTGACCCTTTGTTTAATTTGCAACATCGCAGGTGACCTCTGATTGGCCCAGACAAACTAACCAAGGTGATACTCTAGGTTAGATAAAACTATCACAGGTAGCCAACTTAATTTGCATGCAAATGCACACCTGAAACTAAAGCTACCAAACCAGTCTTCAGAACAAAGCAAGGTCTCAAACCAACCATGTGGCTACACAAAAGGGTCATCCTATATACAGTGTAATTTCTGATTGTATAAGATTTCTTACAATTTCTATGGGAACAAAATATATAAAAAATTTCATTGCTTCACAAACCCAAAGATTGGTGGAGGCCCCCTTTGCAGGGCAAGTCGTGGAGGCCCCAAGGCACGTGCCCCTTGCCCAACCCTCATAATCCAGCCCTGGTGGCTGCAATTGGCTTGTACTAGGATCGGTCCTTGTACTGATATATTTTCATGCAGGTGGAAGGTGAGAGAATGATACTGTACTCAGGGGTGGGGGTAAGTACTGAAGGTGCCATTGATGTAGCGCTGACCCAGTGGTGTCGAACACTGACAGTAACCCACACAACCCAGGCTGAGGTGATATTTTTGTGTGAGTGCAGGGAAAGTGGGGCAGCATGAAAGAGCACCGAGATAATTGCGGTGTGTGATCTGGGTCATTAAAAAAAAATGTGCCCATGTCCGGGGCATTTCAGATAAAAATAATTTGCCTTTTTGTAACTCCTGCTGTGGTTAATTTAAAACCAAAATGTCCCATGGAGCTGTAGGCTGCCTGCAAAGAGGTGCTGCTGGGTTTCCTGTCCCTGTGCATTGTGGGTTATGTCAGTTGAATACAGGCACAGCTGGGTTGCTGGGAGAGGAAGCTCCAAAATGGCCACTACCAGGAGGAAATCAGTGAAGCAGTGTTTCAGCTTGGAGTGGAGGCAGGGGTAAATGTATAGGTCGGTTAGACAACCAGGTAAATGTACCTAGGTCGGTTAGACAACCAGCCATGGGGCATTCCAGACTGGGATGCCCCATGGCTGGTTGTCTAACTGACCTAGGTTCTTATAGATGCCAGGTGTACCCCCCCTCAATCCGCTATTTTGGTGGAAATGCACTGATGGAGCAAAGCTGTTTCCTGTTCCCTGGAGCGGTGCGGGCATCTGGAGGGAGCGGTGACAAGGAAGCGGAGGTGGCGGGAGCAGTAGCAGGTGGTGGGACAATGCGGCAGCAGCAGACAGCAAGACCCGATCTCTTCCTCCGGTCCGGCAGTGCTGCAGCCACCTCTTGGGGTCCTTCCACTGGCTCCTTGCTGGAGCAGAGGACTGAAGGACTCCATAAAGCTAGATGCAGCACTGGACCTGAAGGCGGAGACAAGGACAATGGCGGTGGACCAGTGGCGATGGACTGGGAGGTGGCAGTGAATATGGCTTTTAACTTCACTGCAATACACAGCAGGTAAAGCGCAATGCATGTGATTTACCTGCGGCTCCCGTAGACTTCTACAGATTGTGCTGCAATTGCACTTTGGGTCAAAACGCCACATGCAGTGTTCTGCAAACCTCTGGGCACCAATGTGAAATGGCCTATTTATTTTCTTGCCGTTTGTGATATGTTGGACACATTTGTGACACTCTCTACTCCCAACACGACGCAAGCGGCTTAGGTGTGAAAGGGGCCTAACACAAAAATGTGCAAAAAATAACATTGTTCTAACTTTTCCCAATAAATGACTCGCACATGTTACAGGTGAGAAACAGAATTTTTCTAGTGAAGTAAAGATAATCTTTAGAAAGTTTGGAATCAACAGCCTCCTATGGTATAGCCCGGAATGTTTTAGGGGGTGTCATTCTAATGGGTCGTATTTGCACATCTGGTGTGAGTGCAGGATGGTTAAGCAATTTTGGTGGAGAGTGTATTTTGTTATAAAGAAGTCCACCAGGTTGCAGTTAGTTCCCTTGGCGCGCCTTGCCCTGCTTAACTTGAAACCTCCAGGTTGCTCCAAGGCTCAGTTTGGGTTGATAAAGCATATTTTAATGGCCGCCAAATTAATAATTGTGCAAGCCTGGAAGAGGCTGGATATCCCACCAGGGAGCCTTATTCCTCGTTAATGAGATGATGTTTTTTGAGAAGATGGCGGCTTCGTTGCAGAGAGACCTGACTCCCTTCTTAGTTATCTGGGAAGGTTGAATATCCCACTTTCACCCGAAGAACTTCGACTGTGAGTTCTTGTTGATTTAAGATTAAAGTTGCCCTGTGGGGCGAGGATGTAGATACCTGGAACCCTTACTTTTTTACTTTTCTACTCCTTATCTCATTCTCTTTTTTTTCTTTCTTTTCTATTCTTTTAGTTTGTCATTTCCTCATTCCGAAGGTCTGACCGGGGCATGTCCCCCGATGTTTTGTTTAATGTATTGTTAAAGATATTGTTTTCATAAACATTATTTACAAAATGCAAAAAATAAATGGTCTGTTGCATGTGCAGTTCATTTTATTGAAAAAGATGTTTTCGGCACTTTTCTGTTTGGTAAAGAAATAAAAGTTCACACCAAAAAACACACCCAAAGTTAAACTTGCTTCACCAAATTAGCATGAGCCCCATTGTGTATGCCGTCCAATGCAAGGAACAGTGCTCAGATGTGCACATTGGAGACATGAAGCACAAGTTACACCAGCATATGGCTCAGCATAAAAGAGCCAATGTAGTATAACTAAATCTGAAAGACACAGGACATTTGAAAACAGGTTCACATTCAGGACACAAAGGAGTACTTAAAAAGAGGTGTGAACGAAGCCATTTATGTTACAAGCCAGGCTTGATTAAAAGTTAGGACTGCATGGTCTTTTGCTTGCTACATACAATTATGTTTTACCATATCTACCACCATAGCTTAATAACACCTCATAAATTATGCAAATGCAATCAACATAACATACGTCCCCTTTACGAGAGGCATGACCTCCTGATGGTGAAAAACATGGTGTGGACTAGAGCAATTTTTGCCAAAGATTATCAGATGACAGTCTTCAAAAAATATAGCAAGTTCAGTTGTGTTGAATTTACTACACTACAGTGCTATGTTAAATGCTAAATGAATAAGAACCTTCACCGGCTTATGCGGAGGGGCCTTGGGATATTTTAGTGAATACTCCATAATTTGCTGCAAATCTCTGCAGTTCAGCACAGAGGTAAAATAAATATATTTAGAACTTTATTGCATTAAAAAGGGAGGCAATCACATTTCTGAGGTCCAGTCAAGTGAGGTAAAGAGGTTCTCCAATAAGGTTGAGATCCTTTCATATATTTACATTTTCCTAACTAAATACCATGAAGCTAAAAACCTGAGGATGTAAGAGAGAGAATTACAGTGGAAAACAAATATTACCCTTTGATTAGAAATGAAGCAATAAAAAACCTTCAAACAGACCTGATGGACATTTGAGTCAATTCAGCGACATTTAATAAATGTGCACTTTAGATGAATATAAAATAGAATCTTTTTACATCTGGAGCTAAATCAACAGCTAGGTAAACAATGAAAGTGAACGGCACATGTATGTATTGTGATCATTATTTTTCTTTTACCGAGTACAAACAAGGTGCAGAACAATAATGTTTTAGAACTGAGATCACAAACATGTGAAATATCACATGGTAGCTATTTGAAACACTCTAGGTGAACGTAGTCATTAAGTGAGAAGGGAAATGTGTTATTCATGGTGGCTGGTGAGGTACAGGGCAGAGGGGCAATCGTTGGCACTGTATTCTCCGAGGCAGCACTGAGCTTATTGCACCTGCACCGTGAACTGCCTCCAGCCTGCCAGCGGAGAAGAGAGGAATCATCACCATATGTTAGCGGGATGCGCTGCACAATCAACTCAAGGACTCTTCTAATCTGCTTAGAAAACCATGAGCCTGCAGATATGAAAAAAGGGGCCAGAAGTAAACCATTGGCAGAGCTTCCCCGTAAACAGCTGAATCCCAAACATTGAAATCAGCTGCAGTTTTCTAGAAATGAAAAAACCTTGTAAAAGTAACTTCAGGAAAAAGAAATTCCATGTGTATTCTCAAATATACGAGGGCACTAATATGGCCATCAGAAGCCCCTCACTCTGGGCTTAATTCAACAGGTATAGGAAAAAAATCATTTTGGTTGGGAAATTGGATCACATGCAAAGAACTTAAGTAACTTCGAGAGATTCAACAAAGCTGACTCATAAAAGTTGTCCAGTGGCTTCCATGCGAAAATGGCTTTAGTAAGCGAAAAATTTTCTTCAAGCTGAAAATGTATAATCTCTGAAAGCGTCTCTGGTGCTGAGAAGCCTTTACCCAAAATGGTGCATCCGCTTTCCACATTTCACACAGCTTTAAAATGATCAGGTGAAGTCCCGATGTAATACTGTATATCATTGTGAATTAGTGACAATTGTTTTTAATGCACTTGTGCAACTAGTCTTATCAGGAGAGACTTAAATAACTTAATTTGTACAGTCTGGAGGAAAGAAGGGAGAGGGGGGACATGATTGAGACATTTAAATATGTGAAAGGATTGAATAAGGTTCAGGAGGGAAGTGTTTTTAAGAAGAAGCTTAATGATAGAACAAGGGGGCACAACCTGAAGCTAGTCGGGGGGAAGATCAGGAGCAATGTTAGAAAATATTATTTTACAGAAAGAGTAGTAGATGCTTGGAACAAACTTCCAGCAGAGGTAGTTGAAAAATCAACAGTCACTGAATTTAACCCTTTTGTTGCCAAGCACGTAACACCTACGTGCTGGCTTGGCTGGGCCTTAAGTGCCAAGTCCGTAGGTGTTACGTGCTTGACTTTCCCTGCTGCTGGTTTAAAAAATAAAAATGAAAAATACTTACCTGACCCCTTGTTGGATCCGGCCAAGTCTCCTCTTTAATTTGGTGCCATCTGATCCCCCGTGGGGGGTCGGATGGCTCCAGGAGAGCCCCCGGAATAGGCAGCCCCCCCCGCTTCTGCAGAAGCAGCTGCTAACTGTAAAAAAATAAAAAAAATAAAAATGACATTCACTTACCTGTGTGTGCGCTGGCTCCCACTGTCCCTCCTCTTCACCTGGGGGGCCTCCGATCCCCCCCCAGGACTTACCGATCTTCAGGAGAGAGCCCGGGAGGCTCTCTCCTCCTCGATGGCAGCCGCCATCTTGCCGCTAAGCCCCGCCCCCTTGGGCTATGACGTCATCCCGGTCCGTCTTCACGCCAAGCCCCGCCCCCTTGGGCTATGACGTCATCCCAGCCCCGATCACCTGTCAGATGCCGGTGATCGGTGCCGGGGAAGGAGGTGGCAGGAGATCCTCTGATCTCCTGCCTCCCCCTTCTCTGGATGCCGATCACCGGCATCTGTCAGCAGAGCGGCGCGGGACAAGAGCTTGCAATCGGAGGTAAGTACAGTACGAAATTTTTTTTTTTTTTTTTTTTTTTTTAAATACTTTTGTGTGGTGTTTTTTTTCAGATAACCCTTTGTGAAATGGTAAGGGGTCCATGAGACCCCTTATACCAATTCACAAGGCTCTGGGTATGGCAGGTCACCTGCGGCGAGCGGGTGACTTGCCATAACCCCCAGCCCCCCATTACCTGCCTCCCCAACGGTCAGGGGGGGGCAGAAGGGCCCGGGCCACTTAGTGGCTATGTAGTCCATGACCCCTATACCAGTTCACAAGGCTGGGGGAGGTGGCAAGTCACCTGCGCTAGCCGTTGACTTGCCATTAACCCCCGGCACCCCCATTACCTGCCTCCCCAAAGCCCGGGGGGGGCAGAAGAGCCCGGGCCCACTGGCTATGCGGGCTTGTAGCCTGCAGGGCCAGGGGCCACAAAAGCTGGCCCCTGCGCCCTGTTCCTCCAAACCCTGCATAGCTGGTCCCGGGCTGGTTACTTCGGGTAAGGGGGGGCCCATGTCATTTTTTTTTTATTGTTTAAGGGTTTTTAACCCTTAAAAATCCCCCCAAAAAATGCCCCCCCCCCTCCTGGGAGGGGGGACCCTATGTCATTTTTTTTTCTCGATTTAACCCTTTGTAGTGTGGATGGTAGTTGTATTTTATTTATAGGAACAGGGGGCTACCGATAAATATGTGGTACCGTTCTAATCGGTGGAAATGGGGCTTTCACATGCAATATGGTTTTCCCAAATCAAATACATTTTTTATTTAAAATAAAGGAGGCAATTTTCTAAAAAAATGTTTTATTTATTTATTTTTTTTTTACTTAATAATAAATAAAATTAATAATAAATAAAATTTACAAACAAGACATTTCATGTTGAAGCCTAAACTCTGCTGCAAAAAATATATATATAATTTTCCTGAAAATTCCAGCAAAAATGACGCAAAACATGGCGCAAAATGGGGAAAAATGACCTGTCAACAGAGGGTGACAAAATCTCAAGTAGGCTGGCAATTAAAAGGGTTAATAGTACCTCTGCATGTTGGCTATTGTTCTGTTCGGGGGACCTTGCGCTTTCAGACTTAGCTTGTTTTTTCTTGTTTGCATATTTATATTTTAGGAAAAGGTGTTTTTTATTCTGCTTTTTTTTACATTTTTTAGGGAAACTCTGCGCAACCAAAGAGTTCTTTGAGGGATTAATTCCAGAAAGATGAGCCCACTACAACAAGCTGGGTACGCTTAGAAAGCTTAACATGTGTACTTTCAGGGATTATGGGGGATATTCCAAATGTAAAGGGTTGTTTTGGTTGAAAAATCACAAGGTGCGCACTTTGTCTGCAGAGCTGAAATTTTCAAGAAAAATTACCGTTATGCTCATGCTTTACTTTGGGGTGTTTGGCAACTCTTCCCTTGACAGAACCTATGCATGTTGGGTATCGTTCTGTTCGGGGGGTGTTGCTTTTTCAGATTATACTTGTTTTTTCTTGTTTGTATATAGTTTTTTTTAGGAAAATGTGGCTTTGATTCTGCTTTTTTATCCTTTTTGTAGGGAAACTCTTTGCAACCAAAGAATACATTGAGGGATTACTTCTAGAAAACTGTGGCCACATCAACAAGCCTGGTACAAATAGAAAGCCTGAGGTGTCTACTTCCAGAGAATATATAGTTTGTGGGGGGTATTTCAAATGTAAAGGGTTGTTTTTCTGGAAAACCTGCAAGGTGCGCATATCACAGTTGTATTTTTTCTGAAAATCCCCTAAAGCTCTGTTTCAGTTTGGGGGAGTCTCCTGGGCAGGAAAAGGTGTCTACCTATACATATGTGGTACCGCTGTAACTGTGAGAAATTGGGGTTTCACACGCAATAAGATTTTATTGACAAACTTACATTTTTTATTACAAAAAAAAACTACAAATTGTAAAAAATTGATTTTTTTTATTTTTTTGCACATATTTCATCAAAAAATATTGAGAATACACCTTAAAAATGACAAACAAGACATTTCATGTTAAAGCTCAGACTCTGCTGAAAAAAACAATATATCCTTTTCCTGGGAAATCCCTGGAAATCCCTTCAAAAATCACATTTGAACATGGGGAGTGCAAAATAGTGCAAAATGGTCTGGCAACAGAGTGTGACAAAAACTCCAGGTAGGCTGGCACTTAAAGGGTTAAACATGCCTGGGATAAGCACACATCTATCCTAAGATAAAGAGTACATACAGTATACACATAAGGGCAGACTAGATGGACCGTATGGTCTCCTTCTGCCGTCAACCTTCTATGTTTCTATGTTTCTAGTCACTTTGTTATAAAAGATCATTCTCATCCAAATAATAGATATGTATTTAGGTATAGATCAAGGTAACTGGACTTGTTGTTTTCATTTGCTTCACAGCCAGAGGTAATACGTGGCACGCTGCAAGGCGCTGTACGCTGAGCCTGGGATACTGATGAATCGTACGCGACATGGCATTGTTCCAGTCGCTCCCCAGATTCGGCTTCAAAAATGTGTAATTGCGCGCCATCTCCGACGTTCACTTGCCACTACCTGACGCTACCTTCCGCTTACAGGGTACTACCTGGCGCTACCCCTTCATGAATACGACCCATAGAATCACACACAACACATACCCATGCTAAAGGGCGGACTGTGGTTAAAAAAACAACCCGGAACGTTTTTGGTCACACAATCCCATGCCATGCAATGTGTCCAGCCCAGTCATAGGAAGCGTGCAGAATCCCCCGAATCACTCCATAACAGGCAGTGAAGCAGAGCACCCCTGGCCCCCAAAAATAACCAATTAAACAGTGCAGCAGAATAACCCACAAATCACCCCATAACAAGCAGTGCAGCAGAGAATCCCCCAAATCACCCCATAACAAGCAGTGCAGCAGATAATACCCCAAATCACCCCATAACAAGCAGTGCAGCAGAGAATCCCCCAAATCACCCCATAACAAGCAGTGCAGCAGAGTATCCCCCAAATCAACCCATAACAAGCAGTGCAGCAGAGTATCCCCCAAATCAACCCATAAAAAGCAGTGCAGCAGGGAATACCCCAAATCACCCCATAACAAGCAGTGCAGCAGAGTATCCCCCAAATCACCCCATAACAAGCAGTGCAGCAGAGTATCCCCCAAATCACCTCATAACAAGCAGTGTAGAAGAGAATCCACCAAATCCCCTCATAACTAGAAGTGTAACGGAGAATCCCCAAATCACCCCATAACAAGCAGTGCCGCAGAAAATCCCCCCGTAACAAGCAGAGCAGCAGAGAATCCCCCAAATCACCCCATAAAAAGCAGTGTAACAAAGAATTCACCAAATCCCCCCATAACAAGCAGAGCAGCAGAGTATCCCCCAAATCACCCCATAAAAAGCAGTGTAGCAGAGCATCCCCCAAATCACCCCATAACAAGCAGTGTAACAAAGAATTCACCAAATCACCCCATAACAAGCAGTGTAGCCGAGCAGCCCCCAAATCAGCCCATAACAAGCAGTGTAACAGAGAATCCCCCAAATCACCCCATAACAAGCAGTGTAGCAGAGAATCACCCAAATCACCCCATAACAAGTAGTGAAGCAGAGATTCCCCCAAATCACCCCATAACAAGCAGTGTAGCAGAGCATCCCCCAAATCACCCCATAACAAGCAGTGTAGCAGAGAATCCCCCAAATCACCCCATAACAAGCAGTGTAGCAGAGAATCACCCAAATCACCCCATAACAAGCAGTGAAGCAGAGAATCTCCCAAATCACCCCATAACAAGCAGTGTAGCAGAGTATCCCCCAAATCACCCCATAACAAGCAGTGAAGCAGAGAATCTCCCAAATCACCTCATAACAAGCAGTGAAGCAGAGAATCCCCCAAATCATCCCATAACAAGAAGTGCAGCAGAAAATCCCCCAAATCACCCCATAACAAGCAGTGTAACAGAGAATCACCCAAATCACCCCATACCAAGCAGTGTAGCAGAGAATCACCCAAATCACCCCATAACAAGCAGTGCAGCAGAGTATCCCCCAAATCAACCCATAACAAGCAGTGCAGCAGAGTATCCCCCAAATCAACCCATAACAAGCAGTGCAGCAGGGAATACCCCAAATCACCCCATAACAAGCAGTGCAGCAGAGTATCCCCCAAATCACCCCATAACAAGCAGTGCAGCAGAGTATCCCCCAAATCACCTCATAACAAGCAGTGTAGAAGAGAATCCACCAAATCCCCTCATAACTAGAAGTGTAACGGAGAATCCCCAAATCACCCCATAACAAGCAGTGCCGCAGAAAATCCCCCCATAACAAGCAGAGCAGCAGATAATCCCCCAAATCACCCCATAAAAAGCAGTGTAACAAAGAATTCACCAAATCCCCCCATAACAAGCAGAGCAGCAGAGTATCCCCCAAATCACCCCATAAAAAGCAGTGTAGCAGAGCATCCCCCAAATCACCCCATAACAAGCAGTGTAACAAAGAATTCACCAAATCACCCCATAACAAGCAGTGTAGCCGAGCAGCCCCCAAATCAGCCCATAACAAGCAGTGTAACAGAGAATCCCCCAAATCAGCCCATAACAAGCAGTGTAGCAGAGAATCACCCAAATCACCCCATAACAAGTAGTGAAGCAGAGAATCCCCCAAATCACCCCATAACAAGCAGTGTAGCAGAGCATCCCCCAAATCACCCCATAACAAGCAGTGTAGCAGAGAATCCCCCAAATCACCCCATAACAAGCAGTGTAGCAGAGAATCACCCAAATCACCCCATAACAAGCAGTGAAGCAGAGAATCTCCCAAATCACCCCATAACAAGCAGTGTAGCAGAGTATCCCCCAAATCACCCCATAACAAGCAGTGTAGCAGAGAATCCCCCAAATCACCCCATAACAAGCAGTGTAGCAGAGAATCCCCCAAATCACCCCATAACAAGCAGTGTAGCAGAGAATCCCCCAAATCACCCCATAACAAGCAGTGTAGCAGAGAATCCCCCAAATCACCCCATAACAAGCAGTGTAACAGAGAATCCCCCAAATCACCCCATAACAAGCAGTGTAGCAGAGAATCCCCCAAATCACCCCATAACAAGCAGTGTAACAGAGAATCCCCCAAATCACCCCATAACAAGCAGTGTAGCAGAGAATCCCCCAAATCACCTCATAACAAGCAGTGTAGCAGAGAATCCCCCAAATCACCCCATAACAAGCAGTGTAGCAGAGAATCACCCAAATCACCCCATAACAAGCAGTGCAGCAGAGAATCCCCCAAATCACCCCATAACAAGCAGTGCAGCAGAGAATCCCCCAAATCACCCCATAACAAGCAGTGCAGCAGAGAATCCCCCAAATCACCCCATAACAAGCAGTGTAGCAGAGAATCCCCCAAATCACCCCATAACAAGCAGTGTAGCAGAGAATCCCCTCTCTCTGGGAAAGGTCAGAGTTTCATTTCCGCCTAAGCCGAAATGCAAGATCCAAAAGATGCAAGCGGGTGAAATAGCTTAACCGGGTCCTGGGGCGTGTTGGCCAGTAATTCATTAAAAAAATTTAAACCAGCTGGGTTTTGCTCCACTTTAAATAATGATAATAATAACAAAATCAGCTTTGGATCAACATAAAGTCTGGAATTTTAAATGCAAAATAAAACATCGGCATGTGAGTTGTAACATCACAAACCATCCAATAAATCACCAGTGCCTGAATTTCCTTTTAATGTCTATTAATAAGGCTGGGCATCCCTAAGGGTTGCTGCAGGATCTAGGTCTGCTTTAAAGTGCATATTGAGGACAGAGGCCTTTGTGCATGCAGTAACAGAAAGGCCTCTATTGGAATCAATATGGTGGTGGTTTGGAGTTTTGCCATGAAAATATTGGGATATTTCAGTAATAATTATTATTTGGGTATTAGAATTGCTACATGTGTGGCCTTGTCATGGGGTCAGATTGGGTGATAGCGGTTAGTGTAAACTGCTAAATCACACCTGGAAATGATTGGGACATAATAAAAATGCCCCCCATCCCTCCCGCCATTTATAGTTAAATAAAAATAGAGAAGAAGAATGGACTATATTCATGGGGTTGAGGTAAGTATTAAGGACATAGTAGATAAGAGGAAGAACAAGATACATGGGGTGACAGTTAATAGTGACAGTTAGCCACAGCCTCCTCATTTGCATATTGATGATGTCACAGTCCTCTCCCCCAATAAAAACCAAGCTCCTGCCCAGGCTCAGTGTCATTCCCTTGACTCACTTCAGAGGTTAACGGCTTTTTGTCATTGGCTCTCTGTGGTTTGGAGGTTGCAAAGATGAGATTCGTTCTCCTTTTTGCCATTTTTCTGGGCTTTTTAAAGCCTTCCATGTGTTTTGGATCCCTGGCTGATATCATCATGAATGCCGCCATCCAGCACGCTAATGTTTATCAGAAGGTGCTGAGAAAGGAAATAGTCAGGGAGACGGAATGCAGTGTGCCCTGCGGGCTGGGCAACCATCTTGTGACCCGCTGCTTTGTGGATGAACGCACAGGCAAGCAAAGCGAATGCCAGGACTTTGAGGTCAACTGCCGCTCAGCCCTGGAATGTGATTTAATCCATCAACATCATGAGGTCGGCCAAACTGTCACTTTGGACTGCCAGGCAGAAGACTTGGTTGGCCGGAATAAGGACGCCATGAATTACATCTGGACAAGGGCTCCTGGAATAATCACAGACCAGGAGGAACTATTTAATGATCCGGTCGCCCACACCCGCACAATGACCATCTCCAAGATGCAGGAAAGTGACGCCGGATCATACCGTTGTGAAATGCACGACGAAGAGGAAAATCTGGTTAAGGTGATGCATTATGCACTTTATGTCTCCAACCCCGCTTTCATGGACCTCAATGTGAATAGACTTCAAGAGGAGCAGAAGCTTGGGGTCCTGCAAACCAAAATGGATGGTCCCCCAAAAACACTGAGGACCTCCTTCTTCCTCCAGGTCATATTCATGGCCAGCATTACTATCGGATTTGCCTTGCTGGTAGCGGTTCCTCTCTTCATCTACCGCTGTTATATGAGGAGGAAGAACAAAAAACAAGCGGAGTTTGAAGTGTAACATCACAAACCATCCGGTGACCTATATCTATTAGGACACTGGCAAGCGAACTAAATCTGATCAAATCGATTGGATAAGATACATCAGCATTTGAACTGTAACACAAACCATCCAATAAATCACCAGTGACATCTGCTACATCGATGAAGTGAACCAAATACGATCAAATCAAAGAAAAGAAACATCAACAGGTGAGTTTGGAGTTTTTCCAGGAAAATATTGGCATATTTATGCATTTACTTAAAATATTATTTGGGTATTAGAATTGCTATATGTGTGGCCTTGGGGTCAGATTGGGTGATAGCGGTTAGTGTAAACTATTAAATCACACCTGGAAATGGTTGGGGTATAATAAAAATGCCCCTCATCCCTCCCGCCAGCTCTGATAGGACATTTATAATTAAATAACAAATTTCCCCAATACCTGAGAGGAGAAGCATCTGGTAAATCTCTGCCAACAACGTTTCCATAGCGACAGGCAGCCACAGCCTGCATTCAGCCTGCTGCCTGTAAGCCTATCAGAGGCCAGCAGATAGCACTGTAGGTTGCATGCTGTGTAAGTTGCTGTGAGCAGTCACAGCTCTTGAACGCCAGCAGCTATATGAAGCAGAGCAATGGCGGATTTATCAGGGTCAGGTGGGGGAGTTGTGGGACCAGAAATCAGGGGCATAACTTGAGGCGCTACAGGGGGTGTGACCACACCAGGGCTTAGAAGATCAGAGGGGCCCCATGATTGTTGCTCCTCCTTATTTATCATATTTGTGCTCACTTGGCATCATTTAGATAAAGGAAACCGCATTTGTCTTTGCTGTTTCAGTCTTTAGGTGTCTAGCTGAATCCAAATGAGTTAAGAGGCAGGAAAAAATTACAGTATGAGCCGTGAAAGGGCCCCATATGTTTGCACCAGGGCCCCATCACATTTAGTTACGCCACTGCCCGGAAAGCCATTAAAGAGGCAAGATGGTGACTAAAGGTTTGTGAAAGAATTGGGTGGGGGCAGATACCTGCAAAGTGGCCGTGCTTAGAGATGTCAACCTGGGAGACCAGTTTACAGGGCATCTCATTGAGTAATAATCAATAGGAAGCCAGAAAGCAGGCAAAAAAGGTGGACGCACCTGGTCAATGTGTCTTCACAGGTCTTGTATTTGTTGTATTTGTTCTGCTCGTCCCCATTGCCAATCATGTGGTGTGGGAGCACAGACCCAGTGGGCTATATACTTATTTTTACTTTTTTAACCTAGGGTGGGCAAGTCAATAGCCCTTCAGTCCGCTTTGAGTGGAGATCCATTTTAAACTGCGCAATCAAGACCCAGACATTGCTGAGAGGCTGGAAAGCCAAGTGTGACACTGGAAGCTAACAAGACAGGTAAGTCAGCATACTTCCTTGTCTGCCTATGTATTTATCCCATTTTATGGTGCTGAGAATGTCCAGGCCTGAGTGCTATGAACCCACTGGCTTCAAGGGTGTGCTAGTGGGCTAGACCTCCTTAGGTGTTCTCTCTAGAAGAAATCATGTGAGCTATAAAGCGGGGGTCTGGGTGCCACATGGAGCTCTTGGGATATCCTGTCCCTTGCAGTGGGGTATCCTGCTCTCTTACTTCCCCTCACATGTCCATGTTTTTTAAAAATAGGTTCCACATTTGCCTTGTGCCAGTAACTTGGTAACACACCATTCACTGGAGAAATCTCCAACAGGAGCAAAGTTTTTTGTTTTTTTTACTATCATGGTGATTGGTGCATTTTTCTGGGGTGCCCCGATTCGAGATGGGAAAACCCCCAGATTGCCCTCAATTATAACTTTTTCCCCAATCCCACAGAGCAGGAACTGGCTCTCGTCCAATCACCTCTGTGCACTGTGTCATGCATATTAATGTGCTGGTGTGGGGTTTCCCACAGTGGTTTGGAATGCCCCTTAGGTAGGTTATTAGCAGGCCCTGGAGACTTTTAGGGCTTCATCAGAGGCTTGAGCCTTGTTTACATATAAAGGGAAATTCCACTTTCCATGGAATTTTTGAAAGTGTATATAGTACTTTCTGTGTGTCAAAAGGAAGTCCTCAAGGTGCTGAGCTTATCTAGTAATTTTTTATTATGTCTGCAAATGTGTGTTCTATGGAAGCAATTTTTATTATTTTTTATTATATATATTTATTAGATTGCAGAAAATAAAAACTGCTTCCATAAAACATAATAAAAATATTTCTAGCTAAGCTCAGCACCTTAAAGACTTCCTTTTGGCACACATAACGTACTGCATACACTTTCCATGGAAAGTGGAGTCTCCCTTTTTATGTGAATCTGGGGACACACACAGCGGGGCATTTGAAATCGGGATGCTCTAGACAGGCGGAAAAAAACTTGGGATAGTGAAAATCCTGGGTTTTGTTCCTCTTTAATACAAAAGTGCCAAATAATAAGCTATTTTAGCTTGAAAAAATGTTGAATTCCAGTACCCTGAAATATGACTTATGCAATAAAAGGTGTGTGCTGTTTTTTTAGGGTCAGATTACATCTTCTTTCTGAGGCCTCTGCAATCTTGAAACCCTCTCTGTGAGTTGGCAGCCCCCTAACCTCCAGCAGCTGTACCCTGGAGTTTCTGAATCTTGGTATGTATTGTCATTTAGGATTTGCTATATACCTAGCTTGTGTTTTGACATACATATGGTTACATTAAAGTTCTTGTAATGGGTAAAATGACATTGACTCACCCCAGGGTCAGTAAGGATCCTGACATGTACTCTAAAGCTGATCCGCAAGATAAGGTAGTGCCAATTCAGGTATGCGCTGTGAAGGACAATCTGGTTATGCTTTAATTCTATCTAGTGAAATGAACGAGCTTTCGATAAATAGAAGCAAACCAGATGGAATACAACCATGCACAGATTGTCATTTTAAGTGCACACCTGTGTGGCCACTATTTTGTCTTACATTAAAGTTACTTAATCTATAAGATTCCTGGGGCGATTAATTCCCTTCCCCGGGGCATCCAAAATCAGGCTTTGTGACCCCCCCAGGTTGCCCCATACGCTTAACTTGTTTTCTGGTCCAACGGCGCATACGCGATCCGCATTCCCGCTATCCCTCTAGCAGGGTGCGTGCCTGTGCCAGGCATTTGTGAATGGAAGGGACGGGCACACTCCATGTTAGAGGGTAGTGGGGGATGTGGCTGCCAGCACGCTTGGAGCCGCTGGCCTTAGATGAAGCCTCAGATGGTGTGAGGTCAGCAGCTCTGAGCGCATCCTGGGGGAAAGGATCAAAACCCAGGATAGTCAAAATCCTGGGTTTTGGTCCACTTTAAATAAATAAATCTGCAACCTTATGTTTCCATCCTTACCCTTTAAATTGTAAGCTCACATTTCCATTGCACTCCCTTATCAACTTGTATCTCTGTCACATCTTTGCATTGCCATGAATGGAGTTAGCTCACCGTGACTGATGGTGAGGGAGACGCCACGTCGGTGGGAGACCGGAAAGAAGCCCAACAAGAGAGCAGCGCTGCGCATGATGCCTGACGGAGAGGGACATGGATCCAGCCTTTCAGATGAGCACTGCTGCCCCGGACTAATAAGAAATCCCTGTGCTGCTGCTTCTGACTTCCTTATCCATTTCCTGCCAGGTTAAGCTGTGTAAATACTGTACAAATAAAGTTTAGATCACTTTTTGAAACTGCTTTGTGTGCATGTCAGAGTTCTTAAAGAGCATCCCAAGTCAGGATGATTACATCATAACTGTTAGGGGTAGATACATGTCCTATGGCTAGTCTAGTCTAGTCTGATGGAGCTTTCCGCCATATCAGACAGACTAGCCATAAGACGTGTATCTACCAGACTAGCACCTGGGTGGTACTTGATATAATCAGAAAATGGAAAGTGGAATTTGATGGAAAAGGGAATGGGAACCCTTGCCCTAACCAGCCATATTGTTACCGCCAGCCATACTGTCACACTAGTTTATATTTTTAATTCCCCCCCCTCCCACCAGTACCTGCCAGCCAGGCACACTGCAGTCCTGCAGAAAACTCACATTTTCTTTATGCTCCTCTGGCAACATCGCCCCTTGTCCTGCAGAAAGGTCATGTGGTGCAGCCGGGCAATCACAGGTGCCATCTTTTTGGAGAAAAACTGGCACCCTCACCAGGGGATCGTGGAAAAGAAGGGGTGCTTTTTTCAGGCTATGGTGGGGGGGACCCTGGCATGCCCCCCTGGAGTGAACCAACACCCATTTTATTTAAAATGAGTGTTGATCAAATAAAATTGACCTGGGGACAGGCTGTCTGAGGGGGTTCTGGACTCTTGGACCCACCTGTGGAGTGCTCTTGATTGGTCCAGATAATTGTTTAATTGCTCTGTTATAAAAAGCATTTGCTGTTCATTTCATGAAGACTCTTATCCGCTACATTCCAATTCCAATTACCTAATTACAATTTTAACATCAGGCCGTCTAGGCCATGAAATTCATGATAACTCTGGCTGACTCACTTCTGTCAGCAGACCATTATATATATATATATATATATATATATATATATATATATATATATAGCATTGGTGAGCTATAACAAGGCATATATATATATATAGTAGCATTGGTGAGCTATAACAAGGCATTACTACATCTTCAATGACCTCTTTGGTCTCTCAATGAACAGGTTTGCATATCTATGATTTATCTGAAAAAAATCACTGCTCCTCTCCTAATGGCTGCTTTCTGTTGTCTCAGACTTGTGGGGAGTCTGTAGCAGTTAACAGTAAATGAGGGCAGCTGTAAATATATTCAAGGCACGATTTCTGGCTCTCCTGGTGTGTATGTTGTGGAGTGAAGGCAGTAGTAGGCCAATTATTCTTGCCACTTGTTTGATGGTTCTTTGTAAGCAAAGTTTTTGCTGCTTGTTCCATTAAACCATATCACAATTAAGGCACATAAGACAGATTCGATGATGGAAGGGTACAATTGTCATAGGACTTCTCGTGATAACCCCACCTTCTTTAACTGTCACAGAAAAAACATTCTCTGCTGTGGCTTAGTTTGTGTCAGGGTGGCATTTTTAGCCCAGTTCTTGGTGATGGTCACTCTAAGAAAGATGGTTTCCTCCACTATCGCAACTTCTTTCTCATGTATGAGGATGGGGGGAGGAACTGGCATAGCCTTCCTAAAATCGAATACCATCTCTACTGTATTTATGGTGTTCAGGACAAGATGGTTCTCCACACACAATTGACTGAGTGCTCCAACTTCCTTCCAGTAGGCATTCTCATCTGTATCTTTTATTAGACCAATAACAGTTCTGTCATCAGTGTACTTGAGGATCTTGGCAGATTCCGCAGACAAATAGCAGTCATTCATATATAGGGAGAAGAGTATTGGAGAAAGTACAAAACCTTGTGGTATGTCCTGTTGGACCAAGTTTGTGAGAAAGTTTTGGATCCAACAACGAATGTTGTGCACTATGCCAATCAGCTTCAGCTTTCTGTCTAGGATGAATAGATTTATAGTATAAAGTCTACAAACAGTACCCTCGCATCTGCATCTGTTTGGTCCATATGTTTTAGGATGTATTCTATGACCATGTTGATAGCGTCATCCAATGACCAATTTGGCCTATAGGCAAAGTGAAGTGGTGGTCAGTTGAGACTTTTAGGTGAGACAGGATGATTCGTTCAAGTTTCTTCATTGCCACAGAGGTCAATGGAACTGGTCTGTAGTCATATGTTTTTTGGAAATTGGAAATTTGTGGAGCTCCTAAAATAAGTTGGTACCTCGCAAGTTTCCAGGGATTATTTGTATATTTCGGTAAAAAATGGAGCCAGCTGTTCTGCATACACTTTCAGACAAGAAGATGACACTCCACCTGGTTCAGTTTGTTTCTCAGGGTTTATTTGCAGCAGAGTTTAAGCTTTAACATGAAATGTCTTGTTTTTTTTTTTCTTGTAATTTTTCTACTGTTTTTTAGAATATTTTTAATATTATATTTAATATTATTTTATTAAAATTGTCTCATTTATTTTAAATAAAACATTTATTTTGTTAAAGAAAACCATATTGCATGTAAAAGCCCATTTCTCCTGATTTAGAACGGTACCACATATCTATCGGTAGCCCCCCTGTTCCTGTCCTGGAAACCCCCCAAACTGAAAAGAGCACTTTATAACATTTACAAATAAAATACAACTACTATCCACACTATAAAGGGTTAATTTAAAAAAAAGTTGGCATGGGGTCCCCCTTTGCGGAGGGGGAGACCCCATTTTTTATGGAATCTTATACCCAGCATAACCAGCCCAGGCACCAGCTATGGGGCTTGTAGAACAGGGTGTGGGAGCCAGCTTTGGTGGCCCCCGACCTGCCAGCTACAAGCCCCAAAGTCTAATAAACCTGGGCTCATCTGCCCCCCCTGGCCTTTGGGGAGGCAGGTAATGGGGGGCTCGTCACACGCTAGCCGCAGGTGACTTGCCAGACCCCGAGCCTTGTGAACTGGTACAGGGGTCTCATGGATCCCTTACCAGTTCACAAAGGGTTAAATGTAAAATAAAACACACAGAATAAAATATATATATTTTTTTAAATACTTACCTCCTATCCATCTTGGAGCACTGTGTCCCACGCTGATCACTTTTGCTTCTGCTCTTTTTTACCTAATAGGGGACAGGGGACAGGTAACATGGACTAATTAAAAAAAAAAAAAGACATAGGGTCCCCCCCTCCCGTCGAGGGGAAACCCACATTTTTAGGTATCCCCCCCAAAAATGGCGTGAGGTCCGCCCTACCCAGCATAACCAGCCAGTCACCAGCTATGGGGGCTTGTAGAACAGGGCGCAAAGATGGTCCCTGGCCCTGCATGCTAAAAGCTGGTATAGCCTGCTTTAATAAAAAATAAATAAAAATTTTACTTTACTCACCTCTGATTGTCAGCTCCTCTGTCCCTCGCTGATCCGATGACAGATGCGGTGATGGGGGGTCAGGGGATCGGAGCATCTCCTGCTCCCTCCTCCTCTGCACAACCATCATCGCATCTGAGAGCTGAACACCCGGGGGCCCCAAAGGGGCGGGGCTACCCGTAAAGGTGGCGGCGTCCATCGGAGAGGAGGGGGAGAGGGCCTGTCAGGCTTTCTCCTGAAGCTGATCGGAGGTAGAATCTACATGCTTGGCACTTAAGTGAAGTGGAAGCGAGCACGTAGAATCTATGTGCTTGCCACTGAAAGGGTTAAAGTTATTTTTATACCTTGCAAAAAAAATGTACCAAAGAATCAGTGTTAAAACATAGAAAGCCTAACAGGGCAAAAGCATATATATATATATATATTAAAATGGATTACTCATCTGTTTTCATCAGGTCTAAGCAGAAATCAGCAGGCCGCATCCAAACTCCAAACAAGATGGCTGCTGTATTCTGGTTTACAATGCAAGTCTTTCTATCCAAAAGCAAAATGTCATTGTCCACCTGTTTCCCTTCCATTCAAGACACAAGTCCATGTGTGTCCTTCGGCTGTCTGCACAAATCTTCTCCTTTCTCTCCCCAGTCCACTTTTTTCCCAGGTTGACCCTTTGTTTAATTTGCAACATCGCAGGTGACCTCTGATTGGCCCAGACAAACTAACTAAGATGATACTCTAGGTTAGATAAAACTATCACAGGTAGCCAACTTAATTTGCATGCAAATGCACACCAGAAACTAAAGCTACCAAAAGGTCTCAAACCAACCATGTGGCTACACAAAAGGGTCATTCTATATACAGTGTAATTTCTGATTGTATAAGATTTCTTACAATTTCCATGGGAACAAAATATATAAAAAATGTCATTGCTTCACAAAGCCAAAGATAGGTGGAGGCCCCCTTTGCAGGGCAAGTCGTGGAGGCCCCAAAGCACGTGCCCCTTACGCAACCCTCATAATCCAGCCCTGGTGGCTGCAATTGGCTTGTACTAGGATCGGTCCTTGTACTGATATATTTTCATGCAGGTGGAAGGTGGTGAGAGAATGATACTGTACTCAGGGGTGGGGTTAGTACTGAAGGTGCCATTGATGTAGCGCTGACCCAGTGGTGTCATACACTGACAGTAACCCACACAACCCAGGCTGAGGTGATATTTTTGTGTGAGTGCAGGGAAAGTGGGGCAGCATGAAAGAGCACCGAGATAATTGCGGTGTGTGATCTGGGTAATTAAAAAAAAATGCGCCCATGTCCAGGGCATTTCAGATAAAAATAATTTGCCTTTTTTGTAACTCCTGCTGTGGTTTATTTAAAACCAAAATGTCCCATGGAGCTGTAGGCTGCCTGCAAAGAGGTGCTGCTGGGTTTCCTGCCCCTGTGCATTGTGGGTTATGTCAGTTGAATACAGGCACAGCTGGGTTGCTGGGAGAGGAAGCTCCAAAATGGCCACTACCAGGAGGAAATCAGTGAAGCAGTGTTTCAGCTTGGAGTGGAGGCAGGGGTAAATGTATAGGTCGGTTAGACAACCAGCTAAATGTACCTAGGTCGGTTAGACAACCAGCCATGGGGCATTCCAGACTGGGATGCCCCATGGCTGGTTGTCTAACTGACCTAGGTTCTTTTACATGCCAGGTGTACCCTCCTCAATCCGCTATTTTGGTGGAAATGCACTGATGGAGCAAAGCTGTTTCCTGTTCCCTGGAGCGGTGCGGGCATCTGGAGGCAGCGGTGACAAGGAAGCGGAGGTGGCGGGAGCAGTAGCAGGTGGTGGGACAATGCGGCAGCAGCAGACAGCAAGACCCGACCTCTTCCTCCGGTCCGGCAGTGCTGCAGCCACCTCTTGGGGTCCTTCCACTGGCTCCTTGCTGGAGCAGAGGACTGAAGGACTCCATAAAGCTAGATGCACTGGACCTGAAGGCGGAGACAAGGACAATGGCAGTGGACCAGTGGCGATGGACTGGGAGGTGGCAGTGAGTATGGCTTTTAACTTCACTGCAATACACAGCAGGTAAAGCGCAATACATGTGATTTACCTGCGGCGCCCGTAGACTTCTACAGATTGTGCTGCAATTGCACTTTGGGTCAAAACGCCACATGCAGTGTTCTGCAAACCTCTGGGCACCAATGTGAAATGGCCTATTTATTTTCCTGCCGTTTGTGATATGTTGGACACATTTGTGACACTCTCTACTCCCAACACGACGCAAGCGGCTTAGGTGTGAAAGGGGCCTAACACAAAAATGTGCAAAAAATAACATTGTTCTAACTTTTCCCAATAAATGACTCGCACACGTTACAGGTGAGAAACAGAATTTTTCTAGTGAGGTAAAGATCTTTAGAAAGTTTGGAATCAACAGCCTCCTATGGTATAGCCCGGAATGTTTTAGGGGGTGTCATTCTAATGGGTCGTATTTGCACATCTGGTGTGAGTGCAGGGTGGTTAAGCAATTTTGATGGAGAGTGTATTTTGTAATAAAGAAGTCCACCGGGTTGCAGTTAGTTCCCTTGGCGCGCCTTGCCCTGCTTAACTTGAAACCTCCAGGTTGCTCCAAGGTCCAGTTTGGGTTGATAAAGCATATTTTAAAGGCTGCCAAATTAATAATTGCGCAAGCCTGGAAGAGGCTGGATATCCCACCAGGGAGCCTTATTCCTCGTTAATGAGATGATGTTTTTTGAGCATATGGCGGCTTTGTTGCAGGGAGACCTGACTCCCTTCTTAGTTATCTGGGAAGGTTGAATATCCCACTTTCACCCGAAGAACTACGACCGTGAGTTCTTGTTGATTTAAGATTAAAGTTGCCCTGCGGGGCGAGGAGGTAGATACCTGGAACCCTTAGTTTTTTACTTTTCTACTCCTTATCTCGTTCTCTTTTTTTTCTTTCTTTTCTATTCTTTTAGTTTGTCATTTCCTCATTCCGAAGGTCTGACCGGGGCATGTCCCCCGATGTTTTGTTTAATGTATTGTTAAAGATATTGTTTTCATAAACATTATTTACAAAATGCAAAAAATAAATGGTCTGTTGCATGTGCAGTTCATTTTATTGAAAAAGATGTTTTTGGCACTTTTCTGTTTGGTAAAGAAATAAAAGTTCACACCAAAAGACACACCCAAAGTTAAACTTGCTTCACCAAATTAGCATGAGCCCCATTGTGTATGCCATCCAGTGCAAGGAACAGTGCTCAGATGTGCACATTGGAGACATGAAGCACAAGTTACACCAGCATATGGCTCAGCATAAAAGAGCCAATGTAGTATAACTAAATCTGAAAGACACAGGACATTTGAAAACAGGTTCACATTCAGGACACAAAGGAGTACTTCAAAAGAGGTGTGAACAAAGCCATTTATGTTACAAGCCAGGCTTGATTAAAAGTTAGGGCTGCATGGTCTTTTGCTTGCTACATAAAATGATGTTTGCCAGACAGAGACTGCCATTTGGAAGGGAAGTATTGCTTTATATAAATAAGATTGTTTAAAGCGAGTTCAGGAGCTTTTGCGAGTTCCAGTTGTATTTTCAAGTGAAGTTGTATTATAAGTGAGGGGACTTTTTATTAAGGGAAGGTAGAGGGAAAAAAAAAGAGAATTGTTTTTTTTTTTCCTCTTTCTTTCTTGTATTGCAGGCTTTAGCCTTGCATTTGATTACATTGGTTGCTCCCATCTGATAGAAAGCAGTTACCTGAGTGGGGGTGGTCCTGCCTAATTAGCAGCCTATTTAGTTCAGCTGAGCCCAGCCTTCTGACTGTTTGCCAGACAGAGACTGCCATTTGGAAGGGAAGTATTGCTTTATATAAATAAGATTGTTTAAAGCGAGTTCAGGAGCTTTTGCGAGTTCCAGTTGTATTTTCAAGTGAAGTTGTATTATAAGTGAGGGGACTTTTTATTAAGGGAAGGTAGAGGGAAAAAAAAAGAGAATTGTTTTTTTTTTTCCTCTTTCTTTCTTGTATTGCAGGCTTTAGCCTTGCATTTGATTACATTGGTTGCTCCCATCTGATAGAAAGCAGTTACCTGAGTGGGGGTGGTCCTGCCTAATTAGCAGCCTATTTAGTTCAGCTGAGCCCAGCCTTCTGACTGTTTGCCAGACAGAGACTGCCATTTGGAAGGGAAGTATTGCTTTATATAAATAAGATTGTTTAAAGCGAGTTCAGGAGCTTTTGCGAGTTCCAGTTGTATTTTCAAGTGAAGTTGTATTATAAGTGAGGGGACTTTTTATTAAGGGAAGGTAGAGGGAAAAAAAAAGAGAATTGTTTTTTTTTTTCCTCTTTCTTTCTTGTATTGCAGGCTTTAGCCTTGCATTTGATTACATTGGTTGCTCCCATCTGATAGAAAGCAGTTACCTGAGTGGGGGTGGTCCTGCCTAATTAGCAGCCTATTTAGTTCAGCTGAGCCCAGCCTTCTGACTGTTTGCCAGACAGAGACTGCCATTTGGAAGGGAAGTATTGCTTTATATAAATAAGATTGTTTAAAGCGAGTTCAGGAGCTTTTGCGAGTTCCAGTTGTATTTTCAAGTGAAGTTGTATTATAAGTGAGGGGACTTTTTATTAAGGGAAGGTAGAGGGAAAAAAAAAGAGAATTGTTTTTTTTTTTCCTCTTTCTTTCTTGTATTGCAGGCTTTAGCCTTGCATTTGATTACATTGGTTGCTCCCATCTGATAGAAAGCAGTTACCTGAGTGGGGGTGGTCCTGCCTAATTAGCAGCCTATTTAGTTCAGCTGAGCCCAGCCTTCTGACTGTTTGCCAGACAGAGACTGCCATTTGGAAGGGAAGTATTGCTTTATATAAATAAGATTGTTTAAAGCGAGTTCAGGAGCTTTTGCGAGTTCCAGTTGTATTTTCAAGTGAAGTTGTATTATAAGTGAGGGGACTTTTTATTAAGGGAAGGTAGAGGGAAAAAAAAAGAGAATTGTTTTTTTTTTTCCTCTTTCTTTCTTGTATTGCAGGCTTTAGCCTTGCATTTGATTACATTGGTTGCTCCCATCTGATAGAAAGCAGTTACCTGAGTGGGGGTGGTCCTGCCTAATTAGCAGCCTATTTAGTTCAGCTGAGCCCAGCCTTCTGACTGTTTGCCAGACAGAGACTGCCATTTGGAAGGGAAGTATTGCTTTATATAAATAAGATTGTTTAAAGCGAGTTCAGGAGCTTTTGCGAGTTCCAGTTGTATTTTCAAGTGAAGTTGTATTATAAGTGAGGGGACTTTTTATTAAGGGAAGGTAGAGGGAAAAAAAAAGAGAATTGTTTTTTTTTTTCCTCTTTCTTTCTTGTATTGCAGGCTTTAGCCTTGCATTTGATTACATTGGTTGCTCCCATCTGATAGAAAGCAGTTACCTGAGTGGGGGTGGTCCTGCCTAATTAGCAGCCTATTTAGTTCAGCTGAGCCCAGCCTTCTGACTGTTTGCCAGACAGAGACTGCCATTTGGAAGGGAAGTATTGCTTTATATAAATAAGATTGTTTAAAGCGAGTTCAGGAGCTTTTGCGAGTTCCAGTTGTATTTTCAAGTGAAGTTGTATTATAAGTGAGGGGACTTTTTATTAAGGGAAGGTAGAGGGAAAAAAAAAGAGAATTGTTTTTTTTTTTTCCTCTTTCTTTCTTGTATTGCAGGCTTTAGCCTTGCATTTGATTACATTGGTTGCTCCCATCTGATAGAAAGCAGTTACCTGAGTGGGGGTGGTCCTGCCTAATTAGCAGCCTATTTAGTTCAGCTGAGCCCAGCCTTCTGACTGTTTGCCAGACAGAGACTGCCATTTGGAAGGGAAGTATTGCTTTATATAAATAAGATTGTTTAAAGCGAGTTCAGGAGCTTTTGCGAGTTCCAGTTGTATTTTCAAGTGAAGTTGTATTATAAGTGAGGGGACTTTTTATTAAGGGACTTTATATTGGGACTTCAAGTGTTCTTATTGCCTATGTGCTAAAATAAGAAGGTAAAAGTCAAAGTTGCTGCATCTGTGAGTACTAAAATTGTTTTTACTGCTGTATTGTAACTAGGATAATGGCTAGCAATATTGGAGGTCTACTTCAGTGCACAGTTTGTCATATGTATACACTTCAGGAGCAGCAGTTCCCGGGTGAATACCTCTGTGGTAAATGTGAGCAAATTGCAAACCTGGAAGCTCGGGTTAGAGATCTGGAGGAGCAAAATGCAAGACTGAGGAGGATTGACAATATGGAAAAGAGTTTTCTGCTCACTGAGCAGGTAGTAAATGGGGTAGATACAGAGGGTGGAGAAATGGGTCAGGAGGAGCAGATAAGTAGCTGGGTAAATGTAGATAGAGGGAGTAGAAAGGGTGCACAGAAAAGGAAGGCCATTCCTGTGTCTGCGCACCCTAGCAAAATTGCCAAGTTGGGTAATGATGCAAGAGTGTCAGTCTCAGAAATGGCAGCCCTAGCAGATACTGTTCTCCCTAACAGCCGGGAGAACAGCCCAGCTAGTGAGTGGGTGGTTGGGACTGCAGGTAGGACTAGACAGTTAGTGGTCATAGGGGATTCTATTATCAGGCGGACTGATAGAATAATTTGTCACCAAGACCGCCTCAACCGAATGGTTGGCTGTCTCCCTGGTGCCAGGGTTCGGCATGTGGTGGAAAGGGTGGACAAATTACTGGGAGGGGCTGGGGATGACCCAGCGGTCGTGGTCCATGTGGGGACCAATGACAGAATTAATAGGAAATGGAGGATCCTTAAGAATACATTTAAGGAATTAGGCACCAAGTTGAAGGGAAGGACCTCCAAGGTTGTATTCTCTGGAATACTGCCAGTGCCATGCGCTACACATGAGAGACAGCGGGAGCTTAGAGAGTTAAACGCATGGCTCAAGTCCTGGTGCAGGGCAGAGGGATTTGGGTTCCTAGAGCACTGGGCTGACTTTTCATTGGGGTACAAACTGTATTCTAAAGATAATTTGCACCTGAATGGAAGGGGGGCTGCTGTGCTGGGTAAGAGGATACTAGAGGGGGTGGAGAGTTATTTAAACTAGTGATGAGGGGGGAGGGCAAGAGTGAAAATAAAAGTGAAGACAGGTTACTTAGGGGACAGCATATGATGGTGGGTGGAGAATTAGAAGGGGGGAGGACTGCTATGATGGATAAGGAGATCCATGAGTTGCAAACCAGCAGTAACAAATTAGACGGATGCATTACTGCAGGAACTAATATACCCCAATGTGTCAAACTAGATAGGAACATAAAGTGTATGTTCACAAATGCCAGAAGTCTGGCAAGTAAAGTGGGGGAGCTTGAGGCTCTGGTGCTGGCAGAGAATATTGATGTTGTTGGTGTGGCTGAGACATGGCTGGATTCCACACATGACTGGACTGTCAATCTACAAGGTTTTGCTCTTTTTCGGAAAGACAGAGCAAAAAGGAAAGGGGGTGGCGTGTGTCTTTATGTAAAGCAAGAACTCAAAGCATATATTAATGAGGGGATACTAGCAGAAGATTGTGAGGATGTAGAATCCTTGTGGGTAGAAGTAGGGGGCGATATAAACAATGCTAAAATACAGTTTGGTGTTATCTATAGGCCCCCAAATATAACTGAGGAAATAGAGGGTCAACTGCATAAACAGCGGGCATCACAGGCTGGTACAGTGGTGGTGATGGGGGACTTCAACTATCCAGGAATCGACTGGAGACATGGTTCTGCTTCCACTACAAGGGGGAGAGCATTCCTCAGCTTGCTACAAGATAATTATATGAATCAGTTCGTGGAGGCATCAACTAGGGGTGATGCTATTCTAGATCTTGTAATATCAAATAATGATGACCTGATGGGGGCAGTAACAGTCCGTGAAAATCTTGGTAACAGCGACCACAATATAATTGTATTTAACATAAACTGTAAGAAAGATTTTCTTCCTGGGAAGGCAAAAACATTAAATTTTAGAAAGGCCAACTTCCCCAGGCTCAGAGCTGCACTCCAGGACATTGACTGGGAGCATCTGTTCAGGAATAAGGATACAGATGCCAAATGGGAGTGCTTTAAATCAATTGTGAGTAGCAACGTTGCAAAATGTATTCCTACGGGTAACAAATATAAGCGGCTAAAGTTAAACCCCTCATGGCTGACACCTGCGGTTAAAAGGGCAATAAAGAACAAAAAAAGGGCATTTAAGCATTACAAGGCTGAACTCTCAGCTGTAACACTTGAACAGTATAAACTAGTAAATAAAGTGTGTAAGAAAGAAATAAGATTGGCAAAAGCACAAAATGAACGAGATGTGGCCAAAGAAAGCAAAACAAACCCTAAACGATTTTTCAAATATATTAATTCAAAGAAAACTAAATCAGAACAGGTAGGTGCCCTAATTAATGGTAATGGGGAAATGGTCACTGGGGATGAGGATAAGGCAGAGCTGTTAAATGGATTCTTTAGCTCTGTGTACACAAGAGAAGCGCAAGGAGCCAACACAGGAGATGCCACTGATAGTAATAGCCCAAGTATAATAATTAACAAGCTAAACGTGGATATCATCCAAGAAAAACTCAATAATTTAAATGTGAATAAGACTGGAGGTCCAGATGGACTTCACCCAAGAGTTCTCAAAGAACTCAGTTCCGTTATCTCGTCACCTCTGTTGTTGATCTTTAAAGACTCACTAGCAACTGGTATAGTGCCAAGGGACTGGCGCAGGGCAAATGTGGTGCCCATTTTTAAAAAGGGCTCTAGGTCTTCTCCGGGCAATTACAGACCTGTTAGCTTAACATCCATTGTGGGGAAATTGCTAGAGGGGCTATTAAGGGACTACATACACGAATATGTAACTATCCATAATATTATAAGTGACAACCAACACGGTTTTACTAAGGACAGAAGCTGCCAAACTAACCTGATTGGCTTCTATGAGGAGGTGAGTAGAAGCCTGGACAGAAGGGCGGCTGTGGATATAGTTTTTCTGGATTTTGCAAAAGCATTTGACACTGTCCCCCATAGACGCTTATTGGGGAAATTGAGATCTTCAGGATTAGAAAACGCAGTTTGTAACTGGATTGAAAACTGGCTGAAGGATCGTGTGCAGAGAGTTGTGGTTAATGATACCTACTCTGAATGGTTACCAGTTGTAAGCGGTGTACCCCAGGGTTCAGTGCTGGGCCCACTATTATTCAACTTGTTTATAAACGACATAGAAGATGGAATTAAAAGCACTGTCTCTATTTTTGCAGATGACACAAAGATATGTAGCACAGTGCAGTCTATTGAAGATGTTCACAAGCTTCAGGCTGACTTGGACACATTGAGTGTCTGGGCATCCACTTGGCAAATGAAGTTCAATGTGGAAAAATGTAAAGTCATGCACTTGGGGTCTAATAACCCAAAGGCAACATATGTCCTTGGGGGAGTAAAACTGGGAGAGTCACTTGTTGAGAAGGATCTGGGGGTACTAGTAGATCACAGACTAAATAACAGCATGCAATGCCAAGCAGCTGCTTCCAAGGCCACCAAGATATTATCATGCATTAAAAGAGGCATGGAATCACGGGATAGAGATGTAATTTTGCCTCTTTACAAGGCACTGGTGCGCCCTCACCTGGAATATGCCGTCCAGTTCTGGGCACCCGTTCATAGAAAGGACGCCCTGACTCTGGAAAGGGTGCAAAGGAGAGCCACCAAACTAATAATGGGAATGAAAGATCTTAGTTATGAGGAAAGATTACGAGAATTAAATCTGTTTAGTCTTGAGAGGAGGCGATTGCGGGGGGACATGATTAACTTGTATAAATATATAAATGGACCATACAAAAAATATGGGGGAACACTATTTCACGTAAAATCCTCTCTAAGGACAAGGGGGCACTGCCTTCGATTGGAAAAAAAGAAATTTAGTCTCCGGAGGCGACAATCGTTTTTTACCATAAGAACTATAAATCTATGGAATAGCCTCCCACAGAAGCTTGTTACAGCATCAACCGCTGACAGCTTCAAAAAAGGATTAGATGCTTATTTTGAAGAAAATAACATTAACAGTTACTACTAGTGGTTATCAATAAAAAAAAAAAACATAGACAAAAAATTAAATAAGTGGCTTCCCCTATGAAATAAAAAATAACTTCCCCCTACCCCAACACCCTTGGTTGAACTTGATGGACATATGTCTTTTTTCAACCGTATTAACTATGTAACTATGTAACTATGTAACTATGTAACTATGTAACTATGTAACTATGTAACTATGTAACTATGTAACTATGTAACTATGTAACTATGTAACTATGTAACTATGTAACTATGTAACTATGTAACTATGTAACTATGTAACTATGTAACTATGTAACTATGTAACTATGTAACTATGTAACTATGTAACTATGTAACTATGTAACTATGTAACTATGTAACTATGTAACTATGTAACTATGTAACTATGTAACTATGTAACTATGTAACTATGTAACTATGTAACTATGTAACTATGTAACTATGTAACTATGTAACTATGTAACTATGTAACTATGTAACTATGTAACTATGTAACTATGTTTTACCATTTCTACCACCATAGCTTAATAACACCTCATATATTATGCAAATGCAATCAACATAACATACGTCCCCTTTACGAGAGGCATGACCTCCTGATGGTGAAAAACATGGTGTGGACTAGAGCAATTTTTGCCAAAGATTATCAGATGACAGTCTTCAAAAAATATAGCAAGTTCAGTTGTGTTGAATTTACTACACTACAGTGCTATGTTAAATGCTAAATGAATAAGAACCTTCACCGGCTTATGCGGAGGGGCCTTGGGATATTTTAGTGAATACTCCATAATTTGCTGCAAATCTCTGCAGTTCAGCACAGAGGTAAAATAAATATATTTAGAACTTTATTGCATTAAAAAGGGAGGCAATCACATTTCTGAGGTCCAGTCAAGTGAGGTAAAGAGGTTCTCCAATAAGGTTGAGATCCTTTCATATATTTACATTTTCCTAACTAAATACCATGAAGCTAAAAACCTGAGGATGTAAGAGAGAGAATTACAGTGGAAAACAAATATTACCCTTTGATTAGAAATGAAGCAATAAAAAACCTTCAAACAGACCTGATGGACATTTGAGTCAATTCAGCGACATTTAATAAATGTGCACTTTAGATGAATATAAAATAGAATCTTTTTACATCTGGAGCTAAATCAACAGCTAGGTAAACAATGAAAGTGAACGGCACATGTATGTATTGTGATCATTATTTTTCTTTTACCGAGTACAAACAAGGTGCAGAACAATGTTTTAGAACTGAGATCACAAGCATGTGAAATATCACATGGTAGCTATTTGAAACACTAGGTGAACGTAGTCATTAAGTGAGAAGGGAAATGTGTTATTCATGGTGGCTGGTGAGGTACAGGGCAGAGGGGCAATCGTTGGCACTGTATTCTCCGAGGCAGCACTGAGCTTATTGCACCTGCACCGTGAACTGCCTCCAGCCTGCCAGCGGAGAAGAGAGGAATCATCACCATATGTTAGCGGGATGCGCTGCACAATCACTCAAGGACTCTTCTAATCTGCTTAGAAAACCATGAGCCTTCACATATGAAAAAAGGGGCCAGAAGTAAACCATTGGCAGAGCTTCCCCGTAAACAGCTGAATCCCAAACATTGAAATCAGCTGCAGTTTTCTAGAAATGAAAAAACCTTGTAAAAGTAACTTCAGGAAAAAGAAATTCCATGTGTATTCTCAAATATACGAGGACACTAATATGGCCATCAGAAGCCCCTCACTCTGGGCTTAATTCAACAGGTATAGGAAAAAAATCATTTTGGTTGGGAAATTGGATCACATGCGAAGAACTTAAGTAACTTCGAGAGATTCAACAAAGCTGACTCATAAAAGTTGTCCAGTGGCTTCCATGCGAAAATGGCTTTAGTAAGCGAAAAATTTTCTTCAAGCTGAAAATGTATAATCTCTGAAAGCGTCTCTGGTACTGAGAAGCCTTTACCCAAAATGGTGCATCCGCTTTCCACATTTCACACATCTTTAAAATGATCAGGTGAAGTCCCGATGTAATACTGTATACCATTGTGAATTAGTGACAATTGTTTTTAATGCACTTGTGCAACTAGTCTTATCAGGAGAGACTTAAATAACTTAATTTGTACAGTCTGGAGGAAAGAAGGGAGAGGGGGGACATGATTGAGACATTTAAATATGTGAAAGGATTGAATAAGGTTCAGGAGGGAAGTGTTTTTAAGAAGAAGCTTAATGATAGAACAAGGGGGCACAACCTGAAGCTAGTCAGGGGGAAGATCAGGAGCAATGTTAGAAAATATTATTTTACAGAAAGAGTAGTAGATGCTTGGAACAAACTTCCAGCAGAGGTAGTTGAAAAATCAACAGTCACTGAATTTAACCCTTTTGTTGCCAAGCACGTAACACCTACGTGCTGGCTTGGCTGGGCCTTAAGTGCCAAGTCCGTAGGTGTTACGTGCTTGACTTTCCCTGCTGCTGGTTTAAAAAATAAAAATGAAAAATACTCACCTGACCCCTTGTTGGATCCGGCCAAGTCTCCTCTTTAATTTGGTGCCATCTGATCCCCCGTGGGGGGTCGGATGGCTCCAGGAGAGCCCCCGGAATAGGCAGCCCCCCCCCGCTTCTGCAGAAGCAGCTGCTAACTGTAAAAAAATAAAAAAAATAAAAATGACATTCACTTACCTGTGTGTGCGCTGGCTCCCACTGTCCCTCCTCTTCACCTGGGGGGCCTCCGATCCCCCCCCAGGACTTACCGATCTTCAGGAGAGAGCCCGGGAGGCTCTCTCCTCCTCGATGGCAGCCGCCATCTTGCCGCTAAGCCCCGCCCCCTTGGGCTATGACGTCATCCCAGTCCGTCTTCACGCCAAGCCCCGCCCCCTTGGGCTATGACATCATCCCAGCCCCGATCACCTGTCAGATGCCGGTGATCGGTGCCGGGGAAGGAGGTGGCAGGAGATCCTCTGATCTCCTGCCTCCCCCTTCTCTGGATGCCGATCACCGGCATCTGTCAGCAGAGCGGCGCGGGACAAGAGCTTGCAATCGGAGGTAAGTACAGTAAAAAATTTTTTTTTTTTTTTTTTTATAAAATACTTTTGTGTGGTGTTTTTTTTCAGATAACCCTTTGTGAAATGGTAAGGGGTCCATGAGACCCCTTATACCAATTCACAAGGCTCTGGGTATGGCAGGTCACCTGCGGCGAGCGGGTGACTTGCCATAACCCCCAGCCCCCCATTACCTGCCTCCCCAACGGCCAGGGGGGGGCAGAAGGGCCCGGGCCACTTAGTGGCTATGTAGTCCATGACCCCTATACCAGTTCACAAGGCTGGGTGAGGTGGCAAGTCACCTGCGCTAGCCGTTGACTTGCCATTAACCCCCGGCACCCCCATTACCTGCCTCCCCAAAGCCCGGGGGGGGCAGAAGAGCCCGGGCCCACTGGCTATGCGGGCTTGTAGCCTGCAGGGCCAGGGGCCACAAAAGCTGGCCCCTGCGCCCTGTTCCTCCAAACCCTGCATAGCTGGTCCCGGGCTGGTTACTTCGGGTAAGGGGGGGCCCATGTCATTTTTTTTTTATTGTTTAAGGGTTTTTAACCCTTAAAAATCCCCCCAAAAAATGCCCCCCCCCCCCTCCTGGGAGGGGGGACCCTATGTCATTTTTTTTTCTCGATTTAACCCTTTGTAGTGTGGATGGTAGTTGTATTTTATTTATAGGAACAGGGGGCTACCGATAAATATGTGGTACCGTTCTAATCGGTGGAAATGGGGCTTTCACATGCAATATGGTTTTCCCAAATCAAATACATTTTTTATTTAAAATAAAGGAGGCAATTTTCTAAAAAAATGTTTTATTTATTTATTTTTTTTTTACTTAATAATAAATAAAATTAATAATAAATAAAATTTACAAACAAGACATTTCATGTTGAAGCCTAAACTCTGCTGCAAAAAATATATATATAATTTTCCTGAAAATTCCAGCAAAAATGACGCAAAACATGGCGCAAAATGGGGAAAAATGACCTGTCAACAGAGGGTGACAAAATCTCAAGTAGGCTGGCAATTAAAAGGGTTAATAGTACCTCTGCATGTTGGCTATTGTTCTGTTCGGGGGACCTTGCGCTTTCAGACTTAGCTTGTTTTTTCTTGTTTGCATATTTATATTTTAGGAAAAGGTGTTTTTTATTCTGCTTTTTTTTACATTTTTTAGGGAAACTCTGCGCAACCAAAGAGTTCTTTGAGGGATTAATTCCAGAAAGATGAGCCCACTACAACAAGCTGGGTACGCTTAGAAAGCTTAACATGTGTACTTTCAGGGATTATGGGGGCTATTCCAAATGTAAAGGGTTGTTTTGGTTGAAAAATCACAAGGTGCGCACTTTGTCTGCAGAGCTGAAATTTTCAAGAAAAATTACCGTTATGCTCATGCTTTACTTTGGGGTGTTTGGCAACTCTTCCCTTGACAGAACCTATGCATGTTGGGTATCGTTCTGTTCGGGGGGTGTTGCTTTTTCAGATTATACTTGTTTTTTCTTGTTTGTATATAGTTTTTTTCGGAAAATGTGGCTTTGATTCTGCTTTTTTATCCTTTTTTTAGGGAAACTCTTTGCAACCAAAGAATACATTGAGGGATTACTTCTAGAAAACTGTGGCCACATCAACAAGCCTGGTACAAATAGAAAGCCTGAGGTGTCTACTTCCAGAGAATATATAGTTTGTGGGGGGTATTTCAAATGTAAAGGGTTGTTTTTCTGGAAAACCTGCAAGGTGCGCATATCACAGTTGTATTTTTTCTGAAAATCCCCTAAAGCTCTGTTTCAGTTTGGGGGAGTCTCCTGGGCAGGAAAAGGTGTCTACCTATACATATGTGGTACCGCTGTAACTGTGAGAAATTGGGGTTTCACACGCAATAAGATTTTATTGACAAACTTACATTTTTTATTACAAAAAAAAACTACAAATTGTAAAAAATTGATTTTTTTTATTTTTTTGCACATATTTCATCAAAAAATATTGAGAATACACCTTAAAAATGACAAACAAGACATTTCATGTTAAAGCTCAGACTCTGCTGAAAAAAACAATATATCCTTTTCCTGGGAAATCCCTGGAAATCCCTTCAAAAATCACATTTGAACATGGGGAGTGCAAAATAGTGCAAAATGGTCTGGCAACAGAGTGTGACAAAAACTCCAGGTAGGCTGGCACTTAAAGGGTTAAACATGCCTGGGATAAGCACACATCTATCCTAAGATAAAGAGTACATACAGTATACACATAAGGGCAGACTAGATGGACCGTATGGTCTCCTTCTGCCGTCAACCTTCTATGTTTCTATGTTTCTAGTCACTTTGTTATAAAAGATCATTCTCATCCAAATAATAGATATGTATTTAGGTATAGATCAAGGTAACTGGACTTGTTGTTTTCATTTGCTTCACAGCCAGAGGTAATACGTGGCACGCTGCAAGGCACTGTACGCTGAGCCTGGGATACTGATGAATCGTACGCGACATGGCATTGTTCCAGTCGCTCCCCAGATTCGGCTTCAAAAATGTGTAATTGCGCGCCATCTCCGACGTTCACTTGCCACTACCTGATGCTACCTTCCGCTTACAGGGTACTACCTGGCGCTACCCCTTCATGAATAAGACCCATAGAATCACACACAACACATACCCATGCTAAAGGGCGGACTGTGGTTAAAAAAACAACCCGGAACGTTTTTGGTCACACAATCCCATGCCATGCAATGTGTCCAGCCCAGTAATAGGAAGCGTGCAGAATCCCCCGAATCACTCCATAACAGGCAGTGAAGCAGAGCACCCCTGGCCCCCAAAAATAACCAATTAAACAGTGCAGCAGAATAACCCACAAATCACCCCATAACAAGCAGTGCAGCAGAGAATCCCCCAAATCACCCCATAACAAGCAGTGCAGCAGAGAATCCCCCAAATCACCCCATAACAAGCAGAGTATCCCCCAAATCAACCCATAACAAGCAGTGCAGCAGAGTATCCCCCAAATCAACCCATAACAAGCAGTGCAGCAGAGTATCCCCCAAATCAACCCATAACAAGCAGTGCAGCAGAGTATCCCCCAAATCACCCCATAACAAGCAGTGCAGCAGAGTATCCCCCAAATCACCTCATAACAAGCAGTGTAGAAGAGAATCCCCCAAATCCCCTCATAACTAGAAGTGTAACGGAGAATCCCCAAATCACCCCATAACAAGCAGTGCCGCAGAAAATCCCCCCATAACAAGCAGAGCAGCAGAGAATCCCCCAAATCACCCCATAAAAAGCAGTGTAACAAAGAATTCACCAAATCCCCCCATAACAAGCAGAGCAGCAGAGTATCCCCCAAATCACCCCATAAAAAGCAGTGTAGCAGAGCATCCCCCAAATCACCCCATAACAAGCAGTGTAACAAAGAATTCACCAAATCACCCCATAACAAGCAGTGTAGCCGAGCAGCCCCCAAATCAGCCCATAACAAGCAGTGTAACAGAGAATCCCCCAAATCACCCCATAACAAGCAGTGTAGCAGAGAATCACCCAAATCACCCCATAACAAGTAGTGAAGCAGAGAATCCCCCAAATCACCCCATAACAAGCAGTGTAGCAGAGCATCCCCCAAATCACCCCATAACAAGCAGTGTAGCAGAGAATCCCCCAAATCACCCCATAACAAGCAGTGTAGCAGAGAATCACCCAAATCACCCCATAACAAGCAGTGAAGCAGAGAATCTCCCAAATCACCCCATAACAAGCAGTGTAGCAGAGTATCCCCCAAATCACCCCATAACAAGCAGTGAAGCAGAGAATCTCCCAAATCACCTCATAACAAGCAGTGAAGCAGAGAATCCCCCAAATCATCCCATAACAAGAAGTGCAGCAGAAAATCCCCCAAATCACCCCATAACAAGCAGTGTAACAGAGAATCACCCAAATCACCCCATACCAAGCAGTGTAGCAGAGAATCACCCAAATCACCCCATAACAAGCAGTGAAGCAGAGCATCCCCCAAATCACCCCATAACAAGCAGTGCAGCAGAAAATCCCCGAAATCACCCCATAACAAGAAGTGCAGCAGAAAAATACAGTTCTGTGAAATACTCACCTGTAGAATTGATATTATACGCATACAGTACGTCCTGCTCCAATATAATACTTACACGTGGGTAATCCTCCGCCAGATGGCGCTGTTCACTGCAGACATGCAAAAACAGGCTCCTCCCGGCCCCTCACGCACCCAGGGACCTCCCACAAATCCCCAGCATTGAAAAGCAGTGAGAAAAAGAAGCCGGGAGAAACCAACCACCAAACTGGTAACAATAACAATGATAACAATCACCATACAGGGGATCCAGAACAAGGTGAAACCAGGGTGGGGGGGAGCAGGACGTACTGTATGCGTATAATATCAATTCTATAGGTGAGTATTTCACAGAATTGTATTATTCTAAGCATACAGTACGTCCTGCTCCAATATAATACTTACACGTGGGACATCCAGTAGCAGTGTCCATAAAGTAGGGTGGGATCCCCAACAACAAACGCAACGGCACGTAGCTCAAACTACAACCGCCTGTAAAACCTTACGGCCAAAAGCAGCATCAGCTGAGGCCCGAACATCAACCTTGTAAAACTTTGAAAAGGTGTGAACAGAAGACCAAGTAGCGGCCTTGCAAACTTGTTCAACAGAGGTCTGTTGCTGAAAGGCCCAAGAGGCACCAATAGCACGAGTGGAATGAGCCGTAAGACGGAAAGGGGGAGTCCTCCCCTTAGTAGAATAGGCCTGAATCACAGCCAAACCTTTCCTAGGCCCCGAAGGCACAACAAAGAGAGCATCAGTCTTCCTGAAGGCCTTAGTGACAACCAGGTAATACTTCAAGCACCTGACTACGTCCAAGGAATGCAGAACCCGCTCCTTGTCGTTGCGAGGATTGGGACACAGAGAAGGAAGAACAATATCCTGGTTCAAATGAAATGCCGAGACAACTTTTGGCAGAAGATCCGGTTTGAAGCGGAACACCAGCTTGTCCTGGTGTTGTTCATAGTATGGAGGCTGAATAGATAGAGCGGCCAGCTCTGACACACGCCTAACCGAAGTAATAGCCACCAAGAAGACAACCTTGAGAGTGAGAATGACCAGAGCAGCATCTTGAATAGGCTCAAAGGGAGCACCCTGCAAGGCAGACAAAACCAAATTCAAATCCCAAACAGGGACCATAGGCTTTCGAGGGGGACGAACGTGAGTAACCCCCTGGAAGAAGGTCTTAATTAGGTGATGTTGAGCAAAGGTCTTCTGAAAGAAGATAGATAGGGCAGAAACCTGACCCTTCAGAGTACTAAGTTTGAGACCTAAGTCCAAACCATGCTGTAAAAACTCCAGGACCCTAGGGACGGAGAATTCCCGGCAGGGAAGAGACCTGGACTCACACCAGTCAATGTAGGAACGCCATACTCTATAATAAATAGTAGAAGAAGTCTTCTTCCTGGCCTGCACCATAGTAGGCACCACAGAGGCAGACAACCCCTTCTCCATCAAGATGGAGGTTTCAGCAGCCAGGCCGTCAAAGCCAGAGTTTGTAAATTGGGATGGCGTAAGGACCCTTGAGTTAGCAGATCTGGTACGCTTGGCAGATCGTACTGATCTACTGCCATTTGAACCACGTCTGCGAACCACACTCTTCTTGGCCACCTGGGGGCAACCAGAATCACAGGTACCCCTTCCAGAGCAATCTTGCCTAGAACCCTCACCAGAAGGGGGAACGGTGGAAACACATACAGGAGTCGAAACTCCCTCCAAGACATGGACAGGGCATCCGTGGCCATGGCCAGAGGATCCTGAGACATGAGACGAAGGCCGGGAGCTTGTGATTGTGATGGGAAGCAAACAGATCCACATCCGGTAGGCCCCAATGGTGACACAGGGACTGGAATACCGTGTTGCAGAGGGACCACTCTCCCTGACGGGACATCCCCCTGCTCAGGGCGTCCGCCAGCAGGTTCTCCGCCCCCGGAATGTAAACAGCCGAAATGCATTGAACATTGGCCTCCGCCCATGTCAGAATCTGAGACACCTCTTGGAGAGCACCCTTGCTCCGGGTCCCTCCCTGATGATTGATGTAGGCAACCGCCGTTCTGTTGTCTGAGCGAACTTGGACCGACAGACCCCTCAGGTGTTGAGTCAAACGCTCCAGAACCAACCTGACTGCCCGTAATTCCAGAATGTTGATGGGTAAATGGGCCTCCTGAGGGCCCCACGTCCCCTGGAAGCGCAGGGACTTCCAGAATCCTCCCCAACCTGACAGACTGGCATCCGTTGTGACCGTCTCCCAGGATGGGGTCAGAAAAGACCTGCCCCCTGTCAAGTTCCTGTGGTCCAGCCACCACGCAAGGAACTGTCTGACCAAGGGGGGAAGTACACAGAACCTGTCCAAGGATGCAGGGTTCTTGTCCCAAACTGACAGAAGGTGAAGCTGCAGAGGTCTCAAATGGAACTGGGCAAAGGGCACCGGCTCGAAGCTCGCCACCATCAGGCCCACCAACTGCATTCCCTGCCGGATGGAGAACTGTGGGCTTGAGAGCAGGAACCTCGCCTGCGCTGTCAGAGCTTCCACCTTCTGTTGAGGAAGGAATATCCTTGACTGAACCGTATCCAGAATCATTCCCAGGAACGGAGTCACCGAGGAGGGGGACAGGGAGGACTTGGGGTAATTGATCACCCAGCCAAAGGACTCCAGGGTGGACACTACCAGCCGAGTGTCCAACTCTGCCTGCCGCAGAGACCGAGAGGTGATGAGGATATCGTCCAGGTAGGGCAGCACGCGTATGCACCTTAGCCTTATCAAGGACATCATCCCTGCCAGCACCTTGGTGAACACCCTGGGAGCCGATGTTAGGCCGAATGGCAGGGCCACAAACTGGTAATGCTGATCTTTTAGTGCAAATCTGAGAAACCTTTGGTGTCCCGGAAAACCGGGACGTGCAGGTAAGCATCCTTGATGTCTACTGACGTCATGAAGTCCCCTGGGCGCAGTGAGCCAATGGCCGAGGGCAGAGTTTCCATGCGAAAGTGCCTGCTCTTGACAAATTTGTTGAGGATTTTTAAATCCAGAATGGGTCTGACCGACCCATCCTTCTCTTGACAAATTTGTTGAGGATTTTTAAATCCAGAATGGGTCTGACGGACCCATCCTTCTTGGGTACTGTGAAAAGGTTTGAGTAGAACCCCGTGCCCCTGTCTCCAGGGGGGACCTTGCAAATGACCCCTAGGTCCATGAGACCCTGTACGGCCAGCAACAAGACCTGAGCTGAGGCAGGGTCTTGAGGGATTCGAGACCCAATGAACCTGGTTGGGCGCCGTACAGCAAATTCTATCTTGTAGACAGAGGACACTACCTTCTGAATCCACTGGTCTGAGACGTGGTGCCGCCAGATGTGCTTGAAGTGCTGTAGACGTCCCCCCACCCTGACGGGTGAGGGCGCCCCCTCATGCCTGGGGGGCCTTGGGAGGGGCTTTGGGCTTGGTTCCCCAGGAGGAACCTGGACGGCCCCTCTACCCTGTTTGGCCCCACGGTAGGGGGTTGATAGGGAGCCTTGGCCACGAAAAGGCCGAGTCTGCCGCCTGCGCTGGGGCAACTTGCCTCCCTTGGCAAAGAGGTCTAATCGGTCCCCAAACAAGCGCAGCCCTTTAAATGGAAGCCCCGTGAGAGCTTTCTTGGCGGCATTGTCTGCGGCCCACTGGCGCAACCAGACCGCGCGGCGTATAGCAACCACCAGGGCAGATGACCTGGCACACATCTTAATAGCATCATCCGATGCGGACAGGATAAAGTTCACAAACGCATCACAGCTGGACAGAGCGTTGACAGTATCAGGAGGCAACTCATCTGTGCCATTGAGAGCATTCCTCACCACGGCCCTGAGCGCTACTGACGTAATGGCTAGGGCGCAAACCGGGCGCAGAGTCGCTCCCCCAAATGCAAAGGCATGACATGCCAGTTGGTCAACACGCCGGTCCTCAGAGTCCCGTAGCGTAGTAGTGTCAGGGGAGTGCATAATAGAGGTGTTGGACAACCCTAGAATAGGAGCATCGACCACAGGCAGCGATGACCAGCACTTGACCAAGTCAGCAGGGAAGGGATATTTCCTATCCACGCTCTTAGGGACCCCTTGAAATCTGCTGGGATGTTCCCATTCTTTAAGCACGAGGCTATTGAAATGGGTTTGCTCGGGGAATTCCAAGCGAGCTTTAGCAGTATGGAAAAGATCACCCCTTTGTCGGGGTGCCGCAGCAGGGGGGGAGAGGGACAGAACCTCAAAGATCTGGACCAACAGTCTATCAATATCATCCGAGGATCAATGCTCGGAGCCAGACTCTTCCTGACCCCTGGACTCATCGTCATATGACCCTGAGTCAGAGAACAGTTCCCGTCCTCCATCTGAGGGGATATGGGCATAAGAATGCAACAAATCATCAGGTTCTATAGGGAAGAGGGCCGATTCAGGGTTCAAGTGCCGCCTCTTGGCGGTGGCTTTACGCGCTAAGGAATTAGCAAGCAAGTTTTCAACACTAGCCAGCCTCGTGGCCAGATCAGGATGAGAATACCCACTGGTATTGAGGGTTAGACTCAGGCTTGGGGGAGTAGGTGAAGTGCGGCGGGGTGCAGGCCCAGCCTCAGAGGAGACGGGAAGCACCGATAGCGCCTGCTGTGCACAAGGAACACAGACCTGTGCATTGTCACCGCTGCTAGGTAAGACCCCACAAGCTACACACAGCCGGGCTTGTCCCGAAGGAACCCCGTTCACAATATCCTGAGATGCCTCCATATGGTGATTTAATCGGCACTATATGCCAGTAGGGATTGATGCTGGAAGCTACCCTGGATGCCCCAATAACCCGCTGGGAAGTGGGAGAAATTTTTTATGGTCACGGCCAGGAGCTACTCTGGGCCGGGGGAAGCCACTTGTGAAATCTGCGGTCTGAAAGACATAAGGGGGAACAGGATGTCAGAGCCATGCGCAATGGGGATAGAAGTAAAGAAAAGTCGCCCACAAGGGCACTCACATACAGAGAGAAGAGGACGATCTTCACCACGCGCGCAGGAGAAGAGAATGGCGCCAAGCGAACCTCGGAGGGCGGGCCTGAGCCGATCAAGACGCGGAGCGCGCCAAGCCGGAACCACGGCCCTCACCAGCGAGCGCGAAGCTCGTAAGGCATCTAGCCCATGAGGGCACAGAAAGTAGCAAGTAGAAAAGCATATTGTAAATGGCGCTCGGAGCCAGGACAGGAACAGCCGAGAGCAGTACTCGGGCTCACCTGCGGTTCCCCGTCGGGGAATGAACCCCGGTCTATGACAGACTAAGCACAAGCCAGCGCAATCTAGGAAGAGCCACTAAGGCTAAAAGAGTGAAGGATGGAAGGAGAAGACGCCGAGGCGTCCGCAAGCCGCCGCAGTACGTGCGGTGCGAGCAGAATGCAGACTAATGGTGCTGCGGCTGACAGTAAGGTAAGCGCGCGGCTCTGATCCCCGTTCCCAGTGAAACACAGCCAAGCCATAAGCGTGTAAGCATACACTGAGGCCGCCATACACACAACCCCCACCCTTTTCTTTTCCCTCAGGGGGGAATGAGGGAGGAAGGCGACCCGTTAACATAGGGTCCACCGCTACATGGGGCGTGGGGCAATGATGCGGGAGGGGTATCCCCTGAAGGTTCACCATCGGCCTTGACCGCCTACCCTATGGTGGGGGATTGCGGTGGAGCGTTGCTCCGTAAGCACACATGGTGCTGCCTACCTTCACCCGACCAGCGCAGCCCAAGCTGGGAGGCACATCACACAGAGGAAGGGTGGAAATAGTCTCACAGGGCCGCAGGCTGTAATAGCCCCGCTCACCTGCGGGAGAGTTGATACTTCATGTCTTCGCAGTCAGCACTGCAGAGAAATCTGTGGATTTGTGGGAGGTCCCTGGGTGTGTGAGGGGCCGGGAGGAGCCTGTTTTTGCATGTGTGCAGTGAACAGCGCCATCTGGCGGAGGATTACCCACGTGTAAGTATTATATTGGAGCAGGACGTACTGTATGCTTAGAATATCCCCCAAATCACCCCATAATAAGCAGTGTAACAGAGAATCACCCAAATCACCCCATACCAAGCAGTGTAGCAGAGAATCACCCTAATCACCCCATAACAAGCAGTGAAGCAGAGCATTCCCTAAATCACCCCATAACAAGCAGTGTAGCAGAGAATCACCCTAATCACCCCATAACAAGCAGTGAAGTAGAGAATCTCCCAAATCACCCCATAACAAGCAGTGAATCAGAGAATCTCCCAAATCACCTCATAACAAGTAGTGAAGCAGAGAATCCCCCAAATCATCCCATAACAAGCAGTGTAATAGAGAATCCCCCAAATCACCCCATACCAAGCAGTGTAGCAGAGAATCCCCCAAATCACCCCATAACAAGCAGTGTGTAATAGAATCCCCCAAATCACCCTATAACAAGCAGTGCAGCAGAGAAAACCCCCAAATCACCTCATAACAAGCAGGGCAGCAGAGAATCCCCCAAATCACCCCATAACAAGCAGAGCAGCAGAGAATCCCCCAAATCACCCCATAACAAGCAGTGCAGCAGAGAATCCCCCAAATCACCCCATAACAAGCAGAGCAGCAGAGAATCCCCCCAAATCACCCCATAACAAGCAGTGTATCAGAGAATCCCCCAAATCACCAAATAACAAGCAGTGTAGCAGAGAATCCCCCAAATCACCCCATAACAAGCAGTGTAGCAGCAGAGAATCCCCCAAATCACCCCATAAGAAGCAGTGTATCAGAGAATTACCCAAATCACCCCATAACAGGTAGTGAAGCAGAGAATCCCCCAAATCACCCCATAACAAGCAGTGTGAAATAGAATCCCCGAAATCACCCCATAACAAGCAGTGCAGCAGAGAATCCCCCAAATCACCTCATAACAAGAAGGGCAGCAGAGAATCCCCCAAATCACCCCATAACAAGCAGAGCAGCATAGAAACCCCCAAATCACCCCATAACAAGCAGTGCAGCAGAGACTCCCCCAAATCACCCCATAACAAGCAGAGAAGCAGAGAATCCCCCAAATCACCCCATAACAAGCAGAGAAGCAGAGAATCCCCCAAATCACCCCATAACAAGCAGTGTATCAGAGAATCCCCTAAATCACCAAATAACAAGCAGCGTAGCAGAGAATCCCCCAAATCACCTCATAACAAGCAGTGCAGCAGAGAATCCCCCAAATCACCTCATAACAAGAAGGGCAGCAGAGAAACCCCCAAATCACCCCATAACAAGCAGTGCAGCAGAGAAACCCCCAAATCACCCCATAACAAGCAGAGCAGCAGAGAAACCCCCAAATCACCCCATAACAAGCAGTGCAGCAGAGACTCCCCCAAATCACCCCATAACAAGCAGAGAAGCAGAGAATCCCCCAAATCACCCCATAACAAGCAGTGCAGCAGAGAATCCCCCAAATCACCCCATAACAAGCAGTGTATCAGAGAATCCCCTAAATCACCAAATAACAAGCAGCGTAGCAGAGAATCCCCCAAATCACCTCATAACAAGCAGTGCCGCAGAGAATCCCCCAAATCACCTCATAACAAGAAGGGCAGCAGAGAAACCCCCAAATCACCCCATAACAAGCAGTGCAGCAGAGAAACCCCCAAATCACCCCATAACAAGCAGAGCAGCAGAGAAACCCCCAAATCACCCCATAACAAGCAGTGCAGCAGAGACTCCCCCAAATCACCCCATAACAAGCAGAGAAGCAGAGAATCCCCCAAATCACCCCATAACAAGCAGAGAAGCAGAGAATCCCCCAAATCACCCCATAACAAGCAGTGTATCAGAGAATCCCCTAAATCACCAAATAACAAGCAGCGTAGCAGAGAATCCCCCAAATCACCTCATAACAAGCAGTGCAGCAGAGAATCCCCCAAATCACCTCATAACAAGAAGGGCAGCAGAGAAACCCCCAAATCACCCCATAACAAGCAGTGCAGCAGAGAAACCCCCAAATCACCCCATAACAAGCAGAGCAGCAGAGAAACCCCCAAATCACCCCATAACAAGCAGTGCAGCAGAGAATCCCCCAAATCACTCCATAACAAGCAGAGCAGCAGAGAATCCCCCAAATCACCCCATAACAAGCAGTGTAGCAGAGAATCCCCCAAATCACCCCATAACAAGCAGAGCAGCAGAGAATCCCCCAAATCACCCCATAACAAGCAGAGCAGCAGAGAATCCCCCAAATCACCCCATAACAAGCAGAGCAGCAGAGAATCCCCCAAATCACCCCATAACAAGCAGAGCAGCAGAGAATCCCCCAAATCACCACATAACAAGCAGTGTAGCAGAGAATCCCCCAAATCACCCCATAACAAGCAGTGTAGCAGAGTATCCCCCAAATCACCTCATAACAAGCAGTGTAGCAGAGTATCCCCCAAATCACCTCATAAGCAGTGTAGCAGAGAATCCCCCAAATCACCCCATAACAAGTAGTGAAGCAGAGAATCCCCCAAATCACCCCATAACAAGCAGTATAGCAGAGTATCCCCCAAATCACCCCATAACAAGCAGTGTAGCAGAGTATCCCCCAAATCACCCCATAACAAGCAGTGTAGCAGAGTATCCCCCAAATCACCCCATAACAAGCAGTGTAGCAGAGAATCCCCCAAATCTCCCCATAACAAGCAGTGTAGCAGAGAATCCCCCAAATCACCCCATAACAAGCAGTGCAGCAGATAATCCCCTAAATCACCCCATAACAAGCAGTGCAGCAGATAATCCCCTAAATCACCCCATAACAAGCAGTGTAGCAGAGAATCCCCCAAATCACCCCATAACAAGCAGTGTAGCAGATAATCCCCCAAATCACCCCATAACAAGCAGTGTAACAGAGAATCCCCCAAATCACCCCATAACAAGCAGTGTAGCAGAGAATCCCCCAAATCTCCCCATAACAAGCAGAGTAGCAGAGAATCCCCCAAATCACCCCGTAACAAGCAGTGTAACAGAGAATCCCCCAAATCACCCCATAACAAGCAGTGTAACAGAGAATCCCCCAAATCACCTCATAACAAGCAGTGTAACAGAGAATCACCCAAATCACCTCATAACAAGCAGTGTAGCAGAGAATCCCCCAAATCACCCCATAACAAGCAGTGTAGCAGAGAATCCCCCAAATCACCCCATAACAAGCAGTGTAACAGAGAATCCTCCAAATCACCCCATAACAAGCAGTGTAGCAGAGAATCCCCCAAATCACCCCATAACAAGCAGTGTAACAGAGAATCCTCCAAATCACCCCATAACAAGCAGTGCAGCAGAGAATCCCCCAAATCACCCCATAACAAGCAGTGTAACAGAGAATCACCCAAATCACCTCATAACAAGCAGTGTAGCAGAGTATCCCCCAAATCACCCCATAACAAGCAGTGTAGCAGAGAATCCTCCAAATCACCCCATAACAAGCAGTGTAGCAGAGTATCCCCCAAATCACCCCATAACAAGCAGTGTAGCAGAGAATCCCCCAAATCACCCCATAACAAGCAGTGTAGCAGAGTATCCCCCAAATCACCCCATAACAAGCAGTGCAGCAGAGAATCCCCCAAATCACCCCATAACAAGCAGTGTAGCAGAGAATCCCCCAAATCACCCCATAACAAGCAGTGCAGCAGAGAATCCCCCAAATCACCCCATAACAAGCAGTGTAGCAGATAATCCCCCAAATCACCCCATAACAAGCAGTGTAGCAGAGTATCCCCCAAATCACCCCATAACAAGCAGTGTAGCAGAGTATCCCCCAAATCACCCCATAACAAGCAGTGTAACAGAGAATCACCCAAATCACCTCATAACAAGCAGTGTAGCAGAGTATCCCCCAAATCACCCCATAACAAGCAGTGTAGCAGAGTATCCCCCAAATCACCCCATAACAAGCAGTGTAACAGAGAATCACCCAAATCACCTCATAACAAGCAGTGTAGCAGAGAATCCCCCAAATCACCCCCATAACAAGCAGTGTAACAGAGAATCAACCAAATCACCCCATAACAAGCAGTGTAGCAGAGTATCCCCCAAATTACCCCATAACAAGCAGTGTAGCAGAGAATCCCCCAAATCACCCCATAACAAGCAGTGTAGCAGAGTATCCCCCAAATCACCCCATAACAAGCAGTGTAGCAGAGAATCCCCCAAATCACCCATAACAGGCAGTGCAGCAGAGAATCCCCCAAATCACCCCATAACAAGCAGTGCAGCAGAGAATCCCCCAAATCACCCCATAACAAGCAGTGCAGCAGAGAATCCCCCAAATCACCCCATAACAAGCAGTGTAGCAGAGAATCCCCCAAATCACCCCATAACAAGCAGTGTAGCAGAGAATCCCCCAAATCACCTCATAACAAGCAGTGTAGCAGAGAATCCCCCAAATCACCCCATAACAAGCAGTGTAGCAGAGAATCCCCCAAATCACCCCATAACAAGCAGTGTAACAGAGAATCCCCCAAATCACCCCATAACAAGCAGTGTAGCAGAGAATCCCCCAAATCACCCCATAACAAGCAGTGTAGCAGAGAATCCCCCAAATCACCTCATAACAAGCAGTTTAGCAGAGAATCCCCCAAATCACCTCATACCAAGCAGTGTAGCAGAGAATCCCCCAAATCACCCCATAACAAGCAGTGTAACAGAGAATCCCCCAAATCACCCCATAACAAGCAGTGTAGCAGAGAATCCCCCAAATCACCCCATAACAAGCAGTGTAACAGAGAATCCCCCAAATCACCCCATAACAAGCAGTGTAGCAGAGAATCCCCCAAATCACCCCCATAACAAGCAGTGTAACAGAGAATCACCCAAATCACCCCATAAGAAGCAGTGTAGCAGAGTATCCCCCAAATTACCCCATAACAAGCAGTGTAGCAGAGAATCCCCCAAATCACCCCATAACAAGCAGTGTAGCAGAGTATCCCCCAAATCACCCCATAACAAGCAGTGTAGCAGAGAATCCCCCAAATCACCCCATAACAAGCAGTGTAGCAGAGAATCCCCCAAATCACCTCATAACAAGCAGTTTAGCAGAGAATCCCCCAAATCACCCCATAACAAGCAGTGTAGCAGAGAATCACCCAAATCACCCCATAACAAGCAGTGCAGCAGAGAATCCCCCAAATCACCCCATAACAAGCAGTGCAGCAGAGAATCCCCCAAATCACCCCATAACAAGCAGTGTAGCAGAGAATCCCCCAAATCACCCCATAACAAGCAGTGTAGCAGAGAATCCCCCAAATCACCCCATAACAAGCAGTGCAGCAGAGAATCCCCCAAATCACCCCATAACAAGCAGTGCAGCAGAGAATCCCCCAAATCACCCCATAACAAGCATTGTAGCAGAGTATCCCCCAAATCATCCCATAACAAGCAATGTAGCAGAGAATCCCCTCTCTCTGGGAAAGGTCAGAGTTTCATTTCCGCCTAAGCCGAAATGCAAGATCCAAAAGATGCAAGCGGGTGAAATAGCTTAACCGGGTCCTGGGGCGTGTTGGCCAGTAATTCATTAAAAAAATTAAAACCAGCTGGGTTTTGCTCCACTTTAAATAATGATAATAATAACAAAATCAGCTTTGGATCAACATAAAGTCTGGAATTTTAAATGCAAAATAAAACATCGGCATGTGAGTTGTAACATCACAAACCATCCAATAAATCACCAGTGCCTGAATTTCCTTTTAATGTCTATTAATAAGGCTGGGCATCCCTAATTAAGAGGGTTGCTGTAGGATCTAGGTCTGCTTTAAAGTGCATATTGAGGACAGAGGCCTTTGTGCATGCAGTAACAGAAAGGCCTCTATTGGAATCTATATGGTGGTGGTTTGGAGTTTTGCCATGAAAATATTGGGATATTTCAGTAATAATTATTATTTGGGTATTAGAATTGCTACATGTGTGGCCTTGTCATGGGGTCAGATTGGGTGATAGCGGTTAGTGTAAACTGCTAAATCACACCTGGAAATGATTGGGACATAATAAAAATGCCCCCCATCCCTCCCGCCATTTATAGTTAAATAAAAATAGAGAAGAAGAATGGACTATATTCATGGGGTTGAGGTAAGTATTAAGGACATAGTAGATAAGAGGAAGAACAAGATACATGGGGTGACAGTTAATAGTGACAGTTAGCCACAGCCTCCTCATTTGCATATTGATGATGTCACAGTCCTCTCCCCCAATAAAAACCAAGCTCCTGCCCAGGCTCAGTGTCATTCCCTTGACTCACTTCAGAGGTTAACGGCTTTTTGTCATTGGCTCTCTGTGGTTTGGAGGTTGCAAAGATGAGATTCGTTCTCCTTTTTGCCATTTTTCTGGGCTTTTTAAAGCCTTCCATGTGTTTTGGATCCCTGGCTGATATCATCATGAATGCCGCCATCCAGCACGCTAATGTTTATCAGAAGGTGCTGAGAAAGGAAATAGTCAGGGAGACGGAATGCAGTGTGCCCTGCGGGCTGGGCAACCATCTTGTGACCCGCTGCTTTGTGGATGAACGCACAGGCAAGCAAAGCGAATGCCAGGACTTTGAGGTCAACTGCCGCTCAGCCCTGGAATGTGATTTAATCTCTCAACATCATGAGGTCGGCCAAATTGTCACTTTGGACTGCCAGGCAGCAGACTTGGTTGGCCGGAATAAGGACGCCATGAATTACATCTGGACAAGGGCTCCTGGAATAATCACAGACCAGGAGGAACTATTTAATGATCCGGTCGCCCACACCCGCACAATGACCATCTCCAAGATGCAGGAAAGTGACGCCGGATCATACCGTTGTGAAATGCACGACGAAGAGGAAAATCTGGTTAAGGTGATGCATTATGCACTTTATGTCTCCAACCCCGCTTTCATGGACCTCAATGTGAATAGACTTCAAGAGGAGCAGAAGCTTGGGGTCCTGCAAACCAAAATGGATGGTCCCCCAAAAACACTGAGGACCTCCTTCTTCCTCCAGGTCATATTCATGGCCAGCATTACTATCGGATTTGCCTTGCTGGTAGCGGTTCCTCTCTTAATCTACCGCTGTTATATGAGGAGGAAGAACAAAAAACAAGCGGAGTATGAAGTGTAACATCACAAACCATCCGGTGACCTATATCTATTAGGACACTGGCAAGCGAACTAAATCTGATCAAATCGATTGGAAAAGATACATCAGCATTTGAACTGTAACACAAACCATCCAATAAATCACCAGTGACATCTGCTACATCGATGAAGTGAACCAAATACGATCAAATCAAAGAAAAGAAACATCAACAGGTGAGTTTGGAGTTTTTCCAGGAAAATATTGGCATATTTATGCATTTACTTAAAATATTATTTGGGTATTAGAATTGCTATATGTGTGGCCTTGGGGTCAGATTGGGTGATAGCGGTTAGTGTAAACTATTAAATCACACCTGGAAATGGTTGGGGTATAATAAAAATGCCCCTCATCCCTCCCGCCAGCTCTGATAGGACATTTATAATTAAATAACAAATTTCCCCAATACCTGAGAGGAGAAGCATCTGGTAAATCTCTGCCAACAACGTTTCCATAGCGACAGGCAGCCACAGCCTGCATTCAGCCTGCTGCCTGTAAGCCTATCAGAGGCCAGCAGATAGCACTGTAGGTTGCATGCTGTGTAAGTTGCTGTGAGCAGTCACAGCTCTTGAACGCCAGCAGCTATATGAAGCAGAGCAATGGCGGATTTATCAGGGTCAGGTGGGGGAGTTGTGGGACCAGAAATCAGGGGCATAACTTGAGGCGCTACAGGGGGTGTGACCACACCAGGGCTTAGAAGATCAGAGGGGCCCCATGATTGTTGCTCCTCCTTATTTATCATATTTGTGCTCACTTGGCATCATTTAGATAAAGGAAACCGCATTTGTCTTTGCTGTTTCAGTCTTTAGGTGTCTAGCTGAATCCAAATGAGTTAAGAGGCAGGAAAAAATTACAGTATGAGCCGTGAAAGGGCCCCATATGTTTGCACCAGGGCCCCATCACATTTAGTTACGCCACTGCCCGGAAAGCCATTAAAGAGGCAAGATGGTGACTAAAGGTTTGTGAAAGAATTGGGTGGGGGCAGATACCTGCAAAGTGGCCGTGCTTAGAGATGTCAACCTGGGAGACCAGTTTACAGGGCATCTCACTGAGTAATAATCAATAGGAAGCCAGAAAGCAGGCAAAAAAGGTGGACGCACCTGGTCAATGTGTCTTCACAGGTCTTGTATTTGTTGTATTTGTTCTGCTCGTCCCCATTGCCAATCATGTGGTGTGGGAGCACAGACCCAGTGGGCTATATACCTATTTTTACTTTTTTAACCTAGGGTGGGCAAGTCAATAGCCCTTCAGTCCTTTTTGAGTGGAGATCCATTTTAAACTGCGCAATCAAGACCCAGACATTGCTGAGAGGCTGGGAAGCCAAGTGTGACACTGGAAGCTAACAAGACAGGTAAGTAAGCATACTTCCTTGTCTGCCTATGTATTTATCCCATTTATGGTGCTGAGAAAGAAGGGCGCCGGCCCTTTTAGGGCTGGCAGCCCCATGACTGGCCTGCGCTTCCTGTTGGAAGCTGACCAGCCTTGGGATTGGGGGAAGAGATCGGGGGAAGTGACCTCGGGGGAGGGGGGGGGGGGGGGAGTATATAGGGGCAGGCCCCCCCCTCCTCTTCCTCTTTGGCCCCTGATCTCTTCGCTGGAACGTGCGCAGGCGATGTCCGATCAGGAAGGGATCCGGAGTGGAACGGCGGTCGGAGCATCAGGACGATGGGCCGGAGAAGCTCGCGCTGAGTCGGCCAGGCTTGCGGCGTCCAGCGCGGGTCAGACGAGATCTTCGTTCGGAGCTCCAGCGGCGGCACCGGGGTCGAGGAGTGCGCCAGGACATTCGGCAGGAGGCGGGACCCGGGGTCAGTCGGGCTCCGGATCTCTGGACAGCGGACGTGGGGAGGGCATCCCGAGCGACGGGGCCATTCATCAAGGTGAGCCTTTACAGATCGGCGCATCCAACAACGTGTCGCACTCGGGGTTTGAGGGGCTCGCCGGGGGGGGTGGTTCCGGCGGGTTAGGGGGTTTTATAACAGGTATGCGGGAGTTATTGGATCGATGGGAGGCTACAGGTTTGGAGTCGGCGGTGGACCCGCGGGGGGTGTGGGACCCAGCGCCGGCAAGGGGGGGAGTGCCCCGGGAGATGGTTGGAGATTGCAGGCCGGCGGGGGGGCAGACAGGGGCAGTGCCGGCGGATCGGGGCGTGGGGGTGGATAAGGGACCTGGTCCAGAGGGGGAAAAAAGAGGGGCATCAGTTTCGGATCAGGCGAAGGGGCACTCGTACATATGCTTTGAGGGCCCGTTGGGGGGCCACCTGAAGCCGGAAGTTAAGGAGAGGATTTGGAGGCGGGAGTACATAGATATTTTTACACTGCTCCCTCTAGAACGTTTCGGAACTGATAGATGGGGGAGGGGAAGGGAGCACCTTAAAGAGGAGGAAGAGGACAGAAGGGCTTTTAGGTTGATCCCAAGGACGTTCGGGAACTGGCTACAGGCTTTTGCGATCCTGGCGAGTGTAGTGGGAGAAAGGAACCCGGAGAATTGTTCTCCGCTGTTCTGCTACCTAGATAACATATGGGAAGCACATCGGGTCTATGGGGGGATGGCATGGCTGAGGTACGACGAGCAATTCCGACAACGGATGTCGGTGTGTGCCGAGTTGGGTTGGGACCATAGGGACATTGGGCTGTGGTTGCGGGTTATGAACTCCCGGGGGGGGGTTTATTCTGCTGCGGCCAGCTCGTCGCCCTTTCAGGGGGGCGCCACCTCGTCCACTCCAGGGGTGGCGGAGGCAACAAGAAAGGGAGTGTGCTGGGCGTTTAATGATTCCCAGTGTAAGTTCGGTACAGGATGTAAATTTCGGCACGAATGCTCGGCCTGCGGGGGTAATCACTCCGTTGGGCGCTGTTTCAGAAAAGGGCGGGGGGGATTCAGGAGGTTCCCGGAAGGCCCTGCCAAGAGGGATAACGCCGGTGAAAGGAGAGGTGATGCTCCCGTGGCTAAATAAATATCCGGATAGGCGGGCCGCGCAGTTGCTGGTGGAGGGTTTCAGGGAAGGTTTTAGGATCCCATGTCAGGCACCTCCCGGGGTAAGGGGGGCGGTAAAAAATTTAAAGTCAGCCAGGCTTCACCCGGAGGTGGTGAGGAAGAAGCTGGAAAAGGAAGTATTATTGGGGCGGATGGCGGGGCCGTTTACCGATCCGCCGGTGGAGGGATTGGTGGTGTCCCCATTGGGCGTAGTGCCGAAAAAGGAAAAGGGGAAGTTTCGCCTGATTCACCACTTATCCTTTCCAAAAGGGGGATCGGTCAACGATGGCATTGACCGGGAGTTGTCGTCGGTGGCGTACACGTCCTTCGACTTTGCATTGGCAATGGTGCGGGAAGCGGGCCCGGGGGCGCTCATGGCCAAAACTGATATTGAAGCGGCGTTTAGGCTGTTGCCAGTTCACCCGGAGAGTGTGTATTTATTGGGGTGTTTTTTCGAGGGGGGGTATTACGTGGACCGCTGTCTGCCGATGGGATGTTCAATCTCGTGTTCATACTTCGAGGCATTCAGCTCGTTCTTGGAGTGGGTGGTGAAGGAGAAGGTCGGGGGGGCGTCCATAACGCATTACTTGGACGATTTTCTTTGTGTCGGGCCGGCAGAATCAAGGGAGTGCGAGTTCATCCTGGCAAGCATGCTGGAGGTGTTTCGGGGGTTTGGGGTGCCGGTGGCGCACGAGAAGACTGAGGGTCCGGCGTCATCCATCAAGTTCCTTGGGATTGAGATTGACACGGTGGAAGGGGTTTGCAGGTTGCCGGCGGACAAGGTGCAGGATTTGGAAACGGGGCTGGAAGGGATTCTTGGGCTTAGGAAGATTCGGCTGAAGCAGCTACAATCAGTACTGGGCAAGCTGAATTTCGCCTGCAGGGTGTTGCCGATGGGGCGGGTTTTTATGCGCCGGTTGTCGTTGGCGACAGTTGGGATCAAGGAGCCGCATCATTTTATTCGGCTAACGGCGGAGCTGAAGGAGGATGTGAGGATGTGGGTCTCCTTCCTGAAATCGTTCAATGGGCTGGGGTACTGGTTGGATCCCATGAGATCGAACGATGAGGTGGAATTATTTACGGATGCGGCTGGTTCGGCAGGTTTTGGAGCTTATTTGAAGGGGAGGTGGTGTGCTGGATCGTGGCCGAGAAGGTGGGCGGAGTCAGAGCTGATCAGGAATCTGGCCTTTTTGGAGTTGTTCCCGTTGGTGGTGGCGATGGTCTTATGGGGGGAGTCTTTAAGGAACAAGGCGGTGTGTTTCCGCTCAGACAACACGGCAGTAGTGGCGGCGGTTAATTCTCAAACGTCATCATCCCCCCCAGTCGTCGTATTGTTGCGCCAGCTGGTACTGGCATGCCTGCGGTGTAACATATGGTTTAGGGCGGTCCATGTGCCGGGGGTTGAGAACGGGGTGGCTGATGCTCTTTCTCGTTTGCAGTGGGAGCGGTTTCGGAGCTTGGCGCCCAAGGCGAACGCGGTCGGCGACGTGTGCCCGGAGTGGTTGAAGGAGATCGTTTGAGCCGGTGGTTCGAACTAATTCAGAGGTCGGTTGCGCCTTCTACGTGGGGGAGCTACTCGAAGGTGTGGAGGCGCTGGTTCGAGCTGGAAAGGGAGTTTGGTGTTCCGCTCACGGAGGGAGAGAGGCAGGACCTGTTTGTCTGGTATGTGGGGGAGCTATTAGCAGGTGGGGAGTCCCCGTCTGTAATAGACAAAAAACTGGCGGCCCTTGCTTTTTTGTGTAAGTTGACGGGATGGAAAGAGTTTACAAAAATGTTTTGGGTCAGGCAGGCTCTGAAGGGGTGGCGCAGGGAGCATAAGACGGTGGACACGAGGCGTCCGGTTTCCTGGGAGATTTTACAAGGGGTCATGGGTCGGCTTACTCAGGTTTGTTCATCGGAATTTGAGGTACGGCTTTTCCAAGCAGCATTTTCGGTGGCGTTTTTCGGGGCGTTACGGGTGGGGGAGTTAGTTAGCCGGAATAAGCGAGAGCCAGGTGGCCTCCAGGTGGATGATGTGTTTTTTGCGGGGGAAGGGGTTTGGATTCGGATTCGCGTGTCTAAGACTGACCAGGAAGGTAGGGGGGTGAGCATATTTTTGGGTCAGCTGGGTCCGAACGTGTCATGTCCGGTTCTCGCGCTAAGGGGGTTTTTGGACGTTAGGCCACTTACGGGGGGGCCATTGTTCATACACGAGGATGGGACTTTTTTGTCGCGCTTCCAGTTTTTGGCTGTGTTTCGGAAATGCTTAGCGGTGATGGGGCTGTCTAGCAGGGAGTATGGCACTCACTCTTTTCGCATAGGAGCGGCGACGGAGGCGGCGAGATTGGGGTTGCCGGTAGACCTGGTTAAAAAACTGGGGAGATGGGAGTCAAAAAGGTTTATATCTTATATTCGTCCAGGGAGAATTGAGCGGGTGTAACAGCATGGTGGGGGGGGGGGGGGAAGTGTCGGTACCGTTACTAATGTTATTTTCTTTTAGACTCGGCGTGCTCGGTGTTGGTGGTCGGCCATTCTTTTGTTTTTTGGGCGGCGCAGAGAGCGGCGGTGAGAAGGAGCGGCGAACAGCTCGGCATTTCGGGGGATCGAGCGAAGCTGGTGTGGGCCGGCATCAGGGGGTTGAAGTGGCGGGACATGAGAGAGCACGTCTTGAAGTCGGCAATGAAGTGGGGTCCTCCAGGGGTGTTGGTGTGTCACGCGGGGGGGAATGATTTGGGCCAGGTGCCGATGAGGCAGCTGATCAAATCAATCACTAGGGACCTCTTGTTTTTTCTAGGGGAATTTCCCGGGGTGGTGTTGATTTGGTCTGAGATAGTTCCCCGGTACGAGTGGAGGCATGCGCGGGATCCAGGAGCGATAGAACGGGTGCGTATCAAGGTGAATAGGGCAATTGCCCGGTTTGTTAGATTAAACGGAGGGCTGAGTGCACGCCACGTGGAGGTAGAGGGAATTCGGGGTTTCTACAGGGCCGATGGGGTGCATCTAAACGGGTTGGGGTTAGATCTATTTAATCTCCTCCTTAAGGAGCGAATTGAATTGGCAGTGGAGAGGTGGCGGGCTGGGCGGCGCTAAGGTTTCAGCGCCGTCCAGCTTTGGCGGTCTCCTCTGCTCGGTTCGGGTCTGAGATGGCACGGAAAGTGGGGGTAGGTTACAAGGAAGCGGCTGTTTCGGCGAAAACGGGCCAGGAGGACAGGTGACTGAGTTTAAGGGGAGGGGAGGGACTAAGGGAAGGGGTGAAGGTGGATCTTGGCAGTTAGCCCCGTTGAGCTACCAGGCCTAGGAGGGATGCGGCCGGGCTCACGAATTGGCTTCTGTTTTAGATTCCGGGAGGTTGGTGAGCCTTCGGGCCGCCTCCCCTCCCCCTTCTGTTGGTAGGTAGGGTGTGTTGGAATCTCAGACCTGGATCGGGGGTAGATCGGGAGTGCATCGTTAATTGTTATTTGTTATTGTTTTATGTTGAGGCTGTGGCCAATTAAAATTCCATCAATTTCCGAAGAAGTGGTTGTCTGGCTCCTTTATTTTGGGAGTATGGGTGGGTTGGTGTTAGCTGAAGACGTATGGAACGCTAGCACAGTCATGTCCAGGCCTGAGTGCTATGAACCCACTGGCTTCAAGGGTGTGCTAGTGGGCTAGACCTCCTTAGGTGTTCTCTCTAGAAGAAATCATGTGAGCTATAAAGCGGGGGTCTGGGTGCCACATGGAGCTCTTGGGATATCCTGTCCCTTGCAGTGGGGTATCCTGCTCTCTTACTTCCCCTCACATGTCCATGTTTTTTTAAAAATAGGTTCCACATTTGCCTTGTGCCAGTAACTTGGTAACACACCATTCACTGGAGAAATCTCCAACAGGAGCAAAGTTTTTTGTTTTTTTTACTATCATGGTGATTGGTGCATTTTTCTGGGGTGCCCCGATTCGAGATGGGAAAACCCCCAGATTGCCCTCAATTATAACTTTTTCCCCAATCCCACAGAGCAGGAACTGGCTCTCGTCCAATCACCTCTGTGCACTGTGTCATGCATATTAATGTGCTGGTGTGGGGTTTCCCACAGTGGTTTGGAATGCCCCTTAGGTAGGTTATTAGCAGGCCCTGGAGACTTTTAGGGCTTCATCAGAGGCTTGAGCCTTGTTTACATATAAAGGGAAATTCCACTTTCCATGGAATTTTTGAAAGTGTATATAGTACTTTCTGTGTGTCAAAAGGAAGTCCTCAAGGTGCTGAGCTTATCTAGTAATTTTTTATTATGTCTGCAAATGTGTGTTCTATGGAAGCAATTTTTATTATTTTTTATTATATATATTTATTAGATTGCAGAAAATAAAAACTGCTTCCATAAAACATAATAAAAATATTTCTAGCTAAGCTCAGCACCTTAAAGACTTCCTTTTGGCACACATAACGTACTGCATACACTTTCCATGGAAAGTGGAGTCTCCCTTTTTATGTGAATCTGGGGACACACACAGCGGGGCATTTGAAATCGGGATGCTCTAGACAGGCGGAAAAAAACTTGGGATAGTGAAAATCCTGGGTTTTGTTCCTCTTTAATACAAAAGTGCCAAATAATAAGCTATTTTAGCTTGAAAAAATGTTGAATTCCAGTACCCTGAAATATGACTTATGCAATAAAAGGTGTGTGCTGTTTTTTTAGGGTCAGATTACATCTTCTTTCTGAGGCCTCTGCAATCTTGAAACCCTCTCTGTGAGTTGGCAGCCCCCTAACCTCCAGCAGCTGTACCCTGGAGTTTCTGAATCTTGGTATGTATTGTCATTTAGGATTTGCTATATACCTAGCTTGTGTTTTGACATACATATGGTTACATTAAAGTTCTTGTAATGGGTAAAATGACATTGACTCACCCCAGGGTCAGTAAGGATCCTGACATGTACTCTAAAGCTGATCCGCAAGATAAGGTAGTGCCAATTCAGGTATGCGCTGTGAAGGACAATCTGGTTATGCTTTAATTCTATCTAGTGAAATGAACGAGCTTTCGATAAATAGAAGCAAACCAGATGGAATACAAGCATGCACAGATTGTCATTTTAAGTGCACACCTGTGTGGCCACTATTTTGTCTTACATTAAAGTTACTTAATCTATAAGATTCCTGGGGCGATTAATTCCCTTCCCCGGGGCATCCAAAATCAGGCTTTGTGACCCCCCCAGGTTGCCCCATACGCTTAACTTGTTTTCTGGTCCAACGGCGCATACGCGATCCGCATTCCCGCTATCCCTCTAGCAGGGTGCGTGCCTGTGCCAGGCATTTGTGAATGATCGGGGCGGGCACACTCCATGTTAGAGGGTAGTGGGGGATGTGGCTGCCAGCACGCTTGGAGCCGCTGGCCTTAGATGAAGCCTCAGATGGTGTGAGGTCAGCAGCTCTGAGCGCATCCTGGGGGAAAGGATCAAAACCCAGGATAGTCAAAATCCTGGGTTTTGGTCCACTTTAAATAAATAAATCTGCAACCTTATGTTTCCATCCTTACCCTTTAAATTGTAAGCTCACATTTCCATTGCACTCCCTTATCAACTTGTATCTCTGTCACATCTTTGCATTGCCATGAATGGAGTTAGCTCACCGTGACTGATGGCGAGGGAGACGCCACGTCGGTGGGAGACCGGAAAGAAGCCCAACAAGAGAGCAGCGCTGCGCATGATGCCTGACGGAGAGGGACATGGATCCAGCCTTTCAGATGAGCACTGCTGCCCCGGACTAATAAGAAATCCCTGTGCTGCTGCTTCTGACTTCCTTATCCATTTCCTGCCAGGTTAAGCTGTGTAAATACTGTACAAATAAAGTTTAGATCACTTTTTGAAACTGCTTTGTGTGCATGTCAGAGTTCTTAAAGAGCATCCCAAGTCAGGATGATTACATCATAACTGTTAGGGGTAGATACATGTCCTATGGCTAGTCTAGTCTAGTCTGATGGAGCTTTCCGCCATATCAGACAGACTAGCCATAAGACGTGTATCTACCAGACTAGCACCTGGGTGGTACTTGATATAATCAGAAAATGGAAAGTGGAATTTGATGGAAAAGGGAATGGGAACCCTTGCCCTAACCAGCCATATTGTTACCGCCAGCCATACTGTCACACTAGTTTATATTTTTAATTCCCCCCCCTCCCACCAGTACCTGCCAGCCAGGCACACTGCAGTCCTGCAGAAAACTCACATTTTCTTTATGCTCCTCTGGCAACATCGCCCCTTGTCCTGCAGAAAGGTCATGTGGTGCAGCCGGGCAATCACAGGTGCCATCTTTTTGGAGAAAAACTGGCACCCTCACCAGGGGATCGTGGAAAAGAAGGGGTGCTTTTTTCAGGCTATGGTGGGGGGGACCCTGGCATGCCCCCCTGGAGTGAACCAACACCCATTTTATTTAAAATGAGTGTTGATCAAATTGACCTGGGGACAGGCTGTCTGAGGGGGTTCTGGACTCTTGGACCCACCTGTGGAGTGCTCTTGATTGGTCCAGATAATTGTTTAATTGCTCTGTTATAAAAAGCATTTGCTGTTCATTTCATGAAGACTCTTATCCGCTACATTCCAATTCCAATTACCTAATTACAATTTTAACATCAGGCCGTCTAGGCCATGAAATTCATGATAACTCTGGCTGACTCACTTCTGTCAGCAGACCATTATATATATATATATATATATATATATATATATATATATATATATATATATATATATATATATATATATATATATATATATATATATATATAGCATTGGTGAGCTATAACAAGGCATATATATATATATAGTAGCATTGGTGAGCTATAACAAGGCATAACAAGGCATTACTACATCTTCAATGACCTCTTTGGTCTCTCAATGAACAGGTTTGCATATCTATGATTTATCTGAAAAAAATCACTGCTCCTCTCCTAATGGCTGCTTTCTGTTGTCTCAGACTTGTGGGGAGTCTGTAGCAGTTAACAGTAAATGAGGGCAGCTGTAAATATATTCAAGGCACGATTTCTGGCTCTCCTGGTGTGTATGTTGTGGAGTGAAGGCAGTAGTAGGCCAATTATTCTTGCCACTTGTTTGATGGTTCTTTGTAAGCAAAGTTTTTGCTGCTTGTTCCATTAAACCATATCACAATTAAGGCACATAAGACAGATTCGATGATGGAAGGGTACAATTGTCATAGGACTTCTCGTGATAACCCCACCTTCTTTAACTGTCACAGAAAAAACATTCTCTGCTGTGGCTTAGTTTGTGTCAGGGTGGCATTTTTAGCCCAGTTCTTGGTGATGGTCACTCTAAGAAAGATGGTTTCCTCCACTATCGCAACTTCTTTCTCATGTATGAGAATAGGGGGAGGAACTGGCATAGCCTTCCTAAAATCGAATACCATCTCTACTGTATTTATGGTGTTCAGGACAAGATGGTTCTCCACACACAATTGACTGAGTGCTCCAACTTCCTTCCAGTAGGCATTCTCATCTGTATCTTTTATTAGACCAATAACAGTTCTGTCATCAGTGTACTTGAGGATCTTGACAGATTCCGCAGACAAATAGCAGTCATTCATATATAGGGAGAAGAGTATTGGAGAAAGTACAAAACCTTGTGGTATGTCCTGTTGGACCAAGTTTGTGAGAAAGTTTTGGATCCAACAACGAATGTTGTGCACTATGCCAATCAGCTTCAGCTTTCTGTCTAGGATGAATAGATTTATAGTATAAAGTCTACAAACAGTACCCTCGCATCTGCATCTGTTTGGTCCATATGTTTTAGGATGTATTCTATGACCATGTTGATAGCGTCATCCAATGACCAATTTGGCCTATAGGCAAAGTGAAGTGGTGGTCAGTTGAGACTTTTAGGTGAGACAGGATGATTCGTTCAAGTTTCTTCATTGCCACAGAGGTCAATGGAACTGGTCTGTAGTCATATGTTTTTTGGAAATTGGAAATTTGTGGAGCTCCTAAAATAAGTTGGTACCTCGCAAGTTTCCAGGGATTATTTGTATATTTCGGTAAAAAATGGAGCCAGCTGTTCTGCATACACTTTCAGACAAGAAGATGACACTCCACCTGGTTCAGTTTGTTTCTCAGGGTTTATTTGCAGCAGAGTTTAAGCTTTAACATGAAATGTCTTGTTTTTTTTTTTCTTGTAATTTTTCTACTGTTTTTTAGAATATTTTTAATATTATATTTAATATTATTTTATTAAAATTGTCTCATTTATTTTAAATAAAACATTTATTTTGTTAAAGAAAACCATATTGCATGTAAAAGCCCATTTCTCCTGATTTAGAACGGTACCACATATCTATCGGTAGCCCCCCTGTTCCTGTCCTGGAAACCCCCCAAACTGAAAAGAGCACTTTATAACATTTACAAATAAAATACAACTACTATCCACACTATAAAGGGTTAATTTAAAAAAAAGTTGGCATGGGGTCCCCCTTTGCGGAGGGGGAGACCCCATTTTTTATGGAATCTTATACCCAGCATAACCAGCCCAGGCACCAGCTATGGGGCTTGTAGAACAGGGTGCGGGAGGCAGCTTTGGTGGCCCCCGACCTGCCAGCTACAAGCCCCAAAGTCTAATAAACCTGGGCTCATCTGCCCCCCCTGGCCTTTGGGGAGGCAGGTAATGGGGGGCTCGTCACACGCTAGCCGCAGGTGACTTGCCAGACCCCGAGCCTTGTGAACTGGTACAGGGGTCTCATGGATCCCTTACCAGTTCACAAAGGGTTAAATGTAAAATAAAACACACAGAATAAAATATATATATTTTTTTAAATACTTACCTCCTATCCATCTTGGAGCACTGTGTCCCACGCTGATCACTTTTGCTTCTGCTCTTTTTTACCTAATAGGGGACAGGGGACAGGTAACATGGACTAATTAAAAAAAAAAAAAGACATAGGGTCCCCCCCTCCCGTCGAGGGGAAACCCACATTTTTAGGTATCCCCCCCCAAAAATGGCGTGAGGTCCGCCCTACCCAGCATAACCAGCCAGTCACCAGCTATGGGGGCTTGTAGAACAGGGCGCAAAGATGGTCCCTGGCCCTGCATGCTAAAAGCTGGTATAGCCTGCTTTAATAAAAAATAAATAAAAATTTTACTTTACTCACCTCTGATTGTCAGCTCCTCTGTCCCTCGCTGATCCGATGACAGATGCGGTGATGGGGGGTCAGGGGATCGGAGCATCTCCTGCTCCCTCCTCCTCTGCACAACCATCATCGCATCTGAGAGCTGAACACCCGGGGGCCCCAAAGGGGCGGGGCTACCCGTAAAGGTGGCGGCGTCCATCGGAGAGGAGGGGGAGAGGGCCTGTCAGGCTTTCTCCTGAAGCTGATCGGAGGTAGAATCTACATGCTTGGCACTTAAGTGAAGTGGAAGCGAGCACGTAGAATCTATGTGCTTGCCACTGAAAGGGTTAAAGTTATTTTTATACCTTGCAAAAAAAATGTACCAAAGAATCAGTGTTAAAACATAGAAAGCCTAACAGGGCAAAAGCATATATATATATATATATATATATATATATATATATATTAAAATGGATTACTCATCTGTTTTCATCAGGTCTAAGCAGAAATCAGCAGGCCGCATCCAAACTCCAAACAAGATGGCTGCTGTATTCTGGTTTACAATGCAAGTCTTTCTATCCAAAAGCAAAATGTCATTGTCCACCTGTCTCCCTTCCATTCAAGACACAAGTCCATGTGTGTCCGTCGGCTGTCTGCACAAATCTTCTCCTTTCTCTCCCCAGTCCACTTTTTTCCCAGGTTGACCCTTTGTTTAATTTGCAACATCGCAGGTGACCTCTGATTGGCCCAGACAAACTAACTAAGATGATACTCTAGGTTAGATAAAACTATCACAGGTAGCCAACTTAATTTGCATGCAAATGCACACCTGAAACTAAAGCTACCAAAAGGTCTCAAACCAACCATGTGGCTACACAAAAGGGTCATTCTATATACAGTGTAATTTCTGATTGTATAATGTATTGTGTAAGATTTCTTACAATTTCCATGGGAACAAAATATATAAAAAATGTCATTGCTTCACAAAGCCAAAGATAGGTGGAGGCCCCCTTTGCAGGGCAAGTCGTGGAGGCCCCAAAGCACGTGCCCCTTACGCAACCCTCATAATCCAGCCCTGGTGGCTGCAATTGGCTTGTACTAGGATCGGTCCTTGTACTGATATATTTTCATGCAGGTGGAAGGTGGTGAGAGAATGATACTGTACTCAGGGGTGGGGTTAGTACTGAAGGTGCCATTGATGTAGCGCTGACCCAGTGGTGTCATACACTGACAGTAACCCACACAACCCAGGCTGAGGTGATATTTTTGTGTGAGTGCAGGGAAAGTGGGGCAGCATGAAAGAGCACCGAGATAATTGCGGTGTGTGATCTGGGTAATTAAAAAAAAATGCGCCCATGTCCAGGGCATTTCAGATAAAAATAATTTGCCTTTTTTGTAACTCCTGCTGTGGTTTATTTAAAACCAAAATGTCCCATGGAGCTGTAGGCTGCCTGCAAAGAGGTGCTGCTGGGTTTCCTGCCCCTGTGCATTGTGGGTTATGTCAGTTGAATACAGGCACAGCTGGGTTGCTGGGAGAGGAAGCTCCAAAATGGCCACTACCAGGAGGAAATCAGTGAAGCAGTGTTTCAGCTTGGAGTGGAGGCAGGGGTAAATGTATAGGTCGGTTAGACAACCAGCTAAATGTACCTAGGTCGGTTAGACAACCAGCCATGGGGCATTCCAGACTGGGATGCCCCATGGCTGGTTGTCTAACTGACCTAGGTTCTTTTACATGCCAGGTGTACCCTCCTCAATCCGCTATTTTGGTGGAAATGCACTGATGGAGCAAAGCTGTTTCCTGTTCCCTGGAGCGGTGCGGGCATCTGGAGGCAGCGGTGACAAGGAAGCGGAGGTGGCGGGAGCAGTAGCAGGTGGTGGGACAATGCGGCAGCAGCAGACAGCAAGACCCGACCTCTTCCTCCGGTCCGGCAGTGCTGCAGCCACCTCTTGGGGTCCTTCCACTGGCTCCTTGCTGGAGCAGAGGACTGAAGGACTCCATAAAGCTAGATGCAGCACTGGACCTGAAGGCGGAGACAAGGACAATGGCGGTGGACCAGTGGCGATGGACTGGGAGGTGGCAGTGAGTATGGCTTTTAACTTCACTGCAATACACAGCAGGTAAAGCGCAATACATGTGATTTACCTGCGGCGCCCGTAGACTTCTACAGATTGTGCTGCAATTGCACTTTGGGTCAAAACGCCACATGCAGTGTTCTGCAAACCTCTGGGCACCAATGTGAAATGGCCTATTTATTTTCCTGCCGTTTGTGAATGTTGGACACATTTGTGACACTCTCTACTCCCAACACGACGCAAGCGGCTTAGGTGTGAAAGGGGCCTAACACAAAAATGTGCAAAAAATAACATTGTTCTAACTTTTCCCAATAAATGACTCGCACACGTTACAGGTGAGAAACAGAATTTTTCTAGTGAAGTAAAGATAACTTTTAGAAAGTTTGGAATCAACAGCCTCCTATGGTATAGCCCGGAATGTTTTAGGGGGTGTCATTCTAATGGGTCGTATTTGCACATCTGGTGTGAGTGCAGGGTGGTTAAGCAATTTTGGTGTGAGTGCAGGGTGGTTAAGCAATTTTGATGGAGAGTGTATTTAGTAATAAAGAAATCCACCGGGTTGCAGTTAGTTCCCTTGGCGCGCCTTGCCCTGCTTAACTTGAAACCTCCAGGTTGCTCCAAGGTCCAGTTTGGGTTGATAAAGCATATTTTAAAGGCTGCCAAATTAATAATTGCGCAAGCCTGGAAGAGGCTGGATATCCCACCAGGGAGCCTTATTCCTCGTTAATGAGATGATGTTTTTTGAGCATATGGCGGCTTTGTTGCAGGGAGACCTGACTCCCTTCTTAGTTATCTGGGAAGGTTGAATATCCCACTTTCACCCGAAGAACTACGACCGTGAGTTCTTGTTGATTTAAGATTAAAGTTGCCCTGCGGGGCGAGGAGGTAGATACCTGGAACCCTTAGTTTTTTACTTTTCTACTCCTTATCTCGTTCTCTTTTTTTTCTTTCTTTTCTATTCTTTTAGTTTGTCATTTCCTCATTCCGAAGGTCTGACCGGGGCATGTCCCCCGATGTTTTGTTTAATGTATTGTTAAAGATATTGTTTTCATAAACATTATTTACAAAATGCAAAAAATAAATGGTCTGTTGCATGTGCAGTTCATTTTATTGAAAAAGATGTTTTTGGCACTTTTCTGTTTGGTAAAGAAATAAAAGTTCACACCAAAAGACACACCCAAAGTTAAACTTGCTTCACCAAATTAGCATGAGCCCCATTGTGTATGCCGTCCAGTGCAAGGAACAGTGCTCAGATGTGCACATTGGAGACATGAAGCACAAGTTACACCAGCATATGGCTCAGCATAAAAGAGCCAATGTAGTATAACTAAATCTGAAAGACACAGGACATTTGAAAACAGGTTCACATTCAGGACACAAAGGAGTACTTCAAAAGAGGTGTGAACAAAGCCATTTATGTTACAAGCCAGGCTTGATTAAAAGTTAGGGCTGCATGGTCTTTTGCTTGCTACATAAAATGATGTTTTACCATTTCTACCACCATAGCTTAATAACACCTCATATATTATGCAAATGCAATCAACATAACATACGTCCCCTTTACGAGAGGCATGACCTCCTGATGGTGAAAAACATGGTGTGGACTAGAGCAATTTTTGCCAAAGATTATCAGATGACAGTCTTCAAAAAATATAGCAAGTTCAGTTGTGTTGAATTTACTACACTACAGTGCTATGTTAAATGCTAAATGAATAAGAACCTTCACCGGCTTATGCGGAGGGGCCTTGGGATATTTTAGTGAATACTCCATAATTTGCTGCAAATCTCTGCAGTTCAGCACAGAGGTAAAATAAATATATTTAGAACTTTATTGCATTAAAAAGGGAGGCAATCACATTTCTGAGGTCCAGTCAAGTGAGGTAAAGAGGTTCTCCAATAAGGTTGAGATCCTTTCATATATTTACATTTTCCTAACTAAATACCATGAAGCTAAAAACCTGAGGATGTAAGAGAGAGAATTACAGTGGAAAACAAATATTACCCTTTGATTAGAAATGAAGCAATAAAAAACCTTCAAACAGACCTGATGGACATTTGAGTCAATTCAGCGACATTTAATAAATGTGCACTTTAGATGAATATAAAATAGAATCTTTTTACATCTGGAGCTAAATCAACAGCTAGGTAAACAATGAAAGTGAACGGCACATGTATGTATTGTGATCATTATTTTTCTTTTACCGAGTACAAACAAGGTGCAGAACAATAATGTTTTAGAACTGAGATCACAAGCATGTGAAATATCACATGGTAGCTATTTGAAACACTCTAGGTGAATGTAGTCATTAAGTGAGAAGGGAAATGTGTTATTCATGGTGGCTGGTGAGGTACAGGGCAGAGGGGCAATCGTTGGCACTGTATTCTCCGAGGCAGCACTGAGCTTATTGCACCTGCACCGTGAACTGCCTCCAGCCTGCCAGCGGAGAAGAGAGGAATCATCACCATATGTTAGCGGGATGCGCTGCACAATCACTCAAGGACTCTTCTAATCTGCTTAGAAAACCATGAGCCTGCAGATATGAAAAAAGGGGCCAGAAGTAAACCATTGGCAGAGCTTCCCCGTAAACAGCTGAATCCCAAACATTGAAATCAGCTGCAGTTTTCTAGAAATGAAAAAACCTTGTAAAAGTAACTTCAGGAAAAAGAAATTCCATGTGTATTCTCAAATATACGAGGGCACTAATATGGCCATCAGAAGCCCCTCACTCTGGGCTTAATTCAACAGGTATAGGAAAAAAATCATTTTGGTTGGGAAATTGGATCACATGCGAAGAACTTAAGTAACTTCGAGAGATTCAACAAAGCTGACTCATAAAAGTTGTCCAGTGGCTTCCATGCGAAAATGGCTTTAGTAAGCAAAAAATTTTCTTCAAGCTGAAAATGTATAATCTCTGAAAGCGTCTCTGGTGCTGAGAAGCCTTTACCCAAAATGGTGCATCCGCTTTCCACATTTCACACAGCTTTAAAATGATCAGGTGAAGTCCCGATGTAATACTGTATATCATTGTGAATTAGTGACAATTGTTTTTAATGCACTTGTGCAACTAGTCTTATCAGGAGAGACTTAAATAACTTAATTTGTACAGTCTGGAGGAAAGAAGGGAGAGGGGGGACATGATTGAGACATTTAAATATGTGAAAGGATTGAATAAGGTTCAGGAGGGAAGTGTTTTTAAGAAGAAGCTTAATGATAGAACAAGGGGGCACAACCTGAAGCTAGTCGGGGGGAAGATCAGGAGCAATGTTAGAAAATATTATTTTACAGAAAGAGTAGTAGATGCTTGGAACAAACTTCCAGCAGAGGTAGTTGAAAAATCAACAGTCACTGAATTTAACCCTTTTGTTGCCAAGCACGTAACACCTACGTGCTGGCTTGGCTGGGCCTTAAGTGCCAAGTCCGTAGGTGTTACGTGCTTGACTTTCCCTGCTGCTGGTTTAAAAAATAAAAATGAAAAATACTCACCTGACCCCTTGTTGGATCCGGCCAAGTCTCCTCTTTAATTTGGTGCCATCTGATCCCCCGTGGGGGGTCGGATGGCTCCAGGAGAGCCCCCGGAATAGGCAGCCCCCCCCCGCTTCTGCAGAAGCAGCTGCTAACTGTAAAAAAATAAAAAAAATAAAAATGACATTCACTTACCTGTGTGTGCGCTGGCTCACACTGTCCCTCCTCTTCACCTGGGGGGCCTCCGATCCCCCCCCAGGACTTACCGATCTTCAGGAGAGAGCCCGGGAGGCTCTCTCCTCCTCGATGGCAGCCGCCATCTTGCCGCTAAGCCCCGCCCCCTTGGGCTATGACGTCATCCCGGTCCGTCTTCACGCCAAGCCCCGCCCCCTTGGGCTATGACGTCATCCCAGCCCCGATCACCTGTCAGATGCCGGTGATCGGTGCCGGGGAAGGAGGTGGCAGGAGATCCTCTGATCTCCTGCCTCCCCCTTCTCTGGATGCCGATCACCGGCATCTGTCAGCAGAGCGGCGCGGGACAAGAGCTTGCAATCGGAGGTAAGTACAGTACGAAATTTTTTTTTTTTTTTTTTTATAAAATACTTTTGTGTGGTGTTTTTTTTCAGATAACCCTTTGTGAAATGGTAAGGGGTCCATGAGACCCCTTATACCAATTCACAAGGCTCTGGGTATGGCAGGTCACCTGCGGCGAGCGGGTGACTTGCCATAACCCCCAGCCCCCCATTACCTGCCTCCCCAACGGCCAGGGGGGGGCAGAAGGGCCCGGGCCACTTAGTGGCTATGTAGTCCATGACCCCTATACCAGTTCACAAGGCTGGGGGAGGTGGCAAGTCACCTGCGCTAGCCGTTGACTTGCCATTAACCCCCGGCACCCCCATTACCTGCCTCCCCAAAGCCCGGGGGGGGCAGAAGAGCCCGGGCCCACTGGCTATGCGGGCTTGTAGCCTGCAGGGCCAGGGGCCACAAAAGCTGGCCCCTGCGCCCTGTTCCTCCAAACCCTGCATAGCTGGTCCCGGGCTGGTTACTTCGGGTAAGGGGGGGCCCATGTCATTTTTTTTTTATTGTTTAAGGGTTTTTAACCCTTAAAAATCCCCCCAAAAAATGCCCCCCCCCCCTCCTGGGAGGGGGGACCCTATGTCATTTTTTTTTCTCGATTTAACCCTTTGTAGTGTGGATGGTAGTTGTATTTTATTTATAGGAACAGGGGGCTACCGATAAATATGTGGTACCGTTCTAATTGGTGGAAATGGGGCTTTCACATGCAATATGGTTTTCCCAAATCAAATACATTTTTTATTTAAAATAAAGGAGGCAATTTTCTAAAAAAATGTTTTATTTATTTATTTTTTTTTACTTAATAATAAATAAAATTAATAATAAATAAAATTTACAAACAAGACATTTCATGTTGAAGCCTAAACTCTGCTGCAAAAAATATATATATAATTTTCCTGAAAATTCCAACAAAAATGACGCAAAACATGGCGCAAAACATGGCGCAAAATGGGGAAAAATGACCTGTCAACAGAGGGTGACAAAATCTCAAGTAGGCTGGCAATTAAAAGGGTTAATAGTACCTCTGCATGTTGGGTATTGTTCTGTTCGGGGGACCTTGCGCTTTCAGACTTAGCTTGTTTTTTCTTGTTTGCATATTTATATTTTAGGAAAAGGTGTTTTTTATTCTGCTTTTTTTTACATTTTTTAGGGAAACTCTGCGCAACCAAAGAGTTCTTTGAGGGATTAATTCCAGAAAGATGAGCCCACTACAACAAGCTGGGTACGCTTAGAAAGCTTAACATGTGTACTTTCAGGGATTATGGGGGATATTCCAAATGTAAAGGGTTGTTTTGGTTGAAAAATCACAAGGTGCGCACTTTGTCTGCAGAGCTGAAATTTTCAAGAAAAATTACCGTTATGCTCATGCTTTACTTTGGGGTGTTTGGCAACTCTTCCCTTGACAGAACCTATGCATGTTGCGTATCGTTCTGTTCGGGGGGTGTTGCTTTTTCAGATTATACTTGTTTTTTCTTGTTTGTATATAGTTTTTTTAGCAAAATGTGGCTTTGATTCTGCTTTTTTATCCTTTTTTTAGGGAAACTCTTTGCAACCAAAGAATACATTGAGGGATTACTTCTAGAAAACTGTGGCCACATCAACAAGCCTGGTACAAATAGAAAGCCTGAGGTGTCTACTTCCAGAGAATATATAGTTTGTGGGGGGTATTTCAAATGTAAAGGGTTGTTTTTCTGGAAAACCTGCAAGGTGCGCATATCACAGTTGTATTTTTTCTGAAAATCCCCTAAAGCTCTGTTTCAGTTTGGGGGAGTCTCCTGGGCAGGAAAAGGTGTCTACCTATACATATGTGGTACCGCTGTAACTGTGAGAAATTGGGGTTTCACACGCAATAAGATTTTATTGACAAACTTACATTTTTTATTACAAAAAAAAACTACAAATTGTAAAAAATTGATTTTTTTTATTTTTTTGCACATATTTCATCAAAAAATATTGAGAATACACCTTAAAAATGACAAACAAGACATTTCATGTTAAAGCTCAGACTCTGCTGAAAAAAACAATATATCCTTTTCCTGGGAAATCCCTGGAAATCCCTTCAAAAATCACATTTGAACATGGGGAGTGCAAAATAGTGCAAAATGGTCTGGCAACAGAGTGTGACAAAAACTCCAGGTAGGCTGGCACTTAAAGGGTTAAACATGCCTGGGATAAGCACACATCTATCCTAAGATAAAGAGTACATACAGTATACACATAAGGGCAGACTAGATGGACTGTATGGTCTCCTTCTGCCGTCAACCTTCTATGTTTCTATGTTTCTAGTCACTTTGTTATAAAAGATCATTCTCATCCAAATAATAGATATGTATTTAGGTATAGATCAAGGTAACTGGACTTGTTGTTTTCATTTGCTTCACAGCCAGAGGTAATACGTGGCACGCTGCAAGGCGCTGTACGCTGAGCCTGGGATACTGATGAATCGTACGCGACATGGCATTGTTCCAGTCGCTCCCCAGATTCGGCTTCAAAAATGTGTAATTGCGCGCCATCTCCGACGTTCACTTGCCACTACCTGACGCTACCTTCCGCTTACAGGGTACTACCTGGCGCTACCCCTTCATGAATAAGACCCATAGAATCAAACACAACACATACCCATGCTAAAGGGCGGACTGTGGTTAAAAAAAACACCCCGGAACGTTTTTGGTCACACAATCCCATGCCATGCAATGTGTCCAGCCCAGTAATAGGAAACGTGCAGAATCCCCCGAATCACTCCATAACAGGCAGTGAAGCAGAGCACCCCTGGCCCCCAAAAATAACCAATTAAACAGTGCAGCAGAATAACCCACAAATCACCCCATAACAAGCAGTGCAGCAGAGAATCCCCCAAATCACCCCATAACAAGCAGTGCAGCAGATAATACCCCAAATCACCCCATAACAAGCAGTGCAGCAGAGAATCCCCCAAATCACCCCATAACAAGCAGTGCAGCAGAGTATCCCCCAAATCAACCCATAACAAGCAGTGCAGCAGAGTATCCCCCAAATCAACCCATAACAAGCAGTGCAGCAGGGAATACCCCAAATCACCCCATAACAAGCAGTGCAGCAGAGTATACCCCAAATCACCTCATAACAAGCAGTGTAGAAGAGAATCCCCCAAATCCCCTCATAACTAGAAGTGTAACGGAGAATCCCCAAATCACCCCATAACAAGCAGTGCCCCAGAAATCCCCCCATAACAAGCAGAGCAGCAGAGAATCCCCCAAATCACCCCATAAAAAGCAGTGTAACAAAGAATTCACCAAATCCCCCCATAACAAGCAGAGCAGCAGAGAATCCCCCAAATCACCCCATAAAAAGCAGTGTAGCAGAGCATCCCCCAAATCACCCCATAACAAGCAGTGTAACAAAGAATTCACCAAATCACCCCATAACAAGCAGTGCAGCAGAGAATCCTCCAAATCACCCCATAACAAGCAGTGTAGCCGAGCAGCCCCCAAATCAGCCCATAACAAGCAGTGTAACAGAGAATCCCCCAAATCACCCCATAACAAGCAGTGTAGCAGAGAATCACCCAAATCACCCCATAACAAGTAGTGAAGCAGAGAATCCCCCAAATCACCCCATAACAAGCAGTGTAGCAGAGAATCACCCAAATCACCCCATAACAAGTAGTGAAGCAGAGAATCCCCCAAATCACCCCATAACAAGCAGTGTAGCAGAGCATCCCCCAAATCACCCCATAACAAGCAGTGCAGCAGAGAATCCCCCAAATCACCCCATAACAAGGAGTGTAGCAGAAAATCCCCCAAATCTCCCCATAACAAGCAGTGCAGCAGAGAATCCGCCAAATCACCCCATAACAAGCAGTGTAGCAGAGAATCCCCCAAATCACCCCATAACAAGCACTGTAACAGAGAATCACCCAAATCACCTCATAACAAGCAGTGTAGCAGAGAATCCCCCAAATCACCCCATAACAAGCAGTGTAACAGAGAATCCCCCAAATCACCCCATAACAAGCAGTGTAGCAGAGTATCCCCCAAATCACCCCATAACAAGCAGTGTAACAGAGAATCACCCAAATCACCTCATAACAAGCAGTGTAACAGAGAATCCCCCAAATCACCCCATAACAAGCAGTGTAGCAGATAATCCCCCAAATCTCCCCATAACAAGCAGTGTAGCAGAGAATCCCCCAAATCACCCCATAACAAGCAGTGTAGCAGAGAATCCCCCAAATCTCCCCATAACAAGCAGTGTAGCAGATAATCCCCCAAATCTCCCCATAACAAGCAGTGTAGCAGATAATCCCCCAAATCACCCCATAACAAGCAGTGTAGCAGAGAATCCCCCAAATCTCCCCATAACAAGCAGTGTAGCAGATAATCCCCCAAATCACCCCATAACAAGCAGTGTAGCAGAGAATCCCCCAAATCTCCCCATAACAAGCAGTGTAGCAGAGAATCCCCCAAATCTCCCCATAACAAGCAGTGTAGCAGATAATCCCCCAAATCACCCCATAACAAGCAGTGTAGCAGAGAATCCCCCAAATCTCCCCATAACAAGCAGTGTAGCAGATAATCCCCCAAATCACCCCATAACAAGCAGTGTAGCAGAGAATCCCCCAAATCACCCCATAACAAGCAGTGTAGCAGAGAATCCCCCAAATCACCCCATAACAAGCAGTGTAGCAGAGAATCCCCCAAATCTCCCCATAACAAGCAGTGTAGCAGAGAATCTCCCAAATCTCCCCATAACAAGCAGTGTAGCAGATAATCCCCCAAATCACCCCATAACAAGCAGTGTAGCAGAGAATCCCCCAAATCACCCCATAACAAGCAGTGTAGCAGAGAATCTCCCAAATCTCCCCATAACAAGCAGTGTAGCAGAGATTCCCCCAAATCTCCCCATAACAAGCAGTGTAGCAGAGAATCTCCCAAATCTCCCCATAACAAGCAGTGCAGCAGATAATCCCCTAAATCACCCCATAACAAGCAGTGTAGCAGAGAATCACCCAAATCTCCCCATAACAAGTAGTGTAGCAGATAATCCCCTAAATCACCCCATAACAAGCAGTGTAGCAGAGAATCCCCTAAATCACCCCATAACAAGCAGTGTAGCAGAGTATCCCCCAAATCACCCCATAACAAGCAGTGTAGCAGAGAATCACCCAAATCTCCCCATAACAAGCAGTGTAGCAGAGAATCCCCCAAATCTCCCCATAACAAGCAGTGCAGCAGAGAATCCCCCATATCACCCCATAACAAGCAGTGTAGCAGAGAATCCCCCAAATCACCCCATAACAAGCAGTGCAGCAGAGAATCCTCCAAATCTCCCCATAACAAGCAGTGCAGCAGAGAATCCCCCATATCACCCCATAACAAGCAGTGTAGCAGAGAATCCCCCAAATCACCCCATAACAAGCAGTGCAGCAGAGAATCCCCCAAATCACCCCATAACAAGCAGTGTAACAGAGAATCCCCCAAATCACCCCATAACAAGCAGTGTAACAGAGAATCCCCCAAATCACCCCATAACAAGCAGTGTAACAGAGAATCCCCCAAATCACCTCATAACAAGCAGTGTAGCAGAGAATCCCCCAAATCACCTCATAACAAGCAGTGTAACAGAGAATCCCCCAAATCACCCCATAACAGGCAGTGTAACAGAGAATCACCCAAATCCCTCCATAACAAGCAGTGTAACAGAGAATCCCCCAAATCTCCCCATAACAAGCAGTGCAGCAGAGAATCCCCCAAATCACCCCATAACAAGCAGTGTAACAGAGAATCCCCCAAATCTCCCCATAACAAGCAGTGCAGCAGAGAATCCCCCAAATCACCCCATAACAAGCAGTGTAACAGAGTATCCCCCAAATCTCCCCATAACAAGCAGTGTAGCAGAGAATCCCCCAAATCACCCCATAACAAGCATTGTAGCAGAGTATCCCCCAAATCACCCCATAACAAGCAGTGTAGCAGAGCATCCCCCAAATCACCACATAACAAGCAGAGTAGCAGAGAATCCCCCAAATCACCACATAACAAGCAGAGTAGCAGAGAATCCCCCAAATCACCACATAACAAGCAGAGTAGCAGAGAATCCCCCAAATCACCACATAACAAGCAGAGTAGCAGAGTATCCCCCAAATCACCACATAACAAGCAGAGTAGCAGAGAATCTCCCAAATCACCCCATAACAAGCAGTGTAGCAGAGTATCCCCCAAATCACCTCATAACAAGCAGTGTAACAGTGAATCTCGCAAATCACCCCATAACAAGCAGAGCAACAGAGAATCCCCCAAATCACCCCATAACAGGCAGTGCAGCAGAGATTCCCCCAAATCATCCCATAACAAGCAGAGTAGCAGAGAATCCCCCAAATCACCACATAACAAGCAGTGTAGCAGAGAATCCCCCAAATCACCACATAACAAGCAGAGTAGCAGAGAATCCCCCAAATCACCCCATAACAAGCAGTGTAGCAGAGAATCCCCCAAATCACCCCATAACAAGCAGTGTAGCAGAGAATCCCCCAAATCACCCCATAACAAGCAGTGTAGCAGAGAATCCCCCAAATCACCCCATAACAAGCAGTGCAGCAGAGTATCCCCCCAAATCACCCCATAACAAGCAGTGTAGCAGAGAATCCCCCAAATCACCCCATAATGAGCAGTGTAACAGAGATCCCCCAAAATCACCCCATAACAAGCAGTGCAGCAGAGAATCCCCCAAATTACCCCGTAACAAGCAGTGCAGCAGAGAATCCCCCAAATCACCCCATAACAAGCAGTGTAGCAGAGAATCCCCCAAATCACCACATAACAAGCAGTGTAGCAGAGTATCCCCCAAATCACCACATAACAAGCAGTGCAGCAGAGATTCCTCCAAATCTCCCCATAACAAGCAGTGTAGCAGAGATTCCCCCAAATCACCCCATAACAAGCAGTGTAGCAGAGAATCCCCCAAATCACCCCATAACAAGCAGTGCAGCAGAGTATCCCCCAAATCACCACATAACAAGCAGTGCAGCAGAGATTCCTCCAAATCACCCCATAACAAGCAGTGTAGCAGAGTATCCCCCAAATCACCCCATAACAAGCAGTGTAGCAGAGAATCCCCCAAATTACCCCATAACAAGCAGTGTAGCAGAGAATCCCCCAAATCACCCCATAACAAGCAGTGTAGCAGAGAATCCCCCAAATCACCCCATAACAATCAGTGCAGAAGAGTATCCCCCAAATCACCCCATAACAAGCAGTGTAGCAGAGAATCCCCCAAATCACCCCATAACAAGCAGTGTAACAGAGAATCTCCCAAATCACCCCATAACAAGCAGTGTAACAGAGAATCTCCCAAATCACCCCATAACAAGCAGTGTAGCAGAGAATCCCCCAAATCTCCCCATAACAAGCAGTGTAGCAGAGAATCCCCCAAATCTCCCCATAACAAGCAGTGTAACAGAGAATCCCCCAAATCACCTCATAACAAGCAGTGTAGCAGAGAATCTCCCAAATCACCCCATAACAAGCAGTGTAGCAGAGAATCTCCCAAATCACCCCATAACAAGCAGTGCAGCAGAGAATCTCGCAAATCACCCCATAACAAGCAGTGTAGCAGAGTATCCCCCAAATCACCCCATAACAAGCAGTGTAACAGAGAATCCCCCAAATCACCCCATAACAAGCAGTGTAGCAGAGAATCTCCCAAATCACCCCATAACAAGCAGTGTAGCAGAGAATCTCCCAAATCACCCCATAACAAGCAGTGCAGCAGAGAATCTCGCAAATCACCCCATAACAAGCAGTGTAGCAGAGTATCCCCCAAATCACCCCATAACAAGCAGTGTAGCAGAGAATCTCCCAAATCACCCCATAACAAGCAGTGTAGCAGAGAATCTCCCAAATCACCCCATAACAAGCAGTGTAGCAGAGAATCTCCCAAATCACCCCATAACAAGCAGTGTAGCAGAGAATCTCCCAAATCACCCCATAACAAGCAGTGTAGCAGAGAATCTCCCAAATCACCCCATAACAAGCAGTGTAGCAGAGAATCTCCCAAATCACCCCATAACAAGCAGTGCAGCAGAGAATCTCGCAAATCACCCCATAACAAGCAGTGTAGCAGAGTATCCCCCAAATCACCCCATAACAAGCAGTGTAGCAGAGAATCTCCCAAATCACCCCATAACAAGCAGTGTAGCAGAGAATCTCCCAAATCACCCCATAACAAGCAGTGTAGCAGAGAATCTCCCAAATCACCCCATAACAAGCAGTGTAGCAGAGAATCTCCCAAATCACCCCATAACAAGCAGTGTAGCAGAGAATCTCCCAAATCACCCCATAACAAGCAGTGTAGCAGAGAATCTCCCAAATCACCCCATAACAAGCAGTGTAGCAGAGCATCACCCAAATCACCCCATAACAAGCAGTGTAGCAGAGAATCCCCCAAATCACCCCATAACAAGCAGTGCAGAAGAGATTCCTCCAAATCTCCCCATAACAAGCAGTGTAGCAGAGATTCCCCCAAATCACCCCATAACAAGCAGTGTAGCAGAGAATCCCCCAAATCACCCCATAACAAGCAGTGCAGCAGAGTATCCCCCAAATCACCCCATAACAAGCAGTGCAGCAGAGATTCCTCCAAATCACCCCATAACAAGCAGTGTAGCAGAGTATCCCCCAAATCACCCCATAACAAGCAGTGTAGCAGAGAATCCCCCAAATTACCCCATAACAAGCAGTGTAGCAGAGAATCCCCCAAATCACCCCATAACAAGCAGTGTAGCAGAGAATCCCCCAAATCACCCCATAACAAGCAGTGCAGCAGAGTATCCCCCAAATCACCCCATAACAAGCAGTGTAGCAGAGAATCCCCCAAATCACCCCATAACAAGCAGTGTAACAGAGAATCTCCCAAATCACCCCATAACAAGCAGTGTAGCAGAGAATCCCCCAAATCACCCCATAACAAGCAGTGTAGCAGAGAATCCCCCAAATCACCCCATAACAAGCAGTGTAACAGAGAATCTCCCAAATCACCCCATAACAAGCAGTGTAGCAGAGAATCCCCCAAATCTCCCCATAACAAGCAGTGTAACAGAGAATCCCCCAAATCACCCCATAACAAGCAGTGTAGCAGAGAATCTCCCAAATCACCCCATAACAAGCAGTGTAGCAGAGAATCTCCCAAATCACCCCATAACAAGCAGTGCAGCAGAGAATCTCGCAAATCACCCCATAACAAGCAGTGTAGCAGAGAATCTCCCAAATCACCCCATAACAAGCAGTGTAGCAGAGAATCTCCCAAATCACCCCATAACAAGCAGTGTAGCAGAGAATCTCCCAAATCACCCCATAACAAGCAGTGTAGCAGAGAATCTCCCAAATCACCCCATAACAAGCAGTGTAGCAGAGAATCTCCCAAATCACCCCATAACAAGCAGTGTAGCAGAGAATCTCCCAAATCACCCCATAACAAGCAGTGCAGCAGAGAATCTCGCAAATCACCCCATAACAGGCAGTGCAGCAGAGTATCCCCCAAATCACCCCATAACAAGCAGTGCAGCAGAGTATCCCCCAAATCACCCCATAACAAGCAGTGCAGCAGAGATTCCTCCAAATCACCCCATAACAAGCAGTGTAGCAGAGTATCCCCCAAATCACCCCATAACAAGCAGTGTAGCAGAGAATCCCCCAAATTACCCCATAACAAGCAGTGTAGCAGAGAATCCCCCAAATCACCCCATAACAAGCAGTGTAGCAGAGAATCCCCCAAATCACCCCATAACAAGCAGTGCAGCAGAGTATCCCCCAAATCACCCCATAACAAGCAGTGTAGCAGAGAATCCCCCAAATCACCCCATAACAAGCAGTGTAACAGAGAATCTCCCAAATCACCCCATAACAAGCAGTGTAGCAGAGAATCCCCCAAATCACCCCATAACAAGCAGTGTAGCAGAGAATCCCCCAAATCACCCCATAACAAGCAGTGTAACAGAGAATCTCCCAAATCACCCCATAACAAGCAGTGTAGCAGAGAATCCCCCAAATCTCCCCATAACAAGCAGTGTAACAGAGAATCCCCCAAATCACCCCATAACAAGCAGTGTAGCAGAGAATCTCCCAAATCACCCCATAACAAGCAGTGTAGCAGAGAATCTCCCAAATCACCCCATAACAAGCAGTGCAGCAGAGAATCTCGCAAATCACCCCATAACAAGCAGTGTAGCAGAGAATCTCCCAAATCACCCCATAACAAGCAGTGTAGCAGAGAATCTCCCAAATCACCCCATAACAAGCAGTGTAGCAGAGAATCTCCCAAATCACCCCATAACAAGCAGTGTAGCAGAGAATCTCCCAAATCACCCCATAACAAGCAGTGTAGCAGAGAATCTCCCAAATCACCCCATAACAAGCAGTGTAGCAGAGAATCTCCCAAATCACCCCATAACAAGCAGTGTAGCAGAGAATCTCCCAAATCACCCCATAACAAGCAGTGCAGCAGAGAATCCCCCAAATCACCCCATAACAAGCAGTGTAACAGAGAATCTCCCAAATCACCCCATAACAAGCAGTGTAGCAGAGAATCCCCCAAATCACCCCATAACAAGCAGTGTAGCAGAGAATCCCCCAAATCACCCCATAACAAGCAGTGTAACAGAGAATCTCCCAAATCACCCCATAACAAGCAGTGTAGCAGAGTATCCCCCAAATCACCCCATAACAAGCAGTGCAGCAGAGATTCCCCCAAATCACCTCATAACAAGCAATGTCACAGAGAATCTCGCAAATCACCCCATAACAAGCAGTTCAGCAGAGTATCCCCCAAATCACCCCATAACAAGCAGTGTAGCAGAGAATCCCCCAAATCACCCCATAACAAGCAGTGCAGCAGAGATTCCTCCAAATCACCCCATAACAAGCAGTGTAGCAGAGAATCCCCCAAATCACCCCATAACAAGCAGTGCAGCAGAGAATCCTCCAAATCACCCCATAACAAGCAGTGCAGCAGAGATTCCCCCAAATCACCCCATAACAAGCAGTGCAGCAGAGATTCCTCCAAATCACCCCATAACAAGCAGTGCAGCAGAGAATCCTCCAAATCACCCCATAACAAGCAGTGCAGCAGAGAATCCTCCAAATCACCCCATAACAAGCAGTGCAGCAGAGATTCCTCCAAATCACCCCATAACAAGCAGTGTAGCAGAGAATCCCCCAAATCACCCCATAACAAGCAGTGCAGCAGAGAATCCTCCAAATCACCCCATAACAAGCAGTGCAGCAGAGATTCCCCCAAATCACCCCATAACAAGCAGTGCAGCAGAGATTCCTCCAAATCACCCCATAACAAGCAGTGTAGCAGAGATTCCCCCAAATCACCTCATAACAAGCAGTGTAGCAGAGCATCCCCCAAATCACCTCATAACAAGCAGTGTAGCAGAGATTCCCCCAAATCACCCCATAACAAGTAGTGAAGCAGAGAATCCCCCAAATCACCCCATAACAAGCAGTGCAGCAGAGCATCCCCCAAATCACCTCATAACAAGCAGTGTAACAGAGAATCACCCAAATCACCCCATAACAAGCAGTGTAGCAGAGAATCACCCAAATCACCCCATAACAAGCAGTGCAGCAGAGAATCCCCCAAATCACCCCATAACAAGCAGTGTAGCAGAGAATCACCCAAATCACCCCATAACAAGCAGTGCAGCAGAGAATCCCCCAAATCACCCCATAACAAGCAGTGCAGCAGAGAATCACCCAAATCACCCCATAACAAGCAGTGCAGCAGAGAATCCCCCAAATCACCCCATAACAAGCAGTGTAGCAGAGAATCACCCAAATCACCCCATAACAAGCAGTGCAGCAGAGAATCCCCCAAATCACCCCATAACAAGCAGTGTAGCAGAGAATCACCCAAATCACCCCATAACAAGCAGTGCAGCAGAGAATCCCCCAAATCACCCCATAACAAGCAGTGCAGCAGAGAATCCCCCAAATCACCCAATAACAGGCAGTGAAGCAGAGAATCCCCCAAATCACCTTATAACAAGCAGTGTAGCAGAGAATCCCCCAAATCACCCCATAACAGGCAGTGCAGCAGAGCATCCCCCAAATCACCTCATAACAAGCAGTGTAGCAGAGATTCCCCCAAATCACCCCATAACAAGCAGTGCAGCAGAGATTCCCCCAAATCACCCCATAACAAGCAGTGCAGCAGAGATTCCCCCAAATCACCCCATAACAAGCAGTACAGCAGAGAATCCCCCAAATCACCTCATAACAAGCAGTATAACAGAGAATCACCCAAATCACCCCATAACAAGCAGTACAGCAGAGAATCCCCCAAATCACCTCATAACAAGCAGTGTAACAGAGAATCACCCAAATCACCCCATAACAAGCAGTGTAGCAGAAAATCCCCCAAATCACCCCATAACAAGCAGTGCAGCAGAGTATCTCCCAAATCACCCCATAACAAGTAGTGAAGCAGAGAATCCCCCAAATCACCCCATAACAAGCAGTGTAGCAGAGAATCCCCCCAAATCACCCCATAACAAGCAGTACAGCAGAGAATCCCCCAAATCACCTCATAACAAGCAATGTAACAGAGAATCTCCCAAATCACCCCATAACAAGCAGTGTAGCAGAGAATCCTCCAAATCACCCCATATCAAGCAGTGTAGCAGAGAATCCCCCAAATCACCCCATAACAAGCAGTGTAGCAGAGAATCCCCCAAATCACCCCATATCAAGCAGTGTAGCAGAGAATCCCCCAAATCACCCCATAACAAGCAGTGCAGCAGAGTATCCCCCAAATCACCTCATAACAAGCAGTGTAACAGAGAATCTCCCAAATCACCCCATAACAAGCAGTGCAGCAGAGTATCCCCCAAATCACCCCATAACAAGCAGTGCAGCAGAGTATCCCCCAAATCACCCCATAACAAGCAGTGCAGCAGAGTATCCCCCAAATCACCCCATAACAAGCAGTGTAGCAGAGAATCACCCAAATCTCCCCATAACAAGCAGTGTAGCAGAGAATCCCCCAAATCTCCCCATAACAAGCAGTGCAGCAGAGAATCCTCCAAATCTCCCCATAACAAGCAGTGCAGCAGAGAATCCCCCATATCACCCCATAACAAGCAGTGTAGCAGAGAATCCCCCAAATCACCCCATAACAAGCAGTGCAGCAGAGAATCCCCCAAATCACCCCATAACAAGCAGTGTAACAGAGAATCCCCCAAATCACCCCATAACAAGCAGTGTAACAGAGAATCCCCCAAATCACCCCATAACAAGCAGTGTAACAGAGAATCCCCCAAATCACCTCATAACAAGCAGTGTAGCAGAGAATCCCCCAAATCACCTCATAACAAGCAGTGTAACAGAGAATCCCCCAAATCACCCCATAACAGGCAGTGTAACAGAGAATCACCCAAATCCCTCCATAACAAGCAGTGTAACAGAGAATCCCCCAAATCTCCCCATAACAAGCAGTGCAGCAGAGAATCCCCCAAATCACCCCATAACAAGCAGTGTAACAGAGAATCCCCCAAATCTCCCCATAACAAGCAGTGCAGCAGAGAATCCCCCAAATCACCCCATAACAAGCAGTGTAACAGAGTATCCCCCAAATCTCCCCATAACAAGCAGTGTAGCAGAGAATCCCCCAAATCACCCCATAACAAGCATTGTAGCAGAGTTTCCCCCAAATCACCCCATAACAAGCAGTGTAACAGAGTATCCCCCAAATCTCCCCATAACAAGCAGTGTAGCAGAGAATCCCCCAAATCACCCCATAACAAGCATTGTAGCAGAGTTTCCCCCAAATCACCCCATAACAAGCAGTGTAGCAGAGCATCCCCCAAATCACCACATAACAAGCAGAGTAGCAGAGAATCCCCCAAATCACCACATAACAAGCAGAGTAGCAGAGAATCCCCCAAATCACCACATAACAAGCAGAGTAGCAGAGAATCCCCCAAATCACCACATAACAAGCAGAGTAGCAGAGTATCCCCCAAATCACCACATAACAAGCAGAGTAGCAGAGAATCTCCCAAATCACCCCATAACAAGCAGTGTAGCAGAGTATCCCCCAAATCACCTCATAACAAGCAGTGTAACAGTGAATCTCGCAAATCACCCCATAACAAGCAGAGCAACAGAGAATCCCCCAAATCACCCCATAACAGGCAGTGCAGCAGAGATTCCCCCAAATCATCCCATAACAAGCAGAGTAGCAGAGAATCCCCCAAATCACCACATAACAAGCAGTGTAGCAGAGAATCCCCCAAATCACCACATAACAAGCAGAGTAGCAGAGAATCCCCCAAATCACCCCATAACAAGCAGTGTAGCAGAGAATCCCCCAAATCACCCCATAACAAGCAGTGTAGCAGAGAATCCCCCAAATCACCCCATAACAAGCAGTGTAGCAGAGAATCCCCCAAATCACCCCATAACAAGCAGTGCAGCAGAGTATCCCCCCAAATCACCCCATAACAAGCAGTGTAGCAGAGAATCCCCCAAATCACCCCATAATGAGCAGTGTAACAGAGATCCCCCAAAATCACCCCATAACAAGCAGTGCAGCAGAGAATCCCCCAAATTACCCCGTAACAAGCAGTGCAGCAGAGAATCCCCCAAATCACCCCATAACAAGCAGTGTAGCAGAGAATCCCCCAAATCACCACATAACAAGCAGTGTAGCAGAGTATCCCCCAAATCACCACATAACAAGCAGTGCAGCAGAGATTCCTCCAAATCTCCCCATAACAAGCAGTGTAGCAGAGATTCCCCCAAATCACCCCATAACAAGCAGTGTAGCAGAGAATCCCCCAAATCACCCCATAACAAGCAGTGCAGCAGAGTATCCCCCAAATCACCACATAACAAGCAGTGCAGCAGAGATTCCTCCAAATCACCCCATAACAAGCAGTGTAGCAGAGTATCCCCCAAATCACCCCATAACAAGCAGTGTAGCAGAGAATCCCCCAAATTACCCCATAACAAGCAGTGTAGCAGAGAATCCCCCAAATCACCCCATAACAAGCAGTGTAGCAGAGAATCCCCCAAATCACCCCATAACAATCAGTGCAGAAGAGTATCCCCCAAATCACCCCATAACAAGCAGTGTAGCAGAGAATCCCCCAAATCACCCCATAACAAGCAGTGTAACAGAGAATCTCCCAAATCACCCCATAACAAGCAGTGTAACAGAGAATCTCCCAAATCACCCCATAACAAGCAGTGTAGCAGAGAATCCCCCAAATCTCCCCATAACAAGCAGTGTAGCAGAGAATCCCCCAAATCTCCCCATAACAAGCAGTGTAACAGAGAATCCCCCAAATCACCTCATAACAAGCAGTGTAGCAGAGAATCTCCCAAATCACCCCATAACAAGCAGTGTAGCAGAGAATCTCCCAAATCACCCCATAACAAGCAGTGCAGCAGAGAATCTCGCAAATCACCCCATAACAAGCAGTGTAGCAGAGTATCCCCCAAATCACCCCATAACAAGCAGTGTAGCAGAGAATCTCCCAAATCACCCCATAACAAGCAGTGTAGCAGAGAATCTCCCAAATCACCCCATAACAAGCAGTGCAGCAGAGAATCTCGCAAATCACCCCATAACAAGCAGTGTAGCAGAGTATCCCCCAAATCACCCCATAACAAGCAGTGTAGCAGAGAATCTCCCAAATCACCCCATAACAAGCAGTGTAGCAGAGAATCTCCCAAATCACCCCATAACAAGCAGTGTAGCAGAGAATCTCCCAAATCACCCCATAACAAGCAGTGTAGCAGAGAATCTCCCAAATCACCCCATAACAAGCAGTGTAGCAGAGAATCTCCCAAATCACCCCATAACAAGCAGTGTAGCAGAGAATCTCCCAAATCACCCCATAACAAGCAGTGCAGCAGAGAATCTCGCAAATCACCCCATAACAAGCAGTGTAGCAGAGTATCCCCCAAATCACCCCATAACAAGCAGTGTAGCAGAGAATCTCCCAAATCACCCCATAACAAGCAGTGTAGCAGAGAATCTCCCAAATCACCCCATAACAAGCAGTGTAGCAGAGAATCTCCCAAATCACCCCATAACAAGCAGTGTAGCAGAGAATCTCCCAAATCACCCCATAACAAGCAGTGTAGCAGAGAATCTCCCAAATCACCCCATAACAAGCAGTGTAGCAGAGAATCTCCCAAATCACCCCATAACAAGCAGTGTAGCAGAGCATCACCCAAATCACCCCATAACAAGCAGTGTAGCAGAGAATCCCCCAAATCACCCCATAACAAGCAGTGCAGAAGAGATTCCTCCAAATCTCCCCATAACAAGCAGTGTAGCAGAGATTCCCCCAAATCACCCCATAACAAGCAGTGTAGCAGAGAATCCCCCAAATCACCCCATAACAAGCAGTGCAGCAGAGTATCCCCCAAATCACCCCATAACAAGCAGTGCAGCAGAGATTCCTCCAAATCACCCCATAACAAGCAGTGTAGCAGAGTATCCCCCAAATCACCCCATAACAAGCAGTGTAGCAGAGAATCCCCCAAATTACCCCATAACAAGCAGTGTAGCAGAGAATCCCCCAAATCACCCCATAACAAGCAGTGTAGCAGAGAATCCCCCAAATCACCCCATAACAAGCAGTGCAGCAGAGTATCCCCCAAATCACCCCATAACAAGCAGTGTAGCAGAGAATCCCCCAAATCACCCCATAACAAGCAGTGTAACAGAGAATCTCCCAAATCACCCCATAACAAGCAGTGTAGCAGAGAATCCCCCAAATCACCCCATAACAAGCAGTGTAGCAGAGAATCCCCCAAATCACCCCATAACAAGCAGTGTAACAGAGAATCTCCCAAATCACCCCATAACAAGCAGTGTAGCAGAGAATCCCCCAAATCTCCCCATAACAAGCAGTGTAACAGAGAATCCCCCAAATCACCCCATAACAAGCAGTGTAGCAGAGAATCTCCCAAATCACCCCATAACAAGCAGTGTAGCAGAGAATCTCCCAAATCACCCCATAACAAGCAGTGCAGCAGAGAATCTCGCAAATCACCCCATAACAAGCAGTGTAGCAGAGTATCCCCCAAATCACCCCATAACAAGCAGTGTAACAGAGAATCCCCCAAATCACCCCATAACAAGCAGTGTAGCAGAGAATCTCCCAAATCACCCCATAACAAGCAGTGTAGCAGAGAATCTCCCAAATCACCCCATAACAAGCAGTGCAGCAGAGAATCTCGCAAATCACCCCATAACAAGCAGTGTAGCAGAGAATCTCCCAAATCACCCCATAACAAGCAGTGTAGCAGAGAATCTCCCAAATCACCCCATAACAAGCAGTGTAGCAGAGAATCTCCCAAATCACCCCATAACAAGCAGTGTAGCAGAGAATCTCCCAAATCACCCCATAACAAGCAGTGTAGCAGAGAATCTCCCAAATCACCCCATAACAAGCAGTGTAGCAGAGAATCTCCCAAATCACCCCATAACAAGCAGTGCAGCAGAGAATCTCGCAAATCACCCCATAACAAGCAGTGTAGCAGAGTATCCCCCAAATCACCCCATAACAAGCAGTGCAGCAGAGATTCCCCCAAATCACCTCATAACAAGCAATGTCACAGAGAATCTCGCAAATCACCCCATAACAAGCAGTTCAGCAGAGTATCCCCCAAATCACCCCATAACAAGCAGTGTAGCAGAGAATCCCCCAAATCACCCCATAACAAGCAGTGCAGCAGAGATTCCTCCAAATCACCCCATAACAAGCAGTGTAGCAGAGATTCCCCCAAATCACCCCATAACAAGCAGTGTAGCAGAGAATCCCCCAAATCACCCCATAACAAGCAGTGCAGCAGAGAATCCTCCAAATCACCCCATAACAAGCAGTGCAGCAGAGATTCCCCCAAATCACCCCATAACAAGCAGTGCAGCAGAGATTCCTCCAAATCACCCCATAACAAGCAGTGTAGCAGAGATTCCCCCAAATCACCTCATAACAAGCAGTGTAGCAGAGCATCCCCCAAATCACCTCATAACAAGCAGTGTAGCAGAGATTCCCCCAAATCACCCCATAACAAGTAGTGAAGCAGAGAATCCCCCAAATCACCCCATAACAAGCAGTGCAGCAGAGCATCCCCCAAATCACCTCATAACAAGCAGTGTAACAGAGAATCACCCAAATCACCCCATAACAAGCAGTGTAGCAGAGAATCACCCAAATCACCCCATAACAAGCAGTGCAGCAGAGAATCCCCCAAATCACCCCATAACAAGCAGTGTAGCAGAGAATCACCCAAATCACCCCATAACAAGCAGTGCAGCAGAGAATCCCCCAAATCACCCCATAACAAGCAGTGCAGCAGAGAATCCCCCAAATCACCCAATAACAGGCAGTGAAGCAGAGAATCCCCCAAATCACCTTATAACAAGCAGTGTAGCAGAGAATCCCCCAAATCACCCCATAACAGGCAGTGCAGCAGAGCATCCCCCAAATCACCTCATAACAAGCAGTGTAGCAGAGATTCCCCCAAATCACCCCATAACAAGCAGTGCAGCAGAGATTCCCCCAAATCACCCCATAACAAGCAGTGCAGCAGAGATTCCCCCAAATCACCCCATAACAAGCAGTACAGCAGAGAATCCCCCAAATCACCTCATAACAAGCAGTATAACAGAGAATCACCCAAATCACCCCATAACAAGCAGTACAGCAGAGAATCCCCCAAATCACCTCATAACAAGCAGTGTAACAGAGAATCACCCAAATCACCCCATAACAAGCAGTGTAGCAGAAAATCCCCCAAATCACCCCATAACAAGCAGTGCAGCAGAGTATCTCCCAAATCACCCCATAACAAGTAGTGAAGCAGAGAATCCCCCAAATCACCCCATAACAAGCAGTGTAGCAGAGAATCCCCCCAAATCACCCCATAACAAGCAGTACAGCAGAGAATCCCCCAAATCACCTCATAACAAGCAATGTAACAGAGAATCTCCCAAATCACCCCATAACAAGCAGTGTAGCAGAGAATCCTCCAAATCACCCCATATCAAGCAGTGTAGCAGAGAATCCCCCAAATCACCCCATAACAAGCAGTGTAGCAGAGAATCCCCCAAATCACCCCATATCAAGCAGTGTAGCAGAGAATCCCCCAAATCACCCCATAACAAGCAGTGCAGCAGAGTATCCCCCAAATCACCTCATAACAAGCAGTGTAACAGAGAATCTCCCAAATCACCCCATAACAAGCAGTGCAGCAGAGTATCCCCCAAATCACCCCATAACAAGCAGTGCAGCAGAGTATCCCCCAAATCACCCCATAACAAGCAGTGCAGCAGAGTATCCCCCAAATCACCCCATAACAAGCAGTGTAGCAGAGAATCACCCAAATCTCCCCATAACAAGCAGTGTAGCAGAGAATCCCCCAAATCTCCCCATAACAAGCAGTGCAGCAGAGAATCCCCCATATCACCCCATAACAAGCAGTGTAGCAGAGAATCCCCCAAATCACCCCATAACAAGCAGTGCAGCAGAGAATCCTCCAAATCTCCCCATAACAAGCAGTGCAGCAGAGAATCCCCCATATCACCCCATAACAAGCAGTGTAGCAGAGAATCCCCCAAATCACCCCATAACAAGCAGTGCAGCAGAGAATCCCCCAAATCACCCCATAACAAGCAGTGTAACAGAGAATCCCCCAAATCACCCCATAACAAGCAGTGTAACAGAGAATCCCCCAAATCACCCCATAACAAGCAGTGTAACAGAGAATCCCCCAAATCACCTCATAACAAGCAGTGTAGCAGAGAATCCCCCAAATCACCTCATAACAAGCAGTGTAACAGAGAATCCCCCAAATCACCCCATAACAGGCAGTGTAACAGAGAATCACCCAAATCCCTCCATAACAAGCAGTGTAACAGAGAATCCCCCAAATCACCCCATAACAAGCAGTGTAGCAGAGTATCCCCCAAATCACCCCATAACAAGCAGTGTAACAGAGAATCCCCCAAATCTCCCCATAACAAGCAGTGCAGCAGAGAATCCCCCAAATCACCCCATAACAAGCAGTGTAACAGAGTATCCCCCAAATCTCCCCATAACAAGCAGTGTAGCAGAGAATCCCCCAAATCACCCCATAACAAGCATTGTAGCAGAGTATCCCCCAAATCACCCCATAACAAGCAGTGTAGCAGAGCATCCCCCAAATCACCACATAACAAGCAGAGTAGCAGAGAATCCCCCAAATCACCACATAACAAGCAGAGTAGCAGAGAATCCCCCAAATCACCACATAACAAGCAGAGTAGCAGAGAATCCCCCAAATCACCACATAACAAGCAGTGTAGCAGAGAATCTCCCAAATCACCCCATAACAAGCAGAGTAGCAGAGTATCCCCCAAATCACCACATAACAAGCAGAGTAGCAGAGAATCTCCCAAATCACCCCATAACAAGCAGTGTAGCAGAGTATCCCCCAAATCACCTCATAACAAGCAGTGTAACAGTGAATCTCGCAAATCACCCCATAACAAGCAGAGCAACAGAGAATCCCCCAAATCACCCCATAACAGGCAGTGCAGCAGAGATTCCCCCAAATCATCCCATAACAAGCAGTGTAGCAGAGAATCCCCCAAATCACCACATAACAAGCAGTGTAGCAGAGAATCCCCCAAATCACCACATAACAAGCAGTGTAGCAGAGAATCCCCCAAATCACCACATAACAAGCAGAGTAGCAGAGAATCCCCCAAATCACCCCATAACAAGCAGTGTAGCAGAGAATCCCCCAAATCACCCCATAACAAGCAGTGTAGCAGAGAATCCCCCAAATCACCCCATAACAAGCAGTGTAGCAGAGAATCCCCCAAATCACCCCATAACAAGCAGTGCAGCAGAGTATCCCCCCAAATCACCCCATAACAAGCAGTGTAGCAGAGAATCCCCCAAATCACCCCATAATGAGCAGTGTAACAGAGATCCCCCAAAATCACCCCATAACAAGCAGTGCAGCAGAGAATCCCCCAAATTACCCCGTAACAAGCAGTGCAGCAGAGAATCCCCCAAATCACCCCATAACAAGCAGTGTAGCAGAGAATCCCCCAAATCACCCCATAACAAGCAGTGCAGCAGAGTATCCCCCAAATCACCACATAACAAGCAGTGCAGCAGAGATTCCTCCAAATCACCCCATAACAAGCAGTGTAGCAGAGTATCCCCCAAATCACCCCATAACAAGCAGTGTAGCAGAGAATCCCCCAAATTACCCCATAACAAGCAGTGTAGCAGAGAATCCCCCAAATCACCCCATAACAAGCAGTGTAGCAGAGAATCCCCCAAATCACCCCATAACAATCAGTGCAGAAGAGTATCCCCCAAATCACCCCATAACAAGCAGTGTAGCAGAGAATCCCCCAAATCACCCCATAACAAGCAGTGTAACAGAGAATCTCCCAAATCACCCCATAACAAGCAGTGTAACAGAGAATCTCCCAAATCACCCCATAACAAGCAGTGTAGCAGAGAATCCCCCAAATCTCCCCATAACAAGCAGTGTAGCAGAGAATCCCCCAAATCTCCCCATAACAAGCAGTGTAACAGAGAATCCCCCAAATCACCTCATAACAAGCAGTGTAGCAGAGAATCTCCCAAATCACCCCATAACAAGCAGTGTAGCAGAGAATCTCCCAAATCACCCCATAACAAGCAGTGCAGCAGAGAATCTCGCAAATCACCCCATAACAAGCAGTGTAGCAGAGTATCCCCCAAATCACCCCATAACAAGCAGTGTAACAGAGAATCCCCCAAATCACCCCATAACAAGCAGTGTAGCAGAGAATCTCCCAAATCACCCCATAACAAGCAGTGTAGCAGAGAATCTCCCAAATCACCCCATAACAAGCAGTGCAGCAGAGAATCTCGCAAATCACCCCATAACAAGCAGTGTAGCAGAGTATCCCCCAAATCACCCCATAACAAGCAGTGTAGCAGAGAATCTCCCAAATCACCCCATAACAAGCAGTGTAGCAGAGAATCTCCCAAATCACCCCATAACAAGCAGTGTAGCAGAGAATCTCCCAAATCACCCCATAACAAGCAGTGTAGCAGAGAATCTCCCAAATCACCCCATAACAAGCAGTGTAGCAGAGAATCTCCCAAATCACCCCATAACAAGCAGTGTAGCAGAGAATCTCCCAAATCACCCCATAACAAGCAGTGCAGCAGAGAATCTCGCAAATCACCCCATAACAAGCAGTGTAGCAGAGTATCCCCCAAATCACCCCATAACAAGCAGTGTAGCAGAGAATCTCCCAAATCACCCCATAACAAGCAGTGTAGCAGAGAATCTCCCAAATCACCCCATAACAAGCAGTGTAGCAGAGAATCTCCCAAATCACCCCATAACAAGCAGTGTAGCAGAGAATCTCCCAAATCACCCCATAACAAGCAGTGTAGCAGAGAATCTCCCAAATCACCCCATAACAAGCAGTGTAGCAGAGAATCTCCCAAATCACCCCATAACAAGCAGTGTAGCAGAGCATCACCCAAATCACCCCATAACAAGCAGTGTAGCAGAGAATCCCCCAAATCACCCCATAACAAGCAGTGCAGAAGAGATTCCTCCAAATCTCCCCATAACAAGCAGTGTAGCAGAGATTCCCCCAAATCACCCCATAACAAGCAGTGTAGCAGAGAATCCCCCAAATCACCCCATAACAAGCAGTGCAGCAGAGTATCCCCCAAATCACCCCATAACAAGCAGTGCAGCAGAGATTCCTCCAAATCACCCCATAACAAGCAGTGTAGCAGAGTATCCCCCAAATCACCCCATAACAAGCAGTGTAGCAGAGAATCCCCCAAATTACCCCATAACAAGCAGTGTAGCAGAGAATCCCCCAAATCACCCCATAACAAGCAGTGTAGCAGAGAATCCCCCAAATCACCCCATAACAAGCAGTGCAGCAGAGTATCCCCCAAATCACCCCATAACAAGCAGTGTAGCAGAGAATCCCCCAAATCACCCCATAACAAGCAGTGTAACAGAGAATCTCCCAAATCACCCCATAACAAGCAGTGTAGCAGAGAATCCCCCAAATCACCCCATAACAAGCAGTGTAGCAGAGAATCCCCCAAATCACCCCATAACAAGCAGTGTAACAGAGAATCTCCCAAATCACCCCATAACAAGCAGTGTAGCAGAGAATCCCCCAAATCTCCCCATAACAAGCAGTGTAACAGAGAATCCCCCAAATCACCCCATAACAAGCAGTGTAGCAGAGAATCTCCCAAATCACCCCATAACAAGCAGTGTAGCAGAGAATCTCCCAAATCACCCCATAACAAGCAGTGTAGCAGAGAATCTCCCAAATCACCCCATAACAAGCAGTGTAGCAGAGAATCTCCCAAATCACCCCATAACAAGCAGTGTAGCAGAGAATCTCCCAAATCACCCCATAACAAGCAGTGCAGCAGAGAATCTCGCAAATCACCCCATAACAAGCAGTGTAGCAGAGTATCCCCCAAATCACCCCATAACAAGCAGTGTAACAGAGAATCCCCCAAATCACCCCATAACAAGCAGTGTAGCAGAGAATCTCCCAAATCACCCCATAACAAGCAGTGTAGCAGAGAATCTCCCAAATCACCCCATAACAAGCAGTGCAGCAGAGAATCTCGCAAATCACCCCATAACAAGCAGTGTAGCAGAGAATCTCCCAAATCACCCCATAACAAGCAGTGTAGCAGAGAATCTCCCAAATCACCCCATAACAAGCAGTGTAGCAGAGAATCTCCCAAATCACCCCATAACAAGCAGTGTAGCAGAGAATCTCCCAAATCACCCCATAACAAGCAGTGTAGCAGAGAATCTCCCAAATCACCCCATAACAAGCAGTGTAGCAGAGAATCTCCCAAATCACCCCATAACAAGCAGTGTAGCAGAGAATCTCCCAAATCACCCCATAACAAGCAGTGCAGCAGAGAATCTCGCAAATCACCCCATAACAAGCAGTGTAGCAGAGTATCCCCCAAATCACCCCATAACAAGCAGTGCAGCAGAGATTCCCCCAAATCACCTCATAACAAGCAATGTCACAGAGAATCTCGCAAATCACCCCATAACAAGCAGTTCAGCAGAGTATCCCCCAAATCACCCCATAACAAGCAGTGTAGCAGAGAATCCCCCAAATCACCCCATAACAAGCAGTGCAGCAGAGATTCCTCCAAATCACCCCATAACAAGCAGTGTAGCAGAGATTCCCCCAAATCACCCCATAACAAGCAGTGTAGCAGAGAATCCCCCAAATCACCCCATAACAAGCAGTGCAGCAGAGAATCCTCCAAATCACCCCATAACAAGCAGTGCAGCAGAGATTCCCCCAAATCACCCCATAACAAGCAGTGCAGCAGAGATTCCTCCAAATCACCCCATAACAAGCAGTGTAGCAGAGATTCCCCCAAATCACCTCATAACAAGCAGTGTAGCAGAGCATCCCCCAAATCACCTCATAACAAGCAGTGTAGCAGAGATTCCCCCAAATCACCCCATAACAAGTAGTGAAGCAGAGAATCCCCCAAATCACCCCATAACAAGCAGTGCAGCAGAGCATCCCCCAAATCACCTCATAACAAGCAGTGTAACAGAGAATCACCCAAATCACCCCATAACAAGCAGTGTAGCAGAGAATCACCCAAATCACCCCATAACAAGCAGTGCAGCAGAGAATCCCCCAAATCACCCCATAACAAGCAGTGTAGCAGAGAATCACCCAAATCACCCCATAACAAGCAGTGCAGCAGAGAATCCCCCAAATCACCCCATAACAAGCAGTGCAGCAGAGAATCCCCCAAATCACCCAATAACAGGCAGTGAAGCAGAGAATCCCCCAAATCACCTTATAACAAGCAGTGTAGCAGAGAATCCCCCAAATCACCCCATAACAGGCAGTGCAGCAGAGCATCCCCCAAATCACCTCATAACAAGCAGTGTAGCAGAGATTCCCCCAAATCACCCCATAACAAGCAGTGCAGCAGAGATTCCCCCAAATCACCCCATAACAAGCAGTGCAGCAGAGATTCCCCCAAATCACCCCATAACAAGCAGTACAGCAGAGAATCCCCCAAATCACCTCATAACAAGCAGTATAACAGAGAATCCCCCAAATCACCTCATAACAAGCAGTGTAACAGAGAATCACCCAAATCACCCCATAACAAGCAGTGTAGCAGAAAATCCCCCAAATCACCCCATAACAAGCAGTGCAGCAGAGTATCTCCCAAATCACCCCATAACAAGTAGTGAAGCAGAGAATCCCCCAAATCACCCCATAACAAGCAGTGTAGCAGAGAATCCCCCCAAATCACCCCATAACAAGCAGTACAGCAGAGAATCCCCCAAATCACCTCATAACAAGCAATGTAACAGAGAATCTCCCAAATCACCCCATAACAAGCAGTGTAGCAGAGAATCCTCCAAATCACCCCATATCAAGCAGTGTAGCAGAGAATCCCCCAAATCACCCCATAACAAGCAGTGTAGCAGAGAATCCCCCAAATCACCCCATATCAAGCAGTGTAGCAGAGAATCCCCCAAATCACCCCATAACAAGCAGTGCAGCAGAGTATCCCCCAAATCACCTCATAACAAGCAGTGTAACAGAGAATCTCCCAAATCACCCCATAACAAGCAGTGCAGCAGAGTATCCCCCAAATCACCCCATAACAAGCAGTGCAGCAGAGTATCCCCCAAATCACCCCATAACAAGCAGTGCAGCAGAGATTCCCCCAAATCACCCCATAACAAGCAGTGCAGCAGAGAATCCCCCAAATCACCCCATAACAAGCAGTGTAACAGAGAATCCCCCAAATCACCTCATAACAAGCAGTGTAACAGAGAATCCCCCAAATCACCCCATAACAAGCAGTGTAACAGAGAATCCCCCAAATCACAATATAACAAGCAGTGTAGCAGAGAATCCCCCAAATCACCTCATAACAAACAGTGCAGCAGAGAATCCCCCAAATCACCTCATAACAAGCAGTGTAGCAGAGAATCCCCCAAATCACCTCATAACAAGCAGTGTAACAGAGAATCACCCAAATCACCCCATAACAAGCAGTGTAGCAGAGAATCACCCAAATCACCCCATAACAAGCAGTGTAGCAGAGAATCACCCAAATCACCCCATAACAAGCAGTGCAGCAGAGAATCCCCCAAATCACCCCATAACAAGCAGTGTAGCAGAGAATCACCCAAATCACCCCATAACAAGCAGTGCAGCAGAGAATCCCCCAAATCACCCCATAACAAGCAGTGCAGCAGAGAATCCCCCAAATCACCCCATAACAAGCAGTGCAGCAGAGAATCCCCCAAATCACCCAATAACAGGCAGTGAAGCAGAGAATCCCCCAAATCACCTCATAACAAGCAGTGTAGCAGAGAATCCCCCAAATCACCCCATAACAGGCAGTGCAGCAGAGCATCCCCCAAATCACCTCATAACAAGCAGTGTAGCAGAGATTCCCCCAAATCACCCCATAACAAGCAGTGCAGCAGAGATTCCCCCAAATCACCCCATAAAAAGCAGTGCAGCAGAGATTCCCCCAAATCACCCCATAACAAGCAGTACAGCAGAGAATCCCCCAAATCACCTCATAACAAGCAGTATAACAGAGAAACACCCAAATCACCCCATAACAAGCAGTACAGCAGAGAATCACCCAAATCACCTCATAACAAGCAGTGTAACAGAGAATCACCCAAATCACCCCATAACAAGCAGTGTAGCAGAAAATCCCCCAAATCACCCCATAACAAGCAGTGCAGCAGAGTATCTCCCAAATCACCCCATAACAAGTAGTGAAGCAGAGAATCCCCCAAATCACCCCATAACAAGCAGTGTAGCAGAGAATCCCCCCAAATCACCCCATAACAAGCAGTACAGCAGAGAATCCCCCAAATCACCTCATAACAAGCAATGTAACAGAGAATCTCCCAAATCACCCCATAACAAGCAGTGCAGCAGAGTATCCCCCAAATCACCCCATAACAAGCAGTGCAGCAGAGTATCCCCCAAATCACCCCATAACAAGCAGTGCAGCAGAGATTCCCCCAAATCACCCCATAACAAGCAGTGCAGCAGAGAATCCCCCAAATCACCCCATAACAAGCAGTGTAACAGAGAATCCCCCAAATCACCCCATAACAAGCAGTGTAACAGAGAATCCCCCAAATCACAATATAACAAGCAGTGTAGCAGAGAATCCCCCAAATCACCTCATAACAAACAGTGCAGCAGAGAATCCCCCAAATCACCTCATAACAAGCAGTGTAGCAGAGAATCCCCCAAATCACCCCATAACAAGCAGTGTAGCAGAGAATCCCCCAAATCACCCCATAACAAACAGTGCAGCAGAGAATCCCCCAAATCACCTCATAACAAGCAGTGTAGCAGAGAATCCCCCAAATCACCCCATAACAAGCAGTGTAACAGAGAATCCCCCAAATCACCCCATAACAAGCAGTGTAACAGAGAATCCCCCAAATCACCCCATAACAAGCAGTGTAGCAGAGAATCCCCCAAATCACCACATAACAAACAGTGTAGCAGAGAATCCCCCAAATCACCCCATAACAAGCAGTGTAACAGAGAATCCCCAAAATCACCCCATAACAAGCAGTGTAACAGAGAATCCCCCAAATCACCCCATAACAAGCAGTGTAGCAGAGAATCCCCCAAATCACCACATAACAAGCAGTGTAACAGAGAATCACCCAAATCACTCCATAACAAGCAGTGTAACAGAGAATCCCCCAAATCTGCCCATAACAAGCAGTGTAGCAGATAATCCCCCAACTCACCCCATAACAAGCAGTGTAGCAGAGAATCCCCCAAATCTCCCCATAACAAGCAGTGTAGCAGATAATCCCCCAAATCACCCCATAACAAGCAGTGTAGCAGAGAATCCCCCAAATCACCCCATAACAAGCAGTGTAGCAGAGAATCCCCCAAATCACCCCATAACAAGCAGTGTAGCAGAGAATCCCCCAAATCACCCCATAACAAGCAGTGTAGCAGATAATCCCCCAAATCTCCCCATAACAAGCAGTGTAGCAGAGCATCCCCCAAATCACCACATAACAAGCAGAGTAGCAGAGAATCCCCCAAATCACCACATAACAAGCAGAGTAGCAGAGAATCTCCCAAATCACCCCATAACAAGCAGTGTAGCAGAGTATCCCCCAAATCACCTCATAACAAGCAGTGTAACAGTGAATCTCGCAAATCACCCCATAACAAGCAGAGCAGCAGAGATTCCCCCAAATCATCCCATAACAAGCAGTGCAGCAGAGAATCCCCCAAATCACCACATAACAAGCAGTGTAGCAGAGAATCCCCCAAATCACCCCATAACAAGCAGTGTAGCAGAGAATCCCCCAAATCACCCCATAACAAGCAGTGTAGCAGAGAATCCCCCAAATCACCCCATAACAAGCAGTGTAGCAGAGAATCCCCCAAATCACCACATAACAAGCAGTGTAGCAGAGAATCCCCCAAATCACCCCATAACAAGCAGTGCAGCAGAGAATCCCCCAAATCACCCCATAACAAGCAGTGCAGCAGAGAATCCCCCAAATCACCCCATAACAAGCAGTGTAGCAGAGAATCCCCCAAATCACCCCATAACAAGCAGTGTAGCAGAGAATCCCCCAAATCACCCCATAACAAGCAGTGTAGCAGAGAATCCCCCAAATCACCCCATAACAAGCAGTGTAGCAGAGAATCCCCCAAATCACCCCATAACAAGCAGTGTAGCAGAGAATCCCCCAAATCACCCCATAACAAGCAGTGCAGCAGAGTATCCCCCAAATCACCCCATAACAAGCAGTGTAGCAGAGAATCCCCCAAATCACCCCATAATGAGCAGTGTAACAGAGAATCCCCCAAATCACCCCATAACAAGCAGTGTAGCAGAGAATCCCCCAAATTACCCCGTAACAAGCAGTGCAGCAGAGAATCCCCCAAATCACCCCATAACAAGCAGTGTAGCAGAGAATCCCCCAAATCACCACATAACAAGCAGTGCAGCAGAGATTCCTCCAAATCACCCCATAACAAGCAGTGTAGCAGAGATTCCCCCAAATCACCCCATAACAAGCAGTGTAGCAGAGAATCCCCCAAATCACCCCATAACAAGCAGTGCAGCAGAGTATCCCCCAAATCACCCCATAACAAGCAGTGCAGCAGAGATTCCTCCAAATCACCCCATAACAAGCAGTGTAGCAGAGTATCCCCCAAATCACCCCATAACAAGCAGTGTAGCAGAGAATCCCCCAAATCACCCCATAACAAGCAGTGTAACAGAGAATCTCCCAAATCACCCCATAACAAGCAGTGTAGCAGAGAATCCCCCAAATCACCCCATAACAAGCAGTGTAGCAGAGAATCCCCCAAATCACCCCATAACAAGCAGTGTAACAGAGAATCTCCCAAATCACCCCATAACAAGCAGTGTAGCAGAGAATCCCCCAAATCTCCCCATAACAAGCAGTGTAACAGAGCATCCCCCAAATCACCCCATAACAAGCAGTGTAGCAGAGAATCTCCCAAATCACCCCATAACAAGCAGTGCAGCAGAGAATCTCGCAAATCACCCTATAACAAGCAGTGTAGCAGAGTATCCCCCAAATCACCCCATAACAAGCAGTGCAGCAGAGATTCCCCCAAATCACCTCATAACAAGCAATGTCACAGAGAATCTCGCAAATCACCCCATAACAAGCAGTTCAGCAGAGTATCCCCCAAATCACCCCATAACAAGCAGTGTAGCAGAGTATCCCCCAAATCACCCCATAACAAGCAGTGTAGCAGAGAATCCCCCAAATCACCCCTTAACAAGCAGTGCAGCAGAGAATCCCCCAAATCACCCCATAACAAGCAGTGCAGCAGAGATTCCGCCAAATCACCCCATAACAAGCAGTGCAGCAGAGATTCCTCCAAATCACCCCATAACAAGCAGTGTAGCAGAGATTCCCCCAAATCACCCCATAACAAGCAGTGCAGCAGAGAATCCCCCAAATCACCCCATAACAAGCAGTGCAGCAGAGATTCCGCCAAATCACCCCATAACAAGCAGTGCAGCAGAGATTCCTCCAAATCACCCCATAACAAGCAGTGTAGCAGAGAATCCCCCAAATCACCTCATAACAAGCAGTGTAGCAGAGCATCCCCCAAATCACCTCATAACAAGCAGTGTAGCAGAGATTCCCCCAAATCACCCCATAACAAGTAGTGAAGCAGAGAATCCCCCAAATCACCCCATAACAAGCAGTGCAGCAGAGCATCCCCCAAATCACCTCATAACAAGCAGTGTAACAGAGAATCACCCAAATCACCCCATAACAAGCAGTGTAGCAGAGAATCACCCAAATCACCCCATAACAAGCAGTGTAGCAGAGAATCACCCAAATCACCCCATAACAAGCAGTGCAGCAGAGAATCCCCCAAATCACCCCATAACAAGCAGTGTAGCAGAGAATCACCCAAATCACCCCATAACAAGCAGTGCAGCAGAGAATCCCCCAAATCACCCCATAACAAGCAGTGCAGCAGAGAATCCCCCAAATCACCCCATAACAAGCAGTGCAGCAGAGAATCCCCCAAATCACCCAATAACAGGCAGTGAAGCAGAGAATCCCCCAAATCACCTCATAACAAGCAGTGTAGCAGAGAATCCCCCAAATCACCCCATAACAGGCAGTGCAGCAGAGCATCCCCCAAATCACCTCATAACAAGCAGTGTAGCAGAGATTCCCCCAAATCACCCCATAACAAGCAGTGCAGCAGAGATTCCCCCAAATCACCCCATAACAAGCAGTGCAGCAGAGAATCCCCCAAATCACCTCATAACAAGCAGTATAACAGAGAATCACCCAAATCACCCCATAACAAGCAGTACAGCAGAGAATCCCCCAAATCACCTCATAACAAGCAGTGTAACAGAGAATCACCCTAATCACCCCATAACAAGCAGTGTAGCAGAAAATCCCCCAAATCACCCCATAACAAGCAGTGCAGCAGAGTATCTCCCAAATCACCCCATAACAAGTAGTGAAGCAGAGAATCCCCCAAATCACCACATAACAAGCAGTGTAGCAGAGAATCCCCCCAAATCACCCCATAACAAACAGTACAGCAGAGAATCCCCCAAATCACCTCATAACAAGCAGTGTAACAGAGAATCTCCCAAATCACCCCATAACAAGCAGTGTAGCAGAGAATCCTCCAAATCACCCCATATCAAGCAGTGTAGCAGAGAATCCCCCAAATCACCCCATAACAAGCAGTGTAGCAGAGAATCCCCCAAATCACCCCATATCAAGCAGTGTAGCAGAGAATCCCCCAAATCACCCCATAACAAGCAGTGCAGCAGGGAATCCCCCAAATCACCCCATAACAAGCAGTGCAGCAGAGAATCCCCCAAATCACCTCATAACAAGCAGTGTAACAGAGAATCTCCCAAATCACCCCATAACAAGCAGTGCAGCAGAGTATCCCCCAAATCACCCCATAACAAGCAGTGCAGCAGAGATTCCCCCAAATCACCCCATAACAAGCAGTGCAGCAGAGATTCCCCCAAATCACCCCATAACAAGCAGTACAGCAGAGAATCCCCCAAATCACCTCATAACAAGCAGTGTAACAGAGAATCACCCAAATCACCCCATAACAAGCAGTGAAGCAGAGAATCCCCCCAAATCACCCCATAACAAGCAGTGTAGCAGAAAATCCCCCAAATCACCCCATAACAAGCAGTGCAGCAGAGTATCTCCCAAATCACCCCATAACAAGTAGTGAAGCAGAGAATCCCCCAAATCACCCCATAACAAGCAGTGTAACAGAGAATCCCCCAAATCACCCCATAACAAGCAGTGTAGCAGAGAATCTCCCAAATCACCCCATAACAAGCAGTGTAGCAGAGAATCTCCCAAATCACCCCATAACAAGCAGTGCAGCAGAGAATCTCGCAAATCACCCCATAACAAGCAGTGTAGCAGAGTATCCCCCAAATCACCCCATAACAAGCAGTGTAACAGAGAATCCCCCAAATCACCCCATAACAAGCAGTGTAGCAGAGAATCTCCCAAATCACCCCATAACAAGCAGTGTAGCAGAGAATCTCCCAAATCACCCCATAACAAGCAGTGCAGCAGAGAATCTCGCAAATCACCCCATAACAAGCAGTGTAGCAGAGTATCCCCCAAATCACCCTATAACAAGCAGTGCAGCAGAGATTCCCCCAAATCACCCCATAACAAGCAGTGTAGCAGAGAATCTCCCAAATCACCCCATAACAAGCAGTGTAGCAGAGAATCTCCCAAATCACCCCATAACAAGCAGTGTAGCAGAGAATCTCCCAAATCACCCCATAACAAGCAGTGTAGCAGAGAATCTCCCAAATCACCCCATAACAAGCAGTGTAGCAGAGAATCTCCCAAATCACCCCATAACAAGCAGTGTAGCAGAGAATCTCCCAAATCACCCCATAACAAGCAGTGCAGCAGAGAATCTCGCAAATCACCCCATAACAAGCAGTGTAGCAGAGTATCCCCCAAATCACCCCATAACAAGCAGTGCAGCAGAGATTCCCCCAAATCACCTCATAACAAGCAATGTCACAGAGAATCTCGCAAATCACCCCATAACAAGCAGTTCAGCAGAGTATCCCCCAAATCACCCCATAACAAGCAGTGTAGCAGAGAATCCCCCAAATCACCCCATAACAAGCAGTGCAGCAGAGATTCCCCCAAATCACCCCATAACAAGTAGTGAAGCAGAGAATCCCCCAAATCACCCCATAACAAGCAGTGTAACAGAGAATCTCCCAAATCACCCCATAACAAGCAGTGTAGCAGAGAATCCCCCAAATCTCCCCATAACAAGCAGTGTAACAGAGAATCCCCCAAATCACCCCATAACAAGCAGTGTAGCAGAGAATCTCCCAAATCACCCCATAACAAGCAGTGTAGCAGAGAATCTCCCAAATCACCCCATAACAAGCAGTGTAGCAGAGAATCTCCCAAATCACCCCATAACAAGCAGTGTAGCAGAGAATCTCCCAAATCACCCCATAACAAGCAGTGTAGCAGAGAATCTCCCAAATCACCCCATAACAAGCAGTGCAGCAGAGAATCTCGCAAATCACCCCATAACAAGCAGTGTAGCAGAGTATCCCCCAAATCACCCCATAACAAGCAGTGTAACAGAGAATCCCCCAAATCACCCCATAACAAGCAGTGTAGCAGAGAATCTCCCAAATCACCCCATAACAAGCAGTGTAGCAGAGAATCTCCCAAATCACCCCATAACAAGCAGTGCAGCAGAGAATCTCGCAAATCACCCCATAACAAGCAGTGTAGCAGAGAATCTCCCAAATCACCCCATAACAAGCAGTGTAGCAGAGAATCTCCCAAATCACCCCATAACAAGCAGTGTAGCAGAGAATCTCCCAAATCACCCCATAACAAGCAGTGTAGCAGAGAATCTCCCAAATCACCCCATAACAAGCAGTGTAGCAGAGAATCTCCCAAATCACCCCATAACAAGCAGTGCAGCAGAGAATCTCGCAAATCACCCCATAACAAGCAGTGTAGCAGAGTATCCCCCAAATCACCCCATAACAAGCAGTGCAGCAGAGATTCCCCCAAATCACCTCATAACAAGCAATGTCACAGAGAATCTCGCAAATCACCCCATAACAAGCAGTTCAGCAGAGTATCCCCCAAATCACCCCATAACAAGCAGTGTAGCAGAGAATCCCCCAAATCACCCCATAACAAGCAGTGCAGCAGAGATTCCTCCAAATCACCCCATAACAAGCAGTGTAGCAGAGATTCCCCCAAATCACCCCATAACAAGCAGTGTAGCAGAGAATCCCCCAAATCACCCCATAACAAGCAGTGCAGCAGAGAATCCTCCAAATCACCCCATAACAAGCAGTGCAGCAGAGATTCCCCCAAATCACCCCATAACAAGCAGTGCAGCAGAGATTCCTCCAAATCACCCCATAACAAGCAGTGTAGCAGAGATTCCCCCAAATCACCTCATAACAAGCAGTGTAGCAGAGCATCCCCCAAATCACCTCATAACAAGCAGTGTAGCAGAGATTCCCCCAAATCACCCCATAACAAGTAGTGAAGCAGAGAATCCCCCAAATCACCCCATAACAAGCAGTGCAGCAGAGCATCCCCCAAATCACCTCATAACAAGCAGTGTAACAGAGAATCACCCAAATCACCCCATAACAAGCAGTGTAGCAGAGAATCACCCAAATCACCCCATAACAAGCAGTGCAGCAGAGAATCCCCCAAATCACCCCATAACAAGCAGTGTAGCAGAGAATCACCCAAATCACCCCATAACAAGCAGTGCAGCAGAGAATCCCCCAAATCACCCCATAACAAGCAGTGCAGCAGAGAATCCCCCAAATCACCCAATAACAGGCAGTGAAGCAGAGAATCCCCCAAATCACCTTATAACAAGCAGTGTAGCAGAGAATCCCCCAAATCACCCCATAACAGGCAGTGCAGCAGAGCATCCCCCAAATCACCTCATAACAAGCAGTGTAGCAGAGATTCCCCCAAATCACCCCATAACAAGCAGTGCAGCAGAGATTCCCCCAAATCACCCCATAACAAGCAGTGCAGCAGAGATTCCCCCAAATCACCCCATAACAAGCAGTACAGCAGAGAATCCCCCAAATCACCTCATAACAAGCAGTATAACAGAGAATCACCCAAATCACCCCATAACAAGCAGTACAGCAGAGAATCCCCCAAATCACCTCATAACAAGCAGTGTAACAGAGAATCACCCAAATCACCCCATAACAAGCAGTGTAGCAGAAAATCCCCCAAATCACCCCATAACAAGCAGTGCAGCAGAGTATCTCCCAAATCACCCCATAACAAGTAGTGAAGCAGAGAATCCCCCAAATCACCCCATAACAAGCAGTGTAGCAGAGAATCCCCCCAAATCACCCCATAACAAGCAGTACAGCAGAGAATCCCCCAAATCACCTCATAACAAGCAATGTAACAGAGAATCTCCCAAATCACCCCATAACAAGCAGTGTAGCAGAGAATCCTCCAAATCACCCCATATCAAGCAGTGTAGCAGAGAATCCCCCAAATCACCCCATAACAAGCAGTGTAGCAGAGAATCCCCCAAATCACCCCATATCAAGCAGTGTAGCAGAGAATCCCCCAAATCACCCCATAACAAGCAGTGCAGCAGAGTATCCCCCAAATCACCTCATAACAAGCAGTGTAACAGAGAATCTCCCAAATCACCCCATAACAAGCAGTGCAGCAGAGTTTCCCCCAAATCACCCCATAACAAGCAGTGCAGCAGAGTATCCCCCAAATCACCCCATAACAAGCAGTGCAGCAGAGATTCCCCCAAATCACCCCATAACAAGCAGTGCAGCAGAGAATCCCCCAAATCACCCCATAACAAGCAGTGTAACAGAGAATCCCCCAAATCACCTCATAACAAGCAGTGTAACAGAGAATCCCCCAAATCACCCCATAACAAGCAGTGTAACAGAGAATCCCCCAAATCACAATATAACAAGCAGTGTAGCAGAGAATCCCCCAAATCACCTCATAACAAACAGTGCAGCAGAGAATCCCCCAAATCACCTCATAACAAGCAGTGTAGCAGAGAATCCCCCAAATCACCTCATAACAAGCAGTGTAGCAGAGAATCCCCCAAATCACCTCATAACAAGCAGTGTAACAGAGAATCACCCAAATCACCCCATAACAAGCAGTGTAGCAGAGAATCACCCAAATCACCCCATAACAAGCAGTGTAGCAGAGAATCACCCAAATCACCCCATAACAAGCAGTGCAGCAGAGAATCCCCCAAATCACCCCATAACAAGCAGTGTAGCAGAGAATCACCCAAATCACCCCATAACAAGCAGTGCAGCAGAGAATCCCCCAAATCACCCCATAACAAGCAGTGCAGCAGAGAATCCCCCAAATCACCCCATAACAAGCAGTGCAGCAGAGAATCCCCCAAATCACCCAATAACAGGCAGTGAAGCAGAGAATCCCCCAAATCACCTCATAACAAGCAGTGTAGCAGAGAATCCCCCAAATCACCCCATAACAGGCAGTGCAGCAGAGCATCCCCCAAATCACCTCATAACAAGCAGTGTAGCAGAGATTCCCCCAAATCACCCCATAACAAGCAGTGCAGCAGAGATTCCCCCAAATCACCCCATAAAAAGCAGTGCAGCAGAGATTCCCCCAAATCACCCCATAACAAGCAGTACAGCAGAGAATCCCCCAAATCACCTCATAACAAGCAGTATAACAGAGAAACACCCAAATCACCCCATAACAAGCAGTACAGCAGAGAATCACCCAAATCACCTCATAACAAGCAGTGTAACAGAGAATCACCCAAATCACCCCATAACAAGCAGTGTAGCAGAAAATCCCCCAAATCACCCCATAACAAGCAGTGCAGCAGAGTATCTCCCAAATCACCCCATAACAAGTAGTGAAGCAGAGAATCCCCCAAATCACCCCATAACAAGCAGTGTAGCAGAGAATCCCCCCAAATCACCCCATAACAAGCAGTACAGCAGAGAATCCCCCAAATCACCTCATAACAAGCAATGTAACAGAGAATCTCCCAAATCACCCCATAACAAGCAGTGCAGCAGAGTATCCCCCAAATCACCCCATAACAAGCAGTGCAGCAGAGTATCCCCCAAATCACCCCATAACAAGCAGTGCAGCAGAGATTCCCCCAAATCACCCCATAACAAGCAGTGCAGCAGAGAATCCCCCAAATCACCCCATAACAAGCAGTGTAACAGAGAATCCCCCAAATCACCCCATAACAAGCAGTGTAACAGAGAATCCCCCAAATCACAATATAACAAGCAGTGTAGCAGAGAATCCCCCAAATCACCTCATAACAAACAGTGCAGCAGAGAATCCCCCAAATCACCTCATAACAAGCAGTGTAGCAGAGAATCCCCCAAATCACCCCATAACAAGCAGTGTAGCAGAGAATCCCCCAAATCACCCCATAACAAACAGTGCAGCAGAGAATCCCCCAAATCACCTCATAACAAGCAGTGTAGCAGAGAATCCCCCAAATCACCCCATAACAAGCAGTGTAACAGAGAATCCCCCAAATCACCCCATAACAAGCAGTGTAACAGAGAATCCCCCAAATCACCCCATAACAAGCAGTGTAGCAGAGAATCCCCCAAATCACCACATAACAAACAGTGTAGCAGAGAATCCCCCAAATCACCCCATAACAAGCAGTGTAACAGAGAATCCCCAAAATCACCCCATAACAAGCAGTGTAACAGAGAATCCCCCAAATCACCCCATAACAAGCAGTGTAGCAGAGAATCCCCCAAATCACCACATAACAAGCAGTGTAACAGAGAATCACCCAAATCACTCCATAACAAGCAGTGTAACAGAGAATCCCCCAAATCTGCCCATAACAAGCAGTGTAGCAGATAATCCCCCAACTCACCACATAACAAGCAGTGTAGCAGAGAATCCCCCAAATCTCCCCATAACAAGCAGTGTAGCAGATAATCCCCCAAATCACCCCATAACAAGCAGTGTAGCAGAGAATCCCCCAAATCACCCCATAACAAGCAGTGTAGCAGAGAATCCCCCAAATCACCCCATAACAAGCAGTGTAGCAGAGAATCCCCCAAATCACCCCATAACAAGCAGTGTAGCAGAGAATCCCCCAAATCTCCCCATAACAAGCAGTGTAGCAGAGCATCCCCCAAATCACCACATAACAAGCAGAGTAGCAGAGAATCCCCCAAATCACCACATAACAAGCAGAGTAGCAGAGAATCTCCCAAATCACCACATAACAAGCAGTGTAGCAGAGTATCCCCCAAATCACCTCATAACAAGCAGTGTAACAGTGAATCTCGCAAATCACCCCATAACAAGCAGAGCAGCAGAGATTCCCCCAAATCATCCCATAACAAGCAGTGCAGCAGAGAATCCCCCAAATCACCACATAACAAGCAGTGTAGCAGAGAATCCCCCAAATCACCCCATAACAAGCAGTGTAGCAGAGAATCCCCCAAATCACCCCATAACAAGCAGTGTAGCAGAGAATCCCCCAAATCACCCCATAACAAGCAGTGTAGCAGAGAATCCCCCAAATCACCACATAACAAGCAGTGTAGCAGAGAATCCCCCAAATCACCCCATAACAAGCAGTGCAGCAGAGAATCCCCCAAATCACCCCATAACAAGCAGTGCAGCAGAGAATCCCCCAAATCACCCCATAACAAGCAGTGTAGCAGAGAATCCCCCAAATCACCCCATAACAAGCAGTGTAGCAGAGAATCCCCCAAATCACCCCATAACAAGCAGTGTAGCAGAGAATCCCCCAAATCACCCCATAACAAGCAGTGTAGCAGAGAATCCCCCAAATCACCCCATAACAAGCAGTGTAGCAGAGAATCCCCCAAATCACCCCATAACAAGCAGTGCAGCAGAGTATCCCCCAAATCACCCCATAACAAGCAGTGTAGCAGAGAATCCCCCAAATCACCCCATAATGAGCAGTGTAACAGAGAATCCCCCAAATCACCCCATAACAAGCAGTGTAGCAGAGAATCCCCCAAATTACCCCGTAACAAGCAGTGCAGCAGAGAATCCCCCAAATCACCCCATAACAAGCAGTGTAGCAGAGAATCCCCCAAATCACCACATAACAAGCAGTGCAGCAGAGATTCCTCCAAATCACCCCATAACAAGCAGTGTAGCAGAGATTCCCCCAAATCACCCCATAACAAGCAGTGTAGCAGAGAATCCCCCAAATCACCCCATAACAAGCAGTGCAGCAGAGTATCCCCCAAATCACCCCATAACAAGCAGTGCAGCAGAGATTCCTCCAAATCACCCCATAACAAGCAGTGTAGCAGAGTATCCCCCAAATCACCCCATAACAAGCAGTGTAGCAGAGAATCCCCCAAATCACCCCATAACAAGCAGTGTAACAGAGAATCTCCCAAATCACCCCATAACAAGCAGTGTAGCAGAGAATCCCCCAAATCACCCCATAACAAGCAGTGTAGCAGAGAATCCCCCAAATCACCCCATAACAAGCAGTGTAACAGAGAATCTCCCAAATCACCCCATAACAAGCAGTGTAGCAGAGAATCCCCCAAATCTCCCCATAACAAGCAGTGTAACAGAGCATCCCCCAAATCACCCCATAACAAGCAGTGTAGCAGAGAATCTCCCAAATCACCCCATAACAAGCAGTGCAGCAGAGAATCTCGCAAATCACCCTATAACAAGCAGTGTAGCAGAGTATCCCCCAAATCACCCCATAACAAGCAGTGCAGCAGAGATTCCCCCAAATCACCTCATAACAAGCAATGTCACAGAGAATCTCGCAAATCACCCCATAACAAGCAGTTCAGCAGAGTATCCCCCAAATCACCCCATAACAAGCAGTGTAGCAGAGTATCCCCCAAATCACCCCATAACAAGCAGTGTAGCAGAGAATCCCCCAAATCACCCCATAACAAGCAGTGCAGCAGAGAATCCCCCAAATCACCCCATAACAAGCAGTGCAGCAGAGATTCCGCCAAATCACCCCATAACAAGCAGTGCAGCAGAGATTCCTCCAAATCACCCCATAACAAGCAGTGTAGCAGAGATTCCCCCAAATCACCCCATAACAAGCAGTGCAGCAGAGAATCCCCCAAATCACCCCATAACAAGCAGTGCAGCAGAGATTCCGCCAAATCACCCCATAACAAGCAGTGCAGCAGAGATTCCTCCAAATCACCCCATAACAAGCAGTGTAGCAGAGAATCCCCCAAATCACCTCATAACAAGCAGTGTAGCAGAGCATCCCCCAAATCACCTCATAACAAGCAGTGTAGCAGAGATTCCCCCAAATCACCCCATAACAAGTAGTGAAGCAGAGAATCCCCCAAATCACCCCATAACAAGCAGTGCAGCAGAGCATCCCCCAAATCACCTCATAACAAGCAGTGTAACAGAGAATCACCCAAATCACCCCATAACAAGCAGTGTAGCAGAGAATCACCCAAATCACCCCATAACAAGCAGTGTAGCAGAGAATCACCCAAATCACCCCATAACAAGCAGTGCAGCAGAGAATCCCCCAAATCACCCCATAACAAGCAGTGTAGCAGAGAATCACCCAAATCACCCCATAACAAGCAGTGCAGCAGAGAATCCCCCAAATCACCCCATAACAAGCAGTGCAGCAGAGAATCCCCCAAATCACCCCATAACAAGCAGTGCAGCAGAGAATCCCCCAAATCACCCAATAACAGGCAGTGAAGCAGAGAATCCCCCAAATCACCTCATAACAAGCAGTGTAGCAGAGAATCCCCCAAATCACCCCATAACAGGCAGTGCAGCAGAGCATCCCCCAAATCACCTCATAACAAGCAGTGTAGCAGAGATTCCCCCAAATCACCCCATAACAAGCAGTGCAGCAGAGATTCCTCCAAATCACCCCATAACAAGCAGTGCAGCAGAGAATCCCCCAAATCACCTCATAACAAGCAGTATAACAGAGAATCACCCAAATCACCCCATAACAAGCAGTACAGCAGAGAATCCCCCAAATCACCTCATAACAAGCAGTGTAACAGAGAATCACCCTAATCACCCCATAACAAGCAGTGTAGCAGAAAATCCCCCAAATCACCCCATAACAAGCAGTGCAGCAGAGTATCTCCCAAATCACCCCATAACAAGTAGTGAAGCAGAGAATCCCCCAAATCACCACATAACAAGCAGTGTAGCAGAGAATCCCCCCAAATCACCCCATAACAAACAGTACAGCAGAGAATCCCCCAAATCACCTCATAACAAGCAGTGTAACAGAGAATCTCCCAAATCACCCCATAACAAGCAGTGTAGCAGAGAATCCTCCAAATCACCCCATATCAAGCAGTGTAGCAGAGAATCCCCCAAATCACCCCATAACAAGCAGTGTAGCAGAGAATCCCCCAAATCACCCCATATCAAGCAGTGTAGCAGAGAATCCCCCAAATCACCCCATAACAAGCAGTGCAGCAGGGAATCCCCCAAATCACCCCATAACAAGCAGTGCAGCAGAGAATCCCCCAAATCACCTCATAACAAGCAGTGTAACAGAGAATCTCCCAAATCACCCCATAACAAGCAGTGCAGCAGAGTATCCCCCAAATCACCCCATAACAAGCAGTGCAGCAGAGATTCCCCCAAATCACCCCATAACAAGCAGTGCAGCAGAGATTCCCCCAAATCACCCCATAACAAGCAGTACAGCAGAGAATCCCCCAAATCACCTCATAACAAGCAGTGTAACAGAGAATCACCCAAATCACCCCATAACAAGCAGTGAAGCAGAGAATCCCCCCAAATCACCCCATAACAAGCAGTGTAGCAGAAAATCCCCCAAATCACCCCATAACAAGCAGTGCAGCAGAGTATCTCCCAAATCACCCCATAACAAGTAGTGAAGCAGAGAATCCCCCAAATCACCCCATAACAAGCAGTGTAACAGAGAATCCCCCAAATCACCCCATAACAAGCAGTGTAGCAGAGAATCTCCCAAATCACCCCATAACAAGCAGTGTAGCAGAGAATCTCCCAAATCACCCCATAACAAGCAGTGCAGCAGAGAATCTCGCAAATCACCCCATAACAAGCAGTGTAGCAGAGTATCCCCCAAATCACCCCATAACAAGCAGTGTAACAGAGAATCCCCCAAATCACCCCATAACAAGCAGTGTAGCAGAGAATCTCCCAAATCACCCCATAACAAGCAGTGTAGCAGAGAATCTCCCAAATCACCCCATAACAAGCAGTGCAGCAGAGAATCTCGCAAATCACCCCATAACAAGCAGTGTAGCAGAGTATCCCCCAAATCACCCTATAACAAGCAGTGCAGCAGAGATTCCCCCAAATCACCCCATAACAAGCAGTGTAGCAGAGAATCTCCCAAATCACCCCATAACAAGCAGTGTAGCAGAGAATCTCCCAAATCACCCCATAACAAGCAGTGTAGCAGAGAATCTCCCAAATCACCCCATAACAAGCAGTGTAGCAGAGAATCTCCCAAATCACCCCATAACAAGCAGTGTAGCAGAGAATCTCCCAAATCACCCCATAACAAGCAGTGTAGCAGAGAATCTCCCAAATCACCCCATAACAAGCAGTGCAGCAGAGAATCTCGCAAATCACCCCATAACAAGCAGTGTAGCAGAGTATCCCCCAAATCACCCCATAACAAGCAGTGCAGCAGAGATTCCCCCAAATCACCTCATAACAAGCAATGTCACAGAGAATCTCGCAAATCACCCCATAACAAGCAGTTCAGCAGAGTATCCCCCAAATCACCCCATAACAAGCAGTGTAGCAGAGAATCCCCCAAATCACCCCATAACAAGCAGTGCAGCAGAGATTCCCCCAAATCACCCCATAACAAGCAGTGCAGCAGAGATTCCTCCAAATCACCCCATAACAAGCAGTGTAGCAGAGATTCCCCCAAATCACCCCATAACAAGCAGTGTAGCAGAGAATCCCCCAAATCACCCCATAACAAGCAGTGCAGCAGAGAATCCCCCAAATCACCCCATAACAAGCAGTGCAGCAGAGATTCCCCCAAATCACCCCATAACAAGCAGTGCAGCAGAGATTCCTCCAAATCACCCCATAACAAGCAGTGTAGCAGAGATTCCCCCAAATCACCTCATAACAAGCAGTGTAGCAGAGCATCCCCCAAATCACCTCATAACAAGCAGTGTAGCAGAGATTCCCCCAAATCACCCCATAACAAGTAGTGAAGCAGAGAATCCCCCAAATCACCCCATAACAAGCAGTGCAGCAGAGAATCCCCCAAATCACCCCATAACAAGCAGTGCAGCAGAGAATCCCCCAAATCACCCCATAACAAGCAGTGTAACAGAGAATCACCCAAATCACCCCATAACAAGCAGTGTAGCAGAGAATCACCCAAATCACCCCATAACAAGCAGTGCAGCAGAGAATCCCCCAAATCACCCCATAACAAGCAGTGCAGCAGAGAATCCGCCAAATCACCCCATAACAAGCAGTGCAGCAGAGAATCCCCCAAATCACCCAATAACAGGCAGTGAAGCAGAGAATCCCCCAAATCACCTTATAACAAGCAGTGTAACAGAGAATCACCCAAATCACCCCATAACAAGCAGTGTAGCAGAGAATCACCCAAATCACCCCATAACAAGCAGTGCAGCAGAGAATCCCCCAAATCACCCCATAACAAGCAGTGTAGCAGAGAATCACCCAAATCACCCCATAACAAGCAGTGCAGCAGAGAATCCCCCAAATCACCCCATAACAAGCAGTGCAGCAGAGAATCCGCCAAATCACCCCATAACAAGCAGTGCAGCAGAGAATCCCCCAAATCACCCAATAACAGGCAGTGAAGCAGAGAATCCCCCAAATCACCTTATAACAAGCAGTGTAGCAGAGAATCCCCCAAATCACCCCATAACAGGCAGTGCAGCAGAGCATCCCCCAAATCACCTCATAACAAGCAGTGTAGCAGAGATTCCCCCAAATCACCCCATAACAAGCAGTGCAGCAGAGATTCCCCCAAATCACCCCATAACAAGCAGTGCAGCAGAGATTCCCCCAAATCACCCCATAACAAGCAGTACAGCAGAGAATCCCCCAAATCACCTCATAACAAGCAGTATAACAGAGAATCACCCAAATCACCCCATAACAAGCAGTACAGCAGAGAATCCCCCAAATCACCTCATAACAAGCAGTGTAACAGAGAATCACCCAAATCACCCCATAACAAGCAGTGTAGCAGAAAATCCCCCAAATCACCCCATAACAAGCAGTGCAGCAGAGTATCTCCCAAATCACCCCATAACAAGTAGTGAAGCAGAGAATCCCCCAAATCACCCCATAACAAGCAGTGTAGCAGAGAATCCCCCCAAATCACCCCATAACAAGCAGTACAGCAGAGAATCCCCCAAATCACCTCATAACAAGCAATGTAACAGAGAATCTCCCAAATCACCCCATAACAAGCAGTGTAGCAGAGAATCCTCCAAATCACCCCATATCAAGCAGTGTAGCAGAGAATCCCCCAAATCACCCCATAACAAGCAGTGTAGCAGAGAATCCCCCAAATCACCCCATATCAAGCAGTGTAGCAGAGAATCCCCCAAATCACCCCATAACAAGCAGTGCAGCAGAGTATCCCCCAAATCACCTCATAACAAGCAGTGTAACAGAGAATCTCCCAAATCACCCCATAACAAGCAGTGCAGCAGAGTATCCCCCAAATCACCCCATAACAAGCAGTGCAGCAGAGTATCCCCCAAATCACCCCATAACAAGCAGTGCAGCAGAGATTCCCCCAAATCACCCCATAACAAGCAGTGCAGCAGAGAATCCCCCAAATCACAATATAACAAGCAGTGTAGCAGAGAATCCCCCAAATCACCTCATAACAAACAGTGCAGCAGAGAATCCCCCAAATCACCTCATAACAAGCAGTGTAGCAGAGAATCCCCCAAATCACCTCATAACAAGCAGTGTAGCAGAGAATCCCCCAAATCACCTCATAACAAGCAGTGTAACAGAGAATCACCCAAATCACCCCATAACAAGCAGTGTAGCAGAGAATCACCCAAATCACCCCATAACAAGCAGTGTAGCAGAGAATCACCCAAATCACCCCATAACAAGCAGTGCAGCAGAGAATCCCCCAAATCACCCCATAACAAGCAGTGTAGCAGAGAATCACCCAAATCACCCCATAACAAGCAGTGCAGCAGAGAATCCCCCAAATCACCCCATAACAAGCAGTGCAGCAGAGAATCCCCCAAATCACCCCATAACAAGCAGTGCAGCAGAGAATCCCCCAAATCACCCAATAACAGGCAGTGAAGCAGAGAACCCCCCAAATCACCTCATAACAAGCAGTGTAGCAGAGAATCCCCCAAATCACCCCATAACAGGCAGTGCAGCAGAGCATCCCCCAAATCACCTCATAACAAGCAGTGTAGCAGAGATTCCCCCAAATCACCCCATAACAAGCAGTGCAGCAGAGATTCCCCCAAATCACCCCATAACAAGCAGTGCAGCAGAGATTCCCCCAAATCACCCCATAACAAGCAGTACAGCAGAGAATCCCCCAAATCACCTCATAACAAGCAGTATAACAGAGAATCACCCAAATCACCCCATAACAAGCAGTACAGCAGAGAATCACCCAAATCACCTCATAACAAGCAGTGTAACAGAGAATCACCCAAATCACCCCATAACAAGCAGTGTAGCAGAAAATCCCCCAAATCACCCCATAACAAGCAGTGCAGCAGAGTATCTCCCAAATCACCCCATAACAAGTAGTGAAGCAGAGAATCCCCCAAATCACCCCATAACAAGCAGTGTAGCAGAGAATCCCCCCAAATCACCCCATAACAAGCAGTACAGCAGAGAATCCCCCAAATCACCTCATAACAAGCAATGTAACAGAGAATCTCCCAAATCACCCCATAACAAGCAGTGCAGCAGAGTATCCCCCAAATCACCCCATAACAAGCAGTGCAGCAGAGTATCCCCCAAATCACCCCATAACAAGCAGTGCAGCAGAGATTCCCCCAAATCACCCCATAACAAGCAGTGCAGCAGAGAATCCCCCAAATCACCCCATAACAAGCAGTGTAACAGAGAATCCCCCAAATCACCCCATAACAAGCAGTGTAACAGAGAATCCCCCAAATCACAATATAACAAGCAGTGTAGCAGAGAATCCCCCAAATCACCTCATAACAAACAGTGCAGCAGAGAATCCCCCAAATCACCTCATAACAAGCAGTGTAGCAGAGAATCCCCCAAATCACCTCATAACAAGCAGTGTAGCAGAGAATCCCCCAAATCACCCCATAACAAACAGTGCAGCAGAGAATCCCCCAAATCACCTCATAACAAGCAGTGTAGCAGAGAATCCCCCAAATCACCCCATAACAAGCAGTGTAACAGAGAATCCCCCAAATCACCCCATAACAAGCAGTGTAACAGAGAATCCCCCAAATCACCCCATAACAAGCAGTGTAGCAGAGTATCTCCCAAATCACCCCATAACAAGTAGTGAAGCAGAGAATCCCCCAAATCACCCCATAACAAGCAGTGTAGCAGAGAATCCCCCCAAATCACCCCATAACAAGCAGTACAGCAGAGAATCCCCCAAATCACCTCATAACAAGCAATGTAACAGAGAATCTCCCAAATCACCCCATAACAAGCAGTGCAGCAGAGTATCCCCCAAATCACCCCATAACAAGCAGTGCAGCAGAGTATCCCCCAAATCACCCCATAACAAGCAGTGCAGCAGAGATTCCCCCAAATCACCCCATAACAAGCAGTGCAGCAGAGAATCCCCCAAATCACCCCATAACAAGCAGTGTAGCAGATAATCCCCCAAATCACCCCATAACAAGCAGTGTAGCAGAGAATCCCCCAAATCACAATATAACAAGCAGTGTAGCAGAGAATCCCCCAAATCACCTCATAACAAACAGTGCAGCAGAGAATCCCCCAAATCACCTCATAACAAGCAGTGTAGCAGAGAATCCCCCAAATCACCTCATAACAAGCAGTGTAGCAGAGAATCCCCCAAATCACCCCATAACAAACAGTGCAGCAGAGAATCCCCCAAATCACCTCATAACAAGCAGTGTAGCAGAGAATCCCCCAAATCACCCCATAACAAGCAGTGTAACAGAGAATCCCCCAAATCACCCCATAACAAGCAGTGTAACAGAGAATCCCCCAAATCACCCCATAACAAGCAGTGTAGCAGAGAATCCCCCAAATCACCACATAACAAACAGTGTAGCAGAGAATCCCCCAAATCACCCCATAACAAGCAGTGTAACAGAGAATCCCCAAAATCACCCCATAACAAGCAGTGTAACAGAGAATCCCCCAAATCACCCCATAACAAGCAGTGTAGCAGAGAATCCCCCAAATCACCACATAACAAGCAGTGTAACAGAGAATCACCCAAATCACTCCATAACAAGCAGTGTAACAGAGAATCCCCCAAATCTCCCCATAACAAGCAGTGTAGCAGATAATCCCCCAACTCACCCCATAACAAGCAGTGTAGCAGAGAATCCCCCAAATCTCCCCATAACAAGCAGTGTAGCAGATAATCCCCCAAATCACCCCATAACAAGCAGTGTAGCAGAGAATCCCCCAAATCACCCCATAACAAGCAGTGTAGCAGAGAATCCCCCAAATCACCCCATAACAAGCAGTGTAGCAGAGAATCCCCCAAATCACCCCATAACAAGCAGTGTAGCAGAGAATCCCCCAAATCTCCCCATAACAAGCAGTGTAGCAGAGCATCCCCCAAATCACCACATAACAAGCAGAGTAGCAGAGAATCCCCCAAATCACCACATAACAAGCAGAGTAGCAGAGAATCTCCCAAATCACCCCATAACAAGCAGTGTAGCAGAGTATCCCCCAAATCACCTCATAACAAGCAGTGTAACAGTGAATCTCGCAAATCACCCCATAACAAGCAGAGCAGCAGAGATTCCCCCAAATCATCCCATAACAAGCAGTGCAGCAGAGAATCCCCCAAATCACCACATAACAAGCAGAGTAGCAGAGAATCCCCCAAATCACCCATAACAAGCAGTGTAGCAGAGAATCCCCCAAATCACCCCATAACAAGCAGTGTAGCAGAGAATCCCCCAAATCACCCCATAACAAGCAGTGTAGCAGAGAATCCCCCAAATCACCCCATAACAAGCAGTGTAGCAGAGAATCCCCCAAATCACCACATAACAAGCAGTGTAGCAGAGAATCCCCCAAATCACCCCATAACAAGCAGTGCAGCAGAGAATCCCCCAAATCACCCCATAACAAGCAGTGCAGCAGAGAATCCCCCAAATCACCCCATAACAAGCAGTGTAGCAGAGAATCCCCCAAATCACCCCATAACAAGCAGTGTAGCAGAGAATCCCCCAAATCACCCCATAACAAGCAGTGTAGCAGAGAATCCCCCAAATCACCCCATAACAAGCAGTGTAGCAGAGAATCCCCCAAATCACCCCATAACAAGCAGTGTAGCAGAGAATCCCCCAAATCACCCCATAACAAGCAGTGCAGCAGAGTATCCCCCAAATCACCCCATAACAAGCAGTGTAGCAGAGAATCCCCCAAATCACCCCATAATGAGCAGTGTAACAGAGAATCCCCCAAATCACCCCATAACAAGCAGTGTAGCAGAGAATCCCCCAAATTACCCCGTAACAAGCAGTGCAGCAGAGAATCCCCCAAATCACCCCATAACAAGCAGTGTAGCAGAGAATCCCCCAAATCACCACATAACAAGCAGTGCAGCAGAGATTCCTCCAAATCACCCCATAACAAGCAGTGTAGCAGAGATTCCCCCAAATCACCCCATAACAAGCAGTGTAGCAGAGAATCCCCCAAATCACCCCATAACAAGCAGTGCAGCAGAGTATCCCCCAAATCACCCCATAACAAGCAGTGCAGCAGAGATTCCTCCAAATCACCCCATAACAAGCAGTGTAGCAGAGTATCCCCCAAATCACCCCATAACAAGCAGTGTAGCAGAGAATCCCCCAAATCACCCCATAACAAGCAGTGTAACAGAGAATCTCCCAAATCACCCCATAACAAGCAGTGTAGCAGAGAATCCCCCAAATCACCCCATAACAAGCAGTGTAGCAGAGAATCCCCCGAATCACCCCATAACAAGCAGTGTAACAGAGAATCTCCCAAATCACCCCATAACAAGCAGTGTAGCAGAGAATCCCCCAAATCTCCCCATAACAAGCAGTGTAACAGAGCATCCCCCAAATCACCCCATAACAAGCAGTGTAGCAGAGAATCTCCCAAATCACCCCATAACAAGCAGTGTAGCAGAGAATCTCCCAAATCACCCCATAACAAGCAGTGCAGCAGAGAATCTCGCAAATCACCCTATAACAAGCAGTGTAGCAGAGTATCCCCCAAATCACCCCATAACAAGCAGTGCAGCAGTGATTCCCCCAAATCACCTCATAACAAGCAATGTCACAGAGAATCTCGCAAATCACCCCATAACAAGCAGTTCAGCAGAGTATCCCCCAAATCACCCCATAACAAGAAGTGTAGCAGAGTATCCCCCAAATCACCCCATAACAAGCAGTGTAGCAGAGAATCCCCCAAATCACCCCATAACAAGCAGTGCAGCAGAGAATCCCCCAAATCACCCCATAACAAGCAGTGCAGCAGAGATTCCGCCAAATCACCCCATAACAAGCAGTGCAGCAGAGATTCCTCCAAATCACCCCATAACAAGCAGTGCAGCAGAGATTCCTCCAAATCACCCCATAACAAGCAGTGTAGCAGAGAATCACCCAAATCACCCCATAACAAGCAGTGCAGCAGAGAATCCCCCAAATCACCCCATAACAAGCAGTGTAGCAGAGAATCACCCAAATCACCCCATAACAAACAGTGCAGCAGAGAATCCCCCAAATCACCTCATAACAAGCAGTGTAGCAGAGAATCCCCCAAATCACCCCATAACAAGCAGTGTAACAGAGAATCCCCCAAATCACCCCATAACAAGCAGTGTAACAGAGAATCCCCCAAATCACCCCATAACAAGCAGTGTAGCAGAGAATCCCCCAAATCACCACATAACAAACAGTGTAGCAGAGAATCCCCCAAATCACCCCATAACAAGCAGTGTAACAGAGAATCCCCAAAATCACCCCATAACAAGCAGTGTAACAGAGAATCCCCCAAATCACCCCATAACAAGCAGTGTAGCAGAGAATCCCCCAAATCACCACATAACAAGCAGTGTAACAGAGAATCACCCAAATCACTCCATAACAAGCAGTGTAACAGAGAATCCCCCAAATCTGCCCATAACAAGCAGTGTAGCAGATAATCCCCCAACTCACCCCATAACAAGCAGTGTAGCAGAGAATCCCCCAAATCTCCCCATAACAAGCAGTGTAGCAGATAATCCCCCAAATCACCCCATAACAAGCAGTGCAGCAGAGAATCCCCCAAATCACCCCATAACAAGCAGTGCAGCAGAGAATCCCCCAAATCACCCCATAACAAGCAGTGCAGCAGAGAATCCCCCAAATCACCCCATAACAAGCAGTGCAGCAGTGCATCCCCCAAATTCACCCCATAACAAGCAGTGTAGCAGAGCATCCCCCAAATCACCACATAACAAGCAGAGTAGCAGAGATTCCCCCAAATCACCACATAACAAGCAGAGTAGCAGAGAATCTCCCAAATCACCCCATAACAAGCAGTGTAGCAGAGTATCCCCCAAATCACCTCATAACAAGCAGTGTAACAGTGAATCTCGCAAATCACCCCATAACAAGCAGAGCAGCAGAGATTCCCCCAAATCATCCCATAACAAGCAGTGCAGCAGAGAATCCCCCAAATCACCACATAACAAGCAGTGTAGCAGAGAATCCCCCAAATCACCCCATAACAAGCAGTGTAGCAGAGAATCCCCCAAATCACCCCATAACAAGCAGTGTAGCAGAGAATCCCCCAAATCACCCCATAACAAGCAGTGTAGCAGAGAATCCCCCAAATCACCACATAACAAGCAGTGTAGCAGAGAATCCCCCAAATCACCCCATAACAAGCAGTGCAGCAGAGAATCCCCCAAATCACCCCATAACAAGCAGTGCAGCAGAGAATCCCCCAAATCACCCCATAACAAGCAGTGTAGCAGAGAATCCCCCAAATCACCCCATAACAAGCAGTGTAGCAGAGAATCCCCCAAATCACCCCATAACAAGCAGTGTAGCAGAGAATCCCCCAAATCACCCCATAACAAGCAGTGTAGCAGAGAATCCCCCAAATCACCCCATAACAAGCAGTGTAGCAGAGAATCCCCCAAATCACCCCATAACAAGCAGTGCAGCAGAGTATCCCCCAAATCACCCCATAACAAGCAGTGTAGCAGAGAATCCCCCAAATCACCCCATAATGAGCAGTGTAACAGAGAATCCCCCAAATCACCCCATAACAAGCAGTGTAGCAGAGAATCCCCCAAATTACCCCGTAACAAGCAGTGCAGCAGAGAATCCCCCAAATCACCCCATAACAAGCAGTGTAGCAGAGAATCCCCCAAATCACCACATAACAAGCAGTGCAGCAGAGATTCCTCCAAATCACCCCATAACAAGCAGTGTAGCAGAGATTCCCCCAAATCACCCCATAACAAGCAGTGTAGCAGAGAATCCCCCAAATCACCCCATAACAAGCAGTGCAGCAGAGTATCCCCCAAATCACCCCATAACAAGCAGTGCAGCAGAGATTCCTCCAAATCACCCCATAACAAGCAGTGTAGCAGAGTATCCCCCAAATCACCCCATAACAAGCAGTGTAGCAGAGAATCCCCCAAATCACCCCATAACAAGCAGTGTAACAGAGAATCTCCCAAATCACCCCATAACAAGCAGTGTAGCAGAGAATCCCCCAAATCACCCCATAACAAGCAGTGTAGCAGAGAATCCCCCAAATCACCCCATAACAAGCAGTGTAACAGAGAATCTCCCAAATCACCCCATAACAAGCAGTGTAGCAGAGAATCCCCCAAATCTCCCCATAACAAGCAGTGTAACAGAGCATCCCCCAAATCACCCCATAACAAGCAGTGTAGCAGAGAATCTCCCAAATCACCCCATAACAAGCAGTGCAGCAGAGAATCTCGCAAATCACCCTATAACAAGCAGTGTAGCAGAGTATCCCCCAAATCACCCCATAACAAGCAGTGCAGCAGAGATTCCCCCAAATCACCTCATAACAAGCAATGTCACAGAGAATCTCGCAAATCACCCCATAACAAGCAGTTCAGCAGAGTATCCCCCAAATCACCCCATAACAAGCAGTGTAGCAGAGTATCCCCCAAATCACCCCATAACAAGCAGTGTAGCAGAGAATCCCCCAAATCACCCCTTAACAAGCAGTGCAGCAGAGAATCCCCCAAATCACCCCATAACAAGCAGTGCAGCAGAGATTCCGCCAAATCACCCCATAACAAGCAGTGCAGCAGAGATTCCTCCAAATCACCCCATAACAAGCAGTGTAGCAGAGATTCCCCCAAATCACCCCATAACAAGCAGTGCAGCAGAGAATCCCCCAAATCACCCCATAACAAGCAGTGCAGCAGAGATTCCGCCAAATCACCCCATAACAAGCAGTGCAGCAGAGATTCCTCCAAATCACCCCATAACAAGCAGTGTAGCAGAGAATCCCCCAAATCACCTCATAACAAGCAGTGTAGCAGAGCATCCCCCAAATCACCTCATAACAAGCAGTGTAGCAGAGATTCCCCCAAATCACCCCATAACAAGTAGTGAAGCAGAGAATCCCCCAAATCACCCCATAACAAGCAGTGCAGCAGAGCATCCCCCAAATCACCTCATAACAAGCAGTGTAACAGAGAATCACCCAAATCACCCCATAACAAGCAGTGTAGCAGAGAATCACCCAAATCACCCCATAACAAGCAGTGTAGCAGAGAATCACCCAAATCACCCCATAACAAGCAGTGCAGCAGAGAATCCCCCAAATCACCCCATAACAAGCAGTGTAGCAGAGAATCACCCAAATCACCCCATAACAAGCAGTGCAGCAGAGAATCCCCCAAATCACCCCATAACAAGCAGTGCAGCAGAGAATCCCCCAAATCACCCCATAACAAGCAGTGCAGCAGAGAATCCCCCAAATCACCCAATAACAGGCAGTGAAGCAGAGAATCCCCCAAATCACCTCATAACAAGCAGTGTAGCAGAGAATCCCCCAAATCACCCCATAACAAGCAGTGCAGCAGAGCATCCCCCAAATCACCTCATAACAAGCAGTGTAGCAGAGATTCCCCCAAATCACCCCATAACAAGCAGTGCAGCAGAGATTCCCCCAAATCACCCCATAACAAGCAGTGCAGCAGAGAATCCCCCAAATCACCTCATAACAAGCAGTATAACAGAGAATCACCCAAATCACCCCATAACAAGCAGTACAGCAGAGAATCCCCCAAATCACCTCATAACAAGCAGTGTAACAGAGAATCACCCTAATCACCCCATAACAAGCAGTGTAGCAGAAAATCCCCCAAATCACCCCATAACAAGCAGTGCAGCAGAGTATCTCCCAAATCACCCCATAACAAGTAGTGAAGCAGAGAATCCCCCAAATCACCACATAACAAGCAGTGTAGCAGAGAATCCCCCCAAATCACCCCATAACAAACAGTACAGCAGAGAATCCCCCAAATCACCTCATAACAAGCAGTGTAACAGAGAATCTCCCAAATCACCCCATAACAAGCAGTGTAGCAGAGAATCCTCCAAATCACCCCATATCAAGCAGTGTAGCAGAGAATCCCCCAAATCACCCCATAACAAGCAGTGTAGCAGAGAATCCCCCAAATCACCCCATATCAAGCAGTGTAGCAGAGAATCCCCCAAATCACCCCATAACAAGCAGTGCAGCAGGGAATCCCCCAAATCACCCCATAACAAGCAGTGCAGCAGAGAATCCCCCAAATCACCTCATAACAAGCAGTGTAACAGAGAATCTCCCAAATCACCCCATAACAAGCAGTGCAGCAGAGTATCCCCCAAATCACCCCATAACAAGCAGTGCAGCAGAGATTCCCCCAAATCACCCCATAACAAGCAGTGCAGCAGAGATTCCCCCAAATCACCCCATAACAAGCAGTACAGCAGAGAATCCCCCAAATCACCTCATAACAAGCAGTGTAACAGAGAATCACCCAAATCACCCCATAACAAGCAGTGAAGCAGAGAATCCCCCCAAATCACCCCATAACAAGCAGTGTAGCAGAAAATCCCCCAAATCACCCCATAACAAGCAGTGCAGCAGAGTATCTCCCAAATCACCCCATAACAAGTAGTGAAGCAGAGAATCCCCCAAATCACCCCATAACAAGCAGTGTAACAGAGAATCCCCCAAATCACCCCATAACAAGCAGTGTAGCAGAGAATCTCCCAAATCACCCCATAACAAGCAGTGTAGCAGAGAATCTCCCAAATCACCCCATAACAAGCAGTGCAGCAGAGAATCTCGCAAATCACCCCATAACAAGCAGTGTAGCAGAGTATCCCCCAAATCACCCCATAACAAGCAGTGTAACAGAGAATCCCCCAAATCACCCCATAACAAGCAGTGTAGCAGAGAATCTCCCAAATCACCCCATAACAAGCAGTGTAGCAGAGAATCTCCCAAATCACCCCATAACAAGCAGTGCAGCAGAGAATCTCGCAAATCACCCCATAACAAGCAGTGTAGCAGAGTATCCCCCAAATCACCCTATAACAAGCAGTGCAGCAGAGATTCCCCCAAATCACCCCATAACAAGCAGTGTAGCAGAGAATCTCCCAAATCACCCCATAACAAGCAGTGTAGCAGAGAATCTCCCAAATCACCCCATAACAAGCAGTGTAGCAGAGAATCTCCCAAATCACCCCATAACAAGCAGTGTAGCAGAGAATCTCCCAAATCACCCCATAACAAGCAGTGTAGCAGAGAATCTCCCAAATCACCCCATAACAAGCAGTGTAGCAGAGAATCTCCCAAATCACCCCATAACAAGCAGTGCAGCAGAGAATCTCGCAAATCACCCCATAACAAGCAGTGTAGCAGAGTATCCCCCAAATCACCCCATAACAAGCAGTGCAGCAGAGATTCCCCCAAATCACCTCATAACAAGCAATGTCACAGAGAATCTCGCAAATCACCCCATAACAAGCAGTTCAGCAGAGTATCCCCCAAATCACCCCATAACAAGCAGTGTAGCAGAGAATCCCCCAAATCACCCCATAACAAGCAGTGCAGCAGAGATTCCCCCAAATCACCCCATAACAAGTAGTGAAGCAGAGAATCCCCCAAATCACCCCATAACAAGCAGTGTAACAGAGAATCTCCCAAATCACCCCATAACAAGCAGTGTAGCAGAGAATCCCCCAAATCTCCCCATAACAAGCAGTGTAACAGAGAATCCCCCAAATCACCCCATAACAAGCAGTGTAGCAGAGAATCTCCCAAATCACCCCATAACAAGCAGTGTAGCAGAGAATCTCCCAAATCACCCCATAACAAGCAGTGTAGCAGAGAATCTCCCAAATCACCCCATAACAAGCAGTGTAGCAGAGAATCTCCCAAATCACCCCATAACAAGCAGTGTAGCAGAGAATCTCCCAAATCACCCCATAACAAGCAGTGCAGCAGAGAATCTCGCAAATCACCCCATAACAAGCAGTGTAGCAGAGTATCCCCCAAATCACCCCATAACAAGCAGTGTAACAGAGAATCCCCCAAATCACCCCATAACAAGCAGTGTAGCAGAGAATCTCCCAAATCACCCCATAACAAGCAGTGTAGCAGAGAATCTCCCAAATCACCCCATAACAAGCAGTGCAGCAGAGAATCTCGCAAATCACCCCATAACAAGCAGTGTAGCAGAGAATCTCCCAAATCACCCCATAACAAGCAGTGTAGCAGAGAATCTCCCAAATCACCCCATAACAAGCAGTGTAGCAGAGAATCTCCCAAATCACCCCATAACAAGCAGTGTAGCAGAGAATCTCCCAAATCACCCCATAACAAGCAGTGTAGCAGAGAATCTCCCAAATCACCCCATAACAAGCAGTGTAGCAGAGAATCTCCCAAATCACCCCATAACAAGCAGTGTAGCAGAGAATCTCCCAAATCACCCCATAACAAGCAGTGCAGCAGAGAATCTCGCAAATCACCCCATAACAAGCAGTGTAGCAGAGTATCCCCCAAATCACCCCATAACAAGCAGTGCAGCAGAGATTCCCCCAAATCACCTCATAACAAGCAATGTCACAGAGAATCTCGCAAATCACCCCATAACAAGCAGTTCAGCAGAGTATCCCCCAAATCACCCCATAACAAGCAGTGTAGCAGAGAATCCCCCAAATCACCCCATAACAAGCAGTGCAGCAGAGATTCCTCCAAATCACCCCATAACAAGCAGTGTAGCAGAGATTCCCCCAAATCACCCCATAACAAGCAGTGTAGCAGAGAATCCCCCAAATCACCCCATAACAAGCAGTGCAGCAGAGAATCCTCCAAATCACCCCATAACAAGCAGTGCAGCAGAGATTCCCCCAAATCACCCCATAACAAGCAGTGCAGCAGAGATTCCTCCAAATCACCCCATAACAAGCAGTGTAGCAGAGATTCCCCCAAATCACCTCATAACAAGCAGTGTAGCAGAGCATCCCCCAAATCACCTCATAACAAGCAGTGTAGCAGAGATTCCCCCAAATCACCCCATAACAAGTAGTGAAGCAGAGAATCCCCCAAATCACCCCATAACAAGCAGTGCAGCAGAGCATCCCCCAAATCACCTCATAACAAGCAGTGTAACAGAGAATCACCCAAATCACCCCATAACAAGCAGTGTAGCAGAGAATCACCCAAATCACCCCATAACAAGCAGTGCAGCAGAGAATCCCCCAAATCACCCCATAACAAGCAGTGTAGCAGAGAATCACCCAAATCACCCCATAACAAGCAGTGCAGCAGAGAATCCCCCAAATCACCCCATAACAAGCAGTGCAGCAGAGAATCCCCCAAATCACCCAATAACAGGCAGTGAAGCAGAGAATCCCCCAAATCACCTTATAACAAGCAGTGTAGCAGAGAATCCCCCAAATCACCCCATAACAGGCAGTGCAGCAGAGCATCCCCCAAATCACCTCATAACAAGCAGTGTAGCAGAGATTCCCCCAAATCACCCCATAACAAGCAGTGCAGCAGAGATTCCCCCAAATCACCCCATAACAAGCAGTGCAGCAGAGATTCCCCCAAATCACCCCATAACAAGCAGTACAGCAGAGAATCCCCCAAATCACCTCATAACAAGCAGTATAACAGAGAATCACCCAAATCACCCCATAACAAGCAGTACAGCAGAGAATCCCCCAAATCACCTCATAACAAGCAGTGTAACAGAGAATCACCCAAATCACCCCATAACAAGCAGTGTAGCAGAAAATCCCCCAAATCACCCCATAACAAGCAGTGCAGCAGAGTATCTCCCAAATCACCCCATAACAAGTAGTGAAGCAGAGAATCCCCCAAATCACCCCATAACAAGCAGTGTAGCAGAGAATCCCCCCAAATCACCCCATAACAAGCAGTACAGCAGAGAATCCCCCAAATCACCTCATAACAAGCAATGTAACAGAGAATCTCCCAAATCACCCCATAACAAGCAGTGTAGCAGAGAATCCTCCAAATCACCCCATATCAAGCAGTGTAGCAGAGAATCCCCCAAATCACCCCATAACAAGCAGTGTAGCAGAGAATCCCCCAAATCACCCCATATCAAGCAGTGTAGCAGAGAATCCCCCAAATCACCCCATAACAAGCAGTGCAGCAGAGTATCCCCCAAATCACCTCATAACAAGCAGTGTAACAGAGAATCTCCCAAATCACCCCATAACAAGCAGTGCAGCAGAGTTTCCCCCAAATCACCCCATAACAAGCAGTGCAGCAGAGTATCCCCCAAATCACCCCATAACAAGCAGTGCAGCAGAGATTCCCCCAAATCACCCCATAACAAGCAGTGCAGCAGAGAATCCCCCAAATCACCCCATAACAAGCAGTGTAACAGAGAATCCCCCAAATCACCTCATAACAAGCAGTGTAACAGAGAATCCCCCAAATCACCCCATAACAAGCAGTGTAACAGAGAATCCCCCAAATCACAATATAACAAGCAGTGTAGCAGAGAATCCCCCAAATCACCTCATAACAAACAGTGCAGCAGAGAATCCCCCAAATCACCTCATAACAAGCAGTGTAGCAGAGAATCCCCCAAATCACCTCATAACAAGCAGTGTAGCAGAGAATCCCCCAAATCACCTCATAACAAGCAGTGTAACAGAGAATCACCCAAATCACCCCATAACAAGCAGTGTAGCAGAGAATCACCCAAATCACCCCATAACAAGCAGTGTAGCAGAGAATCACCCAAATCACCCCATAACAAGCAGTGCAGCAGAGAATCCCCCAAATCACCCCATAACAAGCAGTGTAGCAGAGAATCACCCAAATCACCCCATAACAAGCAGTGCAGCAGAGAATCCCCCAAATCACCCCATAACAAGCAGTGCAGCAGAGAATCCCCCAAATCACCCCATAACAAGCAGTGCAGCAGAGAATCCCCCAAATCACCCAATAACAGGCAGTGAAGCAGAGAATCCCCCAAATCACCTCATAACAAGCAGTGTAGCAGAGAATCCCCCAAATCACCCCATAACAGGCAGTGCAGCAGAGCATCCCCCAAATCACCTCATAACAAGCAGTGTAGCAGAGATTCCCCCAAATCACCCCATAACAAGCAGTGCAGCAGAGATTCCCCCAAATCACCCCATAAAAAGCAGTGCAGCAGAGATTCCCCCAAATCACCCCATAACAAGCAGTACAGCAGAGAATCCCCCAAATCACCTCATAACAAGCAGTATAACAGAGAAACACCCAAATCACCCCATAACAAGCAGTACAGCAGAGAATCACCCAAATCACCTCATAACAAGCAGTGTAACAGAGAATCACCCAAATCACCCCATAACAAGCAGTGTAGCAGAAAATCCCCCAAATCACCCCATAACAAGCAGTGCAGCAGAGTATCTCCCAAATCACCCCATAACAAGTAGTGAAGCAGAGAATCCCCCAAATCACCCCATAACAAGCAGTGTAGCAGAGAATCCCCCCAAATCACCCCATAACAAGCAGTACAGCAGAGAATCCCCCAAATCACCTCATAACAAGCAATGTAACAGAGAATCTCCCAAATCACCCCATAACAAGCAGTGCAGCAGAGTATCCCCCAAATCACCCCATAACAAGCAGTGCAGCAGAGTATCCCCCAAATCACCCCATAACAAGCAGTGCAGCAGAGATTCCCCCAAATCACCCCATAACAAGCAGTGCAGCAGAGAATCCCCCAAATCACCCCATAACAAGCAGTGTAACAGAGAATCCCCCAAATCACCCCATAACAAGCAGTGTAGCAGAGAATCCCCCAAATCACCCCATAACAAGCAGTGTAGCAGAGAATCCCCCAAATCACCCCATAACAAGCAGTGTAGCAGAGAATCCCCCAAATCTCCCCATAACAAGCAGTGTAGCAGAGCATCCCCCAAATCACCACATAACAAGCAGAGTAGCAGAGAATCCCCCAAATCACCACATAACAAGCAGAGTAGCAGAGAATCTCCCAAATCACCACATAACAAGCAGTGTAGCAGAGTATCCCCCAAATCACCTCATAACAAGCAGTGTAACAGTGAATCTCGCAAATCACCCCATAACAAGCAGAGCAGCAGAGATTCCCCCAAATCATCCCATAACAAGCAGTGCAGCAGAGAATCCCCCAAATCACCACATAACAAGCAGTGTAGCAGAGAATCCCCCAAATCACCCCATAACAAGCAGTGTAGCAGAGAATCCCCCAAATCACCCCATAACAAGCAGTGTAGCAGAGAATCCCCCAAATCACCCCATAACAAGCAGTGTAGCAGAGAATCCCCCAAATCACCACATAACAAGCAGTGTAGCAGAGAATCACCCAAATCACTCCATAACAAGCAGTGTAACAGAGAATCCCCCAAATCTGCCCATAACAAGCAGTGTAGCAGATAATCCCCCAACTCACCACATAACAAGCAGTGTAGCAGAGAATCCCCCAAATCTCCCCATAACAAGCAGTGTAGCAGATAATCCCCCAAATCACCCCATAACAAGCAGTGTAGCAGAGAATCCCCCAAATCACCCCATAACAAGCAGTGTAGCAGAGAATCCCCCAAATCACCCCATAACAAGCAGTGTAGCAGAGAATCCCCCAAATCACCCCATAACAAGCAGTGTAGCAGAGAATCCCCCAAATCTCCCCATAACAAGCAGTGTAGCAGAGCATCCCCCAAATCACCACATAACAAGCAGAGTAGCAGAGAATCCCCCAAATCACCACATAACAAGCAGAGTAGCAGAGAATCTCCCAAATCACCACATAACAAGCAGTGTAGCAGAGTATCCCCCAAATCACCTCATAACAAGCAGTGTAACAGTGAATCTCGCAAATCACCCCATAACAAGCAGAGCAGCAGAGATTCCCCCAAATCATCCCATAACAAGCAGTGCAGCAGAGAATCCCCCAAATCACCACATAACAAGCAGTGTAGCAGAGAATCCCCCAAATCACCCCATAACAAGCAGTGTAGCAGAGAATCCCCCAAATCACCCCATAACAAGCAGTGTAGCAGAGAATCCCCCAAATCACCCCATAACAAGCAGTGTAGCAGAGAATCCCCCAAATCACCACATAACAAGCAGTGTAGCAGAGAATCCCCCAAATCACCCCATAACAAGCAGTGCAGCAGAGAATCCCCCAAATCACCCCATAACAAGCAGTGCAGCAGAGAATCCCCCAAATCACCCCATAACAAGCAGTGTAGCAGAGAATCCCCCAAATCACCCCATAACAAGCAGTGTAGCAGAGAATCCCCCAAATCACCCCATAACAAGCAGTGTAGCAGAGAATCCCCCAAATCACCCCATAACAAGCAGTGTAGCAGAGAATCCCCCAAATCACCCCATAACAAGCAGTGTAGCAGAGAATCCCCCAAATCACCCCATAACAAGCAGTGCAGCAGAGTATCCCCCAAATCACCCCATAACAAGCAGTGTAGCAGAGAATCCCCCAAATCACCCCATAATGAGCAGTGTAACAGAGAATCCCCCAAATCACCCCATAACAAGCAGTGTAGCAGAGAATCCCCCAAATTACCCCGTAACAAGCAGTGCAGCAGAGAATCCCCCAAATCACCCCATAACAAGCAGTGTAGCAGAGAATCCCCCAAATCACCACATAACAAGCAGTGCAGCAGAGATTCCTCCAAATCACCCCATAACAAGCAGTGTAGCAGAGATTCCCCCAAATCACCCCATAACAAGCAGTGTAGCAGAGAATCCCCCAAATCACCCCATAACAAGCAGTGCAGCAGAGTATCCCCCAAATCACCCCATAACAAGCAGTGCAGCAGAGATTCCTCCAAATCACCCCATAACAAGCAGTGTAGCAGAGTATCCCCCAAATCACCCCATAACAAGCAGTGTAGCAGAGAATCCCCCAAATCACCCCATAACAAGCAGTGTAACAGAGAATCTCCCAAATCACCCCATAACAAGCAGTGTAGCAGAGAATCCCCCAAATCACCCCATAACAAGCAGTGTAGCAGAGAATCCCCCAAATCACCCCATAACAAGCAGTGTAACAGAGAATCTCCCAAATCACCCCATAACAAGCAGTGTAGCAGAGAATCCCCCAAATCTCCCCATAACAAGCAGTGTAACAGAGCATCCCCCAAATCACCCCATAACAAGCAGTGTAGCAGAGAATCTCCCAAATCACCCCATAACAAGCAGTGCAGCAGAGAATCTCGCAAATCACCCTATAACAAGCAGTGTAGCAGAGTATCCCCCAAATCACCCCATAACAAGCAGTGCAGCAGAGATTCCCCCAAATCACCTCATAACAAGCAATGTCACAGAGAATCTCGCAAATCACCCCATAACAAGCAGTTCAGCAGAGTATCCCCCAAATCACCCCATAACAAGCAGTGTAGCAGAGTATCCCCCAAATCACCCCATAACAAGCAGTGTAGCAGAGAATCCCCCAAATCACCCCATAACAAGCAGTGCAGCAGAGAATCCCCCAAATCACCCCATAACAAGCAGTGCAGCAGAGATTCCGCCAAATCACCCCATAACAAGCAGTGCAGCAGAGATTCCTCCAAATCACCCCATAACAAGCAGTGTAGCAGAGATTCCCCCAAATCACCCCATAACAAGCAGTGCAGCAGAGAATCCCCCAAATCACCCCATAACAAGCAGTGCAGCAGAGATTCCGCCAAATCACCCCATAACAAGCAGTGCAGCAGAGATTCCTCCAAATCACCCCATAACAAGCAGTGTAGCAGAGAATCCCCCAAATCACCTCATAACAAGCAGTGTAGCAGAGCATCCCCCAAATCACCTCATAACAAGCAGTGTAGCAGAGATTCCCCCAAATCACCCCATAACAAGTAGTGAAGCAGAGAATCCCCCAAATCACCCCATAACAAGCAGTGCAGCAGAGCATCCCCCAAATCACCTCATAACAAGCAGTGTAACAGAGAATCACCCAAATCACCCCATAACAAGCAGTGTAGCAGAGAATCACCCAAATCACCCCATAACAAGCAGTGTAGCAGAGAATCACCCAAATCACCCCATAACAAGCAGTGCAGCAGAGAATCCCCCAAATCACCCCATAACAAGCAGTGTAGCAGAGAATCACCCAAATCACCCCATAACAAGCAGTGCAGCAGAGAATCCCCCAAATCACCCCATAACAAGCAGTGCAGCAGAGAATCCCCCAAATCACCCCATAACAAGCAGTGCAGCAGAGAATCCCCCAAATCACCCAATAACAGGCAGTGAAGCAGAGAATCCCCCAAATCACCTCATAACAAGCAGTGTAGCAGAGAATCCCCCAAATCACCCCATAACAGGCAGTGCAGCAGAGCATCCCCCAAATCACCTCATAACAAGCAGTGTAGCAGAGATTCCCCCAAATCACCCCATAACAAGCAGTGCAGCAGAGATTCCCCCAAATCACCCCATAACAAGCAGTGCAGCAGAGAATCCCCCAAATCACCTCATAACAAGCAGTATAACAGAGAATCACCCAAATCACCCCATAACAAGCAGTACAGCAGAGAATCCCCCAAATCACCTCATAACAAGCAGTGTAACAGAGAATCACCCTAATCACCCCATAACAAGCAGTGTAGCAGAAAATCCCCCAAATCACCCCATAACAAGCAGTGCAGCAGAGTATCTCCCAAATCACCCCATAACAAGTAGTGAAGCAGAGAATCCCCCAAATCACCACATAACAAGCAGTGTAGCAGAGAATCCCCCCAAATCACCCCATAACAAACAGTACAGCAGAGAATCCCCCAAATCACCTCATAACAAGCAGTGTAACAGAGAATCTCCCAAATCACCCCATAACAAGCAGTGTAGCAGAGAATCCTCCAAATCACCCCATATCAAGCAGTGTAGCAGAGAATCCCCCAAATCACCCCATAACAAGCAGTGTAGCAGAGAATCCCCCAAATCACCCCATATCAAGCAGTGTAGCAGAGAATCCCCCAAATCACCCCATAACAAGCAGTGCAGCAGGGAATCCCCCAAATCACCCCATAACAAGCAGTGCAGCAGAGAATCCCCCAAATCACCTCATAACAAGCAGTGTAACAGAGAATCTCCCAAATCACCCCATAACAAGCAGTGCAGCAGAGTATCCCCCAAATCACCCCATAACAAGCAGTGCAGCAGAGATTCCCCCAAATCACCCCATAACAAGCAGTGCAGCAGAGATTCCCCCAAATCACCCCATAACAAGCAGTACAGCAGAGAATCCCCCAAATCACCTCATAACAAGCAGTGTAACAGAGAATCACCCAAATCACCCCATAACAAGCAGTGAAGCAGAGAATCCCCCCAAATCACCCCATAACAAGCAGTGTAGCAGAAAATCCCCCAAATCACCCCATAACAAGCAGTGCAGCAGAGTATCTCCCAAATCACCCCATAACAAGTAGTGAAGCAGAGAATCCCCCAAATCACCCCATAACAAGCAGTGTAACAGAGAATCCCCCAAATCACCCCATAACAAGCAGTGTAGCAGAGAATCTCCCAAATCACCCCATAACAAGCAGTGTAGCAGAGAATCTCCCAAATCACCCCATAACAAGCAGTGCAGCAGAGAATCTCGCAAATCACCCCATAACAAGCAGTGTAGCAGAGTATCCCCCAAATCACCCCATAACAAGCAGTGTAACAGAGAATCCCCCAAATCACCCCATAACAAGCAGTGTAGCAGAGAATCTCCCAAATCACCCCATAACAAGCAGTGTAGCAGAGAATCTCCCAAATCACCCCATAACAAGCAGTGCAGCAGAGAATCTCGCAAATCACCCCATAACAAGCAGTGTAGCAGAGTATCCCCCAAATCACCCTATAACAAGCAGTGCAGCAGAGATTCCCCCAAATCACCCCATAACAAGCAGTGTAGCAGAGAATCTCCCAAATCACCCCATAACAAGCAGTGTAGCAGAGAATCTCCCAAATCACCCCATAACAAGCAGTGTAGCAGAGAATCTCCCAAATCACCCCATAACAAGCAGTGTAGCAGAGAATCTCCCAAATCACCCCATAACAAGCAGTGTAGCAGAGAATCTCCCAAATCACCCCATAACAAGCAGTGTAGCAGAGAATCTCCCAAATCACCCCATAACAAGCAGTGCAGCAGAGAATCTCGCAAATCACCCCATAACAAGCAGTGTAGCAGAGTATCCCCCAAATCACCCCATAACAAGCAGTGCAGCAGAGATTCCCCCAAATCACCTCATAACAAGCAATGTCACAGAGAATCTCGCAAATCACCCCATAACAAGCAGTTCAGCAGAGTATCCCCCAAATCACCCCATAACAAGCAGTGTAGCAGAGAATCCCCCAAATCACCCCATAACAAGCAGTGCAGCAGAGATTCCCCCAAATCACCCCATAACAAGCAGTGCAGCAGAGATTCCTCCAAATCACCCCATAACAAGCAGTGTAGCAGAGATTCCCCCAAATCACCCCATAACAAGCAGTGTAGCAGAGAATCCCCCAAATCACCCCATAACAAGCAGTGCAGCAGAGAATCCCCCAAATCACCCCATAACAAGCAGTGCAGCAGAGATTCCCCCAAATCACCCCATAACAAGCAGTGCAGCAGAGATTCCTCCAAATCACCCCATAACAAGCAGTGTAGCAGAGATTCCCCCAAATCACCTCATAACAAGCAGTGTAGCAGAGCATCCCCCAAATCACCTCATAACAAGCAGTGTAGCAGAGATTCCCCCAAATCACCCCATAACAAGTAGTGAAGCAGAGAATCCCCCAAATCACCCCATAACAAGCAGTGCAGCAGAGCATCCCCCAAATCACCTCATAACAAGCAGTGTAACAGAGAATCACCCAAATCACCCCATAACAAGCAGTGTAGCAGAGAATCACCCAAATCACCCCATAACAAGCAGTGCAGCAGAGAATCCCCCAAATCACCCCATAACAAGCAGTGTAGCAGAGAATCACCCAAATCACCCCATAACAAGCAGTGCAGCAGAGAATCCCCCAAATCACCCCATAACAAGCAGTGCAGCAGAGAATCCGCCAAATCACCCCATAACAAGCAGTGCAGCAGAGAATCCCCCAAATCACCCAATAACAGGCAGTGAAGCAGAGAATCCCCCAAATCACCTTATAACAAGCAGTGTAGCAGAGAATCCCCCAAATCACCCCATAACAGGCAGTGCAGCAGAGCATCCCCCAAATCACCTCATAACAAGCAGTGTAGCAGAGATTCCCCCAAATCACCCCATAACAAGCAGTGCAGCAGAGATTCCCCCAAATCACCCCATAACAAGCAGTGCAGCAGAGATTCCCCCAAATCACCCCATAACAAGCAGTACAGCAGAGAATCCCCCAAATCACCTCATAACAAGCAGTATAACAGAGAATCACCCAAATCACCCCATAACAAGCAGTACAGCAGAGAATCCCCCAAATCACCTCATAAGCAGTGTAACAGAGAATCACCCAAATCACCCCATAACAAGCAGTGTAGCAGAAAATCCCCCAAATCACCCCATAACAAGCAGTGCAGCAGAGTATCTCCCAAATCACCCCATAACAAGTAGTGAAGCAAAGAATCCCCCAAATCACCCCATAACAAGCAGTGTAGCAGAGAATCCCCCCAAATCACCCCATAACAAGCAGTACAGCAGAGAATCCCCCAAATCACCTCATAACAAGCAATGTAACAGAGAATCTCCCAAATCACCCCATAACAAGCAGTGTAGCAGAGAATCCTCCAAATCACCCCATATCAAGCAGTGTAGCAGAGAATCCCCCAAATCACCCCATAACAAGCAGTGTAGCAGAATATCCCCCAAATCACCCCATATCAAGCAGTGTAGCAGAGAATCCCCCAAATCACCCCATAACAAGCAGTGCAGCAGAGTATCCCCCAAATCACCTCATAACAAGCAGTGTAACAGAGAATCTCCCAAATCACCCCATAACAAGCAGTGCAGCAGAGTATCCCCCAAATCACCCCATAACAAGCAGTGCAGCAGAGTATCCCCCAAATCACCCCATAACAAGCAGTGCAGCAGAGATTCCCCCAAATCACCCCATAACAAGCAGTGCAGCAGAGAATCCCCCAAATCACAATATAACAAGCAGTGTAGCAGAGAATCCCCCAAATCACCTCATAACAAACAGTGCAGCAGAGAATCCCCCAAATCACCTCATAACAAGCAGTGTAGCAGAGAATCCCCCAAATCACCTCATAACAAGCAGTGTAGCAGAGAATCCCCCAAATCACCTCATAACAAGCAGTGTAACAGAGAATCACCCAAATCACCCCATAACAAGCAGTGTAGCAGAGAATCACCCAAATCACCCCATAACAAGCAGTGTAGCAGAGAATCACCCAAATCACCCCATAACAAGCAGTGCAGCAGAGAATCCCCCAAATCACCCCATAACAAGCAGTGTAGCAGAGAATCACCCAAATCACCCCATAACAAGCAGTGCAGCAGAGAATCCCCCAAATCACCCCATAACAAGCAGTGCAGCAGAGAATCCCCCAAATCACCCCATAACAAGCAGTGCAGCAGAGAATCCCCCAAATCACCCAATAACAGGCAGTGAAGCAGAGAACCCCCCAAATCACCTCATAACAAGCAGTGTAGCAGAGAATCCCCCAAATCACCCCATAACAGGCAGTGCAGCAGAGCATCCCCCAAATCACCTCATAACAAGCAGTGTAGCAGAGATTCCCCCAAATCACCCCATAACAAGCAGTGCAGCAGAGATTCCCCCAAATCACCCCATAACAAGCAGTGCAGCAGAGATTCCCCCAAATCACCCCATAACAAGCAGTACAGCAGAGAATCCCCCAAATCACCTCATAACAAGCAGTATAACAGAGAATCACCCAAATCACCCCATAACAAGCAGTACAGCAGAGAATCACCCAAATCACCTCATAACAAGCAGTGTAACAGAGAATCACCCAAATCACCCCATAACAAGCAGTGTAGCAGAAAATCCCCCAAATCACCCCATAACAAGCAGTGCAGCAGAGTATCTCCCAAATCACCCCATAACAAGTAGTGAAGCAGAGAATCCCCCAAATCACCCCATAACAAGCAGTGTAGCAGAGAATCCCCCCAAATCACCCCATAACAAGCAGTACAGCAGAGAATCCCCCAAATCACCTCATAACAAGCAATGTAACAGAGAATCTCCCAAATCACCCCATAACAAGCAGTGCAGCAGAGTATCCCCCAAATCACCCCATAACAAGCAGTGCAGCAGAGTATCCCCCAAATCACCCCATAACAAGCAGTGCAGCAGAGATTCCCCCAAATCACCCCATAACAAGCAGTGCAGCAGAGAATCCCCCAAATCACCCCATAACAAGCAGTGTAACAGAGAATCCCCCAAATCACCCCATAACAAGCAGTGTAACAGAGAATCCCCCAAATCACAATATAACAAGCAGTGTAGCAGAGAATCCCCCAAATCACCTCATAACAAACAGTGCAGCAGAGAATCCCCCAAATCACCTCATAACAAGCAGTGTAGCAGAGAATCCCCCAAATCACCTCATAACAAGCAGTGTAGCAGAGAATCCCCCAAATCACCCCATAACAAACAGTGCAGCAGAGAATCCCCCAAATCACCTCATAACAAGCAGTGTAGCAGAGAATCCCCCAAATCACCCCATAACAAGCAGTGTAACAGAGAATCCCCCAAATCACCCCATAACAAGCAGTGTAACAGAGAATCCCCCAAATCACCCCATAACAAGCAGTGTAGCAGAGTATCTCCCAAATCACCCCATAACAAGTAGTGAAGCAGAGAATCCCCCAAATCACCCCATAACAAGCAGTGTAGCAGAGAATCCCCCCAAATCACCCCATAACAAGCAGTACAGCAGAGAATCCCCCAAATCACCTCATAACAAGCAATGTAACAGAGAATCTCCCAAATCACCCCATAACAAGCAGTGCAGCAGAGTATCCCCCAAATCACCCCATAACAAGCAGTGCAGCAGAGTATCCCCCAAATCACCCCATAACAAGCAGTGCAGCAGAGATTCCCCCAAATCACCCCATAACAAGCAGTGCAGCAGAGAATCCCCCAAATCACCCCATAACAAGCAGTGTAGCAGATAATCCCCCAAATCACCCCATAACAAGCAGTGTAGCAGAGAATCCCCCAAATCACAATATAACAAGCAGTGTAGCAGAGAATCCCCCAAATCACCTCATAACAAACAGTGCAGCAGAGAATCCCCCAAATCACCTCATAACAAGCAGTGTAGCAGAGAATCCCCCAAATCACCTCATAACAAGCAGTGTAGCAGAGAATCCCCCAAATCACCCCATAACAAACAGTGCAGCAGAGAATCCCCCAAATCACCTCATAACAAGCAGTGTAGCAGAGAATCCCCCAAATCACCCCATAACAAGCAGTGTAACAGAGAATCCCCCAAATCACCCCATAACAAGCAGTGTAACAGAGAATCCCCCAAATCACCCCATAACAAGCAGTGTAGCAGAGAATCCCCCAAATCACCACATAACAAACAGTGTAGCAGAGAATCCCCCAAATCACCCCATAACAAGCAGTGTAACAGAGAATCCCCAAAATCACCCCATAACAAGCAGTGTAACAGAGAATCCCCCAAATCACCCCATAACAAGCAGTGTAGCAGAGAATCCCCCAAATCACCACATAACAAGCAGTGTAACAGAGAATCACCCAAATCACTCCATAACAAGCAGTGTAACAGAGAATCCCCCAAATCTCCCCATAACAAGCAGTGTAGCAGATAATCCCCCAACTCACCCCATAACAAGCAGTGTAGCAGAGAATCCCCCAAATCTCCCCATAACAAGCAGTGTAGCAGATAATCCCCCAAATCACCCCATAACAAGCAGTGTAGCAGAGAATCCCCCAAATCACCCCATAACAAGCAGTGTAGCAGAGAATCCCCCAAATCACCCCATAACAAGCAGTGTAGCAGAGAATCCCCCAAATCACCCCATAACAAGCAGTGTAGCAGAGAATCCCCCAAATCTCCCCATAACAAGCAGTGTAGCAGAGCATCCCCCAAATCACCACATAACAAGCAGAGTAGCAGAGAATCCCCCAAATCACCACATAACAAGCAGAGTAGCAGAGAATCTCCCAAATCACCCCATAACAAGCAGTGTAGCAGAGTATCCCCCAAATCACCTCATAACAAGCAGTGTAACAGTGAATCTCGCAAATCACCCCATAACAAGCAGAGCAGCAGAGATTCCCCCAAATCATCCCATAACAAGCAGTGCAGCAGAGAATCCCCCAAATCACCACATAACAAGCAGAGTAGCAGAGAATCCCCCAAATCACCCATAACAAGCAGTGTAGCAGAGAATCCCCCAAATCACCCCATAACAAGCAGTGTAGCAGAGAATCCCCCAAATCACCCCATAACAAGCAGTGTAGCAGAGAATCCCCCAAATCACCCCATAACAAGCAGTGTAGCAGAGAATCCCCCAAATCACCACATAACAAGCAGTGTAGCAGAGAATCCCCCAAATCACCCCATAACAAGCAGTGCAGCAGAGAATCCCCCAAATCACCCCATAACAAGCAGTGCAGCAGAGAATCCCCCAAATCACCCCATAACAAGCAGTGTAGCAGAGAATCCCCCAAATCACCCCATAACAAGCAGTGTAGCAGAGAATCCCCCAAATCACCCCATAACAAGCAGTGTAGCAGAGAATCCCCCAAATCACCCCATAACAAGCAGTGTAGCAGAGAATCCCCCAAATCACCCCATAACAAGCAGTGTAGCAGAGAATCCCCCAAATCACCCCATAACAAGCAGTGCAGCAGAGTATCCCCCAAATCACCCCATAACAAGCAGTGTAGCAGAGAATCCCCCAAATCACCCCATAATGAGCAGTGTAACAGAGAATCCCCCAAATCACCCCATAACAAGCAGTGTAGCAGAGAATCCCCCAAATTACCCCGTAACAAGCAGTGCAGCAGAGAATCCCCCAAATCACCCCATAACAAGCAGTGTAGCAGAGAATCCCCCAAATCACCACATAACAAGCAGTGCAGCAGAGATTCCTCCAAATCACCCCATAACAAGCAGTGTAGCAGAGATTCCCCCAAATCACCCCATAACAAGCAGTGTAGCAGAGAATCCCCCAAATCACCCCATAACAAGCAGTGCAGCAGAGTATCCCCCAAATCACCCCATAACAAGCAGTGCAGCAGAGATTCCTCCAAATCACCCCATAACAAGCAGTGTAGCAGAGTATCCCCCAAATCACCCCATAACAAGCAGTGTAGCAGAGAATCCCCCAAATCACCCCATAACAAGCAGTGTAACAGAGAATCTCCCAAATCACCCCATAACAAGCAGTGTAGCAGAGAATCCCCCAAATCACCCCATAACAAGCAGTGTAGCAGAGAATCCCCCGAATCACCCCATAACAAGCAGTGTAACAGAGAATCTCCCAAATCACCCCATAACAAGCAGTGTAGCAGAGAATCCCCCAAATCTCCCCATAACAAGCAGTGTAACAGAGCATCCCCCAAATCACCCCATAACAAGCAGTGTAGCAGAGAATCTCCCAAATCACCCCATAACAAGCAGTGTAGCAGAGAATCTCCCAAATCACCCCATAACAAGCAGTGCAGCAGAGAATCTCGCAAATCACCCTATAACAAGCAGTGTAGCAGAGTATCCCCCAAATCACCCCATAACAAGCAGTGCAGCAGTGATTCCCCCAAATCACCTCATAACAAGCAATGTCACAGAGAATCTCGCAAATCACCCCATAACAAGCAGTTCAGCAGAGTATCCCCCAAATCACCCCATAACAAGAAGTGTAGCAGAGTATCCCCCAAATCACCCCATAACAAGCAGTGTAGCAGAGAATCCCCCAAATCACCCCATAACAAGCAGTGCAGCAGAGAATCCCCCAAATCACCCCATAACAAGCAGTGCAGCAGAGATTCCGCCAAATCACCCCATAACAAGCAGTGCAGCAGAGATTCCTCCAAATCACCCCATAACAAGCAGTGCAGCAGAGATTCCTCCAAATCACCCCATAACAAGCAGTGTAGCAGAGATTCCCCCAAATCACCTCATAACAAGCAGTGTAGCAGAGCATCCCCCAAATCACCTCATAACAAGCAGTGTAGCAGAGATTCCCCCAAATCACCCCATAACAAGTAGTGAAGCAGAGAATCCCCCAAATCACCCCATAACAAGCAGTGCAGCAGAGCATCCCCCAAATCACCTCATAACAAGCAGTGTAACAGAGAATCACCCAAATCACCCCATAACAAGCAGTGTAGCAGAGAATCACCCAAATCACCCCATAACAAGCAGTGTAGCAGAGAATCACCCAAATCACCCCATAACAAGCAGTGCAGCAGAGAATCCCCCAAATCACCCCATAACAAGCAGTGTAGCAGAGAATCACCCAAATCACCCCATAACAAGCAGTGCAGCAGAGAATCCCCCAAATCACCCCATAACAAGCAGTGCAGCAGAGAATCCCCCAAATCACCCCATAACAAGCAGTGCAGCAGAGAATCCCCCAAATCACCCAATAACAGGCAGTGAAGCAGAGAATCCCCCAAATCACCTCATAACAAGCAGTGTAGCAGAGAATCCCCCAAATCACCCCATAACAGGCAGTGCAGCAGAGCATCCCCCAAATCACCTCATAACAAGCAGTGTAGCAGAGATTCCCCCAAATCACCCCATAACAAGCAGTGCAGCAGAGATTCCCCCAAATCACCCCATAACAAGCAGTGCAGCAGAGATTCCCCCAAATCACCCCATAACAAGCAGTACAGCAGAGAATCCCCCAAATCACCTCATAACAAGCAGTATAACAGAGAATCACCCAAATCACCCCATAACAAGCAGTACAGCAGAGAATCCCCCAAATCACTTCATAACAAGCAGTGTAACAGAGAATCACCCTAATCACCCCATAACAAGCAGTGTAGCAGAAAATCCCCCAAATCACCCCATAACAAGCAGTGCAGCAGAGTATCTCCCAAATCACCCCATAACAAGTAGTGAAGCAGAGAATCCCCCAAATCACCCCATAACAAGCAGTGTAGCAGAGAATCCCCCCAAATCACCCCATAACAAACAGTACAGCAGAGAATCCCCCAAATCACCTCATAACAAGCAGTGTAACAGAGAATCTCCCAAATCACCCCATAACAAGCAGTGTAGCAGAGAATCCTCCAAATCACCCCATATCAAGCAGTGTAGCAGAGAATCCCCCAAATCACCCCATAACAAGCAGTGTAGCAGAGAATCCCCCAAATCACCCCATATCAAGCAGTGTAGCAGAGAATCCCCCAAATCACCCCATAACAAGCAGTGCAGCAGGGAATCCCCCAAATCACCCCATAACAAGCAGTGCAGCAGAGAATCCCCCAAATCACCTCATAACAAGCAGTGTAACAGAGAATCTCCCAAATCACCCCATAACAAGCAGTGCAGCAGAGTATCCCCCAAATCACCCCATAACAAGCAGTGCAGCAGAGATTCCCCCAAATCACCCCATAACAAGCAGTGCAGCAGAGATTCCCCCAAATCACCCCATAACAAGCAGTACAGCAGAGAATCCCCCAAATCACCTCATAACAAGCAGTGTAACAGAGAATCACCCAAATCACCCCATAACAAGCAGTGAAGCAGAGAATCCCCCCAAATCACCCCATAACAAGCAGTGTAGCAGAAAATCCCCCAAATCACCCCATAACAAGCAGTGCAGCAGAGTATCTCCCAAATCACCCCATAACAAGTAGTGAAGCAGAGAATCCCCCAAATCACCCCATAACAAGCAGTGTAGCAGAGAATCCCCCAAATCACCCCATAACAAGCAGTGTAGCAGAGAATCCCCCAAATCACCCCATAACAGGCAGTGAAGCAGAGAATCCCCCAAATCACCCCATACCAGGTAGTGAAGCAGAGAATTCCCCAAATCACCCCATAACAAGCAGTGTAGCAGAGAATCCCCCAAATCACCCCATAACAAGCAGTGTAGCAGAGAATCCCCCAAATCATCCATAACAAGCAGTGAAGCAGAGAATCCCCCAAATCACCCCATAACAAGCAGTGTAGCAGAGAATCCCCCAAATCACCCCATAACAAGCAGTAAAGCAGAGAATCCCCCAAATCACCCCATAACAAGCAGTGTAGCAGAGAATCCCCCAAATCACCCCATATCAAGCAGTGTAGCAGAGAATCCCCCAAATCACCCCATAACAAGCAGTGCAGCAGGGAATCCCCCAAATCACCCCATAACAAGCAGTGCAGCAGGGAATCCCCCAAATCACCCCATAACAAGCAGTGCAGCAGAGAATCCCCCAAATCACCTCATAACAAGCAGTGTAACAGAGAATCTCCCAAATCACCCCATAACAAGCAGTGCAGCAGAGTATCCCCCAAATCACCCCATAACAAGCAGTGCAGCAGAGATTCCCCCAAATCACCCCATAACAAGCAGTGCAGCAGAGATTCCCCCAAATCACCCCATAACAAGCAGTACAGCAGAGAATCCCCCAAATCACCTCATAACAAGCAGTGTAACAGAGAATCACCCAAATCACCCCATAACAAGCAGTGAAGCAGAGAATCCCCCCAAATCACCCCATAACAAGCAGTGTAGCAGAAAATCCCCCAAATCACCCCATAACAAGCAGTGCAGCAGAGTATCTCCCAAATCACCCCATAACAAGTAGTGAAGCAGAGAATCCCCCAAATCACCCCATAACAAGCAGTGTAGCAGAGAATCCCCCAAATCACCCCATAACAAGCAGTGTAACAGAGAATCTCCCAAATCACCCCATAACAAGCAGTGCAGCAGAGTATCCCCCAAATCACCCCATAACAAGCAGTGCAGCAGAGATTCCCCCAAATCACCCCATAACAAGCAGTGCAGCAGAGATTCCCCCAAATCACCCCATAACAAGCAGTACAGCAGAGAATCCCCCAAATCACCTCATAACAAGCAGTGTAACAGAGAATCACCCAAATCACCCCATAACAAGCAGTGAAGCAGAGAATCCCCCCAAATCACCCCATAACAAGCAGTGTAGCAGAAAATCCCCCAAATCACCCCATAACAAGCAGTGCAGCAGAGTATCTCCCAAATCACCCCATAACAAGTAGTGAAGCAGAGAATCCCCCAAATCACCCCATAACAAGCAGTGTAGCAGAGAATCCCCCAAATCACCCCATAACAAGCAGTGTAGCAGAGAATCCCCCAAATCACCCCATAACAGGCAGTGAAGCAGAGAATCCCCCAAATCACCCCATACCAGGTAGTGAAGCAGAGAATTCCCCAAATCACCCCATAACAAGCAGTGTAGCAGAGAATCCCCCAAATCACCCCATAACAAGCAGTGTAGCAGAGAATCCCCCAAATCATCCATAACAAGCAGTGAAGCAGAGAATCCCCCAAATCACCCCATAACAAGCAGTGTAGCAGAGAATCCCCCAAATCACCCCATAACAAGCAGTAAAGCAGATAGTCCCCCAAATCACCCCATAACAAGCAGTGTGGAATAGAATCCCCCAAATCACCCCATAACAGGCAGTGAAGCAGAGAATCCCCCAAATCACCTCATAACAAGCAGTGAAGCAGAGAATCCCCCAAATCACCCCATAACAAGCAGTGTAGCAGAGAATCCCCCAAATCACCTCATAACAAGCAGTGTAACAGAGAATCACCCAAATCACCCCATAACAAGCAGTGTAGCAGAGCATCCCCCAAATCACCTCATAACAAGCAGTGTAGCAGAGTATCCCCCAAATCACCCCATAACAAGCAGTGTAGCAGAGCATCCCCCAAATCACCTCATAACAAGCAGTGCAGCAGAGAATCTCCCAAATCACCCCATAACAAGCAGTGTAGCAGAGTATCCCCCAAATCAACCCATAACAAGCAGTGTAACAGAGAATCTCCCAAATCACCCCATAACAAGCAGTGTAGCAGAGTATCCCCCAAATCAACCCATAACAAGCAGTGTAACAGAGAATCCCCCAAATCACCCCATAACAAGCAGTGTAACAGAGAATCTCCCAAATCACCCCATAACAAGCAGTGTAGCAGAGTATCCCCCAAATCAACCCATAACAAGCAGTGTAACAGAGAATCTCCCAAATCACCCCATAACAAGCAGTGTAGCAGAGCATCCCCCAAATCAACCCATAACAAGCAGTGTAACAGAGAATCTCCCAAATCACCCCATAACAAGCAGTGTAGCAGAGTATCCCCCAAATCACCTCATAACAAGCAGTGCAGCAGAGATTCCTCCAAATCACCCCAAAACAAGCAGTGTAGCAGAGATTCCCCCAAATCACCTCATAACAAGCAGTGTAGCAGAGCATCCCCCAAATCACCTCATAACAAGCAGTGCAGCAGAGATTCCCCCAAATCACCCCATAACAAGCAGTGCAGCAGAGATTCCCCCAAATCACCTCATAACAAGCAGTGCAGCAGAGATTCCTTCAAATCACCCCATAACAGGCAGTGTAACAGAGAATCCCCCAAATCACCTCATAAGAAGCAGTGTAACAGAGAATCCCCCAAATCACCTCATAACAAGCAGTGTAACAGAGAATTCCCCAAATCACCCCATAACAGGCAGTGTAACAGAGAATCCCCCAAATCACCACATAACAAACAGTGTAGCAGAGAATCCCCCAAATCACCTCATAACAAGCAGTGTAGCAGAGAATCCCCCAAATCACCCCATAACAAGCAGTGTAACAGAGAATCCCCCAAATCACCCCATAACAAGCAGTGTAACAGAGAATCCCCCAAATCACCCCATAACAAGCAGTGTAACAGAGAATCCCCCAAATCACAATATAACAAGCAGTGTAGCAGAGAATCCCCCAAATCACCTCATAACAAACAGTGCAGCAGAGAATCCCCCAAATCACCTCATAACAAGCAGTGTAGCAGAGAATCCCCCAAATCACCTCATAACAAGCAGTGTAGCAGAGAATCCCCCAAATCACCCCATAACAAACAGTGCAGCAGAGAATCCCCCAAATCACCTCATAACAAGCAGTGTAGCAGAGAATCCCCCAAATCACCCCATAACAAGCAGTGTAACAGAGAATCCCCCAAATCACCCCATAACAAGCAGTGTAACAGAGAATCCCCCAAATCACCCCATAACAAGCAGTGTAGCAGAGAATCCCCCAAATCACCACATAACAAACAGTGTAGCAGAGAATCCCCCAAATCACCCCATAACAAGCAGTGTAGCAGAGAATCCCCGAAATCACCCCATAACAAGCAGTGTAACAGAGAATCCCCCAAATCACCCCATAACAAGCAGTGCAGCAGAGAATCCCCCAAATCACCTCATAACAAGCAGTGTAGCAGAGAATCCCCCAAATCACCTCATAACAAGCAGTGTAGCAGAGTTTCCCCCAAATCACCCCATAACAAGCAGTGTAGCAGAGAATCCCCCAAATCACCCCATAACAAGCAGTGTAGCAGAGTATCCCCCAAATCACCTCATAACAAGCAGTGCAGCAGAGAATCCCCCAAATAACCCCATAACAAGCAGTGTAGCAGAGTATCCCCCAAATCATCTCATAACAAGCAGTGTAGCAGAGAATCACCCAAATCACCCCATAACAAGCAGTGTAGCAGAGCATCACCCAAATCACCCCATAACAAGCAGTGTAGCAGAGAATCACCCAAATCACCCCATAACAAGCAGTGCAGCAGAGAATCCCCCAAATCACCACATAACAAGCAGTGCAGCAGAGAATCCCCCAAATCACCCCATAACAAGCAGTGTAGCAGAGTATCCCCCAAATCACCTCATAACAAGCAGTGTAGCAGAGTATCCCCCAAATCACCTCATAACAAGCAGTGTAGCAGAGTATCCCCCAAATCACCCCATAACAAGCAGTGCAGCAGAGAATCCCCCAAATCACCCAATAACAAGCAGTGAAGCAGAGAATCCCCCAAATCTCCCCATAACAAGCAGTGTAGCAGAGAATCTCCCAAATCACCCCATAACAAGCAGTGCAGCAGATAATCCCCTAAATCACCCCATAACAAGCAGTGCAGCAGATAATCCCCTAAATCACCCCATAACAAGCAGTGTAGCAGAGAATCCCCCAAATCACCCCATAACAAGCAGTGTAGCAGAGAATCTCCCAAATCTCCCCATAACAAGCAGTGTAGCAGATAATCCCCCAAATCACCCCATAACAAACAGTGCAGCAGAGAATCCCCCAAATCACCTCATAACAAGCAGTGTAGCAGAGAATCCCCCAAATCACCCCATAACAAGCAGTGTAACAGAGAATCCCCCAAATCAACCCCTAAAACAAGCAGTGTAACAGAGAATCCCCCAAATCACCCCATAACAAGCAGTGTAGCAGAGAATCCCCCAAATCACCACATAACAAACAGTGTAGCAGAGAATCCCCCAAATCACCCCATAACAAGCAGTGTAGCAGAGAATCCCCGAAATCACCCCATAACAAGCAGTGTAACAGAGAATCCCCCAAATCACCCCATAACAAGCAGTGCAGCAGAGAATCCCCCAAATCACCTCATAACAAGCAGTGTAGCAGAGAATCCCCCAAATCACCTCATAACAAGCAGTGTAGCAGAGTTTCCCCCAAATCACCCCATAACAAGCAGTGTAGCAGAGAATCCCCCAAATCACCCCATAACAAGCAGTGTAGCAGAGTATCCCCCAAATCACCTCATAACAAGCAGTGCAGCAGAGAATCCCCCAAATAACCCCATAACAAGCAGTGTAGCAGAGTATCCCCCAAATCATCTCATAACAAGCAGTGTAGCAGAGAATCACCCAAATCACCCCATAACAAGCAGTGTAGCAGAGCATCACCCAAATCACCCCATAACAAGCAGTGTAGCAGAGAATCACCCAAATCACCCCATAACAAGCAGTGCAGCAGAGAATCCCCCAAATCACCACATAACAAGCAGTGTAGCAGAGAATCCCCCAAATCACCCCATAACAAGCAGTGTAGCAGAGTATCCCCCAAATCACCTCATAACAAGCAGTGTAGCAGAGAATCCCCCAAATCACCTCATAACAAGCAGTGTAGCAGAGTATCCCCCAAATCACCCCATAACAAGCAGTGTAGCAGAGTATCCCCCAAATCACCCCATAACAAGCAGTGTAGCAGAGTATCCCCCAAATCACCCCATAACAAGCAGTGAAGCAGAGAATCCCCCAAATCACCCAATAACAAGCAGTGTAGCAGAGAATCCCCCAAATCTCCCCATAACAAGCAGTGTAGCAGAGAATCCCCCAAATCACCCCATAACAAACAATGCAGCAGAGAATCCCCCAAATCACCTCATAACAAGCAGTGTAGCAGAGAATCCCCCAAATCACCTCATAACAAGCAGTGTAGCAGAGAATCCCCCAAATCACCCCATAACAAGCAGTGCAGCAGAGAATCCCCCAAATCACCACATAACAAGCAGTGTAGCAGAGAATCCCCCAAATCACCCCATAACAAGCAGTGTAGCAGAGTATCCCCCAAATCACCTCATAACAAGCAGTGTAGCAGAGTATCCCCCAAATCACCTCATAACAAGCAGTGTAGCAGAGTATCCCCCAAATCACCCCATAACAAGCAGTGTAGCAGAGTATCCCCCAAATCACCCCATAACAAGCAGTGTAGCAGAGAATCTCCCAAATCTCCCCATAACAAGCAGTGTAGCAGATAATCCCCCAAATCACCCCATAACAAGCAGTGCAGCAGATAATCCCCTAAATCACCCCATAACAAGCAGTGTAGAAGAGAATCCCCCAAATCACCCCATAACAAGCAGTGTAGCAGAGAATCCCCCAAATCTCCCCATAACAAGCAGTGTAGCAGAGCATCCCCCAAATCACCTCATAACAAGCAGTGCAGCAGAGAATCTCCCAAATCACCCCATAACAAGCAGTGTAGCAGAGTATCCCCCAAATCAACCCATAACAAGCAGTGTAACAGAGAATCTCCCAAATCACCCCATAACAAGCAGTGTAGCAGAGTATCCCCCAAATCAACCCATAACAAGCAGTGTAACAGAGAATCCCCCAAATCACCCCATAACAAGCAGTGTAACAGAGAATGTCCCAAATCACCCCATAACAAGCAGTGTAGCAGAGAATCCCCCAAATCACCCCATAACAAGCAGTGTAGCAGAGCATCCCCCAAATCAACCCATAACAAGCAGTGTAACAGAGAATCTCCCAAATCACCCCATAACAAGCAGTGTAGCAGAGTATCCCCCAAATCACCTCATAACAAGCAGTGCAGCAGAGATTCCTCCAAATCACCCCATAACAAACAGTGTAGCAGAGATTCCCCCAAATCACCTCATAACAAGCAGTGTAGCAGAGCATCCCCCAAATCACCTCATAACAAGCAGTGTAGCAGAGCATCCCCCAAATCACCTCATAACAAGCAGTGCAGCAGAGATTCCCCCAAATCACCCCATAACAAGCAGTGCAGCAGAGATTCCCCCAAATCACCTCATAACAAGCAGTGCAGCAGAGATTCCTCCAAATCACCCCATAACAGGCAGTGTAACAGAGAATCCCCCAAATCACCTCATAAGAAGCAGTGTAACAGAGAATCCCCCAAATCACCTCATAACAAGCAGTGTAACAGAGAATCCCCCAAATCACCCCATAACAGGCAGTGTAACAGAGAATCCCCCAAATCACCCCATAACAAGCAGTGTAACAGAGAATCCCCCAAATCACCCCATAACAAGCAGTGTAACAGAGAATCCCCCAAATCACCCCATAACAAGCAGTGTAACAGAGAATCCCCCAAATCACCCCATAACAAGCAGTGTAACAGAGAATCCCCCAAATCACCCCATAACAAGCAGTGTAACAGAGAATCCCCCAAATCACAATATAACAAGCAGTGTAGCAGAGGATCCCCCAAAGCACCTCATAACAAACAGTGCAGCAGAGAATCCCCCAAATCACCTCATAACAAGCAGTGTAGCAGAGAATCCCCCAAATCACCTCATAACAAGCAGTGTAGCAGAGAATCCCCCAAATCACCCCATAACAAACAGTGCAGCAGAGAATCCCCCAAATCACCTCATAACAAGCAGTGTAGCAGAGAATCCCCCAAATCACCCCATAACAAGCAGTGTAACAGAGAATCCCCCAAATCACCCCATAACAAGCAGTGTAACAGAGAATCCCCCAAATCACCCCATAACAAGCAGTGTAACAGAGAATCCCCCAAATCACCCCATAACAAACAGTGTAGCAGAGAATCCCCCAAATCACCCCATAACAAGCAGTGTAACAGAGAATCCCCCAAATCACCCCATAACAAGCAGTGTAGCAGAGAATCCCCCAAATCACCACATAACAAACAGTGTAGCAGAGAATCACCCAAATCACCCCATAACAAGCAGTGCAGCAGAGAATCCCCCAAATCACCACATAACAAGCAGTGTAGCAGAGAATCCCCCAAATCACCCCATAACAAGCAGTGTAGCAGAGTATCCCCCAAATCACCTCATAACAAGCAGTGTAGCAGAGTATCCCCCAAATCACCTCATAACAAGCAGTGTAGCAGAGTATCCCCCAAATCACCCCATAACAAGCAGTGTAGCAGAGTATCCCCCAAATCACCCCATAACAAGCAGTGTAGCAGAGTATCCCCCAAATCACCCCATAACAAGCAGTGCAGCAGAGAATCCCCCAAATCACCCAATAACAAGCAGTGTAGCAGAGAATCCCCCAAATCTCCCCATAACAAGCAGTGTAGCAGAGAATCCCCCAAATCACCCCATAACAAGCAGTGCAGCAGATAACCCCCTAAATCACCCCATAACAAGCAGTGCGGCAGATAATCCCCTAAATCACCCCATAACAAGCAGTGTGGCAGAGAATCCCCCAAATCACCCCATAACAAGCAGTGTAGCAGAGAATCTCCCAAATCTCCCCATAACAAGCAGTGTAGCAGATAATCCCCCAAATCACCCCATAACAAACAGTGCAGCAGAGAATCCCCCAAATCACCTCATAACAAGCAGTGTAGCAGAGAATCCCCCAAATCACCCCATAACAAGCAGTGTAACAGAGAATCCCCCAAATCACCCCATAACAAGCAGTGTAACAGAGAATCCCCCAAATCACCCCATAACAAGCAGTGTAGCAGAGAATCCCCCAAATCACCACATAACAAACAGTGTAGCAGAGAATCCCCGAAATCACCCCATAACAAGCAGTGTAACAGAGAATCCCCCAAATCACCCCATAACAAGCAGTGTAGCAGAGAATCCCCCAAATCACCACATAACAAACAGTGTAGCAGAGAATCCCCGAAATCACCCCATAACAAGCAGTGTAGCAGAGAATCCCCGAAATCACCCCATAACAAGCAGTGTAACAGAGAATCCCCCAAATCACCCCATAACAAGCAGTGCAGCAGAGAATCCCCCAAATCACCTCATAACAAGCAGTGTAGCATAGAATCCCCCAAATCACCTCATAACAAGCAGTGTAGCAGAGTTTCCCCCAAATCACCCCATAACAAGCAGTGTAGCAGAGAATCCCCCAAATCACCCCATAACAAGCAGTGTAGCAGAGTATCCCCCATATCACCTCATAACAAGCAGTGCAGCAGAGAATCCCCCAAATAACCCCATAACAAGCAGTGTAGCAGAGTATCCCCCAAATCATCTCATAACAAGCAGTGTAGCAGAGAATCACCCAAATCACCCCATAACAAGCAGTGTAGCAGAGCATCACCCAAATCACCCCATAACAAGCAGTGTAGCAGAGAATCACCCAAATCACCTCATAACAAGCAGTGCAGCAGAAAATCCCCCAAATCACCACATAACAAGCAGTGTAGCAGAGAATCCCCCAAATCACCCCATAACAAGCAGTGTAGCAGAGTATCCCCCAAATCACCTCATAACAAGCAGTGTAGCAGAGTATCCCCCAAATCACCTCATAACAAGCAGTGTAGCAGAGTATCCCCCAAATCACCCCATAACAAGCAGTGTAGCAGAGTATCCCCCAAATCACCCCATAACAAGCAGTGTAGCAGAGTATCCCCCAAATCACCCCATAACAAGCAGTGCAGCAGAGAATCCCCCAAATCACCCAATAACAAGCAGTGTAGCAGAGAATCCCCCAAATCTCCCCATAACAAGCAGTGTAGCAGAGAATCCCCCAAATCACCCCATAACAAACAGTGCAGCAGAGAATCCCCCAAATCACCTCATAACAAGCAGTGTAGCAGAGAATCCCCCAAATCACCTCATAACAAGCAGTGTAGCAGAGAATCCCCCAAATCACCCCATAACAAGCAGTGTAGCAGAGTATCCCCCAAATCACCTCATAACAAGCAGTGTAGCAGAGTATCCCCCAAATCACCTCATAACAAGCAGTGTAGCAGAGTATCCCCCAAATCACCCCATAACAAGCAGTGTAGCAGAGTATCCCCCAAATCACCCCATAACAAGCAGTGTAGCAGAGAATCTCCCAAATCTCCCCATAACAAGCAGTGTAGCAGATAATCCCCCAAACCACCCCATAACAAGCAGTGCAGCAGATAATCCCCTAAATCACCCCATAACAAGCAGTGTAGCAGAGAATCCCCCAAATCTCCCCATAACAAGCAGTGCAGCAGAGAATCCCCCAAATCACCCCATAACAAGCAGTGTAGCAGAGAATCCCCCAAATCTCCCCATAACAAGCAGTGCAGCAGAGAATCCCCCAAATCTCCCCATAACAAGCAGTGCAGCAGAGAATCCCCCAAATCACCCCATAACAAGCAGTGCAGCAGAGAATCCCCCAAATCACCCCATAACAAGCAGTGTAGCACAGATTCCCCCAAATCACCCCATAACAAGCAGTGAAGCAGAGAATCCCCCAAATCACCCCATAATGAGCAGTGTAACAGAGAATCACCCAAATCACCCCATAATGAGCAGTGCAGCAGAGAATCCCCCAAATCACCCCATAACAAGCAGTGTAGCACAGATTCCCCCAAATCACCCCATAACAAGCAGTGCAGCAGAGAATCCCCCAAATCACCCCATAACAAGCAGTGTAACAGAGAATCCCCCAAATCACCCCATAACAACCAGTGTAACAGAGAATCCCCCAAATCACCCCATAACAAGCAGTGTAACAGAGAATCCCCCAAATCACCCCATAACAAGCAGTGTAGCAGAGAATCCCCCAAATCTCCCCATAACAAGCAGAGTAGCAGAGAATCCCCCAAATCACCCCATAACAAGCAGTGTAACAGAGAATCACCCAAATCACCTCATAACAAGCAGTGTAGCAAAGAATCCCCCAAATCACCCCATAACAAGCAGTGCAGCAGAGAATCCCCCAAATCACCCCATAACAAGCAGTGTAACAGAGAATCCCCCAAATCACCCCATAACAAGCAGTGTAACAGAGAATCCCCCAAATCACCCCATAACAAGCAGTGTAACAGAGAATCCCCCAAATCACCCAATAACAAGCAGTGTAGCAGAGAATCCCCCAAATCTCCCCATAACAAGCAGTGCAGCAGAGAATCCCCCAAATCACCTCATAACAAGCAGTGTAGCAGAGAATCCCCCAAATCACCTCATAACAAGCAGTGTAGCAGAGAATCCCCCAAATCACCCCATAACAAGCAGTGCAGCAGAGAATCCCCCAAATCACCACATAACAAGCAGTGTAGCAGAGAATCCCCCAAATCACCCCATAACAAGCAGTGTAGCAGAGTATCCCCCAAATCACCTCATAACAAGCAGTGTAGCAGAGTATCCCCCAAATCACCTCATAACAAGCAGTGTAGCAGAGTATCCCCCAAATCACCCCATAACAAGCAGTGTAGCAGAGTATCCCCCAAATCACCCCATAACAAGCAGTGTAGCAGAGAATCTCCCAAATCTCCCCATAACAAGCAGTGTAGCAGATAATCCCCCAAATCACCCCATAACAAGCAGTGCAGCAGATAATCCCCTAAATCACCCCATAACAAGCAGTGTAGCAGAGAATCCCCCAAATCTCCCCATAACAAGCAGTGCAGCAGAGAATCCCCCAAATCACCCCATAACAAGCAGTGTAGCAGAGAATCCCCCAAATCTCCCCATAACAAGCAGTGCAGCAGAGAATCCCCCAAATCTCCCCATAACAAGCAGTGCAGCAGAGAATCCCCCAAATCACCCCATAACAAGCAGTGCAGCAGAGAATCCCCCAAATCACCCCATAACAAGCAGTGTAGCACAGATTCCCCCAAATCACCCCATAACAAGCAGTGAAGCAGAGAATCCCCCAAATCACCCCATAATGAGCAGTGTAACAGAGAATCCCCCAAATCACCCCATAATGAGCAGTGCAGCAGAGAATCCCCCAACTCACCCCATAACAAGCAGTGTAGCACAGATTCCCCCAAATCACCCCATAACAAGCAGTGCAGCAGAGAATCCCCCAAATCACCCCATAACAAGCAGTGTAACAGAGAATCCCCCAAATCACCCCATAACAAGCAGTGTAACAGAGAATCCCCCAAATCACCCCATAACAAGCAGTGTAACAGAGAATCCCCCAAATCACCCCATAACAAGCAGTGTAGCAGAGAATCCCCCAAATCTCCCCATAACAAGCAGAGTAGCAGAGAATCCCCCAAATCACCCCATAACAAGCAGTGTAACAGAGAATCACCCAAATCACCTCATAACAAGCAGTGTAGCAGAGAATCCCCCAAATCACCCCATAACAAGCAGTGCAGCAGAGAATCCCCCAAATCACCCCATAACAAGCAGTGTAACAGAGAATCCCCCAAATCACCCCATAACAAGCAGTGTAACAGAGAATCCCCCAAATCACCCCATAACAAGCAGTGTAACAGAGAATCCCCCAAACCACCCCATAACAAGCAGTGTAGCAGAGAATCCCCCAAATCTCCCCATAACAAGCAGAGTAGCAGAGAATCCCCCAAATCACCCCATAACAAGCAGTGTAGCAGAGAATCACCCAAATCACCTCATAACAAGCAGTGTAGCAGAGTATCCCCCAAATCACCCCATAACAAGCAGTGTAGCAGAGAATCCCCCAAATCACCCCATAACAAGCAGTGTAACAGAGCATCCCCCAAATCACCTCATAACAAGCAGTGTAACAGAGAATCACCCAAATCACCTCATAACTAGTGATGAGCGAGTAGTATTCGACCGAGCCGGTATTCGATCGAATACTACGCTGTTCGTCATACTCGATTTCGATCGAGTACAGCGGCGATGGAGCACTCACAATTCGTTTCCCCTCCCACCTTCCCTGGCGCGTTTTTTACACCAATCACCATCTATACCAGTTACCAGAAGACAAGAGAGTCATTAAGAGCCCTTATTAGGGCTACTACGCTGAACGGTATATGGCTCATATGTAGGCAGGCAGGGCCCCAGAAGCTCAGAATATACCTTTTACCACCATATATACCAGCTACCAGAAGACAAGACAGTCCTTAAGAGCCCTTATTAGGGCTACTACGCTGAACAGTATATAGCTCATTTTCTATGTAGTCAGGCAGGGCCCCAGAAGCTCAGAATATACCTTTTACCACCATATATACCAGCTACCAGAAGACAAGACAGTCCTTAAGAGCCCTTATTAGGGCTACTACGCTGAACAGTATATAGCTCATTTTCTATGCAGTCAGGCAGGGCCCCAGAAGCTCAGAATATACCTTTTACCACCATATATACCAGCTACCAGAAGACAAGAGAGTCCTTAATCCCTTATTAGTGCTGCTATGTTGAACAGTATATAGCTCATTTTCTATGTAGTCAGGCAGGGCCCCAGAAGCTCAGAATATACCTTTTACCACCATATATACCAGCTACCAGAAGACAAGAGAGTCCTTAATCCCTTATTAGTGCTGCTATGTTGAGCAGTATATAGCTCATTTTCTATGTAGTCAGGCAGGGCCCCAGAAGCTCAGAATATACCTTTTACCACCATATATACCAGCTACCAGAAGACAAGAGAGTCCTTAAGAGCCCTTATTAGGGCTACTATGTTGAACAGTATATAGCTCATATCCTATGTAGTCAGGCAGGGCCCCAGAAGCTCAGAATATACCTTTTACCACCATATATACCAGCTACCAGAAGACAAGAGAGTCCTTAAGAGCCCTTATTAGGGCTACTATGTTGAACAGTATATAGCTCATTTTCTATGTAGTCAGGCAGGGCCCCAGAAGCTCAGAATATACCTTTTACCACCATATATACCAGCTACCAGAAGACAAGAGAGTCCTTAAGAGCCCTTATTAGGGCTACTATGTTGAACAGTATATAGCTCATATCCTATGTAGTCAGGCAGGGCCCCAGAAGCTCAGAATATACCTTTTACCACCATATATACCAGCTACCAGAAGACAAGAGAGTCCTTAATCCCTTATTAGTGCTGCTATGTTGAACAGTATATAGCTCATTTTCTATGTAGTCAGGCAGGGCCCCAGAAGCTCAGAATATACCTTTTACCACCATATATACCAGCTACCAGAAGACAAGAGAGTCATTGAGAGCCCTTATTAGGGCTACTATGTTGAACAGTATATAGCTCATATCCTATGTAGTCAGGCAGGGCCCCAGAAGCTCAGAATATACCTTTTACCACCATATATACCAGCTACCAGAAGACAAGACAGTCCTTAAGAGCCCTTATTAGGGCTACTATGTTGAACAGTATATATCTCATATCCTATGTAGTCAGGCAGGGCCCCAGAAGCTCAGAATATACCTTTTACCACCATATATACCAGCTACCAGAAGACAAGAGAGTCCTTAAGAGCCCTTATTAGGGCTACTATGTTGAACAGTATATAGCTCATATCCTATGTAGTCAGGCAGGGCCCCAGAAGCTCAGAATATACCTTTTACCACCATATATACCAGCTACCAGAAGACAAGAGAGTCCTTAATCCCTTATTAGTGCTGCTATGTTGAACAGTATATAGCTCATTTTCTATGTAGTCAGGCAGGGCCCCAGAAGCTCAGAATATACCTTTTACCACCATATATACCAGCTACCAGAAGACAAGAGAGTCATTGAGAGCCCTTATTAGGGCTACTATGTTGAACAGTATATAGCTCATATCCTATGTAGTCAGGCAGGGCCCCAGAAGCTCAGAATATACCTTTTACCACCATATATACCAGCTACCAGAAGACAAGACAGTCCTTAAGAGCCCTTATTAGGGCTACTATGTTGAACAGTATATATCTCATATCCTATGTAGTCAGGCAGGGCCCCAGAAGCTCAGAATATACCTTTTACCACCATATATACCAGCTACCAGAAGACAAGAGAGTCCTTAAGAGCCCTTATTAGGGCTACTATGTTGAACAGTATATAGCTCATATCCTATGTAGTCAGGAAGGGCCCCAGAAGCTCAGAATATACCTTTTACCACCATATATACCAGCTACCAGAAGACAAGAGAGTCCTTAAGAGCCCTTATTAGGGCTACTATGTTGAACAGTATATAGCTCATTTTCTATGTAGTCAGGCAGGGCCCCAGAAGCTCAGAATATACCTTTTACCACCATATATACCAGCTACCAGAAGACAAGAGAGTCCTTAAGAGCCCTTATTAGGGCTACTATGTTGAACAGTATATAGCTCATATCCTATGTAGTCAGGCAGGGCCCCAGAAGCTCAGAATATACCTTTTACCACCATATATACCAGCTACCAGAAGACAAGAGAGTCCTTAATCCCTTATTAGTGCTGCTATGTTGAACAGTATATAGCTCATTTTCTATGTAGTCAGGCAGGGCCCCAGAAGCTCAGAATATACCTTTTACCACCATATATACCAGCTACCAGAAGACAAGAGAGTCATTGAGAGCCCTTATTAGGGCTACTATGTTGAACAGTATATAGCTCATATCCTATGTAGTCAGGCAGGGCCCCAGAAGCTCAGAATATACCTTTTACCACCATATATACCAGCTACCAGAAGACAAGACAGTCCTTAAGAGCCCTTATTAGGGCTACTATGTTGAACAGTATATATCTCATATCCTATGTAGTCAGGCAGGGCCCCAGAAGCTCAGAATATACCTTTTACCACCATATATACCAGCTACCAGAAGACAAGAGAGTCCTTAAGAGCCCTTATTAGGGCTACTATGTTGAACAGTATATAGCTCATATCCTATGTAGTCAGGCAGGGCCCCAGAAGCTCAGAATATACCTTTTACCACCATATATACCAGCTACCAGAAGACAAGAGAGTCCTTAAGAGCCCTTATTAGGGCTACTATGTTGAACAGTATATAGCTCATTTTCTATGTAGTCAGGCAGGGCCCCAGAAGCTCAGAATATACCTTTTACCACCATATATACCAGCTACCAGAAGACAAGAGAGTCCTTAATCCCTTATTAGTGCTGCTATGTTGAACAGTATATAGCTCATTTTCTATGTAGTCAGGCAGGGCCCCAGAAGCTCAGAATATACCTTTTACCACCATATATACCAGCTACCAGAAGACAAGAGAGTCCTTAATCCCTTATTAGTGCTGCTATGTTGAACAGTATATAGCTCATTTTCTATGTAGTCAGGCAGGGCCCCAGAAGCTCAGAATATACCTTTTACCACCATATATACCAGCTACCAGAAGACTAGAGAGTCCTTAAGAGCCCTTATTAGGGCTACTATGTTGAACAGTATATAGCTCATATCCTATGTAGTCAGGCAGGTCCCCAGAAGCTCAGAATATACCTTTTACCACCATATATACCAGCTACCAGAAGACAAGAGAGTCCTTAATCCCTTATTAGTGCTGCTATGTTGAACAGTATATAGCTCATTTTCTATGTAGTCAGGCAGGGCCCCAGAAGCTCAGAATATACCTTTTACCACCATATATACCAGCTACCAGAAGACAAGAGAGTCCTTAAGAGCCCTTATTAGGGCTACTATGTTGAACAGTATATAGCTCATATCCTATGTAGTCAGGCAGGGCCCCAGAAGCTCAGAATATACCTTTTACCACCATATATACCAGCTACCAGAAGACAAGAGAGTCCTTAATCCCTTATTAGTGCTGCTATGTTGAACAGTATATAGCTCATTTTCTATGTAGTCAGGCAGGGCCCCAGAAGCTCAGAATATACCTTTTACCACCATATATACCAGCTACCAGAAGACAAGAGAGTCATTGAGAGCCCTTATTAGTGCTGCTATGTTGAACAGTATATAGCTCATATCCTATGTAGTCAGGCAGGGCCCCAGAAGCTCAGAATATACCTTTTACCACCATATATACCAGCTACCAGAAGACAAGACAGTCCTTAAGAGCCCTTATTAGGGCTACTATGTTGAACAGTATATATCTCATATCCTATGTAGTCAGGCAGGGCCCCAGAAGCTCAGAATATACCTTTTACCACCATATATACCAGCTACCAGAAGACAAGAGAGTCCTTAAGAGCCCTTATTAGGGCTACTATGTTGAACAGTATATAGCTCATATCCTATGTAGTCAGGCAGGGCCCCAGAAGCTCAGAATATACCTTTTACCACCATATATACCAGCTACCAGAAGACAAGAGAGTCCTTAAGAGCCCTTATTAGGGCTACTATGTTGAACAGTATATAGCTCATTTTCTATGTAGTCAGGCAGGGCCCCAGAAGCTCAGAATATACCTTTTACCACCATATATACCAGCTACCAGAAGACAAGAGAGTCCTTAATCCCTTATTAGTGCTGCTATGTTGAACAGTATATAGCTCATTTTCTATGTAGTCAGGCAGGGCCCCAGAAGCTCAGAATATACCTTTTACCACCATATATACCAGCTACCAGAAGACAAGAGAGTCCTTAATCCCTTATTAGTGCTGCTATGTTGAACAGTATATAGCTCATTTTCTATGTAGTCAGGCAGGGCCCCAGAAGCTCAGAATATACCTTTTACCACCATATATACCAGCTACCAGAAGACTAGAGAGTCCTTAAGAGCCCTTATTAGGGCTACTATGTTGAACAGTATATATCTCATATCCTATGTAGTCAGGCAGGGCCCCAGAAGCTCAGAATATACCTTTTACCACCATATATACCAGCTACCAGAAGACAAGAGAGTCCTTAATCCCTTATTAGTGCTGCTATGTTGAACAGTATATAGCTCATTTTCTATGTAGTCAGGCAGGGCCCCAGAAGCTCAGAATATACCTTTTACCACCATATATACCAGCTACCAGAAGACAAGAGAGTCATTGAGAGCCCTTATTAGGGCTACTATGCTGAACAGTATATAGCTCATATGTAGGCAGGCAGGGCCCCAGAAGCTTAGAATATACCTTTTACCACCATATATACCAGCTACCAGAAGACAAGACAGTCCTTAAGAGCCCTTATTAGGGCTACTATGTTGAACAGTATATATCTCATTTTCTATGTAGTCAGGCAGGGCCCCAGAAGCTCAGAATATACCTTTTACCACCATATATACCAGCTACCAGAAGACAAGAGAGTCCTTAATCCCTTATTAGTGCTGCTATGTTGAACAGTATATAGCTCATTTTCTATGTAGTCAGGCAGGGCCCCAGAAGCTCAGAATATACCTTTTACCACCATATATACCAGCTACCAGAAGACAAGACAGTCCTTAAGAGCCCTTATTAGGGCTACTATGTTGAACAGTATATATCTCATATCCTATGTAGTCAGGCAGGGCCCCAGAAGCTCAGAATATACCTTTTACCACCATATATACCAGCTACCAGAAGACAAGAGAGTCCTTAAGAGCCCTTATTAGGGCTACTATGTTGAACAGTATATAGCTCATATCCTATGTAGTCAGGCAGGGCCCCAGAAGCTCAGAATATACCTTTTACCACCATATATACCAGCTACCAGAAGACAAGAGAGTCCTTAATCCCTTATTAGTGCTGCTATGTTGAACAGTATATAGCTCATTTTCTATGTAGTCAGGCAGGGCCCCAGAAGCTCAGAATATACCTTTTACCACCATATATACCAGCTACCAGAAGACAAGAGAGTCCTTAAGAGCCCTTATTAGGGCTACTATGTTGAACAGTATATATCTCATATCCTATGTAGTCAGGCAGGGCCCCAGAAGCTCAGAATATACCTTTTACCACCATATATACCAGCTACCAGAAGACAAGAGAGTCCTTAAGAGCCCTTATTAGGGCTACTATGTTGACCAGTATATAGCTCATATCCTATGTAGTCAGGCAGGGCCCCAGAAGCTCAGAATATACCTTTTACCACCATATATACCAGCTACCAGAAGACAAGACAGTCCTTAAGAGCCCTTATTAGGGCTACTATGTTGAACAGTATATAGCTCATATCCTATGTAGTCAGGCAGGGCCCCAGAAGCTCAGAATATACCTTTTACCACCATATATACCAGCTACCAGAAGACAAGAGAGTCCTTAATCCCTTATTAGTGCTGCTATGTTGAACAGTATATAGCTCATTTTCTATGTAGTCAGGCAGGGCCCCAGAAGCTCAGAATATACCTTTTCCCACCATATATACCAGCTACCAGAAGACAAGAGAGTCATTGAGAGCCCTTATTAGGGCTACTATGCTGAACAGTATATAGCTCATATGTAGGCAGGCAGGGCCCCAGAAGCTCAGAATATACCTTTTACCACCATATATACCAGCTACCAGAAGACAAGAGAGTCCTTAAGAGCCCTTATTAGGGCTACTATGTTGAACAGTATATATCTCATATCCTATGTAGTCAGGCAGGGCCCCAGAAGCTCAGAATATACCTTTTACCACCATATATACCAGCTACCAGAAGACAAGAGAGTCCTTAAGAGCCCTTATTAGGGCTACTATGTTGAACAGTATATAGCTCATATCCTATGTAGTCAGGCAGGGCCCCAGAAGCTCAGAATATACCTTTTACCACCATATATACCAGCTACCAGAAGACAAGAGAGTCCTTAAGAGCCCTTATTAGGGCTACTATGTTGAACAGTATATAGCTCATATCCTATGTAGTCAGGCAGGGCCCCAGAAGCTCAGAATATCGCATTTTCCACCATATATACCAGCTACCAGAAGACAAGAGAGTCATTGAGAGCCCTTATTAGGGCTGCTATGTTTTAAAAATTGTGTGGAGGCCCAAGAGCTGAGACCTTTTAAAAATTGTGTGGAGGCCCAAGAGCTGAGACCTTTTAAAAATTGTGTGGAGGCCCAAGAGCTGAGACCTCTTAAAAATTGTGTGGAGGCCCAAGAGCTGAGACCTTTTAAAAATTGTGTGGAGGCCCAAGAGCTGAGACCTCTCAAACATTGTGTGGAGACCCAAGAGCTGAGACCTTTTAAAAATTGTGTGGAGGCCCAAGAGCTGAGACCTTTTAAAAATTGTGTGGAGGCCCAAGAGCTGAGACCTTTTAAAAATTGTGTGGAGGCCCAAGAGCTGAGACCTTTTAAAAATTGTGTGGAGGCCCAAGAGCTGAGACCTTTTAAAAATTGTGTGGAGGCCCAAGAGCTGAGACCTTTTAAAAATTGTGTGGAGGCCCAAGAGTTGAGACCTCTTAAAAATTGATTGTATTAAGCCTAAGAGGTGAGCCATAATTTTTTTCATTAATACAGCAATTCTACGGCGGTTAAGGAGGAGGAGGAGGAGGAGGAAATGGCACTTCATACAGATGGCACTTCACTCTTGGCTGCTTTCCACTGTTGTACAAGCAAAGTCCGGGTCAATCCACTTGCTGTTCATTTTGATTAGCGTCAGCCTGTCGGCACTGTCGGTTGACAGGCGGCTGCGCTTATCGGTTATAATGCCCCCGGCTGCGCTGAACACACCCTTTCTGATAGCACGCTGGCGGCAGGGCAGGCAAGCACCTCCAAGGCGTACAGGGACAGTTCCAGCCACGTGTCCAACTTGGAGACCCAGTAAGTGTAGGTCGCCGAGGGATCGGGGAGGACAGGGGTGTGGTCTGCCAGGTAGTCCCGCAACATCCGCCGATACTTGTCCCTCCTGCTGATAGCGGGCCCCGCAGTGATGGAAGTTGCATGAGGGGGTGACATGAACGTGTCCCACACCTTGGAGAGTGTTCCCCTGGTGGCTGTGGGCCTGATCGATGTTGTCAGACTCTGGGAGACACTCTCCTCTCTGCCGCCAGCGATGCTGGGTGGGAAAATCTGCATCATGTTCTGCAAGAGTTCCCTCTGGTATTCCAGTAATCGATTCGTCCTCTCCTCTACCGGAATAAAAGAGGAGAAGTTATCTTTATACCGGGGGTCCAGGAGTGCGAAGACCCAGTATAGTTTGTTCTCCAATATCCGGACAACACGTATGTCCCGGGAAAAGCAGCCCAGCATGAAGTCAGCCATGTGTGCCAGACTCTGAGTAGGCATGACCTCACTGCCGACCCAGAAGGATCATTTTCCATTTCCTCCTCTTCCTCCTCCTCTCCGCCCCATCCGCGCTGAACCAATGGGACGCACACAGCCTGACTGCTACCCTCGCCGCCAGCATCCTCTTCCACAGCCACCTCCACGTTGTCCTCCTCCTCCTCATCCTCCTCCTGCAACTGCCACCGAGCAGCAGACAAAAGTGTGGTCTGACTGTCTACCTGCGTTGCGTCTCCTCCTACCCCCATCTCCTCTGTGTGCAATGCGTTCTCCCTTATTGCGATGAGCGATTCTTTAAGGACGCCTAGGAGCGGGATGGTTACGCTCACTATAGCGTCCTCGCTGCTGACCTTCTTAGTGGACTCCTCAAAGATACGCAATACATCGCATATGTCTGCCATCCATGGCCACTCGTGGTTGGCAAACTGAGGGAGCTGAGTTGGAGGCACGCGTGGATGCATCATCTGGTACTCCATCAATGCTTTCTGCTGCTCACACACCCTGGCCAACATGCAATAGGTGGAATTCCAGCGAGTGGGCAGGTCGCACAACAGCCGATGTTGAGGCAAATGGAGGCGTTGCTGGATTTTTTTTTAAGCTAGCAGCAGCTACAGTTGACTTCCGAAAGTGAGCGCACAAGCGCCGCACTTTGACCAGTAGCTCTGCCAGGTTGGGGTAAGTCTTTAGAAACTTTTGTACTACCAAATTAAAAACGTGGGCCAGGCATGGTACGTGATTGAGTTCTGCAAGCTCCAGAGCCGCCACCAGGTTACGGCCGTTATCGCACACGACCATGCCTGGTCCTAGCTGCAGCGGCGACAGCCACATCTCTGTCTGCTGCAATATGGCGTGCCTCACCTCTGCGGCGCTGTGCTTCCTGTCGCCCAAGCTGATGAGCTTAAGCACCGCCTGCTGACGTCTCCCCGTGCCAGTGCTGCAACGCTTCCAGCTAGGGGCTGAGGGCGATGTTAAGGCAGAGGAGGAGGAGGAGGAAGAGGAGGGGGGTCTATCAGAACCTGTGCTGGCAATCTTGGGCGGGGGTGGTATGTAGGCCGTCCCTGTTTGCGACCCCGTCCCCGCTTCCACAACATTCACCCAGTGTGCCGTCAAAGAGATGTAGCGTCCTTGGCCGCAAGCGCTTGTCCACGAGTCGGTGGTCAAGTGGACCTTTGCGCTGACTGCGTACCTCAGGGTCCGCCTGATGTTACGCGACACGTGCTGGTGCAGGGCGGGGACGCCACACCGGGAAAAATAGTGGCGGCTAGGGACGGAATAGCGAGGTGCGGCAGCCGCCATCAGGTCGCGGAAGGCCTGCGTCTCCACAAGCCAAAACGGCAACATCTCCAGGGCCAGCAGTTTGGAGATGAGGCAGGTTAAGGCTTGGGCTTGGGGGTGACTGGAGGCGTACTTCCGCCTGCGGTTGAACGCCTGCGAGATGGACAGTTGATGGGACGAGGAGATGGAAGGTGCAGACGAAGATGCGGGGGAAGGGGGGGCTGAAGGAGAAGGCCCCAAAGTAGCCGAGGCAGAGGCAGATGTGGAGGTGTCCTGGCTGGAGGTCTGGACCGCAGTGGCAGCACACAACAAAGGGGAAGAGGCAGTGGCAGCAAGACCGGGCGCAGGTTGTATTGCGTTTGCTCTCTCCCACTCAGCCCAGTGCTTGAATTCCAAGTGACGGCGCATGCCTGAGGTGGTCAGATTGCTCTTCTCAGAGCCCCTACTCAGTTTTGAGTGGCAGATTGCGCAAACCGCGCTCAGTTTGTCATCCGCGCAAACATTAAAAAATCTCCACACCACAGAAGTACGAGGCCTCGATGGGGGAGCTTCGCGCGACTGCCTGCTGCCGGGAAGAGCTTCGGCCCTGCTGGCTGTGGCCTGCCTTCTCTGTCTGGACTGTCCTCTGCCTCTGGACTGTCCTCTGCCTCTTGCTGCCTTATTCGGTGATGCGCAGACCGCATCTCCACTGCTTTCCCCGCTGGACATCACCCCTGTCCAAGTGGGGTCGGTCATTTCGTCGTCCACCACCTCCTCTTCCACTTCCTCTCTCTGCTCCTCCTCCTGCCCACTGGACATTCCAACAGCCTCCCTTGATGGCAACTGTGTCTCATCATCATCATCGCTCATGATAGCAGATGCTGGTTCCGGGTCCACATCACTAGCAGATGGCGGATACTCAAGTGTTTGGGCATCACTACAAACAAATTCCTCTGCTAGCTCCTGGGATTCTTGCAGCACATCTGGAAAAGGACCCGAAAAGAGGTCCTGGGAGGGGTCAAGGGTGGGCTGACTCTGTTGGCCAGGTTGGGAGGAAGGAGGGTCAGAGTGAGACTGTGTGGATGACTGGGTGGTGGACAAGTGACTGGAAGCGTTATCGGCCATCCATTGCACCACCTGTTCACGCTGCTCAGGCTTTAACAGAGGTGTACCCCGCCCCCCGCATAACTGTCCCATAAAGGCAGGGAAGCTGGATGAGCGTAATGCTGGCTGCCCCTCAACAGCATGCATTGTATCCCCACTGGCTTCAACGCGGTTTGTGCCCCCACCAGCATTTCCGCGCCCCCGTCCTCGTCCACGTCCCTTTGCGCTAGCCCTCCGCATTTCAGACGTTTTACTTTTTTGGCCACCCGTTATGCCAAATATAAAAATATTTTTAAGAAGAACACCTGGCTATACAGCCGTATACTGCCAGAAGGTGAAATGGTGCCTATACGCACCGGGTATATAACAAGGTTTTGTTGGTAAAGAGGACACAAAACAGTAGTGCCAAATATAAAAAATATTTTTAAGAAAAACACCTGGCTATACAGCCGTATACTGCCAGAAGGTGAAATGGTGCCTATACGCACCGTGTATAAAACAGTGTTTTGTTGGCACAGAGGACACAAAACAGTAGTGCAAAATATAGTTTTGTATATAGGTGCTAATACACCACTGAAGTCTTTCTGTCCCTATTCCAGCATCAGCAGCTACCCCTCACTAAAGCAGCCGTTTTGAGCAGAGTGTATATAGTTTTGTATATAGGTGGTAATACACCACTGAAGTCTTTCTGTCCCTATTCCAGCAGCAGCAGCTACCCCTCACTAAAGCAGCCGTAGCTGCAGCACTAATAAGTGCTCAGCTCTTGGGCCTCCACACAATGTTTGAGAGGTCTCAGCTCTTGGGCCTCCACACAATTTTTAAAAGGTCTCAGCTCTTGGGCCTCCACACAATGTTTGAGAGGTCTCAGCTCTTGGGCCTCCACACAATTTTTAAAAGGTCTCAGCTCTTGGGCCTCCACACAATTTTTAAGAGGTCTCAGCTCTTGGGCCTCCACACAATGTTTGAGAGGTCTCAGCTCTTGGGCCTCCACACAATTTTTAAAAGGTCTCAGCTCGTGGGACTCCACACAATGTTTGAGAGGTCTCAGCTCTTGGGCCTCCACACAATTTTTAAAAGGTCTCAGCTCTTGGGCCTCCACACAATTTTTAAAAGGTCTCAGCTCTTGGGCCTCCACACAATTTTTAAAAGGTCTCAGCTCTTGGGCCTCCACACAATTTTTAAAAGGTCTCAGCTCTTGGGCCTCCACACAATTTTTAAAAGGTCTCAGCTCTTGGGACTCCACACAATGTTTGAGAGGTCTCAGCTCTTGGGCCTCCACACAATTTTTAAAAGGTCTCAGCTCTTGGGCCTCCACACAATGTTTGAGAGGTCTCAGCTCTTGGGCCTCCACACAATTTTTAAAAGGTCTCAGCTCTTGGGCCTCCACACAATTTTTAAAAGGTCTCAGCTCTTGGGCCTCCACACAATTTTTAAAAGGTCTCAGCTCTTGGGCCTCCACACAATTTTTAAAAGGTCTCAGCTCTTGGGCCTCCACACAATGTTTGAGAGGTCTCAGCTCGTGGGACTCCACACAATGTTTGAGAGGTCTCAGCTCTTGGGCCTCCACACAATTTTTAAGAGGTCTCAGCTCTTGGGCCTCCACACAATTTTTAAAAGGTCTCAGCTCCTGGGCCTCCACACAATTTTTAAAAGGTCTCAGCTCTTGGGCCTCCACACAATTTTTAAAAGGTCTCAGCTCTTGGGCCTCCACACAATGTTTGAGAGGTCTCAGCTCTTGGGCCTCCACACAATTTTTAAAAGGTCTCAGCTCTTGGGCCTCCACACAATGTTTGAGAGGTCTCAGCTCTTGGGCCTCCACACAATTTTTAAAAGGTCTCAGCTCTTGGGCCTCCACACAATGTTTGAGAGGTCTCAGCTCTTGGGCCTCCACACAATTTTTAAAAGGTCTCAGCTCTTGGGCCTCCACACAATTTTTAAAAGGTCTCAGCTCTTGGGACTCCACACAATTTTTAAAAGGTCTCAGCTCTTGGGCCTCCACACAATTTTTAAGAGGTCTCAGCTCTTGGGCCTCCACACAATTTTTAAGAGGTCTCAGCTCTTGGGCCTCCACACAATGTTTAAGAGGTCTCAGCTCATGGGACTCCACACAATGTTTGAGAGGTCTCAGCTCGTGGGACTCCACACAATGTTTGAGAGGTCTCAGCTCTTGGGCCTCCACACAATTTTTAAAAGGCCTCAGCTCTTGGGCCTCCACACAATTTTTAAGAGGTCTCAGATCTTGGGCCTCCACACAATTTTTAAGAGGTCTCAGCTCTAAGCTTCCCTTACTGCTGGGGTGACACACTGTAACAAACCTCCTCCTGTAAGCTTCCCTGACTGCTGGGGTGACACACTGTAACAAACCTCCTCCTGTAAGCTTCCCTTACTGCTGGGGTGACACACTGTAACAAACCTCCTCCTGTAAGCTTCCCTTACTGCTGGGGTGACACACTGTAACAAACCTCCTCCTGTAAGCTTCCCTTACTGCTGGGGTGACACACTGTAACAAACCTCCTCCTTTAAGCTTCCCTTACTGCTGGGGTGACACAATGACACAAGAGGACATTTCTGACCACATCTCACACACACACACACACACAATGACAATTAGGGGTGGGGTCTATTTATTTTCCCCCTTGCCTATGCCATCTGTGGTTGTCATTAGGCAACGTGATTTTAAGGGGTGCAGAATTTTGTTCTTCTTTTTTGTACAGTTTGGCTTGGGGTCCATGGCAATGTAGAGGAAAGAAGGTTTCCTTGTCTTGTCTCACTTTACGTAGAAGTAATATTGTGTTTGGAGTGTATTGTTGAGAGGCTGTGATAGTGGCGTAATAGTGCAACTTGGGCGCGTTATATGCACCCAGACATGCTTCCCCTGCTGTCCCAGTTGCATTCCAGCAGTGTTGGCATCATTTTCTGATGTTTCAGGGTGGACTTGGTGACCTCCAAGTGGTCGAATTGAGATTTCCAAGTGTCGAGCATTTTTTTCCCATAGACTATAATGGGATTCGATATTCGGTCGAGTAGTCGAGTAACGCGGTCTATTCGAATCGAAATTCGAAATTTCGAATATTTCACTACTCGCTCATCTCTATTGATTAACTTTTTTCGAATGCTACAAAGAGAAAATATGGCCGCACCAACTACTTAATGTGGTGTGCTAGACTGGCATGTACATATATAATTTACCCAAGGAAGAGACCCCACAGTCTCTTCAAACCGCCAGAAAATACAGCACTACCAAGATACATACAAAAATATCCTATTTTATTGTTGATAAAGGATCACATGTAAACAACAACATTTAAAACATCCTAAAAGGTCAAAAGCCAAAATGACCACCAGGGGGCACTGCAGGCAAGCTCCTCTCTGTTATCTATACTAATCCTTATATAATAGTGTCATCATCATAAATAATTAATTATTGTGCATACATCCAATACATAAACCTACTAACAACATATATAAAGTGCTAAGTGCTATCAATCTAAACCTATACTCCGCCGAAAGCGGAAAAAGCATAACAATTCAAATCATACACATGTGTGCTGAATACATACATTACCCATACAAGTTGCCTGCCTGTCAGCACGTCCCCCTGCCCCAGCCAACGCGTTTCGTAACGGTCGGGGACCCGCTACTTCATCTGGGCACAAACTACTCGGCCCTGGTCCTGGTGGCTCCCCTATATACTGACCCACCTCGCTCCCACGTCAGCGATGTCCCGCTCATGGCCGCGCCGCCGCACGCACCCCGGCCGGAAGTGCGTCGCCGGCCCCAACCACAACCGCAAGCAGCTGGGGCCAGCCGATGCACCCGGCCAGAAGTGCGGCAGCGGCCACAGCACCTGCCCCAGCGTCAAATGACGCCACGAGATATGGTGTATCTGGGATGTTGCCCCCTATTGATGATGAGGTTAAGGTGAGGGGATATAGGTGTTAATTGATATCAAAAACCATGTAACCCCTGGTAACCCTCGAGTACTTATGGGGGTTTATCCGTCCATTGTTTAGACTATTGGTAGATAGGTATAAGGATTTATATAGTCCCTTCCTGTTTGTAATATATACATTCTTATACATCATGTTTCAAATTAAAATAAATCATGTTTGTGAAGAAACTGCCGGCATAGTAGTAATACATAGTAGGATCATGTTTTGTACATTAGTATGTTCTGTATTTATGTGTATGTTTAGCATAAGGATGTTCTTGCTGGGTCCAGGGTTTAGGCGACCTGTATGCTCACCTGCCTCGCTCCACGCCACTGACATGGGCTGACGGGTAGCGCACTAGTGCGCCCCGCGGCCAGTCACATCCCCGCTCGATTGCTCGTGGCATCATTTGACGCTGGGGCCGCTGACGCACTTCCGGCCGGGTGCGTCGGCTGGCCCCAGCTGCTTGTGGTTGTGGTTGGGGCCGCCGATGCACTTCCGGCCGGGGTGCGTGCGGCGGCGGCCATGAGCGGGACGTCGCTGACGTGGGAGCGAGGTGGGTCAGTATATAGGGGAGCCACCAGGACCAGGGCCGAGTAGTTTGTGCCCAGATGAAGTAACGGGTCCCCGACCGTTACGAAACGCGTTGGCTGGGGCAGGGGGACGTGCTGACAGGCAGGCAACTTGTATGGGTAATGTATGTATTCAGCACACATGTGTATGATTTGAATTGTTATGCTTTTTCTGCTTTCGGCGGTCCTCACTTAGAGAGTATAGGTTTAGATTGATAGCACTTAGCACTTTATATATGTTGTTAGTAGGTTTATGTATTGGATGTATGCACAATAATTAATTATTTATGATGACACTATTATATAAGGATTAGTATAGATAACAGAGAGGAGCTTGCCTGCAGTGCCCCCTGGTGGTCATTTTGGCTTTTGACCTTTTAGGATGTTTTAAATGTTGTTGTTTACATGTGATCCTTTATCAACAATAAAATAGGGTATTTTTGTATGTGCTGTATCTTGGTAGTGCTGTACTTTTTTCGAACATGTCAGCATCTGCTATAATCCTCAGCTTTGAATGGGTTGACTAACCCTACCCTGAACATTTCTTAAAACTTCAAGGTGCTTAAGGTATTTCAAAATAATTTGACGTGTATGCAGAAAATAGGATATCACCCTAATAAAATTGAAAAAAAGCGTGGAGATGGGAAAATACTGCCTCACCCTTTCACATGTCTAGGGATTTATAATACAACTGAATGTGTTACCATGACTCAACTGTTCCTTTCTATGATAATCAAGGCTTGTTGTTTTATATATACAGTACAGTAAATATATATTTAAAACAACGAGGTGAGAGGTGTCAACATTTTACAAAGCTCCTAATGGGATTACCCACATTAAAATAGTTAATCTTATTAGATCTTTGCATGTTTTGGTATTGTAATATTTCAGCAGACACCCCTATAATTACTGAACTTTTTCCTGTGTCATGTGAGATTCTTTCATAATTACTGTTGCTGTTGGAAAGCCATAAGAAGCACTGCTGGCAAGAATTTGATATCTGTTTCCTGCTGAACTATGAAGGCACTCATAACTTTATGTTTTACTGCCTCTATCCTCTCTGCAGGTGAGGTGTTTTACTATATAATATATATTTACATCATAGGTGATAGTTAGAGGTTTATTAGAAGCGCATTAAACATTTTATTGACTTACAACTAGGCTTTTGAGCTAGATTTGTTCCAACAATTGCCTATGTTGGAGGAAGGGCAGTGGACCAGTATTAATTGATATGTCCTTGTATTTACTTGTAGAATTATTAAATGACCAGTCCATTTCAAAGTTATATCTCATAAATGGATTTCAGAGCAAGATTTAACCTAGTAGGTCTCTTTACACTGAATGGAAGATTTCTGTTGCCTTCAAATTCAGATTTTTATTTGGAACGAAGGCTAGGTCCATTGGGTCATTGTTGGGTTTGCCAGGTAGGAGAAGAGCATGGATCAGTGTACTTAATTTGGAGGCCTTGAACCAGAAGCCACCTGTCCTGGCAGTATTTTCAAAGCACTTTGTTGAAAAGTTCCTGAAACGGTAGAGAAAGCCTAGGGCTAGTCTAGATGCACACAAAAATTGGAAGTTGAGAATGGTTGGAGGAGAACTTATTTTACCAGGTCCTTCCTACAATGGCTGCTGTTTCATGCCACAATTTGATGAGGTATCTGCCAAGGAAAAGGAAAAATTAAGCTTAGGGCTTTAAAAGGTGGGGGGTTCATCCCTGTACTAGGTGTCTCCTACCAGGCAGTAGATTCTAGTCAACAGTCTGGAAGAGTAGGGTACACTGTCAAAATGTGGTGCTGAGAAAGTTGACAGTCAGAGTTTTAGAGGATCTAGGAAGAAGGGTGAGTACACCAGGTGGAAGAAACAAGGGAACAACAACGAAAGCAACGTCTATTAAAGGTGAGGTGTGATCAGGGTGTGGAGGACACACGGACTACTGGGTGCTGACTGGGTTGGGGCAGTCACAAATTACTGCATTGCTAGTGGGTAAGGAAAGTTACATTTTTGGTGCTAAGTGGGACAAGATTTAAAGCTTTTGTGGAGAAGTTGGACACTCAAACAATTCTTCAAATACATTTGTTGATAATGCTGACATTAGTGATCATATGGCCATGAACATTATTCCATAGCACCTACAGTATAACAAATCACCAAGCACAAAGCTGAACAACAGCAACATTGTGCAAAGTTAAACGATTTTTATATTGTATTGACTTGTGTTGAATGACATATTGTAAATGTCTCAATTACCCAAAAAAATGTTTAGATGTTTAACTATATTCAAGAGAAAGTAGATAGATAGATAGATAGATAGATAGATAGATAGATAGATAGAAGAATAAATTACAAATACATGAAAACAATACCATAAAAATAATTTATAAAATAGTTTCAGATTAAATTTGCTTCAAATGTTAAAGTAAATTCCTCCCTTATCTTATTCATCTTACTGCCTGCACGGCAACATCACACAAACAGCTATATGACATTTAGGGTAACATACATTAACCCTTTAACCGCCAGCCTACCTTGAGATTTTGTCACCCTTTGTTGCCAGACCATTTTGCACTATTTTGCGCTCCCCTTGTTCAACTGTGATTTTTGAGGGGATTTCCAGGGATTTCCCAGGAAAATGATATATTGTTTTTTTCAGCAGAGTCTGGGCTTTAACATGAAATGTCTTGTTTGTCATTTGTTAGGTGTATTCTTAATATTTTTGGGTGAAATATGTGCAAAAAAAAAAAAAAAAAAAAATTTTTTACATATTGTAGTTTTTTTTGGAATAAAAAATGTAAGTTTGTCAATAAAATCTTATTGCGTGTGAAATCCCAATTTCTCCCGGTTACAGCGGTACCACATATGTATAGGTAGACACCCTTTCCTGCCCAGGAGACTCCCCCAAACTGAAACAGCGCTTTAGGAGATTTTCAGATAAAATACAACTATGCTATGCAATATGCGCACCTTGCGGTTTTTCCAGAAAAACAACCCTTTACATTTAAAATACCCCCAACAAACTATATATTCTCTGGAAGTACACACCTCAGGCTTTCTAGGCGTACCAGGCTTGTGGATGTGGCCATAGTTTTCTGGAAGTAATCCCTCAACGTAATCTTTGGTTGCAAAGAGTTTCCCTAAAAAAAGGATAAAAAAGCAGAATCAAAGCCACATTTTCCTAAAAAAACTATATACAAACAAGAAAAATCAAGTTTAATCTGAAAAAGCAACATCTCTCGAACAGAACGATACCCAACATGCATAGGTTCTGTCAAGGGAAGAGTTGCCAAACACCCCAAAGTAAAGCATGCGCATAACGGTAATTTTACTTGAAAATTTCAGCTCTGCAGACAAAGTGCGCACCTTGCGATTTTTCAACCAAAACAACCCTTTACATTTGGAATATCCCCCATAAACCATATATTCCCTGAAAGTACACACGTTAAGCTTTCTAAGGGTACCCAGCTTGTTGTAGTGGGCTCATCTTTCTGGAATTAATTCCTCAAAGAATTCTTTGGTTGCGCAGGGTTTCCCTAAAAAATTTATAAAAAAGCTGAATAAAAAACACCTTTTCCTAAAATATAAATATGCAAACCAGAAAAAACAAGCTAAGTCTGAAAGCGCAAGGTCCCCCGAACAGAACAATACCCAACATGCATAGGTACTATTAACCCTTTTAATTGCCAGCCTACTTGAGATTTTGTCACCCTCTGTTGACAGGCCATTTTTCCCCATTTTGCGACATGTTTTGCGACATGTTTTGCGCCATTTTTGCTGGAACTTTCAGAAAAATTATATTTTTTTTTTTTGCAGCAGAGTTTAGACTTTAACATGAAATGTCTTGTTTGTAATTTTTTTTTTTTTTTACAATATTATTAAGTGAAAAAAAAAATAAATAAATAAAATTTTTTTTTTAGAAAATTGACTCCTTTATTTTAAATAAAAAATGTATTTTATTAAGGAAAATCATATTGCATGTGAAAGCCCCATTTCTACCGATTAGAACGGTACCACATATTTATCGGTAGCCCCCCGTTCCTGCCCAGGAGACCCCCCTAACTGAAACAAGTATTTTATAACATTCACAAAAAAAACACAAAAACCATCCACACTACAAAGGGTTAAATCGAGAAAAAAAATGACATAGGGTCCCCCCTCCCAGGGGGGGCGGACCCCATTTTTTTTTTGATTTTTAAGGGTTAAAAACCCTTAAAAATAAAAAAAAAAATTGACGTGGGGTCCCCCTTACCCACAGTAACCAGCCCGGGACCAGCTATGGGGGCTTGTAGGCACAGAGTGGGGGGGCCAGCTTTTGTGGCCCCCCCACCCTGCAGCCTACGAGCCCACATAGCCCATGTGGGCCCGGGCTCTTCTGCCCCCCCCTGGCCTTTGGGGAGGCAGGTAATGGGGGTGCCGGGGGTTAATGGCAAGCCACCCGCTAGCGCAGGTGGCTTGCCATCCCCCCAGCCTTGTGAACTGGTATAGGGGTCATGGACCCCTTACCAGTTCACAAGGGGTTAAAAGTAAATAATGACACAGACACACAAAAGAGAAAAAATATTTTATTAATTTTTATTTTTTTTTTACACTGTACTCACCTCCCATCCATCCTGGAGCACTCTGTCCCTCGGCGATCACTGGCTTCTGCTCACTTGCTAGAAGCCTTTTATAGCTGCTGGATGACAGAACACAAAGAGTTAATAAAAAAAAAAAATGACATAGGGTCCCCCCTCCCAGGGGGGGCGGACCCCATTTTTTTTTTGATTTTTAAGGGTTAAAAACCCTTAAAAATCAAAAAAAAAATTGACGTGGGGTCCCCCTTACCCACAGTAACCAGCCCGGGACCAGCTATGGGGGCTTGTAGGCACAGAGTGGGGGGGCCAGCTTTTGTGGCCCCCCCACCCTGCAGCCTACGAGCCCACATAGCCCAAGGCGCGAAATTAACAAAGGCAGGCGCCATATTGGAGAGAGTGAGGGAGGGAGCATCTGATCAGCCCTAATAAGCAGCAGTGGCAGTGCACAGCCAAATATCCTGCCCTGGTGCCGGGTCTCCCCTTTCTCTTTCCCTCCCCTCCATCCTGCTGGCTCCTGTATTCTAGAAGGAGTAGTCCACTATAGGCCGGTATGAAGCACTCCCAAATGCAGTAGTGCCACCAGCATTTGATGACTCCCCCTGAGCTAATCCTGGGATCTGCATATCATCCCCACAGCGGCACTTGGCACTGCAAGCCCTGAGAAGACGAGTGGGCCTGTGGTACTCATAACTGTACCGCCTCTGGCTGGGGTGACTGTGCGTCTCCTGCCCGGGACAGTTGCGACATCTGTTCTGAAGGGTCAGAACACATCAGAGGAGGTCGAGGGTCACAAAGCTCTGCCCCGGGGCTGGGAACCCCTTCACTATCTTTGAGATTGGTCTGGGACCGCCTGGACGCTCTTCTGCTTTCTATATCCCCCCTCAAAAGAACCCTGAGTTCCTGGAGTGGTCTGTGGTCTCCTGTCTTGGATCCGCCTGTCTTGGTTTCAGCCGGGGGCCCCCCTACATATGAGAGGCAATAAGAAGCGCAGAACAACCGTGGTCGCCTGTAGTACGCAAACAATGGAGACCCCTTGTGGGGCTGTACAGGGGACCTCCAACCCTGATACTGCAGCTATAATGGCAGCTATTGCCTCATGTCAGAGTGCTCTCACAGCTAAATTTGACACTACAGGAACAATTTAACTACTTCCGCCATGACTTGGATAAGATCCGTGACCGCGCTGGGGAGGCGGAGAGGAGAATCGGAGACGCAGAGGACCGACTCTCCACCCATTCGGAAGAAATCGCCACCCTGCGGAGGCAGGTGACCACTCTCATGGGGAGGGCTGAGGACGCGGAAAATAGGAATCGGAGAAATAACGTCCGGATCCTTGGCCTGCCTGAAAAAGTGGAGGGAGCCTCTCCAGAGCAATTTGTTGAGAACCTCATAAAGGAGACTCTGGCGCCGGTGAATCTATCCAAATTTTTCACAGTGGAGAGAGCGCACAGGATCCCCACGAGACCCCTGCCACCGGGGACACCGCCAAGGCCCTTTATATTCAAAGTCCTCCATTATAGAGACAGGGACGCTATCCTGGCTGCGGCTAGAATGAAGGGAGTGGTGACTTTCAACAACACCCGATTATCCTTCTTCCCGGACTTCACCTCGGAGGTCCAAAAGCTGAGGCGCTCCTTTAATGGCGTGAGAGAGAGGCTTAGACGGAAAGGAATTAAATACGCCATGATGTTTCCAGCACGATTGCGCGTGCAAGATGGAGAGTCGACCAGATTCTTCACGTCGGCTGAGGACGCTAATGCCTGGTTGGACTCTCTGCCTGGAGCCTAACGACCTGGGCCCAGGGTGGAGACAACTTTTTCTCAAAGTCAGCATTTCTTGATTTGATGGGGGTGCCCATAGCCCGGGGCCCTCTCCTCTGCCGCGATCCGCCTGGAGCTGGGTCCGGTGTCTTGATGCCGCCCGGTAACGGGGATCGCCCTGCTTAGTTTGTAGGTTGATGGCTGTTGAAACTGTCGTGAACTGTTGTAATTTTGTTGATATCTGTTCTGGCCGCTCTAGTCACATTATATCCTGTTATAATCAGTACAGGAGAGCCGTGGCTCGGGATTCCCATGGGGTGATGGCCCCCTCCCCATTGAACCTCCCCCTTACTATCCTCTGCTCCTGGCAGCCCCCCCTTGTCCGGTCTACCCTGCCTCTCCCCCCGACCGCACCCCCCCCTTCCTACTCATGCCTGCCTGTCGCCCCTGATTTCCCCATCTTGCCCCCTGGGAACCCTTGGTGACTACGTCGCCAGCCTGTACATACTTAGGGTAAGGTTATGTTATGGGCCCATAGGCAGTGGGTCTACGCACCCCGGTGCAACTAGTTACACCGTTGTTGTATTGTATTGTTGGGGGGGAATGAAGCTCGCCAAAGTTTGGGGGTGGTGGAGCGGGGTGGGGGGGGGGCGGGAGTGGTATATGTACATTCAATTTAGAGTTTAAGAGTTTGTATAATGTGTGGTGTTGTGTTGGTATGGATGGGACGATTGGTAAACGGACCCTGGAAGTTAGGTGTGAACGCGTGGAGGGGCTGACGAGTTGGTGTAGTTTGATATCTGATGGAGGGGTTAACACTCCGATCTATGAGTATGGGTGATTGTAAGATCCTCTCCTGGAATGTCAGGGGGCTAAACGATAAAATCAAACGGTCCACGGTCCTCCAGTTTGTCAAGAGATATAGACCCAGTGTGGTAATCCTCCAGGAGACCCACCTAATGGGGCGGAGGGGACTCGCTCTTAGGAGACCCTGGATTCAGGACTCATTTCATGCTCTCTTTTCCTCCTACTCTAGAGGGGTCTCGATACTCATCACCAAGGGTACCCCATTTGTGTTGTATTCTGTGCAGACGGACCGGGAGGGTTGCTATGTAATCATCCACGCCAAGCTTATGGATACAGATGTAATTATAGTTGGCATTTATATCCCCCCGCCCTTCAATATCCAAGTATTGCACCGGATTATGGAGAAAGTAGTTAACTACCCCCCGTCCCCGATATTGTTGATGGGAGACATTAATATGGTGCTGGACTCAGCGTTGGATAGACTGGACAAGAGACCGGGCCCTAAGACGCAGTTGGCGTCCTGGGCAGCTGCGATGGGCCTACAGGAACTATGGAGGTGGAAACACCCAACTGATAAGGCTTTTTCCTGTCATTCGGCTACGCATAGGTCCCTGTCCAGGATAGACCTCGCGTTCTCATCACCTGATCTGCTAGCAAGGGTGACGTCCTGTGACTATCTACCAAGGGGCATATCGGACCACTCACCCATGCTGTTGGGGGTTGGGCTGTTGCGGACGCGGGTAAGCCGGGTTGGATGGACCCTGAATCCCCTGTGGTTAGAGACTCCTGAAGTCAGAGATGGGCTGGCCTCTGCTGCGGAAGTTTTCTGGGAGTGTAATGTGGACGAAACGACTGCGGGAGTGAGATGGGATGCCTTTAAGGCGGTTACTAGGGGATGCGCCATAAAGGCGGTCAGGGGGAAGCAGGGGGAGGATCGGATAGACCTCGAAAGTAAACTCGCACGTGCGGAAGAGGAATTCATTGCATCGGCAGACGATAGGGCACATTCGTATTTGACGTCTCTTACACGAGAATATAATCTGTTACTATCCGACTCAACTAGGAAACTATTGCTACATAAGCAGGCGTTGATATTTGACAAAGGGGACAAAAATGGCAAGACTCTGGCCTATCTAGCAAGGGCTGAAAACAAATCCAATAGTATTGCCGGGATAGTGGTAGCAGGAGAGACGGTAACAGAGGGTGAGAAAATTGCACAACAGTTCCTCAGATACTACTCGGCCTTGTACTCCTCTAGGGTCAACTACGGGATGGAGGAGCTGGAGAACTATCTGGACCAAATTAAATTCCCTGAACTGGCTCCAGCCGATCAGGAATCTCTTGACTCTCCCATCACTGTGGAGGAAGTTAAGAATGCGATGAGAGCACTTCCCGGTAGGAAAGCGCCTGGGCCTGATGGATTGCCGGCCGAGTGGTATAAGCAGGAGATGGATCAGATCGCCCCTAGACTTTGGGAGGTTCTGAAACAGGCGTTGGTCGATGGGAGTCTCCCGGCCTCCTTCCATGAAGCGCATGTGGTCCTTATCCACAAAGAAGGGAAACCCCCCGATATGTGTGCATCATATAGACCCATCTCCCTCTTAAATCAAGATGCCAAAATTCTGGCAAAAATCCTTGCCAATAGGTTAAACAGGGTCATACTGCAGTTGATCGGGCCTGACCAATCAGGCTTTATGCCGGGACGCACAACGGGGATAAATCTGCGCAGACTGATATCCAACCTGCAGATAGTACACGACAACTGTGGCAGCCGGGCGATAGCCTCACTGGACAATGAGAAGGCCTTTGATTCGATCGAATGGGTGTATCTCTGGGCAGTGCTGGCCAGATTTGGGCTCCCCACGAGTTTTATAGCATATATAAAGCTGTTATATGACTGCCCAACGGCCAGGGTGCGAGTCAACGGCTGCTTCTCTAACCCTTTTGTACTAAATAGGGGGACTAGACAGGGCTGCCCGCTCTCGCCGATGCTCTTCGCGCTGGCCATTGAACCGTTGGCAATCATTATTAGGAACTCTCCGACCATTACTGGGTGGAGGCTGGGGGAGATAGAGGAGAAGATTTCACTTTACGCTGATGACACCCTGCTATATCTAGCGGATAGTTATGAGTCCTTAGAGGCTGCTCTGGATACCATTGGGGTGTTTGGGAGATTCTCCGGTTTGAAGGTCAACTGGGATAAATCTAGCCTGTTGCAAGTTGATGAGACTGACCCCCGTGATATCTCCCCCAGGTCCCATTTAAAGAGAGTCCGGCAATTTAAGTACCTGGGGATTGTGATAAGTGGGAGGACTGAGGAGTTTGTCTCTCTCAATATCTCTCCGGTAGTGGCGAAATTGAAGCAAAGAGTCGCCCAGTGGGTGAGCCTTCCCTTGTCGGTCATGGGCAGAATCAATATATTTAAAATGATTTTCCTCCCCAAATTCCTATACATTTACCAGGCCTCCCCAATAATGCTGCCAGTCTCCCATTTTAAAGCATTGGAGTCGATCATCTTCAACTTTGTATGGGGTCATTCCCCCCCAAGGCTAAATCGACAGATAATGAAGGCGCAAATAGATACCGGGGGACTGGCGGTGCCACACATGCAATTATACTTTTATGCAACGCAGCTCCTGTTTGTTCATTGGTGGTTTTGCCTACCGCGAGACAATCCGGTGGTGTGCTTGGAGGTGGCACTGCTGGGCTCCCCTGAAAGGTTGACTTCCCTGGCATACAGGGGCACGAGAGGGATCCGAGAGGCGACCACGTGTATGGGGGCGGCCAGTAACATCTGGGAGAGGGCGGTCAAACTTGGGATGAGGGGGGGAGATGACCCGGCGTGGTCCCCCCATGCCCCTCTGTGGGACAACCCCAGGTTGCCAGAAATGGGTGCTATGCAGGACCCGCTGTTCTGGTCTAGGAAAGGTGTTAAGCAGATTGGGCAACTATATAGAGGAGGGGTGCTGATGTCCTTTGATCAGTTCAAGGAAGAGTTTCATCTGTCCAATCGGGACTTTTTCCGTTACTTACAACTCAGACATGCACTGCACGCCCAATTCCGGAGGGAGGGCCCGAGGATCACAGTGTCCAAGGTGGAAAATGTAATCAGAGACGAGAACCTTAAAAAGCCTGTCTCAGCGATGTATAAATGCTTGATAGGTGAACTGGAGTCCCCTAGGAGTAAGATTGAGTCTAAATGGCAGGTCCTAGACCCAAGCCTGGACCGGGACGACTGGGAGGAGATAATGGATAACCTACATGCGTCAGTTGTGGAAGCTAGGGATAGATTCATCCAAACCAAGTGGATCCATCAGGCTTACATTACCCCGGTTCGTCTGCACAGAATGGGCCTAACTGATACTGATATATGTCCTAGATGCGGGAAAGGAAGTGGCTCGTGGATACACATGATCTGGTCATGCGAGATCCTGACGGGCTTCTGGGAGGGTGTGATGGGTCTGATCAGCAGAGTGGTGGGTTTTCAGATACAGAGGTCTCTCTCCATATGTCTTCTTGGGGTGGTGGAGTCGCTTTCGGAACTGAGGGCTCTTAAGGTCCTGGTCCGGTTGCTGCTCTTCTACGCCAGGAAGTGCATCCTGATGAACTGGAGACACCCCGCTAGGCCCTCAGTGCAATCATGGAAAAGACTAGTCAACCAGAAACTCACCTTGTATAAACTGACAAATGCCGCAAGGGGGGTGCCGGACAAGTTCGAAAAGGTCTGGGATCCATGGCTGCAGAGCCAAGAGTCAGCGTATGACGCGGAGTGAGCCAGGGGGGGGGGGGGACTGGAGGAGGATTTCTGGGGTCAAGTATGACACCTACAGTATATCTGGGGAGCTGGGACCGTGAGTTAATACCTAACAAATAATGTGAGGGATTGTGAAGCCCGTGCGCACCGTCTAATAACTAGTACTTCAGCCTCTCTTTCCTGGTCTTGAACTGGGAGGGCAGCAAGATCTACCAAGGGTCCGGGATGAAAGCTGTGTGAATGGTTGTCAGTGTTGTCATCTTTCTTTTGCCAGTCATGAAGTTGGGTGCCTGTGGCACCTTAATGCCTTACTAATGACTTGTACTGTTGTGTCATGTATGTCTGTTTATTGCAAAATAAAATTTAAAAAAAAAAAAAAGATGGTATATGGTCCCAGAGAGAATGAAACACTTTTCCACTGAATCCCAGGGGAACTGCTTCAGGGGTGTTTCTCTCCGGGATCGTACCAGCATGTGTGGTGGGATTGCCCAGTAGTTAGGGAATTTTGGTCAAGAATCTTTAGAGTTCTCAGCAAGGTATATGGTACTTCTCCTCAACCGCCAATCCCCCACAGTTCTAGACTGCAAAAGCGGTTGATGTACTATATTCTATCAGGATTAAAGCTGGTGATAGCTAGGGCTTGGAGGTCCCCCACCTTGAGCTTCAAACACCTTTAAAAACAAGGTTATCTGCATTATGGCCATGGAAAAAATGTCCCCTATTCACAATGGGACTTTGGAGCTGTTCAGGGAGGTTGGAATCCTTGGGTTTGGAATTTTCTGCCTAGAGATTTTGATGTAAATCTAATGAGCATCTGATCCTTCCTCGACCCCTTCCTTTACTCCTCCCCTTACCTCCTTCCCCCCCTCATAGGGGTTGTTATTTTTCTTTAATTTATTTGAATTGAACTTCTTTAGTAACTCTTGAATCGATCTTGTATGCAGTGAATAAGCTTCTGATTGTGACTTAAGTTGTCTGTAATCTTTAAATTCTGTGTATGAACAGTATTATGCTTATAGAATAATGTTCGGAACATACATAATAAAAAGATTGATAAAGAAAAAATCCCAAGATCGAGTCCTGCAGGTTTGCCATTCAACGGTGAGCTTCGGATATTCTTACATTATTAATAAGATGTTACTGATTACCTATATTAGATGAGGGTAATTTTTCTCTCAGTTGAGGCTTGACACATATCGACCAGACCAGCTATTGCAAGGGAAAATCAAGGATCTTTAGTTGAGATTTATATTTACCAAGAAAAATCACCATGTTTGGTCTTGTTGCCAGATTGAAATGTACAGATATCCTAGCCTGCGTTGATATAACTAATATAACAATTGTTGAATAAATCAAGAGGCAGCCATGTGCGCTCCCCAATGCTAACTCCTGCCGTCACGTCTTTCCTTTGTTTTTATTCCCGCCCCAAAGAGAGGCCTGTGTGCCTTGAATTAAGCGTTGTAGAGGCCCCTGAGGACAAAATCTGGTGGAGGCCCCTATATACACTTTTTTTTTCCTTTAAAATAATAGTCCAGGCAAGTAACTCATTGGTGGCTGTCTGGCCCCCACCTACTTTCTAGAACGTCAGTCCCAGAAAGTCCCTTGTTCGGGTGCGCGCTGCTCCTGGGTCCCTTGTGCGGGTGTGTGCTGCTCGGGAACTCCTGCTTTGCCATTCTGGGTGGGGGATAGTGCAGTCGCTCAGCTGGTCCATCAGAAAACAGTTCCCTGCATTGAGCTGCCAGTGGCTGTGCTTGGTGGCTAATATGCAGTGACAGCTCTGCACCCACCCATCACTGTAGCTTGCTGACGGCGGCTTTGCTGCTCCAGACTCTCCATCCTGCCCCTTTGGCTGCAAGTTTGCAAAAACAAAAAAAGGATTGCCCAGGTACCGGGGGGCCCCCACTGCCGCCGATAGCTATGTTGCTGGCCTCACGGCCCATCAGACCAAAGACTGAAAAGCCTCCTGGACCAGACCATAACCCAAAGGTTGGTGGAAGCCCCCTTTGCAGGGCAAGTGGTGGAGGACCCAGGGCGCGTGTCCCTTGCGCCCCCTCATGATCCAGCCCTGCCTGTGTGCTATGTATTCAAAAAGTATATATTTTAAAACACTTTAACCAAAAGATCTACACACTGTAAATGAGTTATAACATAAAAATGAATTACGGTTAAACAAAATTTCAACAAACTGCCTATGTGTCTCTTTGATCTGCGCCTGGAACCCAGAACAGAGTAGTAAATATGGAATTCCTTAAAGCAGACCTTCAGCATAATTTCATGAAAAGCCCAAACCTTAAAAAGAACTATTCCCCAGCAGTTTTTAGTCATTTACTTATTATTCTTTCCCCCACTGGGCTGCAACTTTGTTCAGGACTCTAGGATACGGGGGCTGCAATTTTGCCTTAGAAGCATACTGAGAAGATGAGAAAGGTGAAAAGCACGGGGGGGGGGGGGGTTATAGACAGAGCAGAGCTGGGGTCAGCAAAAAGACATCAATCCCAGAATGCAGAGCAGCACAGTCCTGTTTGCAGGCAGCCTGAGACTCCATGTGCCGCCATCTTGGGTGTTTAATAGCTCAGGAAATAGTAGTAGTAGTAGATGCCGGCAGCATGATTTTTAATGTGAGCAATCTGTATGTACAGGGTGGGGGAAACTTATAAGATAGACTCTAATTTAAGGTGCTGGTCCAGTTTAAGCGTGAGCGTGCAAAAGTAGCTTAGTGGCTATGCCAGACTATGTCAACCTATGCCAGCTGGGTGTAGCCCAGCATAGCTTTAATAAACCAGGGCCTCACTGTATTCAGATTTGTCTAAAATAAATCCCTAAGGTTTTAGACTGGCATCAGACCCATGCTTTTTGAACCAAATTCATATCCATCCAAAATGATTTGCTGAAAGAGAGTTATGTGTGATCCCCTCAGTAGCAATAAAATAATTTATTAAAAAAAAAGTCACAGCTTCAAGTAACGAAAAGTAAGTTTCCATTTTCTGTTTTTATCCTTAGAAGAAAGCACTGTAATATTTAGCCAGAAGTTGTGTGGCATTCCGGAGCTTTGTAATATATCCCACTCTATTAGTATTGACAAGATTCATATAATGTGTGTAGCCCAGTGTTGTGAAACTAACAACTGCAATAAAGACATTCCTAAAGGTAAGTACTTTGTTTTGTGTCCAACCATCAGTTTAGCACAGAAGGATATCTAAAGGTTAGGGATGGACGAGTTTGGCCAAACTTTGAATAAATGTTCAGGTTCAGGGAGCTGAACCTGGTCCCCACTGAAATCAATGGGGACCCGAACTTTAGGAGGGGGGGCTGTGGCTGTGTGCAGCAGAAGCGTGCCAACTCCTATGTGCAGCAAAATATTGTTGTCGGCTCCCATGAGTGCGGACACTACTAGTGTAGCAGCCATTTTTTTGTACCCCCGGCTGGGGCTAGTTTGAGATGGTGCTGACAGAAGAGGATCGGGCAGAGGTGAGTTACAGCAGCTTCCTGCTGCTGCAACTAGAGATGAGCGAACTTTTGAAAAATTCGATTCGACTGATTCGCCGAATTTTCCGACAAAAATCGTTTCGACCCGAATAAATTCGCGACGAATCGCTATTAAAAACGGCTATTTCTGAGCCTCCTACAGCCTCAATAGGGTTGTAAACCATTCAGCCTTGCTGTAACACGCACAGGATGCGTGCTGGGTTAGTTAAATAATACTTTGAAGAAATATCACATGCAGATCAGAGGCATCGCTAATAGAATCGCAGAGCGGCACAATTGCAGAGAGTTGAAGTGGCATCACTATGAGGGGCAGAAGGAGCCCAAATATACACTGGAGTTGGCCTCAGGAGCCCAAAAATTGGATGAATCACACCCTGGAGTTGGCAGAAGTTGGCAGCAGCAGCAGCAGCAGGAGCCCAAATATACACTGGAGTTGGCTTCAGGAGCCCAAAAATTGGATGAATCACACCCTGGAGTTGGCAGAAGTTGGCAGCAGCAGCAGCAGGAGCCCAAATATACACTGGAGTTGGCCTCAGGAGCCCAAAAATTGGATGAATCACACCCTGGAGTTGGCAGGAGTTGACAGTAGCAGCAGCAGCAGGAGCCCAAATATACACTGGAGTTGGCCTCAGGAGCCCAAAAATTGGATGAATCACACCCTGGAGTTGGCAGAAGTTGGCAGCAGCAGCAGCAGGAGCCCAAATATACACTGGAGTTGGCCTCAGGAGCCCAAAAATTGGATGAATCACACCCTGGAGTTGGCAGGAGTTGACAGTAGCAGCAGCAGGAGCCCAAATATACACTGGAGTTGGCCTCAGGAGCCCAAAAATTGGATGAATCACACCCTGGAGTTGGCAGAAGTTGGCAGCAGCAGCAGCAGGAGCCCAAATATACACTGGAGTTGGCCTCAGGAGCCCAAAAATTGGATGAATCACACCCTGGAGTTGGCAGAAGTTGGCAGCAGCAGGAGCCCAAATATACACTGGAGTTGGCCTCAGGAGCCCAAAAATTGGATGAATCACACCCTGGAGTTGGCAGGAGTTGACAGTAGCAGCAGCAGGAGCCCAAATATACACTGGAGTTGGCCTCAGGAGCCCAAAAATTGGATGAATCACACCCTGGAGTTGGCAGAAGTTGGCAGCAGCAGCAGCAGGAGCCCAAATATACACTGGAGTTGGCCTCAGGAGCCCAAAAATTGGATGAATCACACCCTGGAGTTGGCAGGAGTTGACAGTAGCAGCAGCAGGAGCCCAAATATACACTGGAGTTGGCCTCAGGAGCCCAAAAATTGGATGAATCACACCCTGGAGTTGGCAGAAGTTGGCAGCAGCAGCAGCAGGAGCCCAAATATACACTGGAGTTGGCCTCAGGAGCCCAAAAATTGGATGAATCACACCCTGGAGTTGGCAGAAGTTGGCAGCAGCAGCAGCAGGAGCCCAAATATACACTGGAGTTGGCCTCAGGAGCCCAAAAATTGGATGAATCACACCCTGGAGTTGGCAGGAGTTGACAGTAGCAGCAGCAGGAGCCCAAATATACACTGGAGTTGGCCTCAGGAGCCCAAAAATTGGATGAATCACACCCTGGAGTTGGCAGGAGTTGACAGTAGCAGCAGCAGGAGCCCAAACATTACTTCAAAGAGACCCTGGGGTTGGCTTCAGGAGCCCAAAAATTGGATGAATCACACCCTGGAGTTGGCAGAAGTTGGCAGCAGCAGCAGCAGGAGCCCAAACATTACTTTAAAGAGACCCTGGGGTTGGCTTCAGGAGCCCAACAATTGGATGAATCACACCCTGGAGTTGGCAGCAGCAGCAGCAGGAGCCCAAATATACACTGGAGTTGGCTTCAGGAGCCCAAAAATTGGATGAATCACACCCTGGAGTTGGCAGAAGTTGGCAGCAGCAGCAGCAGGAGCCCAAATATACACTGGAGTTGGCCTCAGGAGCCCAAAAATTGGATGAATCACACCCTGGAGTTGGCAGCAGCAGCAGGAGCCCAAATATTACTTTAAAGAGACACTGGAGTTGGCTTCAGTAGCCCAAAAATTGGATGAATCACACCCTGGAGTTGGCAGCAGCAGCAGGAGCCCAAATATTACTTTAAAGAGACACTGGGGTTGGCTTCAGGAGCCCAAAAATTGGATGAATCACACCCTGGAGTTGGCAGCAGCAGCAGCAGGAGCCCAAATATTACTTTAAAGAGACACTGGAGTTGGCTTCAGTAGCCCAAAAATTGGATGAATCACACCCTGGAGTTGGCAGCAGCAGCAGGAGCCCAAATATTACTTTAAAGAGACACTGGGGTTGGCTTCAGGAGCCCAAAAATTGGATGAATCACACCCTGGAGTTGGCAGCAGCAGCAGGAGCCCAAATATTACTTTAAACAGACCCTGGGGTTGGCCTCAGGAGCCCAAAAATTGGATGAATCACACCCTGGAGTTGGCAGCAGCAGCAGCAGGAGCCCAAATATTACTTTAAAGAGACACTGGAGTTGGCTTCAGTAGCCCAAAAATTGGATGAATCACACCCTGGAGTTGGCAGCAGCAGCAGCAGGAGCCCAAACATTACTTTAAAGAGACCCTGGGGTTGGCCTCAGGAGCCCAAAAATTGGATGAATCACACCCTGGAGTTGGCAGCAGCAGCAGGAGCCCAAACATTACTTTAAACAGACCCTGGGGTTGGCCTCAGGAGCCCAAAAATTGGATGAATCACACCCTGTGGAGAGTCATGTGGAGAAAAAGTAGCTTAGTTAGTAATATCTACATAAAATTATGAATAAACAAATGCAAAAGTTTGCCAAAGTGAAGTTTTGTTTGAGGGTGTGTTTCCACCTTTTAATTAAATCAGAAACAAGAAGGTATCATTGCCTCTGACTAATTAACCCTCAAAAATTCTTGGAATTTTTAATCTGGAATCATGTCTGATCCGTCTTATCCGAAGAATATTAATAAAAAGTAAGAGTAACGTAAAGGATTTTTTATCAATACTTACTTGTGGTCCGATGCGGAGGAATGTCTGTAACTGGAGAGCAGCGCCTTAAATCTGTTTTGCACGATCCATCTTTCTTGGTCTGGCCCCGTCATCAATCTACTGGAATACATCAGGCATTGTTGGGAGGAAAGCTTGGCTGATCCATGCGCCATTCATTTCCACGCAGGGCAGTCTCTGGAAAAAAAAAGTCTGTATAAACCAGGGTCTTTTTCATATAAAAACAAATGGTTATTCTTGCTTTTCAACCATATGTTCCACAGCTTTACCAGTCATTGTGTCAGCCAATGAAGCAACTTTGTCTCGAAGTGCTGCAAAAGCAGTCCACTGCATCACAAGTGGCATCTGACACCCCCAGTCAACTGTCTGTCTGTTATGCTTTGGGTTCAGCTCCACTATCCATTGATCTGATATCCAAGATCTGATAATCATAAAATTCAGCAGCTACTGCCCAGCCAAGAAGTGGAGGAGACACTCGCCTCTTCTTCCACTATCCGGCAATTAGTGATGAGGAGAGTGTCGTGGGAGGAGGTGTTGCAAGCCGAGGTAGTGGAAGAGGGTCCCTGGAGTCTGCGGCGGTGGCGGCGGCAGCAGCAGCGAATTATTGCGGACTGTTGGTAGGAAAAATCAGCTACTCAGCGATGTGGCAGTGTTCCATGCAGCATCCTGTGGAGAAAAAGTAGGTTAGTTAGTGTATATACATAAAATTATGAATAGACAAATGCAATAGTATTGCGAAAGTGAAGTTTTGTTTGAGGGTGTGTTTCCACCTTGCAATTAAATCAGAAACAACTAGCTATCATTTGCCTCTGAATAATTAGCCCTCAAAAATTCTTGGAATTTTTAATCTTGATGTCTGAGGGATTTCTCCTCTCAGACAGCGTCACCATAAGTCCAGCCTGCTGCATTACCCAGTGGTGGACCTTTCAGAGAACTGATGGCTTGTGCCGAGCCGAGGTGGAGAGTCACATGGCATGGTTGTTGAACAGAAGGTGGGCCAGTCCTTTAGCCTGTCAGTGTGTACCAAAGTGCACAGTGTTGTCTACGCCTGGAGCTGTAACTATAGACTCATGGTGGACAATATATATCCTTTTAGGCCCCCTTGGTGATTGTGGTTTCACGCTGTTCTTCACATGGTTTTCCTTGACCATCAGAGTCACACATGGGAGGAACTACTAAAAATGAGAACTCAATCCATGAAAGCATTGCTTAATCCACGAAAACTGCAAATTTGGACCCATGGTGACTGACACTTGGAAGAACATCTTGTTTGCGCTGCGACAAGGAAGCCAGAGTCATGCGTCCTGACATGGCACACGTGTTCAGTCTAGTTTTGAAGTCTTGCCCCCATCTGAAAGACATCCGAACAACAGGAAAGAAAGTTAGCATGCACTTCTGGCACTCCTACACCACCAAGCACAACCTTATTGAGCCTCAGCGTCACAACGGTGTACCCCACCATAGTCTGATTTGCGATGTTTCCACCCGTTGGAATTCCACCCTCCATATGCAGGATCCACTATAGCAGTGGTCCCCAACCCTGTCCTCAAGGCCCACCAACAGGCCAGGCTTTGCAGATCTCCACAAAGATGCTCAGGTGGAGTAATTAGTGCAGCTGCAGAGCAATAGAGCTGGCTATTTGGAGATCCAAAAAACATGACATGTTGGTGGGCCTTGAGGACAGGGTTGAGGACCACTGCACTATAGGAACAGAGAAAAGCCATCACGGATTTCTGGATGATCCAAACGGATAGGGGGACACCCCTGTGTAAATTCAATGTAAACCATTGGCAGCTCATACGTGACACCGACCGTTTGCTCAGGCCCTTTGAGGAAGCTACATTATTAGTCAGTTGCCAGGACTATGAGATGAACGATGAGATTCCACTGCTTCATGTACTACAACACATGTTGGAAAGCATGGCTGGTCAGGGCACTGGAGACATGGCACATACATTTCACAGCCACATGAAGCCTGTGGGGGCTGAAGTGGAGGAGGAGGAGGGGGTGGGGCACAGCAAACCACAGTTTAGGTTTCACAAAATGACCATTTTATCTAGTCATCTGACAGGAGAGGAGGAGCAGGAGCAGCCACAGGAGCTAGAGGGTTGTGAGTAAGGCGAGACAGAGGACCCAGACACACCATGGCAGTTTACAGTGGAGATGGAGACAGGTAGTCCCTCCGAGTCACTTGCACAAATGGCACGATGCATGCTCACATGCATGCGTACTAGTGAGCGCAGAATTGTCTCCATTTGTCAGCGGGAAGACTTCTGGCTCTCCAACTTATTGGACCCTCGCTTCCGGCACAAAATGGGGGCATTTTTTACGCCCACTGAGAGGGAGGACAAACTGACCTACTACAGAGACATCCCACGTAGTCAGTTGGGCGATGTCTATCTGCGCCATGGCCCATACTCCCGCAGGTCTGACTCGGGGGGAAGTCTGCGATCACCTTCCACTGCCATGGCTGCTGGGGGGGTGGAAGGAGCAGCAGCAGCAGCTCCATCAGCAGCAGCCTCAGTCTTCAGTCGCTAGTGAGTAGCTTTCTACACCCGCATAGTGAGTCTACTCATGAGCAGCAGGAAGACCTGGAGCTGGACCTCAAACAGCAGGTCATGTCATACCTTGACATGACCATGCCAACACACCTTCAAGATCCACTGGATTTGCTGGGAAGCCAAACTTGACTTGTGCCCGCAACTAGCAGAGTTTGCCCTGGAAAAGCTGTACTGGCCGGACAGTAGTTGATTTAGATGGCAACTGGGCTGCTCTATATAACGAAGCAAAATGGCAAATTTACCTCACTATATAAGCTATTGCCCCTCAGATTTACACAGGGGCTGCTCTATATTATGCTGCAAAATGGCAAATTAACCTCACAATATAAGCTATTGCAGCTCTATATAAATAAAAATAAATAAATAAAAAAAGGGCCTGTAGAAGCTTATTTAGTATAACAGATAGGGTGACATGTGCTGGTTTGGGATGCCCATATGGGCTAGTGTTTTGGCAGCAGTACAAAAACCAATGCAAAATGCAATAGCTTAATAAAGCTGATGCTGATCAACGCTTATTTAGTATAACAGATGGGGTGCAACATGCAGGTTTGGGATGCCCTGCGGCCTGGTGTATTTAAAGCAGACCAAAACAAATTCAAAATGCAATAACTTAATAAAGCTGAGGCTGTAGATGCTTATTTAGTATAAACAGGTAGGGTGCAAGGTGCAGCTTTGGGGTGCCCTGCGGCCTGGTTAAATCAAAGCAGTCAAAAAGGAAGTGCAAACTGAAGTAGCTTAATGAAGCTGATGCTGATCAACGCTTATGTTGTATACCAGATAGGGTGCAAGGTGCAGCTTTGGGGTGCCCTGCGGCCTGGTTTATTAAAATCAGTCAAAAACAAGTGCAAACTGAAGTAGCCTGATCAACGCTTATGTTGTATAACAGATAGGTTTAAAATAGCATGTGCCTTGGGATGCCCGTGTGGCCTGTTATATTTCAAGCTGAACAAAAAGTAACAATAATCCAAGTATGAGACATCATTTTGACCTTCTTCACAGCGCCATACTTTGAAAAAAAAAAATTAATTTCATGCCGATCAATCCAAAGGTCAATGCCCCTAACAAAAATAGTGTTCAGGATAAGTTTTCCTTCTGGAAGGACGTAACCTTTAGTTTACATGCTTGGGGTAGGTTATCTTACAAATTGGGATACCCCAGGCAGCAGTGTCATTGAAAGAGACAGATTGTAATGCAGGCCATACGCAAGCAGAGAAACTCAGGCTGCAACAGGCCTATTTAGTTTACATGGTTGGGGTAGGTTATCTTACAAATTGGGATACCCCACTGTATATGAAACCGAATATAAATGCACACCCAAAAGTGGACACTCAGCCTCCAAGAGGCCTGCTTAGTTTAAATAAGAGAGCTGCTTAGTATGGTAGGTAGGTTATGTTATGTTACAGAATGGGATGCCCCAAGCAGACTTGAGATCAGTATATATGCACACAGCAGCAGTGTGTTAGCAGGCTCATACAGGCCAAATTTCTTTAAATAAATGTGCAGCTTACAGTAAATGCAGAGGCTAATGGTATGTTACAGAATGGGATGCCCCAAAGCTGACTTGAGATCAGTATATATGCACACAGCAGCAGTGTGTTAGCAGGCTCATACAGGCCAAATTTCTTTAAATAACTGTGCAGCTTACAGTAAATGCAGAGGCTAATGGTATGTTACAGAATGGGATGCCCCAAAGCTGACTTGAGATCAGTATATATGCACACAGCAGCAGTGTGTTAGCAGGCTCATACAGGCCAAATTTCTTTAAATAACTGTGCAGCTTACAGTAAATGCAGAGGCTAATGGTATGTTACAGAATGGGATGTCCCAAAAACCAGAGAGCACCTGGCAGGCAGCAGTAAGACTATGCACAGCAAAAGTGTCTTTATCATGCCTAATTTCAATTAGAATAGGTGCAAATGGTTAGGTTCTTAAATAGAGGCTGGTGTAGTCACAGAATGGGATGCCCTAAAAACCAGCAGTAAGTACACCTGGCAGGGACAAGTTGTGCTATGCCCAGCAAAAGTGTCTTTATCAGGCCTAATTTCAAATATGATAAGAGCAAATGCTTATATGGTCTTAAACAGAGGCTGCTGTAGTCACAGAATGGGATGCCCCAACAGGAATCGACCTGGCAGGGTCCAGTAGTGCTTTGGCCAGCAAAAGTGTCTTTATCAGGCCTAATTTCAAATATGATAAGAGCAAATGCTTATATGGTCTTAAACAGAGGCTGCTTTAGTCACAGAATGGGATGCCCTGGGCAGGAATGGACCTGGCAGGGTCCAGTAGTGCTTTGGCCAGCAAAAGTGTCTTTATCAGGCCTAATTTCAAATATGATAAGAGCAAATGCTTATATGGTCTTAAACAGAGGCTGCTGTAGTCACAGAATGGGATGCCCCAACAGGAATCGACCTGGCAGGGTCCAGTAGTGCTTTGGCCAGCAAAAGTGTCTTTATCAGGCCTAATTTCAAATATGATAAGAGCAAATGCTTATATGGTCTTAAACAGAGGCTGCTGTAGTCACAGAATGGGATGCCCTGGGCAGGAATGGACCTGGCAGGGTCCAGTAGTGCTTTGGCCAGCAAAAGTGTCTTTATCAGGCTAATTTCAAATATGATAAGAGCAAATGCTTATATGGTCTTAAACAGAGGCTGCTGTAGTCACAGAATGGGATGCCCCAACAGGAATCGACCTGGCAGGGTCCAGTAGTGCTTTGGCCAGCAAAAGTGTCTTTATCAGGCCTAATTTCAAATATGATAAGAGCAAATGCTTATATGGTCTTAAACAGAGGCTGCTTTAGTCACAGAATGGGATGCCCTGGGCAGGAATGGACCTGGCAGGGTCCAGTAGTGCTTTGGCCAGCAAAAGTGTCTTTATCAGGCTAATTTCAAATATGATAAGAGCAAATGCTTATATGGTCTTAAACAGAGGCTGCTGTAGTCACAGAATGGGATGCCCCAACAGGAATCGACCTGGCAGGGTCCAGTAGTGCTTTGGCCAGCAAAAGTGTCTTTATCAGGCCTAATTTCAAATATGATAAGAGCAAATGCTTATATGGTCTTAAACAGAGGCTGCTTTAGTCACAGAATGGGATGCCCTGGGCAGGAATGGACCTGGCAGGGTCCAGTAGTGCTTTGGCCAGCAAAAGTGTCTTTATCAGGCCTAATTTCAAATATGATAAGAGCAAATGCTTATATGGTCTTAAACAGAGGCTGCTTTAGTCACAGAATGGGATGCCCTGGGCAGGAATGGACCTGGCAGGGTCCAGTAGTGCTTTGGCCAGCAAAAGTGTCTTTATCAGGCCTAATTTCAAATATGATAAGAGCAAATGCTTATATGGTCTTAAACAGAGGCTGCTGTAGTCACAGAATGGGATGCCCTGGGCAGGAATGGACCTGGCAGGGTCCAGTAGTGCTTTGGCCAGCAAAAGTGTCTTTATCAGGCCTAATTTCAAATATGATAAGAGCAAATGCTTATATGGTCTTAAACAGAGGCTGCTTTAGTCACAGAATGGGATGCCCTGGGCAGGAATGGACCTGGCAGGGTCCAGTAGTGCTTTGGCCAGCAAAAGTGTCTTTATCAGGCTAATTTCAAATATGATAAGAGCAAATGCTTATATGGTCTTAAACAGAGGCTGCTGTAGTCACAGAATGGGATGCCCTGGGCAGGAATGGACCTGGCAGGGTCCAGTAGTGCTTTGGCCAGCAAAAGTGTCTTTATCAGGCTAATTTCAAATATGATAAGAGCAAATGCTTATATGGTCTTAAACAGAGGCTGCTGTAGTCACAGAATGGGATGCCCTGGGCAGGAATGGACCTGGCAGGGTCCAGTAGTGCTTTGGCCAGCAAAAGTGTCTTTATCAGGCTAATTTCAAATATGATAAGAGCAAATGCTTATATGGTCTTAAACAGAGGCTGCTGTAGTCACAGAATGGGATGCCCCAACAGGAATCGACCTGGCAGGGTCCAGTAGTGCTTTGGCCAGCAAAAGTGTCTTTATCAGGCCTAATTTCAAATATGATAAGAGCAAATGCTTATATGGTCTTAAACAGAGGCTGCTTTAGTCACAGAATGGGATGCCCTGGGCAGGAATGGACCTGGCAGGGTCCAGTAGTGCTTTGGCCAGCAAAAGTGTCTTTATCAGGCCTAATTTCAAATATGATAAGAGCAAATGCTTATATGGTCTTAAACAGAGGCTGCTGTAGTCACAGAATGGGATGCCCCAACAGGAATCGACCTGGCAGGGTCCAGTAGTGCTTTGGCCAGCAAAAGTGTCTTTATCAGGCCTAATTTCAAATATGATAAGAGCAAATGCTTATATGGTCTTAAACAGAGGCTGCTTTAGTCACAGAATGGGATGCCCTGGGCAGGAATGGACCTGGCAGGGTCCAGTAGTGCTTTGGCCAGCAAAAGTGTCTTTATCAGGCCTAATTTCAAATATGATAAGAGCAAATGCTTATATGGTCTTAAACAGAGGCTGCTTTAGTCACAGAATGGGATGCCCTGGGCAGGAATGGACCTGGCAGGGTCCAGTAGTGCTTTGGCCAGCAAAAGTGTCTTTATCAGGCCTAATTTCAAATATGATAAGAGCAAATGCTTATATGGTCTTAAACAGAGGCTGCTGTAGTCACAGAATGGGATGCCCCAACAGGAATGGACCTGGCAGGGTCCAGTAGTGCTTTGGCCAGCAAAAGTGTCTTTATCAGGCTAATTTCAAATATGATAAGAGCAAATGCTTATATGGTCTTAAACAGAGGCTGCTGTAGTCACAGAATGGGATGCCCTGGGCAGGAATGGACCTGGCAGGGTCCAGTAGTGCTTTGGCCAGCAAAAGTGTCTTTATCAGGCTAATTTCAAATATGATAAGAGCAAATGCTTATATGGTCTTAAACAGAGGCTGCTGTAGTCACAGAATGGGATGCCCTGGGCAGGAATGGACCTGGCAGGGTCCAGTAGTGCTTTGGCCAGCAAAAGTGTCTTTATCAGGCCTAATTTCAAATATGATAAGAGCAAATGCTTATATGGTCTTAAACAGAGGCTGCTTTAGTCACAGAATGGGATGCCCTGGGCAGGAATGGACCTGGCAGGGTCCAGTAGTGCTTTGGCCAGCAAAAGTGTCTTTATCAGGCCTAATTTCAAATATGATAAGAGCAAATGCTTATATGGTCTTAAACAGAGGCTGCTGTAGTCACAGAATGGGATGCCCTGGGCAGGAATGGACCTGGCAGGGTCCAGTAGTGCTTTGGCCAGCAAAAGTGTCTTTATCAGGCCTAATTTCAAATATGATAAGAGCAAATGCTTATATGGTCTTAAACAGAGGCTGCTTTAGTCACAGAATGGGATGCCCTGGGCAGGAATGGACCTGGCAGGGTCCAGTAGTGCTTTGGCCAGCAAAAGTGTCTTTATCAGGCCTAATTTCAAATATGATAAGAGCAAATGCTTATATGGTCTTAAACAGAGGCTGCTTTAGTCACAGAATGGGATGCCCTGGGCAGGAATGGACCTGGCAGGGTCCAGTAGTGCTTTGGCCAGCAAAAGTGTCTTTATCAGGCCTAATTTCAAATATGATAAGAGCAAATGCTTATATGGTCTTAAACAGAGGCTGCTGTAGTCACAGAATGGGATGCCCTGGGCAGGAATGGACCTGGCAGGGTCCAGTAGTGCTTTGGCCAGCAAAAGTGTCTTTATCAGGCTAATTTCAAATATGATAAGAGCAAATGCTTATATGGTCTTAAACAGAGGCTGCTGTAGTCACAGAATGGGATGCCCTGGGCAGGAATGGACCTGGCAGGGTCCAGTAGTGCTTTGGCCAGCAAAAGTGTCTTTATCAGGCTAATTTCAAATATGATAAGAGCAAATGCTTATATGGTCTTAAACAGAGGCTGCTGTAGTCACAGAATGGGATGCCCTGGGCAGGAATGGACCTGGCAGGGTCCAGTAGTGCTTTGGCCAGCAAAAGTGTCTTTATCAGGCCTAATTTCAAATATGATAAGAGCAAATGCTTATATGGTCTTAAACAGAGGCTGCTTTAGTCACAGAATGGGATGCCCTGGGCAGGAATGGACCTGGCAGGGTCCAGTAGTGCTTTGGCCAGCAAAAGTGTCTTTATCAGGCTAATTTCAAATATGATAAGAGCAAATGCTTATATGGTCTTAAACAGAGGCTGCTGTAGTCACAGAATGGGATGCCCCAACAGGAATCGACCTGGCAGGGTCCAGTAGTGCTTTGGCCAGCAAAAGTGTCTTTATCAGGCCTAATTTCAAATATGATAAGAGCAAATGCTTATATGGTCTTAAACAGAGGCTGCTTTAGTCACAGAATGGGATGCCCTGGGCAGGAATGGACCTGGCAGGGTCCAGTAGTGCTTTGGCCAGCAAAAGTGTCTTTATCAGGCCTAATTTCAAATATGATAAGAGCAAATGCTTATATGGTCTTAAACAGAGGCTGCTGTAGTCACAGAATGGGATGCCCTGGGCAGGAATGGACCTGGCAGGGTCCAGTAGTGCTTTGGCCAGCAAAAGTGTCTTTATCAGGCCTAATTTCAAATATGATAAGAGCAAATGCTTATATGGTCTTAAACAGAGGCTGCTTTAGTCACAGAATGGGATGCCCTGGGCAGGAATGGACCTGGCAGGGTCCAGTAGTGCTTTGGCCAGCAAAAGTGTCTTTATCAGGCTAATTTCAAATATGATAAGAGCAAATGCTTATATGGTCTTAAACAGAGGCTGCTGTAGTCACAGAATGGGATGCCCTGGGCAGGAATGGACCTGGCAGGGTCCAGTAGTGCTTTGGCCAGCAAAAGTGTCTTTATCAGGCTAATTTCAAATATGATAAGAGCAAATGCTTATATGGTCTTAAACAGAGGCTGCTGTAGTCACAGAATGGGATGCCCTGGGCAGGAATGGACCTGGCAGGGTCCAGTAGTGCTTTGGCCAGCAAAAGTGTCTTTATCAGGCCTAATTTCAAATATGATAAGAGCAAATGCTTATATGGTCTTAAACAGAGGCTGCTTTAGTCACAGAATGGGATGCCCTGGGCAGGAATGGACCTGGCAGGGTCCAGTAGTGCTTTGGCCAGCAAAAGTGTCTTTATCAGGCCTAATTTCAAATATGATAAGAGCAAATGCTTATATGGTCTTAAACAGAGGCTGCTGTAGTCACAGAATGGGATGCCCTGGGCAGGAATGGACCTGGCAGGGTCCAGTAGTGCTTTGGCCAGCAAAAGTGTCTTTATCAGGCCTAATTTCAAATATGATAAGAGCAAATGCTTATATGGTCTTAAACAGAGGCTGCTTTAGTCACAGAATGGGATGCCCTGGGCAGGAATGGACCTGGCAGGGTCCAGTAGTGCTTTGGCCAGCAAAAGTGTCTTTATCAGGCCTAATTTCAAATATGATAAGAGCAAATGCTTATATGGTCTTAAACAGAGGCTGCTTTAGTCACAGAATGGGATGCCCTGGGCAGGAATGGACCTGGCAGGGTCCAGTAGTGCTTTGGCCAGCAAAAGTGTCTTTATCAGGCCTAATTTCAAATATGATAAGAGCAAATGCTTATATGGTCTTAAACAGAGGCTGCTGTAGTCACAGAATGGGATGCCCTGGGCAGGAATGGACCTGGCAGGGTCCAGTAGTGCTTTGGCCAGCAAAAGTGTCTTTATCAGGCTAATTTCAAATATGATAAGAGCAAATGCTTATATGGTCTTAAACAGAGGCTGCTGTAGTCACAGAATGGGATGCCCTGGGCAGGAATGGACCTGGCAGGGTCCAGTAGTGCTTTGGCCAGCAAAAGTGTCTTTATCAGGCCTAATTTCAAATATGATAAGAGCAAATGCTTATATGGTCTTAAACAGAGGCTGCTTTAGTCACAGAATGGGATGCCTCACAGCAGACTTAAGATCAGTTCAGTATATATGCACAGTTAGTTACTATAAGCAGCCTGAAAACGCTAACAAAGGCTGGATGAAAAAAAAAAAATCTCCCTGTCAGCCAGCTCCGTTTTTCCTACCTTTCCCTGGCTTTCTGTCTGTCTCCTGTCTGTCTCCTGTCTGTCTCCTGCCTGTCTCCTGCCTGTCTCCAGCCTGTCCCTGTCTGTCCCTGTCTCCAGCCTGTCTAACTGCCTCAGCTACACAGCGTTCTGTCTGTCACGAATGCAATAGAGAAATGAGGAAAAGCAAGATGGCCGCCGTTAAATACCGCTGTGTGACGTCACCGGGCTTGCTGGCTGCTGATAGGCTGCATGTGACTGCCCCAGCTTGCACTGGCGCGGGATACATGTCCAGACATGTCCCGTCCGCCATCTTAGAATGCCTGTAAATGTAAATGAATGGATGTTAAAGGAAAACTTCGAGTGATCGAATCGCGGGGAAATTCGGATTCGATCCGAATCGAATTTTTCCTGAAATTCGGATCGAATCCGGGTTCGTCCGGATCGATTCGCTCATCCCTAGCTGCAACCATAGGTGAAGATGGTATCAATCAGCTTTTCCTTGTTCAGGCTAGACGCCGAACTTGAACATGGACTTCCGGCTGAAGTTTGGGAACCCGAACTCGCAAAGTTCCAGTTCGCCCATCTCTACTAAAGGTTCAGTAAGCCCTTTAATGTTCTGGATTAAGAGAAAAGCCCAGGGATTTTGAGAGATACTTTTGTTAAAGAGGGTTCAGAGAAGGTCAACCACGCAGTCTCAAAACCTGACTACTTGTGTAGTCCTGGAAACACATGTCTGAGTAAGATGGTATGGAGTGGATTGGACTAGGTACCAATGCATTGGTACCTTAGAGTGGTCAAACTACCCTGTTTCCCTGAATAAGCCCTAACATGATATGTCAGGATTTTTGAGGATGCTTAAAATATAAGCCATACTCCAAATTAAGCCCTAGTTACAGTTATAGAAAAAGTTCAGGCAGCTATATGTAAAAAAGGTAAAATCAATTGAAAATTGAATGCAGCAGGACAGGACTTCATCAAGGAAAGCAGACACCCCACAAATATTCACACTTAATTTAAATAATTATAGGTGCTTCCCAGTCATGACCATGCACCCAACCCTATGCCTTTTGACATAGGCTGAGCACTGGACTCTTCCACGCCCCAGTGTTTGATGGAGGTAATTGGGCAGGGAGTATTCACTACTGGACTAATACTAGAGCATTATGACTGCTTCACCAGGGGAAGCCAAACAGTAATTTGGAAGAGAGTAGCTGAAGAAAGAAACACTAAGAAACCTGACAGCACCTTATGTAGATTGTTGTTCCTGGAAAAATAAGATATCCCCTGAAATAATAAGTCCTAAAACATAGGACTTATTATTTAAACAATAAGACCCTGTCTTATTTTTGGGGAAACAGAACTAGGTTTCAAGCAGGGCTCTGGAGTCAATAAGCGAAAGCCCCCACATGCTAGCAGTACACCTACTGATTGTTTCACCTCTCCAAATATATGGGTCCCAAATCGGAACTATATTCTCAATACTCAGCCCATCTAAACGTCTACCAATGGTAATCATGCAATTAAACGTGGAAAAAATATTATCCTGTTATGGCGGCAAAGATTGTACTCAGGGGTGGTGTTGTACTATCAATATCACCACATTGCTCCAAGCCTCTGATGCCACCTCTTTTTGGTAATGGGCCCCTTCTACTGTATATCACTTTGCTTGCAATCTCTTCTTACTGAGCCTCTATTTACCTTTATATGTCTGCTCTGTTCAACCCTCCCACTTTTCCCTACTGCAGGTCAGGGGCCCACCTCAGATGGCTCCAAAAGCTACATGTGACCCCTGGGCCACAGGTTGAGCATGTGTGACTTAAAGGAACATTCCAAGAAAAGGGTTAAATTAGCTGCATTCTGCTTGCCCCATGCTGGCTGTCAGGGGCAGCATTTTCCATTCACCCGCTCTCTGCACTCCTTGATAAAGACTTACTTGCTCTTTCTCAGTCCTACAATAAATTCACTTTGGAGCAGACTATTACACTAAAGCATGCATGGATAAGTCATCTTCTGCTTCTGAGGAGGCCCAGCGGAAGGGAGAGAGTTGGCTAGGTCTTAAAAAGAAATATAAAGCAAGCTGAATAAAAGATGCAGCCCCTGACATTCACCATGGCAAGATCAGAAAACAGGCTAATTTAACCTTTTGCCAGGAATGTTCCTCTAAATTTTCTGTCCAGGCAATAACATAAACAGTCTAAATTCACCTTCTTCCCCCACAGCTCCTCCGTGCAGCACCGGCTTCTTCATACTTACCAATGAGGGAGAAAAAGCGATTTCCTCCTCCATTGCTGGGCAGACATGGTGGCCTTTTCCATTTATTGCAAAGGGGCATGACAAGGCCAGGTGTGCTGAACCTGCTTTGCGGTGACCCGAGTAGACTTGTGAGGTCGTAAACAAGGTTCTATGAAGGCCTCCATAAGGGGCCACCGGTGCTGGAAGATGGAATCACTTGCTCCCCACCATTAGAAAGTATAAAGATGCTGCCACTGCATGAACGAGCTGCAGGTGAGTGTAGAGTTTTTTTTGTTTGTGCCTGGACAGTACTTTGACATACCTGTAAGTTCCAGCCATTGTAGCAAGGGGCCCTGGGACTTGGCAAGAGGGATTGGAGAACTCATTATCACCATTAGAACACCCTGCTGCTTATCACTGATTGTTATAAACATAAAATATATTTCTGATTAATGTTTTTAAACTCCTTATGAAAGTTTCATTCATTCTACAATATTAGGGAGAGAATTTTTATTATGCTGGAGTCGGAGTTGCTACCTTCTTATCCCACTCCGACTTCACGACTCAACATCCCTGGTTTCAAGAGCTCCCACCTTCAAAATATTATATTTCCAGTGGTGTGGTAGTCTGTGATTTCAAGATTGAATGTCCCAGTCAATACAGTTTAGTGTGGGTACTAATTTCACCTTCTGGTCTCAAGGTGGTTGCATCGGGTGTACAGGTCCAGATCATAGCACTTCTAAATCTCTTGGTCTGATCCCATACTCCACCATACAAATCCAGGTACTTCTGACCAAGTCAGAAATAGAGGGAAAGACAGCGTGGCAGAAGTAGAGGGAAGTAGAGGGAAAGACAGCGTGGCAGCCACTGCAGATCAGCAGATGAACGTCATGCAGGAACTTCAGTTCTGGTTTGGGGTCTATTGAGAAAGTTGATTAAAGAGAAACAAAGGACACTGTCCAAGGGCAAGTCGTTTTACCAATTATGATTAGATATCATTAGAGATGAGCGAGTAGTGAAATATTCGAAATTTCGAATTTCGATTCGAATAGACCGCGTTACTCGACTACTCGACCGAATATCGAATCCCATTATAGTCTATGGGAAAAAAATGCTCGACACTTGGAAATCTCAATTCGACCACTTGGAGGTCACCAAGTCCACCCTGAAACATCAGAAAATGATGCCAACACTGCTGGAATGCAACTGGGACAGCAGGGGAAGCATGTCTGGGTGCATATAACGCGCCCAAGTCGCACTATTACGCCACTATCACAGCCTCTCAACAATACACTCCAAACACAATATTACTTCTACGTAAAGTGAGACAAGACAAGGAAACCTTCTTTCCTCTACATTGCCATGGACCCCAAGCCAAACTGTACAAAAAAGAAGAACAAAATTCTGCACCCCTTAAAATCACGTTGCCTAATGACAACCACAGATGGCATAGGCAAGGGGGAAAATAAATAGACCCCACCCCTAATTGTCATTGTGTGTGTGTGTGTGTGAGATGTGGTCAGACATGTCCTCTTGTGTCATTGTGTCACCCCAGCAGTAAGGGAAGCTTACAGGAGGAGGTTTGTTACAGTGTGTCACCCCAGCAGTAAGGGAAGCTTAGAGGAGGAGGTTTGTTACAGTGTGTCACCCCAGCAGTAAGGGAAGCTTAGAGGAGGAGGTTTGTTACAGTGTGTCACCCCAGCAGTCAGGGAAGCTTACAGGAGGAGGTTTGTTACAGTGTGTCACCCCAGCAGTAAGGGAAGCTTAGAGCTGAGACCTCTTAAAAATTGTGTGGAGGCCCAAGATCTGAGACCTCTTAAAAATTGTGTGGAGGCCCAAGAGCTGAGACCTTTTAAAAATTGTGTGGAGGCCCAAGAGCTGAGACCTCTCAAACATTGTGTGGAGTCCCACGAGCTGAGACCTCTCAAACATTGTGTGGAGGCCCAAGAGCTGAGACCTTTTAAAAATTGTGTGGAGGCCCAAGAGCTGAGACCTCTTAAACATTGTGTGGAGGCCCAAGAGCTGAGACCTTTTAAAAATTGTGTGGAGTCCCAAGAGCTGAGACCTTTTAAAAATTGTGTGGAGGCCCAAGAGCTGAGACCTTTTAAAAATTGTGTGGAGGCCCAAGAGCTGAGACCTCTCAAACATTGTGTGGAGGCCCAAGAGCTGAGACCTTTTAAAAATTGTGTGGGGGCCCAAGAGCTGAGACCTCTCAAACATTGTGTGGAGGCCTAAGAGCTGAGACCTTTTAAAAATTGTGTGGAGGCCCAAGAGCTGAGACCTCTTAAACATTGTGTGGAGGCCCAAGAGCTGAGACCTTTTAAAAATTGTGTGGAGGCCCAAGAGCTGAGACCTCTCAAACATTGTGTGGAGGCCCAAGAGCTGAGACCTTTTAAAAATTGTGTGGAGGCCCAAGAGCTGAGACCTTTTAAAAATTGTGTGGAGGCCCAAGAGCTGAGACCTCTTAAAAATTGTGTGGAGGCCCAAGAGCTGAGACCTCTCAAACATTGTGTGGAGGCCCAAGAGCTGAGACCTTTTAAAAATTGTGTGGAGGCCCAAGAGCTGAGACCTCTCAAACATTGTGTGGAGTCCCAAGAGCTGAGACCTTTTAAAAATTGTGTGGAGGCCCAAGAGCTGAGACCTTTTAAGAATTGTGTGGAGGCCCAAGAGCTGAGACCTTTTAAAAATTGTGTGGAGGCCCAAGAGCTGAGACCTTTTAAAAATTGTGTGGAGGCCCAAGAGCTGAGACCTTTTAAAAATTGTGTGGAGTCCCAAGAGCTGAGACCTTTTAAAAATTGTGTGGAGTCCCAAGAGCTGAGACCTTTTAAAAATTGTGTGGAGGCCCAAGAGCTGAGACCTTTTAAAAATTGTGTGGAGGCCCAAGAGCTGAGACCTTTTAAAAATTGTGTGGAGGCCCAAGAGCTGAGACCTCTCAAACATTGTGTGGAGGCCCAAGAGCTGAGACCTTTTAAAAATTGTGTGTAGGCCCAAGAGCTGAGACCTCTTAAAAATTGTGTGGAGGCCCAAGAGCTGAGACCTCTCAAACATTGTGTGGAGGCCCAAGAGCTGAGACCTTTTAAAAATTGTGTGGAGGCCCAAGAGCTGAGACCTCTCAAACATTGTGTGGAGGCCCAAGAGCTGAGACCTTTTAAAAATTGTGTGGAGGCCCAAGAGCTGAGACCTCTCAAACATTGTGTGGAGGCCCAAGAGCTGAGACCTTTTAAAAATTGTGTGGAGGCCCAAGAGCTGAGACCTCTCAAACATTGTGTGGAGGCCCAAGAGCTGAGACCTTTTAAAAATTGTGTGGAGGCCCAAGAGCTGAGACCTTTTAAAAATTGTGTGGAGGCCCAAGAGCTGAGACCTCTTAAAAATTGTGTGGAGGCCCAAGAGCTGAGACCTCTCAAACATTGTGTGGAGGCCCAAGAGCTGAGACCTTTTAAAAATTGTGTGGAGGCCCAAGAGCTGAGACCTCTCAAACATTGTGTGGAGGCCCAAGAGCTGAGACCTTTTAAAAATTGTGTGGAGGCCCAAGAGCTGAGACCTCTCAAACATTGTGTGGAGTCCCAAGAGCTGAGACCTTTTAAAAATTGTGTGGAGGCCCAAGAGCTGAGACCTTTTAAAAATTGTGTGGAGGCCCAAGAGCTGAGACCTTTTAAAAATTGTGTGGAGGCCCAAGAGCTGAGACCTTTTAAAAATTGTGTGGAGGCCCAAGAGCTGAGACCTTTTAAAAATTGTGTGGAGGCCCAAGAGCTGAGACCTCTCAAACATTGTGTGGAGTCCCACGAGCTGAGACCTTTTAAAAATTGTGTGGAGGCCCAAGAGCTGAGACCTCTCAAACATTGTGTGGAGGCCCAAGAGCTGAGACCTCTCAAACATTGTGTGGAGGCCCAAGAGCTGAGACCTCTTAAAAATTGTGTGGAGGCCCAAGAGCTGAGACCTTTTAAAAATTGTGTGGAGGCCCAAGAGCTGAGACCTCTCAAACATTGTGTGGAGGCCCAAGAGCTGAGACCTTTTAAAAATTGTGTGGAGGCCCAAGAGCTGAGACCTCTCAAACATTGTGTGGAGGCCCAAGAGCTGAGCACTTATTAGTGCTGCAGCTACGGCTGCTTTAGTGAGGGGTAGCTGCTGCTGCTGGAATAGGGACAGAAAGACTTCAGTGGTGTATTACCACCTATATACAATTCTATATACACTCTGCTCAAAACGGCTGCTTTAGTGAGGGGTAGCTGCTGATGCTGGAATAGGGACAGAAAGACTTCAGTGGTGTATTAGCACCTATATACAAAACTATATTTTGCACTACTGTTTTGTGTCCTCTGTGCCAACAAAACACTGTTTTATACACGGTGCGTATAGGCACCATTTCACCTTCTGGCAGTATACGGCTGTATAGCCAGGTGTTTTTCTTAAAAATATTTTTTATATTTGGCACTACTGTTTTGTGTCCTCTTTACCAACAAAACCTTGTTATATACCCGGTGCGTATAGGCACCATTTGACCTTCTGGCAGTATACGGCTGTATAGCCAGGTGTTCTTCTTAAAAATATTTTTATATTTGGCATAACGCGTGGCCAAAAAAGTAAAACGTCTGAAATGCGGAGGGCTAGCGCAAAGGGACGTGGACGAGGACGGGGGCGCGGAAATGCTGGTGGGGGCACAAACCGCGTTGAAGCCAGTGGGGATACAATGCGTGCTGGTGAGGGGCAGCCAGCATTACGCTCATCCAGCTTCCCTGCCTTTATGGGACAGTTATGCGGGGGGCTGGGTACACCTCTGTTAAAGCCTGAGCAGCGTGAACAGGTGGTGCAATGGATGGCCGATAACGCTTCCAGTCACTTGTCCACCACCCAGTCATCCACACAGTCTCACTCTGACCCTCCTTCCTCCCAACCTGGCCAACAGAGTCAGCCCACCCTTGACCCCTCCCAGGACCTCTTTTCGGGTCCTTTTTCAGATGTGCTGCAAGAATCCCAGGAGCTAGCAGAGGAATTTGTTTGTAGTGATGCCCAAACACTTGAGTATCCGCCATCTGCTAGTGATGTGGACCCGGAACCAGCATCTGCTATCATGAGCGATGATGATGATGAGACACAGTTGCCATCAAGGGAGGCTGTTGGAATGTCCAGTGGGCAGGAGGAGGAGCAGAGAGAGGAAGTGGAAGAGGAGGTGGTGGACGACGAAATGACCGACCCCACTTGGACAGGGGTGATGTCCAGCGGGGAAAGCAGTGGAGATGCGGTCTGCGCATCACCGAATAAGGCAGCAAGAGGCAGAGGACAGTCCAGAGGCAGAGGACAGTCCAGACAGAGAAGGCAGGCCACAGCCAGCAGGGCCGAAGCTCTTCCCGGCAGCAGGCAGTCGCGCGAAGCTCCCCCATCGAGGCCTCGTACTTCTGTGGTGTGGAGATTTTTTAATGTTTGCGCGGATGACAAACTGAGCGCGGTTTGCGCAATCTGCCACTCAAAACTGAGTAGGGGCTCTGAGAAGAGCAATCTGACCACCTCAGGCATGCGCCGTCACTTGGAATTCAAGCACTGGGCTGAGTGGGAGAGAGCAAACGCAATACAACCTGCGCCCGGTCTTGCTGCCACTGCCTCTTCCCCTTTGTTGTGTGCTGCCACTGCGGTCCAGACCTCCAGCCAGGACACCTCCACATCTGCCTCTGCCTCGGCTACTTTGGGGCCTTCTCCTTCAGCCCCCCCTTCCCCCGCATCTTCGTCTGCACCTTCCATCTCCTCGTCCCATCAACTGTCCATCTCGCAGGCGTTCAACCGCAGGCGGAAGTACGCCTCCAGTCACCCCCAAGCCCAAGCCTTAACCTGCCTCATCTCCAAACTGCTGGCCCTGGAGATGTTGCCGTTTTGGCTTGTGGAGACGCAGGCCTTCCGCGACCTGATGGCGGCTGCCGCACCTCGCTATTCCGTCCCTAGCCGCCACTATTTTTCCCGGTGTGGCGTCCCCGCCCTGCACCAGCACGTGTCGCGTAACATCAGGCGGACCCTGAGGTACGTAGTCAGCGCAAAGGTCCACTTGACCACCGACTCGTGGACAAGCGCTTGCGGCCAAGGACGCTACATCTCTTTGACGGCACACTGGGTGAATGTTGTGGAAGCGGGGATGGGGTCGCAAACAGGGACGGCCTACATACCACCCCCGCCCAAGATTGCCAGCACAGGTTCTGATAGACCCCCCTCCTCTTCCTCCTCCTCCTCCTCCTCCTCCTCTGCCTTAACATCGCCCTCAGCCCCTAGCTGGAAGCGTTGCAGCACTGGCACGGGGAGACGTCAGCAGGCGGTGCTTAAGCTCATCAGCTTGGGCGACAGGAAGCACAGCGCCGCAGAGGTGAGGCACGCCATATTGCAGCAGACAGAGATGTGGCTGTCGCCGCTGCAGCTAGGACCAGGCATGGTCGTGTGCGATAACGGCCGTAACCTGGTGGCGGCTCTGGAGCTTGCAGAACTCAATCACGTACCATGCCTGGCCCACGTTTTTAATTTGGTAGTACAAAAGTTTCTAAAGACTTACCCCAACCTGGCAGAGCTACTGGTCAAAGTGCGGCGCTTGTGCGCTCACTTTCGGAAGTCAACTGTAGCTGCTGCTAGCTTAAAAAAAAATCCAGCAACGCCTCCATTTGCCTCAACATCGGCTGTTGTGCGACCTGCCCACTCGCTGGAATTCCACCTATTGCATGTTGGCCAGGGTGTGTGAGCAGCAGAAAGCATTGATGGAGTACCAGATGATGCATCCACGCGTGCCTCCAACTCAGCTCTCTCAGTTTGCCAACCACGAGTGGCCATGGATGGCAGACATATGCGATGTATTGCGTATCTTTGAGGAGTCCACTAAGAAGGTCAGCAGCGAGGACGCTATAGTGAGCGTAACCATCCTGCTCCTAGGCGTCCTTAAAGAATCGCTCATCGCAATAAGGGAGAACGCATTGCACACAGAGGAGATGGGGGTAGGAGGAGACGCAACGCAGGTAGACAGTCAGACCACACTTTTGTCTGCTGCTCGGTGGCAGTTGCAGGAGGAGGATGAGGAGGAGGAGGACAACGTGGAGGTGGCTGTGGAAGAGGATGCTGGCGGCAAGGGTAGCAGTCAGGCTGTGTGCGTCCCATTGGTTCAGCGCGGATGGGGCGGAGAGGAGGAGGAAGAGGAGGAAATGGAAAATGATCCTTCTGGTGGGGGCAGTGAGGTCATGCCTACTCAGAGTCTGGCACACATGGCTGACTTCATGCTGGGCTGCTTTTCCCGGGACATACGTGTTGTCCGGATATTGGAGAACAAACTATACTGGGTCTTCGCACTCCTGGACCCCCGGTATAAAGATAACTTCTCCTCTTTTATTCCGGTAGAGGAGAGGACGAATCGATTACTGGAATACCAGAGGGAACTCTTGCAGAACATGATGCAGATTTTCCCACCCAGCATCGCTGGCGGCAGAGAGGAGAGTGTCTCCCAGAGTCTGACAACATCGATCAGGCCCACAGCCACCAGGGGAACACTCTCCAAGGTGTGGGACACGTTCATGTCACCCCCTCGTGCAACTTCCATCACTGCGGGGCCCGCTATCAGCAGGAGGGACAAGTATCGGCGGATGTTGCGGGACTACCTGGCAGACCACACCCCTGTCCTCCCCGATCCCTCGGCGACCTACACTTACTGGGTCTCCAAGTTGGACACGTGGCTGGAACTGTCCCTGTACGCCTTGGAGGTGCTTGCCTGCCCTGCCGCCAGCGTGCTATCAGAAAGGGTGTGTTCAGCGCAGCCGGGGGCATTATAACCGATAAGCGCAGCCGCCTGTCAACCGACAGTGCCGACAGGCTGACGCTAATCAAATTGAACAGCAAGTGGATTGACCCGGACTTTGCTTGTACAACAGTGGAAAGCAGCCAAGAGTGAAGTGCCATCTGTATGAAGTGCCATTTCCTCCTCCTCCTCCTCCTCCTCCTCCTCCTCCTTAACCGCCGTAGAATTGCTGTATTAATGAAAAAAATTATGGCTCACCTCTTAGGCTTAATACAATCAATTTTTAAGAGGTCTCAACTCTTGGGCCTCCACACAATTTTTAAAAGGTCTCAGCTCTTGGGCCTCCACACAATTTTTAAGAGGTCTCAGCTCTTGGGCCTCCACACAATTTTTAAAAGGTCTCAGCTCTTGGGCCTCCACACAATTTTTAAAAGGTCTCAGCTCTTGGGCCTCCACACAATTTTTAAAAGGTCTCAGCTCTTGGGCCTCCACACAATTTTTAAAAGGTCTCAGCTCTTGGGCCTCCACACAATTGTTAAAAGGTCTCAGCTCTTGGGCCTCCACACAATTGGGTTGATTCAAAGAAACATGTAACAGCTTGGATTGGGCTCACGATCATCCTATTTTTCACGTCCGCTCGTGCGTTCGTATGAACTTGCGAGTGATTCAATAAGCAAATACGTTTCTATCCTAAAAGATACGTCCGTTCGTATGATATCTCCCGAACTTGCCTCAGTCAGTTGCCAATCGTAAAAATCACGTTCATGTGCTCACCTGTTGCGGCGGCAGCCTGTTTTTTCGGCTGCTTCCATCGTCCACCTCTTCCAATTACTTGCGTTTGCCTCTGGCTTTCATTGGTTTTTGGCCTCTTAGATTCGTGCGTTCGTATGTTTCTAAGATCTTGCGCATGCGCACCCTCAACCAGAAACTTACCTAAACCTCTTAGCGCTTGCATCCAACTTCATTTATCGGTCCATAAAACTTACCTAAACCCCTTAGCGGCTGCATCCAACTTCATTTATCGGTCCATAAAACTTACCTAAACCCCTTAGCGGCTGCATCCAACTTCATTTATCGGTCCATAAAACTTACCTAAACCCCTTAGCGGCTGCATCCAACTTCATTTATCGGTCCATAAACTTACCTAAACCCCTTAGGGCCTGCATCCAACTTCATTTCTCGGTCCCTCAAACTTACCTAAACCCCTTAGCAGCTGCATCCAACTTCATTTATCGGTCCCTCAAACTTACCTAAACCTCTTAGCGCCTGCATCCAACTTCATTTATCGGTCCCTCAAACTTACCTAAACCTCTTAGCGCCTGCATCCAACTTCATTTCTCGGTCCCTCAAACTTACCTAAACCCCTTAGCGGCTGCATCCAACTTCATTTCTCGGTCCCTCAAACTTACCTAAACCCCTTAGCGCCTGCATCCAACTTCATTTATCGGTCCCTCAAACTTACCTAAACCCCTTAGCGCTTGCATCCTTCTTCATGTTGATGACCCTAAAACTTACCCAAACCACATAATGTACATATGTCTATATGTTTCTAAGTGTGTTTTTTCTGGTTTGTGTAATTGTTTGTGTTTGCGCATATTAGAAAAGACACATTTTTGAAGTATTGAAATATAATTTATTTAAAAATTTTGGGTGCTTTTGGGATATTTTTTTGGTGTGTCCTTTTTTTTTTTTATTGGGGTGTTTGTTTTTAAACCCCTTTTTTTTATTTTATTTTTTTTACAAACATGTTAAAAGTTTTTTTGCCTTTCCTTAAAAACATTTTTTTTTTTTTTGGGGTTTGAAAAACCCAAAACGTTAAAACTTTAAAAACAATCCTAAAATTTGTAAAACTTGGAAACAAAGTAGCCAGGACCAAGGGCACTAATCCTCCTTGTCTTCTTCATCTGTTGGCCCCAACGTCGCCTGTATGGCCAGCAGCTCGGCCACCAACTCCTTCATTCTTTTTTTTTTGGCCGCCAATGTTTTGGGGATCATCCCTGTAACCAATAGAGAAAGAAACATAAATAGGAGTCCCAGACCGGTTTGTATGCTGGAAATAGATTTTGGGTTAATCAAATACATGTAAATGCATGACATATGTCATTCTTCCAAGGGATACAGTTAATGCATTTCCCACAGGTAAGTCTTTAAACTCCTTAAACCGGACCTTCAACATTATTTAATGAAAACCAATAACTATTCCCAAATGATTCTGCACCAGCTCAAAGTAAATTTGGGTTTGTTTGGGATTACAGCGCCGCCATCTGGACTCTGAAGCATAACACTTAATGAGGAGTGGAGAGTTGGATAAAGTACAGGGGAGTAGGTTACAGTGGTGCGTTGGGAATCCCGAGCATAGCTGGGTTGAGGGAAAGGTCATCAGTCCCACAATGCATGGCAGCACCTTCCTTTTTTCAATCTGTATCCCATGCTGCCTGTAAATATTGCGCATTCCATATTCCGCAATATTGGTTTTGTTCAGTCTAATAACATGCATTAGATGGCTGAAGGGTGTTTTTCCATGTTTCTAATCTGTAGGTACAGTGTGATGGCTAATTCTTAGGTTCTTAATACAAGTTAGGGTCCTCTTTAAGCTAACGAAGTGGCCACATGAAAGTGTGAACTACACATTGGCTACGTCTTTAGTTATGTGTGTGTTATTAGCTAACCAAACATTAATATGAATAATGGCATGGAGACTTACGGAGTTGGTGGCCGACAGATGGCTGGTTGGGGCCAACAGGCTGCCCTTGGTCCTGGCTATGCTGTGAAGAAGTCCCTGGAGAAACATGTGACATTTGGTTAGTACTTGTAGAGAGTCACTATTCCCAACATATCTGGCTCCCAGTCTGGCTGACATCACTCACCTTCGCCAGGATCGACTTCCAGCATCTCTGCTGCCTCCTCCTCCACTATTTCACCCGCACCAGAAGCTTCTACAAATACATAATAAAGGATAACTTAGTTTTTGGCCTGCCATGTATATCTTTGTGCCTATACATGAAGAGTGACATACCAGAGCCTTCCCCATGCCTGGCCAGGTATGACTCCACGCCCACGCGGTTTGGCCCCTCCTCTGTGGTAAGGTCCAGGGGCTGGTCTGAGGAGGCCACAGAGGAGGGGTAGGTCCGTCGCCCGGGAGATCCACCACCTTCACTCACAGATGCAGACTCATGCAGCACTGGTCGGCCTGTACGCCTCCGGGTGCGGCGAATTCTGAAATCCATTTCCAACACTACCAAAGAAAAGTCATTATAAATAAAGGCATAACTTATACATTTGGAACATATACCATGCAATTGCTTGGTACTTACTTGGGAAATGGATTCCAAAAAACCTCCGCACCCGGGGCATGTGCAGACGTTTCAGGTCCGACCAATGCTGCATTATCTGGGTGTGAGTGAAGGTGGTGCTGGTGACACGGTGTATCTCGGCGATGATCTCCCGGGCGATGTCCCTTTTCTCGCACACATTGGGCGCGAAGTCATACCGGCGCTGAAGCATGATCTGAAAAACATAATGGACACAGAGATTTTACTTTTACACACACACCCATATGTGTTGCATCACAAGTTGAGAATTTCATGTCATTAACACACACATTTAGAGTGGCAGCCATTTTTGGGGAGTGCCTTAAAGAGGACGTTGACTGTGAATGAGAGTCTGGTCTTATGTTATATGTATCACACACCATGTACATACAGATAATAGCCAACATCAAGAATCAGGCCACCTGCATCTATGGCATGTTAGGATGGTTTAAACATCCAAGATGTAGGCTAATGCTTAGGCTTTGGGACCACGTGTGTGGCTTCCCGTTGTGTTTTTATGGCTTAGGAAAACAGTGTTCCTCAAACATCCGCATCAAGGTCCGAGACAGGCCAGGTTTGCCAGCTAGCCCCGCTACTCCACAGGTTAATTAACTGTTGCTAAGCCGGAGCAATTGGCCGAATTAGGACATCAGCATAGACAGGTGAAAACGTGGCCAGGCTCGGCCCTTGAGGATGAAGTGTGAGGAGCCACTTCTTAAACATTAAGAGACCCCAAACTAGTTCCAAACGCATCATTTACATTTAGGCCATCATTGACTATTAGATTAAAATGCACAGGCAGCCACTTACCAGCATGAGGATCTCTTCCTGTTGACGGGTGAAGATAGTGGGCGCCATCTTTATGCTTCTTCAAGGCAGCAGATAAGTGAAACCCCAGCGGTTTCCTGGTTCCGCTCGAACGTACGTTCGTACGAGCGCGTAGTCGTGCGCATAGGCGTCACACGCTGGGCTCATTATTTAAAGGTCCCTGCACCCAAAGCTCATTCTCTTTGAACATTTGTGCAAGATGGCACCTAAAAAGCCTATGACCAAGCGACCCCAGCAAAGCCAGACCGCGGAGGGCCCAACAACAAGGTCCCAGCAAGGTAGGAGAAAGCTGAGAGGCAAGACTACTACCTCGGCCCCACCAAGGGACACTGGACCCTCAGGAACCCAAAAAAGGGGCCCCAAGCCACGTGCCCCTGCAGCCAAAAAGCAGCCAACTGCAGCACCCACCACCTCTGCCCCCAGAAGAGGCCGCACAAGGGAGCCCACACCGGCCATGGGTTCAAGTAGGGCAGTTCGGCAACCCAGGCCCCGCAGCAGGGCCCGAACCCCATCCCGGGCCAGAAGCCCATCCAGGGCCCGCAGAACCCCATCCAGGGCCAGAAGCCCAGCCAGAGGCCGCCGAACCCCATCCAGGGCCAGAAGCCCAGCCAGAGGCCGCCGAACCCCATCCCGGGCCAGAAGCCCAGCCAGAGGCCGCCGAACCCCATCCAGGGCCAGAAGCCCAGCCAGAGGCCGCCGAACCCCATCCAGGGCCAGAAGCCCAGCCAGAGGCCGCTGAACCCCATCCAGGGCCAGAAGCCCAGCCAGAGGCCGCCGAACCCCATCCAGGGCCAGAAGCCCAGCCAGAGGCCGCCGAACCCCATCCAGGGCCAGAAGCCCAGCCAGAGGCCGCCGAACCCCATCCAGGGCCAGAAGCCCAGCCAGAGGCCGCCGAACCCCATCCCGGGCCAGAAGCCCAGCCAGAGGCCGCCGAACCCCATCCAGGGCCCGAAGCCCAGCCAGAGGCCGCCGAACCCCATCCAGGGCCCGAAGCCCAGCCAGAGGCCGCCGAACCCCATCCAGGGCCAGAAGCCCAGCCAGAGGCCGCCGAACCCCATCCCGGGCCAGAAGCCCAGCCAGAGGCCGCCGAACCCCATCCAGGGCCCGAAGCCCAGCCAGAGGCCGCCGAACCCCATCCAGGGCCAGAAGCCCCTACAGGGCCCGAAGAACCCCATCCAGGGCCAGAAGCCCCTACAGGGCCCGAAGAACCCCATCCAGGGCCAGAAGCCCCCGACCTGGCACCAGCCGGGAACAGAGCCCCCGACCTGGCACCAGCCGGGAACATAGCCCCCCAAGAGGGCCCAGAATTTCAACCATGACCACATCTACACCTGGAAGTTCGGTGGCCAGCCACGCCAGAACACCCAGTCCCTTGGCCAGTCCAGTCCAGTCATTGGGAAGCCACCAATCCGGCCATTCCCCTACCCAGCCCCAGGCCATAATGTCACCACATGTGTCTGCACACATGGAGGAGCAGCCAAGCCAACCATCTGGCCGCACATTGCGCCGCGGCCAGTTGAGTGGGAGATTCTCCCATGACCAAAATATGGCATTGGCTAGTGGCCTTACATTATACTATGACGAGCTCTATGGGAGCAAATCAAAACACACCACAAAGCAGCGCAAGATGGAATTGTTTGAAACCATCCTACGACAAGTAAATGCAGCGGGGGAAGAGAGGAAAGATGTGTCCCAAATTCAGAAGAAAATCTCTGATCTGAAGTATGCTGTACGGCAAAAAGAAATTAAAAGGCATAATTACAGGTAAATAAATGTTTTCTCCAAATATAATGTTTAGGATGTACTGTATGCACCTTTTCTGAGTACCAAACGATTTTCTCTTTTCAGCCTGAAAACTGGAGGTGGCTTTCCTTCTAAATTGGAGTTTACCCCTGCTGAGGAGATTGTGCTGGGACTTCTCCATCCGGTCGCGGTCGGTGGACATGCTGGTCTAAGGGACACAGACTCACCGACCCGTACCCACGGTGAGTACTCTTAAATCTGCATGTTTGCCTGTTTGCTAAATAATCTAAAGTTCACTAGTAACAAGATAACGGGATGCCCCTATGGTTTGCCTTGCTTGGCCTCGCACTACTGTGCCTGTTTGTGTCCTCTTTTGGTCCCTGGGAATCACACATTTAGGACCACATCCATTATGGCAAAGATCAAATTTCCAATTGGATTGGTAAAGTCATGAAGTTTCTCCAGAAAAGTGATATATTTTGAATCAATCACAAAACACACATCATTATGTATGGGTTGCCTATTTGTTGTGTGAGTTGTGTTTGAGTTAACAATGTAATTAGCCACCCCCAAACATATCTGACCTAGAGCAGCGAGACTCAACTGGCGGGCCGGGGTACCAATGCGGACCTTGGCACCAGATTCCAGGACCCCTGCCCAGACAGCCCTGCACTCAGTTACTTCTGTGTTGACGTGCTCAGAGCTGCCCCCTTGATCGGCGATGTAGTGGTTGTTCTCCTGCCCAATGTGATGGCTCCCTGAAACATAGCATTGCAATATGAAGTACTGCACAGGAAGTGGCATTGCAAGGTACACAGTAACTTGGTAAAACTTTCTCTTGGCACAATCGTGTCCCGCTGCCCCTGCTCTGCCCCATCTGCCACAGTCCCCCCATGCCCCCCCCCACATAAGCCCCATACATTTGTAACAGATTTGCTCCATCCATCCCATCACCATCAATACGTTAACTCCCCCCTTTAGCCATCCAATCCCTGTCCCCTCAGCTCTGCCCCATCCAGCCCAGCAAGGGCAAGCAGCCTTTATTAGTTTGCACTTGGAAATCTCAAGCCCCTCCACCAGTGTGTTTATTTCTAACTAGACACCCCCTGCGTCAGCCCCATGGCCAGACATTCACCTCTCACCACATACCTTTAAATGGACCTTTCCAACAATTGTTTGAGTACCCCGGACCTAGCGAATGGTAGTCTAAATCCAAAAATGTGCGTTGAAAGTTGTATGCTGACTGGGTACACTTCCTGACTTAGAACTGAGGTCAGTTAGCAGTTTTCGCGAGCCATTGCACCTATCTAAACTTGCGTGTCTTTGAACAAATGTCCCCATTGCTCTAGAGTTGCTTAATATTACAAATAGAGGTTTATTTGATCACCTATCCCAAAAATGGTTATGTGTGTGTTTACGTGGTTTGTTTTTCTCTTCTTCAGCCCAGCATGATCCCTCAGCAAGGGTAAACTCACCCCCCAGTTTGGTTATGCCTACCAGGTCCGTACAGCATAGGAGCCCAGATCCGAGATTTCCGGTAAGTTAATTTAGTACCATAAATACTACCAAGTGCTTAAGAATGTGTTAAACTGTGGGAATCCCAAATTTGGACGCGCACACTCATGGAAGAGATCCAGGAAATGGAGGAAGATGATGATGTCTCCATGCAGGGCACGTCGGATGACCTCCCCCTGGGTCCCAATTTGGAACTGCTCCATAATGTTTCTCTGGCCAATCCTCAGCAGCAGAGTGAATCTCCATCCATTGTGCATGCACATGGGGAGACTGACACTACAGTCCCCAGTGTTCACTCTGCTGCTGAGGATTTGCAAAGCAGGCCTGTTGCTGTTGAGGGGACGACACCACGCGGCAGGGCACGCCCAAGAGCCAGGGTAATTGTGCGGCGGACTCCATTACGCCGCCCCACAATTTCCCAGGGGAGGCAGAGTGCCCTGCTTCAATTATGGACCCAACAAAGGGACTCTTATGATGCACAGCTCGTTACAGAGCGTGAGCAAAGGCATGCCGACATGGTCACCATCAATACCAGTCTACAGGGCATCCTCGCGGAGTTGCGTACCCTCAACAGCAACGTGGTCACTGCAAGTAATGGCATCCAGTCAGCCATGGCTGAGATGACCAATATGCAGAGAAACATTGTGGAGCAGTTTCAAATTCACAATGCTGCCATGGCCCAGGCTAGGTCCCATTCACATGGACCTCCACCTGGACCTCCACCTGGGTATTATGGGCAGCCACCCTATTAAGCCATGGGTGTGTGGGACATCTTTTCTCTTAACCCCCACTGTATTTACTTGTCCTTTGAGGTTTCAAACAATCCATTTTGTGTTGCTCATGCAGGTTGTGTTTTGTATTTGCTCCCATATAGCTCCTTAGAGTAATGCTTAAGGCCACTAGCCAATGCCATAGGTCTATGTGGAGGGTATCTGGCCACTTATGGCTTTAAATATGGATTTGGTTGGTGCTCCTCCTGTTTGCAGACATGTTTGTGTGACATTATGGCCATGCCCAAATATCCCTGGGCACAGGCAATATTAATGACTGGACTAGGCTGGCCTTTGGACTGGGTGTCCTTGTTTGGTTGTGCCACTCACTTCCAGGTGTAGATGTGCTCGATGTTTTTTTTGTAATGTTATCCATTTGTAACCACAGATGTATGTGGAATGTTTTCTGTTAAGCACTATAATTTTTAATTTTCTAAGTAAAAACAAAATCTCACTTACAATACTTGTGGCGTTTTTAGTGGGAACACATTTTAAACAGCTTGGGCTAAACCAGATATTTTTGGTTTTAAGAGGTGTAACAATGCAAATCTAAAGCTAAGGAAACTACATGAAATACATTAGGCAACAATTAAGGTCAAAATGTTTTACTTTGAGGTAATGCCACATTACGGCAAAACAACATATTTAACAAAAAGGATAACACAGACACACAGAATGTTGAGACACGAAATAAAATTAAGTAAAATGCTGCAAGATCAGGTTGGCTCTAACTGATTGGCCAGACTCACTGGGTGGCCCCACAAAATTCTCGACATCATCCTCTACGGCTGAAGAGGGCAGGCTATCCACATAACGTGGGACACGTTCCAGGATGGCAAAATTGTGCAAAACAGCACATGCCATGATAATGTCGATCACTTTCTTGGGATCATATTGCAGGGCGCCCCCAGTATGGTCCAGGCAACGAAAACGTGTCTTCAACAGCCCAAAGGCCCTCTCCACAACAGCCCGGGTCTTGCGGTGCGCACGGTTGTACGCTTCCTGAGAGGCATCCTGGGGCCGCAGCACAGGCGTCATGAGCCAGGGTAGAAGTGGGTACCCGGAATCACCTTAAACAGACAATTAAATGTAATCAAAATTAAAAAGGCAACACAACAAACACAAAAAATTTTACATATATCATAATGATGTAAGGTAAAGGGGAAAAAAAAACACCCAGGGCACATTAGCAAAATAAATATTGCCACTAATGTAGTACCTAATTAAAAATGGCACTTCAATATACCAATTAATTAACAAACATCTGCACGGCCAAGGGGATTTGGAATTTAAATATATTTTTAGTTTTCAGACATGTTACAATTAGGATGCTGCTGAGGGGCTATCCACATTTATATGGAAACTACAATGTATGCAGTTTAAGTCCACTTTGACATTTAAAGACCAATAGTACAAAAGGAGCCAAAGCTCAAAGATCCTTGGGTATAAACTCCCAACCAATATATTTAGGGACATGGAACTTACAGACATCCTAACTAAAGGGAAAACATTCTGAAGGACAAAGCGAGGCAAGCATTTTTTTTGGAAGTTCATAATATATGACCCAAGAAAAAGGCAGTTTCAGGCTTATGTAAAGAATTCAAATACTAACATATCAACAAATACAAGATTAATCCAACATTTAATAGCACACAAATAGGACACACTTACCAAGCAGCCATGCCCCCGAAAATTCACCTGCCTCAAATCTCCGAAACAACCCAGATCGCCTGAGGATATATGAGTCGTGGGACGATCCTGGGTAGCCGGCAAGGACACTCATAAAACGCATGTCCGGACCAACCACGGCCTGGACATTAAGGGAGTGTCCCATTTTACGATTCCTTAAGGCAAAAACATACAAAAAGGGTAATTGATATTTGACCCAAAATAAAAAATTAACAACAAAACATGTCTGCACTCTATTGGGAAATACTAATGAAAAGCCTAGATAAAGCAGCTACACAAATGAGGGATAAACAAATATGCTGCCGCAAAGGAAAACAGGTTACATTACACGTTGGCCAACATAATAACCAATCTCAATACCTATATATATACTCGTCGGCAGCCCTAGGTACGAGTGCCACATGTGTGCAGTCAATAGCACCAATAACGTTGGGCATGTCGGCCACATTATAAAACCCAAGCTTAATGGCGTTTCTGGCTGCCATATCATCCGGAAAATAAATATATTTTGGAGTTATGGCAGCCATGCCTTCCAAAAATTTAGATAGTGCGCGGCTCAGCGTAGGCTGTGACATCCCCACGGAGAGGGCACCCAGCCTCTGGAACGAGCCGTTCGCCAAAAATTGCAGGCAGCCAAGCATCTTGGTCATACCTGAAATTGCATGCCCCTTCCTTGTGGTGCGGGCTAACCATGGCCGCAGCTCACTATATAATTTATGGAGGGAAGCGCGATTAAGCCTGGTCAGCTCGAACAGCTCAACATCATTCATGCTATCGATGTTCATGCGACGACGCAGGGGCAATCTGCTCTCAGACATCTCGATCAACTCAATGCCAAAAAGCATAAGCCCTTGATGTGCCACAAACTCACTCCGCTCCATCCTACTCCCGAGGCCAAATAGCTGCCGGCAAACATTTCGTAAAGCAGCTCTTTAATGGGCTTCCAAACAATTAGCAATCACCTCTCTGAATTGGTCGCAAGCCCATGTGAAGGACGTAAAAAATAGGATCGGACGCAAATAATACGATTTGGACGGGAAAAACACACGAACTAACGCAAATTATACGATTCTCGTACGAAATGCGTATGTTCATATACGTCTATGCGCGAACGATCGTGCGAATACGAAATGGGCAAAAAAACAAGAAAAAATGACAAACACCCACCCAAACTTATGATTCTCGATACGAAATCAATTAACTTTGGCTCTTTGAATCGAGGGGATAGTTTTCACACTACGGAGGAACAACATTCCCAACTGCCCTCTCAACGATGAGGTGAGGGAGGGAGGAAATGACAAACTAAGAGCATAGAAAAGAAAGAAAAAAAAAAAAAGAGAATGAGATAAAGAGTAGAAAAGTAAAAAAGTAAGGGTTCCAGGTATCTACATCCTCGCCCCGCAGGGCAACTTTAATCTTAAATCAATAAGAGCTCACGGTCGAAGTTCTTCGGGTGAAAGTGGGATATTCAACTTTCCCAGATAACTAGGAAGGGAGTCAGGTCTCCCTGCAACGAAGCCGCCATCTTCTCAAAAAACATCATCTCATTAACACGAGGGATAAGGCTCCCAGGTGGGATATCCGGCCTCTTCCAGGCTTGCGCAATTATTAATTTGGCGGCCATTAAAATATGCTTTATCAACTCAAACTGAGCCTTGAGGCAACTTGGAGGTTTCAAGTTAAGCAGGGCAAGGGGGGCCAAGGGAACTAACTGCAACCCGGTGGACTTCTTTATAATAAAATACACTCTCCACCAAAATTGCTTAACCACCCTGCACTCACACCAGATGTGCAAATACAACCCATTAAGATGACACCCCCTAAAACACTCCGGGCTATACCATAGGAGGCTGTTGGTTCCAAACTTTCTAAAGATCTTTACCTCACTGGAAAAATTCTGTTTCTCACCTGTAACATGTGCGAGTCATTTATTGGGAAAAGTTAGAACAATGGTATTTTTGCACATTTTTGTGTTAGGCCCCTTTCACACCTAAGCCGCTTGCGTTGTGTTGGGAGTAGAGAGTGTTACAAATGTGTCCAACATATCACAAACGGCAGGAAAATAAATAGGCCATTTCACATTGGTGCCCAGAGGTTTGCAGAACACTGCATGTGGCGTTTTGACCCAAAGTGCAATTGCAGCACAATCTGTAGAAGTCTACGGGAGCCGCAGGTAAATCACATGTATTGCGCTTTACCTTCTGTGCATTGCAATAAAGTTAAAAGCCATACTCACTGCCACCTCCCAGTCCATCGCCACTGGTCCACTGCCATTGTCCTGGTCTACGCCTTCAGGTCAGTGCTGCATCTAGCTTTATGGAGTCCTTCAGCACTCTGCTCCAGCAAGGAGCCAGTGGAAGGACCCCAAGAGGTGGCTGCAGCACTGCCGGACCAGAGGAAGAGGTCAGGTCTCACTGTCTGCTGCTGCTGCATTGTCCCACCACCTGCTACTTCTCCCGCCACCTCCGCTTCCTTGTCACCGCTGCCTCCAGATGCCTGCACCGCTCCAGGGAACAGGAAACAGCTTTGCTCCATCAGTGCATTTCCACCAAAATAGCGGATTGAGGGGGGGTACACCTGACATCTATAAGAACCATCCCAGTCTGGAATGCCCCATGGCTGGTTGTCTAACCGACCTATACATTTACCCCTGCCTCCACTCCAAGCTGAAACACTGCTTCACTGATTTCCTCCTGGTAGTGGCCGTTTTGGAGCTTCCTCTCCCAGCAACCCAGCTGTGCCTGTATTCAACTGACATAACCCACAATGCACAGGGGCAGGAAACCCAGCAGCACCTCTTTGCAGGCAGCCTACAGCTCCATGGGACATTTTGGTTTTAAATAAACCACAGCAGGAGTTACAAAAAGGCAAATTATTTTTATCTGAAATGCCCCGGACATGGGCGCATTTTTTTTTAATTACCCAGATCACACACCGCAATTATCTCGGTGCTCTTTCATGCTGCCCCACTTTCCCTGCACTCACACAAAAATATCACCTCAGCCTGGGTTGTGTGGGTTACTGTCAGTATTTACCCCCACCCCTGAGTACAGTATCATTCTCTCACCACCTTCCACCTGCAAGAAAATATATCAGTACAAGAACCGATCCTAGTACAAGCCAATTGCAGCCACCAGGGCTGGATTATGAGGGTTGCGTAAGGGGCACGTGCCTTGGGGCCTCCACGACTTGCCCTGCAAAGGGGGCCTCCACCAACCTTTGGGTTTTTGAAGCTATGATATTTTTTATATATTTTGTTCCCATAGAAATTGTAAGAAATCTTATACAATCAGAAATTACACTGTATATAGAATGACCCTTTTGTGTAGCCACATGGTTGGTTTGAGACCTTTTGGTAGCTTTAGTTTCAGGTGTGCATTTGCATGCATATTAAGTTGGCTACCTGTGATAGTTTTATCTAACCTATCAGTATCACCTTGGTTAGTTTGTCTGGGCCAATCAGAGGTCACCTGCGATGCTGCAAATTAAACAAAGGGTCAACCTGAGAAAAAAGTGGACTGGGGAGAGAAAGGAGAAGATTTGTGCAGACAGCCGAAGGACACACACGGACTTTTTTTTTTTGCAAGGTATAAAAATAACTTTAACCCTTTCAGTGCCAAGCACATAGATTCTACGTGCTCGCTTCCACTTCACTTAAGTGCCAAGCATGTAGCATCTACCTGCCTGACATTCCCCCCTTCTACAGTAAAAATAAAGTAAAAAAAACACTCACCTGACTGACCCCCCTTGTTCGATCTGGCCAGGTCTTCTTTTCATCCGGGGGGGCTTTGATCCCCCACCCAGGCCCCCCGGCTGCAGGGGAATGCCTGGAATACCCCCCCCCCCCCCCCGCTTTAGCAGATGCCGGAATTACATGTAAAAAAATGAAATTTACTCACCTCCGTGCCCGATGGCTCCCGCCGGGTCTCCTCTTCACTAGGGGTGGCTCCGATCACCCCCCTGGCTCTTCAGCTTCAGGAGAGAGCCTGACAGGCCCTCTCCCCCTCCTCTCCGATGGGCGCTGCCATCTTTACAGGTAGCCCCGCCCCGTTGGGGCCCCCGGGTGTTCAGCTCTCAGATGTGGTGATGGTTGTGCAGAGGAGGAGGGAGCAGGAGATGCTCTGATCCCCTTCCCCCCCCAGCCATCACCGCATCTGTCATGGGACCAGCGAGGGACAGAGGAGCTGACAATCAGAGGTGAGTAAAGTAAAAAAAATTATTTTTTTTTAATAAAGCAGGCTATGCCGGCTTGTAGCCTGCAGGACCAGGGGCCACCAAAGCTAGCCCCTGCGCCCTGTTCTACAAGCCCCCATAGCTGGTCACCGGTTGATTATGCTGGGTAGGGGGGACCTCGAGCCATTTTTTGGGGGGATTTTAAGGGTTTTTAACCCCCATGTCATTTTTTTTTAAATTAGCCCCATGTTACCTGTCCCCTATTAGGTATAAAAGGCTTCCAGCAGCAGCAGAAGACCAGAAGCAAAAGTGATCAGCGTGGGACACAGTGCTCCAGGATGGATAGGAGGTAAGTATTAAAAAATATATATATATATATATTATATATATATATATTCCAAGTATGCATCACACCCTGCTTCGGAATAGAATAATCACTTCTGGGTTATAGCCACTAGATGGCGCTTTTCTAGCAGAGATGGCAAAAAAAGAAGCCCCTCCCGGTCCATAAATGCCTGGGACCTCCCACACATTCCCCAGTAGTCTCTGCTAGAAGGCGACGACAGTCAAGATGATGGCCATCTCTCTCCTTTCAGGTAAGCCGGGTGCACACCCGGCCCCTAATTTTCCTATTTCCACCCGGACTTCTTTATTCCCGTCACTATGCCTCCCAGCTACGGCTGCGGGGTCCGGGTGAGGGTAGGGCACACCTTTTAGAGGTGTTCTTTACTAGGAGCCATGCTCCACCGCAAATCCCCCACCAAGGGGTAGGCGGCTGTCAGGTTGGTGATCCTGACTTGGGATGCCCTGTCCGTTCCTAAGCCCTCGCTACATAGTCAAAGTGTAGCTATCGGCTTCCTTCCCCCATTACTCCCCGTTCCCAGTTAGTGGAGTTGGGGGGGGGGGGGTAGCTGTCCCTCCATTGTTATCATCATTATTATTATTTCCTTATTCCACTTGCAGTGACATGTGTTGTGTGTGTGTGATGGGTGATCGTGCATACTTTTAAGGTTTGCGGGAGCCAGCGCGTGTTTGCTACACAATGTGAGATGTTCATCGCCTTTGTCTTATCAGCCTTAGATGACACCATCCGTATGTGTAGCAGGGCCTCGGCATTGGTGGTTGCCATAAGTCGATCGGTCTGATTGCGCCAGTGGGCTGCCGACAACACTGCAAAGAAGGCGCTCACAGGGCTTCCATTTACTGGACTGTGCCTGTTTGGTGATCGCCTAGACTCCGTTGCAAAGGGGGGTAGGTTGCCTCAGTGAAAAAAGCAGCGTTGGTCTTTTTGGGGTTCAGGCTCCTTCAACCCCTCCTTTTGTGGCCCTCAGATGGGCAGGGGGGTATCTTTTGCTACACTCAGAGGAGATTCCTGGGGTAGGGGCAGAGGTCGTGCCCGACCCGGGACCTCCTGGGGTGCCAAACCTAAATCTACTGCCAAGTCCGCTCAGCATTGAGGGGGCGCCCTCACCCTTGCAGGTGGGGGGATGAATGCGACTCTTCGCCCAGGTCTGGGCTCAACAAGTTACAGACAAATTAATTCTGGAGGTGGTCTCCTCCGGGTACAAGCTGGAGTTCGCAGTCTGGCCTCCTCACAGATTCCTCAGGTCACGGGTTCCTATGGACCCACGGGCAGCACAGGGACTGTTTCTGGCGGTGCAAAGCCTTTTGGATCTGGGGGTCGTTTGTCAGGTTCCCCCTTTAGAGAGAGGTCAGTGTTACTATTCCAACCTCTTTACGGTGCCCAAGAAGGATGGCTCCATAAGACCCATTTTGACCCAGAACCAGAAAGTTTCGCATGGAGACTCTGCGCTCTGCTGTCAACTCCCTACGGGGGACTTTATGACTTCAATAGACATCAAGGATGCTTACCTCCATGTGCCGGTCTTCCCGGGACACCATCGGTTCCTCGAGTTCGTGGTAGGCGAACAGCACTACCAGTTTGTGGCTTTCCCCTTCGGGCTGACTTCAGCGCCCAGGGTGTTCACCAAGGTATTGGTGGGCGTGATGGCCCTTCTCAGAGCCCAGGGCATTCGCATTTTGCCTTATCTGGACGACCTTCTCATTACGTCTTCTTCACTCCACCAGGGGGAGCTGGATACCCGGACGGTGGTAACGACGCTGGAAAGGTTCGGGTGGGTAATCAATTACCCCAAGACCTCACTCTCTCAGTCACGGGTGGCTTCCTTCCTGGGCATGATGCTGGGTACCATTCAGAGCAGGATTTTCTTGCCCCAGCTGAAGGTGGATGTTCTCCAAGCGCTAATTTGTCTCCTTCTGGCCAGCCCTCGTCCGTCCATCCGGCAAGGGATGAGGCTGGTGGGGTTGATGGTGGCTTGCTTCGAGGCGGTGCCTTTTGCTCAATTTCACATGAGACCTCTTCACCTCCATCTTTTATCGGTTTGGGACAAATGTCATCTGTCTCTGGTTCAGACCTGGGCTTCTGGAGAGACCGTCAGTTCCAGGGGCTGTGGGGCCCTCGGGAGGCTCACGCCCCCATCAATGTTCTGGAGCTGAGGGCGGTTCGGTTGGTGCTGGCGCACCTGGCACATCACCTCCGGGGTCTACCTGTTCAGGTTCGCTCCGACCACCGGACTGCGGTCGTGGGTTTTTTCTATCCCTCTGTCGCAGGTGGGGGATGCCGGAGGTGGATCTGTTCGCCTCTCGTCACAATCACAAGCTCCCAGCCTTTGTGTCTCTGTCACAGGATACTCTGGCGCTGGCGGTGGATGCCATGTCGCTGCCCTGGCGGGGGTTCGGTCTACTGTATCTGTTTCCTCCCTTCCCCATGGTGGGCAAGGTGGTACGCAAGCTGGTTCACGAGGGTGTGCCAGCAATTCTGGTGGCCCCAGAGTGGCCAAGACAGGTGTGGTTTGCAGACGTCGTGCAGCTGGCGGTCGATCGGTACTTTCTGCCTCTGGTTCCGGATCTGCTCACACAGGGGCAGCTCTGTTACCCCAATTTACAAACACTGTCTTATACAGCGTGGCTGCTGAGACTTCCATCCAAAGGGAAAAGGGTCTGTCTGAGGCGGTTGTTCAGACTCTGGTCAGGTCTAGGAAGAAATCTTCTTCTGGTATTTACTGTAGAACCTGATGGTCCTATATTGACTGGTGTGAGACTAGGGCCTTTCCTTGTCGGTGTTTCCATCCCTCGGATTCTGGAGTTCCTTTGACATAGTCGGGACTTGGGTTTTCAACTCGGCACTCTGAAGGGGCATGTCTCCGCTCTGGCGGTTTTCTTTCAGAGGTCTTTTTTCACTCTTCACCCTTTGGTTAAGACTTTTTTCCAGGGGGTCACTCATGTGCGTCTTCCTCGCAAACTCATGTTGCCGGTTTGGGATTTGAATTTGGTATTGTCTGCCTTGCAGGGTCCTCCATTTGAGCCAGTGCTGAGGCTGCACTGTCCATTCTCACCTTTAAGGTTGCATTATTGGTGGCTATCACCTCTGTTCGACGTGTTTCTGAGTTGGCGGCTCTGTCCATTCAGGCCTCCTACTTTGAGAGACACCAGGACAAGGTGGTTTGTCGATTTAAACCTGACTTCTTGCCTAAGGTTGTCTCTGCCTTTCGCCTTAATTTGGACTTTGTGCTTCCTTCCTTGTGTCCTAATCCTAGCAACGACAAGGAGAGGGCCTTGCACTCTCTGGATGTCGTTAGATGTGTAAAATACTATCTGGTAGCTACCACGCCATTCAGGAAGACGGACGCCTTGTCTGTGGTGCCCTCTGGTCCCAAGAAAGGTTTGGCGCCCGTCAAGTTTACCATTAAACTTGATGTGTACCAATGCTCGCAGCTTGGGCAACAAGCTCTGTGAATTAATGGCTATCATATCCAGAGATGAATTGGATCTTGTTGCAATAACAGAGACTTGGTTCAAGGATCACAATGACTGGGAGATAGCCATACCCGGTTACACATTGTACAGAAAAGACAGATTGGATAGAAAGGGCGGTGGAGTAGCCATTTATGTCAAGACTACCCTTCAATCAACAATAATTCAGCATACACATAATGAACTAGAAACTCTCTGGGTTACCATGCAGACTAAGGAGGGAGCTGTGGTCAGAATTGGTGTGATATATAGGCCCCCTGGACAATCTGAGGATCTAGATAACCTGTTAATAGATGAAATCAGTGGAATGGCAGAGAAGGGGGGCATTGTAATTACAGGTGACTTCAACATGCCTGATGTGGACTTGAATATCCCAAGTGCATCGACATGCAAGAGCAGGACTATATTAGAGGCACTTAATGGAGTGTCTCTAAAACAACTTGTGACATTGCCAACTAGAGGAGATAACATTCTGGACTTAGTTCTGACCAATGGGGATCTGGTGTCCGAGGTCAGGGTTGAAGAAAATCTGGGTTCCAGTGACCATCAATGCTTATGGTTCAGAATAAAAACAGACATTGTGCAATCACACACCAGAACCAAAGTGCTAGACTTTAGGAAGACAAACTTCAAGGAAATGGCGGAGTATGTAGAAAGAGAATTAGGTGAGTGGAACAGAGTAGCAGAAGTGAGTGCCCAGTGGTCACTATTAAAAATGGCCATCTTAAAGGCAACTAAGCAATATGTGAAACAAACTAGCAAGAATAAAAGGAAGAAGAAACCATTATGGTTTACTAGGGAAGTCAGCACTATCATAAAAGATAAAAAGTCTGCCTATAGGAAGTATAAAGTAAGTGGAAGTGTAGCTGACAGAGAGGCGTATAAAATTAAACAGAGGGAAGCAAAACTGATTATAAGGACTGCTAAAGGGCAAAAGGAGGAAGAAATGGCCAAATCTATGAAGAGGGGAGATAAAACCTTTTTCCGATATATTGGTGACAGAAAGAAGAAAAACAATGCAGTCTCAAAAATTAGAAATAGGGAAAATAAATATATGAGGGATCGGTATCAGAGCGTTGTGGTAAATGGTGTGTAATCTGAACAAAGGCGAGTTACAAGTGGTGTGCCGCAAGGCTCTGTCCTGGACCCCATTCTTTTATTTGTAAGTGACATAGGAGAAGGCTTGGTAGGAAAAGTTTGTCTGTTTGCTGATGATACAAAGGTTAGTAATAGGGTGGATATTCCTGGAGGTGTCTGCAACATGGAAAATGATTTAGCTTTACTGGATAAATGGTCTAAACTGTGGAAACTAGAGTTTAATGTCTCTAAATGCAAAATCATGCACTTGGGTAGAAGGAATCCCTGCTCTGAGTACCGTATGGGCAGCACTGTGTTAGCCAGGACCTCGGAGGAGAGAGATTTAGGGGTACTGATTACTGATAGCTGCAAGATGAGTGGACAGTGTAGCCAGGCAGTGGGAAAAGCAAGCAGGATGCTCGGTTGCATAGCTCGAGGCATCACCAGTAGGAAGAGGGAGGTTGTGATGCCGCTGTATAGAGCCCTGGTGAGGCCACAGCTAGAATACTGTGTGCGGTTCTGGAGACCTTACCTGCAAAAAGACACTATTCAAATAGAACGTGTCCAAAGGTGGGCAACGAAAATGGTGGAAGGACTTAAACTTAAAACCTATCAGGAGAGACTTAAAGAACTTAATTTGTACAGTCTGGAGAAAACAAGGGAGAGGGGGGACATGATTGAGACCTTTAAATATGTGAAAGGATTGAATAAGGTTCAGGAGAGAAGTGTTTTTAAGAAGAAGCTTAATGATAGAACAAGAGGGCACAACCTGAAGCTAGTCGGGGGAAGATCAGGAGCAATGTTAGAAAATATTATTTTACAGAAAGAGTAGTAGATACTTGGAACAAACTTCCAGCAGAGGTAGTTGAAAAATCAACAGTCACTGAATTTAAACATGCCTGGGATAAGCACACATCTATCCTAAGATAAAGAGTACATACAGTATACACATAAGGGCAGACTAGATAGACCGTATGGTCTCCTTCTGCCGTCAACCTTCTATGTTTCTATTAGCAAATGGATTTGTCAGGCCCATTGTTAGGGCCTATTCTGCCAAGGGGAGGGATCCCCCTTTACGGATCACTGCTCATTCTACTCGTGCTGTTGGGGCTTCTTGGGCTTTTCAGCACCAGGCCTCTGTTGAACAAGTTTGTAAGGCTGCTACTTGGTCTTCTGTTCATACCTTTGAACTTTGGTCGCAAAGTTCTGCAAGCTGCAGTGGTTTGATTTGTGCATTATTGCCTTTTGGATCCCCACCCATTGTTGGACACTGCTATTGGATGTCCCAGAAGTGATTATTCTATTCCGAAGCAGGGTGTGATGCATACTTGGAATAATACCATTCTGTGATTACTCACCTGTAGAATGGATATTATAAGTATGCATCACACCCTGCTTCGTCCCACCCTGAGTTGTATCTTGGATTCTCTATATGGTGAATTTTTTCCTTGTTCATGTTTTTAATTTTAATTATTGGCTTCTCCTGGTCCCCTTACTGCTTTCATATACTGGGGAATGTGTGGGAGGTCCCAGTTATTTATGGACTGGGAGGGGCTTCTTTTTTTGCCATCTCTGCTAGAAAAGCGCCATCTAGTGGCTATAACACAGAAGTGATTATTCTATTCCGAAGCAGGGTGTGATGCATATTTAGAATATCCATTCTACAGGTGAGTAATCTTTTAACAGGTGAGTAATTTTTTTTTTTATTCTGTGTCTGTGTGTTTTATTTTACATTTAACCCTTTGTGAGCTGGTAAGGGATCCATGAGACCCCTGTACCAGTTCACAAGGCTCGGGGTCTGGAAAGTCACCTGCGGCTAGCGTGTGATGAGCCCCTCATTACCTGCCTCCCCAAAGGCCAGGGGGGCAGATGAGCCCAGGTTTATTAGACTTTGGGGCTTGTAGCTGGCAGGTCGGGGGCCACCAAAGCTGGCTCCCACACCCTGTTCTACAAGCCCCATAGCTGGTGCCTGGGCTGGTTATACTGGGTATAAAATTCCATAAAAAATGGGCTCTCCCCCCCTGGGAAGGGGGACCCCACGCCAATTTTTTTTTTAAATTAACCCTTTATAGTGTGGATAGTAGTTGTATTTGTTTTGTAAATGTTATAAAGTGCTCTTTTCAGTTTGGGGTGTCTTCAGGACAGGAACGAGGGGCTACTGATACATATGTGGTACCGTTCGAAATCAGGAGAAATGGGCTTTTACATGCAATATGGTTTTCTTTAATAAAATAAATGTTTTATTTAAAATAAATGAGACAATTGTAATAAAATAATATTTTTTTTTCAGTTTTGTACTTAAAAATGTTTTAAAAAACAGTAGAAAAAAATCACAAACAAGACATTTCATGTTAAAGCTGAAACTCTGCTGCAAATAAACCCCGAAGAAACAAACTGAACCAGGTGGAGTGTCATCTTGTTGTCTGAAAGTTTATGCAGAACAGCTGGCTCCATTTTTTACCGAAATATGCAAAAAATCCCTGGAAACTTGCGAGGTACCAACTTGTTTTAGGAGCTCCACAAATTTCCAATTTCCAAAAAACATGACTACAGACCAGCTCCATTGACCTTTGTGGCAATGAAGAAACTTGAACGAATCATCCCGTCTCAACTGACCACCACTTCACTTTGCCTATAGGCCAAATTGGTCATTGGATGACGCTATCAACATGGTCATAGAATATATCCTAAAACATATGGACCAAACAGATGCAGATGCGAGGGTACTGTTTGTAGACTTTATACTATAAAGCCATTCATCCTAGACAGAAAGCTGAAGCTGATTGGCATAGTGCACAACATTCGTTGTTGGGTCCAAAAGTTTCTGATAGGGAGAACACAAGTTAAACTTGGTCCAACAGGACATACCACAAGGTTGTGTACTTTCTCCAATACTCTTCTCCCTATATATGAATGACTGCTATTTGTCTGCGGAATCTGTCAATTTCCCCAAGTACACTGATGACAGAACTGTTATTGGTCTAATAAAAGATACAGATGAGAATGCCAACTGGAAGGAAGTTGGAGCACTCAGTCAATGGTGTATGGAGAACCATGTTGTCCTGAACACCATAAAAACAGTAGAGATGGTATTCGATTTTAGGAAGGCTATGCCAGTTCCTCCCCCCATCCTCATACATGAGAAAGAAGTTGCGATAGTGGAGGAAACCATCTTTCTTGGAGTAACCATCACCAAGAACTGGGCTAAAAATGCCACCCTGACACAAACTAAGCCACAGCAGAGAATGTTTTTTCTGTGACAGTTAAAGAAGGTGGGGTTATCACGAGAAGTCCTACGACAATTGTACCCTTCCATCATCAAATCTGTCTTATGTGCCTCAATTGTGGTATGGTTTAATGGAACATCAAAGCAGCACAAACTTTGCTTACAAAGAACCATCAAACCAGTGGCAAGAATAATTGGCCTACTACTGCCTTCACTCCACAACATACACACCAGGAGAGCCAGAAATCGTGCCTTGAATATATTTACAGCTGCCCTCATTTACTGTTTACTGCTATGGATTCCCCACAAGTCTGAGACAACAGAAAGCAGCCATTAGGAGAGGAGCAGTGATTTTTTTCAGATAAATCATAGATATGCAAAACTGTTCATTGAGAGACCAAAGAGGTCATTGAAGATGTAGTAATGCCTTGTTATAGCTCACCAATGCTATATATATATATATATATATATATAATGGTCTGCTGACAGAAGTGAGTCAGCCAGAGTTATGAATTTCATGGCCTAGACGGCCTGGTGTTAAAATTGTAATTAAGGCACATTGGAATGTAGCAGATAAGAGTCTTCATGAAATGAACAGCAAATGCTTTTCATCCCAGAGCAATTAAACAATTATCTGGACCAATCAAGAGCACTCTACAGGTGGGTCCAAGAGTCCAGAACCCCCTCAGACAGCCTGTCCCCCAGGTCAATTTTATTTGATCAACACTCAATTTAAATAAAATGGGTGTTGGTCCACTCCAGGGGGGCATGCCAGGGTACCCCCCCCGACATAGCCTGAAAAAAGCCCCCCTTCTTTTCCACGATCCCCTGGTGAGGGTGCCAGTTTTTCTCCAAAAAGATGGCACCTGTGATTGCCCGGCTGCACCACATGACCTTTCTGTGTCAAGGTGCGATGTTGCCAGAGGAGCATAAAGAAAATGTGAGTTTTCTGCAGTACTGCAGTGTGCCTGGCTGGCAGGTACTGGTGGGAGGGGGGAATTAAAAATAAAAACTAGTGTGACAGTATGGCTGGCGGTAACAATATGGCTGGTTAGGGCAAGGGTTCCCATTCCCTTTTCCATCAAATTCCACTTTCCATTTTCTGATTATATCAAGTACCACCCAGGTGCTAGTCTGGTAGATACACGCAGGGCCGTATTTGCCACTAGGCACATGTAGGCACGTGCCTAGGGCGGAGCTACAGTGGGGGCGGAAAAAAAAAAAAGAAATTTCATCTGCAAGCAATCAGGCAGCTTCCAGCCATATTCCAAAGCTGGCAATAGCGTTTTTTCACACAAAGCCATCAACACCCACCTCCACAGACAGCAATGAACTAAACATGGCAGGGAAAAGGGGCGGGGCTAGGCCACCAGAGACAAAATGAATGGGAAGCTGATCACAGCGCCCCCTGCCTGCCTCTTTGTGTGTCAGTCTGGCCTCCCTCAGCACGGCCCGGTGAGCAGTCTCAGGCGCTGAAAGTAGGTGGCTGGACTCCAGTTAGCCTTTCCCCCTCCTTTCACCCCTCTCCAAGCTGCTGTGTAGGTGAATGTGCTCAATGTTGAGATCAGCTACACGAAGCTCAGACCAGCAGGGGCTACGACAAGGGGCTACGACAAGCAGCACTAACAGGTACCTTAGCTAAGGGGCAGAGAAGGGGAGTGCAGCACATAGCACAGCTCATGTGCCTCCCAGCCTGCCATGCTTCAGAAAGTAGTACACCAGCCAAGTAAGGCACTTGTATTGATCTTTCATTTAACTGTCTTCATGCCTTTATTTCTTACTCATTTCTTTCCTTCCTCCCTTATTTTTTTTAACTTTCTTCCCTCTTACCCCTTTTTCTTTCCATTCTTCCTCTTCATCTTCTTTATTTTGTTCCATTTTTTTCTTCCCTTTCTTCATTTTCCCCTGGCTCCCTCCCTTTCTTTTGTTCCTCCCCTCCTTCCCTCTCTTTTTTACATTTTTCCCCTCTTTGTTGCATTCCTGTCTTCTTTTTTCCTCTTTCTTTTCCACCTTCGTTCTCCCCTACTGCATTATTTCTCTTTCCTCCAATCCTTTTTTTTTGCTCCTTTGTTCCATTTCTTTTTTCTCTTTCCTCACTACCTCCACTCACATTTGTCCTTTACTTGCTTTCTATGTTTCCTTCCCTATTTTCCCTCCTTCCTTTACTTTTTCCCTTCCTTCCTTCCTTCCTTTTGACCTTCATGTTTTTCTTCCTTATTTCTTTCCTGTCTTTTTTTTTCTTCCTTTACTGCCTTACTTCATGTCTTTTCTTCCCTCCCTTGTCTATTTTCTTTCTTTCTGTCCTCCTTCTTTCCTTTTTTTCTTCTTGCTTTCCTTCCTTTTTTTAGCTCAGTCCTATCTCTTTTCTATGTTATCACCAGAATAGTCAAAATCTGTAGTATGTTAAATAGGCAGTTCAGGACTGGGAACAAAAATACAATATTACTTAACTCTCAGTCAGCAGGCTTGATCTCTTGGCTGCAGCTCTTTAGTTTCAGAACAGAACAGAATTCCTTACCTCACCCGGGATCCAGCGACATGAATGGATGGACAGGGCCACGCACAGAGAGGGGGGAGTCTATGCAGCAGATCCAAGATCCCCCCTCCCTGCATTGCTGTGTCTATTTAGCAATATAAGGCAGTGGGCCTGGATACACGTCTTATGGCTAGTCTGTCTGATATGGCGGAACGCTCCATCAGACTAGACTAGACTAGCCATAGGACATGTATCTACCCCTAACAGTTATGATGTAATCATCCTGACTTGGGATGCTCTTTAAGAACTCTGACATGCACACAAAGCAGTTTCAAAAAGTGATCTAAACTTTATTTGTACAGTATTTACACAGCTTAACCTGGCAGGAAATGGATAAGGAAGTCAGAAGCAGCAGCACAGGGATTTCTTATTAGTCCGGGGCAGCAGTGCTCATCTGAAAGGCTGGATCCATGTCCCTCTCCGTCAGGCATCATGCGCAGCGCTGCTCTCTTGTTGGGCTTCTTTCCGGTCTCCCTCCGACGTGGAGCTAACTCCATTCATGGCAATGCAAAGATGTGACAGAGATACAAGTTGATAAGGGAGTACAATGGAATTGTGAGCTTACAATTTAAAGGGTAAGGATGGAAACATAAGGTTGCAGATTTATTTATTTAAAGTGGACCAAAACCCAGGATTTTGACTATCCTGGGTTTTGATCCTTTTACCCAGGGCGCGCTCAGAGCTGCTGACCTCACACCATCTGAGGCTTCATCTAAGGCCAGCGGCTCCAATCGCACTGGTGGCCGCATCCCCCACTACCCTCTAACATGGAGTGTGCCCGTCCCTTCCATTCACAAATGCCTGGCACAGGCACGCACCCTGCTAGAGGGATAGCGGGAATGCGGCCGAGGATCACGTATACGCCGTTGGACCAGAAAACAAGTTAAGTGTATGGAGCAACCTGGGGGGGTTCACAAAGCCTGATTTTGGATGCCCCGGGGAAGGGAATTGATCGCCTCAGGACTCTTATAGATTAAGTAACTTTAATGTAAGACAAAATAGTGGCCACACAGGTGTGCACTTAAAATGAGAATCTGTGCATGGTTGTATTTCATCTGGGTGGCTTCTATTTACCGAAAGCTCGTTCATTTCACTAGATAAAATTAAAGCATAGCCAGATTGTCCTTCACAGCGCATACCTGAATTGGCACCACCTTATCTTGCGGATCAGCTTTAGAGTACATGTCAGGATCCTTACTGACCCTGGGGTGAGTCAATGTCATTTTACCCATTACAAGAACTTTAATGTAACCATATGTATGTCAAAACACAAGCTAGGTATATAGCAAATCCTAAATGACAATACATACCAAGATTCAGAAACTCCAGGGTACAGCTGCTGGAGGTTAGGGGGCTGCCAACTCACAGAGAGGGTTTCAAGATTGCAGAGGCCTCAGAAAGAAGATGTAATCTGACCCTAAAAAAACAGCACACACCTTTTATTGCATAAGTCATATTTCAGGGTACTGGAATTCAACATTTTTTCAAGCTAAAATAGCTCATTATTTGGCACTTTTGTATTAAAGAGGAACAAAACCCAGGATTTTCACTATCCCAAGTTTTTTTCCGCCTGTCTAGAGCCTCCCGATTTCAAATGCCCCGCTGTGTGTGTCCCCAGATTCACATAAAAAGTGAAAGTCCACTTTCCATGGTATTTTTGAAAGTGTATGCAGTACGTTATGCGTGCCAAAAGGAAATCTTTAAGGTGCTGAGCTTAGCTAGAAATATTTTTATTATGTTTTATGGAAGCAGTTTTTATTTTCTGCAATCTAATAAATATATATAATAAAAAATAATAAAAATTGCTTCCATAGAACACACATTTGCAGACATAATAAAACATACTACTTACTAGATTACTAGATAAGTTCAGCACCTTGAGGACTTCCTTTTGACACACAGAAAGTACTATATACAATTGCATAGAAAGTGGACTTTCCCTTTATATGTGAGCAAGGCTCAAGCCTCTGATGAAGCCCTAAAAGTCTCCAGGGCCTGCTAATAACCTACCTAAGGGGCATTCCAAACCACTGTGGGAAACCCCACACCAGCACATTAATATGCATGACACAGCACACAGAGGTGATTGGACGAGAGCCAGTTCCTGCTCTGTGGGATTGGGGGAAAAAGTTATAATTGAGGGCGATCTGGGGGTTTTCCCATCTCGAATCGGGGCACCCCAGAAAAATGCACCAATCACCATGATAGTAAAAAAAACTAAAAACTTTGCTCCTGTTGGAGATTTCTCCAGTGAATGGTGCGTTACCAAGTTACTGGCACAAGGCAAATGTGGAACCTATTTTTAAAAAAACATGGACATGTGAGGGGAAGTAAGAGAGCAGGATACCCCACTGCAAGGGACAGGATATCTCAAGAGCTACATGTGGCACCCAGACCCCCGCTTTATAGCTCACATGATTTCTTCTAGAGAGGACACCTAAGGAGGTCTAGCCCACTAGCACACCCTTGAAGCCAGTGGGTTCATAGCACTCAGGCCTGGACATTCTCAGCACCATAAATGGGATAAATACATAGGCAGACAAGGAAGTATTCAAATGGTATTGGGAAATCGCGCTCTAAATTCTTATAATTAATTGTATTAATAAAAAGTTTATATTTAAAAAAGAGTCCTCAACGCAAGGAGAAAACCAGAGTGTGTCACCAACACTCCCAATAATAGAAAACAAATAACACACAATCCCCTCGATTCAAAGAGCCAAAGTTAATTGATTTCGTATCGAGAATCGTAAGTTTGGGTGGGTGTTTGTCATTTTTTCTTGTTTTTTTGCCCATTTCGTATTCGCACGATCGTTCGCGCATAGACGTATATGAACATACGCATTTCGTACGAGAATCGTATAATTTGCGTTAGTTCGTGTGTTTTTCCCGTCCAAATCGTATTATTTGCGTCCGATCCTATTTTTTACGTCCTTCACATGGGCTTGCGACCAATTCAGAGAGGTGATTGCTAATTGTTTGGAAGCCCATTAAAGAGCTGCTTTACGAAATGTTTGCCGGCAGCTATTTGGCCTCGGGAGTAGGATGGAGCGGAGCGAGTTTGTGGCACATCAAGGGCTTATGCTTTTTGGCATTGAGTTGATCGAGATGTCTGAGAGCAGATTGCCCCTGCGTCGTCGCATGAACATCGATAGCATGAATGATGTTGAGCTGTTCGAGCTGACCAGGCTTAATCGCGCTTCCCTCCATAAATTATATAGTGAGCTGCGGCCATGGTTAGCCCGCACCACAAGGAAGGGGCATGCAATTTCAGGTATGACCAAGATGCTTGGCTGCCTGCAATTTTTGGCGAACGGCTCGTTCCAGAGGCTGGGTGCCCTCTCCGTGGGGATGTCACAGCCTACGCTGAGCCGCGCACTCTCTAAATTTTTGGAAGGCATGGCTGCCATAACTCAAAAATATATTTATTTTCCTGATGATATGGCAGCCAGAAACGCCATTAAGCTTGGGTTTTATAATGTGGCCGACATGCCCAACGTTATTGGTGCTATTGACTGCACACATGTGGCACTCGTACCTAGGGCAGCCGACGAGTATATATATAGGTATTGAGATTGGTTATTATGTTGGCCAACGTGTCATGTAACCTGTTTTCCTTTGCGGCAGCATATTTGTTTATCCCTCATTTGTGTAGCTGCTTTATCTAGGCTTTTCATTAGTATTTCCCAATAGAGTGCAGACATGTTTTGTGGTTAATTTTTTATTTTGGGTCAAATATCAATTACCCTTTTTGTATGTTTTTGCCTTAAGGAATCGTAAAATGGGACACTCCCTTAATGTCCAGGCCGTGGTTGGTCCGGACATGCGGTTTATGAGTGTCCTTGCCGGCTACCCAGGATCGTCCCACGACTCCTATATCCTCAGGCGATCTGGGTTGTTTCGGAGATTTGAGGCAGGTGAATTTTCGGGGGCATGGCTGCTTGGTAAGTGTGTCCTATTTGTGTGTTATTAAATGTGGCATTAATCTTGTATTTGTTGATATGTTTGTTTTTGAATTCTTTACATAAGCGTCCAACTGCCTTTTTCTTGGGTCATATATTATGAACTTCCCAAAAAAATGCTTGCCTCGCTTTGTCCTTCAGAATGTTTTCCCTTTAGTTAGGATGTCTGTAAGTTCCTTGTCCCTAAATATATTGGTTTGGAGTTTATACCCAAGGATCTTTGACCTTTGGCTCCTTTTGTACTATTGGTCTTTAAATGTCAAAGTGGACTTAAACTGCATACATTGTAGTTTCCAGATAAATGTGGATAGGCCCTCAGCAGCATCCTAATTGTAACATGTCTGAAAACTAAAAATATATGTAAAATCCAAATACCCTTGGGCGTGCAGATGTTTGTTAATTATTTGGTATATTGAAGTGCCATTTTTAATTAGGTAATACATTAGTGGATTTTTTTTTTGGCCTAATGTGCCCTGTTTTGTTTTTTGGCCACTTTACCTTACATCATTATGATATATGTTAAATTTTTGGTGTTTGTTGTGTTGCCTTTTTAATTTTGATTACATTTAATTCTCTGTTTAAGGTGATTCCGGGTACCCACTTCTACCCTGGCTCATGACGCCTGTGCTGCGGCCCCAGGATGCCTCTCAGGAAGCGTACAACCGTGCGCATCGCAAGACCCGGGCTGTTGTGGAGAGGGCCTTTGGGCTGCTGAAGACACGTTTTCGTTGCCTTGACCATACTGGGGGCGCCCTGCAATATGATCCCAAGAAAGTGATCGACATTATCATGGCATGTGCTGTTTTGCACAATTTTGCCATCCTGGAACGTGTCCCACGTTATGTGGACAGCCTGCCCTCTTCAGCCGTCGAGGATGAAGTCGAGAATTTTGTGGGGCCCCCCAGTGAGTCTGGCCAATCTGTTAGAGCCAACCTGATCATGCAGCATTTTACTTAACTTTTTTCCCTGTCTCAACATTCTGTGTGTCTGTGTTATCCTTTTTGTTACATATGTTGTTTTGCCGTAATGTGGCATTACCTCAAAGTAAAACATTTAGACCTTAATTGTTGCCTAATGTATTTCATGTAGTTTCCTTAGCTTTAGCTTTGCATTGTTACACCTCTTCAAACAAAAATTATCTGGTTTAGCCCAAGCTGTTTAAAATGTGTTCCCACTAAAAACGCCACAAGTATTGTAAGTGAATTTTTTTTTTTACTTAGAAAAGGAAAAATTATAGTGCTTAACAGAAAACATTCCACATACATCTGTGGTTACAAATGGATAACATTACCAAAAAAACATCGAGCACATCTACACCTGGAAGTGAGTGGCACAACCAAACAAGGACACCCAGTCCAAAGGCCAGCCTAGTCCAGTCATTAATATTGCCTGTGCCCAGGGATATTTGGGCATGGCCATAATGTCACACAAACATGTCTGCAAACAGGAGGAGCACCAACCAAATACATATTTAAAGCCATAAGTGGCCAGATACCCTCCACATAGACCTATGGCATTGGCTAGTGGCCTTAAGCATTACTCTAAGGAGCTATATGGGAGCAAATACAAAACACAACCTGCATGAGCAACACAAAATGGATTGTTTGAAACCTCAAAGGACAAGTAAATACAGTGGGGGTTAAGAGAAAAGATGTCCCACACACCCATGGCTTAATAGGGTGGCTGCCCATAATACCCAGGTGGAGGTCCAGGTGGAGGTCCATGTGAATGGGACCTAGCCTGGGCCATGGCAGCATTGTGAATTTGAAACTGCTCCACAATGTTTCTCTGCATATTGGTCATCTCAGCCATGGCTGACTGGATGCCATTACTTGCATTGTCCACGTTGCTGTTGAGGGTACGCAACTCCGCGAGGATGCCCTGTAGACTGGTATGGATGTTGACCATGTCGGCATGCCTTTGCTCACGCTCTGTAACGAGCTGGGCATCATAAGAGTCCCTTTGTTGGGTCCATAATTGAAGCAGGGCACTCTGCCTCCCCTGGGAAATTGTGGGGCGGCGTAATGGAGTCCGCCGCACAATTACCCTGGCTCTTGGGCGTGCCCTGCCGCGTGGTGTCGTACCCTCAACAGCAACAGGCCTGCTTTGCAAATCCTCAGCAGCAGAGTGAACACTGGGGACTGTAGTGTCAGTCTCCCCATGTGCATGCACAATGGATGGAGATTCACTCTGCTGCTGAGGATTGGCCAGAGAAACATTATGGAGCAGTTCCAAATTGGGACCCAGGGGGAGGTCATCCGACGTGCCCTGCATGGAGACATCATCATCTTCCTCCATGTCCTGGATCTCTTCCATGAGTGTGCGGGTCTGTAGGGACATATAAAAAAAAAAGTGTAAGTTGGCGTCCAAATTTGGGATTCCAACAGTTTAACACATTCTTAAGCACTTGGTAGTATTTATGGTACTAAATTAACTTACCGGAAATCTCTGATCTGGGCTCCTATGCTGTACGGACCTGGTAGGCATAACCAAACTGGGGGGTGAGTTTACTCTTGCTGAGGGATCATGCTGGGCTGAAGAAGAGAAAAACAAACCACGTAAACACACACATAACCATTTTTGGGATAGGTAATCAAATTTAGCTCTATTTGTAATATTATTCAACTCTAGAGCAATGGGGACCTTTGTTCAAAGACACGCAAGTTTACATAGGTGCAATGGCTCGCAAAAACTGCTAACTGACCTCAGTTCGAAGTCAGGAAGTGTACCCAGTCAGCATACAACTTTCAACGCACATTTTGGGATTTAGCCTACCATTCGCTAGGTCCGGGGTACTCAAACAATTGTTGGAAAGGCCCATTTCAAGGTATGTGGTGAGAGGTGAATGTCTGGCCATGGTGCTGACGCAGGGGGTGTCTAGTTAGAAATAAACACACTGGTGGAGGGGCTGGAGATTTCAAAGTGCCAACTAATAAAGGCTGCTTGCCCTTGCTGGGCTGGATGGGGCAGAGCTGAGGGGACAGGGATTGGATGGCTAAAGGGGGGAGTTAACGTATTGATGGTGATGGGATGGATGGAGCAAATCTGTTACAAATGTATGGGGCTTATGTGGGGGGGGGGCATGGGGGGACTGTGGCAGATGGGCCAGAGCAGGGGCAGCGGGACACGATTGTGCCCAGAGAAAGTTTAATCCAAGTTACTGTGTACCTTGCAATGCCACTTCCTGTGCAGTACTTCATATTGCAATGCTATGTTTCAGGGAGCCATCACATTGGGCAGGAGAACAACCACTACATCGCCGATCAAGGGGGCAGCTCTGAGCACGTCAACACAGAAGTAACTGAGTGCAGGGCTGTCTGGGCAGGGGTCCTGGAATCTGGTGCCAAGGTCCGCATTGGGACCCCGGGCCGCCAATTGAGTCTCGCTGCTCTAGGTCAGATATGTTTGGGGGTGGCTAATTAAATTGTTAACTCAAACACAACTCACACAACCAAAAGGCAACCCATACATAATGATGTGTGTTTTGTGATTGATTCCAAATATATCACTTTTCTTGAGAAACTTCATGACTTTAACAATCCAATTGGACATTTGATCTTTGCCATAATGGCTGTGGGCCTAAATGTGTGATTCCCAGGGACCAAAAGAGGACACAAACAGGCACAGTAGTGCGAGGCCAAGCAAGGCAAACCATAGGGGCATCCCGTTATCTTGTTACTAGTGAACTGTAGATTATTTAGCAAACAGGCAAACATGCAGATTTAAGAGTACTCACCGTGGGTACGGGTCGGTGAGTCTGTGTCCCTTAGACCAGCATGTCCACCGACCGCGACCGGATGGAGAAGTCCAAGCACAATCTCCTCAGCAGGGGTAAACTCCAATTTAGATGGAAAGCCACCTCCAGTTTTCATGCTGAAAAGAGAAAATCGTTTGGTACTCAGAAAAGGTGCATACAGTACATGCAAAACATTATATTTAGCGAAAACATTTATTTACCTGTAATTATGCCTTTTAATTTCTTTTTGCCGTACAGCATACTTCAGATCAGAGATTTTCTTCTGAATTTGGGACACATCTTTCCTCTCTTCCCCCGCTGCATTTACTTGTCGGAGGATGGTTTCAAACAATTCCATCTTGTGCTGCTTTGTGGTGTGTTTGGATTTGCTCCCATAGAGCTCGTCATAGTATAATGTAAGGCCACTAGCCAATGCCATATTTTGGTCATGGGAGAATCTCCCACTCAACTGGCCGCGGCGCAATGTGCGGCCAGATGGTTGGCTTGGCTGCTCCTCCATGTGTGCAGACACATGTGGTGACATTATGGCCTGGGGCTGGGTAGGGGAATGGCCGGATTGTTGGCTTCCCAATGACTGGACTGGACTGGCCAAGGGACTGGGTGTTCTTGCGTGGCTAGCCACCGAACTTCCAGGTGTAGATGTGGTCATGGTTGCAATTCTGGGCCCTCTTGGGGGGCTATGTTCCCGGCTGGTGCCAGGTCGGGGGCTCTGTTCCCGGCTGGTGCCAGGTCGGGGGCTTCTGGCCCTGGATGGGGTTCTTCGGGCCCTGTAGGGGCTTCTGGCCCTGGATGGGGTTCTTCGGGCCCTGTAGGGGCTTCTGGCCCTGGATGGGGTTCTTCGGGCCCTGTAGGGGCTTCTGGCCCTGGATGGGGTTCTGCGGCCTCTGGCTGGGCTTCTGGCCCTGGATGGGGTTCTGCGGCCTCTGGCTGGGCTTCGGGCCCTGGATGGGGTTCGGCGGCCTCTGGCTGGGCTTCGGGCCCTGGATGGGGTTCGGCGGCCTCTGGCTGGGCTTCGGGCCCTGGATGGGGTTCGGCGGCCTCTGGCTGGGCTTCTGGCCCTGGATGGGGTTCGGCGGCCTCTGGCTGGGCTTCTGGCCCTGGATGGGGTTCGGCGGCCTCTGGCTGGGCTTCTGGCCCTGGATGGGGTTCGGCGGCCTCTGGCTGGGCTTCTGGCCCTGGATGGGGTTCGGCGGCCTCTGGCTGGGCTTCTGGCCCTGGATGGGGTTCGGCGGCCTCTGGCTGGGCTTCTGGCCCTGGATGGGGTTCGGCGGCCTCTGGCTGGGCTTCTGGCCCTGGATGGGGTTCGGCGGCCTCTGGCTGGGCTTCGGGCCCTGGATGGGGTTCGGGCCCTGCTGCGGGGCCTGGGTTGCCGAACTGCCCTACTTGAAGCCATGGCCGGTGTGGGCTCCCTTGTGCTGCCTCTTCTGGGGGCAGAGGTGGTGGGTGCTGCAGTTGGCTGCTTTTTGGCTGCAGGGGCACGGGGCTTGGGGCCCCTTTTTTGGGTTCCTGAGGGTCCAGGGTCCCTTGGTGGGGCCGAGGTGGTAGTCTTGCCTCTCAGCTTTCTCCTACCTTGCTGGGACCTTGTTGTTGGGCCCTCCGCGGTCTTGCTTTGCTGGGGTCGCTTGCTCATAGGCTTTTTAGGTGCCATCTTACACAAATGCTCAAAGAGAATGAGCTTTGGGTGCAGGGACCTTTAAATAATGAGCCCAGCGTGTGACGCCTATGCGCACGACTACGCGCTCGTACGAACGTACGTTCGAGCGGAACCAGGAAACCGCTGGGGTTTCACTTATCTGCTGCCTTGAAGAAGCATAAAGATGGCGCCCACTATCTTCACCCGTCAACAGGAAGAGATCCTCATGCTGGTAAGTGGCTGCCTGTGCATTTTAATCTAATAGTCAATGATGGCCTAAATGTAAATGATGCGTTTGGAACTAGTTTGGGGTCTCTTAATGTTTAATCACTGGCTCCTCACACTTCATCCTCAAGGGCCGAGCCTGGCCACGTTTTCACCTGTCTATGCTGATGTCCTAATTCGGCCAATTGCTCCGGCTTAGCAACAGTTAATTAACCTGTGGAGTAGCGGGGCGAGCTGGCAAACCTGGCCTGTCTCGGACCTTGATGCGGATGTTTGAGGAACACTGTTTTCCTAAGCCATAAAAACACAACGGGAAGCCACACACGTGGTCCAAAAGCCTAAGCATTAGCCTACATCTTGGATGTTTAAACCATCCTAACATGCCATAGATGCAGGTGGGCTGATTCTTGATGTTGGCTATTATCTGTATGTACATGGTGTGTGATACATATAACATAAGACCAGACTCTCATTCACAGTCAACGTCCTCTTTAAGGCACTCCCCAAAAATGGCTGCCACTAGAAATGTGTGTGTTAATGACATGAAATTCTCAACTTGTGATGCAACACATATGTGTGTGTGTGTAAAAAAGTAAAATCTCTGTGTCCATTATGTTTTTCAGATCATGCTTCAGCGCCGGTATGACTTCGCGCCCAATGTGTGCGAGAAAAGGGACATCGCCCGGGAGATCATCGCGGAGATCCACCGTGTGACTAGCACCACCTTCACTCACACCCAGATAATGCAGCATTGGTCGGACCTGAAACGTCTGCACATGCCCCGGGTGCGGAGGTTTTTTGGAATCCATTTTCCAAGTAAGTACAAAGCAATTGCATGGTATATGTTCCAAATGTATAAGTTATGCCTTTATTTATAATGACTTTTCTTTGGTAGTGTTGGAAATGGATTTCAGAATTCGCCGCACCCGGAGGCGTACAGGCCGACCAGTGCTGCATGAGTCTGCATCTGTGAGTGAAGGTGGTGGATCTCCCGGGCGACGGACCTACCCCTCCTCTGTGGCCTCCTCAGACCAGCCCCTGGACCTTACCACAGAGGAGGGGCCAAACCGCGTGGGCGTGGAGTCATACCTGGCCAGGCATGGGGAAGGCTCTGGTATGTCACTCTTCATGTATAGGCACAAAGATATACATGGCAGGCCAAAAACTAAGTTATCCTTTATTATGTATTTGTAGAAGCTTCTGGTGCGGGTGAAATAGTGGAGGAGGAGGCAGCAGAGATGCTGGAAGTCGATCCTGGCGAAGGTGAGTGATGTCAGCCACACTGGGAGCCAGATATGTTGGGAATAGTGACTCTCTACAAGTACTAACCAAATGTCACATGTTTCTCCAGGGACTTCTTCACAGCAGAGCCAGGACCAAGGGCAGCCTGTTGGCCCCAACCAGCCATCTGTCGGCCACCAACTCCGTAAGTCTCCATGCCATTATTCATATTAATGTTTGGTTAGCTAATAACACACACATAACTAAAGGCGTAGCCAATGTGTAGTTCACACTTTCATGTGGGCACTTCGTTAGCTTAAAGAGGACCCTAACTTGTATTAAGAACCAAAGAATTAGCCATCACACTGTACCTACAGATTCGAAACATGGAAAAACACCCTTCACCCATCTAATGCATGTTATTAGACTGAACCAAACCAATATTGCGGAATATGGAATGCGCAATATTTACAGGCAGCATGGGATACAGATTGAAAAAAGGAAGGTGCTGCCATGCATTGTGTGAGTGATGACCTTTCCCTCAACCCAGCTATGCTCTGGATTCCCAACGCACCACTGTAACCTACTCCCCTGTACTTTATCCAACTCTCCACTCCTCATTAAGTGTTATGCTTCAGAGTCCAGATGGCGGCGCTGTAATCCAAAAAAAACCCAAATTTACTTTGATCTGGTGCAGAATCATTTGGGAATAGTTAGTGGTTTTCATTAAATAATGTTCAAGGTCCGGTTTAAGGAGTTTAAAGACTTACCTGTGGGAAATGCATTAACTGTATCCCTTGGAAGAATGACATATGTCATGCATTTACATGTATTTGATTAACCCCAAATCTATTTCCAGCATACAAACCGGTCTGGGACTCCTATTTATGTTTCTTTCTCTATTGGTTACAGGGATGATCCCCAAAACTTTGGCGGAGAAAAAAAAAAGAATGAAGGAGTTGGTGGCCGAGCTGCTGGCCATACAGGCGACGTTGGGGCCAACAGATGAAGAAGACGAGGAGGATTAGTGCCCTTGGTCCTGGCTACTTTGGTTCAATGTTTTACCAACTTTGTTGGAGTTTTAAAGTTTTTAAAGTTTTGCCTTTTTAAAAAAAACAAAAATATTTTAATCTGTTTTTAAGGCAAGCCACACAAAATTTTGTCTTTAAAAAAACAAAATATGTTTGTATTTAAAAAAAAAAAAGTTTGTATTTTAAAAAAAAAAAAAAAAAAAAAAAGGGGTTTGCAAACAAACACCCCAATAAAAACTAAAAATTTCCCTAAAAAAATATCCCAAATCACCCCAAAAATTTAAAATAAATTATCTTTTAATACTTCATAAATGTGTCTTTTCTAATATGCGCAAACACAAACAATTACACAAACCAGAAAAAAAACGGTTAGAAACATATAGACATATGTACATTATGTGGTTTTGGTAAGTTTTAGGGTCGTCAACATGAAGAAGGATGCAAGCGCCAAGGGGTTTAGGTAAGTTTTAGGGACCGAAAAATTAAGTTGGATGCAGCCGCTAAGGGGTTTGGGTAAGTTTTAGGGACCGAGAAATGAAGTTGGATGCAGCCGCTAAGGGGTTTGGGTAAGTTTTAGGGACCGAAAAATGAAGTTGGATGCAAGCGCTAAGGGGTTTAGGTAAGTTTTAGGGACCGAGAAATGAAGTTGGATGCAGCCGCTAAGGGGTTTGGGTAAGTTTTAGGGACCGAGAAATGAAGTTGGATGCAGCCGCTAAGGGGTTTGGGTAAGTTTTAGGGACCGAAAAATGAAGTTGGATGCAAGCGCTAAGGGGTTTAGGTAAGTTTTAGGGACCGAGAAATGAAGTTGGATGCAGCCGCTAAGGGGTTTGGGTAAGTTTTAGGGACCGAGAAATGAAGTTGGATGCAAGCGCTAAGAGGTTTAGGTAAGTTTCTGGTTGAGGGTGCGCATGCGCAAGATCTTATAAACATACGAACGCACGAATCTAAGAGGCCAAAAACCAATGAAAGCCAGAGGCAAACGCAAGTAATTGGAAGAGGTTGACGATGGAAGCAGCCGAAAAAACAGGCTGCCGCCGCAACAGGTGAGCACATGAACGTGATTTTTACGATTGCCAACTGACTGAGGCAAGTTCGGGAGATATCATACGAACGGACGTATATTTTAGGATAGAAACGTATTTGCTTATTGAATCACTCGCAAGTTCATACGAACGCACGAGCGGACGTGAAAAATAGGATGATCGTGAGCCAAATCCAAGCTGTTACATGTTTCTTTGAATCAACCCAAATGTGTATAAAATCTCCGCGGGACAGTTCAGATGTATCTTTTGCAAATAGCAACTCGGGCCTTGTTTACCCGAAAAACCCACTGTTATTTTTAGGAAGCCACCTACTCTATCTACACACTTAGTTAAAAGTGATATACCACCTAAAAACAAAAATAGCAACAGTCTCAACAAACATCTAATTGGATTTTATCCATGTAAAAAATGTGCAGGATGCAAGAATTGTATAAATAATAGTAAATGTATTAAAAAATTTAGTTCAAATAATACCAAAAAAGAATTTAATATAAAAATTTTTTTTACATGTGCAAGCAAAAATGTTGTTTATTTATTAGAATATCCTTGCGCTCTACAATATGTAGGCCGCACAGGCAGGGATTTTAAAACAAGGTTAAGAGAACACATTTACAACATTAAAAGGAAGTATAAGTTACATAGTGTCTCTTTACATTTTAAAAAAATGCATAACAGCAATCCAAATGAATTAAAATATTGTATAATAGACCAGATAAATTTGAATATCAAAGGAGGGGATATAATTAGAGAGCTATCAAAGCTGGAATCTAAGTGGATTTTTACTTTGGACACAATGCAACCTATCGGTCTAAATATCGAATTCGATATTAATTGTTTTATTTGAATATCGATAGTCATATAAGTTTATATTTTTTATTTTTATTTAGTATATTATAGATGTTTAATAATACTGACGTATTTGTATCATAGTTGTGGATAGGAATAATTAATTAATAGTTTATAATGATATTACTGGTTATGTAAATTGTCGCACTGATAATATCTTAGTTCAATAATAAATATGTAAATTATAATCTATATTAAATAGTAAAAAATAACTAAGAAATACATCTAATATAACTGTTTAAAAACTCATAATTACCATATAGATACCGCAGAATTAGAAATGAGGATATTATTCTATATAATAAATTAATTCTTTCTGAAGAATTGATGATTTGTACTATAATATTATCAGTACCACAAAAGATAAGATTTTGAACAAGGACCCAGATAATATTGAGTTCTATCCCGCTAGGACTATCGAAATGTTCTATTTTAAATTCTTTTATTATAATGGCCATTGCTATCTGCTCCTATAGGGAGTGAAATAGTTAACTAGCTTCCAATATGAAGCTTCCAATACGAAGCTATATAAGTACTATCTGATTAGTGCTCCGTGCGCCTGTGAACAAGTCCCTAAGTGACGAAACGCATTGGGCGGAGCCTATTCTAGTCACGTGACCCCCGAACAGAGCCGACGCCAGCCGAGCCCAAAGGCCTAGGCTTCGGTAACGTATGCGGTGCGGCGTCTGAGAACGGTCTGATAAATTTACTGGCGGAGTAGAAGCTAGTTTATTTGGATTCTTACCCTGAAACTATTTTAATCAATGCTCATATTTGTTTACAATCTGGTAAGCACCTTTTAGCTGGTCTGCGCACAAGAATTTTATACAGAGTTACGCTATGTGCGGTTGTTTGTGTTTTTTATTACATGTTCAAAATAAATGAGGAATTAATTATACTGATCCAGTCTTAATGAATATATGAAAGAAAAGGAATCAATCACTAAATATAGAGCTAATTATCCACTGGGTTATTTGGAAAATATTTGAAAAAGGAAGCAATTGTTTATACACAGAAAAACGCTGTCTGGCCATTGGCTATCTGGTACGTGTTGAGTGCAGCAGGTGGTGGATACACTTGAAAGCATTTGTTTTGCTACTCATGTGGTGATTTGATTCATAAAGAAATATATTGCTATTTGCACAAGATACATCTGAACTGTCCCGCGGAGATTTTATACACATTGTGTGTTATTTGTTTTCTATTATAGACAAGGAAGTATGCTGACTTACCTGTCTTGTTAGCTTCCAGTGTCACACTTGGCTTCCCAGCCTCTCAGCAATGTCTGGGTCTTGATTGCGCAGTTTAAAATGGATCTCCACTCAAAAAGGACTGAAGGGCTATTGACTTGCCCACCCTAGGTTAAAAAAGTAAATCTAAGTATATAGCACTGGGTCTGTGCTCCCACACCACATGATTGGCAATGGGGACGAGCAGAACAAATACAACAAATAAAAGACCTGTGAAGACACATTGACCAGGTGCGTCCACCTTTTTTGCCTGCTTTCTGGCTTCCTATTGATTATTACTCAGTGAGATGCCCTGTAAACTGGTCTCCCAGGTTGACATCTCTAAGCACGGCCACTTTGCAGGTATCTGCCCCCACCCAATTCTTTCACAAACCTTTAGTCACCATCTTGCCTCTTTAATGGCTTTCCGGGCAGTGGCGTAATTAAATGTGATGGGGCCCTGGTGCAAACATATGGGGCCCTTTCACGGCTCATACTGTAATTTTTTCCTGCCTCTTAACTCATTTGGATTCAGCTAGACACCTAAAGACTGAAACAGCAAAGACAAATGCGGTTTCCTTTATCTAAATGATGCCAAGTGAGCACAAATATGATAAATAAGGAGGAGCAACAATCATGGGGCTCCTCTGATCTTCTAAGCCCTGGTGCAGTCACACCCCCTGTAGCACCTCAAGTTATGCCCCTGTTTTCGGGTCTCACAACTCCCCCACCTGACCCTGATAAATCCGCCATTGCTCTGCTTCATATAGCTGCTGGCGTTCAAGAGCTGTGACTGCTCACAGCAACTTATACAGCATGCAACCTACAGTGCTATCTGCTGGCCTCTGATAGGCTTACAGGCAGCAGGCTGAATGCAGGCTGTGGCTGCCTGTCGCTATGGAAACGTTGTTGGCAGAGATTTACCAGCTGCTCCTTCTCTCAGGTATTGGGGAAATGTGTTATTTAATTATAAATGTCCTATCAGAGCTGGCGGGAGGGATGAGGGGCATTTTTATTATACCCCAACCATTTCCAGGTGTGATTTAGTAGTTTACACTAACCGCTATCACCCAATCTGACCCCATGACAAGGCCACACATGTAGCAATTCCAATACACAAATAATAATTATTTTAAGTAAATGCACAAATATGCCAATATTTTCCTGGAAAAACTCCAAACTCACCTGTTGACGTTTCTTTTCTTTGATTTGATCGTATTTGGTTCACTTCATCGATGTAGCAGATGTCACGGTTAGAGATGAGCGAACTTTTGAAAAATTCGATTCGACTGATTCGCCGAATTTTCCGACAAAAATCGTTTCGACCCGAATAAATTCGCGACGAATCGCTATTAAAAACGGCTATTTCTGAGCCTCCTAGAGCCTCAATAGGGTTGTAAACCATTCAGCCTTGCTGTAACACGCACAGGATGCGTGCTGGGTTAGTTAAATAATACTTTGAAGAAATATCACATGCAGATCAGAGGCATCGCTAATAGAATCGCAGAGCGGCACAATTGCAGAGAGTTGAAGTGGCATCACTATGAGGGGCAGAAGGAGCCCAAATATACACTGGAGTTGGCCTCAGGAGCCCAAAAATTGGATGAATCACACCCTGGAGTTGGCAGAAGTTGGCAGCAGCAGCAGCAGGAGCCCAAATATACACTGGAGTTGGCTTCAGGAGCCCAAAAATTGGATGAATCACACCCTGGAGTTGGCAGGAGTTGGCAGCAGCAGCAGCAGGAGCCCAAATATACACTGGAGTTGGCTTCAGGAGCCCAAAAATTGGATGAATCACACCCTGGAGTTGGCAGCAGCAGCAGCAGGAGCCCAAATATACACTGGAGTTGGCTTCAGGAGCCCAAAAATTGGATGAATCACACCCTGGAGTTGGCAGGAGTTGACAGCAGCAGCAGCAGGAGCCCAAATATACACTGGAGTTGGCTTCAGGAGCCCAAAAATTGGATGAATCACACCCTGGAGTTGGCAGGAGTTGACAGCAGCAGCAGCAGGAGCCCAAATATACACTGGAGTTGGCTTCAGGAGCCCAAAAATTGGATGAATCACACCCTGGAGTTGGCAGGAGTTGACAGCAGCAGCAGCAGGAGCCCAAATATACACTGGAGTTGGCTTCAGGAGCCCAAAAATTGGATGAATCACACCCTGGAGTTGGCAGAAGTTGGCAGCAGCAGCAGCAGGAGCCCAAATATACACTGGAGTTGGCTTCAGGAGCCCAAAAATTGGATGAATCACACCCTGGAGTTGGCAGAAGTTGGCAGCAGCAGCAGCAGGAGCCCAAATATACACTGGAGTTGGCTTCAGGAGCCCAAAAATTGGATGAATCACACCCTGGAGTTGGCAGGAGTTGACAGCAGCAGCAGCAGGAGCCCAAATATACACTGGAGTTGGCTTCAGGAGCCCAAAAATTGGATGAATCACACCCTGGAGTTGGCAGAAGTTGGCAGCAGCAGCAGCAGGAGCCCAAATATACACTGGAGTTGGCTTCAGGAGCCCAAAAATTGGATGAATCACACCCTGGAGTTGGCAGAAGTTGGCAGCAGCAGCAGCAGGAGCCCAAATATACACTGGAGTTGGCTTCAGGAGCCCAAAAATTGGATGAATCACACCCTGGAGTTGGCAGGAGTTGACAGCAGCAGCAGCAGGAGCCCAAATATACACTGGAGTTGGCTTCAGGAGCCCAAAAATTGGATGAATCACACCCTGGAGTTGGCAGGAGTTGACAGCAGCAGCAGCAGGAGCCCAAATATACACTGGAGTTGGCTTCAGGAGCCTAAAAATTGGATGAATCACACCCTGGAGTTGGCAGGAGTTGACAGCAGCAGCAGCAGGAGCCCAAATATACACTGGAGTTGGCTTCAGGAGCCCAAAAATTGGATGAATCACACCCTGGAGTTGGCAGAAGTTGGCAGCAGCAGCAGCAGGAGCCCAAATATACACTGGAGTTGGCTTCAGGAGCCCAAAAATTGGATGAATCACACCCTGGAGTTGGCAGGAGTTGACAGCAGCAGCAGCAGGAGCCCAAATATACACTGGAGTTGGCTTCAGGAGCCCAAAAATTGGATGAATCACACCCTGGAGTTGGCAGAAGTTGGCAGCAGCAGCAGCAGGAGCCCAAATATACACTGGAGTTGGCTTCAGGAGCCCAAAAATTGGATGAATCACACCCTGGAGTTGGCAGAAGTTGGCAGCAGCAGCAGCAGGAGCCCAAATATACACTGGAGTTGGCTTCAGGAGCCCAAAAATTGGATGAATCACACCCTGGAGTTGGCAGGAGTTGACAGTAGCAGCAGCAGGAGCCCAAATATACACTGGAGTTGGCTTCAGGAGCCCAAAAATTGGATGAATCACACCCTGGAGTTGGCAGAAGTTGGCAGCAGCAGCAGCAGGAGCCCAAATATACACTGGAGTTGGCTTCAGGAGCCCAAAAATTGGATGAATCACACCCTGGAGTTGGCAGGAGTTGACAGCAGCAGCAGCAGGAGCCCAAATATACACTGGAGTTGGCTTCAGGAGCCCAAAAATTGGATGAATCACACCCTGGAGTTGGCAGAAGTTGGCAGCAGCAGGAGCCCAAATATACACTGGAGTTGGCTTCAGGAGCCCAAAAATTGGATGAATCACACCCTGGAGTTGGCAGAAGTTGGCAGCAGCAGCAGCAGGAGCCCAAATATACACTGGAGTTGGCTTCAGGAGCCCAAAAATTGGATGAATCACAGCCTGGAGTTGGCAGGAGTTGACAGTAGCAGCAGCAGGAGCCCAAATATACACTGGAGTTGGCTTCAGGAGCCCAAAAATTGGATGAATCACACCCTGGAGTTGGCAGGAGTTGACAGTAGCAGCAGCAGGAGCCCAAAAAATGGCCTAAAGACATAAATATGTTTTGCACCATTTGGAAAGTGTAAAACGTGGCACCATGCTGAATCTAGTCGCATGCATCAGGCATTGGTGGGTGGAAATCCTGGCTGATCCATCCCTGATTCATTTTGACAAAGGTGAGTCTCTCCACATTTTTAGTTGACAGACGAGTTCTCCTCGCCGTAACTATGGCCCCCGCCGCACTAAACACCCGCTCAGATGGCACGCTACTTGCCGGGCAGGACAGCTTTTCCAGGGCAAACTCTGCTAGTTGCGGCCACAAATCAAGTTTGGCTGCCCAGAAGTCCAGCGGATCCTCAAGGTGTGTTGGCATGGTCATGTCAAAGTATGACATGACCTGCTGGTTCAGGTCCTGCTCCAGGTCTTCCTGCTGCTCATGAGTAGCCTCACTATGCGGGTGTAGAAAGCTACTCATTAGCGACTGAAGACTGAGGCTGCTGCTGCTGATGGAGCTTCTGCTGCTGCTGCTGCCAACCCCCCCAGCGGCCATGGCAGTGGAAGGTGAGCGCAGAGGTCCCCTCGAGTCAGACCTGCGAGAGTATGGACCATGGCGCAGATAGGCATCGGCCAACTGCCTACGTAGAATGTCTTTGTAGTAGTTGAGTTTGTCCTCCCTCTCGGTGGGTTTAAAAAATGCCCCCATTTTGTGCCGGAAGCGAGGGTCCAATAAGGTGGACAGCCAGAAGTCATCCCGCCGACAGATGGAAACAATTCTGGGGTCACTACGCAAGCACGTGAGCATGCTTCGTGCCATTTGCGCAAGTGACTCGGATGGACTACCTGTCTCCATCTCCACTGCATACTGCCACGGTGTGCCCGGGTCCTCTGTCTCTCCTTCCTCAAAAACCTCTAGCTCCTCTGGCTGCTCCTGCTCCTCCTCTCCTGTCCGCTGACTAGATAAACCAGCCATTTCGCCAAGCCTAAACTGTGTTTCGCTGGGCAACTCCTCCTCCTCCTCTTCCTCCTCCTCCTCCTCCAGTTCAGCTCCAAGGGGGTTCATGTGGCCGTAAGATGTAAACGCCATGTCTCCAGTGCCCTGACCAGCCATGGTTTCCAACATGTGCTGCAGTACATGAAGCAGTGGAATCACGTCGTTCATCCCGTAATCCTGCCGACTGACAAATAAAGTGGCTTCCTCAAAGGGCCTGAGCAAACGGCAGGTGTCACGTATGAGCTGCCACTGGTTGACATTGAAGTTACACAGGGGAGTCCCCCTATCTGCTTGGATCATCAGGAAATCCGTGATGGCTTTTCTCTGTTCATATAATCGGTCCAACATGTGAAGGGTGGAATTCCAACGGGTGGAAACATCGCAAATCAGACTATGTTGGGGGATACCATTCTGACGCTGTAGCTCAAGAAGGGTGTGTTTGGCAGTGTAGGAGTGGCTGAAGTGCATGCAAAGTTTCCGTGAAGTTGTTAGGATGTCCTGCAGATGGGGGGAACACTTCAGAAACCGCTTGACAACCAGATTGAAGACGTGAGCCATGCAGGGGGCATGGGTCAGGCTTCCTTGGCGCAGCGCAGACAAAATGTTCTTCCCATTGTCGGTAACCATGATTCCCATTTTAAGTTTTCTCGGAGTAAGCCATGTTTGGATTTCCTGATGAATACATTTAAGCAGTTCCTCCCCTGTGTGACTCCGTTCGCCAAGACAAACCATGTGAAGCACTGCGTGACACCTCCGTGCCCTGCACACATGGTAGACTGGAGGGGCACTGAGACTTGAGCCTACAGTGGAGGGTGAGGAGATGGCGGAGGATGAGGAGGCCGAGTCGCACGGTGTCACAGGCCCAATGGGCAGAGAGCGCGGAGGCCGAAGCGGCGTGACCTGTCCAAGTTGCTGCTGCAAAGGGACCACATTCACCCAGTGGGCCGTAAACGACATGTACTGCCCCTGACCGTAGTTACAGCTCCAGATGTCGGCGCTGCCATGTATTTTGCTACACACCGACAGGCTCAAGGACTGGCCCACCTTCTGTTCAACAAAAGTGTGCAGCGCTGGTACTGCCTTCTTGGCAAAGAAATGACGGCTTGGGACTCTCCACCTCGGCTCGGCACAAGCCATCAGTTCTCTGAAAGGTGCAGATTCCACCACCTGAAAAGGGAGCGACTGCAGCACCAGCAACTTGGACAGGAGCACATTCAGCTTCTGCGCCGTAGGATGAGTGGGCGCATACTGCTGTCTCTTGGACATGGCTTCGCTGATGGATTGCTGGCGGGATGCATGACTTGGAGGAGGAGGAGGAGGAGCAGGAGCGACAGAGGATGGGTATGACGCACAGCTGCCTTCGGCTGAGGTGCTGGAGCCTTGGCTGGCAGAAATTGGGAGCTCACTTGGTGAGGAAGCAGACTGGACCACCCCTTGGGAGCCTCGGTTCTCCCAGGTCGTTTTATGGTGACGCATCATATGTTGACGCAGGGCCGTGGTGCCAACATTTGGACCCTGGCCACGCTTCACCTTTTGCCTACATATCTTGCATGTGGCCATGTTACCCTCCTGCGGATGCCTCAGGAAAAACTGCCACACTGCCGAGTAGCTACTTTTCCCACCCCCTGGCCTCACTGATTCACTGCTGCTGTTGCCAACTCCAGGAACCCCTGCTCCACTACCTCCCGATAAGGTAGACTGCCGCACAGCAGGTGCTCTACCCCGGCCCCGGCCCCGGCCGGCTCCAGCCTTTGGAATTGTGCCCCCATGCTGACTGCTACCACTTTGCTGCCTCAGCTGCTGACTCCGGGGCAACCTGCACCCCTCTTCTCCTGATGATGACGATGAAGCCCCTTCATCACCCGGCTCCCAAGTGCGATCGGCTTCATCGTCATCATCATCATCATCACCGGGTTGTGGCTGTACGTCACTGATGTTCGTGGATTCGTCAACAGTGTCTGGCGCAGGAGCTGGAACGCTCGCAGCACCCACGACACTGTCCACATCACTATTTGTCTGCCTAGCTAAAGAAGCCACCTCCATTTCTTGGCTGGGCAGTAGCTGCTGACTGTCCTCTATCTGATGGTCCTCCTCACTAAAGAGTGGAGCTGAACCCAAAGCATAGGATACGTCGCTGGGGGAGGGAACGGCGTAGGCCAGAGGCAATGGGAGGACAGGGACTGCTCTCGGGGCATGCCAACTCAGGGTTGTGTCAGAGGAACCTACCGACCCTAGACTGGGGGTCTCAGACGTAAGTTGTGATGATGTTGTTGATGAGCGCGTCAACCAATCTACCACGGCAGATGCGTTACTGGTGGAGACCCGACCGCTAGCAGATACTGGCAGATTAGGTCTCTCAGCGTGACTCCTGCTGCTACTGGCCCCCAGTCTGATGCGAGCTCTTCCTGCGGAATCTTGGCCTCTGCCACTCCTCTTTTCACTTCCAGGCACTTGTCTGCCCGACATAGTCTAACTGGCGTGGTAGTAGGTGATATTTAAAAAAACCCCGGGCAGCGGTGGGTCTATATGAAACAGAATATAATGCACACCAAAAGTGAGCAGTAACACTCAGCCTCCAACAGGCCTGCTTAGTGTAAATAAGAGAGCTGCTTAGTGTAAATAAAGAGGGGTATGCTATGTTACAGAATGGGATGCCTCAACAGAAGTGCACCTGGCAGGCAGCAGTAAGCCTATGCCCAGCAAAAGTGTCTTATAATATAAATATAATAAGAGCAAATGCTTATATGGTCTTAAACAGAGGCTGCTTTAGTCACAGAATGGGATGCCCCGGGCAGGAATCGAGCTGGCAGGGTACAGTAGTGCTTTGGCCAGCAAAAGTGTCTTTATCAGGCCTAATTTCAAATATGATTAGAGCAAATGCTTATATGGTCTTAAACAGAGGCTGCTTTAGTCACAGAATGGGATGCCCCGGGCAGGAATCGAGCTGCCAGGGTACAGTAGTGCTTTGGCCAGCAAAAGTGTCTTTATCAGGCCTAATTTCAAATATGATAAGAGCAAATGCTTATATGGTCTTAAACAGAGGCTGCTTTAGTCACAGAATGGGATGCCCCGGGCAGGAATCGAGCTGCCAGGGTACAGTAGTGCTTTGGCCAGCAAAAGTGTCTTTATCAGGCCTAATTTCAAATATGATTAGAGCAAATGCTTATATGGTCTTAAACAGAGGCTGCTTTAGTCACAGAATGGGATGCCCCGGGCAGGAATCGAGCTGCCAGGGTACAGTAGTGCTTTGGCCAGCAAAAGTGTCTTTATCAGGCCTAATTTCAAATATGATAAGAGCAAATGCTTATATGGTCTTAAACAGAGGCTGCTTTAGTCACAGAATGGGATGCCCCGGGCAGGAATCGAGCTGCCAGGGTACAGTAGTGCTTTGGCCAGCAAAAGTGTCTTTATCAGGCCTAATTTCAAATATGATTAGAGCAAATGCTTATATGGTCTTAAACAGAGGCTGCTTTAGTCACAGAATGGGATGCCCCGGGCAGGAATCGAGCTGCCAGGGTACAGTAGTGCTTTGGCCAGCAAAAGTGTCTTTATCAGGCCTAATTTCAAATATGATTAGAGCAAATGCTTATATGGTCTTAAACAGAGGCTGCTTTAGTCACAGAATGGGATGCCCCGGGCAGGAATCGAGCTGCCAGGGTACAGTAGTGCTTTGGCCAGCAAAAGTGTCTTTATCAGGCCTAATTTCAAATATGATAAGAGCAAATGCTTATATGGTCTTAAACAGAGGCTGCTTTAGTCACAGAATGGGATGCCCCGGGCAGGAATCGAGCTGCCAGGGTACAGTAGTGCTTTGGCCAGCAAAAGTGTCTTTATCAGGCCTAATTTCAAATATGATTAGAGCAAATGCTTATATGGTCTTAAACAGAGGCTGCTTTAGTCACAGAATGGGATGCCCCGGGCAGGAATCGAGCTGCCAGGGTACAGTAGTGCTTTGGCCAGCAAAAGTGTCTTTATCAGGCCTAATTTCAAATATGATTAGAGCAAATGCTTATATGGTCTTAAACAGAGGCTGCTTTAGTCACAGAATGGGATGCCCCGGGCAGGAATCGAGCTGCCAGGGTACAGTAGTGCTTTGGCCAGCAAAAGTGTCTTTATCAGGCCTAATTTCAAATATGATTAGAGCAAATGCTTATATGGTCTTAAACAGAGGCTGCTTTAGTCACAGAATGGGATGCCCCGGGCAGGAATCGAGCTGCCAGGGTACAGTAGTGCTTTGGCCAGCAAAAGTGTCTTTATCAGGCCTAATTTCAAATATGATTAGAGCAAATGCTTATATGGTCTTAAACAGAGGCTGCTTTAGTCACAGAATGGGATGCCCCGGGCAGGAATCGAGCTGCCAGGGTACAGTAGTGCTTTGGCCAGCAAAAGTGTCTTTATCAGGCCTAATTTCAAATATGATTAGAGCAAATGCTTATATGGTCTTAAACAGAGGCTGCTTTAGTCACAGAATGGGATGCCCCGGGCAGGAATCGAGCTGCCAGGGTACAGTAGTGCTTTGGCCAGCAAAAGTGTCTTTATCAGGCCTAATTTCAAATATGATTAGAGCAAATGCTTATATGGTCTTAAACAGAGGCTGCTTTAGTCACAGAATGGGATGCCCCGGGCAGGAATCGAGCTGCCAGGGTACAGTAGTGCTTTGGCCAGCAAAAGTGTCTTTATCAGGCCTAATTTCAAATATGATTAGAGCAAATGCTTATATGGTCTTAAACAGAGGCTGCTTTAGTCACAGAATGGGATGCCCCGGGCAGGAATCGAGCTGCCAGGGTACAGTAGTGCTTTGGCCAGCAAAAGTGTCTTTATCAGGCCTAATTTCAAATATGATTAGAGCAAATGCTTATATGGTCTTAAACAGAGGCTGCTTTAGTCACAGAATGGGATGCCCCGGGCAGGAATCGAGCTGCCAGGGTACAGTAGTGCTTTGGCCAGCAAAAGTGTCTTTATCAGGCCTAATTTCAAATATGATAAGAGCAAATGCTTATATGGTCTTAAACAGAGGCTGCTTTAGTCACAGAATGGGATGCCCCGGGCAGGAATCGAGCTGCCAGGGTACAGTAGTGCTTTGGCCAGCAAAAGTGTCTTTATCAGGCCTAATTTCAAATATGATTAGAGCAAATGCTTATATGGTCTTAAACAGAGGCTGCTTTAGTCACAGAATGGGATGCCCCGGGCAGGAATCGAGCTGCCAGGGTACAGTAGTGCTTTGGCCAGCAAAAGTGTCTTTATCAGGCCTAATTTCAAATATGATTAGAGCAAATGCTTATATGGTCTTAAACAGAGGCTGCTTTAGTCACAGAATGGGATGCCCCGGGCAGGAATCGAGCTGCCAGGGTACAGTAGTGCTTTGGCCAGCAAAAGTGTCTTTATCAGGCCTAATTTCAAATATGATTAGAGCAAATGCTTATATGGTCTTAAACAGAGGCTGCTTTAGTCACAGAATGGGATGCCCCGGGCAGGAATCGAGCTGCCAGGGTACAGTAGTGCTTTGGCCAGCAAAAGTGTCTTTATCAGGCCTAATTTCAAATATGATTAGAGCAAATGCTTATATGGTCTTAAACAGAGGCTGCTTTAGTCACAGAATGGGATGCCCCGGGCAGGAATCGAGCTGCCAGGGTACAGTAGTGCTTTGGCCAGCAAAAGTGTCTTTATCAGGCCTAATTTCAAATATGATTAGAGCAAATGCTTATATGGTCTTAAACAGAGGCTGCTTTAGTCACAGAATGGGATGCCCCGGGCAGGAATCGAGCTGCCAGGGTACAGTAGTGCTTTGGCCAGCAAAAGTGTCTTTATCAGGCCTAATTTCAAATATGATTAGAGCAAATGCTTATATGGTCTTAAACAGAGGCTGCTTTAGTCACAGAATGGGATGCCCCGGGCAGGAATCGAGCTGCCAGGGTACAGTAGTGCTTTGGCCAGCAAAAGTGTCTTTATCAGGCCTAATTTCAAATATGATTAGAGCAAATGCTTATATGGTCTTAAACAGAGGCTGCTTTAGTCACAGAATGGGATGCCCCGGGCAGGAATCGAGCTGCCAGGGTACAGTAGTGCTTTGGCCAGCAAAAGTGTCTTTATCAGGCCTAATTTCAAATATGATAAGAGCAAATGCTTATATGGTCTTAAACAGAGGCTGCTTTAGTCACAGAATGGGATGCCCCGGGCAGGAATCGAGCTGCCAGGGTACAGTAGTGCTTTGGCCAGCAAAAGTGTCTTTATCAGGCCTAATTTCAAATATGATTAGAGCAAATGCTTATATGGTCTTAAACAGAGGCTGCTTTAGTCACAGAATGGGATGCCCCGGGCAGGAATCGAGCTGCCAGGGTACAGTAGTGCTTTGGCCAGCAAAAGTGTCTTTATCAGGCCTAATTTCAAATATGATTAGAGCAAATGCTTATATGGTCTTAAACAGAGGCTGCTTTAGTCACAGAATGGGATGCCCCGGGCAGGAATCGAGCTGCCAGGGTACAGTAGTGCTTTGGCCAGCAAAAGTGTCTTTATCAGGCCTAATTTCAAATATGATTAGAGCAAATGCTTATATGGTCTTAAACAGAGGCTGCTTTAGTCACAGAATGGGATGCCCCGGGCAGGAATCGAGCTGCCAGGGTACAGTAGTGCTTTGGCCAGCAAAAGTGTCTTTATCAGGCCTAATTTCAAATATGATTAGAGCAAATGCTTATATGGTCTTAAACAGAGGCTGCTTTAGTCACAGAATGGGATGCCCCGGGCAGGAATCGAGCTGCCAGGGTACAGTAGTGCTTTGGCCAGCAAAAGTGTCTTTATCAGGCCTAATTTCAAATATGATTAGAGCAAATGCTTATATGGTCTTAAACAGAGGCTGCTTTAGTCACAGAATGGGATGCCCCGGGCAGGAATCGAGCTGCCAGGGTACAGTAGTGCTTTGGCCAGCAAAAGTGTCTTTATCAGGCCTAATTTCAAATATGATTAGAGCAAATGCTTATATGGTCTTAAACAGAGGCTGCTTTAGTCACAGAATGGGATGCCCCGGGCAGGAATCGAGCTGCCAGGGTACAGTAGTGCTTTGGCCAGCAAAAGTGTCTTTATCAGGCCTAATTTCAAATATGATTAGAGCAAATGCTTATATGGTCTTAAACAGAGGCTGCTTTAGTCACAGAATGGGATGCCCCGGGCAGGAATCGAGCTGCCAGGGTACAGTAGTGCTTTGGCCAGCAAAAGTGTCTTTATCAGGCCTAATTTCAAATATGATTAGAGCAAATGCTTATATGGTCTTAAACAGAGGCTGCTTTAGTCACAGAATGGGATGCCCCGGGCAGGAATCGAGCTGCCAGGGTACAGTAGTGCTTTGGCCAGCAAAAGTGTCTTTATCAGGCCTAATTTCAAATATGATAAGAGCAAATGCTTATATGGTCTTAAACAGAGGCTGCTTTAGTCACAGAATGGGATGCCCCGGGCAGGAATCGAGCTGCCAGGGTACAGTAGTGCTTTGGCCAGCAAAAGTGTCTTTATCAGGCCTAATTTCAAATATGATTAGAGCAAATGCTTATATGGTCTTAAACAGAGGCTGCTTTAGTCACAGAATGGGATGCCCCGGGCAGGAATCGAGCTGCCAGGGTACAGTAGTGCTTTGGCCAGCAAAAGTGTCTTTATCAGGCCTAATTTCAAATATGATTAGAGCAAATGCTTATATGGTCTTAAACAGAGGCTGCTTTAGTCACAGAATGGGATGCCCCGGGCAGGAATCGAGCTGCCAGGGTACAGTAGTGCTTTGGCCAGCAAAAGTGTCTTTATCAGGCCTAATTTCAAATATGATTAGAGCAAATGCTTATATGGTCTTAAACAGAGGCTGCTTTAGTCACAGAATGGGATGCCCCGGGCAGGAATCGAGCTGCCAGGGTACAGTAGTGCTTTGGCCAGCAAAAGTGTCTTTATCAGGCCTAATTTCAAATATGATTAGAGCAAATGCTTATATGGTCTTAAACAGAGGCTGCTTTAGTCACAGAATGGGATGCCCCGGGCAGGAATCGAGCTGCCAGGGTACAGTAGTGCTTTGGCCAGCAAAAGTGTCTTTATCAGGCCTAATTTCAAATATGATTAGAGCAAATGCTTATATGGTCTTAAACAGAGGCTGCTTTAGTCACAGAATGGGATGCCCCGGGCAGGAATCGAGCTGCCAGGGTACAGTAGTGCTTTGGCCAGCAAAAGTGTCTTTATCAGGCCTAATTTCAAATATGATTAGAGCAAATGCTTATATGGTCTTAAACAGAGGCTGCTTTAGTCACAGAATGGGATGCCCCGGGCAGGAATCGAGCTGCCAGGGTACAGTAGTGCTTTGGCCAGCAAAAGTGTCTTTATCAGGCCTAATTTCAAATATGATTAGAGCAAATGCTTATATGGTCTTAAACAGAGGCTGCTTTAGTCACAGAATGGGATGCCCCGGGCAGGAATCGAGCTGCCAGGGTACAGTAGTGCTTTGGCCAGCAAAAGTGTCTTTATCAGGCCTAATTTCAAATATGATTAGAGCAAATGCTTATATGGTCTTAAACAGAGGCTGCTTTAGTCACAGAATGGGATGCCCCGGGCAGGAATCGAGCTGCCAGGGTACAGTAGTGCTTTGGCCAGCAAAAGTGTCTTTATCAGGCCTAATTTCAAATATGATTAGAGCAAATGCTTATATGGTCTTAAACAGAGGCTGCTTTAGTCACAGAATGGGATGCCCCGGGCAGGAATCGAGCTGCCAGGGTACAGTAGTGCTTTGGCCAGCAAAAGTGTCTTTATCAGGCCTAATTTCAAATATGATTAGAGCAAATGCTTATATGGTCTTAAACAGAGGCTGCTTTAGTCACAGAATGGGATGCCCCGGGCAGGAATCGAGCTGCCAGGGTACAGTAGTGCTTTGGCCAGCAAAAGTGTCTTTATCAGGCCTAATTTCAAATATGATTAGAGCAAATGCTTATATGGTCTTAAACAGAGGCTGCTTTAGTCACAGAATGGGATGCCCCGGGCAGGAATCGAGCTGCCAGGGTACAGTAGTGCTTTGGCCAGCAAAAGTGTCTTTATCAGGCCTAATTTCAAATATGATTAGAGCAAATGCTTATATGGTCTTAAACAGAGGCTGCTTTAGTCACAGAATGGGATGCCCCGGGCAGGAATCGAGCTGCCAGGGTACAGTAGTGCTTTGGCCAGCAAAAGTGTCTTTATCAGGCCTAATTTCAAATATGATTAGAGCAAATGCTTATATGGTCTTAAACAGAGGCTGCTTTAGTCACAGAATGGGATGCCCCGGGCAGGAATCGAGCTGCCAGGGTACAGTAGTGCTTTGGCCAGCAAAAGTGTCTTTATCAGGCCTAATTTCAAATATGATTAGAGCAAATGCTTATATGGTCTTAAACAGAGGCTGCTTTAGTCACAGAATGGGATGCCCCGGGCAGGAATCGAGCTGCCAGGGTACAGTAGTGCTTTGGCCAGCAAAAGTGTCTTTATCAGGCCTAATTTCAAATATGATTAGAGCAAATGCTTATATGGTCTTAAACAGAGGCTGCTTTAGTCACAGAATGGGATGCCTCACAGCAGACTTAAGATCAGTTCAGTATATATGCACAGTTAGTTACTATAAGCAGCCTGAAAACGCTAACAAAGGCTGGATGAAAAAAAAAAAATCTCCCTGTCAGCCAGCTCCGTTTTTCCTACCTTTCCCTGGCTTTCTGTCTGTCTCCTGTCTGTCTCCTGCCTGTCTCCTGCCTGTCTCCAGCCTGTCCCTGTCTGTCCCTGTCTCCAGCCTGTCTCCAGCCTGTCTAACTGCCTCAGCTACACAGCGTTCTGTCTGTCTGTCACGAATGCAATAGAGAAATGAGGAAAAGCAAGATGGCCGCCGTTAAATACCGCTGTGTGACGTCACCGGGCTTGCTGGCTGCTGATAGGCTGCATGTGACTGCCCCAGCTTGCACTGGCGCGGGATACATGTCCAGACATGTCCCGCCCGCCATCTTAGAATGCCTGTAATGTAAATGAATGGATGTTAAAGGAAAACTTCGAGTGATCGAATCGCGGGGAAATTCGGATTCGATCCGAATCGAATTTTTCCTGAAATTCGGATCGAATCCGGGTTCGTCCGGATCGATTCGCTCATCCCTAGTCACGGTGATTTATTGGATGGTTTGTGATGTTACCACTCAAATGCTGATGTATCTTATCCAATCGATTTGATCGGATTTGGTTTGCTTTACAGTGACTTCATCAATGTAGCAGTTGGTCATAGGTGATTGATGGTTTGTGATGTTACAGTTCACATGCTGATGTATCAGATCACAATCGATTTGATCGGATTTAGTTCGCTTGCCAGTGACCTAATAGATATAGGTCACCGGATGGTTTGTGATGTTACACTTCATAGTCCGCTTGTTTGTTCTTCTTCCTCTGCATATAACAGCGGTAGATGAAGAGAGGAACCGCTACCAGCAAGGCAAATCCGATAGTAATGCTGGCCATGAATATGACCTGGAGGAAGTAGGAGGTCCTCAGTGTTTTTGGGGGACCATCCTTTTTGGTTTGCAGGACCCCAAGCTTCTGCTCCTCTTGAAGTCTATTCACATTGAGGTCCATGAAAGCGGGGTTGGAGACATAAAGTGCATAATGCATCACCTTAACCAGATTTTCCTCTTCGTCGTGCATTTCACAACGGTATGATCCGGCGTCACTTTCCTGCATCTTGGAGATGGTCATTGTGCGGGTGTGGGCGACCGGATCATTAAATAGTTCCTCCTGGTCTGTGATTATTCCAGGAGCCCTTGTCCAGATGTAATTCATGGCGTCCTTATTCCGGCCAACCAAGTCTGCTGCCTGGCAGTCCAAAGTGACAGTTTGGCCGACCTCATGATGTTGAGAGATTAAATCACATTCCAGGGCTGAGCGGCAGTTGACCTCAAAGTCCTGGCATTCGCTTTGCTTGCCTGTGCGTTCATCCACAAAGCAGCGGGTCACAAGATGGTTGCCCAGCCCGCAGGGCACACTGCATTCCGTCTCCCTGACTATTTCCTTTCTCAGCACCTTCTGATAAACATTAGCGTGCTGGATGGCGGCATTCATGATGATATCAGCCAGGGATCCAAAACACATGGAAGGCTTTAAAAAGCCCAGAAAAATGGCAAAAAGGAGAACGAATCTCATCTTTGCAACCTCCAAACCACAGAGAGCCAATGACAAAAAGCCGTTAACCTCTGAAGTGAGTCAAGGGAATGACACTGAGCCTGGGCAGGAGCTTGGTTTTTATTGGGGGAGAGGGCTGTGACATCATCAATATGCAAATGAGGATGCTGTGGCTAACTGTCATTATTAACTGTCACTATTAATTGTCACCCCATGAATCTTGTTCTTCCTCTTATCAACTATGTCCTTAATACTTACCTCAACCCCATGAATATAGTCCATTCTTCTTCTCTATTGTTATTTAATTATAAATGGCCTATCAGAGCTCGCGGGAGGGATGGGGGGCATTTTTATTATGTCCCAATCATTTCCAGGTGTGATTTAGCAGTTTACACTAACTGCTATCACCCAATCTGACCCCATGACAAGGCCACACATGTAGCAATTCTAATACCCAAATAATAATTATTTTTCTTGAAATAAGTACTGAAATATCCCAATATTTTCATGGCAAAACTCCAAACCACCACCATATAGATTCCAATAGAGGCCTATCTGTTACTGCATGCACAAAGGCCTCTGTCATCAATATGCACTTTAAAGCAGACCTAGATCCTGCAGCAACCCTCTTAATTAGGGATGCCCAGCCTTATTAATAGACATTAAAAGGAAATTCAGGCACTGGTGATTTATTGGATGGTTTGTGATGTTACAACTCACATGCTGATGTTTTATTTTGCATTTAAAATTCCAGACTTTATGTTGATCCAAAGCTGATTTTGTTATTATTATCATTATTTAAAGTGGAGCAAAACCCAGCTGGTTTTAATTTTTTTAATGAATTACTGGCCAACACGCCCCAGGACCCAGTTAAGCTATTTCACCCGCTTGCATCTTTTGGATCTTGGATTTCGGCTTAGGCGGAAATGAAACTCTGACCTTTCCCCTGCTTCTTCTTGAAAACTTGCGCATGCATAGTAGCTATCGGAATCGCCGCTTACATGATGAGCGAGCGGCGATTCCCTGTACCAAACGGCGGCACTAATGCGCATGAGCAGGTTTTGTTTTAGCTGTAGGCGAGCGCGCACGATCATAGATTAGCTTTCCCTCCTCATTATAATATTATATTATATAATATGTCACTCCTACTTTCTGCTCCTCCCATCTGTCTCGTGACTCTGCAGCTTCGCCATGCTTTGCCAATAGCTTTCCTCCATTTTATTATTTATTAAAGTATATTAACTTTATTAGTTAGAGCAAAAGTTTAATAAGTGCTTTACTGGCTTCCTGATAAATAGATGAATATGTTTTTTAGTTATTTATACATTAACAATATACACAACCCCCCCAAATAAATATCCACTTCTACAAGGGGCATCCCAAATTGGGAATACTGTAACATGGTGCTAATAGGGGCATCCCAAACTGCTCACCCACAATTACACTGCTACAAGGGGCATCCCAAACTGCTCACCCACAACTGCACTGCTACAAGGGGCATCCCAAACTGCTCACCCACAATTACACTGCTACAAGGGGCATCCCAAACTGCTCACCCACAACTGCACTGCTACAAGGGGCATCCCTTTGCTTGCTGCTTGTTATGCACTTCTTGTTATGGGGTGATTTGGGGGATGCTCTGCTATACTGCTTGTTATTAGGTGATTTGGGGGATTCGCTGCTTCACTACTTGGTATGGGGTGATTTGGGGGATTCTCTGCTTCACTACTTGGTATGGGGTAATTTGGGTGATTCTATTCCACACTGCTTGTTATGGAGTGTTTTGGGGGATTCTCTGCTACACTGCTTGTTATGAGGTGATTTGGGGGATGCTCTGCTACACTGCTTGTTATGGAGTGATTTGGGTGATTCTATTCCACACTGCTTGTTATGGGGTGATTTGGGTGATTCTCTGTTACACTGCTTGCTATGGGGTGATTTGGGGGATGCTCTGCTGCACTGCTTGTTATGAGGTGATTTGGGGAATGCTCTGCTACACTGGTTGTTATGGGGTGATTTGGGGAATGCTCTGCTACACTGCTTGTTATGAGGTGATTTGGGGGATTCTCTGCTGCACTGCTTGTTATGGGGTGATATGGGGGATGCTCTGCTGCACTGCTTGTTATGAGGTGATTTGGGGGATGCTCTACTACACTGCTTGTTATGGGGTGATTTGTGGGATACGCTGCTACACTGCTTGTTATGGGGTGATTTGGGGGATTTTCTGCTGCACTGCTTGTTATGAGGTGATTTGGGGGATGCTCTGCTACACTGCTTGTTATGGGGTGATTTGGGTGATTCTCTGTTGCACTGCTTGTTATGAGGTGATTTGGGGAATGCTCTGCTACACTGCTTGTTATGAGGTGATTTGGGGGATGCTCTGCTGCACTGCTTCTTATGGGGTGATTTGGGTGGTTCTCTGTTAAACTGCTTGTTATGAGGTGATTTGGGGGATGCTCTGCTACACTGCTTGTTATGAGGTGATTTGGGGGATGCTCTGCTGCACTGCTTCTTATGGGGTGATTTGGGTGGTTCTCTGTTAAACTGCTTGTTATGAGGTGATTTGGGGGATGCTCTGCTACACTGCTTGTTATGGGGTGATTTGGGTGATTCTCTGTTACACTGCTTGTTATGAGGTGATTTGGGGAATGCTCTGCTACACTGCTTGTTATGAGGTGATTTGGGGGATTCTCTGCTACACTGCTTGTTATGGGGTGATTTGGGGGATGCTCTGCTACACTGCTTGTTATGGGGTGATTTGGGTGATTTTCTGCTGCACTTCTTGTTATGGGGTGATTTGGGGGATGCTCTGCTACACTGCTTGTTATGGGGTGATTTGGGGGATTTTCTGCTGCACTTCTTGTCATGTGGTGATTTGGGGGATGCTCTGCTACACTGCTTTTTATGGGGTTATTTGGGGAATTTTCTGCTGCACTTCTTGTTATGGGGTGATTTGGGGGATTCTCTGCTTCACTACTTGTTATGGGGTGATTTGGGGGATTCTATTCCACACTGCTTGTTATGGGGGGATTTGGGGGATTCTCTGCTGCTCTGCTTGTTATGGAGTGATTTGGGGGTGCTCTGCTAGACTGCTTGTTATGGGGTGATTTGGGGGATTTTCTGTTGCACATCTTGTTATGGGGTGATTTGGGGGATGCTCTGCTACACTGCTTGTTATGGGTGATTTGGGAGTATCTGTTACACTGCTTGTAATGAGGTGATTAGGAGGATGTTCTGTTACACTGCTTGTTATGGGGTGATTTGGGGGATTCTATTCCCCACTGCTTGTTATGGGGTGATTTGGGTGATTCTCTGTTACACTGCTTATTATAGGGTGATTTGGGGGATTTTCTGCTGCACTTCTTCTTATGGGGTGATTTGGGGGATGCTCTGCTACACTGCTTGTTATGGGGTGATTTGGGGGATTCTCTGCTTGTTATGGGGTGATTTGGGTGATTCTCTGTTACACTGCTTATTATAGGGTGATTTGGGGGATTTTCTGCTGCACTTCTTCTTATGGGGTGATTTGGGGGATGCTCTGCTTCACTACTTGTTATGGGGTGATTTTGGAGATGCTCTGCTACACTGCTTGTTATGGGGTGATTTGGGGGATTCTCTGCTACACTGCTTGTTATGTGGTGATTTGGGGGATTCTCTGCTACACTGCTTGTTATGGGGTGATTTGGGGGGATTCTCTGCTACACTGCTTGTTATGGGGTGATTTGGGGGATTCTCTGCTGCACTGCCTGTTATGGGGTGATTTGGGGGATTCTCTGTTGCACTGCTTGTTATGGGGTGATTTGGGGGGATTCTCTGCTACACTGCTTGTTATGGGGTGATTTGGGGGATTCTCTGCTGCACTGCCTGTTATGGGGTGATTTGGGGGATTCTCTGCTACACTGCTTGTTATGTGGTGATTTGGGGGATTCTCTGTTACACTGCTTGTTATGGGGTGATTTGGGGGGATTCTCTGCTGCACTGCTTGTTATGGGGTGATTTGGGGGATTCTCTGCTGCACTGCCTGTTATGGGGTGATTTGGGGGATTCTCTGCTGCACTGCTTGTTATGTGGTGATTTGGGGGATTCTCTGTTACACTGCTTGTTATGGGGTGATTTGGGGGGATTCTCTGCTGCACTGCTTGTTATGGGGTGATTTGGGGGATTCTCTGCTGCACTGCCTGTTATGGGGTGATTTGGGGGATTCTCTGTTACACTGCTTGTTATGGGGTGATTTGGGGGATGCTCTGCTACACTGCTTGTTATGGGGTGATTTGGGGGATTCTCTGCTACACTGCTTGTTATGTGGGGATTTGGGGGAATCTCTGCTGCACTGCTTGTTATGGGATGATTTGGGGGAATCTCTGCTACACTGCTTGTTATGTGGTGATTTGGGGGAATCTCTGCTGCACTGCTTGTTATGGGATGATTTGGGAGATGCTCTGCTACACTGCTTGTTATGGGGTGAATTGGGGGATGCTCTGCTTGTTATGAGGTGATTTGGGGGATGCTCTGCTACACTGCTTGTTATGGGGTGATTTGGGGGATACTCTGCTACACTGCTTGGTATGGGGTGATTTGGGCGATGTTTTGCTACACTGCTTGTTATGGGGTGATTTGGGGGATGCTCTGCTACACTGCTTGTTATGGGGTGATTTGGGGGATTCTCTGCTTCACTACTTGTTATGGGGTGATTTGGGGGATTCTCTGCTTGTTATGGGGTGATTTGGGGGATGCTCTGCTACACTGCTTGTTATGGGGTGATTTGGGGTATTCTCTGCTACACTGCTTGTTATGGGGTGATTTGGGGGATTCTCTGCTACACTGCTTGTTATGGGGTGATTTGGGGGATTCTCTGCTACACTGCTTGTCATGGGGTGATTTGGGAGATTCTCTGCTACACTGCCTGTTATGGGGTGATTTGGGGGATGTTCTGCTACACTGCTTGTTATGGGGTGATTTGGGGGATGTTCTGCTACACTGCTTGTTATGGGGTGATTTGGGGGGATGCTCTGCTGCACTGCTTGTTATGGAGTAATTTGGGGGATTCTCTGCTGCACTGCTTGTTATGGGGTGATTTGGGGGATGTTCTGCTACACTGCTTGTTATGGGGTGATTTGGGGGATGTTCTGCTACACTGCTTGTTATGGGGTGATTTGGGGGATGTTCTGCTACACTGCTTGTTATGGGGTGATTTGGGGGATGTTCTGCTACACTGCTTGTTATGGAGTAATTTGGGGGATTCTCTGCTGCACTGCTTGTTATGGGGTGATTTGGGGGATTCTCTGCTGCACTGCTTGTTATGGGGTGATTTGGGGGATGCCCTGCTGCATTGCTTGTTATGAGGTGATTTGGGGGATTCTCTGCTAAACTGCTTCTTATGGGGTGATTTGGGGGATGATCTGCTGCACTTCATGTTATGGGATGATTTGGGGGATTTTCTGCATCACTGCTTTTTATGGGGTGATTTGGGGGCATTCTATGCTGCACTGCTTGTTATGGGGTGATTTGGGGGAATCTGTGCTACACTTCATGTTATGGGGTGATTTGGGGGGATGCTCTGCTGCACTGCTTGTTATGGGGTGATTTGGGGGATTCTCTGCTACACTGTTTGATATGGGGTGATTTGGGGGATTCTCTGCTGCACTGATTGTTATGAGGGGATTTGGGGGAATCTGTGCTACACTTCATGTTATGGGGTGATTTGGGGGATTCTCTGCTGCACTGCTTGTTATGTGGTGATTTGGGGATTCTCTGCTGCACTGCTTGTTATGTGGTGATTTGGGGATTCTCTGCTACACTGTTTGATATGGGGTGATTTGGGGGATTCTCTGCTGCACTGATTGTTATGAGGGGATTTGGGGGAATCTGTGCTACACTTCATGTTATGGGGTGATTTGGGTGATTCTCTGTTACACTGCTTGTTATGAGGTGATTTGGGGGATACTCTGCTTCACTACTTGTTATGGGGTGATTTGGGGGATTCTCTGCTTCACTACTTGTTATGGGGTGATTTTGGAGATGCTCTGCTACACTGCTTGTTATGGGGTGATTTGGGGGATTCTCTGCTACACTGCTTGTTATGTGGTGATTTGGGGGATTCTCTGTTACACTGCTTGTTATGGGGTGATTTGGGGGATTCTCTGCTACACTGCTTGTTATGGGGTGATTTGGGGGATTCTCTGCTGCACTGCCTGTTATGGGGTGATTTGGGGGATTCTCTGTTGCACTGCTTGTTATGGGGTGATTTGGGGGGATTCTCTGCTACACTGCTTGTTATGGGGTGATTTGGGGGATTCTCTGCTGCACTGCCTGTTATGGGGTGATTTGGGGGATTCTCTGCTACACTGCTTGTTATGTGGTGATTTGGGGGATTCTCTGTTACACTGCTTGTTATGGGGTGATTTGGGGGGATTCTCTGCTGCACTGCTTGTTATGGGGTGATTTGGGGGATTCTCTGCTGCACTGCCTGTTATGGGGTGATTTGGGGGATTCTCTGCTGCACTGCTTGTTATGTGGTGATTTGGGGGATTCTCTGTTACACTGCTTGTTATGGGGTGATTTGGGGGGATTCTCTGCTGCACTGCTTGTTATGGGGTGATTTGGGGGATTCTCTGCTGCACTGCCTGTTATGGGGTGATTTGGGGGATTCTCTGTTACACTGCTTGTTATGGGGTGATTTGGGGGATGCTCTGCTACACTGCTTGTTATGGGATGATTTGGGGGAATCTCTGCTGCTCTGCTTGTTATGGGGTGAATTGGGGGATGCTCTGCTTGTTATGAGGTGATTTGGGGGATGCTCTGTTACACTGCTTGTTATGGGGTGATTTGGGGGATGCTCTGCTACACTGCTTGTTATGGGGTGATTTGGGGGATTCTCTGCTTCACTACTTGTTATGGGGTGATTTGGGGGATTCTCTGCTTGTTATGGGGTGATTTGGGGGATGCTCTGCTACACTGCTTGTTATGGGGTGATTTGGGGGATTCTCTGCTGCACTGCCTGTTATGGGGTGATTTGGGGGATTCTCTGCTACACTGCTTGTTATGTGGTGATTTGGGGGATTCTCTGTTACACTGCTTGTTATGGGGTGATTTGGGGGGATTCTCTGCTGCACTGCTTGTTATGGGGTGATTTGGGGGATTCTCTGCTGCACTGCCTGTTATGGGGTGATTTGGGGGATTCTCTGCTGCACTGCTTGTTATGTGGTGATTTGGGGGATTCTCTGTTACACTGCTTGTTATGGGGTGATTTGGGGGGATTCTCTGCTGCACTGCTTGTTATGGGGTGATTTGGGGGATTCTCTGCTGCACTGCCTGTTATGGGGTGATTTGGGGGATTCTCTGTTACACTGCTTGTTATGGGGTGATTTGGGGGATGCTCTGCTACACTGCTTGTTATGGGATGATTTGGGGGAATCTCTGCTGCTCTGCTTGTTATGGGGTGAATTGGGGGATGCTCTGCTTGTTATGAGGTGATTTGGGGGAAGCTCTGTTACACTGCTTGTTATGGGGTGATTTGGGGGATGCTCTGGTACACTGCTTGTTATGGGGTGATTTGGGGGATTCTCTGCTTCACTACTTGTTATGGGGTGATTTGGGGGATTCTCTGCTTGTTATGGGGTGATTTGGGGGATGCTCTGCTACACTGCTTGTTATGGGGTGATTTGGGGTATTCTCTGCTACACTGCTTGTTATGGGGTGATTTGGGGGATTCTCTGCTACACTGCTTCTTATGGGGTGATTTGGGGGATGCTCTGCTACACTGCTTGTTATGGGGTGATTTGGGGGATTCTCTGCTACACTGCTTGCCATGGGGTGATTTGGGAGATTCTCTGCTACACTGCCTGTTATGGGGTGATTTGGGGGATGTTCTGCTACACTGCTTGTTATGGGGTGATTTGGGGGATACTCTGCTGCACTGCTTGTTATGGAGTAATTTGGGGGATTCTCTGCTGCACTGCTTGTTATGGGGTGATTTGGGGGATGTTCTGCTACACTGCTTGTTATGGGGTGATTTGGGGGATGTTCTGCTACACTGCTTGTTATGGGGTGATTTGGGGGATGTTCTGCTACACTGCTTGTTATGGGGTGATTTGGGGGATGTTCTGCTACACTGCTTGTTATGGGGTGATTTGGGGGATGTTCTGCTACACTGCTTGTTATGGAGTAATTTGGGGGATTCTCTGCTGCACTGCTTGTTATGGGGTGATTTGGGGGATGTTCTGCTACACTGCTTGTTATGGGGTGATTTGGGGGATGTTCTGCTACACTGCTTGTTATGGGGTGATTTGGGGGATGTTCTGCTACACTGCTTGTTATGGAGTAATTTGGGGGATTCTCTGCTGCACTGCTTGTTATGGAGTAATTTGGGGGATTCTCTGCTACACTGCCTGTTATGGGGTGATTTGGGGGATGTTCTGCTACACTGCTTTTTATGGAGTAATTTGGGGGATTCTCTGCTGCACTGCTTGTTATGGGGTGATTTGGGGGATTCTCTGCTGCACTGCTTGTTATGGGGTGATTTGGGGGATGCCCTGCTGCATTGCTTGTTATGAGGTGATTTGTGCTAAACTGCTTCTTATGGGGTGATTTGGGGGATGATCTGCTGCACTTCATGTTATGGGATGATTTGGGGGATTTTCTGCATCACTGCTTGCTATGGGGTGATTTGGGGGAATCTGTGCTACACTTCATGTTATGGGGTGATTTGGGGGGATGCTCTGCTGCACTGCTTGTTATGGGGTAATTTGGGGGATTCTCTGCTACACTGTTTGATATGGGGTGATTTGGGGGATTCTCTGCTGCACTGATTGTTATGAGGGGATTTGGGGGAATCTGTGCTACACTTCATGTTATGGGGTGATTTGGGGGATTCTCTGCTACACTGTTTGATATGGGGTGATTTGGGAGATGCTCTGCTGCACTGCTTGTTATGAGGTGATTTGGGGGAATCTGTGCTACACTTCATGTTATGGGGTGATTTGGGGGATTCTCTGCTACACTGCTTGTTATGGGGTGATTTGGGGGAGTCTCTGCCGCATTTCTTGTTATGGGGTGATTTGTGGGATTATCTGCTATACTGCTCGTTATGGGGTGATTTGGCGGATTCTCAGCCACACTGCTTGTCATGGGGTGATTTGGGGGATTCTCTGTTACACTGCTTGTTATGGGGTGATTTGGGGGATTCTTTGTTACACTGCTCATTATGGGGTGATTTGGGGGGATACTCTGCCACATTGCCTGTTATGGGGTGATTTGGGGGATGTTCTGCTACACTGCTTGTTAGGGGGGGATTTGGGGGATTCTCCACTACAATGCTTGTTATAGGATGATTTGGGGATTCTCTGCTACACTGCTTGTTATGGGGTGATTTGGGGGATGGTATGCTGTACTTCATGTTATGGGGTGATTTGGGGGATTCTCTGCTACACTGCTTGTTATGGGGTGATTTGGGTGATGCTCTGCTTCACTGCTTCTTATGGGGTGATTTGGGGGATTCTCTGCTACACTGCTTGTTATGAGGTGATTTGGGTGATTCTCTGCTTCACTGCTTGTTATGGGGTGATTTGGGGGATGCTCTGCTTCACTGCTTGTCATGGGGTGATTTGGCGGATTCTCTGTTACACTGCTTGTTATGAGGTGATTTGGGGGATTCTCTGCTGCACTGCTTGTTATGAGGTGATTTGGGGGATTCTCTGCTTCACTGCTTGTTATGGGGTGATTTGAGGGATGCTCTGCTTCACTGCTTGTTATGGGGTGATTTGGCGGATTCTCTGTTACACTGCTTGTTATGAGGTGATTTGGGGGATACTCTGCTGCACTGCTTATGGGGTGATTTGGGGGATGCTCTGCTTCACTGCTTGTTATGGGGTGATTTGGCAGATTCTCTGTTACACTGCTTGTTATGAGGTGATTTGGGGGATTCTCTGCTACACTGCTTATTATGGGGTGATTTGGGGTATTCTATTCCACACTGCTTGTTATGGGGTGATTTGGGGGATTCTCTGCTTCACTGCTTCTTATGGGGTGATTTGGGGTATTCTCTGCTACACTGCTTGTTATGGGGTGATTTGGGGGATTCTCTGCTACACTGCTTGTTATGGGGTGATTTGGGGGATTCTCTGCTGCACTGCTTGTTATGGGGTGATTTGGGGGATTATCTGCTGCACTGCTTGTTATGGGGTTATTTGGGGGATTCTCTGCTGCACTGCTTGTTATGGGGGGATTTGGGGGAGTCTTTGCCGCATTTCTTGTTATGGGGTGATTTGTGGGATTATCTGCTACACTGCTTGTCATGGGGTTATTTGGGGTATTCTCTGCTACACTGCTTGTTATGGGGTGATTTGGGGTATTCTCTGCTACACTGCTTGTTATGGGGGGATTTGGGGGAGTCTCTGCCGCATTTCTTGGTATGGGGTGATTTGTGGGATTATCTGCTACACTGCTTGTTATGGGGTGATTTGGGGAATGCTCTGCTACACTACTTGTTATGGGGTGATTTGGGGGATTCTCTGCTACACTGCTTGTTATGGGGTGATTTGGGGGATTCTCTGCTACACTGCTTGTTATGGGGTGATTTGGGGGATTCTCTGCTACACTGCTTGTTATGGGGTGATTTGGGGAATGCTCTGCTACACTACTTGTTATGGGGTGATTTGGGGGATTCTCTGCTACACTGCTTGTTAAGGGGTGATTTGGGGGATTCTCTGCTACACTGCCTGTTATGGGTGATTTGGGGGATTCTCTGTTACACTGCTTGTTATGGGGTGATTTGGGGGATTCTCTGCTACACTGCCTGTTATGGGTGATTTGGGGGATTCTCAGTTACACTGCCTGTTATAGGGTGATTTGGGGGATTCTCTGCTACACTGCTTGTTATGGGGTGATTTGGGGGATTCTCTGCTGCACTGATTGTTATGGGGTGATTTGGGGGATTCCCTGTTAAACTGCTTGTTATGAGGTGATTTGGGGGATTCTCTGCTACACTGCTTGTTATGTGGTGATTTGGGGGATTCTCTGCTACACTGCTTGTTATGGGGTGATTTGGGGGATTCTCTGCTACACTGCTTGTTATGGGGTGATTTGGGGAATGCTCTGCTACACTACTTGTTATGGGGTGATTTGGGGGATTATCTGCTACACTGCTTGTTATGGGGTGATTTGGGGGATTCTCTGCTACACTGCTTGTTATGGGGTGATTTGGGGGATTCTCTGCTACACTGCTTGTTATGGGGTGATTTGGGGGATTCTCTGCTACACTGCTTGTTATGGGGTGATTTGGGGGATTCTCTGCTACACTGCTTGTTATGGGGTGATTTGGGGAATGCTCTGCTACACTACTTGTTATGGGGTGATTTGGGGGATTCTCTGCTACACTGCTTGTTATGGGGTGATTTGGGGGATTCTCTGCTACACTGCTTGTTATGGGATGATTTGGGGGATTCTCTGCTGCACTGCTTGTTATGGGGAGATTTGGGGGATTCTCTGCCGCACTGATTGTTATGGGGTGATTTGGGGGATTCTCTGTTAAACTGCTTGTTATGAGGTGATTTGGGGGATTCTCTGCTACACTGCTTGTTATGGGGTGATTTGGGGGATTCTCTGCTACACTGCTTGTTATGGGGTGATTTGGGGGATTCTCTGCTACACTGCTTGTTATGGGGTGATTTGGGGAATGCTCTGCTACACTACTTGTTATGGGGTGATTTGGGGGATTCTCTGCTACACTGCCTGTTATGGGTGATTTGGGGGATTCTCTGCTACACTGCTTGTTATGGGGTGATTTGGGGGATTCTCTGCTGCACTGCTTGTTATGAGGTGATTTGGGGGATTCTCTGCTGCACTGCTTGTTATGGGGTAATTTAGGGGATTCTCTGCTGCACTGCTTGTTATGGGGAGATTTGGGGGATTCTCTGCTGCACTGATTGTTATGGGGTGATTTGGGGGGTGCCCTGCTGCATTGCTTGTTATGAGGGGATTTGGGGGATGATATGCTGTACTTCATGTTATGGGGTGATTTGGGGGGATGCTCTGCTGCACTGCTTGTTATGGGGTAATTTGGGGGATTCTCTGCTGCACTGCTTGTTATGGGGAGATTTGGGGGATTCTCTGCTGCACTGCTTGTTATGGGGTAATTTGGGGGATTCTCTGCTGCACTGCTTGTTATGGGGTGATTTGGGGGATTCTCTGCTGCACTGCTTGTTATGGGGAGATTTGGGGGATTCTCTGCTGCACTGATTGTTATGGGGTGATTTGGGGGATTCTCTGTTAAACTGCTTGTTATGAGGTGATTTGGGGGATTCTCTGCTACACTGCTTGTTATGGGGTGATTTGGGGGATTCTCTGCTGCACTGCTTGTTATGGGGTAATTTGGGGGATTCTCTGCTGCACTGCTTGTTATGGGGTGATTTGGGGGATTCTCTGCTGCACTGATTGTTATAGGGTGATTTGGGGGGTGCCCTGCTGCATTGCTTGTTATGAGGTGATTTGGGGGATTCTCTGTTAAACTGCTTGTAATGGGGTGATTTGGGGGATTCTCTGCTACACTGCCTGTTATAGGGTGATTTGGGGGATTCTCTGCTACACTGCTTGTTATGGGGTGATTTGGGGGATTCTCTGCTACACTGCTTGTTATGGGGTGATTTGGGGGATTCTCTGCTGCACTGCTTGTTATGGGGAGATTTGGGGGATTCTCTGCTGCACTGATTGCTATGGGGTGATTTGGGGGGTGCCCTGCTGCATTGCTTGTTATGGGGTGATTTGGGGGATTCTCTGCTACACTGCTTGTTACGGGGTGTTTTGGGGGATGCTCTGCTACACTGCTTGTTACGGGGTGTTTTGGGGGATGCTCTGCTACACTGCTTGTTATGGGGTGATTTGGGGGATTCTCTGCTACACTGCTTGTTACGGGGTGATTTGGGGGATGCTCTGCTACACTGCTTGTTACGGGGTGTTTTGGGGGATGCTCTGCTACACTGCTTGTTATGGGGTGATTTGGGGGATTCTCTGCTACACTGCTTGTTACGGGGTGTTTTGGGGGATGCTCTGCTACACTGCTTGTTATGGGGTGATTTGGGGGATTCTCTGCTACACTGCTTGTTACGGGGTGATTTGGGGGATGCTCTGCTACACTGCTTGTTATGGGGTGATTTGGGGAATGCTCTGCTACACTACTGGTTATGGGGTGATTTGGGGGATTCTCTGATACACTGCTTGTTATGAGGTGATTTGGGGGATTCTCTGCTACACTGCTTGTTATGGGGTGATTTGGGAGATGCTCTGCTACACTGCTTGTTATTGGGTGATTTGGGGGATTCTCTGCTACACTGCCTGTTATGGGTGATTTGGGGGATTCTCTGCTACACTGCTTGTTATGGGGTGATTTGGGGGATGCTCTGCTACACTGCTTGTTATGGGGTGATTTGGGAGATGCTCTGCTACACTGCTTGTTATGGGGTGATTTGGGAGATGCTCTGCTACACTGCTTGTTATGGGGTGATGTGGGGGATTCTCTGCTTGTTATGGGGTGATTTGGGGGATGCTCTACTGCACTGCTTGTTATGGGGTGATTTGGGACATACTCGGCTACACTACTTGTTATGGGGTGATTTGGGAGATTCTCTGCTAAACTGCTTGTTATGGGCTGATTTGGGGGATACTCTGCTGCACTACTTGTTATGAGGTGATTTGGGGGATTCTCTGTTAAACTGCTTGTTATGGGGTGATTTGGGGGATTCTCTGTTAAACTGCTTGTTATGGGGTGATTTGGGGGATGCTCTGCTACACTGCTTGTTATGGGGTGATTTGGGGGATTCTCTGCTTCACTACTTGTTATGGGGTGATTTGGGAGATGCTCTGCTACACTGCTTGTTATGGGGTGAATTGGGGGATGCTCTGCTACACTACTTGTTATGGGGGGGTTCTCTGCTTGTTATGGGGTGATTTGGGGGATGCTCTGCTGCACTGCTTGTTATGGGGTGATTTGGGAGATGCTCTGCTACACTACTTGTTATGGGGGGGTTCTCTGCTTGTTATGGGGTGATTTGGGGGATGCTCTGCTACACTACTTGTTATGGGGGGGTTCTCTGCTTGTTATGGTGTGATTTGGGGGATGCTCTGCTGCACTGCTTGTTATGGGGTGATTTGGGAGATGCTCTGCTACACTGCTTGTTATGGGGTGAATTGGGGGATGCTCTGCTTGTTATGGGGTGATTTGGGAGATGCTCTGCTACACTGCTTGTTATGGGGTGATTTGGGGGATTCTCTGCTACACTGCTTGTTATGGGGTGATTTGGGGGAGTCTCTGCTACACTGCTTGTTATGGGGTGATTTGGGGATACTCTGCTGCTCTGCTTGTTATGGGGTGATTTGGGGGATGCTCTGCTACACTGCTTGTTATGGAATGATTTGGGGGATTCTCTGCTTGTTATGGGGTGATTTGGGGGATTCTCTGCTGCACTGCTTGTTATGGGGTGAATTGGGGGATGCTCTGCTTGTTATGGGATGATTTGGGGGATGCTCTGCTGCACTGCTTGTTATGGGGTGATTTGGGGGGATGCTCTGCTACACTGCTTGTTATGGGGTGATTTGGGGGGATGCTCTGCTACACTGCTTGTTATGGGGTGATTTGGGGGATTCTCTGCTGCACTGCTTGTTATGGGGTGAATTGGGGGATGCTCTGCTTGTTATGGGATGATTTGGGGGATGCTCTGCTGCACTGCTTGTTATGGGGTAATTTGGGGAATTCTCTGCTACACTGCTTGTTATGGGGTGATTTGGGGGATGCTCAACTACACTGCTTGTTATGGGGTGATTTGGGGGATTCTCTTCTGCACTGCTTGTTATGGGGTAATTTGGGGGATTCTCTGCTACACTGTTTGTTATGGGGTAATTTGGGGGATTCTCTGCTACACTGTTTGTTATGGGGTGATTTGGGGGATTCTCTGCTACACTGCTTGTTATGGGGTAATTCGGGGGATTCTCTGCTACACTGTTTGTTATGGGGTGATTTGGGGGATTATCTGCTACACTGCTTGCTATGGGGTGATTTGGGGGATTATCTGCTACACTGCTTGTTATGAGGTGATTTGGGGGATACTCTGCTACACTGCTTGTTATGGGGTGATTTAGGGGATTCTCTGCTGCACTGCTTGTTATGGGTTGATTTGAGTGATTCTCTGTTACACTGCTTGTTATGGGGTGATTTGGGGGATTCTCTGCTACACTGCTTATTTGGTGATTTGGGGGATTCTCTGCTACACTGCTTGTTATGGGGTGAATTGGGGGATGCTCTGCCTGTTATGGGGTGATTTGGGGAATGCTCTGCTACACTGCTTGTTATGGGGTGATTTGGGGGATTCTCTGCTAAACTGCTTGTTATGTGGTGATTTGGGGGATTCTATTCCCCACTGCTTGTTATGGGGTGATTTGGGTGATTCCTGTTACACTGCTTATTATAGGGTGATTTGGGGGATTTTCTGCTGCACTTCTTGTTATGGGGTGATTTGGGGGATGCTCTGCTACACTGCTTGTTATGGGGTGATTTGGGGGATTCTCTGCTTGTTATGGGGTGATTTGGGGGATGCTCTGCTACACTGCTTGTTATGGGGTGATTTGGGGGATTCTCTGCTTGTTATGGGGTGATTTGGGGGATGCTCTGCTGCACTGCTTGTTATGGGTTGATTTGGGGGATTCTCTGCTGCACTGCTTGTTATGAGGTGATTTGGGGGATTCTATTCCACACTGCTTGTTATGGGGTGATTTGGGTGATTCTCTGCTACACTGCTTGTTATGGGGTGATTTGGGGGATTCTCTGCTTCACTGCTTCTTATGGCGTGATTTGGGGGATTCTCTGCTGCACTGCTTGTTATGGGGTTATTTGGGGGATTCTCTGCTTCACTACCTGGTATGGGGTGATTTGGGTGATTCTCTGCTTCACGGCCTGTTATGGGTGATTTGGGGGATTCTCTGCTACACTGGTTGTTATGGATGATTTGGGGGATTCTCTGCTTCACTGCCTGTTATGGGGTGATTTGGGGGATTCTCCGCTGCACTGCTTTTTATGGGGTGATTTGGGGGATGCTCTGCTACACTGCTTGTTATGGGGTGAATTGGGGGATGCTCTGCCTGTTATGGGGTGATTTGGGGGATGCTCTGCTACACTCCTTGTTATGAGGTGATTTGGGGGATGCTCTGCTACACTGCTTGTTATGGGGTGATTTGGGGGATTCTCTGCTTCACTTCTTGTTATGGGGTGATTTGGGGTATACTCTGCTACACTGCTTGTTATGAGGTGATTTGGGTGATTCTCTGCTTCACTACTTGTTATGAGGTGATTTGGGGGATTCTCTGCTTCACTTCTTGTTATGGGGTGATTTGGGTGATTCTCTGCTACACTCCTTGTTATGAGGTGATTTGGGGGATTCTCTGCTTCACTTCTTGTTATGGGGTGATTTGGGGGATACTCTGCTACACTGCTTGTTATGGGGTGATTTGGGTGATTCTCTGCTTCACTACTTGTTATGGGGTGATTTGGGTGATTCTCTGCTACACTCCTTGTTATGAGGTGATTTGGGGGATTCTCTGCTGCACTGCTTGTTATGGGGTGATTTGGGGGATTCTCTGCTGCACTGCTTTTTATGGGGTGATTTGGGGGATTCTCTGCTGCACTGCTTGTTATGGGGTGATTTGGGGGATTCTCTGCTGCACTGCTTGTTATGGGGTGATTTGGGGGATGCTCTGCTACACTGCTTGGTATGGGGTGATTTGGGTGATTCTCTGCTACACTGCTTGTTATGTGGTGATTTGGGGGAATCTCTGCTGCACTGCTTGTTATGGGATGATTTGGGTGATTCTCTGTTACACTGCTTGTTATGAGGTGATTTGGGGGATACTCTGCTTCACTACTTGTTATGGGGTGATTTGGGGGATTCTCTGCTTCACTACTTGTTATGGGGTGATTTTGGAGATGCTCTGCTACACTGCTTGTTATGGGGTGATTTGGGGGATTCTCTGCCTGTTATGGGGTGATTTGGGGGATGCTCTGCTTGTTATGGGATGATTTGGGTGATTCTCTGTTACACTGCTTGTTATGAGGTGATTTGGGGGATACTCTGCTTCACTACTTGTTATGGGGTGATTTGGGGGATTCTCTGCTTCACTACTTGTTATGGGGTGATTTTGGAGATGCTCTGCTACACTGCTTGTTATGGGGTGATTTGGGGGATTCTCTGCTTGTTATGGGGTGATTTGGGGGATGCTCTGCTTGTTATGAGGTGATTTGGGGGAAGCTCTGCTACACTGCTTGTTATGAGGTGATTTGGGGGATACTCTGCTACACTGCTTGTTATGAGGTGATTTGGGGGATGCTCTGCTACACTGCCTGTTATGGGGTGATTTGGGGGATGCTCTGCTACACTGCTTGTTATGGGGGGATTTGGGGGATTCTCTGCTACACTGCTTGTTATGAGGTGATTTGGGGGATGCACTGCTACACTCATACCTCCCAAGTGTCCCTGATTTGGAGGGACTGTCCCTATTTGGAGGCCGTGTCCCGCTGTCCCTCGTTGTTCTCCTTTGTCTGTCTTTAAGGTGTAACATGTAGATCTGCAGCAATAAATGGTTAATTTGCCTATTCAAAGTGTTTATATGGTTGTAACTGTTACACCCTATCTCCTATCCATCAATCAATGAGGGGGTGTGGCTTAATTTACATATTGTCCCGATTTCCCATTCTGAAAAGTTGGGAGGTATGTACACTGCCTGTTATGGGGTGATTTGGGGGATGCTCTGCTACACTGCTTGTTATGGGGGGATTTGGGGGATTCTCTGCTGCACTCCTTGTTATGGGTTGATTTGGGTGATTCTCTATTACACTGCTTGTTATGAGGTGATTTGGGGGATACTCTGCTTCACTACTTGTTATGGGGTGATTTGGGGGATTCTCTGCTTCACTACTTGTTATGGGGTGATTTTGGAGATGCTCTGCTACACTGCTTGTTATGGGGTGATTTGGGGGATTCTCTGCTTGTTATGGGGTGATTTGGGGGATGCTCTGCTACACTGCTTGTTATGGGGTGATTTGGGGGATTCTCTGCTTGTTATGGGGTGATTTGGGGGATGCTCTGCTACACTGCTTGTTATGAGGTGATTTGGGGGATTCTCTGCTTCACTGCCTGTTATGGGGTGATTTGGGGGATTCTATTCCACACTGCTTGTTATGGGGTGATTTGGGAGATTCTCTGCTTCACTGCCTGTTATGGGGTGATTTGGGGGATTCTCTGCTACACTGCCTGTTATGGGGTGATTTGGGGGATTCTATTCCACACTGCTTGTTATGGGGTGATTTTGGGGATTCTCTGCTTCACTGCCTGTTATGGGGTGATTTGGGGGATTCTATTCCACACTGCTTGTTATGGGGTGATTTGGGAGATTCTCTGCTTCACTGCTTGTTATGGGGTGATTTGGGGAGATTCTCTGCTTTACTACCTGGTATGGGGTGATTTGGGGTATTCTCTGCTTCCCTGCCTGTTATGGGGTGATTTGGGGGATTCTCTGCTACACTGCTTGTTATGGGGTGATTTGGGGGATTCTCTGCTTCACTGCCTGTTATGGGGTGATTTTGGGGGATTCTCTGCTTCAATGACTGTTATGGGGTGATTTGGGGGATTCTCTGCTGCACTGCTTGTTATGGGGTGATTTGGGTGAGTCTCTGTTACACTGCTTATTATGGGGTGATTTGGGGGATTCTCTGCTTCAATGACTGTTATGGGGTGATTTGGGGGATTCTCTGCTGCACTGCTTGTTATGGGGTGATTTGGGTGAGTCTCTGTTACACTGCTTATTATGGGGTGATTTGGGAGATGCTCTGCTACACTGCTTGTTATGGGGTGATTTGGGAGATGCTCTGCTACACTGCTTGTTATGGGGTGATTTGGGTGATTCTCTGTTACACTGCTTGTTATGAGGTGATTTGGGGGATACTCTGCTACACTGCTTGTTATGGGGTGATTTGGGGGGATTCTCTGCTTCACTGCTTGTTATGGGGTGATTTGGGAGATTCTCTGCTACACTGCTTGTTATGGGGTGATTTGGGTGATTCTATGTTACACTGCTTGTTATTAGGTGATTTGGGGGATACTCTGCTACACTGCTTGTTGTTGTGTGATTTGGGGGATTCTCTTCTGCACTGCTTGTTATGTGGTGATTTGGGGATTCTCTGCTGCACTCCTTGTTATGTGGTGATTTGGGGGAGTCTCTGCTGCACTGCTTGTTTTGGGATGATTTGGGTTATTCTCTGTTACACTGCTTGTTATGAGGTGATTTGGGGGATTCTCTGCTTCACTACTTGTTATGGGGTGATTTTGGAGATGCTCTGCTACACTGCTTGTTATGGGGTGATTTGGGGGATGCTCTGCTACACTGCTTGTTGTTGTGTGATTTGGGGGATTCTCTTCTGCACTGCTTGTTATGTGGTGATTTGGGGATTCTCTGCTGCACTCCTTGTTATGTGGTGATTTGGGGGATGCTCTGCTACACTGCTTGTTATGGGGTGATTTGGGTGATTCTCTGTTACACTGCTTGTTATGAGGTGATTTGGGGGATACTCTGCTACACTGCTTGTTATGGGGTGATTTGGGGGGATTCTCTGCTTCACTGCTTGTTATGGGGTGATTTGGGAGATTCTCTGCTACACTGCTTGTTATGGGGTGATTTGGGTGATTCTATGTTACACTGCTTGTTATTAGGTGATTTGGGGGATACTCTGCTACACTGCTTGTTGTTGTGTGATTTGGGGGATTCTCTTCTGCACTGCTTGTTATGTGGTGATTTGGGGATTCTCTGCTGCACTCCTTGTTATGTGGTGATTTGGGGGAGTCTCTGCTGCACTGCTTGTTTTGGGATGATTTGGGTTATTCTCTGTTACACTGCTTGTTATGAGGTGATTTGGGGGATTCTCTGCTTCACTACTTGTTATGGGGTGATTTTGGAGATGCTCTGCTACACTGCTTGTTATGGGGTGATTTGGGGGATGCTCTGCTACACTGCTTGTTGTTGTGTGATTTGGGGGATTCTCTTCTGCACTGCTTGTTATGTGGTGATTTGGGGATTCTCTGCTGCACTCCTTGTTATGTGGTGATTTGGGGGAATCTCTGCTGCACTGCTTGTTTTGGGATGATTTGGGTTATTCTCTGTTACACTGCTTGTTATGAGGTGATTTGGGGGATTCTCTGCTTCACTACTTGTTATGGGGTGATTTTGGAGATGCTCTGCTACACTGCTTGTTATGGGGTGATTTGGGGGATTCTCTGCTTGTTATGGGGTGATTTGGGGGATGCTCTGCTGCACTGCTTGTTATGGGATGATTTGGGAGATTCTCTGCTGCACTGCTTGTTATGAGGTGATTTGGGGGATACTCTGCTTCACTACTTGTTATGGGGTGATTTGGGGGATACTCTGCTTCACTACTTGTTATGGGGTGATTTGGGGGATTCTCTGCTTCACTACTTGTTATGGGGTGATTTTGGAGATGCTCTGCTACACTGCTTGTTATGGGGTGATTTGGGGGATTCTCTGCTTGTTATGGGGTGATTTGGGGGATGCTCTGCTGCACTGCTTGTTATGGGGTGATTTGGGAGATTCTCTGCTTCACTGCTTGTTATGAGGTGATTTGGGGGATTCTATGCTTCACTGCCTGTTACGGGGTGATTTGGGGGATTCTATTCAACACTGCTTGTTATGGGGTGATTTGGGAGATTCTATTCCACACTGCTTGTTATGGGGTGATTTGGGAGATTCTCTGCTTCACTGCCTGTTATGGGGTGATTTGGGGGATTCTCTGCTACACTGCCTGTTACGGGGTGATTTGGGGGATTCTATTCCACACTGCTTGTTATGGGGTGATTTGGGGGATTCTATTCCACACTGCTTGTTATGGGGTGATTTGGGGGATTCTCTGCTTCACTGCCTGTTATGGGGTGATTTGGGGGATTTTATTCCACACTGCTTGCTATGGGGTGATTTGGGAGATTCTCTGCTTCACTGCTTGTTATGGGGTGATTTGGGGAGATTCTCTGCTTTACTAACTGGTATGGGGTGATTTGGGGGATTCTCTGCTACACTGCTTGTTATGGGGTGATTTGGGGGATTCTCTGCTTCACTGCCTGTTATGGGGTGATTTTGGGGGATTCTCTGCTTCAATGCCTGTTATGGGGTGATTTGGGGGATTCTCTGCTGCACTGCTTGTTATGGGGTGATTTGGGTGAGTCTCTGTTACACTGCTTATTATGGGGTGATTTGGGGGGTTCTCTGCTTCACTGATTGTTATGGGGTGATTTGGGAGATTTTCTGCTACACTGCTTGTTATGGGGTGATTTGGGTGATTCTCTGTTACACTGCTTGTTATGAGGTGATTTGGGGGATACTCTGCTACACTGCTTGTTATGGGGTGATTTGGGGGGATTCTCTGCTTCACTGCTTGTTATGGGGTGATTTGGGAGATTCTCTGCTACACTGCTTGTTAAGGGGTGATTTGGGTGATTCTCTCTTACACTGCTTGTTATTAGGTGATTTGGGGGATGCTCTGCTACACTGCTTGTTATGGGGTGATTTGGGGGAATCTCTGCTGCACTGCTTGTTATGGGGTGATTTGGGGGAATCTCTGCTGCACTGCTTGTTATATGGTGATTTGGGGGATGCTCTGCTACACTGCTTGTTATGGGGTGATTTGGGGGATTCTCTGCTGCACTGCTTGTTATGGGGTGATTTGGGGAAATCTCTGCTGCACTGCTTGTTATGGGGTGATTTGGGGAAATCTCTGCTGCACTGCTTGTTATGGGGTGATTTGGGGGATTCTCTGCTACACTGCTTGTTATGTGGTGATTTGGGGGATTCTCTGTTACACTGCTTGTTATGGGGTGATTTGGGGGGATTCTCTGCTGCACTGCTTGTTATGTGGTGATTTGGGGGATTTTCTGTTACACTGCTTGTTATGGGGTGATGTGGGGGGATTCTCTGCTGCACTGCTTGTTATGGGGTGATTTGGGGGATTCTCTGCTGCACTGCTTGTTATGTGGTGATTTGGGGGAATCTCTGCTGCACTGCTTGTTATGGGATGATTTGGGGGAATCTCTGCTGCACTGCTTGTTATGGGGTGATTTGGGGGAATCTCTGCTGCACTGCTTGTTATGGGGCGATTTGGGTGATTCTCTGCTGCTCTGCTTGTTATGGGATGATTTGGGGGATTCTCTGCTGCACTGCTTGTTATGGGGTGATTTGGGAGATGCTCTGCTACACTGCTTGTTATGGGATGATTTGGGTGATTCTCTGTTACACTGCTTGTTATGAGGTGATTTGGGGGATTCTCTGCTTGTTATGAGGTGATTTGGGAGATGCTCTGCTACACTGCTTGTTATGAGGTGATTTGGGGGATACTCTGCTACACTGCTTGTTATGAGGTGATTTGGGGGATGCTCTGCTACACTGCTTGTTATGGGGTGATTTGGGGGATACTCTGCTACACTGCTTGTTATGGGGTGATTTGGGGGATGCTCTGCTACACTGCTTGTTATGGGGTGATTTGGGGGATTCTCTGCTGCACTCCTTGTTATGGGTTGATTCGGGTGATTCTCTGTTACACTGCTTGTTATGAGGTTATTTGGGGGATACTCTGCTACACTGCTTGTTATGAGGTGATTTGGGGGATACTCTGCTTCACTACTTGTTATGGGGTGATTTGGGGGATTCTCTGCTTCACTACTTGTTATGGGGTGATTTGGGGGATTCTCTGCTGCACTCCTTGTTATGGGTTGATTCGGGTGATTCTCTGTTACACTGCTTGTTATGAGGTTATTTGGGGGATACTCTGCTTCACTACTTGTTATGGGGTGATTTGGGGGATTCTCTGCTTCACTACTTGTTATGGGGTGATTTTGGAGATGCTCTGCTACACTGCTTGTTATGGGGTGATTTGGGGGATTCTCTGCTTGTTATGGGGTGATTTGGGGGATGCTCTGCTACACTGCTTGTTATGGGTGATTTGGGGGATTCTCTGCTTGTTATGGGGTGATTTGGGGGATGCTCTGCTGCACTGCTTGTTATGGGGTGATTTGGGGGATGCTCTGCTTCACTGCTTGTTATGAGGTGATTTGGGGGATTCTCTGTTACACTGCTTGTTATGGGGTGATTTGGGAGATTCTCTGCTTCACTGCTTGTTATGGGGTGATTTGGGAGATTCTCTGCTTCACTGCTTGTTATGAGGTGATTTGGGGGATTCTCTGCTTCACTGCCTGTTATGAGGTGATTTGGGGGATTCTCTGTTACACTGCTTGTTATGAGGTGATTTGGGTGATTCTCTGTTACACTGCTTGTTATGGGGTGATTTGGGAGATTCTCTGCTTCACTGCTTGTTATGAGGTGATTTGGGGGATTCTCTGCTTCACTGCCTGTTATGAGGTGATTTGGGGGATTCTATTCCACACTGCTTGTTATGGGGTGATTTGGGAGATTCTATTCCACACTGCTTGTTATGGGGTGATTTGGGAGATTCTCTGCTTCACTGCCTGTTATGGGGTGATTTAGGGGATTCTCTGCTACACTGCCTGTTATGGGGTGATTTGGGGGATTCTATTCCACACTGCTTGTTATGGGGTGATTTGGGGGATTCTCTGCTTCACTGCCTGTTATGGGGTGATTTGGGGGATTCTATTCCACACTGCTTGTTATGGGGTGATTTGGGAGATTCTCTGCTTCACTACCTGTTATGGGGTGATTTGGGGGATTCTCTGCTACACTGCCTGTTATGGGGTGATTTGGGGGATTCTATTCCACACTGCTTGTTATGGGGTGATTTGGGGGATTCTCTGCTTTACTTCCTGGTATGGGGTGATTTGGGGGATTATATTCCACACTGCTTGTTATGGGGTGATTTGGGAGATTCTCTTCTTCACTGCTTGTTATGGGATGATTTGGGGAGATTCTCTGCTTTACTACCTGGTATGGGGTGATTTGGGGGATTCTCTGCTTCACTGCCTGTTATGGGGTGATTTGGGGGATTCTCTGCTACACTGCTTGTTATGGGGTGATTTGGGGGATTCTCTGCTTCACTACCTGGTATGGGGTGATTTGGGGGATTCTCTGCTGAACTGCTTTTTATGGGGTGATTTTGGGGATTCTCTGCTTCACTACCTGGTATGGGGTGATTTGGGGGATTCTCTGCTAAACTGCCTGTTATGGGGTGATTTTGGGGGATTCTCTGCTTCAATGCCTGTTATGGGGTGATTTGGGGGATTCTCTGCTGCACTGCTTGTTATGGGGTGATTTGGGTGATTCTCTGTTACACTGCTTATTATAGGGTGATTTGGGGGATTTTCTGCTGAACTTCTTGTTATGGGGTGATTTGGGGGATTCTCTGCTGCACTACTTGTTATGAGGTGATTTGGGGGATGCTCTGCTACACTGCTTGTTATGGGGTGATTTGGGGAGATTCTCTGCTTCACTACCTGGTATGGGGTGATTTGGGGAGATTCTCTGCTTCACTACCTGGTATGGGGTGATTTGGGGGATTCTCTGCTTCACTGCCTGTTATGGGGTGATTTGGGGGATTCTCTGCTACACTGCTTGTTATGGGGTGATTTGGGGGATTCTCTGCTTCACTACCTGGTATGGGATGATTTGGGGGATTCTCTGCTAAACTGCTTGTTATGGGGTGATTTTGGGGATTCTCTGCTTCACTACCTGGTATGGGGTGATTTGGGTGATTCTCTGCTTCACTGCCTGTTATGGGTGATTTGGGGGATTCTCTGCTACACTGGTTGTTATGGATGATTTGGGGGATTCTCTGCTTCACTGCCTGTTATGGGGTGATTTGGGGGATTCTCCGCTGCACTGCTTATTATGGGGTGATTTGGGGGATTCTCTGCTACACTCCTTGTTATGAGGTGATTTGGGAGATGCTCTGCTACACTGCTTGTTGTGGGGTGATTTGGGTGATTCTCTGCTTCACTACTTGTTATGAGGTGATTTGGGAGATGCTCTGCCTGTTATGGGGTGAATTGGGGGATGCTCTGCCTGTTATGGGGTGATTTGGGGGGATGCTCTGCTACACTCCTTGTTATGAGGTGATTTGGGGTATGCTCTGCTACACTGCTTGTTATGGGGTGATTTGGGGGATTCTCTGCTTCACTTCTTGTTATGGGGTGATTTGGGAGATGATCTGCTACACTGCTTGTTTTGAGGTGATTTGGGTGATTCTCTGCTACACTCCTTGTTATGAGGTGATTTGGGAGATGCTCTGCTACACTGCTTGTTGTGGAGTGATTTGGGGGATTTTCTGCTGCACTTCTTGTTATGGGGTGATTTGGGGGATTCTCTGCTACACTGCTTGTTATGGGGTGATTTGGGGGATGCTCTGCTACACTGCTTGTTATGGGATGATTTGGGTGATTCTCTGTTACACTGCTTGTTATGAGGTGATTTGGGGGATTCTCTGCTTCACTACCTGGTATGGGGTGATTTGGGGGATTCTCTGCTGAACTGCTTTTTATGGGGTGATTTTGGGGATTCTCTGCTTCACTACCTGGTATGGGGTGATTTGGGGGATTCTCTGCTAAACTGCCTGTTATGGGGTGATTTTGGGGGATTCTCTGCTTCAATGCCTGTTATGGGGTGATTTGGGGGATTCTCTGCTGCACTGCTTGTTATGGGGTGATTTGGGTGATTCTCTGTTACACTGCTTATTATAGGGTGATTTGGGGGATTTTCTGCTGAACTTCTTGTTATGGGGTGATTTGGGGGATTCTCTGCTGCACTACTTGTTATGAGGTGATTTGGGGGATGCTCTGCTACACTGCTTGTTATGGGGTGATTTGGGGAGATTCTCTGCTTCACTACCTGGTATGGGGTGATTTGGGGAGATTCTCTGCTTCACTACCTGGTATGGGGTGATTTGGGGGATTCTCTGCTTCACTGCCTGTTATGGGGTGATTTGGGGGATTCTCTGCTACACTGCTTGTTATGGGGTGATTTGGGGGATTCTCTGCTTCACTACCTGGTATGGGATGATTTGGGGGATTCTCTGCTAAACTGCTTGTTATGGGGTGATTTTGGGGATTCTCTGCTTCACTACCTGGTATGGGGTGATTTGGGTGATTCTCTGCTTCACTGCCTGTTATGGGTGATTTGGGGGATTCTCTGCTACACTGGTTGTTATGGATGATTTGGGGGATTCTCTGCTTCACTGCCTGTTATGGGGTGATTTGGGGGATTCTCCGCTGCACTGCTTATTATGGGGTGATTTGGGGGATTCTCTGCTACACTCCTTGTTATGAGGTGATTTGGGAGATGCTCTGCTACACTGCTTGTTGTGGGGTGATTTGGGTGATTCTCTGCTTCACTACTTGTTATGAGGTGATTTGGGAGATGCTCTGCCTGTTATGGGGTGAATTGGGGGATGCTCTGCCTGTTATGGGGTGATTTGGGGGATGCTCTGCTACACTCCTTGTTATGAGGTGATTTGGGGTATGCTCTGCTACACTGCTTGTTATGGGGTGATTTGGGGGATTCTCTGCTTCACTTCTTGTTATGGGGTGATTTGGGAGATGATCTGCTACACTGCTTGTTTTGAGGTGATTTGGGTGATTCTCTGCTACACTCCTTGTTATGAGGTGATTTGGGAGATGCTCTGCTACACTGCTTGTTGTGGAGTGATTTGGGGGATTTTCTGCTGCACTTCTTGTTATGGGGTGATTTGGGGGATTCTCTGCTACACTGCTTGTTATGGGGTGATTTGGGGGATGCTCTGCTACACTGCTTGTTATGGGATGATTTGGGTGATTCTCTGTTACACTGCTTGTTATGAGGTGATTTGGGGGATACTCTGCTTCACTACTTGTTATGGGGTGATTTGGGGGATTCTCTGCTTCACTACTTGTTATGGGGTGATTTTGGAGATGCTCTGCTACACTGCTTGTTATGGGGTGATTTGGGGGATTCTCTGCTTGTTATGGGGTGATTTGGGGGATGCTCTGCTACACTGCTTGTTATGAGGTGATTTGGGGGATGCTCTGCTACACTGCTTGTTATGAGGTGATTTGGGGGATACTCTGCTACACTGCTTGTTATGAGGTGATTTGGGGGATGCTCTGCTACACTGCTTGTTATGGGGTGATTTGGGGGATGCTCTGCTACACTGCTTGTTATGGGGTGATTTGGGGGATTCTCTGCTGCACTCCTTGTTATGGGTTGATTTGGGTGATTCTCTGCTACACTGCTTGTTATGAGGTGATTTGGGGGATGCTCTGCTACACTGCTTGTTATGGGATGATTTGGGTGATTCTCTGATACACTGCTTGTTATGAGGTGATTTGGGGGATACTCTGCTTCACTACTTGTTATGGGGTGATTTGGGGGATTCTCTGCTTCACTACTTGTTATGGGGTGATTTTGGAGATGCTCTGCTACACTGCTTGTTATGGGGTGATTTGGGGGATTCTCTGCTTGTTATGGGGTGATTTGGGGGATTCTCTGCTTGTTATGGGGTGATTTGGGTGATTCTCTGCTACACTGCTTGTTATGAGGTGATTTGGGGGATGCTCTGCTACATTGCTTGTTATGAGGTGATTTGGGGGATACTCTGCTACACTGCTTGTTATGAGGTGATTTGGGGGATGCTCTGCTACACTGCTTGTTATGGGGTGATTTGGGGGATGCTCTGCTACACTGCTTGTTATGGGGTGATTTGGGGGATTCTCTGCTGCACTCCTTGTTATGGGTTGATTTGGGTGATTCTCTGCTACACTGCTTGTTATGAGGTGATTTGGGGGATACTCTGCTTCACTACTTGTTATGGGGTGATTTGGGGGATTCTCTGCTGCACTGCTTGTTATGGGGTGATTTGGGGGATTCTCTGCTTATTATGGGGTGATTTGGGGGATGCTCTGCTACACTGCTTGTTATGGGGTGATTTGGGAGATTCTATTCCACACTGCTTGTTATGGGGTGATTTGGGAGATTCTCTGCTTCACTGCCTGTTATGGGGTGATTTAGGGGATTCTCTGCTACACTGCCTGTTATGGGGTGATTTGGGGGATTCTATTCCACACTGCTTGTTATGGGGTGATTTGGGGGATTCTCTGCTTCACTGCCTGTTATGGGGTGATTTGGGGGATTCTATTCCACACTGCTTGTTATGGGGTGATTTGGGAGATTCTCTGCTTCACTGCCTGTTATGGGGTGATTTGGGGGATTCTCTGCTACACTGCCTGTTATGGGGTGATTTGGGGGATTCTATTCCACACTGCTTGTTATGGGGTGATTTGGGGGATTCTCTGCTTTACTTCCTGGTATGGGGTGATTTGGGGGATTATATTCCACACTGCTTGTTATGGGGTGATTTGGGAGATTCTCTTCTTCACTGCTTGTTATGGGATGATTTGGGGAGATTCTCTGCTTTACTACCTGGTATGGGGTGATTTGGGGGATTCTCTGCTTCACTGCCTGTTATGGGGTGATTTGGGGGATTCTCTGCTACACTGCTTGTTATGGGGTGATTTGGGGGATTCTCTGCTTCACTACCTGGTATGGGGTGATTTGGGGGATTCTCTGCTGAACTGCTTTTTATGGGGTGATTTTGGGGATTCTCTGCTTCACTACCTGGTATGGGGTGATTTGGGGGATTCTCTGCTAAACTGCCTGTTATGGGGTGATTTTGGGGGATTCTCTGCTTCAATGCCTGTTATGGGGTGATTTGGGGGATTCTCTGCTGCACTGCTTGTTATGGGGTGATTTGGGTGATTCTCTGTTACACTGCTTATTATAGGGTGATTTGGGGGATTTTCTGCTGAACTTCTTGTTATGGGGTGATTTGGGGGATTCTCTGCTGCACTACTTGTTATGAGGTGATTTGGGGGATGCTCTGCTACACTGCTTGTTATGGGGTGATTTGGGGAGATTCTCTGCTTCACTACCTGGTATGGGGTGATTTGGGGAGATTCTCTGCTTCACTACCTGGTATGGGGTGATTTGGGGGATTCTCTGCTTCACTGCCTGTTATGGGGTGATTTGGGGGATTCTCTGCTACACTGCTTGTTATGGGGTGATTTGGGGGATTCTCTGCTTCACTACCTGGTATGGGATGATTTGGGGGATTCTCTGCTAAACTGCTTGTTATGGGGTGATTTTGGGGATTCTCTGCTTCACTACCTGGTATGGGGTGATTTGGGTGATTCTCTGCTTCACTGCCTGTTATGGGTGATTTGGGGGATTCTCTGCTACACTGGTTGTTATGGATGATTTGGGGGATTCTCTGCTTCACTGCCTGTTATGGGGTGATTTGGGGGATTCTCCGCTGCACTGCTTATTATGGGGTGATTTGGGGGATTCTCTGCTACACTCCTTGTTATGAGGTGATTTGGGAGATGCTCTGCTACACTGCTTGTTGTGGGGTGATTTGGGTGATTCTCTGCTTCACTACTTGTTATGAGGTGATTTGGGAGATGCTCTGCCTGTTATGGGGTGAATTGGGGGATGCTCTGCCTGTTATGGGGTGATTTGGGGGATGCTCTGCTACACTCCTTGTTATGAGGTGATTTGGGGTATGCTCTGCTACACTGCTTGTTATGGGGTGATTTGGGGGATTCTCTGCTTCACTTCTTGTTATGGGGTGATTTGGGAGATGATCTGCTACACTGCTTGTTTTGAGGTGATTTGGGTGATTCTCTGCTACACTCCTTGTTATGAGGTGATTTGGGAGATGCTCTGCTACACTGCTTGTTGTGGAGTGATTTGGGGGATTTTCTGCTGCACTTCTTGTTATGGGGTGATTTGGGGGATTCTCTGCTACACTGCTTGTTATGGGGTGATTTGGGGGATGCTCTGCTACACTGCTTGTTATGGGATGATTTGGGTGATTCTCTGTTACACTGCTTGTTATGAGGTGATTTGGGGGATTCTCTGCTTCACTACCTGGTATGGGGTGATTTGGGGGATTCTCTGCTGAACTGCTTTTTATGGGGTGATTTTGGGGATTCTCTGCTTCACTACCTGGTATGGGGTGATTTGGGGGATTCTCTGCTAAACTGCCTGTTATGGGGTGATTTTGGGGGATTCTCTGCTTCAATGCCTGTTATGGGGTGATTTGGGGGATTCTCTGCTGCACTGCTTGTTATGGGGTGATTTGGGTGATTCTCTGTTACACTGCTTATTATAGGGTGATTTGGGGGATTTTCTGCTGAACTTCTTGTTATGGGGTGATTTGGGGGATTCTCTGCTGCACTACTTGTTATGAGGTGATTTGGGGGATGCTCTGCTACACTGCTTGTTATGGGGTGATTTGGGGAGATTCTCTGCTTCACTACCTGGTATGGGGTGATTTGGGGAGATTCTCTGCTTCACTACCTGGTATGGGGTGATTTGGGGGATTCTCTGCTTCACTGCCTGTTATGGGGTGATTTGGGGGATTCTCTGCTACACTGCTTGTTATGGGGTGATTTGGGGGATTCTCTGCTTCACTACCTGGTATGGGATGATTTGGGGGATTCTCTGCTAAACTGCTTGTTATGGGGTGATTTTGGGGATTCTCTGCTTCACTACCTGGTATGGGGTGATTTGGGTGATTCTCTGCTTCACTGCCTGTTATGGGTGATTTGGGGGATTCTCTGCTACACTGGTTGTTATGGATGATTTGGGGGATTCTCTGCTTCACTGCCTGTTATGGGGTGATTTGGGGGATTCTCCGCTGCACTGCTTATTATGGGGTGATTTGGGGGATTCTCTGCTACACTCCTTGTTATGAGGTGATTTGGGAGATGCTCTGCTACACTGCTTGTTGTGGGGTGATTTGGGTGATTCTCTGCTTCACTACTTGTTATGAGGTGATTTGGGAGATGCTCTGCCTGTTATGGGGTGAATTGGGGGATGCTCTGCCTGTTATGGGGTGATTTGGGGGATGCTCTGCTACACTCCTTGTTATGAGGTGATTTGGGGTATGCTCTGCTACACTGCTTGTTATGGGGTGATTTGGGGGATTCTCTGCTTCACTTCTTGTTATGGGGTGATTTGGGAGATGATCTGCTACACTGCTTGTTTTGAGGTGATTTGGGTGATTCTCTGCTACACTCCTTGTTATGAGGTGATTTGGGAGATGCTCTGCTACACTGCTTGTTGTGGAGTGATTTGGGGGATTTTCTGCTGCACTTCTTGTTATGGGGTGATTTGGGGGATTCTCTGCTACACTGCTTGTTATGGGGTGATTTGGGGGATGCTCTGCTACACTGCTTGTTATGGGATGATTTGGGTGATTCTCTGTTACACTGCTTGTTATGAGGTGATTTGGGGGATACTCTGCTTCACTACTTGTTATGGGGTGATTTGGGGGATTCTCTGCTTCACTACTTGTTATGGGGTGATTTTGGAGATGCTCTGCTACACTGCTTGTTATGGGGTGATTTGGGGGATTCTCTGCTTGTTATGGGGTGATTTGGGGGATGCTCTGCTACACTGCTTGTTATGAGGTGATTTGGGGGATGCTCTGCTACACTGCTTGTTATGAGGTGATTTGGGGGATACTCTGCTACACTGCTTGTTATGAGGTGATTTGGGGGATGCTCTGCTACACTGCTTGTTATGGGGTGATTTGGGGGATGCTCTGCTACACTGCTTGTTATGGGGTGATTTGGGGGATTCTCTGCTGCACTCCTTGTTATGGGTTGATTTGGGTGATTCTCTGCTACACTGCTTGTTATGAGGTGATTTGGAGGATGCTCTGCTACACTGCTTGTTATGGGATGATTTGGGTGATTCTCTGATACACTGCTTGTTATGAGGTGATTTGGGGGATACTCTGCTTCACTACTTGTTATGGGGTGATTTGGGGGATTCTCTGCTTCACTACTTGTTATGGGGTGATTTTGGAGATGCTCTGCTACACTGCTTGTTATGGGGTGATTTGGGGGATTCTCTGCTTGTTATGGGGTGATTTGGGGGATTCTCTGCTTGTTATGGGGTGATTTGGGTGATTCTCTGCTACACTGCTTGTTATGAGGTGATTTGGGGGATGCTCTGCTACATTGCTTGTTATGAGGTGATTTGGGGGATACTCTGCTACACTGCTTGTTATGAGGTGATTTGGGGGATGCTCTGCTACACTGCTTGTTATGGGGTGATTTGGGGGATGCTCTGCTACACTGCTTGTTATGGGGTGATTTGGGGGATTCTCTGCTGCACTCCTTGTTATGGGTTGATTTGGGTGATTCTCTGCTACACTGCTTGTTATGAGGTGATTTGGGGGATACTCTGCTTCACTACTTGTTATGGGGTGATTTGGGGGATTCTCTGCTGCACTGCTTGTTATGGGGTGATTTGGGGGATTCTCTGCTTATTATGGGGTGATTTGGGGGATGCTCTGCTACACTGCTTGTTATGGGGTGATTTGGGGGATTCTCTGCTTGTTATGAGGTGATTTGGGTGATTCTCTGTTACACTGCTTGTTATGGGGTGATTTGGGAGATTCTCTGCTTCACTGCTTGTTATGAGGTGATTTGGGGGATTCTCTGCTTCACTGCCTGTTATGGGGTGATTTGGGGGATTCTATTCCACACTGCTTGTTATGGGGTGATTTGGGAGATTCTATTCCACACTGCTTGTTATGGGGTGATTTGGGAGATTCTCTGCTTCACTGCCTGTTATGGGGTGATTTGGGGGATTCTCTGCTACACTGCCTGTTATGGGGTGATTTGGGAGATTCTATTCCACACTGCTTGTTATGGGGTGATTTGGGGGATTCTCTGCTTCACTGCCTGTTATGGGGTGATTTGGTGGATTCTCTGCTTCACTGCCTGTTATGGGGTGATTTGGGGGATTCTATTCCACACTGCTTGTTATGGGGTGATTTGGGAGATTCTCTGCTTCACTGCTTGTTATGGGGTGATTTGGGGAGATTCTCTGCTTTACTACCTGGTATGGGGTGATTTGGGGGATTCTCTGCTTCACTGCCTGTTATGGGGTGATTTGGGGGATTCTCTGCTACACTGCTTGCTATGGGGTGATTTGGGGGATTCTCTGCTTCACTACCTGGTATGGGGTGATTTGGGGGATTCTCTGCTAAACTGCTTGTTATGGGGTGATTTGGATGATTCTCTGCTTCACTGCCTGTTATGGGGTGATTTTGGGGGATTCTCTGCTTCAATGCCTGTTATGGAGTGATTTGGGGGATTCTCTGCTGCACTGCTTGTTATGGGGTGATTTGGGTGATTCTCTGTTACACTGCTTATTATAGGGTGTTTTGGGGGATTTTCTGCTGCACTTCTTGTTATGGGGTGATTTGGGTGAGTCTCTGTTACACTGCTTATTATGGGGTGATTTGGGGGATTCTCTGCTGCACTACTTGTTATGGGGTGATTTGGGAGATGCTCTGCTACACTCCTTGTTATGAGGTGATTTGGGGGATGCTCTGCTACACTGCTTGTTATGGGGTGATTTGGGGGATTCTCTGCTTCACTTCTTGTTATGGGGTGATTTGGGAGATGCTCTGCTTCACTGCTTGTTATGGGGTGAATTGGGGGATGCTCTGCCTGTTATGGGGTGATTTGGGGGATGCTCTGCTACACTCCTTGTTATGAGGTGATTTGGGGGATGCTCTGCTACACTGCTTGTTATGGGGTGATTTGGGGAGATTCTCTGCTTCACTACCTGGTATGGGGTGATTTGGGGAGATTCTCTGCTTCACTACCTGGTATGGGGTGATTTGGGGGATTCTCTGCTTCACTGCTTGTTATGGGGTGATTTGGGGGATTCTCTGCTACACTACCTGGTATGGGATGATTTGGGGGATTCTCTGCTAAACTGCTTGTTATGGGGTGATTTTGGGGATTCTCTGCTTCACTACCTGGTATGGGGTGATTTGGGTGATTCTCTGCTTCACTGGTTGTTATGGATGATTTGGGGGATTCTCTGCTACACTACTTTTTATGGGGTGATTTGGGAGATGCTCTGCTACACTCCTTGTTATGAGGTGATTTGGGGGATGCTCTGCTACACTCCTTGTTATGAGGTGATTTGGGGGATGCTCTGCTACACTGCTTGTTATGGGGTGATTTGGGGGATTCTCTGCTTCACTTCTTGTTATGGGGTGATTTGGGTGAGTCTCTGTTACACTGCTTATTATGGGGTGATTTGGGGGATTCTCTGCTGCACTACTTGTTATGGGGTGATTTGGGAGATGCTCTGCTACACTCCTTGTTATGAGGTGATTTGGGGGATGCTCTGCTACACTGCTTGTTATGGGGTGATTTGGGGGATTCTCTGCTTCACTTCTTGTTATGGGGTGATTTGGGAGATGCTCTGCTTCACTGCTTGTTATGGGGTGAATTGGGGGATGCTCTGCCTGTTATGGGGTGATTTGGGGGATGCTCTGCTACACTCCTTGTTATGAGGTGATTTGGGGGATGCTCTGCTACACTGCTTGTTATGGGGTGATTTGGGGAGATTCTCTGCTTCACTACCTGGTATGGGGTGATTTGGGGAGATTCTCTGCTTCACTACCTGGTATGGGGTGATTTGGGGGATTCTCTGCTTCACTGCTTGTTATGGGGTGATTTGGGGGATTCTCTGCTTCACTACCTGGTATGGGATGATTTGGGGGATTCTCTGCTAAACTGCTTGTTATGGGGTGATTTTGGGGATTCTCTGCTTCACTACCTGGTATGGGGTGATTTGGGTGATTCTCTGCTTCACTGGTTGTTATGGATGATTTGGGGGATTCTCTGCTACACTACTTTTTATGGGGTGATTTGGGAGATGCTCTGCTACACTCCTTGTTATGAGGTGATTTGGGGGATGCTCTGCTACACTCCTTGTTATGAGGTGATTTGGGGGATGCTCTGCTACACTGCTTGTTATGGGGTGATTTGGGGGATTCTCTGCTTCACTTCTTGTTATGGGGTGATTTGGGAGATGCTCTGCTACACTGCTTGCTATGGGGTGATTTGGGAGATTTTCTGCTGCACTTCTTGTTATGGGGTGATTTGGGGGATGCTCTGCTATACTGCTTGGTATGGGGTGATTTGGGTGATTCTCTGCTTGACTACTTGTTATGGGGTGATTTGGGAGATGCTCTGCTACACTGCTTGTTGTGGGGTGAATTGGGGGATGCTCTGCTACACTGCTTGTTATGGGGTGATTTGGGAGATGCTCTGCTACACTGCTTGTTAAGGGGGTGATTTGGGAGATGCTCTGCTACACTGCTTGTTATGGGGTGATTTGGGAGATGCTCTGCTACACTGCTTGTTAAGGGGGTGATTTGGGGGATTCTCTGCTACACTGCTTGTTATGGGGTGATTTGGGGGATTCTCTGCTTGTTATGGGGTGATTTGGGAGATGCTCTGCTACACTGCTTGTTAAGGGGGTGATTTGGGGGATTCTCTGCTACACTGCTTGTTATGGGGTGATTTGGGAGATGCTCTGCTACACTGCTTGTTATGGGGTGATTTGGGGGATGCTCTGCTACACTGCTTGTTATGGGGTGATATGGGGGATGCTCTGCAACACTGCTTGTTATGGGGTGATTTGGGGGATTCTCTGCTTCACTGCCTGTTATGGGGTGATTTGGGGGATGCTCTGCTACACTGCTTGTTATGGGGTGATTTCGGGGATTCTCTGCTTGTTATGGGGTGATTTGGGGGATTCTCTGCTACACTGCTTGTTATGGGGTGATTTGGGGGATGCTCTGCTACACTGCTTGTTGTGTGGAGAATTGGGGGATGCTCTGCTTTTATTGGGTGATTTGGGGGATGCTCTGCTACACTGCTTGTTATGGGGTGATTTGGGGGATTCTCTGCTACACTGCTTGTTATGGGGTGATTTGGGGGATGCTCTGCTACACTGCTTGTTATGGGATGATTTGGGGGATTCTCTGCTACACTGCTTGTTATGGGGTGATTTGGGGGATGCTCTGCTACACTGCTTGTTATGGGGTGATTTGGGGGATGCTCTGCTACACTGCTTGTTATGGGGTGATTTGGGGGATTCTCTGCTTGTTATGGGGTGATTTGGGAGATGCTCTTCTACACTGCTTGTTATGGGGTGATTTGGGAGTTTCTCTGCTACACTGCTTGTTATGGGGTGATTTGGGGGCATTATATGCTGCACTGCTTGTTATGAGGTGATTTGGGGGATTCTCTGCTACACTGCTTGTTATGGGGTGATTTGGGGGATGCTCTGCTACACTGCTTGTTATGGGATGATTTGGGGGATTCTCTGCTACACTGCTTGTTATGGGGTGATTTGGGGGATGCTCTGCTATACTGCTTGCTATGGGGTGATTTGGGGGATTCTCTGCTTCACTACTTGTTATGGGGTGATTTGGGAGATGCTCTGTTACACTGCTTGTTGTGGGGAGAATTGGGGGATGCTCTGCTACACTGCTTGTTATGGGGTGTTTTGGGGGATTCTCTGCTTGTTATGGGGTGATTTGGGGGATTCTCTGCTGCACTGCTTGTCATAGGGTGATTTGGGGGATTCTCTGCTTGTTATGGGGTAATTTGAGGGATGCTTTGCTACACTGCTTGTTATTTGGTGATTTGGGAGATTCTCTGCTTCACTGCTTGTTATGGGGTGATTTGGGTGATTCTCTGCTTCACTGCTTGTTATGGGGTGATTTGGGGGATACTCTGCTGCACTGCTTGTTATGGGGTGATTTGGGGGATTCTCTGCTACACTGCTTATTATGGGGTGATTTGGGAGATTTTCTGTTACACTGCTTGTTATGAGGTGATTTGGGGGATACTCTGCTACACTGCTTGTTATGGGGTCATTTGGGGGATACTCTGCTGAACTACTTGTTATGGGGTGATTTGCGAGATTCTTTGTTACACTGCTTGTTATGAGGTGATTTGGGGGATTCTCTGCTGCACTGCTTGTTATGAGGTGATTTGGGGGATACTATGCTACACTGCTTGTTATGGGGTGATTTGGGGGATACTCTGCTGAACTGCTTGTTATGGGGTGATTTGCGAGATTCTCTGTTACACTGCTTGTTATGAGGTGATTTGGGGGATACTCTGCTGCACTGCTTGTTATGGGGTGATTTGGGAGATTCTATGTTACACTGCTTGTTATGAGGTGATTTGGGGGATACTCTGCTACACTGCTTGTTATGGGGTGATTTGCGAGATTCTCTGTTACACTGCTTGTTATGAGGTGATTTGGGGGATTCTATGCTGCACTGCTTGTTATGAGGTGATTTGGGGGATACTATGCTACACTGCTTGTTATGGGGTGATTTGGGGGATACTCTGCTGAACTGCTTGTTATGGGGTGATTTGCGAGATTCTCTGTTACACTGCTTGTTATGAGGTGATTTGGGGGATACTCTGCTACACTGCTTGTTATGGGGTGATTTGGGAGATTCTCTGCTACACTGGTTGTTATGGGGTGATTTGGGGGATTCTCTGCTACACTGCTTGTTATGAGGTGATTTGGGGGATGCTCTGCTACACTGCTTGTTATGGGGTGATTTGGGGGATTCTCTGCTACACTGCTTGTTATGGGGTGATTTGGGAGATTCTCTGTTACACTGCTTGTTATGAGGTGATTTGGGGGATACTCTGCTACACTGCTTGTTATGGGGTGATTTGGGGGATACTCTGCTGCACTGCTTGTTATGGGGTGATTTGGGGGATTCTCTGCTACACTGCTTGTTATGGGGTGATTTGGGGGATTCTCTGCTACTCTGCTTGTTATGGGGTGATTTGGGAGATTCTCTGTTACACTGCTTGTTATGAGGTGATTTGGGGGATACTCTGCTACACTGCTTGTTATGGGGTGATTTGGGGGATTCTCTGCTACACTGCCTGTTATGGGGTGATTTGGGGGAATCTCTGCTACACTGCTTGTTATGGGGTGATTTGGGGGAATCTCTGCTGCACTGCTTGTTATGGGGTGATTTGGGGGATTCTCTGCTGCACTGCTTGTTATGTGGTGATTTGGGGGAATCTCTGCTGCACTGCTTGTTATGGGATGATTTGGGGGAATCTCTGCTGCACTGCTTGTTATGGGGTGATTTGGGGGATTCTCTGTTGCTCTGCTTGTTATGGGGTGATTTGGGGGATGCCCTGCTACACTGCTTGTTATGGGATGATTTGGGTGATTCTCTGTTGCACTGCTTGTTATGGGGTGAATTGGGGGATTCTCTGCTACACTGCTTGTTATGGGGTGATTTGGGGGATTCTCTGCTACACTGCTTGTTATGGGGTGATTTGGGAGATTCTCTGTTACACTGCTTGTTACGGAGTGATTTGGGGGATACTCTGCTGAACTGCTTGTTATGGGGTGATCTGCGAGATTCTCTGTTACACTGCTTGTTATGAGGTGATTTGGGGGACACTCTGCTACACTGCTTGTTATGTGGTGATTTGGGGGAATCTCTGCTGCACTGCTTGTTATGGGGTGATTTGGGGGATGCTCTGCTGCACTGCTTGTTATGTGGTGATTTGGGGGAATCTCTGCTGCACTGCTTGTTATGGGATGATTTGGGGGAATCTCTGCTGCACTGCTTGTTATGGGGTGATTTGGGGGATTCTCTGTTGCTCTGCTTGTTATGGGGTGATTTGGGGGATTCTCTGCTGCACTGTTTGTTATGTGGTGATTTGGGGGAATCTCTGCTGCACTGCTTGTTATGGGATGATTTGGGTGATTCTCTGTTGCACTGCTTGTTATGGGGTGATTTGGATAATTCTCTGTTGCACTGCTTGTTATGGGGTGATTTGGGGGATGCCCTGCTACACTGCTTGTTATGGGATGATTTGGGTGATTCTCTGTTGCACTGCTTGTTATGGGGTGAATTGGGGGATTCTCTGCTACACTGCTTGTTATGGGGTGATTTGGGGGATTCTCTGCTACACTGCTTGTTATGAGGTGATTTGGGAGATTCTCTGTTACACTGCTTGTTACGGAGTGATTTGGGGGATACTCTGCTGAACTGCTTGTTATGAGGTGATTTGGGGGATACTCTGCTACACTGCTTGTTATGTGGTGATTTGGGAGATTCTCTGCTACACTGCTTGTTATGGGGTGATTTGGGGGATTCTCTGCTACACTGCTTGTTATGAGGTGATTTGGGGGATTCTCTGCTACACTGCTTGTTATGGGGTGATTTGGGGGATACTCTGCTGCACTGCTTGTTATGGGGTGATTTGGGGGATTCTCTGCTACACTACTTGTTATGGGGTGAATTTGGAGATGCTCTGCTACACTGCTTGTTATGGGGTGATTTGGGGGATTCTCTGCTTGTTATGGGGTGATTTGGGGGATGCTCTGCTACACTGCTTGTTATGGGGTGATTTGGGGGATTCTCTGCTTGTTATGGGGTGATTTGGGGGATGCTCTGCTACACTGCTTGTTATGGGGTGATTTGGGGGATTCTCTGCTTGTTATGGGGTGATTTGGGGGATGCTCTGCTGCACTGCTTGTTATGAGGTGATTTGGGGGCTGCTCTGCTACACTGCTTGTTATGGGGTGATTTGGGGGATACTCTGCTGCACTGCTTGTTATGGGGTGATTTGGGGGATTCTCTGCTACACTGCTTGTTATGGGGTGATTTGGGGGATTCTCTGCTACTCTGCTTGTTATGGGGTGATTTGGGAGATTCTCTGTTACACTGCTTGTTATGAGGTGATTTGGGGGATACTCTGCTACACTGCTTGTTATGGGGTGATTTGGGGGATACTCTGCTGCACTGCTTGTTATGGGGTGATTTGGGGGATGCCCTGCTACACTGCTTGTTATGGGATGATTTGGGTGATTCTGTGTTGCACTGCTTGTTATGGGGTGATTTGGGGGATGCCCTGCTACACTGCTTGTTATGGGATGATTTGGGTGATTCTCTGTTGCACCACTTGTTATGGGGTGAATTGGGGGATTCTCTGCTACACTGCTTGTTATGAGGTGATTTGGGGGATACTCTGCTACACTGCTTGTTATGGGGTGATTTGGGGGATACTCTGCTGAACTGCTTGTTATGAGGTGATTTGGGGGATACTCTGCTACACTGCTTGTTATGGGGTGATTTGGGGGATTCTCTACTACACTGCTTGTTATGAGGTGATTTGGGAGATTCTCTGTTACACTGCTTGTTATGAGGTGATTTGGGGGATACTCTGCTACACTGCTTGTTATGGGGTGATTTGGGGGATTCTCTACTACACTGCCTGTTATGAGGTGATTTGGGAGATTCTCTGTTACACTGCTTGTTATGAGGTGATTTGGGGGATACTCTGCTACACTGCCTGTTATGGGGTGATTTGGGGGATTCTCTGCTACACTGCTTGTTATGAGGTGATTTGGGAGATTCTCTGTTACACTGCTTGTTATGAGGTGATTTGGGGGATACTCTGCTACACTGCTTGTTATGGGGTGATTTGGGGGATTCTCTACTACACTGCTTGTTATGAGGTGATTTGGGAGATTCTCTGTTACACTGCTTGTTATGAGGTGATTTGGGGGATTCTCTGCTGCACTGCTTGTTATGAGGTGATTTGGGGGATACTCTGCTACACTGCTTGTTATGGGGTGATTTGGGGGATACTCTGCTGAACTGCTTGTTATGGGGTGATTTGCGAGATTCTCTGTTACACTGCTTGTTATGAGGTGGTTTGGGGGATTCTCTGTTACACTGCTTGTTATGGGGTGATTTGGGGGATTCTCTGCTACACTGCTTGTTATGAGGTGATTTGGGAGATTCTCTGTTACACTGCTTGTTATGAGGTGATTTGGGGGATACTCTGCTACACTGCTTGTTATGGGGTGATTTGGGGGATACTCTGCTGAACTGCTTGTTATGAGGTGATTTGGGGGATACTCTGCTACACTGCTTGTTATGGGGTGATTTGGGAGATTCTCTGCTACACTGCTTGTTATGGGGGATTCTCTGCTTCACTGCTTGTTATGAGGTGATTTGGGGGATGCTCTGCTACACTGCTTGTTATGGGGTGATTTGGGAGATTCTCTGTTACACTGCTTGTTATGAGGTGATTTGGGGGATACTCTGCTACACTGCTTGTTATGGGGTGATTTGGGGGATACTCTGCTGCACTGCTTGTTATGAGGTGATTTGGGGGATACTCTGCTACACTGCTTGTTATGAGGTGATTTGGGGGATTCTCTGCTATACTGCTTGTTATGGGGTGATTTGCGAGATTCTCTGTTACACTACTTGTTATGAGGTGATTTGGGGGATTCTCTGTTACACTGCTTGTTATGGGGTGATTTGGGGGATTCTCTGCTACACTGCTTGTTATGGGGTGATTTGGGAGATTCTCTGTTACACTGCTTGTTATGAGGTGATTTGGGGGATACTCTGCTACAGTGCTTGTTATGGGGTGATTTGGGGGATACTCTGCTGCACTGCTTGTTATGGGATGATTTGGGGGTTGCTCTGCTACACTGCTTGTTATGGGGTGATTTGGGGGTTGCTCTGCTACACTGCTTGTTATGGGGTGATTTGGGGGATGCTCTGCCACACTGCTTGTTATGGGGTGATTTGGGAGATTCTCTGCTGCACTGCTTGTTATGAAGTGATTTGGGGGATTCTCTGCTACACTGCTTGTTATGAGGTGATTTGGGGGATACTCTGCTACACTGCTTGTTATGAGGTGATTTGGGGGCTGCTCTGCTACACTGCTTGTTATGGGGTGATTTGGGAGATTCTCTGCTACACTGCTTGTTATGGGGTGATTTGGGAGATTCTCTGCTACACTGCTTGTTATGAGGTGATTTGGGGCTGCTCTGCTACACTGCTTGTTATGGGGTGATTTGGGGGATACTCTGCTGAACTGCTTGTTATGGGGTGATTTGCGAGATTCTCTGTTACACTGCTTGTTATGAGGTGATTTGGGGGATTCTCTGCTGCACTGCTTGTTATGGGGTGATTTGGGGGATACTCTGCTGAACTGCTTGTTATGGGGTGATTTGGGGGATTCTCTGTTACACTGCTTGTTATGGGGTGATTTGGGTGATGCTCTGCTACACTGCTTGTTATGGGGTGATTTGGGTGATTCTCTGCTACACTGCTTGTTATGAGGTGATTTGCGGGATTCTCTGCTGCACTGCTTGTTATGGGGTGATTTGGGGGATTCTCTGTTACACTGCTTGTTATGGGGTGATTTGGGTGATGCTCTGCTACACTGCTTGTTATGAGGTGATTTGGGGGATTCTCTGCTACACTGCTTGTTATGGGGTGATTTGGGAGATTCTCTGTTACACTGCTTGTTATGAGGTGATTTGGGGGATACTCTGCTACACTGCTTGTTATGAGGTGATTTGGGGGATGCTCTGCTACACTGCTTGTTATGAGGTGATTTGGGGGATGCTCTGCTACATTGCTTGTTATGAGGTGATTTGGGGGCTGCTCTGCTACACTGCATGTTATGGGGTGATTTGGGGGATTCTCTGCTACACTGCTTGTTATGGGGTGATTTGGGGGATACTCTGCTACACTGCTTGTTATGGGGTGATTTGGGGGATACTCTGCTGCACTGCTTGTTATGGGGTGATTTGGGGGATTCTCTGCTACACTGCTTGTTATGGGGTGATTTGGGGGATTCTCGGCTACACTGCTTGTTATGGGATGATTTGGGGGATACTCTGCTACACTGCTTGTTATGGGGTGATTTGGGGGATACTCTGCTGCACTGCTTGTTATGGGGTGATTTGGGGGATTCTCTGCTACACTGCTTGTTATGGGGTGATTTGGGGGATTCTCGGCTACACTGCTTGTTATGGGATGATTTGGGGGATACTCTGATACACTGCTTGTTATGGGGTGATTTGGGGGATACTCTGCTGCACTGCTTGTTATGGGGTGATTTGGGGGATTCTCTGCTACACTGCTTGTTATGGGGTGATTTGGGGGATTCTCGGCTACACTGCTTGTTATGGGATGATTTGGGGGATACTCTGATACACTGCTTGTTATGGGGTGATTTGGGGGATACTCTGCTGCACTGCTTGTTATGGGGTGATTTGGGGGATTCTCTGCTACACTGCTTGTTATGGGGTGATTTGGGGGATTCTCGGCTACACTGCTTGTTATGGGGTGATTTGGGGGATTCTCGGCTACACTGCTTGTTATGGGATGATTTGGGGGATACTCTGATACACTGCTTGTTATGAGGTGATTTGGGGGATACTCTGCTACACTGCTTGTTATGTGGTGATTTGGGGGGATTCTCTGCTGCACTGCTTCTTATGGGGTGATTTGGGGGATTCTCTGCTACACTGCTTGTTATGTGGCGATTTGGGGGAATCTCTGCTACACTGCTTGTTATGTGGTGATTTGGGGGGATTCTCTGCTGCACTGCTTCTTATGGGGTGATTTGGGGGATTCTCTGCTACACTGCTTGTTATGTGGCGATTTGGGGGAATCTCTGCTACACAGCTTGTTATGGGATGATTTGGGGGAATCTCTGCTGCACTGCTTGTTATGGGGTGATTTGGGGGATTCTCTGCTTCACTACTTGTTATGGGGTGATTTGGGGGATTCTCTGCTTCACTACTTGTTATGGGGTGATTTTGGAGATGCTCTGCTACACTGCTTGTTATGGGGTGATTTGGGGGATGCTCTGCTACACTGCTTGTTATGGGGTGATTTGGGGGATGCTCTGCTACACTGCTTTTTATGGGGTGATTTGGGGGATTCTCTGCTTGTTATGGGGTGATTTGGGGGATGCTCTGCTGCACTGCTTGTTATGGGGTGATTTGGGGGATTCTCTGCTGCACTGCTTGTTATGAGGTGATTTGGGTGATTCTCTGTTACACTGCTTGTTATGGGGTGATTTGGGGGATTCTCTGCTTGTTATGGGGTGATTTGGGGGATGCTCTGCTACACTGCTTGTTATGGGGTGATTTGGGGGATTCTCTGCTTGTTATGGGGTGATTTGGGGGATGCTCTGCTGCACTGCTTGTTATGAGGTGATTTGGGTGATTCTCTGTTACACTGCTTGTTATGGGGAGATTTGGGGGATTCTCTGCTTGTTATGGGGTGATTTGGGGGATGCTCTGTTACACTGCTTGTTATGGGGTGATTTGGGGGGTTCTCTGCTTGTTATGGGGTGATTTGGAGAATGCTTTGCTGCACTGCTTTTTATGGGGTGATTTGGGGGATTATCTGCTTCACTGCTTGTTATGGGGTGATTTGGGGAGATTCTCTGCTTCACTACCTGGTATGGGGTGATTTGGGGGATTCTCTGCTACACTGCTTGTTATGGGGTGATTCGGGGCATACTCTGCTGCACTGCTTGTTATGGGGTGATTTGGGGGATTCTCTGCTACACTGCTTGTTATGGGGTGATTTGGGGGATTCTCGGCTACACTGCTTGTTATGGGATGATTTGGGGGATACTCTGATACACTGCTTGTTATGGGGTGATTTGGGGGATACTCTGCTGCACTGCTTGTTATGGGGTGATTTGGGGGATTCTCTGCTACACTGCTTGTTATGGGGTGATTTGGGGGATTCTCGGCTACACTGCTTGTTATGGGATGATTTGGGGGATACTCTGCTACACTGCTTGTTATGGGGTGATTTGGGGGATACTCTGCTGCACTGCTTGTTATGGGGTGATTTGGGGGATTCTCTGCTACACTGCTTGTTATGGGGTGATTTGGGGGATTCTCGGCTACACTGCTTGTTATGGGATGATTTGGGGGATACTCTGATACACTGCTTGTTATGGGGTGATTTGGGGGATACTCTGCTGCACTGCTTGTTATGGGGTGATTTGGGGGATTCTCTGCTACACTGCTTGTTATGGGGTGATTTGGGGGATTCTCGGCTACACTGCTTGTTATGGGATGATTTGGGGGATACTCTGATACACTGCTTGTTATGGGGTGATTTGGGGGATACTCTGCTGCACTGCTTGTTATGGGGTGATTTGGGGGATTCTCTGCTACACTGCTTGTTATGGGGTGATTTGGGGGATTCTCGGCTACACTGCTTGTTATGGGATGATTTGGGGGATACTCTGATACACTGCTTGTTATGGGGTGATTTGGGGGATTCTCGGCTACACTGCTTGTTATGGGATGATTTGGGGGATACTCTGATACACTGCTTGTTATGGGGTGATTTGGGGGATACTCTGCTGCACTGCTTGTTATGGGGTGATTTGGGGGATTCTCTGCTACACTGCTTGTTATGGGGTGATTTGGGGGATTCTCGGCTACACTGCTTGTTATGGGGTGATTTGGGGGATTCTCGGCTACACTGCTTGTTATGGGATGATTTGGGGGATACTCTGATACACTGCTTGTTATGAGGTGATTTGGGGGATACTCTGCTACACTGCTTGTTATGTGGTGATTTGGGGGGATTCTCTGCTGCACTGCTTCTTATGGGGTGATTTGGGGGATTCTCTGCTACACTGCTTGTTATGTGGCGATTTGGGGGAATCTCTGCTACACTGCTTGTTATGTGGTGATTTGGGGGGATTCTCTGCTGCACTGCTTCTTATGGGGTGATTTGGGGGATTCTCTGCTACACTGCTTGTTATGTGGCGATTTGGGGGAATCTCTGCTACACAGCTTGTTATGGGATGATTTGGGGGAATCTCTGCTGCACTGCTTGTTATGGGGTGATTTGGGGGATTCTCTGCTTCACTACTTGTTATGGGGTGATTTGGGGGATTCTCTGCTTCACTACTTGTTATGGGGTGATTTTGGAGATGCTCTGCTACACTGCTTGTTATGGGGTGATTTGGGGGATGCTCTGCTACACTGCTTGTTATGGGGTGATTTGGGGGATGCTCTGCTACACTGCTTGTTATGGGGTGATTTGGGGGATTCTCTGCTTGTTATGGGGTGATTTGGGGGATGCTCTGCTGCACTGCTTGTTATGGGGTGATTTGGGGGATTCTCTGCTGAACTGCTTGTTATGAGGTGATTTGGGTGATTCTCTGTTACACTGCTTGTTATGGGGTGATATGGGGGATTCTCTGCTTGTTATGGGGTGATTTGGGGGATGCTCTGCTACACTGCTTGTTATGGGGTGATTTGGGGGATTCTCTGCTTGTTATGGGGTGATTTGGGGGATGCTCTGCTGCACTGCTTGTTATGAGGTGATTTGGGTGATTCTCTGTTACACTGCTTGTTATGGGGAGATTTGGGGGATTCTCTGCTTGTTATGGGGTGATTTGGGGGATGCTCTGTTACACTGCTTGTTATGGGGTGATTTGGGGGGTTCTCTGCTTGTTATGGGGTGATTTGGAGAATGCTTTGCTGCACTGCTTTTTATGGGGTGATTTGGGGGATTATCTGCTTCACTGCTTGTTATGGGGTGATTTGGGGCATACTCTGCTGCACTGCTTGTTATGGGGTGATTTGGGGGATTCTCTGCTACACTGCTTGTTATGGGGTGATTTGGGGGATTCTCGGCTACACTGCTTGTTATGGGATGATTTGGGGGATACTCTGATACACTGCTTGTTATGGGGTGATTTGGGGGATACTCTGCTGCACTGCTTGTTATGGGGTGATTTGGGGGATTCTCTGCTACACTGCTTGTTATGGGGTGATTTGGGGGATTCTCGGCTACACTGCTTGTTATGGGATGATTTGGGGGATACTCTGCTACACTGCTTGTTATGGGGTGATTTGGGGGATACTCTGCTGCACTGCTTGTTATGGGGTGATTTGGGGGATTCTCTGCTACACTGCTTGTTATGGGGTGATTTGGGGGATTCTCGGCTACACTGCTTGTTATGGGATGATTTGGGGGATACTCTGATACACTGCTTGTTATGGGGTGATTTGGGGGATACTCTGCTGCACTGCTTGTTATGGGGTAATTTGGGGGATTCTCTGCTACACTGCTTGTTATGGGGTGATTTGGGGGATTCTCGGCTACACTGCTTGTTATGGGATGATTTGGGGGATACTCTGATACACTGCTTGTTATGGGGTGATTTGGGGGATACTCTGCTGCACTGCTTGTTATGGGGTGATTTGGGGGATTCTCTGCTACACTGCTTGTTATGGGGTGATTTGGGGGATTCTCGGCTACACTGCTTGTTATGGGATGATTTGGGGGATACTCTGATACACTGCTTGTTATGGGGTGATTTGGGGGATACTCTGCTGCACTGCTTGTTATGGGGTGATTTGGGGGATTCTCTGCTACACTGCTTGTTATGGGGTGATTTGGGGGATTCTCGGCTACACTGCTTGTTATGGGATGATTTGGGGGATACTCTGATACACTGCTTGTTATGGGGTGATTTGGGGGATACTCTGCTGCACTGCTTGTTATGGGGTGATTTGGGGGATTCTCTGCTACACTGCTTGTTATGGGGTGATTTGGGGGATTCTCTGCTACACTGCTTGTTATGGGGTGATTTGGGGGATTCTCGGCTACACTGCTTGTTATGGGATGATTTGGGGGATACTCTGATACACTGCTTGTTATGGGGTGATTTGGGGGATGCTCTGCTACACTGCTTGTTATGGGGTGATTTGGGTGATTCTCTGTTACACTGCTTGTTATGAGGTGATTTGGGGGATGCTCTGCTACACTGCTTGTTATGTGGTGATTTGGGGGGATTCTCTGCTGCACTGCTTCTTATGGGGTGATTTGGGGGATTCTCTGCTACACTGCTTGTTATGTGGCGATTTGGGGGAATCTCTGCTGCACTGCTTGTTATGGGGTGATTTGGGGGAATCTCTGCTGCACTGCTTGTTATGGGGTGATTTGGGGGATTCTCTGCTGTACTGTTTATTATGTGGTGATTTGGGGGAATCTCTGCTACACAGCTTGTTATGGGGTGATTTTGGAGATGCTCTGCTACACTGCTTGTTATGGGGTGATTTGGGGGATGCTCTGCTACACTGCTTGTTATGGGGTGATTTGGGGGATGCTCTGCTACACTGCTTGTTATGGGGTGATTTGGGGGATTCTCTGCTGCACTGCTTGTTATGAGGTGATTTGGGTGATTCTCTGTTACACTGCTTGTTATGGGGTGATTTGGGGGATTCTCTGCTTGTTATGGGGTGATTTGGGGGATGCTCTGCTGCACTGCTTGTTATGGGGTGATTTGGGGGATTCTCTGCTGCACTGCTTGTTATGAGGTGATTTGGGTGATTCTCTGTTACACTGCTTGTTATGGGGTGATTTGGGGGATTCTCTGCTTGTTATGGGGTGATTTGGGGGATGCTCTGCTACACTGCTTATTATGGGGTGATTTGGGGGATTCTCTGCTTGTTATGGGGTGATTTGGGGGCTGCTCTGCTGCACTGCTTGTTATGAGGTGATTTGGGTGATTCTCTGTTACACTGCTTGTTATGGGGAGATTTGGGGGATTCTCTGCTTGTTATGGGGTGATTTGGGGGATGCTCTGTTACACTGCTTGTTATGGGATGATTTGGGGGATACTCTGCTACACTGCTTGTTATGGGGTGATTTGGGGGATACTCTGCTGCACTGCTTGTTATGGGGTGATTTGGGGGATTCTCTGCTACACTGCTTGTTATGGGGTGATTTGGGGGATTCTCGGCTACACTGCTTGTTATGGGATGATTTGGGGGATACTCTGCTGCACTGCTTGTTATGGGGTGATTTGGGGGATACTCTGCTGCACTGCTTGTTATGGGGTGATTTGGGGGATTCTCTGCTACACTGCTTGTTATGGGGTGATTTGGGGGATTCTCGGCTACACTGCTTGTTATGGGATGATTTGGGGGATACTCTGATACACTGCTTGTTATGGGGTGATTTGGGGGATACTCTGCTGCACTGCTTGTTATGGGGTGATTTGGGGGATTCTCTGCTACACTGCTTGTTATGGGGTGATTTGGGGGATTCTCGGCTACACTGCTTGTTATGGGATGATTTGGGGGATACTCTGATACACTGCTTGTTATGGGGTGATTTGGGGGATACTCTGCTGCACTGCTTGTTATGGGGTGATTTGGGGGATTCTCTGCTACACTGCTTGTTATGGGGTGATTTGGGGGATTCTCGGCTACACTGCTTGTTATGGGATGATTTGGGGGATACTCTGATACACTGCTTGATATGGGGTGATTTGGGGGATACTCTGCTGCACTGCTTGTTATGGGGTGATTTGGGGGATTCTCTGCTACACTGCTTGTTATGGGGTGATTTGGGGGATTCTCTGCTACACTGCTTGTTATGGGGTGATTTGGGGGATTCTCGGCTACACTGCTTGTTATGGGATGATTTGGGGGATACTCTGATACACTGCTTGTTATGGGGTGATTTGGGGGATGCTCTGCTACACTGCTTGTTATGGGGTGATTTGGGTGATTCTCTGTTACACTGCTTGTTATGAGGTGATTTGGGGGATGCTCTGCTACACTGCTTGTTATGTGGTGATTTGGGGGGATTCTCTGCTGCACTGCTTGTTATGGGGTGATTTGGGGGATGCTCTGCTACACTGCTTGTTATGGGGTGATTTGGGGGATGCTCTGCTACACTGCTTGTTATGGGGTGATTTGGGGGATTCTCTGCTTGTTATGGGGTGATTTGGGGGATGCTCTGCTGCACTGCTTGTTATGGGGTGATTTGGGGGATTCTCTGCTGCACTGCTTGTTATGAGGTGATTTGGGTGATTCTCTGTTACACTGCTTGTTATGGGGAGATTTGGGGGATTCTCTGCTTGTTATGGGGTGATTTGGGGGATGCTCTGTTACACTGCTTGTTATGGGGTGATTTGGGGGATTCTCTGCTACACTGCTTGTTATGGGGTGATTTGTGGGATTCTCTGCTACACTGCTTGTTATGGGGTGATTTGTGGGATTCTCTGCTACACTGCTTGTTATGGGGTGATTTGGGGGATTCTCTGCTACACTGCTTGTTATGGGGTGATTTGGGGGATTCTCTGCTTCACAACCTGGTATGGGGTGATTTGGGGGATTCTCTGCTAAACTGCTTGTTATGGGGTGATTTGGGGGATTCTCTGCTACACTGCTTGTTATGGGGTGATTTGGGGGATTCTCTGCTTCACTGCCTGTTATGGGGTGATTTGGGGGATTCTCTGCTGCACTGCTTGTTATGGGGTGATTTGGGGGATGCTCTACTTCACTGCTTGTTATGAGGTGATTTGGGGGATGCTCTGCTGCACTGCTTGTTATGGGGTGATTTGGGTGATTGTCTGTTACACTGCCTGTTATGGGGTGATTTGGGGGATTCTCTGCTTGTTATGGGGTGATTTGGAGAATGCTTTGCTGCACTGCTTTTTATGGGGTGATTTGGGGGATTATCTGCTTCACTGCTTGTTATGGGGTGATTTGGGGAGATTCTCTGCTTCACTACCTGGTATGGGGTGATTTGGGGGATTCTCTGCTAAACTGCTTGTTATGGGGTGATTTGGGGGATTCTCTGCTACACTGCTTGTTATAGGGTGATTTGGGGGATTCTCTGCTTCACAACCTGGTATGGGGTGATTTGGGGGATTCTCTGCTAAACTGCTTGTTATGGGGTGATTTGTGGGATTCTCTGCTGCACTGCTTGTTATGGGGTGATTTGGGGGATTCTCTGCTACACTGCTTGTTATAGGGTGATTTGGGGGATTCTCTGCTTCACAACCTGGTATGGGGTGATTTGGGGGATTCTCTGCTAAACTGCTTGTTATGGGGTGATTTGGGGGATTCTCTGCTACACTGCTTGTTATTGGGTGATTTGGGGGATTCTCTGCTTCACTGCCTGTTATGGGGTGATTTGGGGGATTCTCTGCTGCACTGCTTGTTATGGGGTGATTTGGGGGATTCTCTGCTACACTGCTTGTTATGGGGTGATTTGGGGGATTCTCTGCTTCACTGCCTGTTATGGGGTGATTTGGGGGATTCTCTGCTACACTGCTTGTTATGAGGTGATTTGGGGGATTCTCTGCTTCACTGCTTGTTATGAGGTGATTTGGGGGAATCTCTGCTACACTGCTTGTTATGGGGTGATTTGGGGGATTTTCTGCTGCACTGCTTGTTATGAGATGATTTGGGAGATTCTCAGCTACACTGCTTGTTATGGGGTGATTTGGGGGATTCTCTGCTTGTTATGGGGTGATTTGGGAGATTCTCTGTTACACTGCTTGTTATGAGGTGATTTGGGAGATACTCTGCTACACTGCTTGTTATGAGGTGATTTGGGGGATGCTCTGCTACACTGCTTGTTATGGGGCGATTTGGGGGATGCTCTGCCACACTGCTTGTTATGAGGTGATTTGGGGGATTATCTGCTGCACTGCTTGTTATGAGGTGATTTGGGGGATGCTCTAGCACACTGCTTGTTATGGGGTGATATGGGAGATTCTCTGCTACACTGCTTGTTATGGGTTGATTTGGGGGATTCTCTGCTACACTGCTTGTTATGGGTTGATTTGGGGGATTCTCTGCTACACTGCTTGTTATGGGGTGATTAAACATAGAAACATAGAAGGTTGACGGGGGGATACTCTGCTACACTGCTTGTTATGGGGTGATTTGGGGGATGCTCTGCTACACTGCTTGGTATAGGGTGATTTGGGTGATTCTCTGTTACACTGCTTGTTATGGGGTGATTTGGGGGATACTCTGCTGCACTTCTTGTTATGGGGTGATTTGGGGGATTCTCTGCTACACTGCTTGTTATGGGGTGATTTGGGAGATTCTCTGCTACACTGCTTGTTATGAGGTGATTTGGGGGATTCTCTGTTACACTGCTTGTTATGAGGTGATTTGGGGGATTCTCTGCTACACTACTTGTTATGGGGTGATTTTGGAGATGCTCTGCTACACTGCTTGTTATAGGGTGATTTGGGGGATTCTCTGCTTGTTATGGGGTGATTTGGGGGATGCTCTGCTACACTGCTTGTTATGGGGTGATTTGGGGGATTCTCTGCTTGTTATGAGGTGATTTGGGGGATTTTCTGCTTCACTGCTTGTTATGAGGTGATTTGGGAGATACTCTGCTACAGTGCTTGTTATGGGGTGATTTGGGGGATTCTCTGCTTCACTGCTTGTTATGAGGTGATTTGGGGGATTTTCTGCTTCACTGCTTGTTATGAGGTGATTTGGGGGATACTCTGCTACACTGCTTGTTATGGGGTGATTTGGGGGATTCTCTGCTACACTGCTTGTTATGGGGTGATTTGGGAGATTCTCTGTTACACTGCTTGTTATGAGGTGATTTGGGAGATTCTCTGCTACACTGCTTGTTATGGGGTGATTTGGGGGATACTCTGCTGCACTGCTTGTTATGGGGTGATTTGGGGGATTCTCTGCTACACTGCTTGTTATGGGGTGATTTGGGAGATTCTCTGTTACACTGCTTGTTATGAGGTGATTTGGGGGATACTCTGCTACACTGCTTGTTATGGGATGATTTGGGGGTTGCTCTGCTACACTGCTTGTTATGGGGTGATTTGGGGGTTGCTCTGCTACACTGCTTGTTATGAAGTGATTTGGGGGATTCTCTGCTACACTGCTTGTTATGGGGTGATTTGGGAGATTCTCTGTTACACTGCTTGTTATGAGGTGATTTGGGGGATACTCTGCTACACTGCTTGTTATGGGATGATTTGGGGGTTGCTCTGCTACACTGCTTGTTATGAAGTGATTTGGGGGATTCTCTGCTACACTGCTTGTTATGGGGTGATTTGGGAGATTCTCTGTTACACTGCTTGTTATGAGGTGATTTGGGGGATACTCTGCTACACTGCTTGTTATGGGGTGATTTGGGAGATTCTCTGTTACACTGCTTGTTATGAGGTGATTTGGGGGATACTCTGCTACACTGCTTGTTATGGGGTGATTTGGGGGATGCTCTGCTACACTGCTTGTTATGAAGTGATTTGGGGGATTCTCTGCTACACTGCTTGTTATGGGGTGATTTGGGAGATTCTCTGTTACACTGCTTGTTATGAGGTGATTTGGGGGATACTCTGCTACACTGCTTGTTATGGGATGATTTGGGGGTTGCTCTGCTACACTGCTTGTTATGGGGTGATTTGGGGGTTGCTCTGCTACACTGCTTGTTATGGGGTGATTTGGGGGATGCTCTGCTACACTGCTTGTTATGGGGTGATTTGGGGGATACTCTGCTACACTGCTTGTTATGAAGTGATTTGGGGGATTCTCTGCTACACTGCTTGTTATGAGGTGATTTGGGAGATTCTCTGCTACACTGCTTGTTATGGGGTGATTTGGGAGATTCTCTGCTACACTACTTGTTATGAGGTGATTTGGGGGATACTCTGCTACACTGCTTGTTATGGGGTGATTTGGGAGATTCTCTGCTGCACTGCTTGTTATGAAGTGATTTGGGGGATTCTCTGCTACACTGCTTGTTATGAGGTGATTTGGGGGATACTCTGCTACACTGCTTGTTATGGGGTGATTTGGGAGATTCTCTGCTACACTGCTTGTTATGAGGTGATTTGGGGGCTGCTCTGCTACACTGCTTGTTATGGGGTGATTTGGGGGATTCTCTGTTGCTCTGCTTGTTATGGGGTGATTTGGGGGATTCTCTGCTACACTGCTTGTTATGAGGTGATTTGGGGGATACTCTGCTACACTGCTTGTTATGGGGTGATTTGGGAGATTCTCTGCTACACTGCTTGTTATGGGGTGATTTGGGAGATTCTCTGCTACACTACTTGTTATGAGGTGATTTGGGGGATGCTCTGCTACACTGCTTGTTATGAGGTGATTTGGGGGCTGCTCTGCTACACTGCTTGTTATGGGGTGATTTGGAGGATACTCTGCTGAACTGCTTGTTATGGGGTGATTTGCGAGATTCTCTGTTACACTGCTTGTTATGGGGTGATTTGGGGGATACTCTGCTGAACTGCTTGTTATGGGGTGATTTGCGAGATTCTCTGTTACACTGCTTGTTATGGGGTGATTTGGGTGATGCTCTGCTACACTGCTTGTTATGGGGTGATTTGGGGGATTCTCTGTTACACTGCTTGTTATGAGGTGATTTGGGGGATTCTCTGCTACACTACTTGTTATGGGGTGATTTTGGAGATGCTCTGCTACACTGCTTGTTATGGGGTGATTTGGGGGATTCTCTGCTTGTTATGGGGTGATTTGGGGGATGCTCTGCTACACTGCTTGTTATGGGGTGATTTGGGGGATTCTCTGCTTGTTATGAGGTGATTTGGGGGATTTTCTGCTTCACTGCTTGTTATGAGGTGATTTGGGAGATACTCTGCTACAGTGCTTGTTATGGGGTGATTTGGGGGATTCTCTGCTTCACTGCTTGTTATGAGGTGATTTGGGGGATTTTCTGCTTCACTGCTTGTTATGAGGTGATTTGGGGGATACTCTGCTACACTGCTTGTTATGGGGTGATTTGGGGGATTCTCTGCTACACTGCTTGTTATGGGGTGATTTGGGAGATTCTCTGTTACACTGCTTGTTATGAGGTGATTTGGGGGCTGCTCTGCTACACTGCTTGTTATGGGATGATTTGGAAGATTCTCTGCTACACTGCTTGTTATGAGGTGATTTGGGGGCTGCTCTGCTACACTGCTTGTTATGGGGTGATTTGGGGGATTCTCTGTTGCTCTGCTTGTTATGGGGTGATTTGGGGGATTCTCTGCTACACTGCTTGTTATGAGGTGATTTGGGGTATACTCTGCTACACTGCTTGTTATGGGGTGATTTGGGAGATTCTCTGCTACACTGCTTGTTATGGGGTGATTTGGGAGATTCTCTGCTACACTGCTTGTTATGAGGTGATTTGGGGGATGCTCTGCTACACTGCTTGTTATGAGGCGATTTGGGGGCTGCTCTGCTACACTGCTTGTTATGGGGTGATTTGGGGGATACTCTGCTGAACTGCTTGTTATGGGGTGATTTGCGAGATTCTCTGTTACACTGCTTGTTATGAGGTGATTTGGGGGATTCTCTGCTGCACTGCTTGTTATGGGGTGATTTGGGGGATACTCTGCTGAACTGCTTGTTATGGGGTGATTTGCGAGATTCTCTGTTACACTGCTTGTTATGGGGTGATTTGGGTGATGCTCTGCTACACTGCTTGTTATGGGGTGATTTGGGGGATTCTCTGTTACACTGCTTGTTATGAGGTGATTTGGGGGATTCTCTGCTACACTACTTGTTATGGGGTGATTTTGGAGATGCTCTGCTACACTGCTTGTTATGGGGTGATTTGGGGGATTCTCTGCTTGTTATGGGGTGATTTGGGGGATGCTCTGCTACACTGCTTGTTATGGGGTGATTTGGGGGATTCTCTGCTTGTTATGAGGTGATTTGGGGGATTTTCTGCTTCACTGCTTGTTATGAGGTGATTTGGGAGATACTCTGCTACAGTGCTTGTTATGGGGTGATTTGGGGGATTCTCTGCTTCACTGCTTGTTATGAGGTGATTTGGGGGATTTTCTGCTTCACTGCTTGTTATGAGGTGATTTGGGGGATACTCTGCTACACTGCTTGTTATGGGGTGATTTGGGGGATTCTCTGCTACACTGCTTGTTATGGGGTGATTTGGGAGATTCTCTGTTACACTGCTTGTTATGAGGTGATTTGGGAGATTCTCTGCTACACTGCTTGTTATGGGGTGATTTGGGGGATACTCTGCTGCACTGCTTGTTATGGGGTGATTTGGGGGATTCTCTGCTACACTGCTTGTTATGGGGTGATTTGGGAGATTCTCTGTTACACTGCTTGTTATGAGGTGATTTGGGGGATACTCTGCTACACTGCTTGTTATGGGATGTTTTGGGGGTTGCTCTGCTACACTGCTTGTTATGGGGTGATTTGGGGGTTGCTCTGCTACACTGCTTGTTATGAAGTGATTTGGGGGATTCTCTGCTACACTGCTTGTTATGGGGTGATTTGGGAGATTCTCTGTTACACTGCTTGTTATGAGGTGATTTGGGGGATACTCTGCTACACTGCTTGTTATGGGGTGATTTGGGGGATGCTCTGCTACACTGCTTGTTATGGGGTGATTTGGGAGATTCTCTGTTACACTGCTTGTTATCAGGTGATTTGGGGGATACTCTGCTACACTGCTTGTTATGGGGTGATTTGGGAGATTCTCTGTTACACTGCTTGTTATGAAGTGATTTGGGGGATTCTCTGCTACACTGCTTGTTATGGGGTGATTTGGGTGATTCTCTGTTACACTGCTTGTTATGAAGTGATTTGGGGGATTCTCTGCTACACTGCTTGTTATGGGGTGATTTGGGAGATTCTCTGTTACACTGCTTGTTATGAGGTGATTTGGGGGATACTCTACTACACTGCTTGTTATGGGATGATTTGGGGGTTGCTCTGCTACACTGCTTGTTATGGGGTGATTTGGGGGTTGCTCTGCTACACTGCTTGTTATGGGGTGATTTGGGGGATGCTCTGCTACACTGCTTGTTATGGGGTGATTTGGGGGATACTCTGCTACACTGCTTCTTATGGGGTGATTTGGGGGATACTCTGCTACACTGCTTGTTATGGGGTGATTTGGGAGATTCTCTGCTGCACTGCTTGTTATGAAGTGATTTGGGGGATTCTCTGCTACACTGCTTGTTATGAGGTGATTTGGGAGATTCTCTGCTACACTGCTTGTTATGGGGTGATTTGGGAGATTCTCTGCTAAACTGCTTGTTATGAGGTGATTTGGGGGATTCTCTGCTACACTGCTTGTTATGGGGTGATTTGGGAGATTCTCTGCTGCACTGCTTGTTATGAAGTGATTTGGGGGATTCTCTGCTACACTGCTTGTTATGAGGTGATTTGGGGGATACTCTGCTACACTGCTTGTTATGGGGTGATTTGGGAGATTCTCTGCTACACTGCTTGTTATGGGGTGATTTGGGAGATTCTCTGCTACACTGCTTGTTATGAGGTGATTTGGGGGATACTCTGCTACACTGCTTGTTATGGGGTGATTTGGGAGATTCTCTGCTACACTGCTTGTTATGGGGTGATTTGGGAGATTCTCTGCTACACTGCTTGTTATGAGGTGATTTGGGGGCTGCTCTGCTACACTGCTTGTTATGGGGTGATTTGGGGGATTCTCTGTTGCTCTGCTTGTTATGGGGTGATTTGGGGGATTCTCTGCTACACTGCTTGTTATGAGGTGATTTGGGGGATACTCTGCTACACTGCTTGTTATGGGGTGATTTGGGGGATTCTCTGCTGCACTGCTTGTTATGGGGTGATTTGGGGGATACTCTGCTGAACTGCTTGTTATGGGGTGATTTGCGAGATTCTCTGTTACACTGCTTGTTATGAGGTGATTTGGGGGATACTCTGCTACACTGCTTGTTATGAGGTGATTTGGGGGATACTCTGCTACACTGCTTGTTATGAGGTGATTTGGGGGATGCTCTGTTACACTGCTTGTTATGGGGTGATTTGGGGGATACTCTGCTGAACTGCTTGTTATGGGGTGATTTGCGAGATTCTCTGTTACACTGCTTGTTATGGGGTGATTTGGGTGATGCTCTGCTACACTGCTTGTTATGGGGTGATTTGGGGGATTCTCTGCTACACTGCTTGTTATGGGGTGATTTGGGAGATTCTCTGCTACACTGCTTGTTATGAGGTGATTTGGGGGATTCTCTGCTACACTGCTTGTTATGGGGTGATTTGGGAGATTCTCTGTTACACTGCTTGTTATGAGGTGATTTGGGGGATACTCTGCTACACTGCTTGTTATGGGGTAATTTGGGAGATTCTCTGCTACACTGCTTGTTATGAGGTGATTTGGGGGATACTCTGCTACACTGCTTGTTATGGGGTGATTAGGGGGATACTCTGCTGCACTGCTTGTTATGGGGTGATTTGGGGGATTCTCTGCTACACTGCTTGTTATGAGGTGATTTGGGGGATACTCTGCTACACTGCTTGTTATGAGGTGATTTGGGGGATGCTCTGCTACACTGCTTGTTATGAGGTGATTTGGGGGCTGCTCTGCTACACTGCATGTTATGGGGTGATTTGGGGGATTCTCTGCTACACTGCTTGTTATGGGGTGATTTGGGGGATACTCTGCTACACTGCTTGTTATGGGGTGATTAGGGGGATACTCTGCTGCACTGCTTGTTATGGGGTGATTTGGGGGATTCTCTGCTACACTGCTTGTTATGAGGTGATTTGGGGGATACTCTGCTACAGTGCTTGTTATGGGGTGATTTGGGGGATACTCTGCTGCACTGCTTGTTATGGGATGATTTGGGGGTTGCTCTGCTACACTGCTTGTTATGGGGTGATTTGGGGGATTCTCTGCTTCACAACCTGGTATGGGGTGATTTGGGGGATTCTCTGCTAAACTGCTTGTTATGGGGTGATTTGGGGGATTCTCTGCTTCACTGCCTATTATGGGGTGATTTGGGGGATTCTCTGCTGCACTGCTTGTTATGGGGTGATTTGGGGGATTCTCTGCTACACTGCTTGTTATGGGGTGATTTGGGGGATTCTCTGCTTCACTTCCTGTTATGGGGTGATTTGGGGGATTCTCTGCTACACTGCTTGTTATGAGGTGATTTGGGGGATTCTCTGCTACACTGCTTGTTATGAGGTGATTTGGGGGATGCTCTGTTACACTGCTTGTTATGAGGTGATTTGGGGGATTCTCTGCTGCACTGCTTGTTATGGGGTGATTTGGGGGATACTCTGCTGAACTGCTTGTTATGGGGTGATTTGCGAGATTCTCTGTTACACTGCTTGTTATGGGGTGATTTGGGTGATGCTTTGCTACACTGCTTGTTATGGGGTGATTTGGGGGATTCTCTGCTACACTGCTTGTTATGGGGTGATTTGGGAGATTCTCTGCTACACTGCTTGTTATGAGGTGATTTGGGGGATTCTCTGCTACACTGCTTGTTATGGGGTGATTTGGGAGATTCTCTGTTACACTGCTTGTTATGAGGTGATTTGGGGGATACTCTGCTACACTGCTTGTTATGGGGTAATTTGGGAGATTCTCTGCTACACTGCTTGTTATGAGGTGATTTGGGGGATACTCTGCTACACTGCTTGTTATGAGGTGATTTGGGGGATACTCTGCTACACTGCTTGTTATGAGGTGATTTGGGGGATGCTCTGCTACACTGCTTGTTATGAGGTGATTTGGGGGCTGCTCTGCTACACTGCATGTTATGGGGTGATTTGGGGGATTCTCTGCTACACTGCTTGTTATGGGGTGATTTGGGGGATACTCTGCTACACTGCTTGTTATGGGGTGATTAGGGGAATACTCTGCTGCACTGCTTGTTATGGGGTGATTTGGGGGATTCTCTGCTACACTGCTTGTTATGAGGTGATTTGGGGGATACTCTGCTACACTGCTTGTTATGGGATGATTTGGGGGTTGCTCTGCTACACTGCTTGTTATGGGGTGATTTGGGGGATTCTCTGCTTCACAACCTGGTATGGGGTGATTTGGGGGATTCTCTGCTAAACTGCTTGTTATGGGGTGATTTGGGGGATTCTCTGCTACACTGCTTGTTATGGGGTGATTTGGGGGATTCTCTGCTTCACTGCCTGTTATGGGGTGATTTGGGGGATTCTCTGCTGCACTGCTTGTTATGGGGTGATTTGGGGGATTCTCTGCTACACTGCTTGTTATGGGGTGATTTGGGGGATTCTCTGCTTCACTGCCTGTTATGGGGTGATTTGGGGGATTCTCTGCTACACTGCTTGTTATGAGGTGATTTGGGGGATTCTCTGCTACACTGCTTGTTATGAGGTGATTTGGGGGATGCTCTGCTTCACTGCTTGTTATGAGGTGATTTGGGGGATGCTCTGCTGCACTGCTTGTTATGGGGTGATTTGGGGGATGCTCTGCTTCACTGCTTGTTATGAGGTGATTTGGGGGATGCTCTGCTGCACTGCTTGTTATGGGGTGATTTGGGGGAATCTCTGCTGCACTGCTTGTTATGGGGTGATTTGGGGGATTCTCTGCTGCACTGCTTGTTATGAGGTCATTTAGGGGATACTCTGCTTCACTACTTGTTATGGGGTGATTTGGGTGATTCTCTGTTACACTGCTTGTTATGGGGTGATTTGGGGGATTTTCTGCTGCACTTATTGTTATGGGGTGATTTGGGGGATACTCTGCTACACTGCTTGTTATGGGGTGATTTGGGGGATTCTCTGCTTGTTATGGGGTGATTTGGGAGATTCTCTGTTACACTGCTTGTTATGAGGTGATTTGGGAGATACTCTGCTACACTGCTTGTTATGAGGTGATTTGGGGGATGCTCTGCTACACTGCTTGTTATGGGGCGATTTGGGGGATGCTCTGCCACACTGCTTGTTATGAGGTGATTTGGGGGATGCTCTAGCACACTGCTTGTTATGGGGTGATTTGGGGGATGCTCTGCTACACTGCTTGGTATAGGGTGATTTGGGTGATTCTCTGCTACACTGCTTGTTATGGGTTGATTTGGGGGATTCTCTGCTACACTGCTTGTTATGGGGTGATTTGGGAGATTCTCTGTTACACTGCTTGTTATGAGGTGATTTGGGGGATACTCTGCTACACTGCTTGTTATGGGGTGATTAGGGGGATGCTCTGCTACACTGCTTGGTATAGGGTGATTTGGGTGATTCTCTGTTACACTGCTTGTTATGGGGTGATTTGGGGGATACTCTGCTGCACTTCTTGTTATGGGGTGATTTGGGGGATTCTCTGCTTTACTGCTTGTTATGGAGTGATTTGGGAGATTCTCTGCTACACTGCTTGTTATGGGGTGATTTGGGAGATTCTCTGCTACACTGCTTATGAGGTGATTTGGGGGATTCTCTGTTACACTGCTTGTTATGAGGTGATTTGGGGGATTCTCTGCTACACTACTTGTTATGGGGTGATTTTGGAGATGCTCTGCTACACTGCTTGTTATGGGGTGATTTGGGGGATTCTCTGCTTGTTATGGGGTGATTTGGGGGATGCTCTGCTACACTGCTTGTTATGGGGTGATTTGGGGCATTCTCTGCTTGTTATGAGGTGATTTGGGGGATTTTCTGCTTCACTGCTTGTTATGAGGTGATTTGGGGGATACTCTGCTACACTGCTTGTTATGGGGTGATTTGGGGGATTCTCTGCTACACTGCTTGTTATGGGGTGATTTGGGAGATTCTCTGTTACACTGCTTGTTATGAGGTGATTTGGGGGATTCTCTGCTACACTGCTTGTTATGAGGTGATTTGGGGGATTCTCTGCTGCACTGCTTGTTATGGGGTGATTTGGGGGATTCTCTGTTACACTGCTTGTTATGGGGTGATTTGGGAGATTCTCTGTTACACTGCTTGTTATGAGGTGATTTGGGAGATTCTCTGCTACACTGCTTGTTATGGGGTGATTTGGGGGATTCTCTGCTACACTGCTTGTTATGAGGTGATTTGGGGGATTCTCTGCTACACTGCTTGTTATGAGGTGATTTGGGGGATTTTCTGCTTCACTGCTTGTTATGAGGTGATTTGGGAGATACTCTGCTACAGTGCTTGTTATGGGGTGATTTGGGGGATTCTCTGCTTCACTGCTTGTTATGAGGTGATTTGGGGGATTTTCTGCTACACTGCTTGTTATGAGGTGATTTGGGGGATTCTTTGCTGCACTGCTTGTTATGGGGTGATTTGGGGGATTCTCTGCTACACTGCTTGTTATGAGGTGATTTGGGGGATTCTCTGCTACACTGCTTGTTATGAGGTGATTTGGGGGATACTCTGCTACACTGCTTGTTATGGGGTGATTTGGGGGATACTCTGCTGAACTGCTTGTTATGGGGTGATTTGCGAGATTCTCTGCTACACTGCTTGTTTATGGGGTGATTTGGGGGATACTCTGTTACACTGCTTGTTATGGGGTGATTTGGGAGATTCTCTGTTACACTGCTTGTTATGGGGTGATTTGGGGGATTCTCTGCTACACTGCTTGTTATGGGGTGATTTGGAGGATTCTCTGCTACACTGCTTGTTATGGGGTGATTTGGGGGATTCTCTGCTACACTGCTTGTTATGGGGTGATTTGGAGGATTCTCTGCTACACTGCTTGTTATGAGGTGATTTGGGGGATACTCTGCTACACTGCTTGTTATGGGGTGATTTGGGGGATTCTCTGCTACACTGCTTGTTATGGGGTGATTTGGGGGATTCTCTGCTGCACTGCTTGTTATGGGGTGATTTGGGGGATTCTCTGCTACACTGCTTGTTATGAGGTGATTTGGGGGATACTCTGCTACACTGCTTGTTATGGGGTGATTTGGGGGATACTCTGCTGAACTGCTTGTTATGGGGTGATTTGGGGGATACTCTGCTTAACTGCTTGTTATGGGGTGATTTGGGGGATTCTCTGTTACACTGCTTGTTATGAGGTGATTTGGGGGATACTCTGTTACACTGCTTGTTATGAGGTGATTTGGGGGATACTCTGCTGAACTGCTTGTTATGGGGTGATTTGGGGGATTCTCTGTTACACTGCTTGTTATGGGGTGATTTGGGGGATTCTCTGCTACACTGCTTGTTATGGGGTGATTTGGGGGATTCTCTGCTACACTGCTTGTTATGGGGTGATTTGGGGGATTCTCTGTTACACTGCTTGTTATGAGGTGATTTGGGGGATACTCTGCTGCACTGCTTGTTATGGGGTGATTTGGGGGATTCTCTGCTGCACTGCTTGTTATGGGGTGATTTGGGAGATTCTCTGTTACACTGCTTGTTATGGGGTGATTTGGGGGATTCTCTGCTACACAGCTTGTTATGGGGTGATTTGGGGGATACTCTGATACACTGCTTGTTATGGGGTGATTTGGGAGATTCTCTGCTACACTGCTTGTTATGGGGTGATTTGGGGGCTGCTCTGCTACACTGCATGTTATGGGGTGATTTGGGGGATTCTCTGCTACACTGCTTGTTATGGGGTGATTTGGGGGATACTCTGCTACACTGCTTGTTATGGGGTGATTTGGGGGATACTCTGCTGCACTGCTTGTTATGGGGTGATTTGGGGGATTCTCTGCTACACTGCTTGTTATGGGGTGATTTGGGGGATTCTCGGCTACACTGCTTGTTATGGGATGATTTGGGGGATACTCTGCTACACTGCTTGTTATGGGGTGATTTGGGGGATACTCTGCTGCACTGCTTGTTATGGGGTGATTTGGGGGATTCTCTGCTTCTCTGCTTGTTATGGGGTGATTTGGGGGAGTCTCTGCTGCACTGCTTGTTATGGGGTGATTTGGGGGTTTCTATGCTGCTCTGCTTGTTATGGGGTGATTTGGGGGATTCTCTGCTGCCCTTCTTGTTATGAGGTGATTTGGGGGATTCTCTGCTGCACTGCTTGTTATGGGGTGATTTGGGGGATTCTATTTCACACTGCTTGTTATGGGGTGATTTGGGGGATTATCTGCTTCACTACCTGTTATGGGGTGATTTGGGTAATTCTCTGATACACTGCTTCTTATGGGGTGATTTGGGGGATTCTCTGCTATACTGCTTGTTATTTGGTGATTTGGGGGATTCTCTGATACACTCCTTCTTATGGGGTGATTTGGGGGATTCTCTGCTGCTCTGCTTGTTATGGGGTGATTTGGGGGATTCTCTGCTACACTGCTTGTTATTTGGTGATTTGGGGGATTCTCTGATACACTGCTTGTTATGGGGTGATTTGGGGGATTCTCTGCTGCTCTGCTTGTTATGGGGTGATTTGGGGGATTCTCTGCTGCACTGCTTGTTATGGGGTGATTTGGGGGTTTCTCTGCTGCTCCGCTTGTTATGGGGTGATTTGGGGGGTTCTCTGCTGCCCTGCTTGTTATGAGGTGATTTGGGGGATTCTCTGCTGCACTGCTTGTTATAGGGTGATTTGGGGGATTCTATTACACACTGCTTGTTATGGGGTGATTTGGGGGATTCTCTGCTACACTGCTTGGTATGGGGTGATTTGGGGGATTCTCTGTTACACTGCTTGTTATGGGGTGATTTGGGGGATTTTCTGCTACACTTATTGTTATGGGATGATTTGGGGGATTCTCTGCTTCACTACTTGTTATGAGGTGATTTGGGAGATTCTCTGATTCACTGCTTGTTATGGGGTGATTTGGGAGATTCTCTACTTCACTGCTTGTTATGGGGTGATTAGGGTGATTCTCTGCTACACTGCTTGTTATGGGGTGATTTAGGGAATGCTCTGCTTCACTGCTTGTTATGGGGTGATTAGGGTGATTCTCTGCTACACTGCTTGTTATGGGGTGATTTGGGGAATGCTCTGCTTCACTGCTTGTTATGGGGGGATTAGGGTGATTCTCTGCTACACTGCTTGGTATGGGGTGATTTGGGTGATTCTCTGTTACACTGCTTATTATGGGGTGATTTGGGGGATATTCTAAGCATACAGTACGTCCTGCTCCAATATAATACTTACACGTGGGTAATCCTCCGCCAGATGGCGCTGTTCACTGCACACATGCAAAAACAGGCTCCTCCCGGCCCCTCACACACCCAGGGACCTCCCACAAATCCACAGATTTCTCTGCAGTGCTGACTGCGAAGGCATGAAGTATCAACTCTCCTGCAGGTGAGCGGGGCTATTACAGCCTGCGGCCCTGTGAGACTATTTCCACCCTTCCTCTGTGTGATGTGCCTCCCAGCTTGGGCTGCGCTGGTCGGGTGAAGGTAGGCAGCACCATGTGTGCTTACGGAGCAACGCTCCACCGCAATCCCCCACCATAGGGTAGGCGGTCAAGGCCGATGGTGAACCTTCAGGGGATACCCCTCCCGCATCATTGCCCCACGCCCCATGTAGCGGTGGACCCTATGTTAACGGGTCGCCTTCCTCCCTCATTCCCCCCTGAGGGAAAAGAAAAGGGTGGGGGTTGTGTGTATGGCGGCCTCAGTGTATGCTTACACGCTTATGGCTTGGCTGTGTTTCACTGGGAACGGGGATCAGAGCCGCGCGCTTACCTTACTGTCAGCCGCAGCACCATTAGTCTGCATTCTGCTCGCACCGCACGTACTGCGGCGGCTTGCGGACGCCTCGGCGTCTTCTCCTTCCATCCTTCACTCTTTTAGCCTTAGTGGCTCTTCCTAGATTGCGCTGGCTTGTGCTTAGTCTGTCATAGACCGGGGTTCATTCCCCGACGGGGAACCGCAGGTGAGCCCGAGTACTGCTCTCGGCTGTTCCTGTTCTGGCTCCGAGCGCCATTTACAATATGCTTTTCTACTTGCTACTTTCTGTGCCCTCATGGGCTAGATGCCTTACGAGCTTCGCACTCGCTGGTGAGGGCCGTGGTTCCGGCTTGGCGCGCTCCGCGTCTTGATCGGCTCAGGCCCGCCCTCCGAGGTTCGCTTGGCGCCATTCTCTTCTCCTGCGCGCGTGGTGAAGATCGTCCTCTTCTCTCTGTATGTGAGTGCCCTTGCGGGCGACTTTTCTTTACTTCTATCCCCATTGCGCATGGCTCTGACATCCTGTTCCCCCTTATGTCTTTCAGACCGCAGATTTCACAAGTGGCTTCCCCCGGCCCAGAGTAGCTCCTGGCCGTGACCATAAAAAATTTCTCCCACTTCCCAGCGGGTTATTGGGGCATCCAGGGTAGCTTCCAGCATCAATCCCTACTGGCATATAGTGCCGATTAAATCACCATATGGAGGCATCTCAGGATATTGTGAACGGGGTTCCTTCGGGACAAGCCCGGCTGTGTGTAGCTTGTGGGGTCTTACCTAGCAGCGGTGACAATGCACGGGTCTGTGTTCCTTGTGCACAGCAGGCGCTATCGGTGCTTCCCGTCTCCTCTGAGGCTGGGCCTGCACCCCGCCGCACTTCACCTACTCCCCCAAGCCTGAGTCTAACCCTCAATACCAGTGGGTATTCTCATCCTGATCTGGCCACGAGGCTGGCTAGTGTTGAAAACCCTCATCCTTTACACCACCTTGGAACAACAGTCCCGCAATCCAGACATTTTTTAACTTGGTAAGTGAGGACATTAAAAAGTTAAACCTAAATAAACGAGATGGTAACCTAAACAAAAATGAATTGGAGGCCCTTTGGTCCCTTGAGAAGGAAGAGGGGATAATTATCAAGGAAGCAGACAAGGGGGGAAACGTGGTCATACTTTCGAGAGATTATTATTGCAAGGAAGTACAGCGCCAATTAATGGATCGTAACACCTATGAAAAACTAACATATAACCCCATTAAAGAATATAAGTCTGAACTTGACAACATTCTAAAACAAGCATTAGATGAAGGAGTCATTACACGAACACTCTTTGAATTCTTGGAGGTGGAGTTCCCTAGAACCCCCACCTTCTACACCTTACCCAAAATACATAAAAACCCCACAAGACCCCCGGGTAGGCCCATAGTATCAGGCATTGGAGGACTAACCGAATTTGCGTGTGTATATCTTGACTCCATTCTCCAACCACATGTATTGACCTTAGATTCTTATATAAAAGATTCTACAGATATTCTAAGCCGACTCAATGCAATGCATGTACCATCGGGTTCTCTTATTATAACTTGTGACGTGGAGTCGTTATACACATGTATATCTCATGATATGGCCATGCATGTGGTAAAATACTTTTTGGAAATGGAATCCATAGATAAAATCAACGAACACAAATTTCAACTGATACTTCTCAAATTCATTCTCTCCCATAACATCTTCACTTTCGATATGGCATTTTACCGCCAAATCAGGGGCGTTGCAATGGGAGCCAGATGCGCCCCATCCATAGCCAACCTGTTTTTGGGTTGGTGGGAGAGGGAGGTGGTCTGGCAAGAGGAATACAGTGATTATCATGCACACATGCTAAGTTACCATAGATATATTGATGACATTGTGATATTTTGGGAAGGGGGCCCTGAAATGGCCGTTGAATTCTTGGAGAAATTGAACAAAAAATATCTATTTGACTTATTCATTATCTCCTTCTCAGGCCACCTTTTTAGATTTGGAGATATCAATCGAAACCACTGGGGAGATCACCACCAAACTGTTCCGTAAGGAGACAGCTACAAACAGTGTATTACACTTTTCCAGCTTCCATACACCAAGATGTAAGGAAGGTATCCCAGTGGGCCAAATGCTACGTGCCAGGAGGAACTGTTCTAAAGATGAGGACTTTAAGAAGGAAACTAGAGAGATGAGGAAACGTTTTAAAAAACGCGGTTACCCGGACGGGACAATACAACGAGCAATTTGTAGAGCATCCCAAACAACCAGGGAGGACTTATTACATTACAAGGGACGAGCCAACCACAAAAATGCCACTGAAGAGGTGAGGTTTTTCACCCAATATAGTAGTGACTGGCAAAATATCAGGCAGATCATGAAGACCCATTGGCGGGTCTTAGAAACAGACCAGGCTTTGAAAAAATGGGTTAAGAAGGGACCCAAAATGACAGCACGCCGCGCTCCCAATTTGCGCGACAAGCTATGCCAAAGCCATTATAGAGGTCCCCAAACTTGGTTGTCACAAATCACCACGAAGGGCAGTAAGCCCTGTGGACGGTGCAGCATATGTCCCTTAGTTTGCAAAACTGATGTGATCACAAGCACAAGTACCAACATGACCTTTAAAATTAGGGAAACCCTAACATGTCAAACTGAGGGCGTGATCTATGTACTTGAATGTGGGTGCCATAAACAGTATGTTGGAGAAACCAAGAACAAGGTGGTAATAAGGATGCAAGGACATCTATCCAACATTAAACTAGCCAAAAGAGATCAGGACATGGGTAAGAATATATCACCAGTGGCTGCCCACTTTCTCCAACACCATAAAGGCCAGAACAAAGGACTCACCATTACATATGTAGATAAGGTCAACATGGGAGGCAGGGGTGGCAACATTAAAAAGAAACTCCAACAAATGGAGTTGGAGTGGATTTTTAAGTTGGACACCAAGGCGCCTCAGGGAATCAATGAGGAGTTCTCTTTCATGCCTTTCTTAGGACGCCAATAGAGCGTACACCCACACAACATCGGCTGACTAAGAACTGACAGAAGGTTCTGTAACCATTGTGAGGCATAGGTTTGCATTGTCTATATAGGAACCCATGTCCACTTAAATTGTCTAAAGCGTTTAAATCGTGCAAACTGTTTACATTGGAGTTCCTGTCTGTTCACTTTCTCCTTTTGTCATATCATAGATAACAGTGAAAGGACTATCATCTATTTCCATGTCTTGATGGATCTATCAGGTTGAACCCGGGAAGATGGCACGTGGTACAGTGTCAACAATAAGAACAGACCATGCGATTGTTGCAGCATCCAGTGGCCACTGACACCATTCAAACTACAGGAAGTTACTCAGATGGAGAGGGTTCTAAGCATGAGGGCTGGGACTTCATTTTGCCATGCCCCCCCCTGATCAATCTCAATGTACCCAGAGAATCGAATATGAAATGTGGGACTGCTTCCGGCTCAGCCTTAATAGGATATATCTTCATGGGACTGGATGATTTTAAGTCCTCTTTTGTGTAGATAATATGAGCGGACAAAACACTTTAAGCCCACCACCTCCATCGGCAACAGAGCAGCATAGAATGGAGGAATCTGGCCTGGATTTGGCCATGACTGGATGATTATGATTGAGAGTCTATTATTTAATCATGGATATTCCCAGTGTCATGAATTCGTGGCCAAGGATATATAATACGAAGTCGCTTTGAGCCACTGACTGTGTGACATGGCTTTTTCCCCTTTCACCAGTTTATGTTATACCACATGGGGCCACATCATATGAGTACATTTATTGTACACATAGATGTGGGCAGACCTCAACACATAGAATCTTTCTTTTTCTGAATTACATCTCCCAAGGTTTAGAGATATGTAACAGTTTTTTGTAAACATTTAACTGAGTGTATGATCACACAGTTTATTATAGGTGCAATGTAAATGCAGCCCCCAATATATGCACTCAATCCAAATTGGTAACAATTATGTAAATAAGTAGCCTAAGTTAATGTATGTTATATGGTTTATTGTTAAGAACAACCGCCTGCTCCATTCTATGCCTCCCCCCGCCTCTCCCTCCATTTGGCTTGTGGCAATCTTGACAGCTGTCATTACTTGTTATGTGCACGGCCGCGGCGTCGCGCTCGTGCCTGCCCCGCCGATCCGCGCACGCGCAGTGCGCGGCGGGCTGGCTGGCGAGGCGGGCGCGGTGCGCATGCGCGGCATGTGTGACTACACTGCTGGTGTATACATACATCTAGCTGAGAGCGCGTCTATAGCGACTTTCGCTTCACGCGCCGCAGCAATATTAGATCCATACCAGCACCACATTGCATAGCGGCTGCATGTCAATAGCGCACGCCATATTTATATAGAAAGCATATTCAGTCACTTGTAAGGGCGGATATAGTATAGATGGATCTACTTCCACCCCTATTTCCGCCCTTAATCCAATTGGGAAATTTTGGCGGTTTTCCACACATGATTTCCTCTTTCCAGGGAATATGGGGCTATATATTTCGGAGCAGACTGTTGGTAACCACACTCTGATGAAGTGGCCTAATTATTGGCCACGCAACGCGTCAGTGCGGGCATGTTGAGAGCAGGCAGATTTGGACTATGACATCCGGTAATGTACACTGCTTATGTTCTTATTTTTTGACATTTATATATTGAATCATTCATTATGGCCACTATTTTAATATTACGGAGATCCATGTCCGGGAACGTTACCCTTTGCTAAGCACGATTATAAGCACTTTAAACTCTGCACCCTATTGGTGCACCTTATATGTGTTCATTGTTGGGACACACTGTCCCTCTGTTTATAAATTTTTTCACCACTCTTTCTAATCTTTTTAACTTTTCACTCTTTGCCTTCTTTGCACTTTTTGCACATTTTTGCACAACTTTGCACAAGCACTATAGCACTTTCTCAAAAGGGGTTCCCGTGACATTAGACCGTTATAGTCATAGGCATATGTACAGTGTACTTGTACCTGTTGAAGTATACAAATTTTCAGACATTTTTATATGATACAATTTGAGCAAATAGAATTGATGTCATTAGATTCATTTTAGTCCATCACATCCCCTGCCTTTGGTTTTAATTATGTTTTAAATGTATGTCTGTTTTTTCTTGGCTTATAATAAACATGTATTATTGTAATACTCTGTTGAGCGGCACATCTGTTTAGACAGGTGGGGGGCCCAGCGGGCTGTACTGGCAGCTCATCGCTTTAGTATAGTGTTGAAAACTTGCTTGCTAATTCCTTAGCGCGTAAAGCCACCGCCAAGAGGCGGCACTTGAACCCTGAATCGGCCCTCTTCCCTATAGAACCTGATGATTTGTTGCATTCTTATGCCCATATCCCCTCAGACGGAGGACTGGAACTGTTCTCTGACTCAGGGTCATATGACGATGAGTCCAGGGGTCAGGAAGAGTCTGGCTCCGAGCATTGATCCTCGGATGATATTGATAGACTGTTGGTCCAGATCTTTGAGGTTCTGTCCCTCTCCCCCCCTGCTGCGGCACCCCGACAAAGGGGTGATCTTTTCCATACTGCTAAAGCTCGCTTGGAATTCCCCGAGCAAACCCATTTCAATAGCCTCGTGCTTAAAGAATGGGAACATCCCAGCAGACTTCAAGGGGTCCCTAAGAGCGTGGATAGGAAATATCCCTTCCCTGCTGACTTGGTCAAGTGCTGGTCATCGCTGCCTGTGGTCGATGCTCCTATTCTAGGGTTGTCCAACACCTCTATTATGCACTCCCCTGACACTACTACGCTACGGGACTCTGAGGACCGGCGTGTTGACCAACTGGCATGTCATGCCTTTGCATTTGGGGGAGCGACTCTGCGCCCGGTTTGCGCCCTAGCCATTACGTCAGTAGCGCTCAGGGCCGTGGTGAGGAATGCTCTCAATGGCACAGATGAGTTGCCTCCTGATACTGTCAACGCTCTGTCCAGCTGTGATGCGTTTGCGAACTTTATCCTGTCCGCATCGGATGATGCTATTAAGATGTGTGCCAGGTCATCTGCCCTGGTGGTTGCTATACGCCGCGCGGTCTGGTTGCGCCAGTGGGCCGCAGACAATGCCGCCAAGAAAGCTCTCACGGGGCTTCCATTTAAAGGGCTGCGCTTGTTTGGGGACCGATTAGACCTCTTTGCCAAGGGAGGCAAGTTGCCCCAGCGCAGGCGGCAGACTCGGCCTTTTCGTGGCCAAGGCTCCCTATCAACCCCCTACCGTGGGGCCAAACAGGGTAGAGGGGCGTCCTTCGCTGGGGCCCGCGCTGATTCCTGGCACAGGAACAGAGCACGCCGTCCAGGTTCCTCCTGGGGAACCAAGCCCAAAGCCCCTCCCAAGGCCCCCCAGGCATGAGGGGGCGCCCTCACCCGTCAGGGTGGGGGGACGTCTACAGCACTTCAAGCACATCTGGCGGCACCACGTCTCAGACCGGTGGATTCAGAAGGTAGTGTCCTCTGTCTACAAGATAGAATTTGCTGTACGGCGCCCAACCAGGTTCATTGGGTCTCGAATCCCTCAAGACCCTGCCTCAGCTCAGGTCTTGTTGCTGGCCGTACAGGGTCTCATGGACCTAGGGGTCATTTGCAAGGTCCCCCCTGGAGACAGGGGCACGGGGTTCTACTCAAACCTTTTCACAGTACCCAAGAAGGATGGGTCGGTCAGACCCATTCTGGATTTAAAAATCCTCAACAAATTTGTCAAGAGAAGGATGGGTCGGTCAGACCCATTCTGGATTTAAAAATCCTCAACAAATTTGTCAAGAGCAGGCACTTTCGCATGGAAACTCTGCCCTCGGCCATTGGCTCACTGCGCCCAGGGGACTTCATGACGTCAGTAGACATCAAGGATGCTTACCTGCACGTCCCGGTTTTCCGGGACACCAAAGGTTTCTCAGATTTGCACTAAAAGATCAGCATTACCAGTTTGTGGCCCTGCCATTCGGCCTAACATCGGCTCCCAGGGTGTTCACCAATGTGCTGGCAGGGGTGATGTCCCTGATAAGGCTAAGGTGCATACGCGTGCTGCCCTACCTGGACGATATCCTCATCACCTCTCGGTCTCTGCGGCAGGCAGAGTTGGACACTCGGCTGGTAGTGTCCACCCTGGAGTCCTTTGGCTGGGTGATCAATTACCCCAAGTCCTCCCTGTCCCCCTCCTCGGTGACTCCGTTCCTGGGAATGATTCTGGATACGGTTCAGTCAAGGATATTCCTTCCTCAACAGAAGGTGGAAGCTCTGACAGCGCAGGCGAGGTTCCTGCTCTCAAGCCCACAGTTCTCCATCCGGCAGGGAATGCAGTTGGTGGGCCTGATGGTGGCGAGCTTCGAGCCGGTGCCCTTTGCCCAGTTCCATTTGAGACCTCTGCAGCTTCACCTTCTGTCAGTTTGGGACAAGAACCCTGCATCCTTGGACAGGTTCTGTGTACTTCCCCCCTTGGTCAGACAGTTCCTTGCGTGGTGGCTGGACCACAGGAACTTGACAGGGGGCAGGTCTTTTCTGACCCCATCCTGGGAGACGGTCACAACGGATGCCAGTCTGTCAGGTTGGGGAGGATTCTGGAAGTCCCTGCGCTTCCAGGGGACGTGGGGCCCTCAGGAGGCCCATTTACCCATCAACATTCTGGAATTACGGGCAGTCAGGTTGGTTCTGGAGCGTTTGACTCAACACCTGAGGGGTCTGTCGGTCCAAGTTCGCTCAGACAACAGAATGGCGGTTGCCTACATCAATCATCAGGGAGGGACCCGGAGCAAGGGTGCTCTCCAAGAGGTGTCTCAGATTCTGACATGGGCGGAGGCCAATGTTCAATGCATTTCGGCTGTTTACATTCCGGGGGCGGAGAACCTGCTGGCGGACGCCCTGAGCAGGGGGATGTCCCGTCAGGGAGAGTGGTCCCTCTGCAACATGGTATTCCAGTCCCTGTGTCACCATTGGGGCCTACCGGATATGGATCTGTTTGCTTCCCATCACAATCACAAGCTCCCGGCCTTCGTCTCATGTCTCAGGATCCTCTGGCCATGGCCACGGATGCCCTGTCCATGTCTTGGAGGGAGTTTCGACTCCTGTATGTGTTTCCACCGTTCCCCCTTCTGGTGAGGGTTCTAGGCAAGATTGCTCTGGAAGGGGTACCTGTGATTCTGGTTGCCCCCAGGTGGCCAAGAAGAGTGTGGTTCGCAGACGTGGTTCAAATGGCAGTAGATCAGTACGATCTGCCAAGCGTACCAGATCTGCTAACTCAAGGGTCCTTACGCCATCCCAATTTACAAACTCTGGCTTTGACGGCCTGGCTGCTGAAACCTCCATCTTGATGGAGAAGGGGTTGTCTGCCTCTGTGGTGCCTACTATGGTGCAGGCCAGGAAGAAGACTTCTTCTACTATTTATTATAGAGTATGGCGTTCCTACATTGACTGGTGTGAGTCCAGGTCTCTTCCCTGCCGGGAATTCTCCGTCCCTAGGGTCCTGGAGTTTTTACAGCATGGTTTGGACTTAGGTCTCAAACTTAGTACTCTGAAGGGTCAGGTTTCTGCCCTATCTATCTTCTTTCAGAAGACCTTTGCTCAACATCACCTAATTAAGACCTTCTTCCAGGGGGTTACTCACGTTCGTCCCCCTCGAAAGCCTATGGTCCCTGTTTGGGATTTGAATTTGGTTTTGTCTGCCTTGCAGGGTGCTCCCTTTGAGCCTATTCAAGATGCTGCTCTGGTCATTCTCACTCTCAAGGTTGTCTTCTTGGTGGCTATTACTTCGGTTAGGCGTGTGTCAGAGCTGGCCGCTCTATCTATTCAGCCTCCATACTATGAACAACACCAGGACAAGCTGGTGTTCCGCTTCAAACCGGATCTTCTGCCAAAAGTTGTCTCGGCATTTCATTTGAACCAGGATATTGTTCTTCCTTCTCTGTGTCCCAATCCTCGCAACGACAAGGAGCGGGTTCTGCATTCCTTGGACGTAGTCAGGTGCTTGAAGTATTACCTGGTTGTCACTAAGGCCTTCAGGAAGACTGATGCTCTCTTTGTTGTGCCTTCGGGGCCTAGGAAAGGTTTGGCTGTGATTCAGGCCTATTCTACTAAGGGGAGGACTCCCCCTTTCCGTCTTACGGCTCATTCCACTCGTGCTATTGGTGCCTCTTGGGCCTTTCAGCAACAGACCTCTGTTGAACAAGTTTGCAAGGCCGCTACTTGGTCTTCTGTTCACACCTTTTCAAAGTTTTACAAGGTTGATGTTCGGGCCTCAGCTGATGCTGCTTTTGGCCGTAAGGTTTTACAGGCGGTTGTAGTTTGAGCTACGTGCCGTTGCGTTTGTTGTTGGGGATCCCACCCTACTTTATGGACACTGCTACTGGATGTCCCACGTGTAAGTATTATATTGGAGCAGGACGTACTGTATGCTTAGAATAATACAATTCTGTGAAATACTCACCTATAGAATTGATATTATACGCATACAGTACGTCCTGCTCCACCCCACCCTGGTTTCACCTTGTTCTGGATCCCCTGTATGGTGATTGTTATCATTGTTATTGTTACCAGTTTGGTGGTTGGTTTCTCCCGGCTTCTTTTTCTCACTGCTTTTCAATGCTGGGGATTTGTGGGAGGTCCCTGGGTGCGTGAGGGGCCGGGAGGAGCCTGTTTTTGCATGTCTGCAGTGAACAGCGCCATCTGGCGGAGGATTACCCACGTGTAAGTATTATATTGGAGCAGGACGTACTGTATGCGTATAATATCAATTCTACAGGTGAGTATTTCACAGAACTGTATTTTTCTGCTGCACTTCTTGTTATGGGGTGATTTGGGGGATTTTCTGCTGCATTGCTTGTTATGGGGTGATTTGGGGGATGCTCTGCTTCACTGCTTGTTATGGGGAAATTTGGGTAATTCTCTGCTACACTGCTTGTTATGGCGTGATTTGGGGGATGCTCTGCTTCACTGCTTGTTATGGGGTGATTTGGGTGATTCTCTGCTACACTGCTTGGTATGGGGTGATTTGGGGTATTCCCTGCTGCACTGCTTGTTATGAGGTGAATTGGGGGATACTCTGCTGCACTGCTTGTTATGGGGTGATTTGGGGGATTTTCTGCTGCACTTCTTGTTATGGGATGATTTGGGGGATTCTCTGCTTCACTGCTTGTTATGAGGTGATTTGGGAGATTCTCTGCTACACTGCTTGTTATGGGGTGATTTGGGGGATTCTCTGCTTCACTGCTTGTTATGAGGTGATTTTGGAGATTCTCTGCTTCACTGCTTGTTATGGGGTGATTTGGGAGATTCTCTGCTTCACTGCTTGTTATGGGGTGATTTGGGTGATTCTCTGCTACACTGCTTGTTATGGGGTGATTTGGGGGATTCTCTGATACACTGCTTGTTATGGGGTGATTTGGGGGATGCTCTGCTACACTGCTTGTTATGGGGAGATTTGGGGGATACTCTGCTACACTGCTTGTTATGGGGTGATTTGGGGGATTCTCTGCTTCACTACTTGTTATGGGGTGATTTGGGTGATTCTCTGCTACACTGCTTGTTATGGGGTGATTTGGGGGATTCTCTGTTACACTGCTTGTTATGGGGTGATTTGGGGGCTGCTCGGCTACACTGCTTGTTATGGGGGGATTTGGAGGATTCTCTGCTGCACTGCTTGTTATGGGGTGATTTGGTGAATTCTTTGTTACACTGCTTGTTATGGGGTGATTTGGGGGATGCTCTGCTACACTGCTTTTTATGGGGTGATTTGGGGGATTCTCTGCTGCTCTGCTTGTTATGGGGGTATTTGGTGAATTCTTTGTTACACTGCTTTTTATGGGGTGATTTGGGGGATTCTCTGCTGCTCTGCTTGTTATGGGGGGATTTTCTGCGGCACTGCTTGTTATGGGGTGATTTGGGGATTCTCCGTTACAATTCTAGTTATGAGGGGATTTGGGGGATTCTCTTCTACACTGCTTGTTATGAGGTGATTTGGGGGATACTCTGCTGCACTGCTTGTTATGGGGTGATTTGGGGTATTCCCTGCTGCACTGCTTGTTATGAGGTGATTTGGGGGATACTCTGCTGCACTGCTTGTTATGGGTTGATTTGGGGGATACTCTGCTGCACTGCTTGTTATGGGGTGATTTGGGGGATTCTCTGCTGCACTGCTTGTTATGGGGTGATTTGGGGTATTATCTGCTGCACTGCTTGTTATGGGGTGATTTGGGGGATTCTCTGCCGCACTGCTTGTTATGGGGTGATTTGTGGGTTATTCTGCTGCACTGTTTAATTGGTTATTTTTGGGGGGCAGGGGTGCTCTGCTTCACTGCCTGTTATGGAGTGATTCGGGGGATTCTGCACGCTTCCTATTACTGGGCTGGACACATTGCATGGCATGGGATTGTGTGACCAAAAACGTTCCGGGTTGTTTTTTTAACCACAGTCCGCCCTTTAGCATGGGTATGTGTTGTGTGTGATTCTATGGGTCTTATTCATGAAGGGGTAGCGCCAGGTAGTACCCTGTAAGCAGAAGGTAGCGTCAGGTAGTGGCAAGTGAACGTCGGAGATGGCGCGCAATTACACATTTTTGAAGCCGAATCTGGGGAGCGACTGGAACAATGCCATGTCGCGTACGATTCATCAGTATCCCAGGCTCAGCGTACAGCGCCTTGCAGCGTGCCACGTATTACCTCTGGCTGTGAAGCAAATGAAAACAACAAGTCCAGTTACCTTGATCTATACCTAAATACATATCTATTATTTGGATGAGAATGATCTTTTATAACAAAGTGACTAGAAACATAGAAGGTTGACGGCAGAAGGAGACCATACGGTCCATCTAGTCTGCCCTTATGTGTATACTGTATGTACTCTTTATCTTAGGATAGATGTGTGCTTATCCCAGGCATGTTTAACCCTTTAAGTGCCAGCCTACCTGGAGTTTTTGTCACACTCTGTTGCCAGACCATTTTGCACTATTTTGCACTCCCCATGTCCCCATGTTCAAATGTGATTTTTGAAGGGATTTCCAGGGATTTCCCAGGAAAAGGATATATTGTTTTTTTCAGCAGAGTCTGAGCTTTAACATGAAATGTCTTGTTTGTCATTTTTAAGGTGTATTCTCAATATTTTTTGATGAAATATGTGCAAAAAAATAAAAAAAATCAATTTTTTACAATTTGTAGTTTTTTTTTGTAATAAAAAATGTAAGTTTGTCAATAAAATCTTATTGCGTGTGAAACCCCAATTTCTCACAGTTACAGCGGTACCACATATGTATAGGTAGACACCTTTTCCTGCCCAGGAGACTCCCCCAAACTGAAACAGAGCTTTAGGGGATTTTCAGAAAAAATACAACTGTGATATGCGCACCTTGCAGGTTTTCCAGAAAAACAACCCTTTACATTTGAAATACCCCCCACAAACTATATATTCTCTGGAAGTAGACACCTCAGGCTTTCTATTTGTACCAGGCTTGTTGATGTGGCCACAGTTTTCTAGAAGTAATCCCTCAATGTATTCTTTGGTTGCAAAGAGTTTCCCTAAAAAAAGGATAAAAAAGCAGAATCAAAGCCACATTTTCCTAAAAAAACTATATACAAACAAGAAAAAACAAGTATAATCTGAAAAAGCAACACCCCCCGAACAGAACGATACCCAACATGCATAGGTTCTGTCAAGGGAAGAGTTGCCAAACACCCCAAAGTAAAGCATGAGCATAACGGTAATTTTTCTTGAAAATTTCAGCTCTGCAGACAAAGTGCGCACCTTGTGATTTTTCAACCAAAACAACCCTTTACATTTGGAATATCCCCCATAATCCCTGAAAGTACACATGTTAAGCTTTCTAAGCGTACCCAGCTTGTTGTAGTGGGCTCATCTTTCTGGAATTAATCCCTCAAAGAACTCTTTGGTTGCGCAGAGTTTCCCTAAAAAATGTAAAAAAAAGCAGAATAAAAAACACCTTTTCCTAAAATATAAATATGCAAACAAGAAAAAACAAGCTAAGTCTGAAAGCGCAAGGTCCCCCGAACAGAACAATACCCAACATGCAGAGGTACTATTAACCCTTTTAATTGCCAGCCTACTTGAGATTTTGTCACCCTCTGTTGACAGGTCATTTTTCCCCATTTTGCGCCATGTTTTGCGCCATGTTTTGCGTCATTTTTGCTGGAATTTTCAGGAAAATTATATATATATTTTTTGCAGCAGAGTTTAGGCTTCAACATGAAATGTCTTGTTTGTAAATTTTATTTATTATTAATTTTATTTATTATTAAGTACAAAAAAAATAAATAAAACATTTTTTTAGAAAATTGCCTCCTTTATTTTAAATAAAAAATGTATTTGATTTGGGAAAACCATATTGCATGTGAAAGCCCCATTTCCACCAATTAGAACGGTACCACATATTTATCGGTAGCCCCCTGTTCCTATAAATAAAATACAACTACCATCCACACTACAAAGGGTTAAATCGAGAAAAAAAAATGACATAGGGTCCCCCCTCCCAGGAGGGGGGGGCGCATTTTTTGGGGGGATTTTTAAGGGTTAAAAACCCTTAAAAAATAAAAAAAAATGACATGGGCCCCCCCTTACCCGAAGTAACCAGCCCGGGACCAGCTATGCAGGGTTTGGAGGAACAGGGCGCAGGGGCCAGCTTTTGTGGCCCCTGGCCCTGCAGGCCAGTGGGCCCGGGCTCTTCTGCCCCCCCCGGGCTTTGGGGAGGCAGGTAATGGGGGTGCCGGGGGTTAATGGCAAGTCAACGGCTAGCGCAGGTGACTTGCCACCTCCCCCAGCCTTGTGAACTGGTATAGGGGTCATGGACTACATAGCCACTAAGTGGCCCGGGCCCTTCTGCCCCCCCCGGCCGTTGGGGAGGCAGGTAATGGGGGGCTGGGGGTTATGGCAAGTCACCCGCTCGCCGCAGGTGACCTGCCATACCCAGAGCCTTGTGAATTGGTATAAGGGGTCTCATGGACCCCTTACCATTTCACAAAGGGTTATCTGAAAAAAAAACACCACACAAAAGTATTTTATAAAAAAAAAAAAAAAAAAATTTCGTACTGTACTTACCTCCGATTGCAAGCTCTTGTCCCGCGCCGCTCTGCTGATAGATGCCGGTGATCGGCATCCAGAGAAGGGGGAGGCAGGAGATCAGAGGATCTCCTGCCACCTCCTTCCCCGGCACCGATCACCGGCATCTGACAGGTGATCGGGGCTGGGATGACGTCATAGCCCAAGGGGGCGGGGCTTGGCGTGAAGACGGACCGGGATGACGTCATAGCCCAAGGGGGCGGGGCTTAGCGGCAAGATGGCGGCCGCCATCGAGGAGGAGAGAGCCTCCCGGGCTCTCTCCTGAAGATCGGTAAGTCCTGGGGGGGGATCGGAGGCCCCCCAGATGAAGAGGAGGGACAGTGGGAGCCAGCGCACACACAGGTAAGTGAATGTCATTTTTATTTTTTTTATTTTTTTACAGTTAGCAGCTGCTTCTGCAGAAGCGGGGGGGGGGGGGCTGCCGCACAGAAAGGGTTAAGTACCTATGTATGCTAGGTATTGTTCTGTTCAGGGGACCTTGCGGTTTCAGATTTCGCTTCTTTTTTCTTGTTTGCATATTTACATTTTAGGAAAATGTGGTTTTGATTCTGCTTTTATATATTTCTTTTAGGGAAACTCTGTGCAACCAGTGAATTAGTCTAGGGTTTGCATGACAAGCCTGATATGCATGTGATTAATGTGACACTGGATGAAAATGGATAAAGCCAATTATGAAATCATTTACTTATTTTGGGGGTTGGGCCTTCCCCAATTTTTTGATGCTCAAAGTATGACCACACTGCTATTGTACTGTATTTTTAATATTTATTTGCTTAATTTAAAAAAAAAATGTTTTCTATCATTCACATAAAAGACACATGATTAACTATATTTTATATAAAATATAGTTAATCATGTGTCTTTTATGTGAATGATAGAATTTTTTTTTTTTTAAATGAAGCAAATAAATATTAAAAATACAGTACAATAGCAGTGTGGTCATACTTAGAGCATCAAAAACTTGGGGAAGGCCCAACCCCAAAAATAAGTAAATTATTCAGAAGGAAGCTCAGGCATGTATCCACAACATGAGATAAAGTGAAATGGAGTAAAGGAGAGGGTCACAAAATTTGCCTAATTGGCAATAGTAGTCTTCAATGATGCAATAAGCCCGCTGTCTTTTAAAAGTTCCTTTACATAGGTTCTGTTTAGAACCTTCATGAGCAATAAGCTCTTCAATATACAGCTGCCCTAAAGCCTTGAGCGATGAAGACATAATAAGCATCTGAATACAGATGCGCGGCGCAGCATACCCAGCAGCACTACAAGAAACACTGATGATGATAGATTTGTCACATCCGCACACTGCTATAATGTCAGCCTGTGTCACAGTTATCACGCACGGCTGCGAGGAGCTGCTGTCTAGTTTACGAGTGACAATGGCTGATATACAATACGATACCTGAGCGCCTTCTAAATGCTATTTGTCTAAAGACGCCAGCGTACTAGAACATGGCAATCATCAGAGCTTCTTTTCCATCTTAACCCCACAACTCCAACCAAATCACTTTGGGCGTTTCTTTAAAGAGGAACATCGGACCAAAAATAAAAGGGGGCATATTACTCCCCCCCCATCGGCCCCTAGCTACCTTTTGGATGTCTTCGCTGCCTGCTGTGGCAACATCCAGCTGCTTCAGGGGCCGATCCTCTCCCTGTCCTGCTTGTCAATGTCCCACAGTGAGCTCAGCCAGGTCACGCAGGATTTCTGACAGCTCCATTGCATCCCATTCATTAGAACCACGCGCAGTGCCTGACGGGATGCAAAATGGCGCCATCCGTCAGAAGGTCGCCTGGAAACCAAGAGATCTAGAAGATGGATCCCTTGGCGAGGTGCCCTAAGGTCAAACAGGAGGGTGGGCAGCAGATCAGTGAGGCTTGGAGGAGGTTTTAAACTGGACCTTCACCCTAAATAAGATTCTATCTTGTATGTTTCCCACACCCTCTACATACAGATTGCCCACATTAAAAATCATCCTACCTGCATCTACTGCATTTTCTGAGACTTTAAACATCCAATATGGCGGCCCATGGAGGTGCAGGCTGCCTGCAAACAGGAAGTTAATTCTTACTGTGCCGCTCTGCATTCTGGGATTGCTGACATTTTCTTGACCCCAGCTCGGCACTGTCTGTGCAAAGCACAGCTATAACCTGCCCCCTGCTCTTTTGACCCCCCATCCTCTCCTCAGTATGTGATACTACTGAGCCAAGATGGCGGCGTCTGTATTCTAGATTGCTGAACAGAGTTGAGGGAAATAAAAAAAAAGTAAGTCACTAAAAACATTAAATATATTAATTTTAGATTCTGGGGAATAGTTTTTTAAGGGTTTGGGCTTTTCATTAAATGATGCTGAAGGTCCGCTTTAACCTTTTGTTCCTATTTAAAGTGGACCAACACCCTCCCGTGATCGGCCCGGGAATCTATAAAATTCCCAGAACGATCAGCCCCCTGACTGCGGGGCACCCCACAGTGAAACCCCCCAGAAACCCCTAAATCCCTACCTGATCCTCGATCCAGCGGCGCCCGCTGCCGCCTCCAACGTGTCCCTCTAGCAGGACGCACACCGCGCACCCTGCAAGAGTGACACGCGGGAGGCGGCGGCGGCGGGTGCGCTCTCTTGTCCGTCGCTGCCTCCCGCTTGTCTGTCGGCGGGGATTGGCAGCAGCGGTCACGTGGGAGCGGGGAGAGGTGAGTTTTTGGGGCTTTCTGGGGGGTTTCAAACAGCGGGGCACCCCCGATCGGGATGCCCCACCGAAGTGGACCAAAACCCAGGATAGTCAAAATCCTGGGTGTTGGTCCACTTTAAGAAGTGCACCATTTAGCTCCATTTTGCTGGCATACTGCCAGTGTTTGAGCGCCGGTATCTATTTCTATTTCAGTGCTGATATTTTTACAGAATGGTGCTACAAGTCACAGCACCCGATGTTAAATAGTCAGCTTAGATTGGTGCCATGATGTATTGGCTGGCCTGTGTCAGCACCTGTTGGACCCTTATGCCTATTATAACAATGCCAGTGACCGCCCCTCTGTACTGCCGTCTTTTAGGCACAGGGCGCTGGATTTCTTATTTTTTGCCCCAGAAAGTTGCCACTGTATGGTGCTGTGCAGTTGCACAGGGTGCCACCCTAATTCCTCTGTAAGGGCACGCCAGGGAGCACCATTCAGACACGCCTTTATAGAGAAAGCTCTCAGCTGGCCCAGAATCCCTTTCCCTTCTCAGCACCTGGTGGTTCCGCTGGACACACACACACATTTACATCCCTATCCCATGTTTCTTTCATGTTTCCGCTTTATTCCACTTTGCCTCTACCCCACCCCTTTTTTCAAGTCCCTGCCCAGGCAAACACTGACTCTGATTGATTCTGGTGAGCTAACAGCGCCATGTAGCATCTGATGTATTATTACAAGCAGCTCAGTGTATAGCGCCGGCGCGCTAGCTCCAGAGCGCCAGGTATTACCTGTCGCTACCTGTCGCTCTCCCATACATTTTAATGGACTTTCCTTTTCTTCTGTTGAAACAGGGATTTTTTTTCTCAAATAGTTGTGTCACCTCTCTTGGCCTAGAAAGTCATTTTTTTGTTTTTTATGCAGAATTATCATTACAGGTCTGGCACTAAAGTGTTAATGTCACAATGTTACAACACTGCCATTCCGTAACAAAATTCCATTTTGTTGCTGGCGGATATGTGTTCAATAATAGACTTTAATCACACAGTGTCGGGCGCTCTATTCTATATTGACCAGGTTTAGAGCGCCGACGCTGTGTGTGTCCTTTTTTGAAGTATGGTGTGAGTCGCTGAGAGTCGGTCGCACTGAGCTGGCGCTACCTTTCGCTCCCTGCAGCGATGTATTGGTGTAAGAGCGCCCAACATACATCTCATTCATCAATGCGGGCCAGGTTACTAGAGCGACCTAGACACTCTGTTACAGCGTCCAAAACCCGCACACTAGCGTCTACTAGCGGTTCCTCTAAGAGCCGCTATACAGACGCTCATTTGCCTCGCGTTAGTTATGAATAAGCCTCCACATGTTAACACCTTATATACCCTAAGCCACATGTGTCAAACTCAAGGCCCGGAGGCCGGATGCAGCCTTCCAAGCCACTTTATGTGGCCCTCTGACTGGTTCCAGATTTCCAGAAGTAGTGACTGCAACTGTTCTGTGCCTCTGTGCAACCCTCTCCCACCACACAAGCAGGACCTTTCTAACCTACCAAACTTTCTGCCACAGAAGAGGGCGCCATTGCTACTCCAAGGGTGGGGTGAAAAAAAATGATTGTGGGGCAGTCGGAGGACAAAATATTTCTGCATCTGTCCTGGTCAAAAACATTTTGTGGCTGTCCTGGGAAAAAACCTGATTGATTGAATCCCATTTTGACCATATATTTGAATAGTCGTTAATTGTTATTAACCGGCCCTTTGAAGGCATCCAGAATGCTGATGTGGCCCTCTGTGAAAATAAATTTGACACTCCTCATGTAAGTGAAGCTGCTTCTTTGCTTAATTTTCGGGGTTTGCAACTGCGTTAAAGAAAGAAAACCGTTTTCCCTCACAACAGTGTGTTTGCCTTAGCAATGTACATCAAAGTAGAAGACTTGCTAATTATCTGATTGGCTAAGGCAGAGACAGATTTAACCCCATCTGCTCTAATTAAAACTCTGTAGATTAGAGGATCACAATGTTGTGTCCCAGTATCTAAAAGATTACTGGCAGCATTCTCACCTGGGGCGGTCACTACTGCTGCATGATTTTGCCAAAGCTACTGATAAGCTCACCTGTTACAGTGGAAGGATTCTGGGGCTTGTAGTCATTAGTTTTTACTGAAGGTCATGAAAGCCGCTCTCACTTTAGGACCACAGGAGCTTGGCTTATTTTTAGGTTTGTGTCTGGACAGTCCCCATAAAATGGATACAGAGGCCACAAAATGCAGGGAGTCATATATTGAGATGGGAGGGATGGGCTATGTCCCCACTCTTGTGGAGGCTAAAACAAACAAGATGAGTCATGCTGAAAAGCCTGCCAGCTCCCTGCTGAGAGGTCCATTGTTATAGCCAAACAGCAATTCACTTATCTTAATTGATTCTATTGTAATGAGCTATGATACTTTCTAAAGGGGTCATGAGCCATTATTGGAATATAGATAGCTTACACTGTGATGTGATTGTGCATTGCACTGTGGGATGTGAAAAACTCTCTAAGAATTGTCTCCTCTGTATGTCAGTGCTATACAAAGTGTCCAGTATCAGCCGGTCTCTATGGTACTGTCTATGATGGGCTAATTCTGTGCCACCTGAACTCTAGCCCCCAGTGCCCCTGCCATCAGTCACAGTGTTGTTGCCACACCCTCTTTATTCACTGCAATGGCCTGACACATCCCCTCTATTGTGGTGAATGGAGGCGGTATAGCAGCATCACTGTGACTGGGGGGGGGCGTGAGTCCAATATGGAGGTGGCGGTGACTGATGTTCATGCCCAACATAAATGCCAGATTGACCGGGTTTGCTTGGCGGACATGTGTAACATATTGGCCGCCCACGGTCACATAGGCTACAAGACACACACGAGCAGGAGCGATGTAGTTGTCCCCATTTTTAACCTTCTTCCTTATTGCTATGACATATTTGACTGGACCTCAGGTATAGTCATAGAACATTTGCTCAATGTTTTCCAAAAGATGTTTTACAGTTGAAATTCTATAGTTGAAATGTGTTTGGAGCAAGCTGCTACAATGTACTGAGGAGCCTGTGCTTATTAGTTGTAATAGTGGACAAGCCTGCATCCTCCAAATGGCTTTAACTACCTTATGGCAGGAGGAAGTGGGCAAGGCTATGTCTTAGAAAGAGCTGACAAATAACTGTATATGCTTAATATAGTAACTATAGATGATAATGCACCTAACTAACAGGAATGGGGGCCATTGAAGCAGAACAAAACTGGGATTTGGATCTCTCTTCGGTCCAATGGCGCATGCGCGGGTGCTCAGCCAATGAGAGCCATTTGCGGTGTTTAGGTTTTTTGGCAAGAGGCTCTCATTGACTATAATGGGAAGTGCAATGCCGCATCCCCGGCCATGTGCACGCTCCAGTCCCATCTGAATGGCGGGAGTGTGTGCATGACGCCGGGGATGCAGCAGCAATAAGAGCTGTCTGCTGAATTCCATCATTCAGCAGGCGGCTCTCATAGGACGAGAGCCCGCGCATGTGCCATCGGATCAGGGAAAGGTGAGTGTGTACGGGCCTCCTGGGGGGTTTGACACAGTGGGGCATCCTGATTCAGGGGGAAAGTCAGCTGCTGGCCAGGTAGGTTTTTCCTGCTTTAAAGTGGACCAACACCCGATGCTGATTGGCCCGGGAATCTATAAGATACCCTGATCGGGGGTGCCCCGCTGTGTGAAACCCCCCAGGACGCCCACAAATCCTACCTGTTCATCGTTCCAACGGCGAATGCGTGGGCCACCGCCGCCTCTCGCGCATCCCTCTAGCAGGGCGCGCACCCACGCCGTCCGTTTGTGAATGGCCGGCGCGCTCCCTGTAAGAGGGACGCGCGAGAGGCGGCAGCGGGCGCTTTCACCTTGTCTGTCGATGGACCTCGCTTGTCCGTTGGCGCTGATTGGTGGAGCGAGTCACGTGGGAGAGGGGGTCTTTTTGGGGCTTTCTGGGGGGTTTCACACAGCGGGGCACCCCCCCATCGAGGTGCCCCGCGGAAGTGGACCAACACCCAGGATAGTGAAAATAGTCTAGCGGGTCACATACATTACATGGATACAGCATAGAAGAGATAAATTGGGAGCGGGCTTACCTGAGGTTGCCCTATAACCTCGAGTGCAGCACGTGGGGTGGAAGGGTGGAAGACTTCGCAGTACAACCTAGACCCCACACCCCATGTGCCTACACAAATTCAAAAGAAACAAAGGAGGGGTGGCAGCCGCTCAGACCATTTTACAACTAAACTGGGAGGTGCATGTTAGCAGGACAATTAGGATACAAAAGTCTGCACTCGAGGTTATAGGGCAACCTCAGGTAAGCCTGCTCCCAATGTATCTATTGCATTGTATGTCCCAAATGGGGCTCTCAGAGACTAGAGTTAGGACTGCACCTGACAGGGGCACCTTGGCGCTGGTGGTGCAGCTTCAGCAGACTTCTGCAGATGTGTGTGACCGAGCCCTCTGTTTTTAACCAGATTTAGAGACAGATTTTAGGATGGTCTGCAAGCTAACAAGGTTGAGTGCTGTGACTTCTTTAAGACTTGTAAAAAAAAGAAGGAAAAAAAATATAGAGAGAATAAGGATAAAGCAAGAAGAAGTAAAAAGAAAACTCTGAAGTGAGAGTATAATGTGTGTCCGCACAGCTCGCACACCCCTTAGGCCCGGCCATACTGCGCACCTAAAGCTTGGCATTGGTGTTTATTTATTCCTCAGCCTTACAGAGAGGCACTTTCCCGCATAGTGCAGATAAACACATATATTTTTTATAGAAAATGAGATTCATTTGCCAGATAGCTCAGGATGGTCTGGAAAATGAACCCCTTTGCTGTTGTGTGAAGCTGGAAAAGAGCGTCGGGTTGGCGAATTGATATGCACAGACATGGCTTTGTCAGAACGTTCAGGGACAGCGCTTGGCGTTCTCCTGAAATGTCTGCTTCTATTTTTAGCCCCCTAAATATTCACCATGCAGCAAGCAGTGCCGCAGAGGGTGGGGTGAGAGCCAAGTGCTGGCGATGACGTTGGGATTGAAGCACAGCACTTTGATTAACTTCGTACAGGCTGGAAAAATAGATCTTTACAGAGGCCAGACACTGTTATCACGCTGGCTATTCAGAAAGGCCATTATGTTTTTTATTCCCTTTAGATCTCAAAAATCCTCTTTTCAGACGTGGTTATTGCGTCACTGCAGCTGTTATTCCCTAGTTTCAGTCAGACATCTTTAAAAGCCTGACAATCCAGTGGGACCTACAATTCATTGGTGATGCAGATGTGGAGGACGTGAGCTGCATTTCTGGAGCAACATAACTCAATTCAAGCAATTTAATGGTGTAGAGTTAGGCAGAAAGTCAAAAGAACGCTCTATGCAAACGGCCAATTATCTACATAACTTCCCCAATGAGGAATGTGCCTGAAAATACCCGGCAGAGGTGCCGCAGAAGCTGGCAACACATAACCACAGCCGCCATGTAACTCAGGGCCACAAACTTACCTTACATTCACACTAACAAATGATAGAGCATAAAGGGACAGAAGAAGCACTGGAAAACAGAGACAGAAAAAACACCAAAAAAGGGAGAGAGAAGAAAACACTGGACAGGAGAGAGAGAGACAGAGGCAACCCTGGCAAAAAGGAGACAGAGGAAACACTGGTAACGAGAGAGACAGAGGAAACACTGGAAAAGAGAGACAGATGATACACTGGAAAAGAAAGAGACAGAGGAAACACTGGAAAGAGAGACATAGGAAACATTGGAAAGAGAGAGACATAGGAAACATTGGAAACGAGAGACAGAATAAAACACCAAAAAAGGGAGAGAGAAGAAAACACAGAACAAGAGAGAGACAGATGAAACCCTGGCAAAAGGGAGACAGAAAAAAAACCCGGAAAAGGGAGACAGAAGAAAACAATGAAAAGGGAGAGAGACAGATGAAACACTGAAAAAGAGAGAGACAGAAGAAACACTGGAAAGGAGGGACAGAAAAAAACACTAGAAAAGGGAGACATAATAAAACACCGGAAAAGGGAGAGAGACAGATAAAAGGATGTAATAATGCAAAGAGGGAGAAGATATGACTATGGGTATTAGGAAACATTACAGAGTGGGAGAGGAGAGAGTGGAAAAAAGAGAGAGATGATAAATGAGTGCAAAAGATAACGACAAAAGAAAAAGGGAAAAGGAGAAGAATGTGGAAAAGAAAAAGGGCAGAAGAGAAGATGTGTAAAAGAAAAACAAATGAGGAAAAGGTGAAAAAGAGTGATAGACGGAGGAAAAGTAAAAAGAAGGAGAGAAGGAGGAAATGTGTAAAACATAATGGCAAAAGAGCAGGAGAAGAACATCATTCGGAAAACATAGGAAAGAATGAGAAAAAAGAGAGAGGGAGAGAGAATGTGGAAAAATGGTGTGTCTAACACAAATTGTTAACTCATTCCTATCAGCGGAAACAAGAGACAGAAGAAGGAATATGTGGAAAAAATGGGAAAAGAAGGAAATTAAAAAAAAAAGACAAAGATAGAGGGAAAGAGCTGAAGGAAATGTGTAACAGAAAGAAATAGAAAAGAGATGAAGACACAGGAAATGTGGGAGGAAAAGATGAAGACAAAATAAGTATGAAATGAAAGAAAAATAAACGAATGAGAGAGAAACAGATGCAAACTTCAAAAATGTGGAAAGCAAAAGGAATGTGGGATAAACAGTGATTTAGTATTCTTGCAGTAAAATCACTTATGACCAATAAGGGCTGTCTCCTGCTTTATTTCAAAATAAATCACTTTTCTAAGCCTTTAAACATCCAAGATGGCGGCACATGGAGTCTTAAGCTGCCTGCAAACAGGAAGTGTCTTCTAACTGTGCTGCTCTGCATTTTGGGATTGCTGACCTTTTTTCTGACCCCAGCTCTGCTCTGTCTGTACAAAGCACAGCTATAACCCGCCCCCTGACCTTTTGCCCCCCTCTCCTCTCCTCAGTATGTGATGCTTCCGAGGCAAGATGGCGGCGCCCGTATCCTAGAGTCCTAAAAAGAGTTGCAGCCCAGCGGGGGAAAAAATAATAAGTAAATTACAAAAAAGTAAAATATATTAATTTTAGATGCTGGGGAATAGTTTAAGGGTTTGGGCTTTTCAGTAAATGATGCTGAAGGTCCGGTTTAAGTAAAGAGAGAATGTTAGAGAATGATTTGCATCTAAAACCTGCAATGCAAAACCTTTTCCCCTGAGATTTAACAAAGCCATAGAGATGAGAATATGTGTGTTGTCCAGGTTTGAGCACCTCACACGCACGTCGCACATCCCAAAGACTATCAGGCTGATTCATCATTAGCGCCAGGTAGCGACAGATGAGCGTCTGTAGCAGGAATTTCTGAGCGCCCGCTAGTAGTCGCTGTGCTCGGCCGTGGGTCGCTAGTTCTTAGCGACTCAGTCGCTGTGCAGCAATGATGAATACATTGTGATGAGTTGCTATTTGACCAGTACAGCGCTGTATGGGAGCGCATGTTAGCGACTGGTCAGTGCGACCAACTCACAACATATTCATTATAAAAACATCCTCGCAAAACTGAGACTGTTTGATAAAAGTCTGTTTTTAAGCATGTATCCACCAGTAACAAAGCAAAAACATAGGGAATTACATTGTTATTACATTGTAACATGAACACATTAACGCCAGACCTTTAATATCAATTCTGCATAAATATATAAAACACATTAAATATTTATAAAAATGGCTTTTTCTCGGCCGGAAGAGGTCACAACATTATTTGAGCTTTTTAAAAATAAAAACACCCTGTTTAAAAAGAAATAAAAGAACGTCCATTGAAATGTATGGGAGAGCGACAGGTAGCGAGAGGTCATACCTGGCACTCTGCAAGGCTGAACGCCGGTGCTGTACGCTGAGGCTGGGATAATGATGAATCGGACGCTACATGGCGTTATCCCAGTTGCTCAACAGATTCTGCTTGATAAATGTGTAATTGCGTGCCGGCGTTCACCTGCCGCTACCTGTCATTTAAAAGGCACTACCTGACGCTATCCCTTCATGAATAAGGGCCTATGTATGGTCATGGCGGGTTCTTTACATTTGCTGTTCTGTCAGCTTCCTAACGTTGCCCCATTTTACATGTACAGTATGGAGACAGCAAGTAATGTTTAATTATCAGGCTTCTCCGCCGTGCGAGAAACTCTGGTGTAACGCTTGTCATTGCAATTGCACAGCGACGGCGAATGATTCTACAGAACAACAATGCTGTGCAGCTAGAGGCATGTGACAAGTACAATGTCAGACGGAGATTAACCAGCACCTTCCGTGTGACAAACCTCTGGTGGATCATTTATATCCTCCCGGGGAGCACTAAGCAGCCCCCTCATATATGACACAGTACATCTAAAGCATGTCTGGCTGCAGATCTGTGTTATTATAAGGTATATAGAATCAATCTGCTATGTACTATCTATTGGGTCCCATACATACAATACTGCAAGCATCAGACTATTATACACTGTCCCCATGGCTGTATTTACCATTAGGCAACCCTAGGCACGTGCCTAGGGTGGCAACCTGGAAGGGGGGAGGGTGCTGCCCTTACTGCAGTAGTAAAGAAAAGAAATTAAAACTCCCATAGCCAGAACATTAATGCCTCATGACAAGCACCCCCCAGCCACAGAAGGATGCAGAGTGTATGTGAGTGAAGTGCAATGGGTTGAACACAGGCCAGAGCATCTCCCCTCCACTGGTGTGGTCATGTGACTCCTGTATGTCAGAATGCAGTAAAGATGGAACATGCTTCCCTGCATTTCCCCCTTTGTGCCCTCCTCCACACACATTCTCTGCATCTAGCTCATTGCACCCTTTCCCCCTACACACTGGAATGTGACCTAACTTAAAAAAAGGGGTCGCAGGCACTTAAAGTGCCTAGGGCACCATGAACACCAAATACGGCCCTGAATGTCCCTTCCCAGTAAGGTCTGCCTCTGCATTCATTTGTACAGTATCATGGTGCTGGTGATGTTGTTCCCCATCACTCAATACACATACTATAGAACCAGGGCAATTGGCATCATGAGATCCGCTGCAGAGAAATGGAGACACTGCACTGGATCAGGCAAGTCTTTGGGTGGGCAGTGGGGGGGGGGGGGGGGGGGGGGGGGTCTCATAGACCTTAATCTTTGCCTGTGAGTCTGAAATTTAGGAAATAAGCACCTTTTCCTCTTGTGTGTGTGTGTGTGTGCAGATGTTTCCATCCCCCTATTAAATAGAGCTCTGCTAGGAATAGGTGAGTATCTCTCTAATGAATGGCTCACTGATGGCATGAGGGTCTGGTTAGGTTAGTTAGTGTTAGTGGGAACCAAGACCCTCCCTCGCAGACTTGGATGCAATAGAGCAGAACTAACTAATGTAGGGCCAGAGGTATCAACCGCATTGGGGCCTATGAGATCAGAGGAACCCATCATTGCTGCTCCTGACCCTTTTTTTTTGTTGTGTTTAAATTGCATTAACTACTATTGCAAGATAGGGATGCCCAGAACCCCCAAAGAGTAAAAGCTAGAGACTTACTATCGCACACACCAAAATAATATGAAGGGTATTTATTTCATTAATCCATATAGTACAAAAGACTACAAAAGACAATTTAAAAAACATGAAGGGCATTACAATTTCATAATCTGCCATAGGGGGCGCTGTTGTTTAAGACTGCCATTGAGACTAATCATTGATAAACACTAAACCAAGCAAAATACCCACAACCTTTATAAAGGCAAACAGTCATAATTATAAGCTAAAGTGCTATGTGCATCAAAAACTAATAGATGTTCAGAACAATTCAGTTCAAAAGACCATAATAAGCCATATGAGGTAGAGACAAATACAAGAAAAAAATACTTATACATAAATAATGTCCCAGCAAGCCAATTCGCCCCCCCCCCCCCCCCAGAGAAAGCCCACGCGTTCCGAGACATCCTATCTTTTTCTCAAGGCAGAGTACACAGGCAGAAGGTGCTGGGAGTGCCTGTTAAATACCCACCTGCCACCGTTCCCCCGGCGCGCACATAATGGCCAGCTGGCGACAGACGCACCCCGGCATTATGTACACCTTTGTATCCAATTCAGTTATAATGGCATGAAAAAGGTTACTATTGGGGATGAGCGCCCAAAGTTCAGGTCTGGCAAGAACTCCTTGGCCGAACTCTGCATAAAGGTTTGGCTTCGGGGACTCGAATGCGAACCCAGTCCCCACTGAAATCAATGGGAACCTGAACATTGGTGGGGGGGGGGGCAGAGTATGCAGCAGAAAGTGTTGCTGGAAAACTTACCTCAGTCCCAATTCTGCCCCCGGTCAGCAGCTGCGTTCCTTTGAAATGGTGCACAGCCAGGGCCACGAGTGAGGGCACTGCTGCCACTAGGTGTGTCCTCACTCACAGGGAGCAGTCGTGTCCCCATCCTTGGACCATTTCAAAGGAACGCCACTGCTGACCAGGGACCACGGATTGGGGCTCAGGTGAGTTACAGCAGCTTCCTGTGAAGTGGGTTGGGCTGCTCAGCTAGTTGCTATATGAATGTGATCCATATATAATGAATGTTAGCACCAGGGTCCATCTCATTTAGTAACGCTTCCTCTAAGGGATGGTTTAGGTCCACTTTTTGTACTGAATGAAAACCAACCTGGCAGGGGCATGCTTTATTATGTGGGTCCACTTTAAATTGCCTACAGGCTGCTTCCTTACTTCTTGTTTCTATTCCTTATCCTTTTACATTTTAAGATCACAAGGACAGTCATCTCAGAATAACTAAGCCTCTACTGCAAACTGTAACGTATTCACCAAGGAGTGCATCAATCATATTAGAATGCCACTGAAATCCAAGGTGAATTTTAATATGCTACATACACAGTATCATTACAGATTGTAATTTGTAATGTGCCAGCAGGTAGTGCTAGATGAATGTCAGGTCCCAGTGCAAAAGGTGTGTGTATGAAGGTTAAAATCCATAGTGCCAGGTAGTGTCCCATCTATCATCAGCACTGGCAATGAAATGAGTGCCGGTGCTGTGCTTCCTTCAGTGCCACATAAGACACTCACCCTGCACTGTGTGCCCTTATCCCATAGATTTCAATGGGCTGGGTTGGTTATCATTTTTTGGCCATTTTTTGGGCTGGTGCATGTGACACGAATCCCTGGCTGGTTTAGAATTGTTTTTGTATGCATTTTCTGCACTTTTGTACTGCACTGCAAACTTGCGATTCGGGCCATGCAAAACCTGTGTCATGTCTTTCAAGTGTCCACAATGCAATTTCCAGTGTTTGGGAAATGTTAATGTGTTGCTGTCACCCCATAAATCAAAAACAGGGATTGCAACAGGTGCTGTATGCTTGTAATTCCCTTTTAACAGCACCCGTGTGGGCGCTGTGTATTTTCTTTGTAAATCCTGTTGATTTCCTGTGCTCCCAGCCAGCACTAGGGGTCACTAGTGCATCGGTTTTGATAGGCCGCAGCGCCCAGCGCTTGGCCAGGAGCCCTGACCGCAGTCATCCTGACCTGACCTGTCTCCAGCCACCTCTGCAGTGCAGGCGTAGAGAGCGTTTTGCCAGAGATTTTCATCTGGCGCCCGCAAAAAAAATTAATGAATAAGGCTGCCAAGTTACATAGATTGGTACTAATGAAAGGTCACATACTGTACATGTATTTATAGTTATCCTCCTTAGAATAACCTCCTGAGCCCTGACACACTCTTCTCTTTGTGTGCCTTCCCTCTTTTTTGGAATCACCTTCCCTTTTACTATTGGCAGTCCCAAACCTTACAAACCTTTAAAGTGGACCAAAATCCAGGATTTTGCCTATGCTGGGTTTTGGTCCCTTCTCCCGGAGCACCGCGACCATGGAATTGATCAGCCCGGGAATCTTATAAATTACTGGGCCGATCGTGGTGGGTTTTGGTCCAAGGGACTGTAACTCTAACTACAATAATAAGGCATTATGCAGGTCACCGGATGCCTGTCCCCTGTGCCTCTCCTCCATTTCATACAGTGCAGGGTAAAAGCTGTAGCAGAGCTCCAAGGGAAAGTGTAAGAAGCGATCTGTGTGTTTTACCCTTGGAAATGTACTATAGCTAAACGTTGTAACTTACTCCAAAGAAATAATAAATATATAAATAACTACGGCTGTTTTTAAGACGTGGAGATCCTGCCTCTGACTTGGTGCAGCTGTGAAGTTTCATTGGAGACAAGACAACCAATCAGCTGTTGTTATGCTGCCCACCAGGTGGGTGGTGCTGATGTGGAACTGCCCATCTCGGGGAACCGATTCCCCTGGACTGTCTGGTCCTTTAATCCCCATCCCAGTCTGCCTGTTCCATTTGGGCTCGATTGCTAGCTGCAATAGCCTAGGCGGAAAATAGCTAATTAGAGCAACCTTTATGGGGGCCACCATGAACTCCAACCCTTTCCTAAGCCAGAGTTTTAGAAACTCCTGTGTCTGAGCCCAAGATCATTTTGGTGATTCATTCAATCTGGTCTTTCCTAACAGGTAATACAGGATGATGCTGCTCCCCTGCTTCATGAACAACACAATGATTGGCTGATGTGGCCAAACCACACAGCAAAGCCATAAAATGAAGCTCTTTTCCTTACCACTGATGAGTTCTACAGATCATAACAAAGAGGTAGGTCACCTTTATGTCCAATGAAGCCAGACCCCTCCCCCTATATTCCTGCAGTGGTACTGGTACAAATACCCACAGATCCCTTGAGATGCTCGGCTGCATCCAGTAGGGCAGCTGTCCATGAAATTGATCGCAGAAGGTTGAAGAGGAGGAAGCAATTGCAGGGAATTGAGCAAAATGCTATTTCATAACCCTTTCATTTTCTCCCCAACCCAGGAATCTGACACTTTCACATTCATTTTATATTGACATGGCCTTTGGGAAAGTTTTCATTCCACGCTTAACCAAAAGGAAGGATGGTCTCTGGAATTAGATGAAAACTACGATGATGATTACGATCACCCCAATCACCATTTTGGTATGCCCCATTGCGCTGAGACTAATATCATGGCTGGCATCAGAACCTGCCAAACCTCCACAAGTGGCAGGTACTATTGTGCCTTGGGGTTGCCCACTGATAATCTCCACAGCCAATGATTTGTGTTTACTGGCTTGGGACTTGTGAGGCTTTAAGAGCCATTATAACAGAAGTACCTGATGACTAAAGAGGTGACTGAGGAACCAGTAAGATTGGGATGCAGTGGCAAGTATCTACATGGGAGTGCAGTAAAGCACAATACCTCTGCTTTACCTGCACAGTCCAAAGACATCTATAGGCTGCATTGCACGCGTGTTGTGCCGCAACACAGCGCATGGTTGTGAAGGAGCCCAATGGTTTCAATAAACACAATGCTTTCATTGCAATGGCGTATTCCTCCCAACCTGGCAACATAATTGGGATGCTGGGAATAGACCCTAAAGTATGTGAAAAGTTAGAAACACATGAACCACACATTTTGAACACTTTTCATGGCACTGCAGAGATGTGCACAAGTCTTAAAGGAGCCACAGCACTCAACCCTGTTAGCTTGCAGGCCAGCCTATAATCTGTCTCTAAACTTGGTTAAAAACAGAGGACTAGGTCACACACATCTGCAGAAGTATGCTTAAGCTGCACCACTACGCCAAAGTGCCTCTGTGGGGTGCAGTCCTAACTCTAATCTCTGAGAGCCCATTTGGGACATACAGTGCAATAGATAAATTGGGAGCAGGCTTACCTGAGGTTGCCCTAAACCTCTCAAGTGCAAGCCATGGGGTGGAAGGATCAAAGACCTTGCAATACAGCAAGGTCTTGCAAGTTTAGAGACAGATTATAAGCTGGCCTGCAAGCTAACAGGGTTGAGTGCTGTGGCTCCTTTAAGACTTGTGTATACTAATTGCCCTGCTAACGTGCACCTCCCAGGTTAGTTATAAAATGGTCTGAGCGGCTGCCACCCCCCCCCCCCCTTTGTTTCTACTGCAGAGATGTGTCCCAGATGCAGCGTTACACCATTGCACATTGAGCTGAATTATTGGACATGAAGCTATAGGACTATGTGCAGAATTTTTTTCTAGTTTTCAGTTGCATCTTGAAACTAAAACTGAAACTAAAATCTGAATGCAGTTTCAGAACTCTGCTAATCATAACTGATTTCCCCTTTTCCATTCAAATCATACATACCTGATCTAAGGGTCCTGACTTAATAGGCCACAATAGTCTGCCTTCAGATGCCCTGGTTGATTACACTTTATTTACTGCAACAATTTCCAGATCAAAGGTCTTAATCGGGGCTAATACTTTTCAGTGCACAGTATGGTTTTGCTAAAACAACTAATAATGATGTGCCATTCTTTGAACAAAGGTAATGCTGGTGCACGTATGACATCTAATGGTGACAAGTGGTATTTCAAGTGGTAACACGCTATTTCCACGAAAATATGGGGTTTATTTAAAGTGGACCAAAACCCAGGATTTTGACTATCCTGAGTTTTGGTCCTTGCCCCCAAGTCGCCGAAACCAACTCACCTCTTCCTGGTCCTACAGCACATGCACGGCCACTCATCCAATCAGCATGCACGGGTTCGCTGACGTCACGTTGTCTAGTCTTCGTCTAATGGTATTTATAAACGAAAGAATATGGGTGGCACCAAACAGTGAGTTACTAATAGTAAATATAGGTGCCTGCTCTGGTGAATCCCAATTAATCTGAAATAATGCAACCACCAGGGGTGCCCCAAAGCGGGATATATCCAGAGACTAACAATGGCACTCTATTGAATGTAATTCATAGCAAGTTTATTACATAATCAAAATGACATACAATGACACATTAAAAAAGATTTCTTTAAAAAACATATGACACACACATATAAACTGCCATCAAATGAGAGGAAGGTACCCTAATCTCTGTGCAATTACTAATAATACTATATAGAGAAATATATAAAGTGTCAGAGAGCTTCCAAAGTGCATCAGCATCAAATATAAATAAAAACATTAGCAATGAGGTAGGAGCAAGTCATAAACAAAATACAAAAATATAACAGCTTACTTGTCAATTAAAGTGCAGTGCAGACCCACTGGTACCCCCAAGGCAAATTCCTACAATGCGTTTCGTGACGTAACATCACTTCTGAAGAAGTTTATTTATATTTGATACTGATGCATTTGGAAGCACTCTGACACTTTATATTATATATTTATCTATATAGTATTATTAGTAATTGCACAGAGATTAGGGTACCCCACTGGGATATTATAGGATAAAATCCCCCCCCCCCCCTTCCTCTCTTTTGATGGCAGTTTATATGTGTGTTATATGTTTTTTAAAGAAATCTTTTTTAATGTGTCCTTGTATGTCATTTTGATTATGTAATAAACTTGCTATGAATTACATTCAATAGAGTGCCATTGTCAGTCTCTGGATATATCCCGCTTTGGGGTTTGGGGCACCCCTGGTGGTTGCATTATAGCCTTCATCTAAGTCGAGTGGCTCTGAGCACGCTGACGGCACATCCCCTGCCACCCTCTAACAAGGAGCGTGGGGGGAGGGAATCGATCGGCCTGGGAATGATCGCCGTGGGTTTTAGTCCACTTTAAGAAACGCTAAGGCCACGTAGTGCCAGATGAGTGTCAGGTGAATGTCATGTCTCAGTGCAAAAAGTATAGTTATCAAGTAAAAAATCCATAGCACCTATGATAGTGCTAGTGCTCATCCCAGTACCGTACAGTGCCAGATAAGACCAGGCGCTCATTCCCCACTCTGTGGCCTTATCCCATAGTTGTCGATGGGCTGGGATGGTTATAATTTTTGGGGCTGTTGCATGTGCCACAGGATTCCTGGGCTGTTTGGAATAATTTTTGTATGAATTTTTAGCATTTTTGTGTTGTGCTGCAAACTTGTGATTCTTGTGATTTGGGCCATGCAAAACCTGTGGCGTGTCTTTCATATGTCCCCAATGCAATTCCTGTTTTTTTGTTTTTGTTTTTTCTTTAATTATTATTATCCCCCCAAAATAAAAAAAACATGATTGTAGCAGGTGCTGAACGCCTAGAACCCTCTTTTCACAGCGGCCATACGGGAGCTGTGTTTTTTATTAAGCCCTCGGGAAGTGTCATGCTAAATATCAGATAAAGTTAAAGAGCACTACAGGCGTGTGTTGCGGTGTGCATGCAACCTGACTCTTGGTGAGCTTTTTCATTTTAATACCTCCATACCTATAGGACGTCAATTCAAAATAAACATGATGGAGACCCATCTGGCCCGGCTTTTCAGGGTCTCACACTCATACACCCTACTAAAAAAGGGGGTGATGTGGAGTTTCCTACCCTGAGAAGTGAGGCCAGATGGACTTATATCCTAAAAGCATCTGAGCTCCCCCCCCCCCGGCTTAAATGAACACATTAGCTTTGGCCCTTTTCTAAAGCAATACATAGTATGCAAAACATATGCAAATACATGATTCATTTTATTAATACACAAATTCTTTAACACTAATATTCATTTGAATTAGTGGTGAACTATTGAATATCAATGTTACTACCTTAAATGTAAAAAAAAATCAAAATTAATAAATTAATTAATTGTAAGCTTATAGATACTGGGAAAGGTTTAGTCTGTAACACACAAAAAACTGTATAATGTACTAGAACCTAATATATATATATGTATATATATGTATATATATATACATATATATATATACAGTTCCCAGCATTGTCTTTGATACTCTCACTGTTTAAAATAACCAGGGGAACTGAATCACCCCCAATAGGAGGCTCAGTGACAGCACACAGTTATGTTGCGCTGGCCTGGCAGTGTGAGATGTCACAGCGCTGCGTGAGGTAATAATGTGCGTGACATTGCCGCAACTGCCTTACTTAATAGATGCGCGCTGTAACCGGCATCACTGGTCCGTGCGTTCCAGGCCGTGGCCATCTTGGAACACAGGGCACGGACACAGACAGTTTAAAACTGCGCCATTTCCCACCCGGTTCACGATGGCCTTGGGACAAATGGGAAAGTCTCTGCAACTGGGTTTTACACCACAGGCTGTTTCCAGCTCAGGCGCTCTTTGGGTATCAGCGGTCACTGGTCTGACCCTCTCAGGGGAGACAGAGGTAACCCCGGTGAGTCCTATAACAGCTTTAATCTATTTTCAATATAATAGGCTGATTTCAGCATGGGGGATACTGATAAAGTGATGTCCTTATTTATAGCTTTTAGACAGTGATACGCAGATAAGTACAACTTCCCCAATACCTCTGATGGATAAAATTACTCACCATAGCCTTAAAGTGGACCAAAACCCATTTGAACTGCTTTTGCTTTACTCTAATCCCAGATAATGCCGCCTGTTTTAGCTGTAAAGCCCAGTCTCCTTCGTTCATTACCCCACCTATGCATTGACTGATCACCTGCCATGTAACACCGACGGACAGCAAAAAAAAAAAAAAAGTGTTCCAGGACTATTCGAAAAGTGAAAATATCCTTTTCTAGTTCTACACCTAAGATGGGAGTTTCGACAGGGGCTTTGACCAAATGTATTTCATGAGTTTAGTGGGTTTTGGTCCCCTTTAATGTATAAGAAATGCACAGTATTTTTACAGGTATGTCCTATATTTTCCTTCCCGTGGATCAAAATTTGTGTAAAAAGTGTATAATAATTGCAATGTTATAAATGTTCATTCTCCATGTTCTGTCTACCACAGCCCAACAGGAGTGTGGTTTTGTTGAAAAAGCCGCACACACTTTCTAGGGGCAAAACTGGTTCAGTAAAGACCATTAAGCCATATGAAGTAATTTATAGAACTCTGATGAGACTCTGTATCATCAGAATTGTTTTCAAAGTGATATGTATCGAAAAATACAATTCTGTGATTACTCACCTGTAGAATTGATATTATGAGTATACAGTACATCCTGCTCCAGATAAGATTCATTACACATGGGTATTACTCCTCCAGATGGCGCTGGACTGCAGAGACAGTGAAATTGGCTCCTCCCGGCCCCTCGAATACCAGGGACCTCCCACAAATCCCCAGCATTGAAAAGCAGTTAACGAGAAGCCGGGAGAAATAAACAGAACCAACTAGTAACTATAACAAAGATAACAATCACCATACAGGGGATCCAGGATAATGCAAAACCAAGGGTGGGGTGGAGCAGGATGTACTGTATACTCATAATACCAATTCTACAGGTGAGTAATCACAGAATTGTATTATTCTTAGTATACAGTACGTCCTGCTCCAGATAAGAATCATTACACATGGGACATCCAATAGCAGTGTCCATAAAGTAGGGTGGGATCCCCAAAGGTAACAACAGACAGGTCAGACCACTGCTGCCTGCAGAAACTTGCGGCCAAAAGCAGCATCAGCTGAGGCCCTAACATCAACCTTGTCAAACAGGTAAAAAAGGTATGAAAAGAAGACCAAGTAGCGGCCTTGCAAACTTGTTCAACAGAAGCCTGGTGCTGAAAAGCCCAAGAGGCACCAATAGCACGAGTGGAATGAGCAGTAAGGCGGAAGGGAGGATTCTTTCCCTTAGCAGAGTAGGCCTGAATCACAGCCTGACGAATCCATTTGCTGATAGTAGATTTAGCAGGAGCCAGACCCTTCCTAGGACCAGAAGGGACCACAAAAAGAACATCAGTTTTTCTGAATGGAGCAGTAACCACCAAATAGTACTTCAGACAGCTAACCACATCCAAAGAATGCAAGACCCTCTCCTTAGCATTACTAGGATTAGGGCACAAGGAAGGAAGAACAAAGTCCTGATTAAAATGAAAGGCAGACACAACCTTAGGTAGAAAATCTGTCTTGAAGCGAAACACCACCTTGTCCTGGTGTCTCTCATAGTAGGGGGGCTGGATGGAAAGCGGCGCCAACTCAGACACACGCCTAACAGAGGTTATAGCCACCAAGAAGACAACCTTGAGAGTAAGAATGGCCAGGGAAGCATCCTGCACAGGTTCAAAGGGAGCACCCTGCAAGGCAGACAAGACCAAGTTCAAATCCCAAACAGGCAACATAGGCTTACGTGGGGGACGCACATGAGTCACCCCCTGGAAAAAAGTCCTGATAAGAGAATGCTGGGCAAAGGACTTCTGGAAGAAAACAGCCAGGGCAGAAACATGACCCTTCAGAGAGAGTTGGAGCCCCATCTCCAACCCATGCTGCAGGAACTCCAGGATCCTGGGAATAGAGAACACACGACAGGGAAAAGACTTAGACTCACACCAGTCAATGTAGGCACGCCAAACCCTATAGTAAATGTAAGAATAAGACTTCTTCCTAGCCTTTATCATGGTATCAACAACAGAGGCAGACAGCCCCTTCTCCATCAAGATGGAGGTTTCAGCAGCCAGGCCAGAGTTTGTAAATTGGGATGGCGTAAGTGACCCTGAGTGAGCAGGTCTGGCACCCTGGGCAGAGCGTACTGATCCACTGCCAGCTGCACCCCGTCTGCGAACCACACTCTTCTTGGCCACCTGGGGGCCACCAGTATTGCTGGCACCCCTCCTGAGCAATCTTGTGCAGAACCCTGCCCAACAGGGGGAATGGAGGAAAGACATACAGG